>CM060942.1:613002968-614290051 GCA_030765085.1 Allium cepa | reverse complement strand
AAACCATTACTTAAAACAATATCTAGTTTGATAAGATTGTGAAAGTAAATTAATGATTAAATATAAGAATTTATTTTATTCACTTTGAGTTAAAAGAACATGTAATTATATGTGTGTGTATATTTGAAAATTATGGTTAGTAAAATAAAATCCTACCTCAACAAAAGGGTTAAAAGAGGCATGTGACATTTTCAATAAAAGTTCACTTATAATAATAATAATCTTTTTTTTAAAGTGTACAATGATGAAAAGAATTATATCTAAATAACAAACTATACAAAACTTATACTCATGGCCCAAAATTGTTTCAAATAAACAACATATGTATTTTGTTCAAGTTTCGATTTTATGTAATAAGCAATACAAAATTATATTGGGTAATAAGAAATACAAATTATATTAGGTATTTAACACTAGATTTCAATCAAATTGCTAACCTTTTACTTTTTTTATCAAATTGTGAATTTCAAGTCTACCTAAAATTTTTATATAAACAACAAACAAAATTATTTCAAAATGACTTGATATAGAATCTTCAGTTTTCAATATTACAGTATGAAACTAAATTTTATGTAAACATATTATTTTAAAATGTTATTCAAACAAGAGTTTCTATATGAAAGAATTATACAACACAAGCACGTATAAATTGTGACACTGAAAAACAGATCTAATTAAATACATAACATGAACAACCAAACAAAATAGGCATGGATCCATAATAATTAACATTAATGACATGCGAAAAACAAAGAATGTAAAATTAACATGATGAGGATAAAGCTGGTTGGAACAAACAAAATATTCAAAACATTATATAAATACATACAAATGAATGAATGGAACAAGTAAGAATAAAAAAAGAAAAATCATAACGGAATAATATATAAATAAAATAGGAGCTTACCTTTTAGATGAAGTCAAGAGAAACATCTTGATTTGAGATCTATCCTTAGATCTCAAGTAGCTCACCACCTAGTTTTACAAGAGAAGGATGAACTACTTGTTTTTATTTTATTTGATGTTTGCATTTAGTATTGGAGTTAATACTTTTTTGAAAATATTGATTTGATTTTCAGCAGGTTGAAAGTTAGGAGAAGAGAATAAAGAATGAAAATGAATGTCTGTGGGAAAAGAATTAATGGATCTGTTTTCAATTGAAAGAATGGAACCTTTCTCATTCTATAATTAAAACTTCTCTAATAAATTCCCTCAATTCTCTCTCTCTCTCCATTCCCCTCTATTCATGTAGTATGGCTGAAATCATTTTGCATCAAATGGTATAAAATTTCCATAAATATTTTCATGCAATTATCATTTATTCAAACTTGTTTATAAGTACACAAATATCATATGTCTATGCATGCAAATATTACTTTTATATAAATGTTTCAAATGATTCCAAATAACTCCCAAATAGCTCACAAATTAAATAATAATTAATATTCCTCAAATATTAATTAATTTAATTAACTTACAACATTTTATAAATCTATCAAATTATATGGATTTTCGAAGACCTAAAAAATATGGTTGTATGACTCAAAGATGCAAATTCAGTCAGCAATTAATGTTGAAACTCAAAAACTAACGTTTACATGTCATCTTAGCTAGTAGTGTGACATTTTGGCTAAATTTATCGCTTATACATCTTTACTAGTAAAATTCAATTTTAATTACTTAAGCATTACCCAGTAGTGACAATTAATTATATCAATTATCTTGTCAAAACTATATCACATTAGGACTTATGGAATAAGTGCAAACAAAAAATCCTAGGTTCAATAAAGATAATTATTAATAACCGTGCTACTTTGTCCAGAGACTTTGAGTTGACTTAAGTTGACCCTATAAACTAACCCCCTATAACCATAGACCCGTATTCTCTCATGAATAATGTTTCACTTTTAATGCTTCCACCCTACCTAGCTATAGTCATTCGATGGACACCTGCCATGATTTAACTATAATCAAAGTAGAGTTTCCATATTGAAGCTGGATAGTATTTTCAAGTAGAGAGAATTGTGTAAATTATCAATCGATATTTTCTGTTCAACCTTATTTATATTAACCAACAAAAATCTATCAAGCGAGTCATTTCATAGTTATCCAATAACTATCAATACGTAAACCCTTGGTGGACCCAGCAGCTATGAGTAATACAATGCTTAATATTTAGAGAGCGTTACATACTCTAGTCTCTACGGGTGTATCCATATCCAGTCTCAATACATCTTGACTAGGATATTCAAAATGGTATGTTTTATTTTATTGTGATAAATCACTCATGATTATAACATCTTGTAACTACTGTCACAGAACATACCATTTATGGATTTTCTATATTAAATATACTTTTAATAAATAATTAAGATAATATATTATATAAGTATATAATAGAAAGAAAATACCTTTACTTTGAACAAGATTGGTTATCAAGCTCGATAGTATTTTCAAGTAGAGAGAATTGTGTAAATTATCATATCGATATTTTCAGTCCCTCGATGAATGGCTATGCTATGTTGTTTTAATTATCTACTCTGCCATTCAACTCTCTCTGATGTAGATAAACCACCTTTATCGTATGGTACTATTCAGAGTATTTCGTTTGACATCTAATAAGCTCTATGTTCCTTAATGAAATGCATCGTGACAAAGTTATCATATAACAATGTCATAGGATACTCAACATTCGAAACTACCGTTAGCTAGTTACAAATTTATGCATTTATTTATACTTCTGATATTGTATAGCCTTTGGTTGAATTAGCTACTGCTTATTGTTTGGAACATTTCCAACTTAAAGCTTATTAATTAAAGTCTGAACATGAATTTAATATTGATATATTATACTCGATATCACTAATGAAGTTCGAGTCCGAACATTCCTTCATGAGGTATTTGTTGTTTCTTTAAACAAGTGTCTAGTATTTTGCACATACTCGAGAATACTCTAACTACCATTTAGTGATCTTTGTTTGTGTTTGATATTCGCTTCATGCATCAAATACATAAGCAAGAACAATATCGTAGACAATACAACATGTATGATAATTCCTATTATCAATACATAAGGAATCCAACATATTCCATTTTAAACATTTTAGTATGGTGTCTTCATATATCTTTTTGCATAATCCCAACATCTTTTATACTTATTATGAAAGACATAATTTATAAATCCAATATCGAGTATTAAACGACAAGACTATTATTGATTTTAACATAAGTACACCGTTAATAAGCAATAGTATGTTGTTTACTAATACTTTTAGAAATATCTGTGTACCCTTTAATGTTCTTTCTTATGGACACATGCTACCTCAACATTTTGAAAAATATAAACTATTCGATATTTCTATCAAAATATTTATTCAATTTTGATGCTTGTTGAATGATACTTTCGAATCATTTCTTGGATCATATTCGAAAAACCCACAAACACGATATTTCTTTCACTGACTTCGAGATGCTTTGGTTGTTATATGCAAATAATCTAATCTATATCGTTATTTAGATTTTTTTCCATTTCAACACATATGTACAAAAACAAAAAGTCATACCAAGCAATAAATTTATGAGTAAAATATGAATCACCTTGAGCGCATTGAATGATGAATCTGTTATGTTAATTTCAACAATTGAAAATTATGATTTTATTCTTAGCAATGTTGCTCAGTATATCACAGCTATATTATTCTTTCCTTTGAGGATACATTTGCAGCCGAAAAATCATATTCCTTTGAGTGCACTATCAAATCATGTTTTGATAATGTACTTGGAATTCATTCAGATTTGCGCATTATACAATATGGCAGAGTCAATACACCTAATGGTTTAATTGACTACTGTGGACTATTTATTCTTGACATTAATAAGAAATTCATAATTTTCCTTCAATGTGCATGTAACGACCTATAAATTTTAACGGTTTCTGTAACATAATTAACTAAATTTTTACTTGAAATTAAATAATGAAAATTTAAAAATCGAAATTTGATATTTGTTATGTGTCTACTTAAACATAGAAAATGGTAAATTTTTATCAGAAAATATAAAAGTTAATTCTGTTGTGTCACTTTAAATTTCAATTTAAATCGGGTAAAATCGATGTAAATAAAATATTATTGAAATCGGAATATTTTTATAAAATAAAAATGTAATTTATTTTCTGAGTGAGATATCATAATTCGTTTCATCAAATTTGGACTGCTTTAGCCCCATTTATCTTATTTTCGATGACGGTAGAAGTTTGGTAGAGAAATATCGACTTTTGATAGGGTGGTCGTATTGCTGATGTTTTTGTACCATTATGTTCGCCTCTTCGTGCTGATCTCCACAGTGCATTTTGGTGACCGATAAGCGACGAAATCTGTGAAATGGATAGCCATATCGGTACCCATTTTTTTGTCTTTTGGGATTCCTTGTGGCCATTCATATATCCACCGTGAGAAAACGATTAGCCACCTACTTTTATTATATTTAGAAATCCAATGTTTGGCTTTTACTATTCATACCATTCTAGTATATTGTGTGGTTCGTACACATTCTTTTCTCTCCTCTATGATTGTTCGTTCTGAGAAGAAGATTATATTTATATCAGGTCGTCCTTTCACTACCATTTTCTTTACCCTTCTTCTTTTGGCTATAAAATGTATCTCGGTCTAAAGGAAATAATCATTCTACCATTTTATATGGTTTGCATAATATTTGAAACTCAGCTCTTCTCAAATTGCTCGTCACTTTCATTTTCGTTGCCTATTCGTTTTCAGTCTATTCATTTAAAATGAATATATATTAGTATATAGAGCTTTTCTATATTTCACTTTAGCTTGCCATCCTCTCACCTATGCCAGAACTACCGCAACCACCACATATCAGACTGAACAACACCCCTCCCTTTCCACATCACCGATTGCCATCTACTCGACAACCCATATTTTCCCATCGCCTGTCACCTTCCTCCATGCCTACAACCACCAAACCTAAGTCCATTCCCCATCTTCACCGCACATAGCCCGAAGCCCGCTCCGACTACCAACCAATACCCGTGTTGGCTTTCCACTCACCAAACCCATCTCCAGCCATAGCCAAACAGTCCCAGCCGCATCCCCTCCGATGCAACATCCCCTCCTCCGTGCCACGTCTCCTTGTCGAACCCGCAGCCAACGATCAAACCGCAACAGCCTCGCCGCCATTTTCAAACCCACAGCTCGAGCTCCAACCTACTACCGTTCTGCTCCGCCCCTTACCTGACTTTGGCCTTCGTCACTGTCGAGATTCCTACAACCCCTGCCTCCTTGCTCCCTCCACACGAGCAGGCTTACACCCACATCCGCTTTAAAATCCGACCACCCTTAACTGCCTGTCAACAACTCTCCTTAAACTCGCTCCGCCCTCCCCTTTGAGCTCAGATCCACCACAAGCATCTCTACCATAGCCTCCATGTTTGGCCTTCTTCTTTTACAGTATTATATGTATATTATATATATTATAATATATTTTATCATATCATATCATATCATATTACATTATAGCATATTATAAGTTTCAGCCTGTTGTCTATCCTTATATTTGAGGTAAGAAAAGGGTTATATAATATGTTGTGTGCTAATACTGCTTTGCTAGTGTGTGTGTGTATATGTGTGTGTGCGTGTGCGTTGTGGTTAGTTTAGTGTGTGTGTGTGTGTGTGTGTATTTAAAAAAATTAGTTTGCACATCGGTTGTCTTGTTTATGTATATGATTACAACAATACGAATTTTAAAGAATAAATGTATATATGTTTATAATGAAGTGTGTGTGTGTGTGTACATATATATTTGCTTATTTTAAATCCATGTTCTAAATTGATATTGATTTTAAACAAATAATATATATATATATAGAAGTTGTCATTATATGTATGTCAAACTAAATTTTTAAATATTGATTTTGAGAAATAAATATAAAGAATTATTATGATGTTGGCTTAAAATTACTTTATATTTTCTTTCGTCAATTTCTAATCTTTCGTGCCTGCTTTCTTCGTCGAATTCGTGTTCATCATGCTAAGTATTGGAATTTGTGCTTGGATTCGTAGCTCAATTTCATCATTAAATTTCTCTAACCTCGAAAGGTGAGTAATCACTCACGATTAACATTCTTAAAGTTAGTAAATTTGATTTCACTTGAAACGACAATTGAAATATGCTGTTAAATTTGAATTGCTAGTTATTTAATTGTTAAATATGATATGCCATTATCTGCAATTGTTCACCTATGACATATGACACCATATCCTGTTGTGTATATTTTATTTTATTTGTTACTGATCATATGTGCCTGTCGTTGATATGTTATATTATTATCATATTTGTTCTCACTCTGCAAGTTCCCTGTTAGCTTAGAAATCCTTATGGGTTGAAATGATACATACCTGAAAGATCTTGTAGAATAGGGGAAAATCGTTATGGGTTGAAATGATAAACCCAAGCGATTTTCATTGATTTTGGAATTTTGGGATTGCGGGTTGAAATGATATATACCCGTAGATATTTATATGCGGATTGAAATGATAAATATTCGTATCACTTGACCATAGGATAGAAAATTATATACAGACGCCACTAGTCTATATTTTGAAATGATTCCAAAGTTTTGAAAGGAAGTATATGGTTTTTAATAAATATTGATTTTAAAAATAATACATATATGTATATAAATGTTATTTTTATACATGTTTAAAAATTAGTTTTTTAAAAATATATGTTTTGGAAATATTAAATTTATAACCTAGTATTTAAATTAAAAATTTTAAGATTTTACTTATAATTTTATTAAAATATTTAAAAATAGATTTAATAAATTTTATAATAAGATTTAATTAATAAAATTTAATTTAATTAGTATATAATATGTTTAAGTAAATTTATATTAATATTTAAAAAAATTATAACTTAATGTAATAAAAGGGTTAGAAAGATAAATTAATGTTGACTTGGAGTCTAATTTGTTAATAATTGAATTTAAATAGGAATTGATTTAAACTTATTGATTTCGAGGTTTTGGAAGATATGATGTATAACTTGATTTGATAAAAAGTGATTAAATGAACATTCTGAACTTTAAATAAGACTGAGACTGAATATTTAATATTGATATAAATTTATAAATTGAGATTTTATTTAATTGTTATAAAAATGATTAAGCGAATATTTACCAATTTGAATAAAATTAATGTAAACGTCGAAATCTAAATGAAACTTATATTGTAAGTATTGAATATATAAACTGCGAATCTTATTGATTGAAGTGATAGTTCAAACTGGGATTTGAAATCAGTAAGTTAAAATAGTTAATGAGAATTTGAATTGATTTGTGAAATTGGAAGAAACAATCATAATTATAAACTATTTTAATCTATAGATTGTTTTAATATATAAACTATTTTAATTTATAACTAATTTAATATATATGCTTTTTTCAATATCTAAACTGTTTAAGTTGCAAGTGTTATGATTTCAAAAGTGTTATGGTTTTGAAAGTGTTATGACTTCAAAATTGTTATGACTTCGGAAGTGTTATAATTTTTAAAAGCGCTACGATTTTGGAAATGAATATTATTAAAAGTGAATAATGATACCTAGTTTATATAGTTTTGAATTGAATATGATATTTTGATATGAGATATGAACTATTTGAATTGAAATGACCACGGTGTGAAATAAACGTTTGGTTGTTAAAGAGACCGGGATCAGATATTGTTATACTACATGCCAATACCAAAAACCACTTTAACAACTGTGCACGTGGTGGAGATTTCAGGACAAAGTAGGATGGTTTGGCGACGATTCTATATAGTATGTACATAGCCCTGACTTCCGTGAGTCGGCTTGATATGGCTAAAACAGGAGCCACGTCGGGCCAAGTGAGATCATTCCTCTGATAAGGCACACTTCTTTGATATCATTCTATTACTTTGTGATTTGATTGGGTGCACCTTTGATTTGGGAGTGTGTCTCGAGGAGGACGGTAGTAGCTGGTATGTGTTACCATCAGTCCATATCCGCAAATGGTATATCTACCCTGGCATTGCCTCGCGTGCCTTGTCACATGCTCTATCGCGCCTTCTATGAGTTTGTTTTGTGTCGTACCTATAGAGTGCCCCCTGATAGCCCACTTGAGAGTGGAGTTTACAGTATACGTATAGACCAAAACATTATACAAAATGTGTTAAGGGGGATATGGGTAACACCTTAACGCTATTTTAACACTTTACTGTAGACATTATTATAATAGCGTATATTACTACATAGTAGATAGTTCCACGGATCCTTAGATGATGGAAATCCCAAACATCCTTTAAGTTATTTTTATTTCATTTGACATTTTACTTGAGTTGAATTTACTGTATAAGAATGTTAATCCTAACTCAAGTGTTTTGTGTTTTGCTTTATGCTCGGGTCAGACTGAGTGACACCGCATTTGAGACTCAACTTTGGAGCTTGAAGCTTTGTTTGAAGATCGTTCTTTGTTTATTTAGCTCTTCGGTTACTTCAGTTTTCTCCAGTTGTTTATATTCAGACTTATTGTTTGATTCTGTACTCAAAACTTCATTTGTATCTGAGATTTTGTTGTATTCTATTTCAGACTCTGTTGTTTATATAGTAGCTTCATGAACTACTATTTACCTTTTCCGTTGCTTATGTTTGTATTACTCTGTGTCTGTGATTCTATGAACGATTTCTTTACTATATATATGCTGAGTTTTTCCAAATATAAATTAACAATATGTTGTTCGAGCAATTCAATTCTAACATATGTGGATGTGAATGGTTCTAAAATACCGGGTCGTTACAATGCAAGATATTTATTAGACATTCTAATGCATAGTTGCAACGACCCTACTTTTCGACCATTGAATGTAAACACTAATACATCCACGATTTTCGTGTGTTGAGTGCCTAAGTGCCGAAAAGACGAATTGTTAGGGTAAAATAAAAGAAAACGAATATAACAAGGAAAGAAGAACACAATATCAAAATGTCACAATGGAAGGCTAATATATAATAAAAGGAACAATATAAAGGGTCACTCTAAATATAAAATATCGGAGTTATTAAGACCTAAGTATTATTATCTGCCTGGTTATTTTTAACTATCTGTCCTCATAATGCTGATATAATCAATACAGAATTGCAGCGAAAATAAATGCCACAATAGCTAGAAATCCAACCCTCCTTCAAAATCTCCAAAGCGTTCGTAGATAAATGTGGAAACATACACGGAGCTGACCCGAGCGTTAAGAAATAACACCTGAATCAGTCTAGTAAACTAGCGTGAGAAGCATAAGAATATATGTAACCAAAATAGTAATTATGGGACTATACGGGTACCAGTAATGGTTTTCCCCTTACAGAAACCAACCATTCATTAAGTTTAATATAGTGGTATAATTGATAATGTCTAGGGTGTAGTACATAAATTATATCAAATAGATATGGTTCTTACGTTGGTCACACCACAACATACTTAGGGTACAATCAAATTTGATAGGATACATTCACATAATGGATTTTCCACGGAGATATCTTCGGGGAAGCCGAATCTAAACTCCATGCACAAGGATCAGAAACTACCTTTAGAGCATCATATATCTCTAGATAGAATATGCCATAAGGTAAACACATGCGGCCCAACGTCCGAACAAAAACATGAATAACATGAACCAAATATCATAAACTCCGGCACGCAACATATCAATAAGTGTCTCTAAATATGGAGTTGATAACACCTAGACATGGGTCGCTAACCCTTGGTTTTGCACCCCATTCTGCCTTAGCCATTTCTAATGTTGAGTTTAAATTCGGCATCTTTCACACAAGCCTTAATCACTTGAACGAATCATGAATCTCAGATTGGATCCTCTCATCTCGAATAGATGTAGAAACCACATGGGGATCCCCATGTCTCAGTAAATATCAGAATCAAACGTGGATTCCCACATCCTGAATAGATCATGAACATCTACATGTGTTCGAGCATCTTAAACAGGTCTCGAATCTCCACATATATTCCTTTCTTCAATGTTTCCAAAACATAGAACTCGTATACTAGTTTTAAAGTGGTGTTCGGTAAGTAGAACACTTACTGATCCTGGATCCTTCAAAACCAATCGATGAATTTTTCAGTTAACTCAATTCTGGTTCTTATAAAAGTAAGTGAAAGCTAAAGATTTTTCATACCACTCCTCCTAAGTTAATATTAGGTCAAGTTCGACAATCCACTAATCAATTATCTAGTCAAAACAATTGCTTATACAAATCACAATTCATACACTTAACTCATTTCTGACATTCCGACGTAACTATTCCTCGTCCAAGAGTGAAGCTCGGTAAGTTTAGGAACTTTATACTCCAAGCCTCGCCTTGACACTTCATTCTTGAATCTCACAAATAGATATGTCTACCTCGTTGGCTTTAGTATTAAGTATAGGATTAAATGATTTCTATAACAATAAGAAATCAACTCGATTAACACGTTTCCAATATTTTGCACTTACCTATTCCCCGGTTAAGAGGGAATCCCGATAGGTTAGAGCTCTATTGCTCCACCCTACTCGACATTAATCTTAACTGTTACAAATAGATAAGATTGCTTTGCTGGCTTATTAGTGTTAAGCATATTTAATTGATTTCTTAATAAGTAATCAAACAATTATATATTTGGCCATTAAGCAATTACTAACCCCTTTCTAACCTTTTGTTTATAATCTAAAACAAGATATTCTCCAAGATATTTATATAAGGTATTTTTCATGATATTTATAGTTTATAACGCTTATAATATATTTTAAAACACTCCTTTAAAATATCCCTTGAAAATAACAAGTTTGAAAAATCATTAGAAACAAGGAAACGACATGTTTTTAACAAAACATCTCTCCTTTGAAAATTCCTAACTAAATTTTAAAAAATCATATAAATCTCAAAAATACTTTTAGCATACTCTTATATGAGTTAGGAAATACTTTTAAGAAGAATGAAACAAATCGCTAAAACTTAAAATCCTTTTCGAAACATTTGAAGTCTAAAAATCAAGGTTAAGTGGAGCAGTTTTGCATTAGTGATGTTTTGGCCATTTCAAGACGTTACATAACTTTTTACTATTCAAGCTTTTAGTAGAAACAAACACATATATAAAATACTGCAAATATATCAAGAAAACTGTAAGGATCTCTCTACAATATTCCATAACAATTGCCAAAAACAAGGCAATTTCAAATTGCACCTATAACGACTATCGCTATAAGTGCACTTTCTAATCCGAGTCCGATCTAAACCAAAGTCTATTTATATCCTACGTGCTTTATTCAAGATCTTGTCACATGTCATATAAGTCCATCCAAGTCCATTTAAACTTTATTCAAGTCCATGTACATGGATCTTGTGTGACACTTGTTTTCAAAACAAGAATCCAAATCAATGTTTTAACATATGTCAATTAACAATTCAAACAACATTTAATATAATCAAAAATCAATATACATGTGATATGTTCCATTCAAATTAAGGGATTAACTCACCTTTAATCCAATAATAACCAAGATCTAAGATAACCGAAGTCTAACCCTACTTAGCGACCACCTTTACTTCCTTGATCCTTTGCTTTTCCGGCTTGCTTTTGCCTTCCTCCCTTTCTTGATGCTCATGGGCTATTGGGATAAGGTGAGATGTGCTTCATTTTTCACAATCTAACTAGGCAGAAGGTGTTGTTATTTGGTGTTTAGGCTTTCTTCCAAGTTTAAGGTGATTTAGAGATAGTTTGCAAATTATTTGCTTTAGGAATTTAGAGATGAAGAAGAAGAGAAGCCATTGAAATTTTTACTCAAAACTTAGGAATATTTATGATATATTTCCTAAGGTTGTAGCTCTCATTATATAGGCTAAGGAATGATGATGGGAAAGACCAAAAACCCCTCAAAACCCGACATCAATTGCTTGTTAACTTTATGTTACTTCTCCTTTGTTCATTTTACCCTTTTACCCCTCTCATAATATTATCCCTTACACTTTAGGAAGCTTCTAAGTCATTCCATGCTTTATAAAGAAGAAAGCATGTTATTTAGTAGCTAATTTATTCATTTTATCATTAGTTAAGTGCATGATAGTTTGAATAACTTATATTGATCGAAAAACTATTTATTGATAAACCGATTTCCGGTCACATTATCGATTTTTCTTTAAAGAACATATTTTTGTAAACACTTTCAAAAACAAGTTTCTTATCATTATTCATTAATTAATGATGTTAAACAAGGTTATAAAATCATATTTATAACACCTAAATATATCTTCGAAGACGAAGTGTTCGAACGTTTGGGTCGCTATAGTAGTGTTCATTAAGTTTTAGTTAATTTCATTTCATTCTCCATAATCAGTTTTATCCTTAGACCATATCCAAATCTAATTTACTATCGATAATTTCTAAAAGAAATTCCTTCACTGCGACATTGGTATTTCTTAAAATAACAATTGATTCTCAATGCAACATAATTGTTTGCGCCAAAATTGGTCACAAACACCCGATATCGTGAAAGCACCCGTTCGCAGTCGCAAGTCACACAAATCAGCAATAATCAATATTGAACTCAGATCTAAGCAATAACAATCAGAGTAATTCAGCAATCACAATCACAAACACAAGATTTATAGTGGTTCGGCGATCTTGCCTATGTCCACTTTGAAGTTTTCTCTCCTTATTGATTATTCTCTTGATGATTACAGTGGTTACAGCAAGTTACAATGGATTATAGCTTTGAAACTCGAATGGAACAACGATGATAAGGTGTAGAATTGAATCTGGTAGAGTCTTGGCGCTTCAGAATTTCGATCCCCTTTCCTGAATGACCTGGGGATCTATTTATAGGCGTAGAAGGCTGATATTTCGCCTAAAATCCGGGGAGACCACTTCTGGCACGTGAGGGGGCCCATACGGCCGAATTCTAGAGGTCCGGGCCCACTTTGGGATCGATTCGACCCTTGGTTCGAATCGATCAAGAAAGTGTCCAATCGAGATGAAATTTGGTGTGGACATTCTTCAACATGTAAGCAAACTCCTGTAAAAATTTCATGGCATTTGGACTTGTAGATCTCTAGTTATGATCAATTCAAGATTGCATTTCCGGTTGTTATGCTTGGTTCGAATCGCTTGGTTCGAATCGATAGGTTCGAATCGATAGGGTCGAATCGATAGGGTCGAATCGATCAAGGTCGAATCGATAGGGTCAAATCGATAGGGTCGAATCGATAGGGTCGAACCGATAGGGTCGAATCGATAGGGTCGAATCGATCAAGGTCGAATCGATAGGGTCGAATCGATCAAGGTCGAATCGATAGGGTCGAATCGATAGGGTTGAATCGATAGGGTCGAATCGATAGGGTTGAATCGATTATAACTTGAGCGTATGAACTCGGATTGACTTGAAATTTGAAACGCTGGCTTCTATAGCTTTGCTCATCATGTCTTGTCAATTGCGGCTCGATCCGGACTCGGACAAAATTCATCGATATCCATGGTTATCCTGCAATGCATGGTTGATATTCAAGAATAGTAATCATTAATTTTCAGCTGATTTTTGGGTATCTCAGCTTTGCCAAAAGTTGGGATAACACTTTGCCCCCCAAAACATGTCTTGCGGTAGGAAGGTGTGTTTTGTAATGCCTGGAGTTGGATGTTCATAACCTGTTAATATCCTGCAAAGGAATTTATAGTTTATGTGACCTCAAATGACGACCGTTCGGGATCGAGATATTTGAGATGAAGTGCGACCGTTCATGGTCAAGTGCCTAACTTCAAATGACGATCATTCAGGATCGAGCTATTTGAGGAGAAGTGTGACCGTGCGCGGTCAAGTGGCGGACCTCAAATGACGACCGTTCGCGATCGAGCCATTTGAGATGAGATGAGTTGTGCCGTTCGGGGCGAGTCGTGCCTGTTCGAGGGAGTTGTGCCTGTTCGACGCGAGTTGTGACCGTTCACGATCGTGTCCCGTTCGAGGCGTTTTTGTGACCGTTCGAGGTCGGGTGCCGTTCGTGGCGAGTTGTGACTGTTCGAAGTCGAGTGCCGTTCGTGGCGAGTGGTGAGTGTTCGAAGTCGGGTGCCGTTCGAGGCGAGTTGTGACTGTTCGAAGTCGGGTGCCGTTCGAGGCAAATTGTGTGCCCGGGAGGGCTTGGTATTATCGATACCAGGCTCACGTTCGCGTGGGTCCCTGGATCGTTTGTCAGGGCGGTTTATCGCCATCTCAGAGCATGCCTAAGGACCGTTCGCGACCCCGTACATGTGTAAGTAGCTTAGCCATTTCAGAATTATCAGGATCAAATATCTGTTCAACAGATGAATTTTAAAACAGAAATGTCCAAACAAACCAAGTTCAAATGTCCAAATCAACACGAAACAAAAAGCAAAGCAAAGATGTTAAAGTGTGAGTTCCCACTACGAAACAGTCAATGATCATTCAGAGCATGCCTGGAGAACGTTCGCGATCTCGTACATGTGTAAATGATTTAATTGTGTTAGTGGAAGCTTGCGACTTGTTCATCGTTATTTTAATTAATTGATAACCAAACGATGTCCTGGTTCAGGGTTGCCCCTAGCTGATGTAGACGGTGGCCGTTCTGGCTCCGCCGCTGAAGCTCGCCTCCTCACATATTGAAGGAGCATACCGTTCCTGATATGCCCTTCCACCTCGTCCTTCAGATGCCTACAATCATCAGTGTTATGACCATTTAATTCATGAAATACACAAAACTTATCTGATCTCCTTTCGTCAGAAGTTGGATCCTTTCGCATCGGTCTACGATAGGGAATCTGCTCTTTGGTATCCTGATAAATACGCTCCAAACTCTCAGTCATCTCGGTGTAAGTAGTGAATCGCGGCTCCCTTCGTTGTCGCTTTGACCTGTCATTATAATCCTCATCCTTTCGTTTTCCTTTATCCTTGCCCGAGTCCTTTTCGAAAGGATTTTTGTCTTTAAGCACATAAACTTCTATTCCCTCTCCTTCTTCTCTTTCTGCATTCGCATCCTCTAATTGTAAAAACTTTTCTGCCTCGTTGTAGAATTCCTCTAGATCCAAGGGTGGATCTTTAGTCAATGAATTTTTGAACTCTGTGCCGTCAGCTACTCCGGACACAGCTGCCATCACCACCATAGACGGATCTGCTCGATCCACCGAAGATGCTGCTACATTGAATCGCGCTAGATAACTCCTCAAGGTCTCTCCGGCTTTTTGCTTTAGGGTTGCCAAAGTCATCACATTCTTGGGTCTTGTAATGTGAACCCTGAATTGCCTCATAAATCTCTCAACTAAACCATTCCACGTTCCGATGGATCCATTCTCCAATTATCTAAACCACAATGCTGCAATATCCGCCAAGTACAATGGAAAGCATCGGGCCATAACCTCCTCTGATGCCCCCACCACTTCCATATGCCTCATATACTTCGTTAGATGAACCGTGGGATCCGTTCTCCCGTCATACATGTCCAACGATGGTAATTTGAAATCCGGTGGGTTCCTAGCTCCTCTACTACTCCCGGGTTGCGCAGATGTTCCTCTCTCTCTCTCTTTGAAATTGGGTCAACGTTCTCCATGGGTGTGCCTCCTAATCCAGGCGCTACGCCGGATGGTCCTGCTTCGTTCTGAACTCCATCCGCTTCTCTATTCTGTGCTCCAAGTTGTCCTATCTGTTGGAACAAACTTTGGATCAGCTCCTCCTGTTTCTTCAACATCGTCTCCATCTCGTCCCTAGTGATGAAGATCGATGCTTGATTCGCTCCTGAAGAAGCCTCTTGGCTTCCTTGGTGTTCACTTCTCTCTGGCCTTTGTTTCTTACTTGTCTGTCTCGTCATGATTTCTAAAATCTGAAC
Source organism: Allium cepa (assembly GCA_030765085.1). NCBI lineage: Eukaryota > Viridiplantae > Streptophyta > Magnoliopsida > Asparagales > Amaryllidaceae > Allium > Allium cepa. The sequence continues at coordinate 614,274,142 of CM060942.1, read as the reverse complement.
TTTCAAACTTTCTGAACCAACTTCTATTTGGTAGAACTCCTGAATTAGCCTTCTCAGTGAAAGCACCAAAATGTTTGCGCCAAAATTGGTCACAAACACCTGATATCGTGAAAGCACCCATTCGCAGTCGCAAGTCACACAAATCAGCAATAATCAATATTGAACTCAGATCTAAGCAATAACAATCAGAGTAATTCAGCAATCACAATCACAAACACAGGATTTATAGTGGTTCGGCGATCTTGCCTACGTCCACTTTGAAGTTTTCTCTCTTTATTGATTATTCTCTTGATGATTATAGTGGTTACAGCAAGTTACAATGGATTATAGCTTTGAAACTCGAATGGAACAACGATGATAAGGTGTAGAATTGAATCTGGTAGAGTCTTGGCACTTCAGAATTCCGATCCCCTTTTCTGAATGACCTGGGGCTCTATTTATAGGCATAGAAGGCTGATATTTCACCTAAAATTCGGGGAGACCACTTCTGGCACGTGATGGGGCTCATACGGCCGAATTCTGGAGGTCCGGGCCCACTTTGGGATCGATTCGACCCTTGGTTCGAATCGATCAAGAAAGTGTCCAATCAAGATGAAATTTGGTGTGGACATTCTTCAACATGTAAGCAAACTCCTGTAAAAATTTCATGGCATTTGGACTTGTAGATCTCGAGTTATGATCGATTCAAGATTGCATTTCCGGTTGTCATGCTTGGTTCGAATCGATAGGGTCGAATCGATAGGGTCGAATCGATAGGGTCGAATTGATCAAGATCGAATCGATAGGGTCAAATCGATAGGGTCGAATCGATCAAGGTCGAATCGATCAAGGTCGAATCGATAGGGTTGAATCGATAGGGTCGAATCGATAGGGTTGAATCGATCATAACTTGAGCGTATGAACTCGGATTGACTTGAAATTTGAAACGCCGGCTTCTATAGCTTTGCTCATCATGTCTTGTCAATTGCGGCCCGATCCGGACTCGGACAAAATTCATCGATATCCATGGTTATCCTGTAATGCATGGTTGATATTCAAGAATAGTAATCATTAATTTTCAGCTGATTTTTGGGTATCTCAGCTTTGCCAAAAGTTGGGATAACAATAATAGGTATTCATGTACATTTTATGAATTGTCTTATATTAAACTAATTTGATTTTATTTACAAAACTTGTGTTCAAAATATAAATTGGTCATCATTGATAATCGTTCTCAAATCCCTTTTAGGTGACTTATAAAGATCTCTATATTTATTATATGTAGTCTTTCAACTTGTACAATTTACCAACTCCTTGACCTAGGATACGTTGGGGTTTCTATAAATCCTTATCTTGTATGATTTTGTAAACCATTCTTTAGATGAAATTAATTCTAACCTTGCGTACTACTCCTAAGTAAACGACCTTACAAAAAGAAGGTTAACTCAACTTCACTCATAATTGATCGTACTTTATTCAGCAAAGTTTGATTACTCCTTATGGATACATCATTATGAATCATAAAAAGATATGACTTTGGAGACTGAATCTTTATTCTTTTTTTGGTACATTCAGAAATCTTTCAAATATACTCATATATTCGATTAAATCGAACTATTTTATTTTCTATCGTACATTATTTTATTTACTTCTATTTTAGATTCTATGAACTCATCATTAACATATCATATGTGCATCATATACACATGTTCAGATTTATGATAATTCATTGGTGAATACAACAAAGTACATGGAACCATTTTAGAACTTTCAATTACAAACATCCGTTGGGTGAATTCTCACCCATGGAATCACGAGACCAAGAGGCATCAGCTTCGCCATTTCCATCCGGTATCCGTGCCCATTTGGTACCCATACCCACGCCAAACCGTGCTCCATCCACCATCACCGGTCCAAACAACCACCGGACCAATCCACTTCAAACCATCACCGAACCACCACCTGTCGAACCAACGTCACTCCATCCTCCTGCCGAATCACCAAGACACCGGTCCAGAAGCCATGCCGAATCAACATCTCTCCTTACCAATGCCGGACCAGCTCCTCTCCCTACTAATGTCGAACCACAATCTTTCCACCCACTACCGAATGAACCTCCGGACCAACCACACCAAGCACGGCCGAACCAAGCTCCGCCGAACCAGATGCGCCAGGCCAGATTGCTTCAGCCCAGGCCCATCAGCAGCTATATACATCCAAGACCCCTGCCCCCAACCTCACTCTATAAATAGAGGGGCAGGGGTACAACAATGGGGGACAAGTTTGAGAGCTCAAGCACGGAAGGAACTTTCAAACAACTTTCATATACTTGTATACAAAGCTTTGTACTTGTAATCTGAAAGAAAAGAGAGAATAACATATAAAGTGGACGTAGGCACGTTCTGGCCGAACCACTATAAATCTGCGTGTCTTTTTACAATTTAGCCCCTTCTTTTTACTTATTTGCATAACTCACCCAAATTACTAAGAACAACATAAAATCAACTAAATCATACGACTTTGAGGTGTTTGTCCATTTTTTTGTGCAAACATTTTTGGTGCTTTCACTGAGAACTTGGAACTCGAAGCTTCAGCTTCCCTCACTCAACCTTCTTTCCCAATAGCACCCTTCATTGCCTAGGAAACATGGCTTCCAGGCCGAGAAAAGACGCCAACAAGGGAAAGAACGTTGCAACTAGCAGCATTCCGGATCCAGTGATCACAGATCAAGAGAATCATCCCATTCCAACAGCAGTACTGAACGAGGATCAGACAAACCCGACAGCCCCTGCCACAGAACAACCGGCAGCAATTACTAGGGCAGATCTAGACAGAGTTGTGGCTGAAGTAACTAACCGCTTCATATCCCAACAAGAAGCTTTGGTGAACCAACTCATGTCACGCTTAAGGGATGCTGAAGAATCCAACCGCGACACTGAATCATGGGGTGAATCCCAATCCGGAGGATTTGGGGGGCGACAAAGGTCTTCCTTCTTCGAAGAAACTATCAACAGAAACAACAATGGTAGGAGCCGAGCCCGAACTCCGACCCGAGGAAACGCTTGGAACCGAACCCCGCAGGGGAGGTACCAGGCAAGGATCGGATGTAGCTGAGCCGGTCATGCTGCCTAGCCAGAGAAACACCAATGAACGGAGCCGAGCTAGAATCCAGCCCGAAGTTGACCCCAAGGAAATGCTTGAAACAGAACCCCACAGGGAAAGATCAAGGCAAGGGCCAACTATAGCTGAACCTAGCATGCATCCGGACAGCCAAAGACAGCCGCTGGGAAACGTTAGGAGTGATAGACTATACCACCCCTACAGGCCATCCAGACAGAATCGATCCCGCAGGGAAGAACCAAGCTCTTTCTTATTTGCCCCATATTCTGATGAGAGGATGGCACGATTGTTCAGAGAATGCGTCCAACGGGACCAAAGAGATCGTGGGATAGGTGCTAGGGTAACCAGCCCTTTCACTCGCGATATTGAAATTGCCATCACCCATCGAGAGTGGAAAATGCCGACAATGGAACCATACAAGGGAACCTCTGACCCCGTTGTACACTTGCAAAGATACACACAACATATGCTCATGAGCGGGGCAACGGAAGGAGTATTATGCAAATGCTTTCCACTATTTTTAGCAGATCTAGCTACCTCCTGATTCTGCCATCTACCCCAAGGATCCATCAGTTCATGGGAAATGTTGAAGGAGAAGTTTATCAGCCAGTTCCACATTCATGTGGAACAACCCAAGGATGCTTACTCCCTATCTACTGTCAAACAGAAACCCGGAGAGACACTGCAGCAATACCTAACCCGGTTCAATGCCGCAGCGGCAGTAGTTCAAGATGCCGATGAGAAACTTGTCCTGATGGCCCTCTGTAGTGGTGTGTATCCGGATACCAAGTTTGCTAGAAAACTAACTAAAGAAAAACCAGCTACCTTGCCCGATTTCTTCCATGAAGCTGGAAAGTACATGAGACTCGAAGAGGCTGCCAATGAAAGGCAGACAGGACCACAGACTAAGACGGCTCATGGAAACGCCCCCGCCGTAGCGAAGGACATTCGGAGAAACGACTCCAGAGACAATGCAGGGGGCAAGAAGGGAGAAAAGCGTTTATACCGACCAGGACCGAGATTTGACGCTTACACTCCCTTGAATGAAACAGTCGAGAACATCTTCCTGGCCACCCAGGACGAACTTATATACAAACGCCCCCCATACAAGAAAGCGTCAGATCGCGCAATCCAGTCCGGAAAATTCTACCGTTTCCACGAGTCTCATGGGCACGATACCAATGAATGCCGCCATCTCCGAGACCTAATTGAAGAACACATCAGGAGAAAGAGGCTGGAACGCTATGTAAAGGGCCAGGACAGGACTCCAGCTCCCACCAAGGAAAAACCAGGGCAGCTCCACCCAGAGACAGGCGGAGGAAATCGCAGCACCAGCGGTTCCAGCCAAGGGAAGATAGTGGTCCATACAATATCAGGAGGGCCACACATCGCCGACAAGAGCTGGGCAGAAATGGAAAGATATGGAAACTCACTCAGAAGCGAGGGAGACTGCGTCAATTCTGTTATGGAAGAACGCCACCCTAAGCGGAAGGAAAATAACGACATCACATTCAGTGGGCGCGACCTAGAAGGAAGGCAATTCCCTCATATGGATCCTATGGTCATCTCTGCCTGGTTCGGCCCAGCTGAAGTTTTTCGAATCCTAGTAGACATTGGAAGCTCAGTGAATATTCTGTTCAAACATGCTTTCGACAAAATGAAGCTGTCAATGAAGGACGTGTCTCCCTGCAACAAACCGCTACACGGTTTCACTGGAGAAGCAAAGATGCCCCTCGGACAATTGGATCTCTTTGTTGAATTGGGAAGTCATCCCCGCTCCGCCGTTCGGAAACAAACATTCATGCTAATAGACAACCACTCGGCCTACAATGCCTTTTTAGGAAGACCAGCCTTGTCCGACTTCCAAATTGTCCTTGCCCCATGGTGCCTGAAGATGAAGTTCCCAACGGATAATGGAGTGGGAGAAGTAGAAGGGGATCAAGACGCCGCTCGGGACTGCTATGTAACCGAACTTCGCAATAATCGCAGGAGAGATAAAGGGAAGAATGCAGAGACTGCTCTCTGCAAGAAAAACTTGGAAGCATAGCAACTAAAGAAGGCCCCTCCTCTTCGATATACCAGTGATCCCTTCAACGAGTTAGGCCCTAGGGATAAAGAGGAGGAGGCCACCGCCGAGCCTGCAGAGGCTATGGAATTTGTATCTGTAGACAAACGCGACCCAAGTAAACTACTGAGAATCGGATCTCAGTTAAGAGCAGAATTGAAGGACCAACTTATTGATTTCCTTCGCCACAACTTGGATGTATTTGCATGGACGCACGCTGATATGACTGGAATCTCCCCAGACATAGCATGCCACGCACTGAACATTGATCCTACCAAGGTGCCGGTAAAGCAGAAGAAGAGAAGTATGGGGGCGGAACGATCGGCAGCCCTCGAAGAAGAAGTAAGGAACCTACTTGCTAACAACTTCATACGGGAAGCCATCTACCCAAAATGGATCGCCAACCCGGTACTGGTAAAGAAAGCTAATGGTAAGTGGCGAACATGCATCGATTTCTCCAACTTAAATGACGCTTGCCCGAAAGACTGCTTCCCACTCCCCCGAATCGACCAACTCGTGGACAGCACTGCCGGACATGAACTTTTATTCTTTATGGACGCATACTCAGGATATAACCAGATCCTTATGCACGCCCCCGATCAAGACCACACTAGCTTCATCACTGACCGAGGATTGTACTGCTACAAGGTAATGCCATTTGGACTTAAAAACGCCGGAGCTACTTATCAGCGCCTCGTCAACAAGATGTTTGCAGAACTGATAGGACGAACTATGGAAGTTTATGTGGATGACATGCTGGTAAAATCGAGGAAAGCCAACGACCATATAAACCACCTGGACGAGATGTTTCAAGTACTTCGCCAATATGGAATGAAGCTGAACCCTCTAAAGTGCTCCTTCGGAGTATCATCGGGAAAGTTCTTGGGATTCATCATTCATGCCGGGGGATTGAAGCAAACCCCGAACAAGTCCGAGCTTAACAAGATATCAAGACACCATCTACTCGAAGAGAGATGCAAAGCCTAAACGGGAAAGTGGCCACCCTGAGTAGGTTCATCTCTAAAGCAACCGACAAATGCATCCCTTTCTTCGAAGCTCTAAAGAAAGACAAAGAAAAGTTCGAATGGACTGACGAATGCTCGACAGCCTTCCTTAACTTAATCGGACACCTCCAGAGACCACCGGTACTTTCAACTCCAAATGAAGGCGAGGAACTATACCTATACCTTGCTGTGTCGCCACATGCCCTAAGCGCCGCGTTGGTGAGAGAAGACAACCGCACGCAACGGCCCGTATACTTCGTAAGTAAGAGGTTTACGGGGGCAGAAGTCAGATACCCTAAACTTGAAAAGCTAGCATACTGTCTGCTTATCACGTCGCGGAAACTGCGACACTATTTCCAGTCTCATTCCATCAGAGTTTTAACCGATCAACCGCTAAGGCAAGTGCTCCATCGCCCCGACACTTTTGGGCGATCACTTAAGTGGTGCATCAAACTAAGTCAATATGATATCACTTACCATCCTCGCACCGCTATCAAGGGGCAAGCCATAGCTGATTTCATTGCCGAATTCACTACTAGCGAAGGTAAGGACCAATCTGAAATAGCAGAAGATATCAAGTTGAATCTCTTCGTAGATGGAGCGTCGAACGAACAAGGCTCGGGGGTAGGTGTTGTGATAATCACCCCCAGCGGAAAGAAGCTGCACTGCGCCCTAAGATTGGAATTCGCTGCCACCAACAATGACGCAGAATACGAAGCAGTGATAGCCGGATTAGAACTTGCACTGGAAATTGGAGTCAGTTCTTTATGTCTCCATAGTGATTCTCAACTTATTGTAAATCAAATACTAGGAGAGTTCCAGACTCGAGGAGAATGACTCACAGCATACCTAAAGAAGACCAAGCTGCTACTTAACCAACTGGATCACTATTTGATCAGACACATTCCTCGAGAGGAGAATCAAGAGGCCGACGAACTGGCAAAGCAAGCCAGCATGAAGAACAACTCCTTTTCGGGAGCAATAGCCGTCTCAAAACAACTAGCCCCGAGCTTCGAACGGGAGGATCTGATAGCTGCGATTGAAGAAGAAACTTGGATGGCTCCTATCTGGAAATACTTACAAGATGGCGCATTGCCCAGCGAGCGTAGCGAAGTCAGGAAAATCTTGAGGAAAGCCTCCCGCTACACACTGCAAGAAGGAATCCTCTACCGGCGTGGCTTCTCTAACCCCTTATTACGATGTGTCGCTGGAAGGGAAGCCAAGGAAATCTTATCCAACATCCACCAGGGAAGCTGCGGAAGTCACACTGGAGGGCAGACTCTGGCAAAGAAGATACTCCGATATGGATATTTCTGGCCCACCTTGAACAAAGACGCCTTAGACTTCGTCAGAAAATGTGACAGATGTCAAAAATTTGTCAAAATTCCTCGACTACCGACAAATGAGATCACTCAAATGACTAGCCCTTGGCCCTTTGCAGTATGGGGAATTGACTTGATTGGTGAACTACCAATGGGCCGAGGCGGAGCTAAATATGCTATAGTAGCAGTCGACTATTTCACCAAATGGGTGGAAGCGGAACCTCTAAATAAAATATCTTCGACAAAAATCATTAACTTCTTGATCAAAAATGTTCTGTGTAGGAACGGAGTACCACTCAAAATCATATCAGACAATGGACTTCAGTTTGACAGCGAGGAATTCACCGACTGGTGCCAAGAGCACGGGATTCACAAAAGCTTCTCATCCGTGGCTTATCCCCAGGAAAATGGCCACGTCGAAGCTGTCAACAAAATTCTCAAAACGCTGATCAAGAAGAAGCTTGAAAAGTCAAAGGGCGCTTGGGTGGATCAACTTCCTACGGCACTTTGGGCCCATCGCACATCTTTCAGAACATCAACAGGGCATAATCCGTTCTCTTTGGCATACGGATCAGAGGCCATGCTCCCAGTTGAAACTATTGTACCTTCCCATCGTAGGATCCACTACAACCCCGAAGAAAACGAAGAACTCCTTCACATGTCTTTGGATATAATTGAGGAGAGAAGGAATGATGCAGCACTCAAAGCAGCAGCTCACATACAAAAAGTGGCAGCACTATACTACTCCAAAGTCAAACATCGCAGCTTACAAGAAGGAGATCTTGTCCTCAAGCGAATCTTTCCGCGCCCAGGAGTGCTGGATCCAATCTAGGACGGACCATATGTAATTCATAAAGATCTCCACAACGGAGCTTATATTTTGTCAACAGTGGACGGAGAGGTGTTCCAGAGGGCATGGAACAAATGACACCTCCGTCGATACTTTTCTTAACTTGTACTGCCCATATGAAGTGAATTAACAAAGAGAATCAGTGGACGTAGGCATTTTCGTGCCGAACCACTTTAAAAAAAACTTGGCTCTTGTTAACTTGTTCCTTTGTATCTTGGCTACTTGTTAAGCTTTATCCTTTGCTGTTGAACAAAATCCTTTGCAGATGACATTTCAATTCAGAGCTTCACAACACAACTCCACCTAGACAAAATCTAACAGGTACGCTACGATCCTATGCCCTCGCCAATGAGACACTTTGCTCCGGTATCTCTCTACCGCGAGTTAACTCATTGTTTGCCTCGGCCCTTAAAGCCGACTGTAATAAGCCGAGTATAAGCCACCGAGAAGGCCGATTATGCCATGGCAGCTCATTACAGCGATTCGGCTCGCCGACAACTGTGAACCGACCATAAGCCCCAACATAAGGTGTGGCCAGCCAGGGGCAGTTCACAGTTGACGATCGGCCCCCACGCTAGCCGGCCACAGTAAATCGAATAATACCCGCAATTACGGGCCATAATGGCCCGGGTAGTTACTGTGCGCGATCGGCTCCGATGTGTCTTAAGTGCGGCTGTGGTAAAAAAGAAAACTCCCCGCAGAGGCGTAAGATGGGTGACAAATGTCTCCAAGACCCACAGCTAGGGAAAGTGACTACAAAACCCGTTTGCCACGAACTTAAGCACATCGACGACCTTCCGTGACTGGAAGTTTTACTTTTCCCATATTTCCATTTCATTTAAAACTTTTCTCCTATTCTCCGTAACGGTGCTTGAAAGTACAGGACATGAAATAGGGAACGCTCGCTAATGGGAACAGAAACTTACAATCGGATGACGAGACACTCAACAGCATTCCGTGCTTAGTCTTACAGGGCGCACAAAGTTGCCGTCCATAGCCGAAACATGAAGGCGGTACCTTCTACTTTTATACATTAATTCATAGCTACAGTTCATATTCACACATCACATTTACGTTGCAAAATGAGAAAATTATACTTTAAGCAAAAAACTTGGCATCAGGCACAGTCAAGCCACTAGTAACATGCATAGTTAGATCACTTACACAGCACAACAAAATAGCGATAACATTCCAACATAAAGGAATCAGCTTATGTTATGAAATTACATAAAGTCATTCATCACAAACAATGTTATTACAGTCACATCAATGTTTTGGACTAACATAAACAGCAATAAAAGGAAATCAAAAGGTGGCCGAATCCGGACAAGGAACCAGCTGCGTCCACGCTTCGCCCTCATCCTACCAACTCTCCAAGCCTACTTAGCCGCAGGGTCAGAGCTCCCAGCATGTTGATCGGAAGTCCCACCTGTCCAATTCAGAAGAGGAATTCATTAAACAAACAGTAAACGATCAAGTTATGAAAACCTAAAAAGAAAAGAAGGGGAAGCAAGGCTTGAGCTCAGAACACTCAAGATGAAATGCACATTCATTACCAGCTTCAATCTTCTTCGCATTGACTACACATTTCAACATCATATATGAAATTACATGATCAGTCCTTCTGCGGTCATGAATAACCAATTGCACTACTTAGATGATCATAATCTTTGGAACGATATTAATGGTCTGCCCAGTGGATTTGATGATGCTCAACTAGATTTCAGTAAAGGATCATTCAGTGGTTTGAACAATGAAGTACCAGATTTGGATGAAATAATCAATGCCATTCCTCTAAACCATCCTTCAGATCCTCGTTTAGCTTCTCTGACCCTTTCTGAAGAGTTCGATATCATCTTCAACGACTTGAGTTATGAGATAGAGAAGTCCAAGTTGAGCTACAGGATATCTAATGATGATCAGAAGGAAGAATCAAAAAGCAAAAAAAAAGAAATAAGAAGAAATTAACGATGAACAAGGAAAAAACGGCCTTAACATTTAAACTAGTATCAAAGTACTTTTACTTGCCAATATCGCAAGCAGCGAAAGAATTAAACATAGGTCTAACTCTTTTGAAGAAGAAATGCAGAGAGTTGGGAATTCCTCGGTGGCCTCATCATCAAATGAAGAGCATGCAGACTCTCGTAAGGAATGTTCAGGAGAGAATGGAGAAGAAGGAGAAGAGAGACTCATGGACGCTCTATCATATGGCATAAGCCCCTGGCAGCACCCTGAGCGCTCTATCAATCCCAAAAGAACGTGATATGGCGTCGAGCTGTTCCTCTTTGAGGGAGCCAGGAAAACAGTCGGGCGGGGAATTCAGAAGTTCCTGGGGACCATACCCATCCACTAACGACCTCGGGGCAGGTCCATGTTACGCCGGTCTTGGCTGGGCTGGGGGCACGGAGGAGGACTCTCCTTCGCCCGTAGACTTCCGTTTATCTGATCGGGTTTCCACTTTGTGAGACATTTATCTACAAACACAAAAGCAAAAGTACATCATTAAAACGGAAGGTATAAACATGCAAGTATCATAGTCTGAAATTTCTCCCGAACTCCTGGTGTCATTCGGTAAAGCAAATATAAAAGTCCATCCGGTAAGGAGTTAATTCAACACTCGGAATCCCCAGTTCATTCAGCAAGGCCCAACCTAGAGCCCGTTCGGCATTCAAACTTAAAATCTCATTCGGCATTTGAAACTCCAAATCTCATTCGGCAATACAAGCACAAGTTCATTCGGCAGAAGCAACCTCACCTGGAGCGGCAGTTAGGATCTACGCAGCACTTGGTTGATTCGGCTGTTTCGAGTAAACGAGTTTGATTCGGCACTCAAGTGATTCGGCTATATCAAACGGTGAAGGGATAACAGTAGTACGATGCCCCTACTTATAGGCGAGCAAAGGATAACCGGACCGGATGATTTAGCACTTGGAACCGAATAAAGCCATCCCAACTGCAAGAAAACAAAGCGCGACGCCTGCAAGCACGTGCCCCACTTTGGGGGGCAAATGTTGGGAGAATTCTCACCCATGGAATCACGAGACCAAGAGGCATCAGCTTCGCCATTTCCATCCGGTATCCGTGCCCATTCGGTACCCATACCCACGCCGAACCGTGCTCCATCCACCATCACCGGTCCAAACAACCACCGGACCAATCCACTTCAAACCATCACCGAACCACCACCTGCCGAACCAACGTCACTCCATCCTCCTGCCGAATCACCAAGACACCGGTCCAGAAGCCATGCCGAATCAACATCTCTCCTTACCAATGCCAGACCAGCTCCTCTCCCTACTAATGCCGAACCACAATCTTTCCACCCACTACCGAATGAACCTTCGGACCAACCACACCAAGCACGGCCGAACCAAGCTCCGCCGAACCAGATGCGCCAGGCCAGATTGCTTCAGCCCAGGCCCATCAGCAGCTATATACATCCAAGACCCATGCCCCCAACCTCACTCTATAAATAGAGGGGCAGGGGTACAACAATGGGGGACAAGTTTGAGAGCTCAAGCATGGAAGGAACTTTCAAACAACTTTCATATACTTGTATACAAAGCTTTGTACTTGTAATCTGAAAGAAAAGAGAGAATAACATATAAAGTGGACGTAGGCACGTTCTGGACGAACCACTATAAATCTGCGTGTCTTTTTACAACTTAGCCCCTGCTTTTTACTTATTTGCATAACTCACCCAAATTACTAAGAACAACATAAAATCAACTAAGTCATACGACTTTGAGGTGTTTGTCCATTTTTTGTGCAAACAACATCTATATGTATCAATTGTAGAGTTCATTAACTCTTATAATGCTCCCATAGTTTAGGTACTTTTCCCTTAATTCTCTGAGATATAGTTTGTTAGTGCCATATGATTCATAATCATATACTATTAGCGCCAAAATTGGTCACTAACACCCAAATCCAAGTGAAAGTACCAAACAACAATCACAGTTCACGGGTAGGATGTATGTAGAGGATATTTAATATGAAGAATAACAGAAATTAAAATGAAAGCGGTAAAGACACGGAATTTATAGTGGTTCGGCTAACTCTGGCCTACGTCCACTCCAGTAATTTCTTTTTTATTGCTGTAACAATCGATTACAGTTACAAAGTGATAGGCTAGCCTTAGCCTTAGGGGATAGAAAGCTAGAGAGCGGGAGAGAGAATCAGGATCCCTTTTCTGAACCCCCACATGCTGTATTTATAGATAAATCTTGAGTTGTTGAGCCTTTGCGTGATTCAGGCCCACCGAGTTTATGGCTGGTCCACATATGCCGAGCCATGTAATGCCGAGCCATCAATGCCGACCCGTTCCATGCCGAACGAAGCGTCTGGAGGAAGAATGTCGAACGAAGTCTGATAGAATAATGTCGGTCGAGGCATTTGAGTGATGCATGCCGATCGATGCTGGGGTGAGGTGTGTCGAGCGCACTTTAATGCTGAGTTCAAATGCCGAGTGGAAGATGCCGAGTGAAAGAATGTCGGACGTACTTCAATGCCGAGTACAAATGCCGAGTGGAGGATGCCGAGTGAAGGAATGCCGGACGTATTTCAATGCCGAGTACAAATGCCGAGTGGAGGAATGTCGGACGTACTTCAATGCCGAATGATTGCCAATGCCGAACCATATTTTCTAGACCCAAACCATAGTTGATTCATCGTTATCCAATCATATTTCCATCTCCTAAGCACGTTGCGTCATCCATCCATCCAGTCGACTGGATCCATCGTACACCAGCCTTGGCGAACGTGCAACCGGTTATGTTAATCCCGCATGTCCATGGCCTGGTAAAAAGGTGGGTTAACACTTGCCCCCCAAAACATGCCTTGCTATTGGAAGGTGTGTTTTGAATAGCCTCAAATCAGATATCCAAAGTCTACACCCTTTTTGTAACCATATCATCAAATCCACGACCTCTCCGGGCTTAATCTTGATTTTGTAGACCTCGTCGGGTCGTGTTATCCTGTTCCAGCCTTGACTTTTCCATCACGGGCTTGTATATTCTCTGGCCTCAACTCTCCGGTCAAAGACTTTGATATTCACCGGCCTCAGCAAACCGGCTAAGGATTTTGATATTCTCCGGCCTCGACTCTCCGGTCCAGGACTTTTTATATTCTCCGGCCTCGACTCTCTGGTCAAGGACTTTTTATATTCTCCGGCCTCGACTCTCCGGTCAAGGACTTTTTATATTCTCCGGCCTCGACTCTCCGGTCAAGGACTTTTTATATTCTCCGGCCTCGACTCTCCGGTCAAGGACTTTTTATATTCTTCCCGAGTCCATTTCTTCGCTCTCCGGCGAAGGGACCCGTAACTTGTGACCATTGCCCCGTCTCTCTGTTCGGGGCAGTAATTATAAAACCTGAACTGTTTATTACATTGATCCAAAACCAAATATAAAACCAGAAATCCGTATCAAAAATCAAACATCCAAACCAGAATGGGAAACCAAGAAAAAACCAACCAAATCGGGAGTTCAATCCAAACTCCAAAACCATACCAAAGAAAAGTAAATGTCCGAAATACGAAAGAGAGAACCAAAGTTTGCAGAAAACTAGAAAGAAAGCAGAATTTCATAGACTCAAGTAGTACGGTTTTCAGTTATCTCAGAGCACGCCTAGGGACCGTCCTCAATCCCGTACGTGTGTAAGTGACCTAGCCGTATTACTTTGAGTTCTATTAATTATTTAAAACCATGAACCTGTTTAGTTGATAGTAAACCGGTGTTGACCAGACCCAATGCCGCCATTGCTAGAGGTAGGTGGTGGCTGCTCTTGCTCCCCTGCCGTAGTTCGATTCCTGACATATTGCTGTAGGTGACCATTCCTTACATGCTCCTCAATGATATCCCTCAAATGCCTAAAGTCGTTTGTGTTGTGCCCATCCAGCTCATGGAATAGGCAATGCTTTCCCGATGTCCGTTCGTATTCTGAAGGCTCTCTCTTTGCTGGCCTTCGGTATTGGAGCCACCCTCGAGTGTCCAAGTAAATCCTTTCTAGAGTCTCAGTTAAATCTGTGTGAGAAGAAAACTTTGACTCCCTCCGAGGTTTCTTCGAAGTGCCACCATTTCCATTCGTTTTCCTTTTTCCTTTATCAACTTTACTTAGATCCTCCCTGGATGGACCTCCACCCCTCACTGCATAAGCTTCAGCCTCTCTCCCTACTCTCTCAGCCTGTGCATCCTCCTGTTTCAAGAACCTTTCCGCCTCATGATAGAACTCCCCGAGATCCCTTGGTGGGTCCCGTTCCAATGATATTTTGAAATCCGAGTTATCGACGATTCTCGAGACGGCTGCTATCAAAACCATTGACGGATCGGGTCGATCCACTGAGGCTACCGCTGCGTTGAATCTGGTTAAGAAGTCCCTGAGCGATTCCCCTTTCCATTGTTTCATAGATGTCAGAGTCATCACGTTCTTGGGTCTAACTATGTGGACCCGAAACTGTCTCATAAACCTCTCAATTAGCTCCGTCCATGTGCCGATAGAACCATTCTCCAGCTGTCTAAACCACATAGCTGCGATATCTGTCAAATACAATGGGAAGCATCGAGCCATGACCTCATCTGATGCCCCCAGTACCTCCATATGCCTTATGTATTTCGTCAAATGAACCGTTGGATCCGCCTTCCCATTATACATTTCCAAATTTGGTAGCTTAAATTCGGGTGGGTTCCTAGCTTGCCTGATAGTAGGAGTAAAGGGACTCCTGTTTACATCCTCCAAGTCTCTATTTACCAATCCACCTCTCATAGCCCGTCTAACCATCTCCGCTAGTCTGTTGTTGCCCCCAAGATGTAATCCTTGTCCATCGCCTCTGGTCTGCCCCCCGAGTTTATGAGGGAATTCTGGCACGTACTCCTCATCTCGCACTCCTGCACTCCTGTTGGTGTTGGGTTGCACAACATCGTCTGGTATCCCTCCATGGGTTGGTCCAACATTTCCTGGTGGTATGCCCCCACGTCTAGATCCATCTGGATTGATAGATGTTTGCTGATTGGGGGTTGCCCCCTGCCGAGCTATTCCCTCTGCTTGCTGGTTGAGTGCTTCTGATCCAGCTCCACGGATCTGAGCTCCTGCATTTTCTGTTTGTGTAAATTGTCTGAGAAGAGTCTGCATCATCTCCTCTTGTCTTTTCATCATCGCCTCCATTTCCTCTCTAGTGATTTAAATGGATGCTCCACCTGATCCATCTCCAGAGGAAGCCTCTTGACTTCCCTCCTGATTGCTCCTTTCCATTACTTGTTTCCTTGCTGATGGTCTAGCCATTGCTCTTTTAAATCCAAGTTTCTAACTCCAAAATTCCTGAGTTCAATTCTTAGTGAAAGCACCAAAATGTTAGCGCCAAAATTGGTCACTAACACCCAAATCCAAGTGAAAGTACCAAACAACAATCACAGTTCACGGGTAGGATGTATGTAGAGGATATTTAATATGAAGAATAACAGAAATTAAAATGAAAGCGGTAAAGACACGGAATTTATAGTGGTTCGGCTAACTCTGGCCTACGTCCACTCCAGTAATTTCTTTTTTATTGCTGTAACAATCAATTACAGTTACAAAGTGATAGGCTAGCCTTAGCCTTAGGGGATAGAAAGTTAGAGAGCGGGAGAGAGAATCAGGATCCCTTTTCTGAACCCCCACATGCTGTATTTATAGATAAATCCTGAGTTGTTGGGCCTTTGCGTGATTCAGGCCCACCGAGTTTATGGCCGGTCCACATATGCCGAGCCATGTAATGTCGAGCCATCAATGCCGACCCGTTCCATGCCGAACGAAGCGTCTGTAGGAAGAATGCCGAACGAAGTCTGATAGAATAATGTCGGTCGAGGCATTTGGGTGATGCATGCCGATCGATGCTGGGGTGAGGTGTGCCGAGCGCACTTTAATGCTGAGTTCAAATGCAGAGTGGAAGATGCCGAGTGAAAGAATGTCGGACGTACTTCAATGCCGAGTACAAATGCCGAGTGGAGGATGCCGAGTGAAGGAATGTCGGACGTACTTCAATGCCGAGTACAAATGCCGAGTGGAGGAATGCCGGACGTACTTCAATGCCGAATGATTGCCAATGCCGAACCATATTTCCTAGACCCAAACCATAGTTGATTCATCTTTATCCAATCATATTTCCATCTCCTAAGCACGTTGCGTCATCCATCCATCCAATCGACTGGATCCATCGTACACCAGCCTTGGCGAACGTGCAACCGGTTACGTTAATCCCGCATGTCCATGGCCTGGTAAGAAGGCGGGTTAACATATACCATAAATTATTTCTCAAAATTGTGGCTTAGTCCATAATTCCAAAATAATCGCAAATAATTTGAGACACTTACGCATTTTCCAATGCATCACTTTTGTTATGACAACAAAAACCTCTACTATAGTTTTATTTTATAACTAATATTAATAATATTTACGTTTAAATAAAACTTTGTCTATTTTTCAGTCAACAGTGAAAAAGAGCTATTGTTTCTTAAATAACGTTTGGTATAATTTATAAAAACAATTTTCGTAACTTTATGCAACCAATAAGTGCTACATGGGCATTCTCCCACAGTTTCTGCTATTACTATAATAGCATACGAAATATGGAGGTCCAATCGAAGACATAAAGTTGGCATTTTATTCCATATACTTTAACCATCTTACCGTCGTGAGGTTTCAAATCTAATATCTTAAACTCAAAGCGGTAAATTCCATGGAAAACAATTTTCAATATAAAAATACATTTTGGAATATAAATCATATTTCTCAGTCCAATGTTATGTATCAGTTATTATTTTACAATTCTTATTTTTGATGTTACTTTATGAAGTGGAAGTGACCATTCATTCTCTTCATTCCAACCGTACCTTGAGTTAAACCTACCCTTGTACATTAATAATCCTTTCTAAATGTTCGAACCATTCAAAAGCAAACCTATGCTACAATATTGTAATGAACCTTTTACAAAAGTTCATTTGATCATCCCTAACATGTAAGGAATCAAATATTGTAAATTGATAAAAGTGAAATTTCAATAATTTATTTATTTAAATAATTAATATTGTTTGAAAACAATAATTATTTATTAAAAAAATTTATGGTTAATAATCATTATTATATAATAATATTTTAGAACTAAAAATTATTCTTTATTAATAATGTTTAGAAGTTAATTATTTTTTATTAAAATAATGTTTGAAGATTGATTATTATTGTTTATTTAATAACGTTTGAAATTATTAATTATGGTATTCAAAAATTTTAAAGTTAACAATTATTATTTATTAATAATGTACATTGTTAATAATTATTATTACATGATAATGGTTTGAAGTAAATGATTTTTATTTATTTACGAATGTTTTTGAGATTTATAAATAGAGTATTAAAGGTAGACATGGGAATTTATAAATGATGTTTTACAAAATGGGTTGGAGACTTAGAAAGAAGATATTCACAAGGTAAAATGAGTTTATAAATAAAATGGAGTTTAGAATTTATAAGGAATTTTTATAAAGGATATTTATAAGGGATTTTAAAAAGGGTTTTACAAAGGGTTTATAGATTCATAAAAGAGTTTTGTAAATAGTTTCAGAGATTTATAAAAGTAGTTTAAATGGTTTTATGAATTTATAAAAGAATTTTGTAAATGGTTTTAGAAATTTATAAGAGATTTATAAATGGTTTTAGAGATTTATAAAAGGGATTTATAAATGATTTTAGATTTGTATAAAAGGGAATTTATAAAAGGAGATGAGATTTGATTTCCATAAATGATCTTTTAATAATTATGGTGGTGTGGCACATCTTTCCATACGTAATACCAAATTGAAAATCTTTCTCACTTTTGTAAATATATTTATACAGTTGAGATAAGTATATAAATACATTTTCTAAGTAGTGAAAATGTAGTGTCTTTATGAATATTCTTATACCACTAAGATAATTATATGGGTAGTTTTTTCAAGTATAAAAAGGAGTATTAAGGGTTTGTGAATATATGTTTGTAAAATTATTTTGATATAAGTATCAACAAAGCGATTTAATTCATGAAAGGTTTTATTAAAGAGGTTAGTGGGTGCGTATATGCTTAACCAATGTTGGTTTTCCCTATGGAATTAAATCCCTGACTTGGGTGTTGTTTTTATTTGATAGTTAAATAACCAACTATCAAACTTAGTCAGTTTTAAACTATCGTTGTTGGTTTGGGAAGATCGGAATCAGATATGTTATCCGAAAACCACTTCGAACCGGCATTAGCATTTTGAATTGGAATTTATGGAAGATAATTAAAGATAGAGCTCTTTAAAGTGCAAGGGCTACTTGCTACTAATCCTAAGGATGATTTCAAAATGGATGTAGTAGAAGTAGTGCCTTCGGTTTAATTTAGACTCAGAACAGACTTGTATAGATAATGTTGACATTGCATTTCTGCTTGGAGTGTAGTGTTAGCGTTCCAAGTGAGATTTCTGTATAAAAGGTAAAATGTAGCCTCTAGCCTCATCAACCGAGAATGACTAAAATCAAAGGAGATGCGGCAAGGCTAAGCGGGTCGCACGTATTAGGTATTACATCACCTTTCTAGATAAATTCATTTATGGATTTGGTTGTGCATGAGTGCTCTTGGAAAGGTTGCAAAAGCAATTGGGGTGATGAAATGTTCGGTACTATCTAGCAATGGGTAGGCTGGTCCTTTGTTGGCAGGGAGTCCATATGTGGCTCTTGATACATTTTTCTAGAGGTGCACTATGGTAGGTGATACCCTGATGCCCTGTCATTGTATGGAAATTCATTCTCTAATAAGTGCCTTCAGACTTAGTCATGTACCTATTATGCTGCAATTTAATTAATGTATCAATTTTGGCTATATTCAATATCTATTTTAAACCCTAGACACTATTATAATATTAGAATGTTTTCTATAGAAATGTTTTGGTTATTATAAGGTAAAAACCTGTTAATGTTTATGTACGGTGTGGTCTTATGAGATATCTTTATTTTCAAAAACATTGAAATTAAATTAGGGTGTGCTTCTCACGCAGATTTACGAGAATTATCCAGATGTTATTTTATTATAATGCATGGGTCAGACCGAGCATATTTGCAGATTCAGTTTGGATACTTGGAGCTTAAAAGACGAGTCGAATGCCTCCAACTCATATTCGCGTATATTCTATTTCTACTGCATTGGTTGGTAATATTTATCAACAATTGTGAGGACGGGTTGTTATAAATGTCCATGCCATTGATTGGTAAGCGGACTCTGATTGATATATATATATATATATATAATAAAGTTTATTTTTTTTGGGTATACATCATTGTTATATTATAGATTGCTCGTCAAGTTGTGAGATTATATTCTATCTTTTTTTTCTTTTTTCCCAACAATCTGTCTCTCCGGCCCTCGGATGCTCGGCACATGAATACCGTAGTCATATTAGTGTTGACTTATGAAGGTCGAAAAGAGGGGTCGTTACTAAATAAATATTTCAATATTGAGGTTTAATTAACTAAGTTTAAAGGAAATTATTTGGAAAATTGTTGTTTTATACAAATGTAAATTTTGGAGTTTGTCCGATTTCGATGATCTTTCCCATTTCGAAAAGCTAAGAGCATAAGAAACAACTTTTTTTTAAGTGTTTCCCAAAAAAATTATGTTTTCATGACTAGAAACGCAAGTTTAAGAGGTGGGCCCGCGCTTGTTACATAGTTTCAGTTTTTACCTTCCTTATGAAAAATGCCATCACATTATGAAAAATACCATCGCAACATTTTTGCAATCTGGAAGTTGTTTTGGAAAGTCAGCACATTTGCAACAATTAACTAGAGAGTATGCAAACAATTTTTTAATATATAAATGGTAGAGGACACCTTTATATTAAAGATTCATAGGATTAGAATACTGACATGAAACAACAGTTCACGAATCTACGACTACGACAATATCCAGACTCAATGACTCAAAGTATGGTTCGTATAGTTATATATTTTAACAAGAGTCATCAAATGTGTATATAGAGTCTAGTTTAGTGCTTTGTTAAAATCTTTCCTCTAGAATCATCATTCACATTCAAATAAACTTGCATGCATATTTTAATCAAAATCAAGTTTTCAAAAAATGCATGGAGCAGAGCTCAAACCTGGGTCACTAGTTTAGAAGACAAGTGCTCCAACCAAATGAGCTATGGAAATTTTTGTTTATCAATAGAATTCAGTCGACTGAACAAGGTCATTCAGTCGACTGAATATCTATAGGAAGCCTATTGAACTTGTGCTCATATGTATGCATATTTATATTTTTAAATTCAATCGACTGAAGTTCATATACTAGTCAACTAATCTGGTTCCAACTGCTATTTTCTAAATAGACACTTTCTTTCGTGAAGGGTATTCTTCTTCGGAGAAGGTTATGACCATTGCTGTTTGATAGTATCTTTTTACCAGAAGTTGTAACTTTCTATCTACTATATATATGCATGAATTTCAAGAACAGATAACTAAACTTTCTTGCTTTTACTTGATTCATATTTTCTGAAATTACTACTCTCTTGAATTCATATATTCACTGCTTACAAACATAAATCTATATTTTTCAAGCAATCTGAAACTTTCTAATCTTCATACATATACAACTACACACATTACACTTGAGGAAAAGATTATAGGAAGAGTGTACTTCAATTGACAAATCCATGTTGTTAAAAGAACACAAAAGGTCAAGACAATCAATCTACTTTGTATTCAAGTCCTGTTCGATTGCTCAGGCGGTCAAGTCCTATTCGGTCGCTCAGGCGGTGTAAACCTATTCCTTAGAATTAAGTGAGGGTTGCTATTTTAGTTCCAGAAGGAGTCTGGGACTGGATGTAGAATGAGAGTTCGAACCAGTATAAAAATTTCTGATGTCATTTACTTTACAATTTACTTTTTAAACTCATATTTCGCTTCAGCATGTAACTTAGTTTATATCGCATTACCACTATATTTATATTGTTTATAACTATCGGCCATTTCGATCCTATAGCACAGTCATTTCATTTGGTATCGAGGCATAGTAACTATCAGTATTTATGCGCGCATCTATTGGAAAAAATCAAAGTTCATATGATTTTAGAACTAGTAAACAAAGGCTAAAGTTAAAAAAAGTGGCTACAAATACACTTTGCAAATA
Organism: Allium cepa; assembly: GCA_030765085.1. NCBI lineage: Eukaryota > Viridiplantae > Streptophyta > Magnoliopsida > Asparagales > Amaryllidaceae > Allium > Allium cepa. The sequence continues at coordinate 614,252,634 of CM060942.1, read as the reverse complement.
TAGCTTGTTTTCAGGAATTTTTATAAATAGACTAAAAGATGTCATCAAGGGTTTCTTTCCATGATTTTTAATTACCCTAAGGGTAGTATTTACTGTAAAAATTTAAAGTCTTGAATTATTTGTTTAAGTTGTGAAAAACAAGTCGCACAGTTCATGCTTTTCTATGTTATTCTTTGTGCAAGACTTTAACAGCGTTTATAAATGCTGTGGTAAGTAGCCTGAGGTTTTAATTGTGTAAAAATGATATTTAAATTTAGTATTTTTCCTTAATATTTTTTAGGATGTTTTCTAACATATTTTTTAGTATTTCGAAGTTGGTTTGATGTTCAAATATATTTTTCATAATTATTTATGAATTATTAAACTAGAGGGGTTTTATAAAATAAAAAATGCTTTTAAATTGTTTTTACCCAAATTTATAAATTATTTATTTTCAAATAATATTTTTTATAGATATTTAAAACCTATATACTAGTATATTTAAAGTATATATATAAGTTTGAAAAAGTAAGTTAAGTATTTTATAAAAGAATAAGAGATAATCATGGATTATAACACTTATGTTAATAGTTTTGCAAAGTTATTAACAAGTATATTACCTTGTTTAATAAATGTATACATATTTAGATCTTTAAAAGAATGGTTTTAAAGATAATAATATGTATTGAATTGTTTTGGGTTTGTTTTGGCAATATGTTGTAACATCTGTCTTTAACCCTTTTTGGTTATACATGTGAATGTAATTAGACCATTTAAATGGATATTTCAAAGGTAATAACAAGTATGGATTGTTTTAAAAAGGGTAGAAAAAGTAAAGGTTTAAAGTAAGATATCTTTTTAATGATTTGCGAATATACTTGTACCATCTGAGATAAGTATATGAATACTTTTTGAAGTATTGAAAGATTACATGTGAACAATAGAAATTGATAAACAGAATTTTATTAGGTAAAAGAAGTTTTACCAATAAAAAAGGTTTTAGTTTATAAAGTATTAATTAAATAAAAAAGGGGCTGTAAGTCGCTTATGTGACTTGATCGTGCTTTGTGTGACTTGATCTTGCTTTGTGTGTCTACTTGTTCATGGAAAGCATTTGGCCGAGTACTTAGTAGGGGTGTGCATAAACCGCACCGTTATACGGAAACTGCCCACACCGGACCGCAAAAACGGTGCGGAAACCCACACCGAATCTTCTAACCGAAGCTGATACCCCAAACCGAACCGACCCGCAACGATACGGTTCGGTTGCAGTTTGGATGATTGAACCAACCATATTAAACCGGACCGAACCAAAAATTTATATTAGTAATCTTATGATAAAAATATATGCAACTCCTATCTTATTTTAGATTCTAACGATGTACATTCTATTTTTAGCGTATGTTGTTGTTATATTAATAATAATCGCTGACATAAAGGAAGAAGTTATAGTTTTGATATAATATTTTTCATCCCATATTTTTTTGTGAATAAATGCTAATTATAATCTTATTCTAGTCATTTTCCTTAATGATTATGCATTGACTAAAGCTGATGTTTGGTTAATATATCAAAAAAATCTAACTTGTATGTAAATGTCAAATTGAAATATTCATACAATTAAGGACTAACCTTTCATTTCAATATAACATTATGTGTTTTAACCTTTAAATGTAAAAGTTTTACATGGTTGCCTTTGTAAATTGATTATTGATGGAAGTAATTCTTTTATTTCATATTTAATATGGGTTCAAACCGAACCGGACCGAAACCGAACCGTATTACATTCAAACCGGACCGAAACCGAACCGTTTAAAGGATTGGTGTAATGGTTTGTATTTTTGATTAACCGTTTGATGCGGTGCGGAAGCGGTTTGGACTCCAAACCGCATCAACCGACCTGCGCCCACCCCTAGTACTTGGCACTAAAAGTTCATGATGTAGGATTTTCTATTTGTGAGAGTTAAGAATGAAGTGTCTAGGCAAGTATTTGATGCAACTAGTGCTTTAAGTTATCTGGCTTCACTCTTGACCGAGCGATAACGTAAGTTGAAAGGTTCAAAAATGCGATAAGTATAAGACGCTTGGTTTCCATATGCGATTGTCTATTTTGAGCATGATAGTCGATTAGTCGACTACCGAACTTGACCAAATTAACTTGGGAATTTTATAAAAGCTTCATAGTTTCATATGGTTTGGGAAACCCAGGGAGAAGCATTAGTATAAAACGTCCCTTGCTTTAAGAACTTATATATACGTGTTCCCAAAGGACTCCTCTTTATATAGTTAGCTTGCTTATAAAAGAGTCAGAATTGAGTTGACCGAAAATACATCGATTTAGCTTTAAGGAGACATGGATCGATAAGTTTTTAACTTATCGAATACCACTTCAAAACTAATATACGGGTTCTATGATTTTAAGTAGTTGTGAAGTGAAATGCTATAGAGTTGTGTTAGTCACTATAAACATGATCGAAGATGGCCAACAGTAATAAACAATGTAAATGTAATGGAATAGTATAATAGTAGATCCCATAGTCGATTTTATACTGGTCCTGACCTCCCATCCTACTCCATCCCCGAAGCTCCTCTTTGGTATTTCCTATTAACACCCTCACTTCACTTGGAGGAATAGGTTTACAAACTCTGCCTAAACAACCAAACAGGACTTCAATAACAATTACAAGCAGTCTAATAAATGTTACTTTTTGATATAATGTATCTTAATATACAGAATATCTCTTTGATGTACAATAACTCCTATAACTAGACCAAACTATATTGAGCAGAGGGTAGAGGCTAAGGAGTTCATTCAACTAGAATATGGGATGTGGAGATGAAGCACACTAGTCGAAATCTCTGAATCGCATAAATTTCTTGAAATTTGGAGTATTGCTTAGAAATTGAAAGTTTAGGAGTAGAAATCAAAGCATAGTGTTATGTTATGACTCAGGGATGGCTATGGGTTTATGTAGATGTTGTAGCGATGCTGAAATAGTGGTGCAACCTTTTAATTTCACAATTGATGAAGAGAAGTGGCTGCACGAGCGGAGAGATGCAACTTCTGGAGCGAAGAGACATGAAGATATCACTTCAAAAAATTAGCGGTTTTATATTAAGTCAATCCACTGAAAGAAGGCTTCACTCGACTGGCTTAGTGTAAAATTCGAGCCTAAGAGCATTGGTAAAATAGTAGACAAGTTGTTTATATTTAGTCGACTAGTACAGTCAAATTGACAAGGCTTTCAGTCGAATGAATCATATTATTTTCCAAAAGCTTGTGTGGTGCGGTGGTAAGGGCATGTGCCTATTTCTTGGTCCACCCGGATTTGAATCCTAGCTTTGCATATTATTAGCCATTTTATTTTAGACATTTTACTTCATCATTTTGAACTGAAATAACTTAACAAACATATTGGTAGCAATGTTCTGTGGTTATTATCATCAAAACACCATATATATATGGTTCATTCATTTTCCCCCTTTTTTATGATGATAACCACACAACTTTGATATAAAATATTTGCTCGCCTTAAATATATATTATGTAAGTTTATTTCCTTCAATTTCATATAACTACCAATATAAAATATGTAAAACACAGGTTCTTCTCCCCTTTTATCATCAACAAAAAGGGATAAGAGCATTGGCGGACTATATGATAAAAACTCCCCAATGTATAATGTGTCTATTTAACTTTTAATTGTGTAATCTCCCGATCAATATGCTCATTATTTCTTCCCTTTTGTAATTAACAAAATGAATGAGAAAATTAAAAATAAATGGAAAATATCATAAAAAGTCAAAAATAAATAATTTTTACATTAATGCAAAGCGATGAGTATCCAATAAATATGTCAAATGTAAGCAAATCGATACTCATTTTATAATAGATATAAGGCTTAAACTTAGGAAAACATATCCAATTAGATATGGTTGATCTCTTAAAAATATAATCTCCACTATTAATCATAATGTCATAATAATTGCTAATGTATTATTATCTATCATAATCAGTTAGATTAGCAGGAAACCATATATCAACATTAATTGTCATTGATTTAGCATTCAAAGGATTTTTTCTATTTCCAAGCATAATAATATTATGACATGTATTTATTTTAGAACTGTCTCTACTTTTAGTACTAATACTAAAATATGTATACAGGTGTAACGACCCGTAATTTTCGATAATTAAATTGGTTTAATTAATGAGATTTTTGTAATTAAATTTAGTAGAAATAAAACTTTATAAATTAATATTGAAATGAACGCTAAAATAAAATATATAAATGGTAATTAAAACCTATTTATTAGTAATTTGAATAGAATTCTAATGAATGAAAGTAGTGAAAAGATTATACCTGGATGTAAATTGTATATGAGAAATAAAGGAAAGTATTAAATTGATTAATGTAATAAAACATTGTTAACAGTATTTGATTGTAAATTAATGAAACGTGTTAATGTAAGTAATAATTAATGAACTTGAATGAACGTTCCAATTATATAAAAATTCAAAATATTATGACTTAGCTATAAATGGAATATAATAAGAACAAATGCAATTATTGTATTAATGTGTGGAATAATATAATTTGTATAAATGAAACATAGGTAAACAAATGTAAGTATTGAATTAATATATGTTATTTATTTAGAGTATTGAATAAAATTAGTAATCCAATTGCAATTAATGGTAATAATGTTGATATAAGCTAATAAATTAAATTTCAATGCAATACCCATTAATGGATAGGATGAAATGGGATTAATGTAAATGTTATACTGGGTTATGAATCAAATGGAAGGAAACAAACGTAAATATCGAATTAATTAATGAATAAATATACATTGAATAGTAATTGAATGTAAATTTAATGGTAACTGGATAAAATCAATATAAGATAATGAATTGCAATAATTGTGGGATGATAATGAAGTGTGAATGGGAAAATGATTGTTTATAGTAATTGAATGAAATTCCAATTTGTTGGAATAAGGTAAATTGTACTTGGTAATAAATTTAAACGAACTTAAATATTAAATTAATTAATATATATATAATAAATGATGATTGAATAAAAACCAATACTCTGTAAATAACTATAATATTGGAGTGGAAATAGTAAACTTATAAATGTGTGATTAAGAGTTTTGACAATAATTATTATGAGTTTTATATATATTTAGTTCATTCAAGTGAATTGGAAATCATTGCAGTAAATCTAAATTAAATGTTATGTTAAAATAAATTAAGGTAATAATGGGGAATAACGTAAATATTCTTCATAATAGGATGATTAGTGAATAAAAAAATGGAAATAAAGTTTTAGCAATATATTGGAATTTAATATACGATAATAGGATTAACTGCAATTCAATGAAAAGTAAATACTTAGAAGATTGCATAAATGGAAATTTAGACAAAATTTAAGGATATAAATATAAACAATCGTGAACCAATGTAAATTGCACCCTTTTGATAACGATAAATTAAATAATAAAATGCAAGGTGAATTTAATAGAATTATTGAAAATTAAATTTATAATTTAATGAAATTGAGATTTATATTGAACTTAATAAATTATTCGCCTCTAAGTTAACATTTAGATTTGTTTAATCATTGTAAATGATTGATAAATTATAAGTGATGAAATTTTGCAAATTTTCGAATAGAAATTGAAAAGTTGATTTAATTAATTAATTTTAATTTATTTAATTAACTAGAAAAATAGCCATTTTGGCCACTGACTCGGATTTCGATGAAACCAGTTTCATAGGATCCGTAACAGTGAATTATTGTAGGATTTCAAGTTTCATAGCGATCGGACTTGTCGTTTGATCGTACGGATTCGAAACGCCTTGAAATAAATGAAATTTAAATCAATTGAAATCAATTTGAAGAAAATATTGATTTGAGCATAACTTCTTCATACGACGGAATTTGGAATTGAAACTTGTTCCATCGCACTTAAAATATTTTAAAATATCTATTTTGATATATGGGTTGACCCAATTTCATTTCGGAGTCGAAACGGGCTTTTCGGGCCATATATTGTCCAGCACGTACATTCATTTGATCCAGTCCATTCTTTTTCAACCTTATCTATAAATAACCTGTTATAAAATCTAGCAGCCTCTATTCCTCATTTCTATACATACGAAAACTTCTATGCTCCTCTTCCTTAATGGCCGCAAATTCTGCATCCAATTGCAAATTCAAAAATCAAATGAAAATTCAAACTCCTGAGAAAAATTCGAAAAAAATATATATTGAAGCTCTCGACAAGCGCAACCTAAATCTACAATTCTTTTTTTCATCCGGGATTTCGTGTTGCCAAAATTTGATGATTAAGCTCTGGCCGTCCATTGTATGGCTTCTCGATTTGACGATGGATCGTCTCATTGCGACGATCAGGAGGTGTTAGATTGTAGAGGAAGGTGAGAAAGGCACATCGGTATGGTTAGCATGGTTTGTAGGTGACACAGTTCACCGAAATCTGTGGAAATAGGGCACGGCGGCAGTGGGTGGCAAGGACGTCGCGAGTGACGTGGCAGGGTTCGAGGTGGGCGGATTTGCATGCTGGGTGAGGTGGCGATGTCGGATGGTGGTGGATGTCAACTAGCGGCGACGAAAAATCGGTGACTTGGTGGCGGTTGTTCTGAGTCGTGCGTGAGTAGGGTTGCGAACGGCTTTGAGAGGGAAAGGGTTGGTGACGTGCACGTACTTTGTTTATTTGTTCATTTTTATTTTTATTTTTAGTCAACTCGTTCTAATTGCATAACTTTTGCATAAGACACCCGTTTTACGGGCGGTTTCTTTTGCTAGGATCGTATCTGAATTCCGGACATTTTGGCGTGGGTTTGGAAGAATTTGGAGGCCGTTCAATTTTTGGGTTTAAATTCAAAAGGTGAGTGTTTTAACCTACTCACAACTTCTAAAATTTCTTATGTTCGTTAAATTAATTTATGATGTGTTTAGAAATTAATTTATAACTGTTTGGCATATTTTCAATCATCATCCTAGTTAAATTAAATTAATTAAATTAAATTGTTACTTATTTATTTATTGCATATAAACAACCATTTAAATTTGTTATTTATTTATTTATTTCATATAAACTGCCAGTTAAACAGTTAATTAAATTATTGTTGAATATAAACTGCTAGTCGATACCTGTTGTTTATTATTCGTTATATATTGATGTATTGTTTGAATTAGATGATGATTTTGATGGATGGATGTATGATTTTATGATGGATGAATGGATGTTTATTTATATCGTCATAACTACAAGTTATTATGCATTTTATTGCATTCAGGATTGCGGTTTGAAATGATATATTACGTTAAAGTTTTATTTTTAAATTGCAGATTGAAATGATAAATATCTGTATCACTTGACCATAGGGTAGAAAATTTTATACAGACACCGTCGGTCTATATATATATATATATATATATATTTTGAAAATAATTTCTATGGTTCGGATAGGATATGGTTAAATAAATATTAATTTTTGATATTATATAAATATTATTTGATATATATATATAGTTGAATTATTGAATTTAAGCTATGTATAAATTTGTTAAATAAAATAAATAAGTGAAAAATAGAGTTTGTTTATTTTATATTATATGGTTAAGTACACGTTTAAGATATTGAATATATATAGAGTTTTAATGATTTAAATTAATTAAAATTGGAAGGTAAATTGGAAATTTATTTGGAATTGAGCTTATTTAAGAATTAAACTCCATAAGTTGATGTAGAACTTATTAACTTGAAATTTTAAAACGGTATGATATTTATAACTGAATTTTTGTTCAAGATGAATTAAATGAATATCTCTAGCATAAATGAATTTAAGGAAATATTTAGTTATAGGTAATTTGAGTTTTATTCAAATGATTATGGATTTATTATGCAAATATTTCAAACTAAATAATAGGACATTGACTTGTTGAATAGAAATTTCCAACCTTAGTATCTAATTGTTTAATACTCAAAGTTTGAAACATATTGAAACTGAAGTGGTTTATTGAAACTGAAAGTGAATTTAAATTTTATGGATTTAGACTTAATTTAAAGAGAATAAAATTCTAAAGTCGTGGAAATTATTTACTTTATAAAGTAATTTTAAATTCAAACCATTTTATTTTACATACTGTTTGAAATATCCAAACCATTTAAGTTTTGGAAGTTATGGTTTTAAAGTTATGGATTTTGAAGTATTATGTTTGAAGAGTTATAATTCAAATGTATGGTATCGAGATATTATAAATTTTAAAGTGGTATGGTTTTAGAAAAAAGATATATTTGAAATGATATCATATTGATTTGGTTTTAAAAGAGGAAAATGATATCGTATTTATATGGTTTTGAAAGGGATATTATATTCTGGTTCTAAAGTATAAACTATTTTGAAAAAGACCGCGGTATTATAATAACAATTGGTTGTTGAAGAGACCGGGATCGGAAGTTGTCATACTCTCTGTCAACTCTGAAAACCACTATAACAACCGTGTACGCGGTGGAGATTCTAGAATGAAGTAGGATGGTGGTGACGTTCTATTAAGGTAAATACGTGGACCCGACTCCCATGAGTTGGCATAAGGTGGCTAAAACAGGAGCGATTCTCGGGCCAAGGGGGTAGCACCCTTTATCGGACACATCCCTTCGATACTATACTCTGACTTTGGATTGATTCGGTGGCCACCTTTATTTTTTGATTTTGGGGGTGTTTGTTCGAGGTGGGCGGTAGCTGTGGCTATGCGTTACCACCAGCCCGGATGCGTGATTGGTATATCCACCCTGGCATTGCCTAGTTGTACTGTGTCACCTACCCTAGCGCGCCTTATGCAATTTTGTTTTGTACCATACCTATGGTGTGCCCTCTGACGACGCCCAGTATGGGGGAGATTATGGTACTGTATAGACTATGGGAATATAAAAGTGTGTTACGGGCTATATGGGTTACCCCTTAATGCTATTTTCAGTATTTTATACTTTACTCTAGATATTATTATAGTAGCGTATATTTCTACATAGTAGATAGTTTAACAGATCCTTAGGAGATGTGAATCCTGAACATCTCTTAAGTTACTGCACTCATATTTATTTCTGTTGATTTAACTCACATAAGATATTTTAGTTCTGACTTGAGTGTTTTCTCTTTTCAATTCGCTCGCGTCAACTTGAGCATTTCAGGATTTGAAGATTTTATTCTGTAGGATGAAGACGAAGATTTATAGTACTATTATCTACTATATTATTCCACTATCCCATTTAATTCCGCTGCATTAATTATTATTCTCTGGTATGTGTACTTTGATATGTATTGTATAAACATAATCAAATGTTTTGTAAAACAGCTTCATGAACTGTATATTTGATTATTATATTTTATCGTTCCGCTATAAGATTCTATTTCATTTTTTTTATTTCCCTGTTTTTTTATTTACCCCATAACAATCCACCCTTCCGTATGGTTTGAATTGGCACGTGTGTCGATTTAAAGCGTACGAAAAGGCGGGACGTTACAACAGGAATGCACATCCAGTTCTTTTTCTACAATTATATTGTTTATAGTCATAACAAGTTCTATTATTGTGAGATTTTCTATTAGTAGTTAAGGAAGACAAATCATTTTTTCTCTATTAAAATTTTTGATTTTCTCATTTAATTTATCAAAAACAGATTTGGAATCATATACTTCTTTTTACAAAATAATATTATTATCTTTTAAAAATTCACATTCCTTGTTTAATTTTAGATTCTTATCATATATAGCCCTATTCTCTTTTACAAGAGACAAATGTTTAGATTTAGAATCATTTAAAATAAAATTCCAAAAATATTTTTATTTTTCTAAACTTCGATTTTCTTTAAAAGACCAGTATTTATATCGTTTAAGCGCTCATTATCTTTTAATAGAACTTTTTACAAAATATGTTCTTCTAATGTATTTTCAAAAATGTCTGTTTTTTATGCTAAAAACTTATTTTCTTTTGCTAAAGTACTAATTTTACGGTCACAATCATTTATTTTAGCTAATACAATAGAATTGACCTTTTGCGATGCTTTAAATCTTTTAATAACTTCTCATGTGTTTGTAAAAGATCACTATATATAGAATATAACCATACCGATTTTGATCTAAGATTAGCCACATGGCACATATACCTTGATTCTATATATTGTTGCTCGCTTCTAGAAATTTTCTTTTTCTCAACCGCGTTTGAGATCTGACCAAATATTCAATTTCTGGCCATTATTCTATGATGTTATAATAATCGACTGAATTCCAGGCTCTTATACTGCTTATTAGTCGCCATGAATAGGATCAAAGATGGCCAATAGTAATAAACAATGTGAGTGCAACGAAATAATACAACCGTGGATCATACAGTCGATTTTGTACCGGTTCAGAACTCCCGTCCTATATCCAGTCTTGAAGTTTCTGTTGACCAAAAAAAATAAACCAACACCCTGGTTTGAGTTTGAAAGCACCAATCCTATTCTAACACAACAATATCATAGATAATAGGTATAGAAATAGAATGGTTAAAGAAAGAAGTCAGAAAACTTTTATAGAGGTTCGGCTGTTAATGAAACCTACGCCCACTTTATAGCTTTATTATAGACTTATTGTTGTTACAAGAGTTGTTGTTGCAAGGCTTTGATTGTTTCCTAGCCAGATTGGATCCCCAGAGTAGGAATCCACCGGGAATCATAGTGTATTCCTTTGGAGATTGTTGTGAAGGAGGTAGAGAGTGAAGAATAATTCCAACAGAGCTTCAGCAACTAATCCGAAGAATTCCTCTTTATGTTATAGGTAGGTTGGTATTTATATGGGTCGAAGAGCTTCTGTACAGGGCCACTCCATTGTCAGCTCGCAGGTAGGTAGGAAATGACCTTGGGGAAGTTTGACGTGCAAAACGAAGCAAAGCCACGGGTCACCGACGACCCATGGCGTATGGGTCGCCGGCGACCCATAGACTTGGCCCATTTTTCGAGCCAAGGTCTTCGCCTTCTTTCATAGTATTCTTTAGATGTCTTGTTGGAAGGTTTGTAGAGTGGTATGGGCTGCTGATGATCCAAGCACTTACGATTTTTATGGTGTTCGGAATTGGAGATGTTTTGTTAGTCCTCTATCCTTGTTGCTTCATTTTGATGACAGTTCACTAGCTATTTATGCTCAGCTACTGATTGGGCTGAAAGAATGCTGGTCTCTTGGCTTCGTTGGTCCCAGTCGTTGTTTTGGCCATATAGCTTGGCCCTTGTTGATCCCTTGTCTTAGCTTTTCTAGTTAAGTCCTGAACCATCCTATTTACGCAAGGTTTTTTTTGTTTTCTATCGGTTTCTATTGGGTTAAAAACTTTGATAACATTTTCCCCTAAAGTATGTCTTAGTTGTAAACAAGGCATGCTCTGGAAGTTATCGCTCTCAATATCCATCGTTGATCTCCAAGTGGTTGCATTAGAGCTCTACGAATACGTTAACCCAATGTTGTTGGTCGTCTTTCTTTGGTTCTGAATGCTACTACTTGTCACAACATATCACATTTCTGCTCATATTTTCCTAGCATACCTCGAAATGATGAACTTTCATAAGAGATCGAGATCGAGAAGAATAGGTGAAGTTTCTTTGCCTCTTTCTCTCTATATATTTTCATTATTTTTATGGTCGCTAACAACCTGGTTTCTTTGTAAAATTGGGGTCGAGTCGCTAGCAATCCATGATGGTTCGCCCTCGACCCTAGTACTTAGCAAAAAAATTTGCTTCCTCTTGCTCGCTTATATACATTGCCAGAGCCAATCTAACCTCGACCCGAATCAGTTGAACCTTCAAGCGATCCATTTTCGAGCGATTCATCTCCACGCAATTCAACAATCATCTTGCGTGTTGATCCATCAGTCCTTGGGGATACCTCCCATCGTGATTTCTAATCATGACTCCTTCCGTCATGATTCCAGTTCGTGGTTCCTGAACTCTAGCTCAAATTTCCAGCTCGCTACCCTCTTGAGTCGCCACCAATTTTCTAGCTTGCCACAGATCCATTCAAAGCACGTTGAATTCGATTCTTAATTCTTCTGGTGCCTTAGAAGTTTGTTTGAGGTGGGTTTGCTTAGTTGATTTGCTAATTACTGCGTGGGTGTAATGACTTGATGACTAGTGTCCATTTGCATTGTTGATTACGAGAAGTTCGAGTTGATTGCGGTTTAATGGAAGAAGATAGTAAATCGACTCTTGAGTTGTTTCTCGAAACGACAATTGGGCTTTAACCCAGTGCTTGATACGTTTTTCTATCTTCGTCCATTAGACCAGAATTGACTTGTATCTAGTTCCACAGCCATTATTGTACGTCACATCACCAGTCGATCATGTTGAGGTTACCATGCAAATTTGGCTTTGACTATACATCCATCTGTTGCATTTTTAGTGTGAATCGTCGATGGCCACTTCAAAATGTTGTTTTCAATTGACTGACTTCTGATAGCCATTTTGATTTCGATCTGAACTTCAATTCCAAGTGTTGACGATGCAATCTATTCTCTGTAGTTTTCAAAGGGGTTTAGGTCGGTAAGTGGGTGCATGACATAGGTTTGGAGTTTTCCTATGTAGTTTTAATATATCCGACGGTGAAGCTATGTTTTGTCTCGAATGATTGTATGCTGTTCTGAAGCGAAGTCTTGCTCTTGGCCTTGAACTTTTTCTTTTCGAGAATTTGGTTGTTCACGCTGATGCTTTTGAATTCCAATGTGATGATTTATTCCAAAATCAGATATAGTGAATGATTCAATCATATCGTTCTTTCTATTTCTATATTCCAGTGATCCTGAAAAAAAAAGCTTCACGCGTCGCTTCAGACAGCGGCTCCGTTATCGATCGTCTATCGATAACGAGTAAGTGCGGAAGTGATAATTTCAAAAGACGATACTGATTGCTTTTCAAAGGTAAGAAATCTATCTTCACTAGATTGTTTGTTCGCAGTATTTAGGATATCGGACTCTTCTCATGTGGATAACACACTACATCTGCCATGGCCAACGCTCAGGACTCGATTGGTCAACATACATCGAATTTCCTTGGATTCCGGGCTTTGGTTATATAAGGATTTATTTAAAGTAAAACATACCTGACAGGCTTGAATGCCAGGTTTTGTCATTGAAAATGCCTTTTCGGTCATCTAATCTTTAGTCTGGCGGAGGTACTCCCACTCCTCCAGAAGTTGGGTCCGTCACAACTTAGGCTTCGCTTGTTATCCCTATCATGTTGGGATGATTGATTATAGTTAAATTAAAAGACACGGTTGCTCTTGTTGAGTTGTAGTTGGAGTTCGATCAAGCATAGTTTCATCCTTTGAAAATAAGCGCGTGAGTTATTCGATCGCGGATATCCTTCCTTTGTGGCTTTTGGAATTCGATCTGCACGCTAGCTTCGGTCTTAAGGGACTATTGGCTTAATTCCTCAGCTTAGAGAATTGCTTTTTATTGAACTATGAGGTAGCTTGGTCTAGCCAGTTCTATAGCTAATCCCTACTTATGCTCAATTGAGTTCGTTTCAACAAAATGTTGGTGTAAATGCCTTAGTCCATAGGGTTGATTACTTTAACTACCAAACCAACATGCTTTGGGAGACTAGGTATCCTAAGTAATAAGTTTGATTGCTCTAGTTTGATTGACACGATAGCTCCTATCTTTGGAAATTAAGGACTTTGTTGCTTGATCCCGAGATCTGAGTTTTGTAATGATATCGGTATGGATTAGAAAAATGCATTTCTCGCATCTTTTCTAAAGTAAATTCTTTTGAGTCCAATGTTGAGATCACGATCATGTGTTGGTTTCTATGTTCTAAAACTCATACACATGTGATTAGACTTTGTTGATTTTTTCCTTGATGTTGTGAATCTTTAGGTATCATGAGATGCTAGTAGGTAGGGCTAACGATTCAATCAAACTCTTGCTTCTGTTTTTGAAAGCCGATGTATCGGTAGTTTCATTTTGGGCTTTCTTCCTAGCATCACCGTACTTTGGGTAATGGCATATTCCTGTAAGTTGGAACCAAATGATCTAGTTAGACCATAAGTAGGTCATCGATCCTTCTCCTCATCGCCAGAATATGAGCGACGGTTGATTTCTGAACGTTAGATCCTTCATTTCCTTTGTTAACGATTTTGTTGCCGGAATGCTCCGTTTTATGATACAGAACCATTATCCTTCATTTCCTTCAAGGATCCGTGCTTCTATCCCCTCTTGAGGGACTAGCTATTTCGAATGCCTGTATTTGAGCGATTGTGAGTGATGGAAATCTGTGGGGAGAATTGCTCAATTGCCTCCAGTTTGGCTCTCAACCCCATTCTGGAATTGTGGAAGTTGAGGGATTTAATTTTTGACCTTCCATGATTGCTCCTGCTTGTTTTCGGCTATGCATGCTCTTCTTAGTTGTTGGTGTTGTTATGGAAATTTTGTTCATATGTAAACTCCTGTCTTTGAGAATTGATAACCTAGCTTGCCTGGTTCCAAGCATCATTTCCTCAAGGCTACCTATCTTTTGGTTGTGTCTAAATTCTTTCTAAGTTGAATTTGGGAAATTCAGTTGTGCGCCAGCTTTCATCCCTATAAATTGGTAAATGGGCAATTCAATCCTGGGATTTCCTTTTGACGCTGCTTTATTCATGTGCAGTGCTGATTCCTATGATGAAAGGTCAAACAATCTGGCTGACCTATGGAAGGATATGTCTTCTGGTCATTGCCTGTCATTGGGAAACAGTAGTTTTTTGAAGAGAATGTAGAAACTAAGTTGAGGACCAGCTTCTAAGCTAGTGCATTAATGGTCCACTACGATGAGTTTTTCTTATCATCCATGTAGATTAAAGTTTTCCTAGCATTGATGGGGCAATACCAGTACCTAGTAAGTTGAATTTTTCCTAGATTGTCAGGGCAACACTGGTACTTATGAAATAGAAAGTTTTCTAGCATTGTCGGGACAACACTAGTAGTTAGGAAATAGAAAAAAATTCTGGCGTTGCCAGGGCAACACCAGTGCTTAAAAGATAAAAGAAGATCTTGGTGTTGCGACACCGATACTCTGATTTTCCCCGTCGATTCAGGAGTGATGTTAATCCAGTTGGGTATTAGTTTCGGCCTTCGAAAACTAGCACTTCGATGGTTGGATTATAGAAGTATTTTCTTAGTGCTACGTGTCTTCGGGCAATGTTAAAATAATGTCGGTGGTGGTTGAATAATTCATCCAGCCCTATAGAGTTGAGTAGATTTCTTTGAACCCAATGTGGCTGTTTTCTCAACATTGCTTAAATCTTGGAGAACCCATGTTTTGGAATAGTGAGAGTCCCAGGTGTTTCCGCTGCCTAGCTTTGTTTATAACCTTCAAATATTACCCTTGGAGATGCAAGGCTGTTGCTTAACAAATTCCATAATTATTCTCATTTACAAAGAATCGAATTTCCTCCAACGGTTTTTATTATGATCAGATGACTATTAGAGGAACCCTTCATTTCTAGTTGTCAAACTTCGGGTTCTCATAGAAAATTTGAAATTATGGAGCAAGTCATCATATTTTCCCCGGTACGACCGCATCATTCCTATACTGATCATGGATTTGTAGCGTTCGGTAGTGTTTGTCTTGAATCCATGACACCTAACCTAACTTGTTTTAGGCCATACGCATTATGCCGGACCAATAGCATTGTTGCAGATATCAACCTTATTCATTGGTTCCAACTTTTGGGAATCAATGATTAGCTGCTCGATTTTGAACGTTCTCTCCTTGTCATTGTCTGTCTTCGAATAACAGCTGATTTTTTGCAAATTAGGGTTTGAGACCTCATTTGAGCACCTGCTTCTATCTTTAGATGCTGGTACATTGATTATTTGATTCTGGAAATGCCTTCTATCATCGTTTATCTCTACACGGTGGTAAGTTCCTCCTTTTATTTCAAGTTGGAGCGGTCCTTTATCCTCACCAAGTGTTAATGTGTTATGTTCCCCTCAGTTCACAGTGCTGATTATTCTGAACAATTGATGTGAGACTTGATGTTCTGGGCGGCTCTTTGGATGCCCCCAGTCAAAGGTACCTCGCAACTCATATCTTTGGGAACACGTGACTTAGGTGTCTTATGTTTTGACATTTTGTATATTAACTTTGGTCAAAGATCATGATTCTTTGTCGACTTATTGGTTTGTGCGCTTTGCGGCACTACCGAACCAATGCAGGTTCTTTTGGGTAAAGGGAGTTGATCCCTATTAATCAAAATGTGCCACTTTTGAGAGTGCATGGCTTATGGAATGCATGGCTTTTGAGAGTGCAGGGCTCATGGGATCGATATGACCCGTCAACCCGGGATTGTTTGGAACTTCTTGACGTTGACACTGAGGTGTTTGTTGATATTAACGGTAGCGATACCACTCCCGAGATAAGGCAGAAACTACAAATAAAGGGCAGAAAAGGGAGTGGTAGAAGGAAGCACTGACGAGCTTATGTAGAGACTGGTCTGATTTTGGTTCGTCAGGAGTCATTTTGTTCAAATGCAGAGTCTGCACTTATTGTTCTTGTCGTGGAGTCTGTATTTTCTTTTTGTTAGCCGGTGTTGTGGGTACATCCTCCACATTTTGACTCCGTGTAAAAAAAAATTATAAGCAATACGTTGATAATTTGACCGTACTCTTATCTATCTATTCATATGCGTTCTATGCACTTGTGCTTGTTTTTTTACACTAATCCAATTTTGTGATTGCCACCAAAAAAATTATTTGGAGTAACAATTCTTTGTTTGGAGTAATCGGACTTATGAACTTATGGTTTTCAATTGTTTTTATTTAAGCACTGGTGCATGCCCCAAGTTCACAGGGCTATTTACTTCAAATGACTAGTAACCTATAGTTTAGATAATTTTTCATATTAAACTTAAAATTTGGCTAAGTCACGGCTTGATTTTCATTCTTTATGAAGTTATGTAACTATAGCATGCAATCCTAGCTTGTTGTGATATTCTGTTAAGTATGCAATATATGTGTGTCTAAGAGGTGCACATTGCACGGGTTAACTGAGGGCAGTTTTAATCATTAAGTGTCATAAGTTGAAACTTTTCTGTTGGTTTGTAGCACTCCAGTTTTGTTGGAGTTGTGCCCATTATTCCCAATCATAGAAGTGGTTGGCACTAGTTAGGAGATGAGCTATGTTTGGGATCGATATAGCCCGTCGATCTGGTTCTAAAGCTCTTCGGTGCTGCCTATCTTCGAGCAACATGAGGAGTTTATGCTTTAGGAGAGAGATTTTTTGATGATGTTCCTCGGTGTTACCTATCTTCGGGCAATGTTGAGGAGTTGGTGTGCATGGCATACGCGTGAGGATTCTGATATTCCTCTGTGATGCCTATCTTCGGGCAATGTTGAGGAGTTTGTTTTTTGAAAGTTAGTGCATGGCTTATTGGATGTGTGACTTTTAGTCTTTCTCGGTGTCGCATATCTTCGGGCAACGTGGGAAGCTTAAGTTTTTTAAGAGTTAGTGCGTGACTCACGAAATGCACGGCTTTTGGTACTCCTTCGTGTTGCCTATCTTCAGGCAACGTGAAGAGTTGGCGGTTTGAGTCGATTCGCTTTCTTCGATTCGGTGAGTTGATGGAGCATATTAAGTGTAGTTTGACCGGTCCAAGCAGCTAAACAATAATTTTCGAGTCGGTTTACCATGTCGACTTAGCAAGTTGCTTACATGAACACCATTTTATTTGGTTCAAGAAGCCAAATAATTTTTGGTTTAGGTAATCATGGCTTGGATGATCCTTTCGTGTTTTTGGAAGATGTACACTTCCAAATAGATTAGCCTAACATGGTGGAGAGATCTATAGCTGACCGCATCAAGATGGATTGATGAAAGAGCCTATGGGAGTTCAGGGCATGACTCTTAGCTTTTGGTCCAAACTGCCTTTAGAGAATGGATCTTTAATTGAAAAACAATCTAAGAGGAAGAGGAATTGGTCCCCAAAAGCAGTAAAATAGAAGTTGGAAAGAAGTGGGCAAGGATTATGCTAGTATTTTGCTTGTTCCACTAGCTAGGTTCTTGAGTCCGCGGTTGTCATAATGCCAGAATTTTTTATCAGGCTTAACAAAACTGTGGTATGATTAGCCTCGGCTGTTCTTATGAGCATTCAAATGTGTGTGGTGCCCCTCATGCCACAGGGCAATTAGCGTGCTTGAATTGTGTCCATGGTCTCTCCACAACTCGTTTGGTTGCCCCCGGTCTAGTGAGTGCGGTTTTCCCAGGTGCCGAATCTTGGCTTTATTTGAGTTGGCCTCCGATTGATCAGAAGTCAGTTTAGTTTTGGCTTAGTTTCATTGAGTCACTTTGAAGCTCTAGAATTTAATAGTGTCTATTTCATCAGTGGTTAGAAGTGATTCCGTTAATTACGCAAAGCAACTGATATGATTGTCAATTTGCGCCCTCGGAGCGTGGCTTTGTTGACTTTAGGGGGCTCTGGATCAAATGGCAACTGATCTTCCAGTTTACCTTCGTGAATATCAATCGTATGTAAATTTTGTTGATCTATCATTTAGCCTTCATGTTGCTTTAGTTCATGAAAGACCTTCACATTTGCGAAGGGCTTTTTGGATCAAATGACTGCTGATCTACCGGTTAGCCTTCAGGATTCTTTAGTTCATGAAAGACATTCACGTTCATGAATGGTTTTTTAGATCAGAGAAACACTAATCTACTGATTAGCCTTTACGATGCTTTATATCATGAAAGAACTACACTTTTAGGAAGGATTTTTTGGATCAGATGACCGTTGATCTATCGGTTAACCTTCACGATGCTTTAGTTTGTGAATGACCTTCATGTTCGCGAAGGTTTTTTGGATCAGATGACCGTTGATCTATCAGTTAGCCTCCATGATGCTTTAGTTCATGAAAGAACTTCTCGTTTGCGAAGGGTTTTCTGGATTGCATGACCGCTAATCTATTTGTTATCCTCTACGATGCTTTAGTTCGTGAAGATCTTCACGTCCACAAAGTGTTTTTTGGATAGATAACCGCTGATCCACTGGTTAGCCTCCACGACGCTTTAGTTCGTGAAAAACCTTCACGTTCGCGAAGGGTTTTTTGGATCGGATGACCGCTTATTACCGGTTAGTCTTAACAACACTTTAGTTCATGAAAGACCATCATGTTCGAGAATGGTTTTTTGGATTAGATAATCGCTAATCTCTATGGCGCTTTAGTTCGTGAAAGACCTTCATGTTGGGTTTTTGGATCAGATGGTCGTTGATCTACCGATTAGCCTTCATGATGCTTTAGTTCATGAATGACCTTGACATCTGCAAAGGAATATTTGGATCAGATGAAAGCTGATCTACTGGTTAGCCTCCACTACGCTTTAGTTTATGAAAGACCTTCACGTTCATGAAGGGTTTTTTGGACCAGATGATCGTTGATCTACAGGTTAGCCTTCACGTTGCTTTAGTTCGTGAAAGATCTTCATGTTACGATGGGTCTATTGGGTCAGATGACCGCTAATCTACCGGTTAGCCTCCATGACACTTTAGTTCATGAAAGACCTTCACGTTCACAAAGGGTTTTTTTGGATCAGATGACCGCTAATCTACCAATTAGCCTTTATGACGTTTTACATCATGAAAGGCCTTTACGTTCGCGAAGGATTTTTTATGGTCGGATGTCTGACGACTAAATGACCTTGGAATGATAATTTATCGATTCCAAGAGGAGTTTTGGGTCGTATATCCAATGGCCCGGCAGTCTTAAAGAAATTATTCATCGACGTTAAGAGGAATTTTTTGGATTCAGCTCAAGGGAACACAGTTTTATCGGTTCCTGTATGCTAACGTATTGGATTTGTTTGTTTGACAATCATTTGGACAATACTTCTCGACGCTACCAACAATGCCAGTTCTCATAATGGTATTTACATCAAAAGCCCCATTATCTCAAAAGAATTTCTTTCGCCGTGTTGTCTACAGAAGCTAAACAGTTATACGGACATGAATCCTTGAGGTCATAAAAACATTTCTTTCGTCATGCTGTCTGCAGTGCCCTAGTGTACCATTACAGCTCATTTGGAAAAGGAGAGTAAACGAGGATGGATGAGAAGGCATCGCTTTAGGTTGCTGTCACATTCCTTAGTTGTTAACTAGCTAGAGTGTTATCTGATAATCATCTTTTCGTCTGATTTCATCAGTTAACTGGGGCATTTTTTTATATTGGGTCTTAGTGGCCTTTCTTGGGCAGAAGGCCATTGAGGTCTTGTTGCTCCTTCACCGTTTGTTATGTTCTTTGGCACATTAAGCACTACTTCTAGTCTTTAGAACTGGTATGCCTTCCCATAGAATTCTTCCAGGGTAGTAATTTGTTTCATCCTTTAATGATTCTTGAAGGCCTTGCAAAAGAATGCATATGTTCCCCTCGCTTAGTTTGTATGCTAGTCATACAATGAACAGCTTCGGTGAATGGGTTTCGATCGGGGAAGATGCTCTAATCGTTGTCAGACCTGTCCGTATTTTCAAGTTATGGCTATTTATAATGCTTGAGAAAGATATATGCATGATTGTCTATGCTTGTATGATTGGATCGACATTGATGGAGCAGTGGTATTTTACTTGGAGTTCGACCCGAGAAAATTTGCCATTTGCTTGGAGTGGCAGAATTTGAAGTACTGGTTGGTGACAAACATTGCTTAGAGCCATTTACATGCTTGCTTGGAGAAAATGTTGGTTTTACCGGAGTTTGATTTCCGGCCAGAATTTGCTAGGTTTACTCCGGGTCAAATGGGTGATTACCCAAGTTTGACTTCGGGTCAGAATTTCTAGAATCTGCTTCAGGTCAAATATGCGATTACTCAAGTTCGACTTCAAGTAAATCTAGGAGTGGGTTTTTTCAACAACCATTTTGACGATTTCTGATGATTTTCGATGATGACTATTCGTGATTCAACGATGTGAGCTCCATGATGGGATTGGAAGCTAGTTAGTTGGGAGTGGTCAGAATATACCCGAGGAGCTTGGCATTGTAATTGACCTTGGTTTGTATCTTATCTTCTTAGTCGTCCGGCCTCTAGGAATACTGTTTGAGTAACAGTTCCTCGTCCTTTGCTTGGCAGTATGTTATGACATGTCTGAGTAGTAGTTCCTTGTCCATTGCTTGGAACTATGCTACGGCACTGGTTTTAGAGCTTCTTCTAGCGTTTTACATGTTGGCATTTTCATCCAATTTATCTTCCTCAAATTTTTTGTCATTTTCAGAGCCAGAGAGAGCCATCGTTATATCCTTCCTTAGGATATTCACTCCTGAGTTTGGATTTGTTGCCAGTTCTTTTACAGTAGATGGAGTGCTAACATTTTATTTTGTCATGATTCTTGGAGGTCCGTCCATTGCTTCTTTTCGATTCTGGCTCGATAGCGACCTAGAAAAATAGTATTGATCGCTAGCGATCCATGTACGTAACTCGTTTCGGTACTTTGTCTTCTGGAGTTTATGGCGGTCTTGTGAAAAGGTATGGATCGCTAGTGACCTATAGTGCATGGATCGCTAGCAACCCATGTACTTAAGTGATTTCTTAGTTTTTCCTTTAAGATCACGTCTACTATCTCATGTTGATGTTCTCCATCACCTTAGCATGTGTTTGCTTGCTTTTTCTCCAATATCTTTGGTTGGTTCTTCTGTTCTCAATAGCAAACCTTCTAACTGGAGATTGAGAACCTATCTGATCCAATGTAGATAGCTAGATCTAAGTCTGAGTTGGATTTTCGGTGAAAGCGCCAAAACATTGATCCAAAAATTATACCAACACCCTGGTTTAAGTTTGAAAGCATCAGCTCTAGTCTGACAGACAATATCACAGATAATAGGTATAGAAATAGAACAGTTAAAGAAAGAAGTCAGAGAATTTTAATAGTGGTTCGGCTGTTAATGAAGCCTACGTCCACTTTATAGCTTTATTATAGACTGATTGTTGTTACAAGAGTTGTTTGATTACAAGGCTTTAATTATTTCCTAACTAGATTGGATCTCCATAGTAGGAATCCACCGGAGAATCATAGTATATTCCTTTGGAGATTGTTGTGAGGAAGGTAGAGAGTGAAGAATGATTCCAGCAGAGTTTCAACAACCAGTCCGAAGAAGATCCTCTTTATGTTGCATGTAGGTTGGTATTTATATGGGTCGAAGAGCTTTTGGGCCGGGCTCCATTGTCAACTCGTAGGTAGGTAGGAAACGACCCAGGGGAAGTTTGGCACACAAAATGAGGCAAAGCCATGGGTCGCTGGCGACCCATAGACTTGGCTTGTTTTGCGAGCCAAGATCTTGGCCTCCTTTCATAGTATGCTTTGGCCGTCTTGTCGAAAAGTTTGTGGAGAGTTGCGGGTTGCTGATGATCCAAGCACTTACGATTTTCTAGAGTTTGGAATTGGAGATGTTTTTATAGTCTTATATCATAGTTGCTTTGTTTTGATGGCAGTTCACTAGCTATTTGCACTCAGCTACTGATTGGACTGAAAGAATGCTGGTCTCTCGGCTTTGTCGGTCCCGGTCGTCATTTTGGCTATATAGCTCGGCCCTTGTTGATCCCTTGTCTTTGCTTTTCTAGTTAAGTCCAACATCTTGTTTACACGAGGTTGTTCTGTTTTCTATCGATTTCTGCTGGGTTGAAAACCCGAATAACAGCTTCCCTTTGATATTTCGCTATGAACACCCTTACTTCACCCGAAGGAATAGGTTTACAAACTCTGTCTAAACAACTGAACAAGACTTCAACAACAATTACAAGCAGTGTGACCAATTTTACTTTTTAACACAACGTATCTTGATATACACAATGTCACTTTGATGTACAATAACGCCTGCAACTTGACCAAACTATATTGTGCGGAGGCGTAAAGGCTAAGGTGTTTATTCAACTAGAATATAGGACGTGGAGATGAACCACACAAGTTGAAATCTTCGAATCACATAAATTTCTTAGAATTTAGTGTATTTCTTAGGAATTGAAAGTTTAGGACTAGAAATGAAAGCACAGAGCTACGTTGTGATTCAGGGATGATTTGGGGTTTATATATATGTTGTAGGGATGCCAAACTAGGATGACAACCTTCTAATTTCGCCATTGATGAAGAGAAGTAGCTGCAGGAGTGGAGATATGCAACTTCTAGAGCAAAGAGACATGAAAATATCACTTTAAAAACAAGTCGTTTTATAATAGGTCAGTCGACTAAAAGTAGGCTTCAGTCGACTGGCTTATTATAAAATTCGAGCCCGAAAGCATTGCTAAAAATAGAAGACAAGTTGTTCATATTTAGTCGACTGGTTCGGTTGTAATAACCTAATTTTGACTAACATTATTTAGAATATTTAATTAGATAAATTAAATTAAATAATGCAAAGGGATAAGGAAATTGAGATTTGGTAATTAAATTTAGGCTGTGCATTAGTTAATAAATCAATTAGAGAAATAAAATGTTAGGATAAGAAGGAGGAAAATGATAATGATAAGATGGGAATAGCCTTCAATCCTACCTCTTAATCCCTTCCATTTTGATTTTCTTCATTCATTTACATACATACAAACTAAACATATAAAGAGGCCGACTATAGAAAAGGGAAAACAAGAAGGAAATTAAAAGATTAAGGTATCGAAGCTAGAAGAAATCAAGTCTACACCAAACCTTATCTTTCTCATCCAAATCATACTGAATAATGAATATACATCTCTCGTTTTTTGATTATGTTTCAGTTTTAAGTGTAAATCCATTTCTTTTGCAAGTTTCATGTCATGTTTTAGTAGTTTGAGTGATTATTTTCTTGTCGGTGGTTTTTGGAATTTAAAATATGAATTTTGTGTTATGTTTGAGTTGTAAAACCTATCATATCGTACCCAAATGAGTTGCGATTTTTAGATGATTTTAGAAATATAATTTTAGAACAGGGTTTTAAATTTCATGGTTTTCCAAGCAAGCATGGATTTTATTTGGTTTTTCTAAGTGAAAAAATTGATGAATTTCTGGTTAGTCCTTAAAAATAATTAGAATTAGTTATTGGCCTTGAAATTTTTATATGTCAAAGAGTATGATTAATTTGATTTAGTTTGATTTTTAGGGATTTTTTCTAAGTAAGGAATGATTAGTAAGTTGTTTAAGTCAAAAGGGCTTATTTGTTTAATTATAATTTTAATAGTAAGGGTTAAATTGTAAAAATATTTAGCGTTTAAAATTATAATATGCGGTAGATTTTTAGAAAAGGAAATTCTTAAAGTTTCTCTAATGAGATCTTGACAAATTATAGATATTTGGTGAAAAGGAAATAATTTTTCAGTAATTTTGCAGTTTTCTAGTTAATTGCCATCCTACCATGACGACATAGGCAACTTCAAGCCACATATCATTGCATCAAACTATCATCAATGCAGAACAAAGAAATGCATATGATGTCAATGAGTTTGGCATGAAATGGATTAATTTTGAACCTCGTCCAGGTTATAGTAACAAATATAGGGAGACTGTCTTCGACGTTGGCATGTCGATGCGCATAAATGACGCGTTTTTACAAAGAGGCATGTTGCTGCATATGTTTTAGGAGTCGCCAACCTTTATAACTTCGACGTCGCTCAGTTTTATAAGTGACTCCTAGCTTTTTTCCTTCTCGACCCAATGGTCATCGAGCCTAATCCTTGTTTCTTTTAACTTGTCATCGAGTTTACCCTTTACCGCATTTAATATTGTTATCGAGCTTAGTCAATGCCTTTAACTTGTCTTCAAGCATAACCCAAGCTTTTATAATCATCGAGCTTAACCCATAATTTATATTTTATACCCTCGATGAGGCATTAAAGCCAAATGTTTTATGTGTTTCCAAAGTTCAATTTTTATAGTTTTAACACTATGGCTTATGAAGTAATTAGTTCGGCATCATCCCTATATATTTTCAAATAAAAGACTTCGACATGCTTTTGAGTGGTCAAAGATTTTTAATAGAGATGACATCACTGAGTTTTATAATTATAAAGGTATTACATAGTTTTGGTCTTGTAGCATAAGTTTTGAGAGGGTCGAAGACCCCAATGATTTTGAGTTTTCATCAACGATGTTTTCCAAAGCATATATCATGGCATAAGTATTTTGAGTAAAATAAAGGCTCAATGTTTTCCGTGTTTTAAGTATGATTTCAAGGATTAAATCATTTACAAATATATTTTTTCCAAGGAAATACGGACAGATTAGTTAAACTAGAATGTAACAACCCGTAATTTTCGATATTTAAAATAGTTTGTAGCAATGTTGTCTGGGCCAATGATGGCTATGTATATCCAAGCTAAGGCGAAGAACTCCATCTCAACTAGGGCAATCAAAAAGTTGCAAGTATCAGTTGGTTTCCTACATGGTCAACTGTGTTATGATGACAAATGCACCACCTGAGCTCAGCCATCTACCGAGATTTGAAATCGATATTGATTAGATGGGTTTAAATGAGAATCTAAATTGAAAGACCAATTTAAGTTAGTTGATTTGAAAGCCGAAAATGTTCCAGATGTGATGAAATGAAAGAAATGGCTTAATTTTGATATTAATTTCAAATTAATTATTTTAATATAAACTGTTTAAAGATTTACTATTTTAAAATCCCAATTTCTAAGATTTTCAAATTATTGTACTATTAAAACTATTTTAACCTATTTCAAAAACTGTTAAACTACTTAATCTACTGTAAACTATTTCAATCTATTTTAGTCTATTTTAAACTATTTTAATCTATTTTAAATGATTTAAACTATATTAAACTATTTTAATCTATATTTAAACCATTTAAACTATATTAAAGTGTTTTAAACTAAATTAAAGTATTTTAAACTAATTTAAAGGTAAATTGATAATTCAAACATGGATTTGAAATCGATATTGATTAGATGGGTAATGAGAATCTAAATTTAAAGACCAATTTTAGTTAGGTTATTTGTAAGCCAGACATGGTCTAGATGCGTTGAAATGAAAGAAATGGCTTAAACTATCTAAACTATTTTAAACTAAATTGAAAGACCAATATTTTAAACTATTTTAATCTATTTAAATCTATTTTAAACTATTAAAGACCATTTAAAACTATATTTAAAGTATTTTAACCATTTAAAAGCCATTTTAAACTATTTAAACTACTTAAACTATCTAAACTGTTTCTAAATTTCGGACGTGTAAAGTTGAAGTGTTTATATTTAAATCCTTTATTTAAAAGCGAATATGGTTAAATGATGTTATAACAAAAGTTGGGATTTGAAATGATATTTGCTAGTGAAATGACGTATTTGAGTAAATATGATGACTTTGAAATGAGGATTTAATTAAGCTATCTTATTGATATGATTTTGAAAGTGAATATGATTTTGAAAGTAAATATGATTTCGAAAGTGAATTGGTTTGAATTGAATATAATATTTTGATATCAATTATGAATTGACTTTCGAAATGTAAAAGAACCACCCGGTGTGAAATAAGCATTTGGTTGTTAAAGAGACTGGATCGGATATTATCATACTCTCTGCCGATACCAAAACCACTATAACAACTATGTATGTGGTGGAGATACCAGAATGAAGTAGGATGGTTTGACGAACGATTTTGTATGAGATATTTACATAGCCCTGACTCCCATGAGCCAGCTTGGATGTGACTAAAACATGAGCCACGCTGGGCCAAGTAAGGTCGCACCTCCTATCGGACACATTTCTTCGATACCATATTATGACTTTGTGATTGATTTGGTCACCACCCCATGATTTTGATTATGGGAGTGTGTTCCGAGATGGGCGTAGTATCTACTATGCATTACCATCTGTTCGGATCCATAAATGGTGGAATCCTACCCTGGCATTGCCTCGATTGGCGTGTTCACATGCCTTATCGTGCCTTCTACAAGTTTGGTTTGTACCATACCTATGGAGTTCCCTCTGATAGCCCTCTAGTTTATGGAGAAATTACGGTACTGTATAGACTATGGGAATATATAAAATGCGCTAAGGGGGATATGTGTAACGCCTTAATGCTATTTTAATATTTTAGTTTACTATATACATCTTATAATAGCATGTTGTACTATATAGTAGATATTTTAATGGATCCTTGGAAGATGGTAATCCGAACATCTCTTAAGTTATTGCACTCACGTTAGACACTGGATAGGATATGTCAAACCCCGTAAACATCTCCGACGTCGTCACACTCGTATTTATTTACCGTTGATTTAACTTACATAAGATCTTTTAGTTCTGACTCGAGTGTTTTGTTTTTTCAATTCGCTCAGGTCACTCTGAGCATTCCAGTGTATTGAAGAATGCTTTCTGAAGGAAGAAAATGAAGATTTAGTACTATTACTATTTATTATATTATTTGTACTGCATCATGTTGTTCTGCTGCATTATTTATTTATTACTGTTGTATGTACTCTGATCTGTATTGTAAAGGTGTAATCAAATGTTATATGTAAATAGCTTCATGAACTGTTTGTTTGATTATTATATTTTTTCATTTTGATATTTGTTTTTCTTTCTTTCCCTGTTTTTTCTTATTTACCCCATAGCAATCCTCCCTTTGAATGGTTTGAGTTTGACATATGAGGTTTATTATCGATTTAAACCATCCAAAAAGGTGGGTCGTTACACAGAATTTTACTAAAATAATGACTCGGAGATTAGAAAACTAGATGAGACCAGTATAGGGTCACGCCTTATACTTTAACTACTAGCCGCTGGCTGATATAAGTTCAAAATTCCAGTGTGTAGGGAGTGTGATGGGCAAGACTAAATGAAGGCTACACACAGAAAGGAATACACAGCGTAGGGTTAGGTTATTGGTGAACTTACAAAACCATTAGGATCAGTTGACTCTAGAAGTAGTAAGTTAAAGACCGACTGTCCAGTTTTTCTCTAACAGCAAGTTAGAATATATGTAAAGTCTGGTAAGCCCGAGTTAGCTATAGGTTTATAGTCAGCGTGATAAAAATATGATGTTGGGACAGATAGTCCATTAATTACCTATATCGTATGCATACATGTAATTGTTATATCATTTACTATAACCAGTTTAGTTGCAAAATTTTGATTGCAAAAGATATGCTTTTAAAGGATATTAGTGAGAGGAAAACCCATTCCGCTAGGCGGCATGGTCTCACTTAGTACCAATAAATTGAGATGTCATATTATTATTCACACCAGGCCTTTTGTCCGACTTAATGTTTATGTTTCCATTAATCTCTTAGGTGATAAAATTTAGTTTAAGTGAATTTAGAGTTAAGGTTTTCAAGTTAAGTGGGTTCTAGCAAATAAATCTTTCGAAGACGTATAGGAGGTAAAGATTAGCTATGTAGGAGATTATCTATTTATCTATTACGTTGTGATTGAATGTTGTATGTAAAGGAAGATGTTACAGTTGTCTATTTAGTCACTGTAACCATCTAAGGTGCATCATCATATGTCGCTTTTGTCGCACTTTGTAATAATTATATTTATCTAAACCTAGGAAACATTATGGGATTATGTACTGAATATTAAATGCTGATTTAAAATGTAATAGAAAAGTTATTTTGAAATTGTGTTTGAAATATTTCATATTCTTGTGCTTTTGATATTATAGATACCATTAACTTTACTATATTTGGACATCGAAAATTAATAATACAGATAACTGCAAAATCTGCAGCGGTTAGTTTCAAGCCTCAAAATAAGGGATGTTATATCAGCCGACTGGTCAAGGTTTTCAGTCGGCCGAATCATAGTATTTTCCAAAAGCTTGTATGGTGCAGTGGTAAGGGCATGTGCTCATCTCTTAGCTCATCCGGATTCAAATCCTAGCTTTGCATATTTTTAGCCATTTTATTTTACACATTTTCCTTCATTGTTTTGACATGAAATAACTCAATAAACATGTTGGTAGCATTATTGTATAGTTGTTATCATCAAAACACTATATACATACATACATACATACATACATACATACATACATATATATGGTTCTTTCAAGTTGAACTACCTATCCTAAGGTTAAGTCCAAGGGAGAGCTCAGCATTAGTATTCTTCGAATGACTTATGTAAGAATCTATGCTAAGATTTGAGATGTGTTCGTAATGCTTGAGTCCATGTAGAGATTCATTATCGATTTGAGATGTTGGAATCTATTCGGGGATTCATTTTCTATTCAGTTGATGAAAACTTGTGTGAGATATGTCGAACGTGCCCTCGACATCAAAAATGGCTAAAGACAAAGTAGGATGTAGGATGTACAACCTGGGGTTTTGCTTACCCAAAACCCATGATAGAGTATGTCAACTCCATATCTAGAATATGCTTATTGATGTTGCATGTAGGAGTTGATGATACTTGGTTCCACATGGTTCATACCAACATTCCTGCATGGGTAGTTGTGTTTGTCTTATGGTATATTTTATCTGGAGGTATATGACACTCGGAAGGTGGTTTTTGATCCTTGTGTATGGAGTTTGGATTCGAATAAACCGAAGAGATCTCCATGAAAAATCCATTATGAAAATGTAACTTAGCGGTTTTGACTGTACCCTCAGTATTGTTATGGTGCGATTAATGTAGCACTAGCCACTATTTTCGGATTTATATTCTCCACCATGGACATTAACAATTATATCACAAATGTACTTATTAGATGATTTGGCTCTTTTCAGAGGATAACCGTTACGATGATCTCAAAAGGTGTTGTTATATATTGTACACATATTTCTTGAATTTCTCACACCAAACTTAGGTCTGACACGTGGTTTTGTTTTCCATGTACTCTTTCGAGGAGTTTGAGAAGGCAGGTTTTAGTTGGATATTCTTGGAGCTCGAGGAGATGATCTAGATGTTTCAGTCGCCATAGTATTATTATTTCCGCTGCATTACTATTATTTAAATATCAACATTTATGGGAACAAACTGTTACAACTGTCCAGGCTATTGATAGTATTTCGAATTGCAACTCTGAATTGCTATGTATCTTAAAGTGAAAGTTTGTACTGTTTTTTGATATTATATGTTATCGTTCCACTGTGGGATTCTAATATTATATTCCTTCTTTCTTTTTTCATTTCTTTTTCTTATTTTATTTTACTCTAACAATCTGTCTTTTGGGCATTTGGATGTTTGGCACAAGAATACCATGATATATTAATGTCAACATTTGAGGGTCAAAAGGGCTTGTTGTCACATGGGGTATCAATCCTAATGGTTAAGCGAGAACCTTGACTTGGGTTAGGCATGAATCAATTAGAGATATGGTAATGGAATGCCCTAGCATGAGTTGAGTGCATTATATATATGAGAGCATATTTATATCTGTTATAGACATATACCTTAAAGGTAATTCCAACTACGAAAATTAAAGATCTTATATAAGATAACTTATATAAGTATAAGTTGATAGTGTAGTTTAATTAATGTAGGGATTAATGATGTTTATTCATTATCCCTCATTAATTAGTTTAGCTATGCTCGACCAATTTATGAGCATTGTTATTCGTTGTAGAATGATTTGACATGCTCGACCAGTTTATGAGCATTATTATCATTTGTAGAATTAGTGGCTTAATATTGCTCAACCAGTTTATGAGCATTGTTACCATTTGTTGATTGATTAGTCATGTTCAGCCAGTTTAGAAGTAGTGGCTATTGTTTGTTGATTGTTTATTTGTGTTCTATCGGTTTATGAGTAGTTTTACCTTTTTACTGCATGATTTGGGTAGACAGTATTGGCGGGAGCATTAAAAATTGAAATAAACATCTTGTGAATTGAATTTCACAGTTTGACTATAAGGCGTTCAGTGACAATATTGGGTTAAAAGTTAAATCTAATAAAAGATGTTTATTTTAATTTAAAGGAAAGATAAGATATTTTATGAATAAACATTTATGAAAAGATTCCATATAAGAAAGTGACTTTATATATGTATGGTTTATAAAATACGGTTTATAAACGAAGAGGATTTAAACTAATATTTTGAGAACTTAAACCTTGTGTCTTTGGAAATATTTTTCAAGATTTTAATGAAAAATAATAATAGCATTATTTGAAAGCAAACATTGAGGAAATTATTTTATAAGACTGAGATCATGATACTTAGTATTATTATACGAAGTATTCGATATCACCTTGAAAATGATTTTGGATTAAGTCCAAAAGTATGGTTTGGACGTAGTAAACTGACTTCTGTTGCTTGAAAATAATTATTGGTGACAGCTGAGCATCATCGGTGTCCATTTTCAGGTTTCAAAGTAGGGATGCTACAGAGTGCTTTTGGTAAAACAGATCTTTGGATAGTATCATATGAATTGGATAGTATGGTATGTGCATCATGTTATGATATGTTGTTTGGTAGTTTTTATTTGTTAAAATGAAATGGGATTTTTAGTGATTTTGGACAGTCTGTTATAGAACTTGAAGCTAAGTGTTTTCATGAAAATATAAAAGATGAGTTTTTGTAACTTTTGAATTGAGAAGGTAGTAAGTTAAAACAAGTTGTAAATGGTTAAACATACTTGTTGAGTAAAAAAAATTTGTTGTTTGTTATATATACTAGGATGTAGTAGGCTATTATACAAGTAGTAAAGTGAAATAAGTTTTTATAAAATGTTTTATAAATGGAATTATAAACTGTTGATAGACTTGATGTTAAGGTTTTTGTAAAATGGTTCATAAATGATTTTAGTATTGAGTGTTATACTATTTATGTAAATGAATGTGATTAAAAAGGAAACTCGTATAGTTAAGAAACCAATTGGATAAATACGTAAGGTGTACATAGATCATTTTATTCGCGTGACTATTCTTGATTCAGTATTCTAACACATGATTTTGAGGTAATTTTCACCGGTCTGAACAAGGATTTTTTGCTCGATTCTTGATGGCAAACACTTGATACAGATTCTTGATATGATCCCAAAGTTTCTACCATAGTATATGGCTATGTAAGGGAAATAGGGGTTTCTCAAGGAACCTGATCCACGTCCGCATTGGAGAGGTTAAGTGATCTATGCTAGTTTAGAAGTAAAATCCGTGCGATCAAACAAGTGATCAAATCAGACATTGCATACATATGGCCCATGTACATCTATGGGCTTTAATATACATGCATGTTATATTTTATTGGCTTATGGAGAGTTTAGGTTATGACCCTTCAATTTATTATGAGGTAGCCTAAATAATCGACTAAGTAATAACTCGACGCTATTGAACGTATGATATGTATAACGACCTAGAATTTCAATCATTTAAAATTGGGATATTTAATTGATTTTAAATATTCAAGTGTAAATTTATAAGCTGAATAACTTATATTTGAAATATAAGAATTTAATTGGGTAATTAAACTGTTAATTTAATATTTGAAACTGCAAAAATAATTGATTTTGAATTATATGTGAATAAAAATGATTTATAAAGTTGAATTTAATTCTATTTGAAATAGAATGATGTTAGTAAACTTTTGAAATTGAATTAAAAGTTAATATACAGAAATTAAATATTTTAATATTTAATTAACGTGCAAAAATAGTCATTTTTCACATAGTCTTGGATTTCAACAAAACTAGTTTCATTGGATCCATAATGTTATATATTAGTAATATTTCAAATTTCGTGTCAATTGGATTTACGGTTTAGCCGTGGCAAGCAAAAACGCGTAGAAATTTTTTTAAGTAAATTTTAAATTTAAATATGTCAATTTGGAAACCTATCATTCAAATATGATCGAATTGACTCCCGATATATAATCTATTGTGTTCGGAATAGGGGAAAAACAAAATAAACGCCAGGCGACATGCTTGGATTTGAGTTCGAAAAAATTTCGGATGAATAGTGTCGTAAAATTTTCTATAAAAGACCAAACTTTTTTCCATTTGCAACAAACCTGGGTCAGACATCCTAGCCTCCACTATTATTTCAACGGCCAGGAATTTTGATTTTTCCCTCTTCAATCTCTCTCAATCTGTGAACAATTAACAAAAACCTTCAACTATAAAATGATAGGTGCGGATGGCGTTTGCTTCGCATTTGGAGCTCGTTTTCACGCTAAATTAGATGTATATGCTCACTAATAATATATAAGGTACATGTCTCGGATTACATTTCATAACTTTTTATTTTTTCCTATGGGATGCCTCTTCCTCAAAGATGGGATGTATATTTGTGATATATATGTGTGTGTGTTGTGATCCTACTATGATCGAACCGTGCAAAGGGGGCCATGGCGATTTTTTTTGAAAATTTATGGCTTTAGAAAATATTTGGCAAAATTGAAAAAAAAAATTGATAATTAAAATTTTGATACAGAGTTGAAAGTTAAACGATATTAGTTGGTTTTGAAAAGAAAACTAAGTATGGATTTGAAAACTTAGAAAAGTTTTTATAAGGAGTTTAACTAAATGATTTTTGAAAAGTTAAAGAGTTTAAATAATATTGATATCTAGTCTTAACGAATTATTTTTGAAAAGTTAATCGATTCTATAGTTTTTCTTTACTTGGTAATTTCGAGAACGAAATTCTTTTAAGTAAGGGAGAATGTAACGACCCAGAATTTCAGTCATTTGAAAGTGGAATATTTAATTGATTTTAAATTTTCAAAAGTAAATTTTATAAGCTGAATAACTTATACTTGAAATGTAAGAATTTAATTGGATAATTGAATTATTAATTTAATATATCAAATTACATAAATAATTAATTTTGAATTATATGTGAATGAAAATGATTTATAAAATTGAATTTAATATTATTTGAATTAGAACGATGTTAGTAAACTTTTAAAATTGAATTAAAAGTTAATTTACAGAAATTGAATATTTTAATATTTAATTAACGTGTAAAAATAGTCATTTTCTATACAGTCTCAGATTTTGACGAAACCAGTATCATTGGATCCGTAATGTTATATTATCATAAGATTTAAAATTTCATGTTGATCGGATTTACGGTTTAGTCGTCGCAAGCTAAAAGGCGTAGAAATTAGTTTAAGTAAATTTTAAATTTAAATAAGTCGATTCAAAAACCTATCTTCCAAATACGATCGAATTAGCTCTCGGTGTATATTCTATTGTGTCCATTATAGGGGTAAAATATTATAAACGCCAGGCAGCATGTTTCGATTGGAGCTCAAAAAAAATTCGGATGAATAAGGCCGCTAAATTTTCTATAAAAGGCCAAACTTTTTTCCATTTACAAAAAACCTAGGTCGGAAACCCTAGCCGCCACTATTATTTCAATGGCTAGGAATTTCGATTTTTCCCTCTTCAATCTCTCTCAATCCGTGAACAATTAATAAAAACCTTCAACTAAAAAATGATAGAGCTAGTCGAGATCTAGGTATCCAACAGCTACGATCGAATTCGGAGCAATGGATCGACGTGAATTTGGCCATGAATGTCGTGCATTCGAGTATAAATATCAAGATGCAGGAGGAGTCGAGTTTGACCGATCTTCGGCCGATGGTGTAGGTCATGGCGAACTTTGTAGCAGTGGCTCCCTATCGAACTCTAGTGCGGCGATGGAGGCTCAAAAATTCGACGAAGATTGGCGGGTTTGAGTTCTTACGAACGTGAGTTTGAAGGATGGAGGAAGAAAGAAAACAATGGCCTAGATATGATGAGCAAAAATGTGCTGCGGATATCAAGTAGGGTTTAAAATAAAAATAAAAATGTAAATTTATTTATAATTTAAATTGTGTAATGTTTAAAACATTATACTTCTTCATGTGAGGTACGTTTTTGATGAAACAAGTTGCATTGGGTCCGCATTGACGAGCATTACATTTTAGAGCTGGTTTAGAGTTGATGGGAGCTAGTGTAAATTTTGGATAAAGTTAAACGACTTTTTAATTTTATTCGAAATAAAACACTTCAACTACTATTGGAACCAAAGTGAGTACAACTCACTCTTTCTGACTCACTGATATTTTTATATAAGTGAGAATAAATTTATTTATGCTGATTGATGATTGTTTGGATGACATATGATATATTATATATATATATATATATATATTGATTGGTATTTGGATGTATTCCTGCCAATTGGAGCAGATGAGACCCTATACGTTCCTGTGTGTGAGCAGATTACCCTTTGTACGTGCATCTGCCTCGAAGCGGACATTGTATACATGTTTTAATAGGTATATTTGTTGCAGCGAGGAGGGATCCAACTGAATTCCTCACCGATATTGATTTTATTTATAAATATTGATGTATACGCTATTCTCAAGTGACATATGATGATTTGGATGTCGTGATTGATGTATTTAGTGATGTTGCAGCATTGGACCGGTTTTTGGAAAATTAAAATATTTAAGTGATGATTTCAACTAAAAGTATTTTTAAAGTGATTTCAAAAATAGATGGTTTATTAAATTTTGAATTTTTATAAAAGAATGGATTTATTTTAAATAAATAAATGTTATAATTTTTATGTTATAAAAATTATGATTTTTGCGAAATATATCAAAATGTGATTTTTGAGATATGGAGTTAACTATTTTATAGAATAGTTTAAATTGAGGTTTTTATTTATTATAAACGTTTTATATATAAGATTTATAAATTTGATTTTTATAATTCAAAATACCAGAATTATAAAGGAGTTTTGTAAATGTTAAAATGAAGTTATAAATGGATCTTATAAGTAAATAAGATTTATAAATTCATGAATTGATGAAGTTATAAAGGAATGAATTTGTAAAATAAATGATTTATAAGTAATTAACTTATAATTAGGATTTTGGCATGTAAATGAGATGTATATAGAATTGGTTAATAATGGTATTTAATAAATTGAAATTTTATAAAATAGAAATATGAAAGGAAATTATAGACTTTTTTTATAAATCCAAAATCAATTGATTTTGATAAGTTAAATATGAAAGTTTGTTAAAGGAGATATATTCAAGGTTTTGGACAGTGCATAATCCTTTAATAAATATGCAGAAGTAATGAATTTGGTAAGGGAATTATATTCATGATTTTGGACAGTGAATAATATTTTAAATTAAATAAATGTTTTGGGAAGTGATCTTTTAAATAGTGTTAAATTGTTTGAAGATATTTAAAATGTGTTAAGTATCGAATACATAGATTTCAGCATCCATTGTTGAAATCGACGTTTTCGAGAAGTAGGGAAATGTTGGGCAGTAGCATTATTGTTATAGTAAATGATTTTCGAAAGGATATGTTTTATATATTATATGTGATTTATATATCTATCTAATTATCGAATCCCTATATTAATGATTTAGGCTTTCGTAACGATGTTTTAGGCAACATTCGTTTTGACCGAAATAAATATGTTTAACAGAATGTTTTCCTTAAAGAATAAAATATATACTTAATCCTGATTTAAATATATGTAATATTTTCTAAGTGTTGAAAATAAAGAGATTTGTGAATTACTTATTATTAAATAAGTACAAGGAAATGTTTTCCAATATTGAAATAATGAAATGGTTCTAGAATATATCTCTTAAAGATAATTTGAAGTGAATATTTGGCAAGTGGTTTAATTAATAAAAGATTAATTAAAAGGGCCTAGTGATTGCATATGGTGCTAGATATGTGTTTGTTGCTTTGATAGTTAAATAACCGACTATAAAATTTGGCCATTTTAGTTCCTCGACTTGATGTGGGAACAATTTAGTCGTACACTTAGTACGTAGCCTTCTGCGTAGGCTTGATTATCGTTTGTGTTGAGGATGTTGGTTCGTGTAGTGCAGAGTATTTCTCCAATCTATCGAGCTTCCTTCTTGGCCGAAAGATAGCAAGTTGAAAGTTGGACACGTGATAAGTCTATGAGACTAAGTTTCTGTGTGTAGTTGAGAAATGCCTTTGCATTGTTGGTCCGAAGAGACCGGGATCGGTTTATCTGAAAACCACTTCGGACCAACATTTATGCGACTATTGTGCTGGTTGGTTGTGATGATATTGATATTCTGGATTTTCATAGTGGAGGACTGCTTGTTGATCGTTTGTGTTAAAATCCCAATATACATCCATTAGCAGTATTCTATTCGTTATGAAATATCCAATGCAAGGACTATTCGCTACTAATCCTTGGGATTTCCCGATAGGATGTGGCAGGAAAGTACCTTCAGTTTGTCATGTTCCTAGACAACTTGTATAGATGTTTTTTTGACATTTAATTTCTAAAGATTACGTACATTGGTTTTCACAAATGTACATCATGGTGGCATAGAAGGCAACTTCTCTTAGCTTAACACCCTCCTTGAGACGTATGAGCTTAAGGGTTGTATTTTAGTGGAAGGAAATTAGTAGTCAACGGAAATGTTCACGTGGCATTCAAAGTGATGTGGTATGTGATATGTGAAAGGTAATCATTACCTCAGGCCTCATCAACCGGAAATGACCGAAATAGGGTTAAATGCGGCAAAGCTATGTGGGTCGCTCCCATCAGGATATGATCATGCTCTTCTAGATAAATTTCTTCCCGTTATGACGTTCGAGATGTAAATTAATGTGGTTTGTATGCTATGAGGGCCCTTGGAAAAGGTCGATAAAAACTGAAGGATGACATATTCGGTACTACATAGTTACAGAGGTTGGTCGGTCTTGTGTTGGTAGAGGGCAAATTTCGTGTGCCTCACGACATCCATCTAGAGGTGTACCCAACGGAAGGTAGTCCCTTCACCTGGTCATTTGTATGGAAATTCAAACTCCATACGTGCCTACCATTTTGATTGTATTACCCATTTTGGGCTATATGCTAGAATTTAATCAATGTAACAATTTCGACTATGATTGATATATTTGTGTAATAGACACTATTATAATATAAGAGGATTTGATATGAGATGTTTTTCTTATCGTGAGGTAAAAACACGTTTGTGTTTATATGTGGGCATGTCTTACGAGATACTTTTGTTTTGAAAGGAAAAGTTTGGTAAACTAATAAATTCAGTTGAGTGTGTTTCTCATGCTGGTTTACCAGACTGATCCAGAGGTTCTTCCCTTTCAATGCTCAGGTCAGACCGAGTATATTTACAGGTTTAGATTTAGTGCTATTGGAGCTTCAGCAGGAGAGCTGGAGATCATCATTTTCGTATACACGTATCTATTTTGATTATTCGCTTTGCGCATTGTTGTTGTTTTATGTTGTCGGCAATTGTAAGTATAGGTTACTATAACTGTCCAGGATGATGATTAGTGGTTGATTGTTGAACTCTGATTGATGTATATATATACGGTTTTTGGTTTTTAAAGATCATTGAAATGATATTATATTTTTTCCACTGCGATGTGAGATTCTGTATTGTTCTGTTTGGTTCTCTCTTCTCTCTTTCTTCTCTTCTCTTCTTCTCTCTTCTTTTCTTTCTCCTGATATCCTTTCAGTCTGTGCTTTTTGGGTCGGACATGTATGGTTTATTTTCGATTCAAAGGGTATGGATTTACGGGTCGTCATAGTATGCGTACTAAATTGTTTGTCGTCTTTATCCGATATGAAGATTTTTGAACTTGACCAAGCCAGGTCTTTATTTTCTACTAATTTTGAATATTTTTAAGTAGTGCTATGTGATTGTTTCCTTTTGTTGCTCGTGTGGGAATTTCGAAGACGAAATATTTTAAGTAGGGAAGAATGTAACAACTTGGAATTTCGGACACTTCGTATTTAAATATCTAAACTATTTAAATATTTAAACCATAGATTAAATATAATAAATGTTATTTAATAACCTAGTTAACTCCCTTTTAATTAATAACTAATGATGGTAAACTTGTTTTATAAATTTTTTTCAAAAATAAATACTTTGAGGAACTATCGATAATGTGACCGAAAATCATTTTACCATAAACAGTTTTTTACTCAACAGAAACTATTAAAACTATTTTAAGAAGTTATATAAAATGAAAATATTTTTCCATTTAATAATAATAAAATATGATGATGTCATGGATAATGTCATGGGAAGATATTTTGTGTGTAAGGGTAAAGGATAATTTGCTAAGGAAAATGTGGGGTAAAGTTAAAAAGCATGCAAGGCACATAAAGGGATCTCTTGGCTGGCCAAAAGGGGGTCGTAGGGTCCTTAAACACTTCATAAAATTCCAAATCTTTAAAATATCAAAAAGAATAAAAATGGTGGAAGTGTATTAGTACTAATCCACTTTGTTCTTCGCTAATATTTCTCTAATTAGTTCACATCTCCTCCGAACTCCACTAAACTTTCAGCCACACCTTAGAATACCTTAGGAAGCATGAATCTAAAGTAGAAAGTGGAAGAAGTAAAGTGGAAACTTCCATTTTAGGCCATGAACTATTTTAGAGGAGGGGAGCATGGCGTTGTGATTTGGAGCTAAATGCCTTGTCTTTAGGAGTTTGGTGATGGCAGGAAGTGGTTCTTTGATTATTCTTTGTTTGAGCTTGTTATAGGCCTGGATTTGGGTAAGTTATCTCACTATCTTATAAGTATATATTGTTTGTGTATATATACATGTAATATAAAGTTAAAGCGGCAATAACTAATTAAATTTATAAACTTTGAAGCCTCTTATTTTTAAAACAAAATGACAACTTTATATTATATAACATCACTCATATTACCTTGTAGAACATGTGGCATGGCCTTAATTTGATGTTTAAATGCTTTTTTGGATTATGTGTTGAATTAAAGTATGTTGATAGTGTTTGAAGTGAGAATAGTCGCTATAGGTGCACTTCGACATCCCTTAACTTTGACTGATGTAAATGGAAGATTTATGACCTTAACTTGGTATAACTTATTTTGGTTGTTCACTACACATATTTTGGTGTATGGGATAGTGTTATGATCTGTTTTGCCAATAAGGATGAGGCATGGGTGAATTCGAGCAAG
Organism: Allium cepa; assembly: GCA_030765085.1. NCBI lineage: Eukaryota > Viridiplantae > Streptophyta > Magnoliopsida > Asparagales > Amaryllidaceae > Allium > Allium cepa. Next base: position 614,212,762 of record CM060942.1, on the reverse strand, counting down.
AACCAAGGTAAGTTAAGTGGGAAGAGGGCTCGGTTAAAGACAAAACACATGAAGATAAGGGAAGCAAGGAAATGAAATCACACTCACCCTGTTCGGTACCCAAGGGTACCGAAAAGAAATCCCTTTTTGGTACCCCAAGGATGCTGAAAAGGAAACGCTAATTGATACATAAGGGTACCGAACATGATACTTTGTTCGGTGTACATGAAGCCGGACCGAGAGGAGTTGAGTAGAAACCGAATCAGTGAAGGAAGCACAAGAAATTGACCTACAACATGTCCATATGCATTGATGCTAAACCAATTGACCCGGACGGAGCTTTCAGCCAAATCTAACCGTATATGGAATAAAATCAGCATATATTTGAAAATTATCAATCACACTCATGATGACCAAGTATGTTCCATCCGAGCAGGATATACTTGGAAATTTCTTTAGTTTCTAAGTTAATAACACCACTTCTTCATCCGTATAAATATCCATGCATTTGGCGTTCATGGGGATAATTTTTTGAAGCCTAGAAACTCTATGCTATAGAAAAAACTGAACTAAGCTTCAGATCTCTATATTCAGTGATATCGTTGTATTTCTTCTTAAACTCTTGTAAAAGCTGAATTATAAAAATGGAATTAATATAAATAGTGGATGTAGGCATGTTACCGCTTAACCATTATAAATATGTGTGTCTTTCACTTTCTTATCAACTATTTACTGTTGAATCTGCTATTTTTAATTCAATTGAGGGTGTTCGTCCATTTTTTATGCAAACATTTTTAGTGCTTTCACTGAAAGTGATTTCTGAACAAGCCTCCTAAGTTTAGGAGCAAGACTAGCAATGCCAGGACAAGCGTCAATTCGGTTGTTACCAATCAAGACACAATTCATCTATTACACCGAGACCAGACACCATCACTAGGGGTGACTTGGACAGAGTTGTGATGGGCCTCGACACCCACTTCACTGCCCAATAAAAAGCCATTGTGGATCAAATCAAGACATGCTTATGGAAGACACATCCAACTGCGCACAACACTTAAAGCAAAGAAAGGACTCAGTCCAAGGTCCTAGGAGATGAAGGAGGTCATACTCTAACGATGAACAAGATCGAGAGAATAGAGGAGCTGGACGAGTAAATGCCAAGGAAACGCCGCACTCAAGGATAAGTTCAGCCCAAACCGAATATAGGAGGTAACAAAGCAGGACGGACACGGCTGAACCTCCTTGACCTAGGCAACACATCCTAGTCTTGGAGGAAGCAGCAACTAATGGAAGACAAGCTCGTCAACACAAAGATCCCGAAGCAGGGAACGAAGCCGAGATCGCATGGCAAGTCATCGTGGACGGCATGAAAGAAGCTTCTCTCCTCATTGGGGAGGTCGACCCATCCGCGCTCATCTCCCAAATCGAAAGGCCATATGGCCGACTTATAATGGAATGTGTCTATCATTAGCAAATAGAGCGTGGAACTGGGGCAACAGTCGGCAGTCCATTTTCTATGGAGATGGAGACCATTTGAAACACTAAAAGCTTCCGGGTGCCCACCATGGAGCCTTACCAAAGTTTGACTGATCCCATAATGCTTTTGCAATGATATACACAACATATGTTAATAAGTGGGGTGACAGATTTGTGTAGATATTTTTCCCTCTTCCTATCGGACAAGGAACAATGTGGTTCTGTCGTCTTCCCTTAGAATCAATCCATTAATATGAGATGTTGAAGGCAAAATTTATCAGCCAATTCTAAATGCACATAGAGAAACCGAAGGATCCATACTCTCTATCAAATGTGAAACAGAAGGAATGTGAAACACTATAGCAATACCTAACCTATTTCAATGCTGTAGCCACCAGCGTCTAGAATGTTGATGAATGATTGACTTTTTTGGCATTATGGAGGCATGCACCCTGACATGAATATGGCTCGGAGATTGACTAGGGAGAAATCGGCTACACTTCAGGATTTCTTCTATGAAATACAAATAACATGCGACTGAAGGAGGCTGCATCGAGGAGGCAGGCTGATGCCATTATCAAATCATCAAAAACCTCTAGTACCGTGAGTGTTATGGTTAAGAATTGTGAAGGTGATATCATGGAGGAAAAGAAAGATAATAACCCTAGAATATCTGGCAGGAGAAAAGTAGAGAGAAGGAGGTTCAAGCCTGGCAATATGTTTGATACCTACATAAACTTGAAAGATACCATAGAGAACATCTACTTGGCCATGCAAGCAGTGCTCAAGTACAACAGGCCTACTCCAAAGAAAGAGACTGAAGTTGAAATGAACACTAGAAAATATTATCGATTCCACGAATCCCATAGGCATAGCACTAATGAATGTCATTATTTATGAGACATTATTAAAGAAAATATCAAGAGAAAGAAGCTAGAGCGGTATGTTAGAAACCTAATGCTCCCATTGTTCCCAGGAAGCAGGCCTCGAGGTGGCTTCCAGAGGGCAAAGGATCCAATGCCAACCATGGAAAAGATGAGCGATTAGTGATTAATACCATAGTAGGAGGACAACACATGACCAACAAAAGTTGGGCAAAAATGAAGAGATATGCAAAGTCATTGAAGGATGGAGATTCATACATACACGCCATAGGAAAGGAACGAAAAAGGTACAATGTCGGGAAAAGGATGAGATCACCTTCAACGAAAAAGGTACAATGTCGGGAATTGGATGAGCTTAAGGGTTGTATTTTAGTGGAAGGCAATTAGTAGTCAATGGAAATGTTCACATGGCATTCAAAGTGATGTGATATGTGATATGTGAAAGGTAATCATTACCTTAGGCCTCATCAACCGAAAATGACCGAAACAGGGTTAAATACGACAAAGCTATGTAGGTCGCTCCCATCGGGATATGATCATCCTCTTCTAGAAAAATTTCTTCCCGCTATGACATTCGAGATGCAAATTAATGTGGTTTGTATGCTATGAGGGCCCTCGAAAAAGGTCGATAAAAACTGAAGGATGACATATTCGGTACTACATAGTTACAGAGGTTGGTCGGTCTTGTGTTGGTAGAGGGCAGATTTCGTGTGCCTCACGACATCCATATAGAGGTGTACCCAACGGAAGGTAGTCCCTTCACCTGGTCATTTGTATGGAAATTCAAACTCCATACGTGCCTACCATTTTGATTGTATTACCCATTTTGGGCTATATGCCAGAATTTAATCAATGTAACAATTTCGACTATGATTGATAATATTTGTGTAATAGACACTATATAATATAAGAGGATTTGATATGAGATGTTTTTCTTATCGTGCGGTAAAAACACGTTTGTGTTTATATGTGGGCATGTCTTACGAGATACTTTTGTTTTGAAAGGAAAAGTTTAGTAGACTAATAAATTCAGTTGAGTGTGTTTCTCATGCTGGTTTACCAGACTGATCCGAAGGTTCTTCCCTTTCAATGCTCAGGTCAGACCGAGTATATTTACAGGTTTAGATTTAGTGCTATTGGAGCTTCAGCAGGAGAGCTGGGCATTTTCGTATACACGTATCTATTTTGATTATCCGCTTTGCGCATTGTTGTTGTTTTATGTTGTCGGCAATTGTAAGTGTAGGTTACTATAACTATCCAAGATGATGGTTAGTGATTGATTGTTGAACTCTGATTGATGTATGTATATACGATTTTTGGTTTGTAAAGATCATTGAAATGATATTATATGTTTTCCGCTGCGATGTTAGGTTCTGTATTGTTCTGTTTGGTTCTCTCTTCTCACTTTCTTCTCTTCTCTTCTTCTCTCTTCTTTTCTTTCTCTTGACAATAACTTATTTTGGTTGTACACTACACATATTTTGGTGTATGGGATAGTGTTATGATCTGTTTTGCCAATAAGGTTGAGGCATGGGTGAATTCGAGCAAGAACCAAGGTAAGTTAAGTGGGAAGAGGGCTCGGTTAAAGACAAAACACATGAAGATAAGGGAAGCAAGGAAATGAAATCACACTCACCCTGTTCGGTACCTAAGGGTACCGAAAAGAAATCCCTTTTTGGTACCCCAAGGATGCTGAAAAGGAAACTCTAATTGATACATAAGGGTACCGAACATGATACTTTGTTCGGTGTACATAAAGCCGGACCGAGAGGAGTTGAGTAGAAACCGAATCAGTGAAGGAAGCACAAGAAATTGACCTACAACATGTCCATATGCATTGATGCTGAACCAATTGACCCCGAACGGAGCTCTCAGCCAAATCTAACCGTATATGGAATAAAATCAGCATATATTTGAAAATTATCAATCACACTCATGATGCCCATGTATGTTCCATCCGAGCAAGATATACTTGGAAATTTCTTTAGTTTCTAAGTTAATAAAACCACTTTTTCATCTGTATAAATATCCATGCATTTGGCGTTTATGGGGATAATTTTTTGAAGCCTAGAAACTCTATGCTACATGAAAAACTGAACCGGGCTCCGGATCTCTATTTTCAGTGATATCGTTGTATTTCTTCTCAAACTCTTGTAAAAGCTGAATTATAAAAAATGGAATTAATATAAATAGTGGATGTAGGCCTGTTACCGCTTAACCACTATAAATATGTTTGTCTTTCACTTTCTTATCAACTATTTACTGTTGAATCTGCTATTTTAATTCAATTGAAGGTGTTCGTCCATTTTTTATGCAAACAATTTTACTGTTTTCACTGAGAGTGATTTTTGAACAAGCGTCCTAAGTTTAAGAGCAAGACTAGCAATGCCAGGACAAGCGTATATTCGGTTGTTACCAATCAAGACACCAATCATCTATTACACCGAGACCGGACACCATCACTGGGGGTGACTTGGACAGAGTTGTGATAGGTCTCGACACCCACTTCGCTGCCCAACAAAAAGCCATTGTGGACCAAATCAAGACATGCTTAAGGAAGACACATCCAACTGCGCACAACACTTAAAGAAAAGAAAGGACTCAGTCCAAGGGCCTAGGAGATGAAGGAGGTCATACTCTAACGATGAACCAGATCGGGAGAATAGAGGAGCTGGACGAGTAAATGCCAAGGAAACAGGTTGAACAGGAGCTCATCCACATGCTGCACTCAAGGATAGGTTCAGCCCCAAACCGGATATAGGGGGTAACAAACCAGGACGGACACGGCTGAACCTCCTTGACCTAGGCAACACATACTAGTCTTTGAGGAAGCACCAACTAATGGAAGACAAGCTCGTCGCCACAAAGATCCCGAAGCAGGGAACGAAGCCGGGATCGTATGGCAAGTCATCATGGATGGCATGAAAGAAGCTTCTGTCCTCATTGGGGAGGTCGACCCATCCGCGCTCATCTCCCAAACCGAAAGACCATATGGCCGACTTATAAGGGAATGTGTCTGTCATTAGCAAATAGAGTGTGGAACTGGGGCAACAGTCGGTAGTCCATTTTCTATAGAGATGGAGACCATTTGAAACACTAAAAGCTTCCGGGTGCCCACCATGGAGCCTTACCAAAGTTTGACTGATCCCATAATGCATTTGCAATGATATACACAACATATGTTAATAAGTGGGGTGACGGAATAAGTTTTGTGTAGATATTTTTCCCTCTTCCTATCGGACAGGGAACCATGTGGTTCTGTCGTCTTCCCTTAGAATCAATCCATTAATAGGAGATGTTGAAGGAAAAATTTATCAGCCAATTCTAAATGCACATAGAGAAACCGAAGGATCCATACTCCCTATCAAATGTGAAACAGAAGGAATGTGAAACACTATGGCAATACCTAACCTGTTTCAATGCTGTAGCCACCAATGTCTAGAATGTTGATGAATGATTGACTCTTTTGGCATTGTGTGGAGGCATGTACCCTGACACGAATATGGCTCGAAGATTGACTAGGGAGAAATCGGCTACACTTCAGGATTCTTCTATGAAATACAAATAACATGCGACTGAAGGAGGCTGCATTGAGGAGGCAGGCTGATGCCATTATCAAATCATCGAAAACCTCTAGTACTATGAGTGCTATGGTTAAGAATTGTGAAGGTGATATCATGGAGGAAAAGAAAGAGAATAACCCTAGCAATTCTGGCAGGAGCAAAGTAGAGCGAAGGAGGTTCAAGCCTGGCAATATGTTTGATACCTACATAAATTGAAAGATGCCATAGAGAACATCTATCTGGCCATGCAAGCAGCGCTCAAGTACAACAGGCCTACTCCAAAGAAAGAGACTGAAGTTGAAATGAATACTAGAAAATATTATCGATTCCACGAATCCCATAGGCATAGCACTAATGAATGTCATCATTTATGAGACATTATTAAAGAAAATATCAAGAGAACGAAGCTAGAGCAATATGATGGAAACCTAATGTTCCCATTATTCCCAGGAAGCAGGCCTCGAGGTAGCTTTCATCATGAAATGAGGGCAAAGGATCCAATGCTAACCATGGAAAAGATGAGCGGTTAGTGATTAATACCATAATAGGAGGACAACACGTGACCGACAAAAATTGGGAAAAAATGGAGAGATATGCAAAGTCATTGAAGGATGGAGATTCATACATACACGCCGTAGGAAAGGAACGAAAATGGTACAATGTCGGGAATAGGATGAGATCACCTTCAACGATGCTGACTTACAGAGTAAGAAATACCCACACATCTGTCCTATGGTAATTTCAGCCATGCTTGTCCCAATGGAGGTGCATCAGATTCTGGCAGGTATTGGAAGTTCCATGAATATTCTGTTCAAGGATGCGTTTGACAAGATAGGGTTGACTATGGAAGATGTCACACCCTACAACCACCGGCTACATAGTTTCATGGGAGAACATGCCAAGCTCTTTGGAAGGTTGGATTTGTTTGTTGAGAAAGGAACCCATCCCCCATCAACCATTCGAAAGAAAATTTTCATTTTAGTGGATGGATTCTCAAGTTACAATGCCTTCCTAGTGCATCCAGATACATTCACTCAATGGTGGCTTCATGGTGCTTAACCACGAAATTCCCTATAACAAATGGGGTAGGAGTGGTGGAAGGAAATCGAGACGTTGTTTGGGAGTGCTATGTAGCAGAACTAAGGGAGAACAAATGATAGGAGAAAGGGAATGGTGCAGAATTTGCATTCTACACCAAGAATTTTATCGCATAACAATTAAAGGAAGGCCCCCGCTCCGGTTCATGAGCGATCCTCATAACGAACTTGACCCAAAAGATGGAGGAAATGGGGCCACAGCTGAACCTGAATAGACGATGGAATTCATGTTGGTAAACAGCAATGATCCGACGAGACTCATGATAATCAGATCCAGATTGGAGCAAAATCTTAAGATACAACTAGTCGGATTCTTATAGGACAACCAAGATGTGTTTTTCTGGTCTCATGTAGATATGTGCAAAATCTCTCCCATAATTGCATACCATGCTTTAAATGTTAGCCCCAGGAAACCCCAACGAAGAAGGAGAAGAGAAGTATGGGTTTGGAGCGATTAGCTACAATAAATGAGGAAGTAAAAACCTTATCAGAAAATGACTTAATCAGAGAGTCTCTATACCTATAATGGATTGCAAACCCAGTTTTGGTAAGGAAGTCGAATGGAAAGTGGTGAACATGCGTCGACTTCTCTAACCTAAATGATGCTTGTCCCAAGGATTGCTTCATGCTCCCGAGGATTGACCAACTAGTGGATGGGACTATGAGGCATGCGATCTTATCTTTTATAGATGCATACTCTAGATACAACTAAATTGCGATGCATGTCCCCAATCAGGAACAAACTAGCTTTATTACTGACTTAAGGCTATACCGCTACAAGGTTATGGTGTTTGGACTTAAGAATGTGGGAGCGACCTACCCATGCCTGGTTTATAAAATGTTTGCTAGCCAGATTAGGAAGACTACGAAAGTATATGTCGATGGCATGCTTGTGAAGTAAAAAAGGGTTGATGATCGCATCTTACATTTAAAGGAAATGCTTCAAATTCTTTGGGAGTTTGGGATGAAGTTGAATCCGCTAAAATATTCCTTTGGTGTGTCATTTAGAAAATTCATGGGATTTATCATACATGCTTGGGGAATCGATGCTAATCTAGAGTAGATCCAGGCTTTGAAAGACGTTAAAATTCCTAAAACTTGGAAGGAGATGTAGAGTCTAAACAAAAAAAGTAGCGGCTTTAAGCAGGTTTATATCTAGGGCAATGGATAAATGTGCTCCCTTCTTTAAAGCACTTATGAAGGAAAAAGGCAAGTTCATGTGGATGGACGAGTGCTTAGTTTCTTTCTTAAACTTTTTGGAAATCTACGGAAACCGTTGGTTTTTTCTGCCTTGATCAAGGGAGAAGACCTTTACCTATACTTAGCAGTGTCACTCCACGCTTGAGCATGGCTTTTATGAGAGAAGAAGAACGGCTGCAACGTCCAGTATACTACCTGAGTAAGCATTTCACCAGGCTGGAGTTAAGATATCCTAAGCTGGAGAAGTTCGCATACTGCATATTAATCACATCCCAAAAGTTGAGGCACTACTTCTAATCGCACTCCTTCCGAGTGCTCATATATCAATCCCTGAAACAAGTTCTACATAGGCCCGATACTTTAGGGAGACTTACCAAATGGATATTAAATCGAGCTGGTATGAGATAACATGTTACCCAAGAACTGCAATCAAGGGACAAGCATTGACAGACTTTATTTTTGAATTTTCCATTCGAGAGGACGAAGGAATGCCCCAGGAGGATGAAGCACTTAAATGGCAGGTATATGTAGGCGGAGTATCGCATTATCATTACTCTGGCGCAGGAGTGGAATTGTTAACGCTCGAAGGAAAGAAACTAAGCTATGCAAGATAGCTTGGGTTCAAGGAAAAAAACAATAAAGTGAAGTATGAAGCTTTAATACAGTGTTAGATATGGCAAAGGAGCTGGGATCAGGTCGCTGTGTGTGCACAGTGACTCATAGTTGATAGAGAATCTAGTGCTTAGAGAATTCTAGATGAACGATCAAAGTTTGCAAGTCCATGAGTCGGGCCTATGTGGGGGTCGGTACCCATTACAACGCTCCATAGTCCCAGCTTCGAGGAGGTGAATGTGATTGCTACTATCCACAATGAGGAGACTTGGATTACACTGCTAATAAGATATTTGAGCAAAGCCATCTTGCCAAGCAATCAGAACGAAGCTAGGAAAATCCTACGAAAGGCGCCCAACTTCATTATTCAGGATGAAGCACTATATTGGAGAGGATTCTCTAATCCATTGCTGAGGTGTGTTGCCGGGAAGGAAACTAAGGAGCTGATGGAGCACATACATTATGAAAGCTGTGTAGACCACATTGGGGGACAGACCTTGGCAATGAAGGCGTAGCGGCACGGATATATTGGTCAGCACTGAACCACAATGCAATGGAGTATGCATGAAGAAGCGACAAGTGCCAACAATTTGCAAAGATACCTAGGCTACCATCGACCGAGCTTGCTCACATGGTTAGCCCCTACTTGTTTATAGTTTGGGGGATAGATCTAATCAAAGAATAGCAAATGACACGAGACAGAGCTAAGTATGCTATAGTGGCAGTTGATTACTTTACTAAGTGGATGGAGGCCTAATCCCTTACTAAAGTGTCAACATCCAAGGTCATATACTTCTTGATCATTGATTTCTACCACCAGTATGGAATCTAGAAGAGTTTTTAGGCAGTAGCATACCCATAAGCTAATGGGTAGGTAGAAGCGGTCAACAGGGTTCTAAAGACTCTCATGAAGAAGCAACTGAAGAATGCAAAGGGAATATGGATAAACGAGCTTCCTTTATTATTATAGACCTATCACACTTCCTTCAAAACAGTAATGAAACACACCCTTTTCTCATTGGTCCATGGATCAGAGGCGAATGTTACCAAAGGAGATAGCAGTACCGTAACACCGAAGGATTCACTATAACCTAAATGAAAATGTGGAATAGCTGAATATGTTAGTGGACTTAATTGATGAGAGGTGCATGGAAGTTTCTTTGAAAGTTGAAGCACACAAGCGGAGGTTACTACGTAGTACAACTCTAAGGTCAAGCATCACCCGCTTAAGGAAAGGGACTTGATTTTGAAACGAGTGTTCCCCATACTAGGGGCACTTAATACGATATGGGAAAGACCATACATTATTCACAAGGACTTGGGCAATGGAGCTTTCATCCTCATAATAGTAGATTGAGCTCAATTCAAAAGAGCATGGAATGCAAACCATCTCTGTCGTTATCTTACTTAAGTTTTCTCTGTTTTGCTAATTTTATTGAAATTCTATAATTGAGATACTTAAGAAATAGATTTTAATAAAGTGTGCTTTCCTTAAAATCTTACCTCAAAAAAAATCATTAGGATACGTAACTTCATATTGCCACGTAAACGCGTTGGACTAATGCAAACACTATAAGGAAGTACCGCCTAGGCCCGAAGAGCCGACTCCTTAATTCAGGAATAAAACTGCATTATCATGCTATATCCCCTCAAATTTTTTTGCCAATAGTGGTGAACTAGAGCAATCTCTATTTGGGTGCCCACAGTTGATGATCGGCTCAAACTTTTTTCTAGTAGTGGTGAACCAGAGTGGTCCCCATTCAGATGTCCAGAGCTGACAAACAGCTCAAACCTTTCTTCGGTAGTAGTGGACTAGAGTGATTCCTATTTGGGTGTCCATAACTGACGATCAACTCAAAGTTTTTGTCGGCAATGGCAGACTAGGGTGATCCCTGTTCGGGTGTCCACAACTAATAGTCAGCTCAAAATTTTATCCAGTGGTGGTGGACCAGTGTGATGCCTATTCGGGTGTTCACAGCTAACGATAGACTCAAACTTTTCTCCTGTAGTAGTGGACCAGAGTGATCCTTATTTGGGTATCCACGGCCGACGGTCAGCTTACACTTTTTGTAGATAGGGGTGGACCGAATCCTTATTCAAATGTCTATTGCTAACTATCGGCTCAAACTTTTCGCCGGCAGTGGTGGATCAAAGTGATCCTTATTCAAATGTTAACGGTTGACAATCAGCTCAAACTTTTCATCGACGATGGTGGACCAGAGTGATCCCTTTTTGGGTGTCAACGGTTGACAATGAGCATAAAATTTTCATCGGCAGTGGTGGACTAGTGTGATCCCTATTCGGGTGTTAGTGGTTGACGATCGGTTCAAACTTTTCATCGATAGTGGTGGACAAGATGATCCCTATTATGATGTCCATGGATGACCATTGGTTTATAATTTCCTCATCAACTATAGTAAGCTAGAATGGCCCTACTTAGATTTTCACAATTGTAGGTAGCTTCGATCCCATGAAGGGTGAAGGAGAACCTGGTATACCAACCGTCAGGGCATGACAGCCGCATAATTGGTTCTTCCCTTATGAGCAGTTAAGACCGACTATGGCGAACATTGACTGTTATTTCAAAGTTACTATGGCATATGTGATTTGCACAATAATCAACAAACAAAAGGAAAATAAAACAGAGTCCATAGGAATAATGGAAAATACGAATCATGTGTACTACCACAACTATCAGACATCTAGATGTTTACAAGCCAAAAGTCACAAGTGTGAAGGAGTAGTATGCGCTTAACCTCACCAACACATCAAAATTGGTCGAACACACACGACAATGTTTAATACAGGAAAAGGAAAATATGTACATAAAAATCTATCTCCAATAAGAGAAAACACAAATTAAACACGGTTGCAGCTCTTACTTAGGTTTCGACTTGGATTTGGAGTTTGTTTGTTTGTCGTGATGTTTATGCCCTTTCTACTCACCTTTTTCCTTTCCTCCTCTTGTTTGGCGGTGGCGGCAACATCATCAATTTTCACCTTTTCTTCTTTATCTGTTTCAACTCCTCCATGACCTTAAGCTTAACACTGGTAGATAAGCAGGGAATTTCAATAAGACATGCTATTTCAAAGCCTCGTCCCTGTCGAAGTCCTCGATAGGCTCTGTGCCGCCCAATATCGGCATCGTCCGGGAGGACAGAAATTATTTCATCATGTGCTACATTAGCTAGAGGATCGAAATGGCCTATGGACATAACAGATGATAGTAGAATATCATAAGTAGTCACGGCTTTATAAAGGTTGGTCATAAGCGCATAACCCATACGAAAACAAGGAGGAATATCAAGCGCAGATTCTCTCAAGTCGGATTGAATGTACTAGGCGATGGCCATGGACTATAAAGAAGATTACTACCTTTCTTAAGGGAAATTGGGATATCGTTTGAAGGTCGAATGTGGCATAGGGGAAGAGGGCATGTCCTAAGGTAGGCTTGAAGGGAAAGAATCTGAAGAAACGTAGAAAATGGTTAAAGGGACATCGTGCATAGGGGCATAAATAACAGGTTTCGGAATCTGACCTTTCTTTGTTACCTCATAGTCAAGCCATTGTTCTTCTTCCGCTCTTCTTCCTTTCTCCAAGCCCTTTCAGTTCCAGCTAGCTGAATGCAACCCAGGCGAACGGCTTCTTTCTCCACTTTTGAAAAGCGGGTGTCAATGTCTTCGAGGCTAAAGGGTGGAACACCTTGCTCACTTGTGTCTTTTTCCTCTTTGATAAGGCCCTTATGGATTAAAGCCATGACCTCCTGGTAGTCATCCATCCATGCTAGGCTCATCTCCGTGAACATCCTATAGTAGATTTCATCTAGAAGAGATTCCACTTGGTCCAACTTGCTCTTCAGCTTATCGCACTTTGCTTACATCTTCTCGGCTTTGGAAGTCTTAATGGCCTTTCTAGCAGACAGAGCCCTGACCTCTGCTTGGAGATAGACCCTCCGCTCTCCATTACACCACTTTTACCTTTAGGTTAGCAATGTCGACCTCCACAGTCTCAACTACCTCCCAGAGCTCATCCACTCTCTTGGCAAATTTAACCTTGACGTTCTTATAATCATCGAAAAGCTGGCTGGCCCTATCATTATAATCCTTCTCGGTGGCCTTGATATTGGCAGCATGATCTTGCTTCAGTTGTTCCAGTTCTTTAAAATGTACATCCTTAAGCCTTTCGATATCGTTGGCCTGCTTCTTTATCTCCACGTTATGAAATCCCTCTAATGCATCCACCATATTCTCATGGTCTAAGTCTTTCTCGTGCAGCTATTTTCTCAAGTCAAAGATCTTTAAGTTCTCTGCAACATTCTTCGTGCAGATCTCCTCCCTGATCTTGACAACATTGCCATAATACTCTTACAAGGCCTTAACACCACCTAATCCATTCCCTAGACGATTGTGCCTTTGTAAGCAAGTAAGCTAGGGATTTCTCCAATGATAGGGCTGCTGGAATTTATAGAAGTTTAGGTCTTTGGGGTCGGTTATGACAACTACTCGTTCTATATCCTTCTCCTTGTCTTTCCACCTGGGGGTGGGAACTATCGCTCCTCTCCTATTTATCTTCTCATCCTATTCGGAAGCTTTTGAGTCGGATAAAGGAAAAGGCAAATGATGGTAATGGTCTAGGACTACTATTTACTACTGAGAGAGTGAGATCTTTTCCGAGAACCATCTTTGGGGTCTTAGTTGCCTTTTTCCCTAAATGGATGGTAATGGACAATCTCCCTAGTTAGTAACTTCATAGCTGGTTGTCCAACATTTACACTTGGGTCAAATGAAGAAACACCATATTTGACATCCTCGGGAGGCACCTTCGGCCTTAGCCACTCCATCTCTGATAGCAACTTTTCCCTTTTTGAGCTTATATTATTTGCAATTGCAATTTACAATGATTTAGAACCAAAATAGACACTTGAAAGGTGCATGACTATGACCTGAATGTGTGCTTATGCAAGTGTGAATGCAAGGGTGCATACCAACTGCACAAACCCTTTGTGTCCTCGTGGGTCTACAGCTGTCGTTGGATCTCTACTATGGACGTAGAGTCCCCGTAATTGATCCCAAACTCTGGGCCTTGAATATAGTCAGAAATAGAAATATCTTTAGGAATGAAAGTTTCCTCTTCTTCCTCAGGCTAAAACCATTATATGGGGCCTCATCCACCTAAATTAGGTGAGGTTGTTAAAGTAATGTTTTCGAAGGAATGCGCTTCATCACGGTCAGAGGTAGTACGGTGGCTATCACGAGAATAAGGACTCGCCTCTTCTACTATCTTTCTATGGATATTGTTGTCCTCCCACTCCCTTAAAGTCTTAAGCCGACAGTTTTTATAAGGTTCAACCTTGAAGCGATCGAGCTTCGGCTCTTTTTAACCTATAAGGATGGTAGAAACAACTCAATGTGGATCGTAGTCAAAACGGCATTGGAAACAGAAGGTTAAGAGGATGGTGCATCGCTAGTTTCTTTTCCTTGATAGTCTTCTGAGTAGAAGGTTGCCTTCCTTTTCTGATTGAGCGATCAGTTATCATCAGTCCAAGCCGCCTCAAATTATCGTCGGCAATAAGGCAGGGAACATCCCGAAGTTTTTTTGGAATTTTTAAAGTCTACGTAGCAAATCCTCCAAATCATCCCCAAATGCTGCTCTTACCACACCTAGAAGATAGTCCAAAGAAAGAAAATTAGTATTTAGCATAAGATTTCATGAAGCTACAAAAAGAGGCCCGTGGAAGAAAGAGACTCACATCCAGAATGCCACTAAAAAAAGCATGGAAAGCTGTCTCGATCGAAATACTTATACTTGAACATACTGAGCTTGAAGTACAAGTTCTCAACCGACTTAAACGTGCTCCCCACCTTAAAATAAATAAAAGGAGATCCCTCTAACTCACATTTTATTGCATAAAGAAACATGATTTGGCAACTAGTAGAGGGAATCTTGAACTCCCTCATGAAGATAGAATATAAGCTAGTAAGAATGGCATATCTGTTGGGTTGCAGCTCGATGGCATGATTTTCAAGCACACAAGAAAGCATACAATCCGTTGAGCAAGAGGAAGTAGGGCTTCCGTTGTGTAGTGATAGCGAGAGTAAGTCATGTATCCTTTCGACGGACCATGTGTCTGTTGCTTGAGAGTGGGCAGAAGGAGATCCTTTCTAGGAATACCATATGTGGCAACAATCAATTATAGCTGCTTGGCAGTTAAAGTGGAGGCCTCAGAATCAATACGTTCACTAAAAGTTCGGACAGATCATATCCAATTACCAAAGAGCGAGCTAAACTAGGCTAACTAGAGCGATGCCCGACTGCATAGGCTATGGAGGTACGAAAAAAGAAGGCCCTAATCTCTAGAAACTGACCGAAATCGAGTCTTACGGGGGCCTGACCTACCTATCCGATACCTATCTTATATATGCAAAGGGTGGAGATTTTCATGTGTGTGCATGAGTGTATGTATGTATGTACATTGAAAAGAGCTAAGACAGCATTAACTCAAACATTACGATGCTATTAGAATATTACCCTAATGCCATGATCCACCCAGGAATGCTTAATCAAAGTTTAACACATAAAAACTCTTAACTCCTCTGTTTAAGGAATAGCCAAACAACCCTAAACCCTAAACTAGATGCCAAACGAATTAATCATAGCAAGGCCAAGGTATATGGATATGGCAAGTGAATCGACTTTATGGATGCAGAAAATTGTTAAAGATGCTTACCAGAGATCTTATGAGGAGATGAAGTTGAATCAAAGGAGATTGACCAAGGATTGATAATGGCGCATCAGGAAGGGGAAACGAATAGCCTCAAATAACTTGGAGGTTGAGAAAAATGAATAGGCGGATTGGTGCTTGGGAGAGCAGCAGTTTAAATAGGGAATGGGTCACGTTTGATGTTGAACCAATGGCACACTGAAAAAATGATACAAAGAACAGGAGCATGCCGAACCAATGTCTCACCAACCCAACCCTGACCACCAAACGAAGGGAAGATGCCACATTAGAGGTGTACCATACCAAACTAAAGAAGGAAGGATGACATGTGTTTAATGATGGGTTCTTTGGGAGATTCAACAAAGCCCACCTTATAGATTACGAGATGAGCTTTGGGAGGCAAGTGTTATAGGATATTTTTCCTACAAGATTGAAGCGCGGGTGAAATCAAGCCAGAACCAAAATAGGTCAATAGGGAAGAGGGCTCGGTGGAAGACAGAACACAAGAAGATAGGGAAATAAGGAAATGAAAGCACACTCAACCTATTCAGTACCCAAGGGTACAAAAAAGAATACTTTGTTTGATGTATATGAAATCAAACCAAGAGGAGATGACCAAAACTGAATCAATGAAGGAAGCATAAGAACCTTTCCAATAACATGTCCATATGCATTGACGCTAGTCAACAGACCCTGAGCGGAGCTCTCAACCAAACCTACCAATGCATATATGGAATGAAATCTGCATATATTTATACGTTATCAATCACATTAATAATGACCAAGAATATTCCATTTAGGTGAGATATACATGGAAATTTCTTAAATTTCTGAGGTAATCACACCACCTCTTCACCTCTATAAATATCCAAGCATTTGGCGTTCATGGGGACAATTTTTTGAAGCTTGAAAACTCTATGCCAAAGGTAAAACTGAACTGAGCTTTGGATCTAAATTTTCAGTGATAATTCATTGTATTTCTTATCAAACTCCTACAAAAGATGTATTATAAAAAAACGAATGAATAAGAACAGTGGATGTAGAGCTGTTACATCTGAACCACTACAAATATGTGTGTCTTTTACTTTCTTAGCATTTATTTACTATTGATTCTGCTATTGTTAATTTGGTTGGAGGCATTTTTCCCTTTTTTTGCAAATGGATAGTAAAGACATGGTTTGGAAAGTTATAGAAATTGTGAACCAAAGTTGTGAAAGATAGAAGCGAAAAGGTCGTTGTGGATGCACTTTGAAAAAGCCTTGTGTTCAGCGACTTTCATAGTTAACTTTGAAAGACATCCTTAGGGTTTCTTTGCATTTTTAATAAATACTATAAGTGAACTTTTGAATAAATATCGAAGTTTAAAACATCCATCAACTTTTGAAACAAAGTCGCAAAAATTTATAGCGAGAAGAAGGTTGCTATATGAGCACTTTGAAATATTTTATTTTTCGGGTTTTTTTAAATTAATTTGAAAGACGTCATTTAGGATTTCTTTACATTATGATAAGTACTATATGTGCACTTATTATTGGAAAAAAAAATTGAAGTTCAAAAGATTTTAGAACTGGTCAAACAAAATGACTAAAGTTAGAGTAAAAAGGTGGTATAAATACACTTTGCAAATGTAACTTGTTTTCGAGAAATTTATAGATAAATTGAAATCTATCCTTAGGGCTTTCTTACATAGTTTCTAATTACCCTAAGGGTGGTACTTACTGTACAAAATTTCAAGTCTTAATCATTTGCTTAAGTGGTGAAAAATAGTCGCAAAGTTCATTCTTTTCTATGTTTTCTTTGTACAAGACTTTTAACACCATTTATAAATGCTGTAGTAAGTTGCTTGAGGTTTTAATTGTTTAAAAATAATATTTAAGTTTGGTATATTTCCTTAATCTTTTTAGGGATGTTTTCTAACATATTTTTTAGTATTTAAATGTTGGTTAAAATTTTAAATATATTTTTCATAATTATTTATGAATTTTTGAAGTAATGATGTTTTATAATATTAAATATGTTTTTAAACTGTTTTTATTCAAATTTATAAATTTGACATTTTCAAGTAATATTTTACATAGATATTAAAAACCTATTTATAATTATGTTTAAAGTAGTGTGTGTGTGTGTATGAATTTGGAAAAGTAAGTTAAGTATTCTGTAAAAGAATAAAAGATGGTTTTGGATTATAACACTTATGTTATAATAAATGGTTTTGCGAATTTATTAATAAGTATATTACATTGTTTAATAAATATAGATATACTTCAATCTTTAAACGAATGTTTTTAAAGAAAATAAAAAGTATGGAATGGTTTTTTGTTTTTTGTCCAAAAGTAATAACAAGTATTAAATCTTTTGAAAAAGATAAAAAAAATTAAAGGTTTAAAGTAAAAAGATCTTGTTAATGATTTATGAATATACTTATTGTCATTTGAGATACGTATATGAATACTTTATGAAGTATTAAAAGTGTAAAAATGAATAGTCGAAATAAATAAATGAAGTTTTATTAGATAAAAAAAATTTACTAATAAAAGTGGTTTTAATTAATAAAAATATTAATTAAATAAAAAGGGATTAGAAGTCACTTATGTGACTTAATCATTCTTTGTGTGACTTGATCGTGCTCTGTGTGTTTACTTGTTTATGGAAAGCATTTAGTCATGTACTTAGCACAAAAGCCAATGAAGTAGGCTTTCTATCTGTGAGATTTAAGAATGAACTGCCTAGGCAAGCGTTTGATGCAACCAGTGCTCAAACTTACCAAGTTTCACTTTTGACTGAGGGATAATGTAAGTTGAAAATTAAACAAGGTAAATATTTAAGGCTTGATTTTCATATGCATTCGTTTATTTTGAACTTAATAGTTGATTTGTCGACTATTGAACTTGACCAAATTAACTTGGTAAGTATCTAAAAGCTTCACGGTTTCATGCGATTTGAGAACCTCCAAGGAGGAGTATTGGTATGAAACGTCTCTAACTTTAAAAAATTATATAAATGAGATCCCCAAGGACTCCTCTTTATATAGTTTGCTTACTTCTAAAAGAACCAGAATTGAGTTGACCAGAAATTCATTGATTTAGTTTTAAAGAGACCGGGATCGGTAAGTGCTTTACTTATCGAAAACACTTCAAAACTAATATATAAGGATTTATGTTTTGAAAGCGGTTATGAAGTACAATGCTATAAGGTTGAAATGTCTATCATAAGGTTAAGTCCAAGAGAGAGGTTAGCATTAGCATTCTTTGGAGGTCTTATGAAGGAATCGATATGGAGATTTGATATCTGTTAAAGATGCCCAAGTCCATGTAGAGATTCATGATATGTTTGAGATGTTGGAATACATTTTAGGATTCGTGTTTTTTGAGTAACGAGTATTTGTGTAAGAGATGCCGAACGTGACCTCAACATCGAAAATAGCTAAAGATAGAGTAGGATGCACAACTTGGGGTTTCGCTAACCCGCGACGGGGTATGTTAACTCCATATCTATAGTAAGCTTATTAATGCTGCACATGGGAGTAGTTGATACTTGGTTCCACGTGGTTCATACCAATGTTTGTACGTGGGCTAGTTGTGTTTATCTTATGGTATATTTTACTTAGAGATGTAAGATGCTCGGAAGGTAGATTCTAATTCTTTTGCATAGAGTTCGAATTTGGCTAGATCGAAGAGATCTCCATGGAAAATCCATTAGGCGAACATACCTTAGTGGTTTGATTGTACCATCAATATTGTTATTGTGATTAGTGTAAGGACCAATAACTATTTTCTGATTTATATTCTCCACTTGATATTATCTATTACATCACAATATGTACTTATTAGATAGTTTGGCTCTTTTGAGGAAACAACCATTACAATGGTCTCAAAAGGTGTTGTTATATGTTGTACACATATTTCTTGAGTTTCTCACTATAGATTCAGGTCTGTGTGTGGTTTTTATTTCCCTAAATTTCCAGTGTTCTCATTCAAGCAGTCCGAGAAAAGCAAGTTTTAGTTGGATATTCTTGGAGCTTGAGGAGATGAGCTGGATGTTTCACTTACCGTAGTATTATTATTTCTGTTGCATTACCATTATGTAAACATCAACATTTGTGTAGGTGGGTTGTTATAATTATCCAAGCTGACGATAGTGTTTAGAATTATAACCATGAAATGCTATGTATCTTGGAGTTGCAGTTTATACTACCTTTTGATATTATATGTTATCGATCCATGTGTTTCTTTTTTCTTATTCTACTTCTTTTTATACCCTAACAATCTATCTTTATGGCACTTAGATGCTCGGTGCAGGAACATCATAGATGTATCAGTGTCAACATCCGAGGGTCCCAATGGTTGGTCAACACATATACATGTGTGTGTGTGTATCCGTGTGTGTATGCATATGTATACACTAAAATTAAGATTAACCAGTTTACACAATATAAAATCAAAACATAAGACAATATCTAATTTGATAAGATTTTGAAACTAAATTAATGGTTACATATAAGAATCTATTTTATTTACTTAAAGTCAATGGGACATGCAATTACATATGTGTGTGTATTTGAAAATTATGGTTACCAAAAAAAATCCTACCTTAACAAAAGGGTTAAAAGGGGCATGTGACATTTTTCATAAAAGTTAACTTATAATAATTTTAAAAAAAATCTTTTTTAAAAGTGTACAACGATGAAAAGATTTATATCAAAATCAACAACCATACAGAACTTGTACTCATGTTCCAGAATTGTTCCTAATAAATAACATGTGTATTTTATTCAAGTTTGGATTTTATGTAACAAGCAATAAAAAATTATATTAGGTAATTAACATTAGATTTCAATCAAATTGCTAACCTTTCTTTTTTCTTATCAACTTATGAATTTCAAGTCTGCCTAAAATTTTATGTAAACAACAAATAAAATTATTTAAAATGACCTAAGAGAAAACCTTTAATTTTCTATTTTACAATATGAAACTAAATTTTATGTAAACAAATTATTTCAAAATGTTATTCAAACCAAAGTTTCTATAAGTAATAATTAGACAACACAAGCATGTATAAATTGTGACATTGAAAAATGGATCTAATAAGATGAATAACATAAACAACCAAACAAAATAGGGAAGATTCATAATAAATATTATTGGTGACATGTGAATAACAGAGAATGTAAACAAGATGATTTTAATCATATTAACATGATAAGGGTAAAGCTGGTTTAAAGGAATAAGAAAACATTCAAAACATTGTCCAAATATATACAAATGAATGAATGGAATATGTGAATAATAGAAACAAATAATCATAATTAAGTAATACATAAATAAAATAGGAGTTCACCTTTTAGATGAATTCAAGATAAACGCTTTGATTTGAGATTTCTCCTCAGATCTTAAGTAGATCAACACCAAGTTTTGCAAGAAAAGGATAAATCACTTGTTTTTATTTTATTTTATTCTTGCATTTGGTATTGGAATTGATAATTTTTTGGGAAATATTGATATGATTTTCAACCGTAAAAGGTTATGAGAAGAGAAAAGAATAGAGAGCGAAAATGAATGTTTATGGGAAATGGATTAGGGGATTTATTATTATTTAAAAGAATGGAACCTTTCTCTTTCTTTTAATTAAACTTCCCTAATCGTTTCCCTTAATTTTCTCTCTCGCTACATTCCTCTCTATCCACGTGGTATGGCTGAAATTACTAGCCATCAAATGGTGCAAAATTTCCATAAATCTTTTCATGCAATTATCTTTTATTTAAACTTGTTTAAAAAATACACGGATGTCGTATATTAATGCGTACAAAAATAACTTTTATATATGCATTCAAATAATTCCAAATAACTCCCAAACATCAAATAAATTAAATAATAATTTATATTCTCAGATATTAATTAATTTAATTAACTTAAAACATTTTATAAATTAATTAAATCATGTGATTTTTCAAAGAATTCACAAGTACGGCTGTCTGACTCAACGGGGTATATTCAGTCAGCAACTAGTGTTAAACAATTCAAACATTAACGTTCACATGTCGCCATAGCTGGTGATGTGACATTTTGGCTGAATTTATCACTTACACATTTTTACTAGTGAAATCCAATTTTACTTATTTAAGCATTACCAGGTAGTGATAATTATTTACACTAATTCTCTTCATAAAATGTATATCACATTAGGAATTATGTAATTTGTTAATGGTCAAAGTTCCAACCTCCACATTCAACATTGTAAGTGCAACCACAAAATCCTTGGTTCAATAAAAGAATTATTATTCAACATTGTAAGTGCAACCACAAAATCCTTGGTTCAATAAAAAAATTATTATTAACAACACTAGTGTGATGATCCACCATTTCGTACCATTCAAATCGACAATAATCCACACATGTCAGACTTGAATGATGCAAAATAACAAATTGTAAATAAATTTGGAGCATATGAAATCAAATACACAGAATCACAGACACAGAACAAACATAATAACTCGCAGCGGAATTTAAAAATACATAGTAGTTCATGAAGCTGCTACGGCAGAGTCTCCAACCAAATACATAATACAGTATGAAAACAACATAATAGAAATCCCAAATACATAGAAATTCACTAATACATGAGATAAGCTAGAATAGCTGAAACAGAAGTAGATATAAATGTAGTTAAACAGAAACTCCAGCAAAGACCAGCTCCAGAAAGAGAATCCAAAGCTGTGAATACTCAAGCTGACCCGAGCGTAAAGCAAAACACAAAACACTCCAGTCACGATAATATATACATATATAATGTAAACTAACTCAAGTGAACCGTAAATAAGAACAAGTACCTTAAAGGATGCCTGGGACCGCCCATCCTCTAAGGATCCGTCAAACTATTTACTATATAGTAATATTGCGCTATTATAATAATGTCTACAGTAAAATAAACATACTTTTAAATAGCGTTCCGGGCTACCCATATCACCCTTCACACATAATAGTCCCAGTAGTCCATCCAGTATCAGCATATCTCTAGATCGGGAGACTACCCTAAATACTCTATGGGCTACGGGAGAAAAACAAACTCGTAGTAAAGGCTCAGTATGGTAGGTGACACGGCACACAAGGCAATGCCAGGGTAGATATACCAATTACGCACACGGGTTGGTGGCAACGCAGCAGCCATATATGCCCACCCCGAACAACACTCCAAATCAAAGGGTGCACCCAATCGATCACAACAGTAATAGAATGGTATCGAAAAGTGTGTCCAACCAGAGGTGCTACCTCCTTTGGCCCGAGATCGCTCCTGTTTTAGCCACCATAAGCTAACTCACAGGAGTTAGGTCCACGTAATGTACGTCAGGAACGTCATCACCATCCTACTTCATTCTAGAATCTCTACCGCGTACATAGTTGTTAAAGTGGTTTTCGGTATCGACGGAGAGTATGTTCATATCTAATCCCGGTCTCTTTAACAACCAATCATTATTATAACCCATTGTTATAATTTTAAAAGCGGTATTTATTTCAAAAAGCAAATATCATTTAACAATTCAATATCCTTTCAAATCCATTTCAAAATATCAAACTTATCTTTTCATTTCAAAACTATATTCATTTTATTCAATTTAAAATACCATTTCAATTCACATTTCAAAATAGTTTATATTTCAAATCGAATTATTTCATTTAATCATTTAAAAATAAGGTTATTACATTTAATAATTAAATTATTAAATTTCTAAAATTTTAAACTTTTCAAAGTTTATTTATTCACTTGAGTTTATCAAAATAGTGAAAATTCTCTTTTCGTAGCATTTAGAAAACGCTAAGGAAAGTTACATTCAAAACAGTTCAATTTAACAAAAGACAGCATTTAAAATGCTGTAATAGGTTTACATTGGTTTTAAAGAAACTTAGTTAAATTCAAAAATTATAGCACTTTAAAAAATACTATAATAGCCTTTAACTAAATTTAGCCATTTGGTTCATTCCTATTAACTACAGCATTTACAAATGCTTTAATATCATTTAGATTAGAATTAAAAGCATTTCAAAAATGCAGTTAATTAACTTCAAATGTACAATATAATTTCACAGACAATTATATTTTTGTTTAAAACATTTTTAACTTATAAAATCATACAATTTCACATTTATAAACATCATTTAATTTTCCTTAATTTCATGATTTTATAAAGTTAAATTTTCATTCAAAATCAAGATTTAATAATAATTCACTTATTAAATACCAACACTCAAATTTAAATTCATTAAATTAAATTTAAACTTAACACTTAAGTTTTAAATTCTCAAATATAAATTAATTTCATTTTTATTTACTTAACTTAAAATTCACCTTTAAACCAAATTCATAAATTTCCAATTTTAGTTATATTTCAAAATTTCAACTTAAATATTCATTCATTTAACATTTTAACTTTATTCAAATATCATTAATATAATATAAAAATCATTTAAATTCATTTAAATTTCAAAATATCATAAATTTATCATAATTTCATATTTAATTTAATTCATTTATAATTAAATCAAAATTTCCAAAATAACTTACATTCAAATTTTCTAACTTTTTCATAAATTTATTTCACTTATAAATATTCAGAAAATCAATAAATTTTTTAAAAAATCATTTTTAATTAAGTTTAAATCAAAATATTATAATATTTACATTATTAAAATATTTTAAAATTTTTAGAAAAACATATTTTAACTACGGGTATGTACATAATTTTCTACGCTAGGTAAAGTGATACGGGTAATATAACAACCCGTAATTTACAAAGAAAATTCGGGTTTTATCATTTCAAACCCGCAGTCCCAAGTAAATGAAAATAATTGAAAATCATTCAGGCCTATCATTTAAGCCCATAATGATTTTTCCTTATTCTAAAGTCCGTTCGGGTATGTATCATTTCAACCCATTGTGATTCTAATCTAAAGGGAACTTGCAGTGTGATAAACTGATATAAATAACAGAACAACATAATATAATAGTAACATATGATATAACAGGTGTTTAATCATGGGTGAACAACATATAATCATAACATAGCAGATGTGATATGGTTATGCATGTTACATATTCACAAGTGGTCAATTTACTGGTTATATATGTATACATTGTCAGGTGAGAATAACTCACTGGTTTGAGCTGGAGACACAACAAAGAATGCACAAAAGAGATCCACACAAGCACGATAGCATGACAAGATACGAGTGAGAGAGCTAAAATATCAATTCCCTTGAATACAAGTCAAACAAAAACAATACAATAACATAAGCCTTCAATTCAAAAACGATTAGATTTAAGATAGAAATAACTGCATAAATCAAAGTAGGATTGTTTTACACTTGCTTCCAACTTCCATTGGGCTCGGCCATAGATGAAATGCAAGGCTAAGGCAAGGTTTTTGGGTCAGGTTTGGGTTGGATATGATCAGCCTACATGGTTAAAAGGTGGTGCAAAAGTGGTGGTGATGAAACAACACTACACAACAACACATGATTTTCAAAGCAATATAAAGCTCGTCCAAGGCCACCATGGGCACGGCCTTCACTGGAGCAGGAAAGAGGATAAAATGGAAAAGTGTCCAGGTGGAGCTGGAGGTGGTGGAGGTGGAGATGGTGGTGGCTATGGGGTGTGGAAGGTAGTGGACGTGGATGTAGTTCGGCCAAAACATGTAGATGGAGTTTTGTTGCAATTTAGGTGATGGATCATCAACAAGGAGGCACGGCTTGGGGTTTGGCCAGAGAGGAGGTGGTGATGGTGGTGTTCTCAGGTGGTTGTGGAGGCGGCAGGGCATGAAGAGGTGGTGGCCGAACCTATAAGGGGAAGACACAAGAGCAAAACATGAAATCAAGCATAAAACAAAGAAAAAGAAATGAATTTTTTTACCAATTCCTTTGAGCAAGAAGAGGTCGATATTTACTTCAAGAATGAGAAAAAGAATATACGTGAATGAGGAAAGATGGTGGTCGGCTGAAAGAAATGGGAAGTAAAGGCTAATTGAATGAAAAGTTAGGTTAAAAATGTGAAAAGGTGGAAGATAAAAGGCCATAGGAAAATCAAAAGTCACAAACCCTTTCAAATTTCCTTTATTTCTTTATATAAGTTTAAATATTCGATAATAATAATAAATTCAGTTAAAATTTTGAAAATGTAACAAAATATAAAATATAAATAAATAATTATTAATTACATATGATAAAAATAAGAAAATAGCACAAAAATGACAACTAGTCTAGAAAAATTGAAAATAAACAGAATAAATTTTTGAAAATTCATGTGGACTTGGAAAATATTTAAAAATAAAGATAATAACATAAAATAAAAATTCATTCACAAAAATACATAAATAAATTTTAATTAAATATAATTTAAATGAAGAAAATGACAGAAAAATAGAAACAACCTTTAAAAATAGGAAATAATTGCAGTAAATTTTCGAAAAATTCTATTGTCACTTTAAAAATATTTAGCAATGATATCTCACAAATAAAAAAATTAAATAATTTCAAACAAAATAAATTCAAATTTATATTTATATTCAAAAATCTAAGGTTGTTACACTCTCCCCCACTCAAATCTTTTCGTCCTCGAAAAGAACGGAAAGGAAAATAAAGAGAACAAGATAGAAAAACAAAATAATACCTGAAACGAACAATTCTGGATTCGAAGCACGAATGCTCTCCTCTGTTTCCCAGGTATAATCTCGATCGTCAGTACTCCACTATACTTTGACCGGATTAATAGAATTCCTTTTGAGCTGCTTCGTACCTCTGTCGACAATACGAAATGGCTTCCTTTCAACAGTCAGATTAGGCTCAATATCCAAACTATCAAGAACAGAAGGTTGGATAATAAGAGATGGATCATGAAGATGACGGCGAAGATGCGAGACATGGAATACATCATGCACTCCAGAAAGCTTCTCGTGCAAATCCAGACGATATGCCAAAGAACCAACTCTTTCCACAATGTGGAAAGGACCAATGAACTTAGGTGAAAGCTTCCCTCTACGACCAAAGAGAATGACATTCCTCAAGGGAGAAACCTTAAGGAACACCTGATCACCAACAGAAAATTCCAAATTTCGCCTACACCTATCAGCATACTTCTTCTGCCTATCCTGAGCGGCACTCAACCTCTTCTTAATCTCTTCAACTTTCTCAGAAGCTTCCAAAATCACATCAGGACCAAGAACAAGACGGTTACTAGATTTAATCCAGCAAGATGGGGATCTACAAGGTCGTCAATAGAGAGCAGAAAATGGAGACATTTTGAGACTGGCCTGAATGCAAATATGGAATGAGATAGATAAAAAGATTGAGAATGGACTGAAAAACATAAGATAAGATTATACCTGATAGCCATTATTGTAGGTAAATTCGGCAAGATGGAGATAATCTTCTAAGATCCTCCATAATCAAGCACACAAGCACGAAGAATATCCTCAAGAACCTGATTCACTCTTTTCGTTTGACCGTCGGTCTATGGATGATAAGCAGTGCTCAGATTCAAACGAGTACCCAAAGATTTCCAGAACCGACTGGTGAAGATAGGGTCACGATCACAAACAATACTGAGAGTAACACCATGGAGACGAACGATCTCTCCCATGTAGATCTCAGATAAGCTAGAAGTCGAACGAGTAGACTTGACCGGAATAAAATGAACGGACTTGGTCAGTCTATCAACAATAACCCAGATACTCTCATTACCCCTCTGAGTCCTCAGTAAACCATCGATGAAATCCATGGAAACCTGTTCCCACTTCCAATTGGGAATCTCAAGGGGCTGCAACAAACCAGGGGTCTTCTATTGATCGGCTTTGATTTGCTGACAAGTCACACACCGACTGACAAAGATAGAGATAAGAGAAGAAAGAAAGAAAGACTTACATTGATCGTAGCGATCTTGGCTGGATCAACAGAAACTCCATTACTAGAAACAATATGCCCGAGATATCGGACTTCATCCTTCCAAAAATGGCATTTAGAAAATTTAGCCTTCAACTGATGATTACTGGGAGTCTCTAGAACATATTTCAAATGTGACTCATGCTCTTCCTGGGTCTTAGAGAAGACAAGGATATCATCAACAAAGACTAGTACAAATTTATTAAGCACAACACGAAAAACATGATTCATCAAATCAACAAAGAAAGCAGGAGCATTAGTCAAACCGAAAGGCATGACTAACCATTCATAAAAACCATTCTCGGTGCGGAAAGCAGTCTTGGGAATGCTATCCTCGGCAACCCTGAGCTTATGGAAACTAGTGGTAAGATCAAGCTGAGAGAAAACTGTAGCACCATAAAGCTGATCAAACATGTCATTGATACGAGGCATTGGATATCTTTTTTTCATAGTGAGCTTGTTCAGCTCCTTATAATCAACACACATCCAAAGAGAACCATCAGACTTGGTGACAAAAAGCATTGCAGCTCCCCATTCAGAAAAACTAGGCTTAATCAGACCTTTGGAAGACAAGTCTTCAATTTGCTTTCCCAACTCAACCTTCTCGCGGGGTGCCATTCTTCTAGGAGGAAGAACAACAGATCGAGCACCATGAATAAGATCAATCCGAAAATCAATTTCCTGCTTCGAAGGTAAAGAAGTGACTTCACCAAACATCTCGGGATAAAATCTAACCACCGGAGTCGAATCAAGATCACTGGGAGAAGAATCCAGAGAATAAATAAAGTTGCCAGAAAAATCCTGAGGCAAGCGGCACTGAATAATCAAGGAATTCTCTTGATCATCAACAAGACGAACAGTTCGGGCTTTATAAGAGATATGTGCATCATGATGCACTAACCAATCCTGACCAAGCAGTAAATCAAAAGCATCGAAGCCCAAAACATAAAAATCACCATAAAAGCGATGATTAGAATGGAGAAGTTTCACTTCTCGACAAATTCGATTAAGGTTAGCAGGAACCCCAATAGGATTTGAAACACATAATGGAACAGAAGCATACTTAGGAGATAGGAGATGCTCAAACTTATCACATAAAGCCACAGAAATAAAACCGTGCGAAGCACCAGTATCAAACAACACACGAACAGGATAATGGAATAAAGTGAATGAACCCTGGAGAGTACCTTGGTCATCACTAGGAGCAGGTGGAGGAACAAGATATGATGCAGAAGTGACGGCAAATATACCAGAAGGAGTACACCTCTACTGGGTAGGGTAGTCCTTCTTAAAATGACCCGGCTGGAGACAGATATGGCAAAGATCACGCCTAGCCAACTGAGCAGGTGGAGGAATAGCAACACCAGATAGATTAGGACAGTTATTGGCATAGTTCCCCTTCTGATCACACCTAAAGCAAGTGATGGAGGAGAGATCAACTGGTTTCCTTTGAGCAGGAGCTGATGATGAAGATCCCAAACCATAATGCTTCTGCTAATTCTTCTTTTGCTGCTGGAAATTAGGTTTACGCTTCTTGGAATTAGCATATGAAGACTGAGCACCAGAAACAGCAGGACCTTTGGATGTGGGGTTCTCATAGTGAAGAGCCATATCCATAAGCTGGGTGAAAGAGCCATGAACATGAGAAATAAGGTGACATAATAATATGGACGAGCACCAGCAATAAATTTCTCATTCTTCTTAAGAGGAGTATCAATAAGGCTAGGACCGAACTTGGAAAGTTCATTGAACTTCCTCTCATACTCAGCAAAAGACATGCTACCCTCCTTAAGATCCATAAACTCATGATAAAGCTGAGATTTCCCGGCTTCTGGCATCCATTTTGCCACAAAAGCCTCCCTGGAAAAGAGATGCAGAAACAAGCTTGAGATAGATTCAAAGGAAAAGAAAATAGGAACAAAATTCAAGGTAACATATTGGATACCTAAACTGCTCCAAAGTGATATCGGCCTCGACGGTTTTAGCCGTAACGGACTCCCACCAATCTAAAGCAGAATCACACAACTACCAAGCTGCTAACTGACGCTTCTGGGCATCAGTAATATCAAGACCAGTAAATATCATCTCAAGACTCCACAACCACTGTTGAGCCTCAATGATGCTCTCTGAACCGGTGAATGGGATACTGTCAAGTTGAGAGAATTCCTTAAAAAGAACAGTGAAACAAACAGGAGCAATAGGTTGAGGAGCTGGGGCAATACCACGACCCCTACCTCTGGCATTCCTCGATTCATCCTGGAAAATATCAAGAATGAATTTAGGATAAGATAAAGAAAAGCCAAAGATAAATTAAGATAAGACAAGAGAATTCACTTGGATGAATACCTAAAGAAAGAAAAATCTAACAAGGTAGATACGAAAGAAAGGAAGTTAGAAAACATTTGAAAATCTTTAAAACAAGAAAAATATTATATATCAAAATAATCTTTGAAAAATATTTTGAAAACATTTTGAAAAATCATTTATACTTTGAAAATACGTCTCTCACAAAGATATGATTCTAGGTTGATTTCACTCATTCTAGGGTAGAAATACCCAATCTCTAATGAATTTTTGCTCCGTAGAGGAAATGATTTGCCAAAACCAAAGCTCTGATACCAACTGTGATGACCGACCATTTCGTACCATTCAAATCGAAAATAATCCACACATTTCAGACTTGAATGATGCGAAATAAAAGATTGTAAATAAATTTGGAGCATATGAAATCAAATACACAGAATCACAGATACAGAACAAACAGAATAACTCGCAGCGGAATATAAAAATACATAGTAGTTTATGAAGCTACTACATCAGAGTCTCAAACCAAATACTTAATACAATCTGAAAACAACATAACAGAAATCCCTAATACATAGAAATTCACTAATACATGAGATAAACTAGAATAGTTGAAACTGAAGTAGATATAAATGTAGATAAGCAGAAACTCCAGCAAAGACCAGCCCCAAAAAGAGAATCCAAAGCTGTGAATACTCAGGCTGACCCGTGCGTAATGCAAAACACAAAACACTCGAGTCAGGACAATATATACATACATAATGTAAACTAACTCAAGTGAACTGTAAATAAGAACAAGTAACTTAAAGGATGTCTGGGACCGCCCATCCTCTAAGGATCCGTCAAACTATTTACTATATAGTAATATTGCGCTATTATAATAATGTCTACAGTAAAATAAACATACTTTTAAATAGCGTTCCGGGCTACCCATATCACCCTTCATACATAATAGTCCCAGTAGTCCATCCAGTATCAGCATATCTCCAGATCTGGAGACTACCCTAAATACTTCATGGGCTACGGGAGAAAAACAAACTCGTAGTAAAGGCTCAGTATGGCAGGTGACACGGCACACAAGGCAATGCCAGGATAGATATTCCAATTACGCACACGGGCTGGTGGTAACGCAGCAGCCATATACGCCCACCCCGAACAACACTCCAAATCAAAGGTGCACCCTATCGATCACAACAGTAATAGAATGGTATCGAAGAAGTGTGTCCAGCCAGAGGTGCTGCCTCTTTTGGCCTGAGATTGCTCCTGTTTTAGCCACCTTAAGCTAACTCACGGGAGTTAGGTCCATGTAATGTACCTCAGGAACGTCGTCACCATCCTACTTCATTCTAGAATCTCCACCGCGTACATAGTTGTTAAAGTGGTTTTCGGTATCGACAGAGAGTATGTCCATATCCGATCCGGTCTCTTTAACAACCAATCATTATTATAACCCATAGTTATAATTTTAAAAATGGTATTTATTTCAAAAATCAAATATCATTTAACAATTCAATATCTTTCAAATCCATTTCAAAATATCAAACTTATATTTTCATTACAAAACCATACTCATTTTATTCAATTTAAAATACCATTTCAATTCACATTTCAAAAAAGTTTATATTTCAAATCGAATTACTTCATTTAAATCATTTAAAAATGAAGTTATTACATTTCATAATTAAATTATTGAACTTATAAAATTTTAAACTTTTCAAAGTTCATTTATTCACTTAAGTTTATCAAAACAGTGAAAATTCACTTTTCATACCATTTAGAAAACGCTATGGAAAGTTACGTTCAAAACAGTTCAATTTAACAAAAGTCAGCATTTAAAATGTTGTAATAGGTTTACATTAGTTTTAAAGAAACTTAGTTAAATTCAACAATTATAGCACTTTAAAAAAATGCTATACTAGCCTTTAATTAAATTTATCCATTTGGTTCATTCCTATTAACTATAGCATTTACAAATGCTGTAATATCATTTACATTAGAATTAATAGCATTTCAAAAATGCAGTTAATTAACTTCAAATGTACAATATAATTTCGCAAACAGTTATATTTTTATTTAAAACATTTTTAACTTATAAAATCATACAATTTCATATTTATAAACATCATTTAATTTTCCTTAATTTCATGATTTTATAAAGTTAAATTTCCATTCAAAATCAAGATTTAATAATAATTCACTTATTAAATTCCAACACTCGAATTTAAATTCATTAAATTAAATTTCAACTTAACATTTAAGTTTTAAATTCTCAAATATAACTTAATTTCATTTTTATTTACTTAGCATAAAATTCACCGTTAAACCAAATTCATAAATTTCCAATTTTAGTTATATTTCAAAATTTCAACTTAAATATTCATTCATTTCACATTTTAACTTTATTCAAAAATCATTAATATAATATAAAAATCATTTAAATTCATTAAATTTCAAAATATCATAAATTTATCATAATTTCATATTTAATTTGATTTCCATTTATAATTAAATCAAAATTTCCAAAATAACTTACATTCAAATTTTCTAACTTTTTCATAAATTTATTTCACTTATAAATATTCAGAAAATCAATAATATTTTACAAAAATCATTTTTAAAAAATCAAAATATTATAATACTTACATTTCTAAAATATTTTAAATTTTTTAGAAAAATATAGTTTAACTACGGGTTTGTATATAATTTTTTACGCTAGGTAAAGTGATATGTGTAATATACCATTTCAACCCGTAATTTACAAAGAAAATCTGGGTTTTATCATTTCAAACCCGCAGTCCCAAGTAAATGAAAATAACTGAAAATCCTTTAGGCCTATCATTTCAGACCATAACGATTTTCCCTTATTCTAAAGTCCGTTCGGGTATGTATCATTTCAACCCATCGTGATTCTAATCTAAAGGGAACTTGCAGTGTGATAAACTGATAAAAATAATCGAAGAACATATTATAATAGTAACATATGATATAATAGGTGTTTAAGCATGAGTGAACATCATCTAATCATAACATAGCAGATGTGATATGGTTATGCATTTTACATATTCACAAGTGGTCAATTTACTGGTTATATATGTATACATTGTCGGGTGAGAATAACTCACTGGTTTGAGCTGGAGACACAACAACGAATGCACAAAAAAGATCCACACAAGCACGATAGCATAACAAGATACAAGTGAGAGAGCCAAAGTATCAATTCCCTTGAATACAAGTCAAACAAAAAAAACACAATAACATAAGCCTTCAATTCAAAAACGATTAGATTTAAGCTAGAAATAACTGCATACATCAAAGCAGGATTGTTTTGCACTTGCTTCCAACTTCCATTGGGCTCAGCCATAGGTGAAATGCAAGGCTAAGGCAAGGTTTTTAGGTCAGGTTTGGGTTGGATATGGTCAGCCTACATGGTTAAAAGGTGGTGCAAAAGTGGTGGTGATGAAACAACAATATAGAAACAACACTACACAACAACACATGATTTTCAAAGCTATATAAGGCTCGGCCAAGGCCACCATGGGCACGGCCTTCACTGGAGCAGGAAACGCGATGATGTGGAAGAGTGTCCAGGTGGAGATGGAGGTGGTGGAGGTGGAGATGGTGGCGGCTATGGGGTGTGGAAGGTGGTGGATGTGGATGTAGTTCGGCTAAAACATGTAGATGGAGTTTTGTTGCAATTTAGGTGATCGATCATCAACAAGGAGGCACGACTTGGGATTTCGCCAGAGAGGAGGTGGTGATGGTGGTGTTCTTAGGTGGTGGTGGAGGCGGCAGGGCATGGAGAGGAGGTGGCCGAACCTATAAGGAGAAGACACAAGAGCAAAACATGAAATCAAGCATAAAAACAAAGAAAAAGAAATGAATTTTTTTACCAATTCCTTTGTGCAAGAAGAGGTCGATATTTTCTTCAAGAATGAGAAAAAGAATGAACGTGAATGAGGAAAGATGGTGGTCAGCTGAAAGAAATGGGAAGTAAAGGCTAATTGAATGAAAAGTTAGGTTAAAAATGTGAAAAGATGGAAGATAAAAGGCCATAGGAAAATCAAAAGGCACAAACCCTTTCAAATTTCCTTTATTTCTTTATATAAGTTTAAATATCTGAAAATAATAATAAATTAAGTTAAAATTTCGAAAATTTAACCAAATATAAAATATAAATAAATAATTATTAATTATATATGATAAAAATAAGAAAATAGCACAAAAATGACAACTAGTCTAGAAAAGTTGAAAATAAACAGAATAAATTTTTGAAAATTCATATGGACTTGGAAAATATTTAAAAATAAAGATAATAACATAAAATAAAAATGCATTCACAAAAATACATAAATAAATTTTAATTAAATATAATTTAAATGAAGAAAATGGCAGAAAAATAGAAACTAGCCTTTAAAAATAGGAAATAATTGTAGTAAATTTTGGAAAAATTCTATTATCACTTTAAAAATATTTAGATATGATATCTCACAAATAAAAAAATTTAAAATAATTTCAAACAAAATAAAGTCAAATTTAAATTTATATTCAAAAATCTAGGGTTGTTACAACTAGTCTAGCTAGAGCTTTGACTTTGAGTTGACTTAAGTTGACCTTGTGATATTAACCCCATATAACCAAGGAGACAAATTCTCTCTTAAATATTGTTTCACTTCTAATGCTTCCATTTATCCTAAATATAGTCATTTGATGGATATCGTGCCATGATTTAACTATAATTAAAGTGAATTTTCCGCATTGAAGCTTCATAGTATTCTCAAGTCGAGGGAATTGTGTAAAATTATCGCATCGATATTTTTGTTTAAACTTTGTTATATTAACCAACAAAAAATTATCGAGTGAGTCATTCCATAGTTATCCAATAAATATCAGTATGTAATCCCTTGGTCCCCTAACAGCTATAAACAATACAATGCCCAATGTTTGGAGAGCGTTACATATTTTAATCTCAACGGATGTATCCATATCCAGTCTTGATACATCTTGACTAGGAATAAAATAGTATTTTTATTTTATTATAAAAAATCACTCATTATTACAACACATTGTAACTACTATCATCAAATATACCATTTTTGGATTTTTATATCAAATATACTTTTAATAAATAATTAATATGACATATTATATCAATTATATAATAGAAAGAATACACCTTTTATTTTGAACAAGCTTGGTTATCGAGTCAGATATATGTGTAACAAATTACATAATTGTCCTTGGGGCATACCTCTAATTCTATTAATATCCCGCTTGCACTTGGGGTTGATTATGGAATCTTATTCCGACTTCATCGATTGATTTTCTCAAAAACATCAGGTCGGTCCCTCGGTGAATGGTTATGCTATGTTATTTTAGTTATCTACCATGTCAATCAACTTTCTCTGATACGGATAAACCGCCTACATCATGTGGAACTATTTAGAGTATGTCGCTTGACTTCTAGTGAGCTCTATGTTTCTTTACAAACAGTATCACGACATAGTTATCATATAATAATGTCATGGGATTCCAACATTCGAAATCACCCTTAGCTCAGTTATAAATTTGTGCATTTATTTATACTTCTTATATTGTAGTAGCCATTGGTAGAATTAGCTACTACTTATTGTTTGGAATAGTCCAACTTAAATCTTATTGATTTAAGTTTGAATATGAATTAATATTGACATATTATATTCGATGGCACTTATGAAGTTCAAGTCCGAACACTTCTTCATAAGGAGTTTGTTGTTTCTGTAAACACTTATCTAGAACTTTGTACATAATCGAGATACTCCAACCTAGCATTTAGTGAACTTAATCTGGATTTGATATTTGCTTCACGCATTAAATACATAAGAAAGATATGATATCATAGATAATAATAAATGTATGAAAATTTCTATTGTTAACCCATAAGGAATCCATCTTACATATTCTATTTTAGACATTTTAATATGGTGTCTTCGCATATCATTTCGGACAATTCCAACATCTTTATACTTATTATGTAAGACATAATTTAAAAATCCAAAATCGAGCATTAAACAGCAAGATTATGGCCCATTTTAACATAAGTACACTATTAATAATTAGTAGTATGTTGTTTACTTATAATTTAAAAATATACATGTACCATTTAATGTTCTTTCTCACGGACATACACTTCCTCTTCATTTGACAAAAAACTCAAACTATTTGATATTTCTATTAAAATATTTATTCAAATTTGATTCTTATAAAAAGATACTTTCGTATCATTTCTTGGGTCATATCCTAAAAACCCACAAACTCAATATCGCTCTCACTACCTTTGAGACACTTTATTTGCTATGTGCAAATAGTCTATTTTAAATCATTGTTTGGATTTTTCCATTTTGACACATATATACAAAAACAAAAATTCATACCAAGCAATAATTTTATAAGTAAAATTGGAATAATCTTGACATGGTTGAAATTACTTGCCATCAAATGGTACGAAATTTCCATAAATCATTTCATGCAATTATCATTCATTTAAACTTGTTAAAAAATACACGGATATCATATATCAATGCACACAAATATAACTTTTATTTATGCATTTAAATAATTCCAAATAACTCCCAAACATCAAATAAACTAGATAATAATTAATATTTCTCAAATATTAATTAATTTAATTAACTTGCAGCATTTTACAAACTAGTTAATCATGTAGTTTCTCGAAGAATTCAAAAATATGGTTGTGTGAGATAAATGTGTAAATTCAATCAGATATTAATGTTGAACAATTCAAATATTAATGTTCATACATCACCTTAGCTGGTGATGCAACATTTTGATTGAATTTATCACTTACATATCTTTACTGGTAAAATCGAATTTTACTTATGTTAGCGTTACTCGGTAGTGACAATTATTTACACCAATCCTCTTCATCAAAATTATATCAAATTAGGACTTGTGGAATATGAAAATGGTCAAAGTTACAACATCATCCACATTTAACATTGTAAGTGCAAACAAAAAATCCTTCGTTCAATAAAAAATATTATTATTAACCGCACAACTTTTGCCAGACTTTGGCTTTGAGTTGACTTAAGTTAATCTCGTGGTATTATCCCTACATAATCGAGAAGATGAATTCTCTTTCGAACAGTGTTTCACTTTCAACGTTTTCACATGATCCAATCATAGTCGTTTGATATTAAAATTGTTTAATATGGATCACGGAAGATGGATCCTTATGTAATGGCAATAGGAATTACCGTGCATGTTATATTATCTATAGTGTCATACTTTGCTTATGTATTTGATTCTTAGAGCAAGTAACAAATACAAATTAAGATCACTTAATAATAATTTAAAGTGTTCTTGAGAATTTAATTGTTTATAGAAACAACGAACTCCTTATAAAGGAGTGTGCAGACTCAAATTTTGTTAATGATATCGAGTATCATACGCTAATCCTAAATTCATATTCAAACTTAAGTTAAGAACTTTATGGTTGAATTGTTCAAAATAATAAGTAGTAGCTGATTGAATAAAAGGCTACTACAATGTAAGTAGTTTAAATAGATGCACGGATTTATAATTGAGCTAAGGGTGATTTCAAATGTTGAGAATCCTATGACATTATTATACAATAACAATGTTGCGATACAAATCGAAAAAGAAATTAGAGCTCGTCAGAAGTCTAGAGGTATGCTATGAATAGTTCCACGTGATAAAGATAGTTTATCATCATCAAAGAGAGTTGATTGATGGAGTAGATAACTAAAAAATAAGCATACCTATTCACTAAAGGACTGAACCGATTAGTTTTTCTAAAAACTGATCGATGAAGTTGGAATAAGATTCCATAATTAACCCCAAGTGAAAGTGGGAGATTGATAAAGTTAGAGGTATGCCTAAGGGGAAAATATGTTGCTTGTTACATATATCTAACTATGTGACCAATCTTATTCAAAATAAAAGGTGTTTTACTTTATATTATATTCTCATTATATAGTGATATAAATAATCAAGTAATTTAAAGTATATGGATGGAAAATCCTTAAATGATATGTTATGTCATAGTAATTACAAAGTGTTGTCATCTCAAGAATTTTATCACATTCAAAATAACATATTGTTTTAAATATTCCTAGTCAAGATGCTTCGAGAAAGGATATTGACTCATCCATTGGGACTAGAGTACATAACGGTCTCTGGATGTTGGGCCAGTCTTTTTCTTGTAGCTGCTGAGGGCACTACGGGGTTACATACTGATAGTTATTTGATAATATGGAATGACACAGTTGAGAGATCTTTGTTGGATAATATAACTAAGGTCAAACAGACAATCTCGAAGTAACGATGTTAAATAATTCCCTTGACATGAGAATATTATGGAACTACAATATGGACACTCCACTTTGATTATAGTTAGATCATGTGATGGCATCAATCAAATGATTCTAGTTGTGTCTGAGCGGAAGCATTAGAAGTGAAACACTATTCGATTAAGAATTCGTCTCCTTGGTTATATGGGATTTATATTACTTTCCACTATAGCCAACTCAAAATCAAATTTTTTGGCTAGAGCGGTATGGTTAATAATAACTATTATTATTGAAGCAAGAATTTTTTATTTGGAATTACAAAATTAAATGCGGACAATGTTAGAGTTTTGACCAAAACCAAATTCCAAAGTTCTAATGTGATAGAGTTTTGATGAAGAGAATTAGTGTAAATTATTGTTACTACTAGGTACCGTTTATAATAAATAAAATTGGATTTTACCAGAAGATGTATAACCAATAAATTCAGCCAAAATATCACACAAATAGCCAAGGTGACGTATGAACGTTAATATTCGAATTGTTTGATATTAATCGCTACTAAAATTACCTTTGAGTTGCACAACCACAATGGTGAATTCTTTATAAAAAAAACCACATGATTTAGTTATTTTATAAAATGATTTAAAATAATTAATATTTAAAAAATATTAATTATAAATTAATTTTATTAATGTTTGGAAGTTGTTTTTAATTATTTAAATGTAGTTAAAAAAGTGATATTTGTGCACATCGGTATACGATATCAGTGTAATTTTAAATGAGTTTAAAGTAATGATAATTGCATGAAGGAATTTACAATAATTTTATATAATTTAATGGCATGTAGTTTTAGCCATACCATGTAAAGAGAGAGGAGTGGAGAGAGTAAAAATTAAAGAAACTGATTAGGGATGTTTCAATTAAAGAATGGGAAATGCTTCATTCTTTCAATTAAAGCAAATCCACTAATTCATTTCCTATAAACATTCTTTTTTTTTCATTCACTTTTCTGTTCTCTCCTCATAACCGTACATGGCTGAAAAAGAAGGTTTCCAAAATTCTACCAACTCCAAATCAAATGAAAAACAATGAAACAGAAGTGGTTCATCAATATCTTGCAAGGATTGGTTGTGGGTCTTGAAAATCTAAGGAGATATGTTTATTCAAGGTGTGATCTATACGAAACATCCAAGGTAATTCTTTAATTCTATTTATTTACGTATTAACCATTGTAATGTGTTTTGAATCCCTTACGTGTTGTACATCAAATGGTTGTAAATTCATATTGTTGCATAATTTCAAATCCTCCTTTTTACATCTCAATTAATTATTATTAATATAGTTGGATCCACCCTTTGTTATTCCTCAATTAATTATATGAAAAATATATTAATACGGTTTAGATCCTTCATTTCATGTGATTATTTATTCATATTGTTCATATAGTTTGGTATTGAATCATTTACAATGATT
The DNA here is from genome assembly GCA_030765085.1 of Allium cepa. Classification (NCBI taxonomy): domain Eukaryota; kingdom Viridiplantae; phylum Streptophyta; class Magnoliopsida; order Asparagales; family Amaryllidaceae; genus Allium; species Allium cepa. The sequence goes on along the minus strand of CM060942.1, from coordinate 614,173,220 downwards.
TATATATGCCTTAATTGTCAGATCTAATTTAGTTGATTGTTTTGAAATCATTTGATTGAATTCTCTTGAATAAAATATATGTATGTTACGTGGTAGGTTTAATTTTTTCTTGAACATAATTTTGATTAACCTTCATTTAATTTTTGATTGAAAATAATTTCTGATTGAATCAACTTTATTTACTTAAACTTATTTTAAAATGAAAACATGTATTACATAGTTGTTGCTTGAATAATTTTGATTAGTTGTACACAAATGTAAGTGTTATTTTAATTTAAATAACATAAGTGGATCAATTTGTAAAATCTTAATTTAATTGATTCCTTTCCTAAATTGAGATTTAGATTTAATTTATCATATTTTGATTCATATATGCATGTATTAAGTTACAAATTTCAAATACACATATTGTTTTATTTTTATATATCAAAACATTGTTTACCATAAATACACCTTATTAATCAACCCTTGAAAAACAAAGGCATGTGTAAATTTAGTTATAAATGTCATTTAATAAATTAATTAATCTAATTATAGAGAGAGAAATCAAGATTTCTCTCTCTATATATACTGTCATATCTTCCCTCAGTTAACTATTTAAGTGACGGGAGAGAAATGAAAAGTTTCTTTCTCTATATTATTTTTTCAAATTACTATTACACGCTACTTATATGTTGCACGTACACATTACATATACGAATGTATTAGAAACATTCGTTATAATATAAGTAAATTCAAATTAAAATTTAGTTTAAATTTAAAAAAAAAGATTTTATTTAAAATATTTTAGATTGAATCTAAATCTATTTGGGATTTATAAATTTAACAAAGATCTAAAATATAAATTTCTGAAATTAACTTATTTAACCCACTTCAGACTGACATGGTTCATTTAATCCGCTATGTAACAACAATACGCGATGCGCTCCTACATAGCCTCAAGCTAGTCCAGGAGTGAAAGTAGCACATCCTATTAGGCCTAGGGCTACTCTAGAAAAGATCGGATGGTAAGCGCTCATGTACGTCCTTGGGCTACTCCAGGACATGAGTTGAAAGTTAGATAGATTATAGTAATACGACCCTGTAGGACCTTAGGCTCATCCATGACTTATTTATCGACGTTTTAGATAGTCGATGGTAGCACGATCTTGAAGGGCCCCAGGCTAATCTAGGACGCATTTACCTACATATTATACAGATGACTATACCACTAACCTGTAACGCATAGAGCGAGTCTAAGGGCATTTATATATATGTTGGATACTGATTATTATGTGGGTTGCTCTATAGTATATGTGGATTAGACATGTTTTACTCAATCAGACGTATGTACCATTGTAACGATCCATATTATACACATCGAAGTATCGTAAAATATTGTTATTTAATTATATAAGGTCGTATGAACCTAAATTTTGAGAAATGATTATTGGGAGCATTTTTAATCTTTAGAATTTTTAACGTATAGTTTAAACGTTAAAAGTGTTGTAAAGCCAATAGCTTTTAATAGGAGATGAATTGGGGTCTGAAGCCACTTCCTTTAAAGGGGATGATTATTTCTCATTTCATAGAGTTGTCATAATAGGAAAAATAAACTTACCATTTAGAAGATATGACTACTTAAGTATAGACCGTTGTTGGCCAAATTAGTGGATAATTAGTAAGCTCACACTTGCCCACTAACCCATTTTAATATTTATGCTTAATAGGAGATGATGGGACAAATATAATCACTTTTTCCACTTCCTAAAGCAAGTCTAAAACTTCATTAACCTAATTTCCATAAAAAGATTCTCTTTTCATACTAAATCTGACCTAAATTCAGCATTAAAGGGTAATGAAAAGGGAAAGATCTCAGATTCATCTTTCGGCTACCTTGGAAATCGACTACTTGCTATCCACTTCAAATTTAAGGAAAGAATTGGGTAATTTTGTTGTTAGATGAGTGATTTGTTATCTCTCACTATACCATGCATGTTCATGTAATTAAAAAATAATTTTTTTACTTAAATTTTATATTAAAACATTTTCAAACTTTAATCTAACCTTAATGAGAAGTTTATAGCCTAAATTAAAAAGATAAGTATGGATTTTAAATGGTTTTGCACTCTTTTATGAATCATGCTGTCATTTAGCATGAAACTAGATTTAGAAAAATCATATACTTTGATCATGTTTGGGTGAACTTAATATATGTTGCTTGGTTGTTAATGAATGATATTTACCCTTCTATGAATTATTTTGATATGTTTCGATTTGGGCAAAAAATGTTAAAAGCATTCAAAACATGGTGCAACTTAGATATAGTATTCATGAGGACACGAGGAACCTACAAAACAAGTGATAGGGGATTTGGAAGTGTTTTGGGAAGAGAAAATCAGGTCGGTATTGGGCTCGAAATCATGTCAGGTAGTGGCTATTCCAAACAACCCGATAGTGAGTTGTTCGATGTATGCTCCGGGCTAAGAAGGACAAAACTTCGGCACTTGGATGGAATAGCTGTGAGCAAGGATTGAGAGGAGGTTTCTAAGTTCGGATTCAGAAAATTTGCTAAGCAAAACAACTCAATATAGAGATGTTCATCTCGAAATCGGCTTGTTTACTTTGGAAAGCCAAGAGCATTACTTAGAGGTAGGAGGAGCTGCACTTCAAGGCGTATGAAGTCAAACTTTGGGCCAACGATGATGTAACAAACCAGTTTTTCGATCCTTAGAAGTCGATACTAATACATCTATGGTATTCGCATGTAGAACATCCAAGTGCCGAAAAGATAGATCGTTGGGGTGAAAGAAAAGAAAAAACTAAACGGAATCTCACAACATGACCAGTAATCTATAATATATTAATTAATTTTACAAAACGAAAACTCTTATATATATACATCAATCAGAGTATAGTTATCCTATCATTTGCTCTTGAACAATTATAACAGCCTGACCTTACAATTGTTGATAAATACGGACAAGAAGTAAATAGCGGAAGATAAAAGAAAATATGAAAGTACGTTTTGGAGGCATCCAGCTCATCTCCTAGCTCGTCTCTTTTAGCTCTAAGCATCCAGCTAAATTTGAAATGCTCAGGATGACCCGAGTATTATAAGAAAAATAATGCTCGGATTAGTTTGGTAGAATCAGTGTGAGAAACACAATCAAATGGATTTTCAGTATTTGAAAAACCTTTTAAAATAAAAGTATCTCTTAAGACCACACCGCATATAAACACAAATGGCTTTTTATCTTACGATAACTAAAACACTTATATAGGAAAATTCAATGATGTTATAATAATTTCCAAGGGTTTGAAAGTAAATATAGGATCATAGCCGAAATTTTTACGTTGATTAAATTCTAGCAGAATAGGTATACACATAAGTCCGAAGGCACTTATTGAAAACGGATTTCCATACAATGACAAGGTAAGGTTCTACCTTTCGTAAAGTACACCTCTAGAGAAAATGTACCAAGGCAGCAAAACTTGTGCACCTCTGCTACTCAGGACCCACCTATCCCTTCTTTGATAGTACCGAAAATGATCACATCCCTGATTGTCCCTGACAAATCGTCTACGTGGCCATAAACATACATAACCATAATTATATGTCGATCCAGGTGCAGGTGTGATCATAACCTAATAAGAGCGACCTACGTAGCTCTATGGCGCATCCTTGCTTTACTCATTTACCGGTTTTAAGGCCTGAGGGTACATTTTACCTTTTAGAAAATCCTACTCTGAATGCAAACATTGTGCTCTAGGCAAGAATGCAATGCCTGCATTTGCCATACAAGTTTTTTCTGGAACTATACAAAACCAAAGGCACTACTTAAATACATCTTTTTTGGAATCACCCTCAGGATTAGTAACAAGCAACCCCTGCACTTCAAAGAACTCCATCTTCGACCATCTTCAAGATATCTCCAATTTGAACGCTAATGCCGGTTCAAAGTAGTTTTTGGATAATATATTTGATCCTGGTCTCTCTGAACCAACAATGATAGTTCTAGTAAACTCAACTCCGCTTTTTTTGAAATAACCGGGCAGTATATAAGAGCAGAGATTACCTCCTAACCATCTAAGTGGATGGATTTCCTTATCATTTCTCCTAGGAGAACAAAACGAGATTTATACGCATAATACAACATCATCGAAGACAACTGTGCCATATAACCCCCGTATTTCTCCTAGATATTTCCAAAGTTAGATTTGGTCAAGATGTTGATAATCGGTTAACTAACAATTAAATAAAAAAACAATCAAACATAGATTTAATTCCATGTGAGATCCACTAAGCCTAAATTAATTAACCTTCCATTAATTAATATCTCTTTCAATTATTTGATTCAACATACCTTCACAAAAGACAATATTCGCAAACCCCTTATATTCTTCCAATACTTGGAAAAACATTCATATAACCATCTCAGTGGTATAAGCATATTTCAAACAATTATATTTTTAATAATTATAAAATATCCATATACTTATCTCAAAGGTATAAGTATATTAATAAAACTTGAGGGAGATTTCATCTTTTCCAAAATTATTTTTAAATGGGCCAAAAAAAATATTTTTTAAAATAATTTTTACTATAAACCAAACCATTATCCTTCGATGTTAAGTACGAAAAGAATGTTTCCATACCACCCTAATTAAGAATGACTAAATATTAAAATCAACTCACATTCCTGTTATAAAACTCCCTTTCTATAAGCCCATTACATATTTACAAATACTTTTATACATCTCCAAATTAATCTGTAAACATCTTTATTCGAAAAATTAATTATTTTTAAACATCATAAATAATTAATTAACTTAAAAAAATATTAGTTAGATAAGTAATTAAGTTTAAAACACATCATTAATTAAATATATAATTAATTAACTTTAAAAAACTAAACTAATTAACTAACAACATTATAATATAGTTAAATAACTTAAAATATCATTAATGATAATTAAATAAGTTTAAACATCTTTACCAAAATAATTAAATAATTTGCTTTGAAACTTCATTTATAAACACTTAACCTAGATAAATTATACAGTTGTAGTTATTTAATTTCATAACCTTACAAATATGGAAAGAGGGTTAGTGGTCACAAGAGTACTAAATCATGTTATCGTTTAATTCAATTTGACTTTTCACGTCACATAACTGATAGCTACATAAGCAGACATATATATAAACTAAATCCATAACAATAATAAATTGTGAACACATCACCCACTTAGTATTAGTCCATATATTAGTCAACAACATATATTAGATGTCCAAATTTATATAATAGCAAAAAAGGATTAATTCCGCTCAACAGATGTCGACCGTGAAGTATTTTAAATTAATTATGTAATTAACAACGTAATTATAACCGGTCACTATTAATTTATCATTGATACATACTACATCCAAACTAATAACTATTTATATCGAAGTGTTATACTCATCAACACGAGTCTAATGCAAAAATCTATAGAATAAACGAATTTAGAATGACCAAGATATCATGTTTTAAAGTTTACGTGTTAATTATATAACTAAATGACATTTTAAATTAAAAAAAATCTCACCCAATACTATGCGGCCCAAGGCTCAATAACCTTCCCTCACCTAAAGCCCACTTCCTTCTCCTACCTATCATCATGAAATCCCCTAATCCAAATCTTGATTGCTTGGATCCAAAGCACAAACATGCAGATGCACGTGCATGTCACCTACGCTCAAATAACCTCTAATCTACGACCCCCAACATGTCCCCTATCATATCCTCATCTCACTGGCACCCTCGTCCTTTCCTCTAGCCCCTCCATTCAAATTCTGACCGAGAATTCCCAAACTCAAAAACACGTCCAGGCGCGTCAAACTCCTCCTTCATCGTCGATCCGTTCCACATCGGCCATCCACTCTACCCCCCCAATATACTCGCTGTCCACTGATGCATCTTCCAGCGCCTGCATGGTCAACTCTAGTGGTCCATATTGCGTTAAGAATTGAAAAACAAACCCAATGTCCAACTCCCCTAAAACCCTAGATCTAGCTCCCCATGCCACCACAATTGACCGGAAACCCTATGACCATCTCCAGAACCACACACTCCGAATTAAATTCCCTAGGTCATCGAAAATCGATTTTTGATCCAAAGTTCATCAACTACCAACCGCGACACTATCCAACACCCTAACATCATGAAACGTGCTCTAAAAATCATGATTCGTAGATACGAACATTATTGCAAAGGTCGTTCGTCGATTCGTGATAGATGAAAATCTGACCAAAATAAAACACTTACTGATATATACAAAAGTATTCGAAATTTCTCGATGAAAAACACTACAAATATATTTAAATATAGCTATGGACTATAATGATCAACTTTGTAGTTGGTCGCATTAGCTAATTACTTATGGTTTTGGAGATATCGATTTTGGCATATGAGAAATGAGCTTGAGTTTCAACTGGATAGTTAAAGAAAAATATATGATTTCTATTACTGTATCAATTTGTAATTTTCAAGCCAATATAACTAAAAATATGAAATTTAAACCTACGACGTAAACATGAATATCGCATATAATTCACAAACAAGCTAACAAATATATTTACACAATATTAATTCACCTTAAATATTAACAAGTTTGAATAACTCACCTTTGCACATGATTTTTGAAATTTTTAAAGCTTTGAACTTGAGTGAAAATAGGAGTTTGAACTACAAGATGATATTTTTGTTTTTGTTTTTAAATTTAAAAGTAGTGGGGATGAAAAAAAGAGTTAAGAAAGTAATGAAAGATGGAATCATAAGAAAAAAAGAAGATAAATGTTCACTTTAATAAAATACAATGAAAATGACTAAAATAGCCCCACAATTCATTTTCCAACTTTTCCATCAAATCTTAAACCACACAAGTACTAAGCATTTGAAAATATGGTGGTTAATAAGGTGATACATATACCTTTGTTTTGTTTTACACTTACGGAATCAAACCATCATTTCAACCTTTAAATTTAAAGAAAATTTTACTTTTAAATACTTATTATTTATTTTAATACGGAAAATACAATTATAAGGGTTGTTTAAAGCATAATCAAAGATATTACAACTTCTAATATCTTATTGTTTGATAAAAAGCTGAAAATCTGACAAGTGTGTTTCGGTCACATTTTCTTCATCGATCTAACTATTTATGTAAACAGAATTAAAAAATGAATCTTCTATCATTAATTATAAATTAAAAGAGGATTTTTAATTATGAAAACCAATAATTGAATATTTCAAAATAAATTAAATATTCGCATATCAAAGCAATAAAATTCTGGTTCGTTACAGACGTGAAGCATTGGGGAAGGAGTACTTAGCCATTTGGCTAAGTCAATCATGTTGACAATGACATGATGGATCAAGTTAGTATTGGCACGATGAAAGATTGTCTAATCATGACTAAATTTCATACGGATGCAAGTGGTGTTGTGACGACCCACATTTCAGAAGATTTAAATCAACAATAATCCAGACATGTCCAATTCAAACAATCCGGAATATAGATAATCAATGGGGTTAATTAAAAAAAATAAGAAAAGAAGAAGGAGGTAATCACAAAATCTTATAGTGGAATGACAAAAATATAATAATCAAATAAACAGTTCATGAAGTTGTTTACTATATTTTTGATTATAATCTATACAACATTTATCAGAGTTATATATACATTAGGGATACATAAAGTAATGCAGCGGACGATATGATGCAGAAGTACTAATAGTAGTAATATACTAAATCCTCGTCTTCGTTTTCCAGAATAATCTTCAATGCGTAGAAAAACTCAGGGCTAACCCTAGCATAATGAAAAGACAAAACACTCGAGTCAGGAATAAAATAAGTCAAATCAATATCGCATATAACAAGAGTGTAGCAGCGTCAGAGATGCATACGGGATTTCACATCTCCTATCCAGTGTATAAAGTGCGTGCAATAACTCAAGAGATGTTACGGGATTTTCCATCTCTTAAAGATCCATCAAAATATTTATATGTAGTAGAATACGCAACATATATAATGCCTAATCAATAAAATAAATATTTTTCTTAGTGTTAAGGCTTTATATTAATCCCCCATAATGTGGCTTTGAGCATTTGTCGTACAGTTTGCATATAAAACACTTGTTAAACGGTCGGTGGATAGGGAAGCGCCGTGATACAACAAGACTAAACCAGAATCATAGGGGTCTCATTTAGCGATAAAAGTATGACAAGGCACGTTAGGCAATGCCCAAGGTAGGATACTACCAGTTTACCCTTCTTGGCCGGTGGTAATGCATCATAGCCAAGATCACCCACCGCATCCAACACTCTCATAAAATCAGAGGGTGCGCACCAATCAATCACAATGTAAATGATGGTAATACGAAGAAGCACGTCCACTAGGGGTAGCTAGCCTGCTTTACCGATACGACTCCTGTTTTAGTCATTTCAAATTGGCACTTGTGCCGGTTTAATCCGTCATTGTTCTATTTCTTAAAATCCAACAATCACGGCCAAATCCAACCACTTCATTCTGGAGTCACCTCTGCGTACATGGTTGTTAAAGTAGTTCCAGTATCGAAAGAGAATATTCTCATATCCGGTCTCGGTCTCTTTAGCAACCAAACGTCGTTTTACACACCGGTTGGTACTTTTACATTTCAAAAACGGTTCAAACTTAATATCGAAATATCATGTTTGCTTCAAAATCAAATCCATTTCGAAGTCATCACATTTGCTCAAAATATACCATTTCAATTCAAATTCATATTCCTCTTAATATCTCGATTTTGATTCCAAAATTGTTTCGAATTGTAATTTGGGTTATAACTTCATTTAACCCACTTTGTATATACATCCATGATTTTAAGATAAACATTCCACCCTTGACCAGTTTGAATTTTTAAAAAATTGTTTGAATAGTTTTAAAATAGTTCAAATAGTTAAAATAGTTAAAAATAGTTTAAATGGTTGAAATAGTTGAAAATAGTTTAAATGGTTAAAGTAGTTAAAATGGTTTAAATGGTCAAAATAGTTTAAATATTAAAATGATTTATATAGCAAAATAATTTGGAAAACCAAAATAATTTGAATATTTAAAGAATATAGATTTTAAATAGTTTATACTAAAATAATTTTATTAAAAATAGCTTCAAAGTCAAACTGATTCAGTTCCAACGTCCCAATTCGAATCAATTCCAATTTCCATTTAATCGATTCAATTTCGATTTCAATTCAAATCAATTTCAACTTCGATTTCAAATTAATTCAAATTTCGATCGTAACTCCAATGAATTAAATTCCAATTTGAACTTTATTTTAATTCAATTCTCAATTTAAACCATTTCGATTTATATCAATCCCAAGTTCGATTTCCAAAATATCGATTTAAAACATTTAATCAAATTTACCCTCAGTATCAATTTAAAATCCAAATTTTCAAATATAATTCAATTCCGAGCTTAATTTCGAGTTACCGTTTTATATCACTTTTACACAGCAATATTCAAGGTTCGAACAAAAATTCAATCTTTTAAAACAAATTAATTTATGAAATTCAATCATATTTCGATTATAACTTCAAAATCTCAACTTCGATTATTGAAACAGTTTCTTTTAACCGAAGTTAATTTCAACATTTAAAACTCGAATTCGTGATTAATTCAAATTTCATAAATTTGATTTTCATTTATTTAAATACTAAATCATTAAATAATTTCAAAACCAAGACTTTTAAAATATTGTTTAATTTAGCCAATCAGTTGTTCGTATATAATTTCCTATCCTATGGTCAAGTGATTAGTTATTTCAATTTAATTTTAGGGATGGACATATATCATTTCAATCCAAATAAATGTCATAAGTATATATCATTTCAACTTATTTCTTAATTTATTGGAAATTTATATACTATAAATTATATACGGGGTGGTAATAGGATATATCAGAATAAATAAAACATCCAAATCATCCAAAATATCGACCAATAGCATCCATCATAATCAATCATCCAAACAGTCAATATAATTCACAACAATTTCATAGTTATTACAATTGGGTGTTTTACTGGCAATTAAATTCCTACTTTAAATTTAGCTGTCAATTTTGATTTTTAACAGTTAATTCAATGACAGTTCAGATGACAATTAAATTTATCAAACAACAATCAATAAATTTATCACTTCACAATTTCAAATTTAACTAGCATAAAAATATTCTAGTATGTTGGAAGCGTTATAAAACACTCACCTTGAGTTTCTATTGTAGCCGAGACGTTCCAATTTGGAACTAAAACCGGACGACGCTCAATTTTAGCCTAAATTTCGATTGTCTCCAAATACATCCAAACTAGTTTCATTGCGAAGCACTCGTCATCGCGATCGCAATGCAAAAAGTCTCGTCCAAAACGGACCTCGTATGAGAGAGATATACATTTTATAAGTTACATATATTTTTAAATTAAATAATATAAGTTAATTACCAACCTCACCTAAATACCCTACTTCTATTTTCCAATTCACGTTAACTGTACACGCAACATCCTAATAGTCATGCATGCTTGTACATCTCCACTAGTGACACGGTGTTCCTTAACTCGAAATGAGAATTTGACACCGTCGATCAACTTCTCTCGCAAATCTCCATCCTTCCGAAACCAAATGGTTGAGCTTGCCACCTCCTTGTAAGTCACGAACTGGCCTTTTACATATGACTGCCCCAGGTGATGCGCGACCTCCCTAGCAACCGCACATCACAAAAATCACCACCGAGCTGCTATTCGCTGCTCCGAATCCAAATCACCAATCGATGCCTTAATCTCAATGAAACACAAACCCTGGCTCTCCTTCCCTAACATTAATCATCACAAACCAAGGACACACCCACCAAACACATAGCAAATCGAAGAGAATCGAAAAGTAGGATTTTAGAAAGAGATTTGGTATTTTTTTAAAAGCAGATTGCAAGAAATATATTTCTGAAGTTTCTTTCTTTGTTTGTTTTTTTCTAAACTGTGCTCAGCCGTGCTTTAAAAAAAGGAAGAAAGATGCCTTGCGTGTTTGGATGGGTCAATGGTACAGTGAAAAGATATAATAACAACTGAAAGGAAGTTTGACTGATTAATATATTAATTTAATTTCAAATGTCTCGATTTACGTAACTTAAAATCTTGAACCCCTATCGAGGCATGCTTCTAGGTGTTTATAATGCTATATCCCTATTTCAAACGCAATGGAAAAGGTTTCGAGTCCTAATTCGATCGTATGGAGATGATAGCTTTTTGGACCCAATTATTATATTGAATTTTCGATATTAATTTCAACGTATTTCTATTCCGTACGACCAAACGGTAACTCTAAACGCTACGAAATTTGAAATTCGATAATAATACATTATTACGAATCCAATGGAACTGGTTTCATCGAAATCGAAGACTATGCCCCGTATCGCTATTTTAACATCTCGATTATAATATAAAATTTTCAATTTCTAATTATTCACTTTTATATCCAATTTTAAATGTTAACAATATTCGTTGTTATTGAAATAAAATTTACATCAACTTCCGACATCATTTTCAATCATATTAAATTCAGAATTCCATTATTCTAATAAATTTCCAATATTAAATTTAAACAATTTAATCATTCAATATTCAAAAAAAATTCAATATTAGATTTTAAATGAATTTTAGTTATCAATCAATTACTTTATTTACATTTAATGAATCCAACATTTATTATTCAACTTCAGTTATTGATTATAAACCTAGTTAATATATATAATTTCATTTCAAAACTCGCTATTGCCAAATCTTCGAAATTAGTTTACTTCAAAATTTTACTCAAGTTCATATCCAATAACTTACATTCGAAATCATTAAATTTGTTTACTTTAACCATTTTTATTCAATAACTATATCAAATTCCATAATTTAAAGTGGTTAAAATTTCGGGTCGTTACACATACTATCTCCACTTCCATCACTTGGCGGAGTTTATAATATCATGTGAGAGAGACTTTTAAAAGATACTTGCAATAAATATGCACAACAAGTGGAAAATATTCATTTTTCTTTGTTTTGCCTTTAATTTCCTATGTTGCTTCTAATAAGATTACTAGCATTATTTTCAATATAATCTTGTAATGTTATTTCTAATAATTAACATTATTTTATATAGATTTCTAACATTATTTCTTAATGTTACTACTATTTAACTTTATTCTACCTAATCTACTCTTATTTAAATGACTAATATTTGTATAGTTCTACTTTCAATTATAGATCTCCTTAATTAAACCATTGCAGTGCGTTCACCTACTACTTTATTCTCGAATTCTAACCTTCTTTCAATTCTTTTTACACCATTTCAAACTTGTACTACTTCATATTGTCCTCCCATAAAAAAGAATTTTCCAATTTAAAAATTTTCATTTTAGAAAAACCAATGAGTAACATACGCTCCACCATCTTTTTTTAAAAGAACTAGTCTTTTTATTAAAACCCATTTATGGTTATTCTCGGCCTACCAAAATTTAAATTTTCTACTAAAACTTTTTGTTTAATATAATTTATATTTTTTCAAAAATTTATATTTACTTATTTTTCCCAAAATAGTTTTTTTTCCTATCCTCAAATAATTCCTTTGAAAATCATTTCAAATATATTACATATATATTTTCTCAAACTTCTATATTAAATTATTTCAACTTTTAAAACAATTTTCTAATAGGTCGGACTTGGAGTGGATTTTTATTTTGTCCCTTCTTTTGGACTTCTCTTCCTTCAATTTACTTATTGACTTATCTTCTTCCAACTATAAAATATGGCTATCATCTTAGAGTGATTACTTCACACCTTCCTTTGGGAACTCAATTGTCCTGGATATCTAAAACATATGAACTCTTACTTTCCCCTTATCTAGATCTTCTATACATCATCAATTGTCATTATATGGGGAACAATCATTGAGCTATCGGGAGCCAAACTAGGGAGTCATGTACTGTCCCGCTCCAGCAACCTTCCATATGCTACACTCATTCTCTTCCTAAGTCAACGCATTTCCATATGATGTATTTCCGTGTGGTAATCGAGGTAGGAGTATATCTTTAACTTCTTCCATTATCCCGACTTATAATCAACTTATCTATATTTCAGTGTATGGTTGCAAGTACTCTCTAGTCGGAATTTAAAGGATTCGGTGTATAATATATTTGTATTTATAGGCAAAATACATATACATTCACTTATCATTTCCTAAACAAAATTTCAAGATCGACTAACCTAAGCTTTAGTACCAAATGTAACAACCTGCACCGCAATGAGCCCGCATTTTCGCTAAATCAAAAACCCAAGCCACCAAGATATGGATCATTGGTTTGGTATCCTGCAAATAAACAAATAAATGCATATAAGAGCACTATCGAAATAACTCACAGCGGAATAGCTATCATATGGGTTGTAACCAGGAGGGGGTTAGAACAATGTTCTGGCGAATTATACATTTTACACATAACACTAGTTTATGTCGATTTTCTTCTATTCCATATTATGTCTTTTAGTTTTACTTAATCATCTCGATTCCATGTATGCATATGATACACCGTATCTACTCAAAGTAGACCATAACCGCGCGTGCACAGACACACACACACACACACACACACACACACACACATATATATATATATAAGTACCATAGTCCTCCTATGGACTAAGACACTATCCCTGCTAGTATCCATAATCTAGCACCACGTTATGATCCTTTATCAATGCAATATCACATGCATTAGAAATATATCTCGTATTACGGCTACTTATACAACTATGCATTGGGGAGGGTAACACGAAATGTCGATTCACTGATGTATCTCATCGTCTTCATCCGTGTCCATCTCTCAATAGTAGTTTATGCCTCGTCATGCATCTCGTAGTGACTAACACCATGTCACAATAACTTAGCGGCATTCTATTTTGCCTTTGGGATTTACTATTTGTCTGCTTCTTACTGATTATGAAGGACTCCACTCCTTGAACTACTCTTTTTTTTTTGAAATAATTCTTTTATGGGCTAGCTAGCCTTGCCCTAACAAATTAGCAAATAGATTTGGTGGTGCATTACCTAACAGGACCTACCCAAGCAAGAGGCATAGTCCGTTAGGTGTAACCCTATCTTTCTCGTTGACTGTATAGGACCGATGATGTTCTCGACCTTTAAAAACCCTACCCATGATTTGGTACCAACATATACTGACATAGCGTCGATCCTACTCACCATCCCATTTAGATTACCTAATGTAATTTAGGCAATACCTTCCTCTTAAATCATTGAAGCAGACACTACTGAGGGTATTCTGTCACCTATAAGTAAGTGTATATAACTGCATAGGTCCTACAGTTGGATATGTCCTACGTCAGTATTGTATATACACAATTGCTGGTTGCTCCTTATGGTGGATAGATTTCTATTCTGTAGTACTACTAACCTTACATCCCAACCCATTCTAATGACTATATGGTCTTTTACTTAGTTTAGGTAATTGGGTTATATCTCATAATTCATACCCTTCATAACATATATTTTAATTTGTCTACATTCATTTAATCAATACTTTTCTTTACTTTCAATCATTGATGTTCAGTAAATCTTATATAAATTACATTTGATTTATTCTTGTCGTTTACTATCATTTGTTATCCATTTCTAATTTGTTGACTTAAGTGTCATTTACTATTTCCGTTTTGTTTAACATTATTGGAAGAAATCTCATATTTTCTTTTTAACTCATATCTATATTTAATTGCCTATTTAGACTTATTACTTCCATATTTTTTTACTTGTATCTTCTTTTTTTACCATTTTTTTTCTACACCATCTTAAATTATATAATTTAGGTTTCCCATTTAAACTGTTGTAATGATTCATGCTTACATTATTTTAGTTATACATAAGGATTTTTATACCTTAATACATTGGAATTACTTCTTTCTCGAAAGGAAATTGTTAACATTCTAATTCTCTATAAATTACGTAAAAGAGAACTTGTGTTTCTATAAGAATAGGCAGTACAAAATACAATTCCCTTAATTTGTAACATCTCTTTCTTTTTGTTTATATTCCTTGTTATTTCAACTAATACACTTTTATTTGTATTTACAGACAATTTAGAAAAATTCACACTGTTACACAATTCATTCCAATGTACTAAAATATTGTCTAATCCCAATTTAATTTATAATTCTAATTTATGTTCAACAATCTATGTAAACTAACCAAATCTGAAATCCCAATATGATTTCATTAACAAGTTATTTACAAATCTAAGGGACTATTTATACTCCTAACTTCCCAAATACAAAAGTATACAATATCTATCAAGTTTAGGTTTTCCATGACATATGCGCATATTTTTCATTATCTACGCATACAATTAAATATTTCATTCGTGTTTTATATTGATTTCTTATGCATATAAAATTTAATATCCAAATTGTGATTATGTAGGCGTAAATGTAATAGATCTACAAGGATATAAATCCAATATTATTATAGAATATGTAATTTCTCACTTACCTCTTTTTAGCTTCAATTCTTCAGATCTTGATCCATTCCTTTTTTATTTGACTCCCTCTTACTTTAAATCCAAACTATAAAAAGGGCATACACCTATTAGAATTATAGATCTAGGGAAAGGATTGAATTAAATTTAGGTTTGAGTTTAAGATTCATGATTTACCTTTGTTTCTGTATTTTGAATCGAACATTTCCTTCTCTTCTCTTATTCTTTGCTTTTCTCCACTTATATATACAATTTTACTACTTTTAGAAGTCTAGAAATTCTAGAGAGAAGAGAATGGCAGAGCTTCGCTTTGTGACCGAAAAAATATAAGAAGAGAGTGAGAAATTAGGCCTATTTTATAGGTTCTAGAATCAATCATATCCGTTAATAAAAAATTTATTACATCTGGACCATTTGGTATGTGTATTGTCATTTTGACACTACCAATGGTCGACCGCTTGTTGCCTTGGGTCGACCGTTAACGGTCGGTCTGGGTGCCTTATGGGTCGACCTATGGCTTGTTTTACGTGTTAATCAATCAGCATTTTGATTTGTTTTTTTAATCGTTTGTTTTGTTCCTTTTTAAATATGATTATAGTAAATTATGTCCCACTTTACACATCTTCTAAGATTTAATTTTTAACATTAATGTTTCTTAATGTTTAAGCTTCCATTAACGTTATTAATTGACGTTTATTTTATTTTTATTTCCTTAATTACATATATAATTATCTATGACTTTTTAGACATAAAATGCCAACAATTTTTTTCCTCGAAGCCCACTGGAAAATTTTATGTAGAAAGTTGATAAGAAAATTGCCATGAACCCATTGGTGCAAGTTTTATAGCCAAATTCCAACGTTTGTAAATATTCCATTTTTTTCATTTAATAATTTTATTAATTAATCTTATAAATCAATTATTGAATTTTATGGGGTATTGCATCCTGCTTCAGTCGGGTACCGTAATAGTGCACTATATGGTTATTTTGGATGCCAAAGGTATAGGGCGGTCGTCTCACAAACCATCTCTAATTTTTCTCTATATCTTTATTGTTTTGATTAATGGAGCTCGGAGGACATGGTAACGAGGACCTTATATTATATAAATTGTATATATTGTAGATATGCCATTTGAAATGTACATACTTTATGTTGTGATTGTGATCGATATCATATGAAATAATGTGACTAACATTATTGTTTTTGAATATATGAGTATGTTATTGATAGTAAAATTTTGTTTCTTCCATTGTGATCTTAAAAAATATATCTAGAGATATATGTTTGTTTCTTGTCATCATCTCTTAATGACTCGTCTTTTTGGCTTATCGTGGTTTAATCATGATACAAACATTAAATCAAGGGGTTGAAAAATTGGGTTGTTACATTTGGTGCTAGAGAAAAAAACTTCCTTAAGTTAAGGACCGGGACATATTTAGAGAGCAGAGTTATATTTTTATATATGTACATATATATAGTATATCAGTCAAAGACATATGTATACACCACTTACTACCCAGTTGAGTTAACTATCTTTTGAGGAGTTGCTAATGAATTCCAACTATGGATGGCCAAGAATGAGTAAATAATCTGATAAAGAAATGGAACAAAGACAAATACTGTTGGGTTGAAACCAGAAGTGGAATTGGTACTAAAGTCAATATTATGCATATTTCAATTTCAAAGTTCCTATTTGGTTTCCCCGATATCTATATCGATGAGACAGACCGATACTAACCCCATAATACCTACACATAATGTATGATAAGTGGTTCTTGATCTAATGCAGGGACTAAACCATAACTAGTAATGTGGGCATGGCTAAACACTTATTAGAAAATATTCAATCTTTGGGAGTTAATTTGATGGATGCACCATATAAGGAGGTGATGGAGTTTGTAGAAGAATTGAGTTTTGGAAAGAGAATACTTTTAAAAAATGAATATTATTAAGGAATTATTAATAAGGTAATTATTGTTGGAACCATAACTATCGGAGGATTTATGAATTAATATCGTATTTATTTAAGATTATACAAATACTTGAAGAATTTGAACAAATGGATTAAAAGATTTATTTCAAAATAATTAGGATTTTTCCGTTTCGACAAATATATTGTTTAGTTGAAAATTGAAAGATTTATGGTGTTAAATTTTTAATATTTATTAATATATGATTTAATGTTGTTGAAATGGTTTTCTAATTCAATATGAATATGGCTAGTAGCCAAAGCTGATCTTAAAATGTATTTTCCCATGCATATATATAGGATGTATTATCTAATAGTGTTGAAAACCATCTATTTACAAATTAAAATGATGCATACTTATATACATGATAAAATGATAATATATTATATGAACAGATGTTTTGAAATAAAGTAAGAATACTTTAGAAAATAATGATAGTTAAATTAAAATTGAATGTATTTTAAGTAGTTAATATTAAGTTACCGAGGTTAAAAGAAGTAACTAGTGTTGAAATTAAGATATAAAAACAAAGAAAACATTTGATGAAAGGATTGTATTTTATGGCCTTTAGTTAATGGGATGTTCTACAAAACAATATTTTAAAAAGTGATAATATATTTTAAAACAATACATAAGTTTTAAATTCTGATATTATAATGAGTTTATGATATCTTTTACTACTATTTTAAAGTATGAAAAGGGAATTTCGAAATTTTTCGGATTAAGGTCTTTAACTGGTTATGATGCATAAAAAGACGATAAGGGTTATACATTGTATCAGTTGTATTCTTTATCAACTTTGAAATTATGTTTACAAGGAGATATTAGCAAGAATGGATAACTAATATCTTGATAAAGAGACGGAAAATGAGGCGATTAAGACTCGCACCTCCTATCACCGAAAAGTGCCCCAGCATTGGGGACGAGCCTCCCACTGCTCGACAAGCATCCCCTTGTGAGAAGCTCTAGTCGATCAACCTCATAACTAGACCCGAGGTAAGATAGCCATCGTCGGTAATCTTGATCTCCGCCTTGCTCCTCTTTGAAAAATTCCTAAGACTCAACACTCACGTCAATATCCAAGGTAGTCTTCCTACAGGCTACCGAGTGAATCCCTGCTCTATCTTCACCCTCAAAGATTCTTAGGAGCATCAAATTCCTGTTTACATGTCTAGGGGCATCGGAGATTAATAGCCAAGCATTCTCTCAAGCTTGCTTCTGAACCCATGGCCATCTTTGAAGAGATAATTGAAGTCTTTAAATCCCATATTGTTCAGCATTGATGTCAAGGCTATCCAATGAGGATGAGTTTACATGTGCTTATTACCTTGTTTGGGGACCGCCACCGAAGGCCGCGTGAGTCATCACTCCCCTCTTAGACGACAGGCTATCCATGAGGATGAATTACCAAGAATTCATTTCCTTATCGAGGAATTCCTAGGTTATCCAATGGGGATGATTTTCATGTGCTCATTACCATCGCCCTTACTCACCCTATGTTGTGCAAGTTGACGCTCCCCTCCAAGCCGATAGGCTATCCACGAGGGTGAATTATCGAGAATTCATTTCCTTATTGGAGAATGCCCAGGATATCCAATGAGGATGAGTTTTTATATGCTCATTGCCTTGTTTAGGGATAGCCACCCTTCTTCGCCTAGGACCATGCGAGCCATCACTCCCCTCCTAGCCGACAAGCTATATGAGGATGAATTTTTGAGAATTCATTTCCTTATTGGGGATTGCCAGGCTATCCAGCAAAGTTTAATCACCATGCATTCGTTTCTTTGTTTGGGGACTACCCCTTTCTCAAAAAGTCTAGGTGAGATGTCTCTCCCCTATGAACCATAATGCATCAATGATTAGATGCACCTCTACAGTGGTCCGTATCCCTCGTTCATGATGCCGCTCATCCTTTGAACAAGATGGGGCATTGTTGTCTAGAAAAATGCTATTACCTGAGTGACACTGAAGTCGAATAGCTACAGTGCACCTACATAAGAATAGATCTGGCCTTCCTTTACTTGCAATAGGTCACCCAAGAGAATTTTCAAGCCGCTCAGCGCTTAGGTTCGAACCGGGACAACCTACAATCAAAGCAACGCACGGTTAAGTTCAATTTTGACAATTTCTATCTGCTAAGTTCTTGTGAACAATGGCACTAACCGCCTGTCTTACTATTATCTTTCCATCATACAAGAATGCTTGAGCCAACTATACACCCTCGGTCGAGCCGAGTCTTATGGTCCTCTAAGAATCAGGTGATGTGTCACCCTGGAGAACCCTCGAGCCATACGTGCTCTGGTTTGAGCCACGGTCCATCCACCACTACGCATATGACTCTTTGTCACTCGGGATAACCCATGGGAAAGCATGTGCTTCCACTCAGCGCCAGCACCACCCACCACTTAACGCATAGGAGGCACTCAGCTTTTATAAGCGAACAACCAGGCATAGCCTATCGTATGACATCTTGCTACTTGGAATATTTTAAACATATTTTTTTACTGAAAATTATAAAAAAATGCTTCGAGTAGTGCATTACCTAAAGAAACCTCCAATCCCCCTCCATCATTTTTAGGTTTGAATTGGGACCGCCCCATGGCAAAGTAACAAAGTGAGGCTTAATTGTCACAAACCAGTCTCGCTACCTAACAAGCAGTCGGGTGGCATGCTTGATGCTCGCTTATGAGTCAACCTGAATGGGCAGGAAACCAAAGAAATTTCGTCATACCAATGCAATGACTGCTAGCTATTTGAAATATGCTACCCTATAAGTCGAAAGCAAAAACCAAACTACTACAGCTAGTTTCTTAAACCAAAAGTTTGCAACAAAGAATTTTTTTATTTAGTTCAATAGTGCATAGGGGAACAATGCTGGTCCCACTAGGCTTATAATAGTTTTCAATCGCTAATTAGTTGAAAAGAAGAAGAAGAGAAAGGGAAGAAGAATAAGAAGATCATCAACAACGCTCTTCCAAGGCCAGAAAACCTACACTCTTATCACTACCCAGAAAACGCCCAGTAGGGAAAACGATCAAGTAATTGCTGAAGAAAATTAAGCAAGCTCTACATCTCTGAAGCACCTCAGATGCTTCGATCGATCATGACTTTGTTGGAGAAGGAGTGTGCCGCCACCACCAACACCTTCAACATCAACTCTTACAGGAGATTGCAAAAAGCTCCCATGCAACCTCATCAAGGAGCAGACCAAGGCCTTAGCGGTGACATCTGAATCAAAGGTGTTAGCTCCTACTCCTAAAAAGATGTAGAAGCTTCCAAAACGACTCGAGGTTAGGAAAATAGAAGCATCAAAGCAAGGAGGTGCCCTAGCCCCACCTAGATCTATAGCTCAAGCTTGACGGTTGATCAACATCAAACCTTTGGTAAGGGGATCTAGGTCCTAGTCAAATGCAAGGTCCATGTCAACCAGCCAAAATCCAAGAGCAGCGGTCCAAACTGCCATTGGCAAGCATAGTTCGACACCAGAGAAGGCTACCTCATTTCTAAACCCCACTAAATCCAAGAAAAATCCCAAAGATTGACCAAAAGCCAAACGCATAAGAGTAATGGGTAAGGAAGAGGAAGATGAAACCATCTTTTTTTATAAAGAGAAAACCATGCGGAGTAAAAATCTGTATAAGAAATTATATGGCCAAAGCTCCAAGGGTTTGAAATGGAAGGGGAATGGAGTATTTATTTCCTTTTCCTTTAATCGTAGCCGATAATCGCAGCTAACGTAGTCAAAAAGGCAATGAAATTCTCGACCGTTCAAAGGTGACAAGTGTCGTGTCACACCAGGCATGTAGGCAAAGAGACACCTTTGTGCCACATCTCAAGATGCACAACCATCGCAACTAATGATGCAAGGCCACATAGATAGTGCATTAATTGCATAATAGAACCACCAATCGATGGAAGTCTTCTAGATTTTATAAGCCCGCACCTGCTCATGGGTATGGGCTAGGGGAAAATGTTACTTATATTTTTTGTAAATAATAAGATGAGCTGATCACGGTTTCTTAGCTTAATTTTCGGTCTAAGTAAGCCTGGGCCTAGACCTATTAAAATTTGACCCAACCCATTAACCCAACCCATTTACCCTACTTATAAATGGGTTTGATCAACCCATTTATGAACATTATAAAATGGGTTATGGGTTGGGTTGACCCATTTTTAAAAAGGTTATAAAGAGGTAACCCGTTTACCCATTTATTAAAAACATTAAATTTTAATATAAATTTGAATAATAAGAATTTTAGACATACATTATAATTTTTCATGGAGACTGACAGTTATACTTAGAAAATAACAGGCTACCACATCCCCATTTTTGAATTCCGCCTAGTGCAAAAGCCGCTATTTTTTATGTTCAGACTGCAATAACTTCTTCGTTCTAACTCGGAATCGGGCGAGACTTCGACTGATCAACTCCAACCAAAATTATGGTAAGTATGGAACACTCGGATACTTCATCGTGTGAACGCCACTGTAGTTCTCCTAGGGGATTGACAATTGTACTTAGAAAATAACAGGCTACCACATCCCCATATTTGAACTCCATCTAGTGCAGAAGCCGCTATTTTTTTGTTCGGACTGTAATAACTCATTCATTCTAACTCGGAATTAAGCGAGACTTCGACCGATTTACTTTCACCTAAATTACGGATAGTATGGAACACTCGGATATTTCATTGTGTGAACGTACACTGCAGTTCTCCATAGGAACTAATAGTTATACTTTTCTCCATAGAAACTAATAGTTATACTTAGAAAATAATAGGCTACCGCATCTGCATATTGAACTCCACCAAGTGCAGAAGCCGCTATTTTTTTGTTCAGACTGCAATAACTCCTTCGTTCTAACTCAAAATCAAGCGAGACTTCGACCGATCAACTCCCACCTAAATTACGGACAGTATGGAACGCTCGGATATTTTATCGTGTGAACACACACTATAGTTCTCCAAGGGGACTGACAGTTATACTTGGAAAATAACATGCTACCACATCCATGTATATGAACTCCGCCTAGTGCAGAAGCCGCTATTTTTTTTTGTTCAGACTGCAATAACTCCTTCATTCTAACTCAGAATCAGGTGAGGCTTCGGCCGTTTAACTACCATCTAAATTACGGATAGTATGGAACACTCGGATACTTTATCATGTGAACGCATACTATAGTTCTCCAAGGGGACTGACAGTTTTACTTTGAAAATAGTAAGCTACATCATACCCATATTTGAATTTTGATGAAAATTAGAATTAAAATTATAAATTTTTGGCGGATCTCAAAACATAAAAATTAGGATTAGAGTTATTTTATATTTTTTTATTAGTCAAATTAAATATAAATTTTAAAATAAGTTAAACGGGTAATCCTCTTATTAAGTGGGTTGGATCATAAATGGATAAAAGAGAATGGGTCATAAATGGGTTGGGTCAAACTTGACCCAATCCAACCCATTTGACAGGCCTACCTGGGCCTAAGCCAACCTACCACAAGCTACTCAAAAATAAAAAACAAGCTAGCAAGTCTTACTTCGACTGCCGTCCAGGTTAGACCATTGTTGGTCTATCCTCTCCGTGGCATTTTAGGTCGGTCTTCGGGCCATGCAACCCAAAGCAACGACTAACAGCTAGCTCATTAAGTAAAGCAAGGAATCCATACTACTCGGCGCAGTCCCCATCTCCGACCCACCTCCCTTATAACTAACTGGCTCCCAATAACCCGTCTACTCATGCACCTCCCTTGGCCCGTCACCCAATCAATGAGTCTCTAGATCTCTTTAGGCACAGCCGACTACCCCGATTATGATGCATCCCTCACAAGCAACGTTACAGTTGGGCCTCCATATCATTTTGAGTAATTCCCCAAACCCGAGTGTTTCGGCCCGCCCCTTCATCACTACCCTAGTGGTTTCTTGCCTTTTTCCATGTCCTTGATAAAAGGTTGGCCTACCCAGCCTGCCTTACCACATCAGCATATAGGTAAGGTCGTCAAAGAAGTACCACCAAATATGTGCTCTTCTAACATAGAGTATGCTACCACTATGCATGAACATTACCTGAACGGTAAGGGCAGGGTAAGGTATGATTTTCCTTACTGATATTGACCTTCATCACCAACTTCTTTCATTTCGCTGGTTGTCCCTCAATAATTAGATCTACGGTACAATGCCTTTCCAGCCGGTTTTATGGTATTATCTTAGTCGTCCAAGCATCAGTTTCAACCACTATAAATACCCCATGCATGGCAACTTCTAAGGGTTGGTTGGTCGCCACCCACTAAGGGTCGACTACTGGTTATTAGTCATCACCCGCTAAGGATCGACCGCTCAAAGGTTGGTCGCCACTCAGCGAGGATCGACCATTCGATTGTTGGTCCCACCTACCAGTAGCCGATTGTTCAAAGGTTAGTCTCCACCCACTAAGGATCCACTATTAGGTTGTTGGTCACACCCACCAAGGGTTGATTTATTTAGGATCCATCAGTCACTCGCGATCCCACGTCCTCAACTTAATGTCAAGCAGCAGATTCCCACATCAGCTCACCGTCTACAATCCTATGCTTAACAAGCCCTCAAAACTAGCAGCAGCCTTAGTCTTGAGCCGTCCTTTTTACTTTGTTGTGTATCTCTTGTAATTCCCTGTAATTATAAGAAAGCAATATAATAAGAGGAATTCATAGTATATGCAGGCAACCCTATCGAACCACTCTATATCTTGTGTCATTTACCCACTGAATGCTCGTTTATGCTCTTAAACTAGACGATTAGAAAATATCCTTTTCTTTTCATGGTGCAATTCTTAGGTTGAAAAAAAACAATAAATAATTACTATCTTCAATAACCTCTTCCGAATCACACTGGTCTAATGTGTATATCATACGCTCAATAACATCCTCAACCGGCATAGATGTTTGTGCCCAAGCAGAAAGGTTGATGACAACTCCGCCTTTAGCAGATGAGCCGATACTAAATG
Organism: Allium cepa; assembly: GCA_030765085.1. Lineage (NCBI taxonomy): Eukaryota > Viridiplantae > Streptophyta > Magnoliopsida > Asparagales > Amaryllidaceae > Allium > Allium cepa. Next base: position 614,148,693 of record CM060942.1, on the reverse strand, counting down.
GGAAGGAGTGTTAGTATCCTCTACCCCTATGTACCAATGAAGGAGAGCATGTTTGATCCATGTCATGATGAGCTCCTTGGTCTTGCTTGGGATGGCTAAAGAGAGGGCATTTCCATCATTCGTGTTGTCTTACCCAATGGAGGTAATCAACATGTGCATTCTGCTTTTAGTAACTGGGGTGATTTTGTCATGAATGGGCGACGAACTGCTCGGGTAATCCTCCAGGTATGTCACCGCCGATGGTTTCCATTTCTTGTTGCAACATTAGTACGTACATACTACATTTTTATTTGTTGTAGGAAAATGCTACAACAATCTCTAAAGATGCCTGCTGATAGTCTTGAACACATCCTACACCTCCCACAGTCGAGAATTTAATTGTTAGGCGTTTGTAAGCCACTATTGCATAATCCGCAAGGATTGGCCTGCCTATTAAATATTATACGTAGATGGGCAGTCCACCACAATGAATTGAACCTGAATTTTTACCACCAATGGGTCCTTGTCGAAAGTGACTATATGTGATGTGACCCTCCATAGGTGCTATGTTGATACCCCTGAACCTGTAAATAGGAAAGTCATAGGGAGCAATGTTGGAGGTGGAATGATTCATTCTATTGAATATATCTTTGAACATAACGTTGACGGAATTGCCCTCATCAATGAAGACATGGTGGACCTTTGTATTAGTCACGCCATGTGATGGGGAAAACCAACCCCTCTTTTATCCTCAACGGTGAATGCGATGTTTTTAGAATCTTCCTCGACCAAGGGACCTTGGAGGCTCAGAGATCCACCATATATTGGTAGGATCTTGGTGTTGATCGAGGCTACGCTGTTGTCATTTTCCTACTGAGGTGGGGCAAGTAGATTTTGTCGAGAGTTACGCTACTCCACCTATTGCATAATACTGAAACAACACCCTTTGAGAATTAGTTGTTCTATCTCATCTTTGAGGTCTCTATCATTGCTTGAGTGGCCATTGAATTGGAAAAACTCACAGGATTTGCATTTGCCTTTAGGCTCACCCCTCCACCTTGACCGAGAGGAGTGAGCTGTTGAAATGCCTTGCATTCATAGGTGGTGAGGTAAATAGTTTCCATATTGTGGTTTAGGGTTGCATAACTTGTGTACCTAGGTCTGAAGCATGCTCCGTCATCAGAATGTTTTTTCCATTCTCTTGCGGATTATCTTTCGACGGTTATCCTCTCTCTGACCTGTTTTTTCCCTTTGGCCGACCTCGTTGTCACTATTGGAGATATCTGCCTCTTCTACTCTTAGTATGGTGTTTGCCCTTTGGAGGAAGCCAATAAGGGACGAAGCGGGCTGCTTTTGTAATTGTTCCACATACGGGACCAATATTTCACTCCCAAATAGAGGTCTACCACCAAAATATTCTTACAATCCTTTCTCGCTGTTGTTGATTCATTGTTAAAACGATTGACGTATGAGTGGAGGGACTCACTCGGCTCCTGTTTTATGTTTCCTAGCTCGCTAGCCATCCTTACCCTTGTCTTTGATGTGAAGAAATAGGCCTTGAAGTCCAAACACAATTGGGCCCATGAGTGTACACTTCTAGCTTATATGTTAAGGAACCAACGGGATGCCGGCTCGGTCAAGGTAGGAAGGAATATGAGGCACTTTGCATGAATGGAGATTCTACTAGCCTGGATGACCGAGTTAAAGGTGGTGATGTGATTAGATGGGTCTGCACACTTGTCGTACTTGTCCATGGGCAGTAGGACATAGCTACAATAAACGTATGCATCAAAGATATCTTCATAGAAAGGGTCCTTGATCTTGCCATCAAACCCCTCCTCATCCCTGGGCCACTTTGCTTGGATCCAGCGTATCTGCTAATGCATGGCGACCATCTCTTCTTGGAGGCTGGGGAGAGGCTTCTCGGTAAATCTGTCTAGCATTTGTAATCTTTGGTGAAAATACGATGAAGGAGAACGATGATGATTGTCTAGAGTAGGATACTTGTTCCTAGCTATCGATTGGGACTTGGGTGGATAATGTCACCTTTCTATGGATCTAGGTCGGGGTATCTCCCGTTGTGGTCGGGAGTGAATCGACAATTCTCTAGGACCTATGGCCCTACCTTGTTCTCCACCATTAATGTGTTTAAAATGGAGATCGCGGTCTCCATTTGCTATTTGCAAGCGTTGGAATAAAAACTACCTTTCGAACAATGGAGATCGATGATTATCGATGGCTTAGGTTCTAGGATCTCATGAACATCCTCTTGCATTGGGAAAACATGAGAACTCATGTGGTGGGCATGAATCTCCTTGAGTGAGTGATGATTCTAAGACTACCCTTTCCAAAACTTCAGCAGTGCTCATGAGGTTGTATTCGGCTCGAGCAACTGGTTGAGGAGTTAGCTCGAGTGTAGGTAGGGCAAAGTTGATTGTCATTCGGGCGTCCATCCTTGTCCTCGAACTATCTATTTCATGGGTCAAATTATCCATGTTTTCCACTTATTGCACCATGGTGCACCATATGTCCATGTTGAACCCTAGGGTAAGGCAGGCAGTAATGGCGATGGTGTTATATTAGTTTCATGCTTATTAGAATTGTTGGCGTTAGGTCCTAGAGCTAGTTCAATGGTAACAAACCAGATTAAATGTTTGAGGAAAGAAAGTTTCAAGGTTCCGCCTTCCTCCTAGCATCAAAATACTAACTGTATTATTCGTCAACCTTGGAATTGCATTTACGGTGATATAGTAGCCAGAACGGATAAATAATATCTTGATTAAGAGATAAGAAATAAGGCAATTCTTATACGTGAAAAAATAAAGAGATAACGGTGTTTAGAGTGGTTCGATCGAAGATGGTCAACGTCCACTATTAGGAGCTTTTTTATTCCTATTACTTTTGTTTCCACAGACCAAAATACTAGGTTAAGTAACTAAAAATACCAAGATGCTCTTCTATAATCATAGGCTAAGTTTTCTTTCTTATTTTTGAAGTGGCAATATATGATGTATTTGTATTGACTGAATTCGACATTTGGACGGCTAAGATTGATCGGAATTAGCCTCGAAAAAACTCTAAGCGGTTGTTGATCATGTACAGTTGACTATTATGCCATATGGGATGCCAAGTTACCTACATGATGTATATATGGAAGCTAGCGAACTAATTGCGAAAACATCTCTAAAATGCGGTGGACGACATAGAGTAGGAGGTAGTTGTACCAAAGGTACTACGATGTCGTCAAAATATATGGGGGCTACTGCATACTAGCGCCTATGTAGATGAGCCCCGCTAGTGGAGACTGACCTCCCACAATGCATCATAGATGGTACATATCTTATGTCAAGGGAGCTTGATGGTTTATTGGCATGGTTGAGGGATGTCAGGCGGTGGCAGATTCGGGTGAAGATGATGACGACCGAGGATGTTGTTTAGATAGTTTTACCAATTGGCCAGGTCGACCGCCATTGGACGTCATCCTTAAGAGTAACTAGCCTTAACTATGCATGATGTCTGTAAGGGAGACCAACCTGATAGTTTCGTTGAAATGGATGAGGCTCTTCTACTAGTGAGCCCAACCGGGCTGGTAGGTGAAATATAGAACTTATGGATTGTGCAATGGATAAGAACGATTCATGGGCTTTGACTGTTGGTATTTGAGATAGATCGGGAAAAGAAACAGGGCCATCATGCATTTGGGCCAAGTGAGATAGGGGCTTCTGAGTGGGCCAGCCTATCTCTTTATTTTGCAAGAAATATGAGCAACGGACTGGAAGCTGACCCTCATGCAATTATGCCATCATCTACTTCAAGAAGGTAAATTAGATCATGATAGGAGGTGAGTTATCATTTTGGTTAAGGAATGTGATTGTGATAGTGTAAGTGCAAACATGATGCATAAAGCTAAGGTGGTGTCAAATCCATCCAAAGGAGTGATCCATCTATTTATGATTTTCCATGATTTGGAATTGGTTATATGGTGTAGAGTACTTTAGTGACACATATGTAATGAATCTCTTGGGGTATGGGTTGACCTTGGAGGAGATTAAATGACTCGTTATAGGATGAAATTGTATGGAGATAGGAATGTGAATTGTATGAGTAGTAGTGGATCAGACTCGATCTTGTTGCGAGTCATGACCTTGACAGTCCCATGTTGATGAATTTTTATTTATCATATAGTATGAAAATCCTATATGATACAATAGAGAAAAGATTTTGATTTTTCCTTCCAAAATAAATAAAATATACTAATCCTTATAACATGACACATAGTCATACAATTCTAGAAGAGAATCAGAAGTTGAATAAGAGAATTTTAGAATAGGTGAAAGAAAGTGATAGAGTTAGGGGTATGGCCTAGGGATAATTATGTAATTTGTTACATATATCAAACTCGTTGACCAATCTTGTTCAAAAATGATAGGTATTTTCTTTCTACAATATACTTGATATAATGTGTTATGTTAATTGATTAATTTAATTAAAAGTATATTTAATAGAAAATCTATAAATGGTATATTTTGTGATAGTAGTTACAAAGTGTTTTAACCGTGAATAATTTATCACAATGAAATAAATATATCATTTTAAATTTTCCTAGTCAAGATGCATCGAGGCTGGATATTGATGTATCTGTTAAGACTAGAGTAAGTAATGCACTCCAAATTTTGGGCAGTTTGTTACTCATAACTGCTAGGGGCACTTAGAGGTTACATGCCATTAGTTATTGGATAATCGTGGTGTTGAATATGCGCTTATATGATTTTTGTTTGATGATAATAAACATATATACATTCGTTTAAATGTATTTGATAATATACTATTTTATTTTTTCACAGATTAAATAAATATTTGCAGAATAAAATAAATAACACGAAATTTGAATTCAAACGAATATTTTATTCAAACAAATATTTATTACATCTTTGAATAGTACAATTTCAAGCTCTCACTATAACTATACAACTTTGATTACAATTACATCACATTTCACATTTACAATTCACCTCACTACATATCACTCACACTCGTATTTATCTTCAACTTCATTCCAGTTTGAATCCAGCATCTGAGCGATCTGCAAAAATATAAACTAACGCAGTAAAATTGAAAATAAAATATTTTTGCGATATAAAATAAAACGTGAATTTTAAAAAAATGATATTTGCCTCAGTTATTTGGGTTGTTCGTCATCATTTAAATCTGAATTCATCATACACGAACAACTTGTGACATACACAGTATATTACTGTATATGCCACAAGGCCGTGCACACCGATATATACACTTGATAATGCTACAGGGACAGGTGAGCACAGGTCAAACCCAAATGCAAAGCCGGGTTCAACGCACGTGCAATATATTTAAAATCACGACACAAGCACAAGGTCAAACCCGAGCTGCAAAACTGAGTTCAACACAGGGGAGGTGCACAGTTACAACCAACTACATGCAAGAGGCAACAAAGACCAATCAGTAACATGCTAACGAATTATCAAACTTCACAAGCAATGACCCGTGCAATGATTCAACAAAGATCAAGTCATGGAGTCGCAGTCACAATGAAACTGCAGTGGAACAGCTGCAACATGAATGAAAAGACCAGATTTTCATATCAAACAAGTGCAGACTCGACAATGTTCACAAATGCAAAAGAACAGTGAAGCATGTACAAACTGCAGTGAATACAGACAGTAAACCAAGCTTCAAAATAAACATCTCATGAATATAAGATGTCGAAGCCAGCAGCATCAATGCAATAAGCAACAGTATGCACCAGTCCAGGCTACGACATAGTTGCAAACAACAGGAATGAATATCAAGTGAATACAACATGAAGCACTGCTACTCAAGGCAACTAGGAATGAACAGTTTCAAAAATGTAAAGATCAGGAAAGTGAACAATGCTTGAAGACTGCAGCGGTCAATATAAATGCACAGTGCAAACATAAGTACATCAACCCAATAGTGATCATGCAAACTGACTTGAAGATGGCCACCAACATAAGCAACAACATGAACCAACTATATGAAGTACACAATAGGCCGAGTTTCAAGACACTAAGCAGCAGCAAGCAGATGCAAGCTACAACTTCAAATGAACCAGTGACAATGCAACAATCAACTCAACTGAATACAGAAAAATGCACAAAGGTATAGCAAGAGTCACAAGACCATCATGCAGTTTGCTGTGGTATGAGCTCAAGTCAGAACAAACAGTGGCAAACTACACAACTAGATCAAAATGAGACATACACAAATATATCAACTCATACATGAACAACAAGTTTTGCAGTGATACAAAACAAGTTCGACAGGCAACAAGCAAAAGGTCACAGTGAAGTTGAAATCATGGAAAGTGGACAGCAAATACCACAAGCCTCAGCAATATGCACATAAACAAGATACAACTGGTTCAAGGCCAGAATGACTATAAGATAATGCAATCTGAACAACAGATCAGCCATGACCAAAGCATAACAAATGAACACTACAAGTCAGAGAGTAGTTCAAATGATGAAGCACTGCAACATCAAAATGCAAATCATGGAAATGAAACAACTCCACTGACTCAAATGAACATACTAAACAACACAATCAAACTGCAAACAACAACACGAAGGCAACATGATCAAAAGTTCAGTGCCACAACAATCATGACAACAGCAATACATTATCATGAAGACCAAAATTCACAGTGAAGCCAAATATACACAAGTGCAGATGAACAGATTCAAGCCAAAGTCAAAAATAAATTATCAGTGTTCAACGTCAAAGATCATGGCCGAAGTAATGCAGAGCCATGAGTCACGAAATCAAAACAGTGCCGAGATTGCCTTGGCAATGAAGGAATATAACCAAGTCAAAGCCGGTGGTCATCACAAAATCCAACTCGAAGTCAACCAGAGAAAATCACGAAATTGATTTTAAAACCGTGTCAACCAAGGAACCAAGTTTATACGATTATGAAAAAGTCAGAATCAATCTCAATCATTCAAGCATCATCAAGTGGTCGAAGTGATTCAGTAGAAAAATTCAAATATATTCGTACGAACGCAAATCTAGGGTTACAAACCCTATATAAATCAAATTCACATCATCGGCAAGTAGCATGGAGTTCAATCAAGTATTACAGAATAGAATAAACTAAAAATCACATACCGAATCGAATCGAACTCCATCAACTCAAAGCAGCCACAGTGAGCTTCAAGGAACCAAATCGATCAAGGCAACACGCAAATCATCGTTGATTCGATTGAATTAAACAGGCGCTTCGAGATACAAAACCCTAAATCTGGAAAAGGGACGAACGCCGTTATTCTCAAGAAAAAGGAACCAGGCCGACAAAATAAAAAGAGAAAAGGGGACGCATTTTTAATCATCTAATTATTGGGCCGTTTCCACCAATATTTAATTTAGGCTTACATTTTATAAATTAGGGTTTTGTATTTTAATTTATTTTTAATTTGTATTTTCCTTTTTTTTTAAACCGTTTAATTTTTTCTAGTCGTGTGACTAGGGTACAAACTACGGTGTGTAGTTTGAGAATTCGCAACTCAGTAGTTGAGTTGTGGCAGGGTTTTGAGCGTAGAGTTAGATTAGTCAATAGCGGTGTATAGCGAGTTTACGTGTGTAAGCGAGGGACTATCTAATTTCTAGTAGAAACCTTGGGGGCAGCACGTAGGCAGGGTTTTGCCGAAGCTGGGTAAATTCTGTGTTGTTCTATTCTGTTATTTATATTCTGCGATATCTGTGCTGCTATTCTGTGATCTGAATTGAAATTAATTTATAAGCTTCCGCGATTAATTTTTATAATTTACACTATCACCCTATTCACCCCCCCCCCCCCTCTAGGGTGAAATCGATCCTACACGTGGAACAACTCACTTGATAGTTTTTTGTTAGTTAATATAACTAAGGTCAAACAGAAAATATCGATATGACCGATTTACACAATTCTCTTGACTTGAGATAACTATAGACCTTCAATATAAAAGCTTCGCTTTGATTAAAGTCAAATCATGGCATGACTTTTCATTGAACGACTATAGTTGGGTCGAGTGGAAGTATTGGAAGTGAAGCATTATCAAGTGAGGATTCGTCTTCTTGGTTATATGGCAGTATCACGGTCACCTAAAGTCAACACAAAGTCAAAGTCTCTTGCCAGAGCATTTTGATCAATAATAATAATAATAACTGAACCAAGGACTTTGTGTTTAGACTATAGAGTTGAATATGGATGATGTTGGAATTTTGACCATTACCAAATTCTGCAAGTCCAAAATGATATAGGTTTGACAAAGAGAATTGGTGTAAATAAATGTTACAGCCAGGTATGCTTTTTAAACTAAAATTTTGATTTTACCGAAACTAAGTAAGCGATAAATTTGACCATAATTCACACTACCAGCTAAGTGGTGTGTGGACGTTAACACTCAAATAGTTTGATGTTAATTGTTGGAAAATTTCACCCAAGAGTTACATAACCAAAAGAATGAATTCTCTTTAGACCAAATGATTTATTTAGTATATAATTGTTAGAAATTAATTCAACTAATTATATATTTACGAAATGTTAATTATAAATTTTGAATATGATTTGAGCAATTAATAAATATTATTAAATATATATATTTATAATAGTTATAAATATATTGATCGATATGCGATATTGATAAGCTATTAAATTAGATTTAATTGCATAGTATTTTGGCCTAGGCTTAAATGGGTTTAAGGCCCATCATTAGGGCTGCAAATTTCAACTATGGAATGGGCTAGGGGTGGCTAAAATATAGGGAATAGGCATGAAGATATGTGGTTAAGACTGAGTGAGAAGGGGTAATAGATTTACCAACTTTCTATCTTATATCTCTAACCTTAATGATTGACACTCTTTTGGTCGTCGTTAACTTCCTCTTTGCTGGTCAAACCATGTCAAAAAAACAACTTCAAAATCTCAAATCAAATTCAAGTTAAATCCAAAGCTGTTCGATAGTGAAAGGTCTGTGATTCAAAACTAGCAATCTAAAGGATCAATGTGGAAGAGAATTCATTGTTTCAATGTTGGCATAAAGGCGTCTGTAGCAGGTAATATTTATTCATAAATTAAATATATTATAATCTTCATATAATATATTGATCATGTAAACCTATATAAATACATATATCTTTGTTATTTAGTTAGTTAAGTGAGATTTTTATGTTGAATGTTGTTGTCATAATGGAGATTGGTTATGTGTATAAAATATGATGATCATATTCATAATATAGTTATAATCTCATACTATAAGTTAAATAAATTTTATTTATTATTTTGTTAACTTATTTATATATATTTATATATTTAACAGCAAATCTATATATATATTGTATAAAAACATATATGTTCATATACACTTTATAATATTAATCTAAAATTTTGCTAATACATATTTATGGTTATTATGAATTACAAGTTTCGAATATAACTTTTATATTATTATTATATTAATTATCAATTTTAATGTATGTATGATTTAATAAATTAATATAAAATGTGTAAGTTTTTTAAAATTCAAATATTATTATTTTTTAAATTTAATCATCGCATCCGAAGATTTTGGAAAAAAATTCAGACTTTTTTAACACAAATTTTTTTTTTTTTAAATTAATTCAAAATTCGACTATTTTATGATTAAAAATATTATTTTAATTCAAAAAATTAGCCCCTTATATGTGATCCAAAGCTTTCCAAATATTAAAAAATTGAACTTTTGTTTATAAATAATTTTATATTAATTAATTGAGGACGAAACTAATTATTAATTTATAATACACACACACCCACACACACACACATATATATATATATATTAAAATCATAATATTTTCAAATCTGAGATACTTTCAAACTGGAAAGTTAATAAAAAATTATATTATATATATATTATATTTATATTATGTATTTACATATTTTATATTATAAAATAATTTATCATTAATTATTATATTTACTTTTACATATACATACATACATATATATATTAAATAAATACTTTATTTTAAACTTGTATAAAAAATATTTTATTAATTATATATATATATATATACACATTTCAATTGTTACTTACAGTATAATATTTAATTATATAAATATAAAAAACACACATATATTTTTGTATCATTTTAATAATAAAACTTATTTACATATATGTATTTATATATACGCACACACAATTATATATATACACAATCAATTAGAATTTAAAGCTATATATACATGCACATATTTAACAACATATAATACATATAAAATGGGCTAATATGTTTGTTGTGATATAAATGCCAACATCTATATACGGGCATGTTATGCCCTTCACGGATTATTATGTTACACATGTATATACATAAACACACATAAATGTGTGTGTGTGTGTGTGTGTGTGATGTATGATGTATATGACACATGTGTGTGTATGTGATATTTCTAAACAAATTAACTTCATATTACAAAGTATATGATTTTAAATAAAATACAAGATTTTATTTAAAACAATAAATAAATTAGATTTTATAGGCCCAATAAAGATCTAATATGGTAAAAATTGAAATTCACTCATAACTTCTGCTGCGGACCGGCCCACTGTGCAGTTTAAATTAGTCATGTTAGGGTTAATTATCAAGCTCACAACCAAAAGTTTTCCTAATAGAAAAGGCCTAAATTTTATTTGAGTATTGGGAAATTGTTTGAAAATTAAAATATAAGATTTTAAATTTAAAAATTAAATTTAAAATAAGAATACAAATACTATAAAAGTTATAATATAATAATTTCTTTAAAATGTTTGAAAACAAATAATACTTCTAAAATCTTAAAATTCATTAATAAGATTAATAAAATATTAATTAAATAATTTAATAAATAAATAAATACATGTATTATATATTATAATATATGTTATGTTATTTTAAAACGTTTAAAATAACATAAGTATACATGTACGTATATGAATTGAATTTTGAAGTTAATATAAGTTAAGTAAAACTGTTTAATTAAAAATTAATTAATTATATAAATTAATTAAAGATTAATTAACGAATATACGTATATACAAGATATAAAGGTTAAGGTATGTAAAAATATTTGACATAAATGTTATATTAAAATAATATAAAACTAACTAAAATGCTAATTAATTAAAATTAATTAAATATGACTTAATTAATATAAGGTTATATATAAGACTATTATATAAGTAATATAAAATATAAAGGTTATACAATAATAAAACTTATATAGTATGAATGTATAAACTAAATGTGGAAAATTAAAGAAACCTTAAACAGACTTATGAGATAAATACATATGTATTATATGTGTATTGTGATTTCAGCTGTGTCTGATACTTGAATCACGAGGGCATTTCATAAGAAATACATTATTCCATAGGTCGATATCACTCAATATAATATATCGAAGATTATGAATCTTCAATATAATACTATCCTCTACCATATATATATATATATATATATATATATATATATATATATATATATATATTAGTAAACTACTTGCACACTCCTTAGTTGTTGAGCAAACTCAAGCTAGGGATGTTATATGTGGTATTAATTATATATTGAATGGACGAGGTAAGATAATTATATGCATTTATTGAGCAAAACTCAAGGTACATATACTATATTTAGGCTGTCGCAATATGGTAGGTTCGAGTGAATAATATCTTTCAGTTTGTTGACCAAACTCATGGGCGAAATGAGTTTAGGACAAGGAAACATAGGTAGGAGTTGTATGTGATACAACCGATAAGGAGTTATCCATCATCATGGAGCTATGACTTGTTGAATAAACTCAAGATCAGAATTTCAAGACGGACGAGTTTTAACACTCATTAATGAAGTCGAAAGACTTCTATGTTTCGCTTAGGGTTTGGTGAAACATAAAAGATTAGTAGGAGCCTTATTGGAAAAATGAAATGATAACATTTAACATTTCTAACATTGTATGAACATATGCTATATGATGATATAATAATCTACATTGATAAATTTATGCATTTAATAAGATTGATAAAATGTTTGTCAATTAAGATATACAAATGAATTGAAGATTAACAAATAGAAATATAACATATCCTTACCAATAAAAGCTTATTGCATGTTAACATTTTAACACCCATGCAAGAGCCTGATTTTAAAACTACTAAATACATTCATAGTTTGGTCGCTTACCGTTTATTTGGCCAAGATCATGTATTGCATTCTATGAGTTTCGAACACTAAAAGCAATATTAGACACTAGATATTTGATCATATACAATCGCATATAAATGTTATATGGAGAATGGTCAAAGTTTGTAATGTAAAATATTTTGATGAAATTAATTCATTTGAAAACCCAAATAAACCTTAGTGCGAGATCGAGTATCCAATTTGATTGATTACAAAGGGACCGTATTATGTTAAATGTAACGCTAGACCAAAACTACAATATAAATCTAAGAACTCGATCATTGAAATTATCTGTTTGATCAATTTTTGCAAAGCACAATATATTTAATGTCCTTAAAATTTAAGTACAATCGAATGCACTTCGGTAAAGAGTTCGCTATAATATTATAGTAAGGGTTTTCTTTTGAATGGTTTGACATTGAGAAAGAATAATGAATGTATGAGAATAGGTGTAATTCAATGTACAATTGGGATGAAGGGAGTAAACGATCACTTCTACTTCATAAAGAAAATCAAAAATGAGAATTGTAATAACAATAATTGATACTTAACATTGGAACGAAAAATCTGATTTCTATTCTGAAATGTATTTTCATACAAAAAATTGTTTTCTATGAGATTATTTTTTTGAGTTCAAAATATTTGATCAAAGAACTCTTCGTTGTAAACTAGCTACAGTATATGAAATAAGTAAATCTATATTAAGTGAATGATAATCTCTGAATTCAATACGCTATTATAGTAATGGTGGAAATAGTTGGAGCATACCATATAGCGCTTATTGAATGCACCACGTTATGAAAATTGTTTTCTTAAAACATACCAAACATTATTTATGAAATAATGACCATTTTCGATATCGACTAAAAAGAGACATAGTTATATTTTAATATGAATATGATGGATATTCATTATGAAATAAAACTATAAAATGGTGTTTGGTTTCACGACAAAGTGATGCATTTGGAAAATACTAAAGTGTCTAAATTATTACAATTATTTTGGAATTATAGACTAAGCCGTAGTTTTGAGAAATAATTTTTATTATATGATTATGAATCATATGATACTAGTTAATTATATCTCAAGCAATCAGGGGCTATGAACCTATTTGGTGGAAGCGTCATAAGACTCGATGAACTCTTCGGATCAATATATATTGATGTATGCAATCACAAGTCTATTAATACCAAAACAGTTTTACATATTTCGTTATATTCATCGATAAGTTGTCCCCATCATGAACATGTGTATTTAACACACATGCGGTATGTTTATGGTAAACTCATATAGTATAAAACAAAAGTGAATAATATAACATGCAATAGAAATGATTCGATTTGATCGAATGGACGAGTATGTTGGAAAGAGTTCCAAACGTACCTAAATATGAATAAAGATTCAATCTAAAAATTCGCTCCTTCGTGTAATACATAATGATGTATCAATAAGAAGTAATCGAACTTTGTTGGACAATGTACGATTAATTGTGAGTGAAGTTGAGTTAGTTTCTTTTCTATAAGATCATGCACTTAAGATTAGTACAAAAAATTAATATTATTTCATTTAAATAATAATTTACAAAATCATATAAGATAAGGGTTTATAAGAAACCCAAACATATCCTAGGTTAAAGAGTTGGCAGGTTATGCGAGTCGAAAGATTGCACGTAATAATTGTTCGTGATGGATCTTGTATAAATCTCCCCAAAAGCATTTTGGGGAAGACTGTCATTGGATGACATATTTATGTTTTAAACATAATTTTTGTAAACTAAAACTAAATCAGTTTTATAATAAGAAGAATTCATAATATATTCATGAATATCTATTCTATTACATCGAGAAACAATTGTTGTTTCAAGAAATACCAACTTTATCGTAAAGGAATTTTTTGAGAAATTATTGGTAGTAAAATAGAAGTTGATATGATCCATAGATAAAACTAATTATATGAGATGAAATGAAATTAACTAACCTAAAGAACATGTCACATTAGAGTGTCTAACAAGTACTCTCGCACATTGAAGAGAAACTATGAGTTTCTTATCAATGTTAAAAATATACGATCCTCGGTTGTTTAATTAAAACATTAAGGGTGTTGACTCTATAATATGGTGTGATGTAAAGATTCGAAAAAAAATTCCAAGTACGTTATCAAAATATGATTTTAGTAGTTGTAACCGAAGGGATGTGATCCATCGGCGGTGATTGTATCTTTATGAGCAAGACTTGTGCAGTTGGAATTAAATGATCAACGTCGATAAGAATAATCTCATAAATTTCAATTGTTGAAATTAACGTAACAGATTTGATATTCAACGTACTCAAGTTAATTCGTATTTACTCACAAAATTATCACTTACTATGACTTTATGTTCGGTGCGTATGTATTAAAACAGAAAATTCTAAATAATGATTTATAGTAAGTTGTTTACTCATAATAACCAAAATGTCTTAAATGCAGTGGGAACGATATTGAGTTTGCAAGTATTTGGATATGATCCAAGAAAAGATAGAAAGTATCATTTTATAAGCATCGGAATTAAACAAATATTTTGATGAAAATATCAAATAATTTGATTATTCATTAAAATGCATAGGAAGAATGTGTTCATAAGAAAGAAGTTAAAATGTACATTGATATTTTTAAACTGTAAGTAAATAACACATTGCCGATTTTAACGATGTGCTTGTATTACATCGGTCTTCGTTGTTCTAATACTCAACATTATATGTGTAAATGAAGTCTTTTTGGTGAAGAATGTCCCAAATCGATATGCAAAGACATCTTATTAAATTGTTTAATATAGAACATGTGAGATGAATTCCTTATGCACTGGCTATAGGAATTATCATACAAGTTATGTTGTTTATGATATCGTGGTTTGACTATGCATTTGATATATGGAGAAAATATCAAAAATCCAAATTGATATCACTAAATGGTTGTTTGAGGAGTTTTTCGTGTATTTATTAAAATACTAGAGAATTGTTTACAGAAACAACAAACTCCTTATGATGGGGTATTCAGACTCAAATTTCATAAGTGATATTGAGTATGACATGTCAATAATATATTAAGAAATATTAAGTTAGAAATGTTCCAAAAGAAGAGATTGTGGTTGATTCATTGACTTGAATAGTGCTATAATAATAGAAATGTATATGAATATAAATGCACAAATTTATAACTGAGCCGATGGTGGTTCCAAATATTAAGAATCTTATAACATTGCTATATGATAACAATGTCACGACATAGTTCGTTATAGAACTTAAAGCTCATTAGAAGTCAAGAGATATACTGCAAATTGTTCCACATGATAAAGGTAGTTTATTAGAGTCGAAGAGAGTTAATTGATAAAATAGATGATTGAAATATAATAGCATACCCATTCACTAAGGGATTGATCCAGTTAGTTTTAAAAAAACCAATTAAAGAATTTAGAATGAGGTTCCATAATTGACTCCAAGTGCAAGTGGGAGATTATTAGAGTTAGGGCTAAGTCCTAGGGGTAACTATGTAATTTGTTACATATATCTAACCCATTGACCAATTCTGTTAAAAAATAAAATGTATTTTCTTTCTATAATATACTTAACATAATGTGTTATATTAATTAATAAATTAAAATAAAAGTATATTTAACAGAAAATCCATAAATTGTATATTTTATGATAGAAGTTACAAAGTGTTGTAACCGTGAGTAATTTATCAAATTGAATACAAATATACCATTTTAAATGTTCCTAGTCAAGATGCATTGAACTGGATATCGATGTATCCGTTGAGATTAAAGTTTATAATGTTCTTCAAATATTGGATAATGTATTACTCATGGCTGTTGGGGGCACCTAAAGGTTACGTACTAATAGTTATTGCATAATTATGGAACGATTTACTCATTTTCTGTTAGTTAATATAACAAAGTTCAAACAAAAAAATATCAATGTAACTAATTTACACAATTCTCTTGACTTGAGAATACTGTGGATCTTAAATATGAAAGCTTTTAATTATAGTCAGATCATGGAATGGCGTCTTATTGAGTGACTATGGTAGGGTCGAGTGGAAGTATTGGAAGTGAAGGACTATTCAAGAGAGGAATTGTCTCAGTTATATGGAGTTAGTATCACGGTCAACTCAATTCAACTCAACATCAAAGTCTCTAGCAAGAGCATTTCGATTAATAATAATTGTTATTGTTAAACCAAGGACTCCGTGTTTGGACTATAGAGTTGAATATGGATGACGTTGGAATTTTGACCATTACCAAATTCCATAAGTCCAAAGCGATATAGTTTTGATGAAGAGAATATGTGTAAATAAATATCATAGTCGGGTAACGCTTATTAAACTAAAATTTTGATTTTACCAAAACTGGTAAGCAATAAATTTAGCAACAATGTCACATCACTTGCTAAGTGACGTGTGAACGTTAACGTTTGAATAGTTCGATGTTAATTGCTGATCGAATTTACACCGAAGAGTTACACAACCGAAATGATGAAATCTCTTTAGACCAAACGATTTAATTAGTTTACAATTGTTATAAAATAATTCAACTAATTAATATTTATGAAATGTTAACTATAAATTCTGAATATGATTTGAGGAATAAATATTGTTGTTTCTATATGTATAATAGCTATAAATATAATGATCAATATATGATATCGATAAGCAATTAAGTTAGATTTAATTGCAGACTATTTTGGCTTGGGCTTAAATAGGTTTAAGGCCTATTAGTCGGGCTGGGCTAGGAGCGGCTAAAACATAGGGAATAGGCTTGGAGATGTATGGTTAAAATTGAATGAGAGGGAGTAATAGACTTACTTGCTTTTTCTCTTATGCAACCATTTAATATTGATCTCTAACCCTAATGATTGACACTCTTTTGGTTGTGATTAACTTCCTCCTTGTTGGTCAAAACATCTCAAAAAAAATAACTTCAAACTCTAAAATCAAATTGAAGTTAAGCAATTTGACAGTGAAAGGTCGGCGATTCCAGACTAGCAATTTGAAAGATCAATGTGGAAAAAAATTCACTTATCCAACATGGGCTTAAGGGCATCTATAATAGGTAATACTTATTCATAAATTAAATATATTATCATGTCCATGTAAATTATTGATCATGTATACCTGTATACGTACATATATCATTGTATTTTAATTATTCTGGTGAAATTTTAATATGTAATGTTGTTGTCACAATGAAGATTGGTTGTGTATAAAATATGATCAAAATTCGGCCATTTTATGATTAATTAGTTAAAAATATTATTTTAGTTCATAAAAATATGGAAAATTTTCATGACCCCTTAAATGTGATCTACAACTTTCTGAAAGTTTTAAAATTGAACTTTTATTTATAATAATTTTATGTTAATTAGTTAAGGACGAAACTACTTATTAGCTTATAATATATATATATATATATATATATATATTAAAATATTAAAATCATAATATTTTCAAATCTAAAATATTTACGAGCTGGAAAGTTAATAAAAAATTATACTATATATATATATGTATTATATGTATATTCTATGTATATATATTATATTATACAATAATTTATGATTAATTATTATATTTATTTTTATATATACATACAATTTTTTTTAAATACTTTATTTTAAATTCATATAAGAAAATATTTTATTAATTATATACATATATGCACACATTTTAATTATTACTTGTATTATAACATTTAATTATATATATATAATTTTGTAATATTTTAATAATAAAACTTATTTACATACATGTATATATGCATGCAATCAATTGGAATTTTAAATTATATATACATGCACATATTTGGACAATATATAAGACATATAAAATGAGCTAATATGTTCGTTGCGATATAAATCCTGGCATTTACATGCATGATTTTTATATTCTTCATGGATCATTATGTTATACAGCACCCAAACACACAAAGATATATATATATATATATATATATATTTATGTAATACATGCGTGTATAAATATATAATTAATTCTAAACAAATTAACTTCATATTACAAAAATACATAAATTTAAATAAAATACATGATTTTATTTAAATCAAGTTTAAAAATGTTCTAAATAAATTATACTTCGTAGGCCCATTAAAGATCCGATATGGTAAAAAAAAAAATTACCCATAACTTCCACTGGAGGCTGGCTCAGTTTCAACAGAAAGACCATAGTTATGTTGAGAGGGAGAGGTAAATCCAAATTTATTTTATTAAAATACCATAGAGAAGATATGGTGAACAATATAGTCAAGGTTCGTATGAAGAGGATTGGGCCGAATTATAGTACGATATCGAAAGTTTTGAAGATTTAGTTGAGTGGTGTTCCATTCAGAAAGCCGGTTAGTGTAAAAGGCGTATGGGGTGTTGGAATTTCAGTTGATTAGATCCCATAAAAACCAATCGATTGGAAAATCTTTTAAGGGGTGCTTAACAAACTAATTAAAGTGTTTAGTGTTTGGTATGTATGGTAGAGACCCATTGACCCAATAGTATTTCTATGGGATCCGACTCACTGATCGGTCCATAGTTTAAATTTGGGATTATATTGTTTGCCTTCTTTCATCATGTATTACTACGGTAATGACTGGAGATGGAGGCGAGTGATATTTGGATGATTTTATTATTTGATATCGCCAGTGAAGGTAGTTGATTAAATTGGGTTGTGAATGGATGTCATTGAACCGATATTATAGGTAATGTTACACCACACATGTTTGTTTTGATTTGAAAGGCAAGTAGGTTGTCATCTTATTATATGTGTTTTGTGGCGATAATCAAAAAGTGTTGGTACTTGAGTTGTCATTGCAGCTACAGGTGCATTGTTTTGGATTTGGATTAGGTAAAGTAGAGTTTACCAGATTAAAGAATATTTTAATACTTGGATGGGACATGGATACGCTACCATTTTCACAATGCTAGGACGTTTCCCGTTTCTAATGTTCCCAAATGTAGTTCGGGGGGTATTATGTTATTTAGACTATTAGATGTTATGTTTATTAGGTTCATGTGGCAAGATGACATACCATATTGATTATTTGTCTTAACATAGTATGATAGAAGTAAAATGGCAATAATTATGTATGGAATGGATATGATTAGTTGGTTTACATAAAGGAGTGATTGAAATCGGATTTTTATAGTAAATGATATTCCGTATTAAGTTGGTGATAAAATTTTATAAGAATGGTTTTATGATTAGAAGGTCTTGGAAAAAGAGCTACATTGAATGTTAAGGTAAAGGAGATATTAGAGTTTAATTTACATATATATAGAAAATGTTTTTATCTAAGTCTATTTCAAGATTATATGAGAATGTATATTGCTGTTGTGGAATGAATAAATTCAAGTTGAATGAGTAGTAGCTTGAAGAATCAAGGAAAAGATGTTTAGGTACACACATATTAAAACATGAAGGCGATTTTCATGGAAATATAGAATAGATAGATTCTTTTTAATCATAATTTGGATTGAAGAGGGGATATTTATTCAAGGAGGTTATTTTAGAGTAGTGACTTAATCGTACATAGTTTATGTTGCATATCAAGTGCACATGAACAATGTAATACATAGTCTATCATTTTAACAGTATCATGATTTAAGATAGCTTTGCACTTAGGCTTAGGATTTCACTTAGATTCAGGATTTTGTTTACTATGTTTGAATGGTAGAGTAAAACAGGATAATCTTAGATTGGTTATTTTTTTATATGGTATAGAACTTAGGATAAGGTTTGAAAATCTCTCAAAGGTTGAGAACATTGTATTTTGATACCATGATTGATGGATGTATGGAGAAGTGATATTGTAAGCAAAGAGATAACCCTCAAGTTGGATTGAAAGTATAAAAAGAGATTATGGTTTACTCAACAGGCTAAGATATAACCATATTTTGATGTTCTTAGGTGAAATGAGAGATTGTACAGTGGTTCAGATTATTGGTTGCTTGGGCGGGACACTGTCCGCTTTTGAGTTGTCTTGCTATAACAATCAAAGCTGAAGTAATGAGATCACTACCGGTAATGGACAAAGTGTCAAGTAGGTAAGGAATGTGTGAAGTTGTAGTCCAGTTGGGGCATTTTTATACCAAGTTTACTGTATGCGATTCGACATCGAATTATCTAGATCTATGAGATGAATGGTAGAAATCAGTCGTGCACGTATATTTGTGCTTAGTGTCTGGGAATGAGTATAGGTACCAGTGATGGAATTATTCATTTAGGATGGAATACGTAATTCAGTCAAGAGAACTCAGGAAGCCAAAGAGTATTAACACTTTTGTGAAATATGTTTCCATTCTCTTGCTTGTTATTATACTTATTTTAATTAGGATTGATTGAATGGTTGCGATATAAATATATATAAATATATACACACACATTAATGTATTACTTAGTTTAGAATATAATCGAATAATTTGGTTGTTTGAACTTGTTTTACTGTTGAGGCCTTACGTGCTTGATTTTGATATTTTCCATATGTCGTGATTGTTAGTTGCTAGTTCTTGCACATAAATTATGATATGTTAAAGTTGATTGATTGTTTCATACATCTAGAAATTATACATTCACGCTATGATGCTGGCATACATTCCTGATATGTCATGCGATCTCATTTATATAGGAAGGCATCCAAGATAAATTTCTACATTCACTTAGTATATCATATGCCACGATCATTACATATGCAAGTATATTTTGCTATATTTAATATTCCATGATTGCACCACCTTAGCAAATGTTATGGATGTTAGGTTATTTATGATGTATGTTATTTTTATATGATTGATATTATATGTCGTGTGTGTTTTGGCATATTACCATGTGTATGATACATGATACGAGAGACAAGTTCTTTGTTCCTTGGGAATTTCAATAATGGAATTCTTTTAAGGGGAATATAATACTTGTAAAATTCAATAATATAATAATTATTATTAACATTTGAATTAAAAGTGATAAATCAATCGATTAAAAATAATGAAAGGGCAAAATGATCACTTTTTCAATTTTGGAATTTGACGACGGAACTTGGGCCATTGTGATTGGCTCATTTTTCTATCTGCGTTGCACAAAGTCTGTTGGGTATGGAGGTCGAACGAAAAAGATACAGATGAATTAGTTGCTAGGTCGATTCGCTCCAAAATCGTAATTCAAACTTAAAAACAGTCATTTGAAATTCCCTCCACCTATAAATAAGATTTTGAATGGATAGCTTCTCTTTTCAAATTCATTTTCTTTGCCGCTTCATCTTTTCCTCCATTTCCTCGTTCTTCTCAAAACTTCAATCTAACATATCTCATCCGTTTCTTAATGGGTTTACATGAAACCAGGGGTAAATAGAAGAGCGTGGAGAATACCATGATACCATCCTATGCAGGGGAAGCTGTTAACGTGGAGCAGACCAGGATAGTGATGAAAAGTGGTGAAATCTCATACACCATTTTCCTCTTCGCAGTCAAACTTCAAAATGATGTATCTCTCTCATGCCTTAACGGATTTCAACGATCTACCCATCAAAATGACCATGGAGACAAATAATACGGGGCAGAAATGGAATTAGTGTGAATTGCGAATGTTTTTGAATGAAAATGGGACAATACAACAAAGGTAGGAATGGTTTGGAGCAATTTTAGAGTTTTGGTCAGAAAATCTTGTTTAACTCGGCATATAATGCAAAGTTATTGATGTAATCATGATCTGAAGTCTAATCAGGGTTAAATATGAATTTTAAATAATTTAAATGGAATTAAAATTTGATTTTGTGAAAATGGGTTAAAATGCTCTTACTAATCAGTTGGCCCACAATGCTAGCTGATTAGACGGCATAGAACACACGGGTCATGATATCATTACTGTGTCCGACCGTCTTGGTAGTAGGTGAAATGGGTAAATTTTGATCTTTTTCCTTATTTGTATCTTAATGGACCTATGAAGCGAGGAAGCGAAAAATAAAATTAAGAGACAGAAACCAATGAAAAGGATTAAAGAGAGAAAATATTTTTTTCTCACTCCCTTTAAAAACTTCCACTTTTACTTTGTAGTCAATTTTCAATCAAGATGTATCCCTCTCTCTCCCCTATGTATGGCTGACCATGACATAGCCATGCATAGGTTAATTTTTTTAAAATCTCATTAAGTAGTTATCTGTATTTAAAACCCATTTAAATAAATACCGGCATCGTATACCAACACGTGTATATCTAACTTTTATATATACACATAAAATAATTACTAACAACACCCAAAACATCAAATAAATTAATAATTAATATTTCATAAATATTAATTAATCTAATTTATGTATAGCACTTTATAAACTAATTAAATCGTATTTAAGAGAATTCACAAATGTGGTCATGTGACTCAGAGGTGTGAATTCAGTCGGCGATCAATATTGTACAGTTCAAATATTAATGTTAAAATGTCACCATGGCTAGTGATATGACGATTTGCTCAACTTCGTCACTTACCAACCTTTTTAGTAAAAATAAGTAAATTATATTATATATTATCTTAAGCGGTACCAATAATGATTACATATGTTCTCTTTGCCAACACTATATCACGTTGGGAAGTATGGAGTTAGGTATCGGTCAAAACTCCAATATTATCTACATTCAACTCGATCGGTGTGTAAACAAAGTCTTGGTACAATAATAACATTTATCATTAAACATTTTACTTAAGCCTGAGATTTTGACTTTGAGTCGACTACAATTCATCGTGATACTAACCTCATATAACTCAGAAGATTTATTCTCCACTAAATAGCGCTTCACTTCCAATACTTCAACTTATACCCGACTACAGTCACTTGATGGATCTCCGTGTCATGATTTTACAATAATCAAATTGTGGAATCTACATTAAATTTCTACAGTATTCCCAAGTCATGGGAATCGTGTAACATCATCACCCCGAGATTTTTTGTTTGATCCATTCGTTACCAACTAACAAAAAAATCTTGGACGAGTCATTCCGTAGTTATCTAATAATTACGAGTATGTAACTCCTTGGTACCCTCAGTAGCCATGGTAATACACTGTCTAACATTTGAATAATGTCACATACTCTGATCTCAATGGATGTATTGATATATTTTATTAAAATATTTTAAACTGGAATATTTAAAACAAATGTTATTTTATTTTGTGATTAATTACTCATGAATCAATTGTTTGTAGCTATAATAACATAACATTTTATTTAAGGATTTTCTTATTAATATACCTTAAAATACTTAATTAATCATATCACAATATAATAAAATATATATCATTAATCAAATACTTTTATTACAAGCAATTTTTACTACAGAGTTGGATATATATAAAAATTTCATAATTGTCTCTGTGACATATCACCGACTCTGTCAACAGCCATCCGTCGATCAAAACTCATCTCCAATCAACTGGTGGAGCCACCAGTTGATTGTGTTTTTGTTATTTTCTTACCCTAGCACACTCTTGTTCTCGGAATTGATTAGAAATCCACTCCAGTCAACTGAAGGTATTTCCAATCGATAGGATCGGCTTTTGCTGGATCAACTTGTGTTCGAGAATCCAGGGGCGATTTCGCCTTTTTTAAGGAATTTTGGAGATTCCACCGTAAACTTTTGCAAAGTTTTAATCCAACGATAGAGATTATACAAAGCATTATAAAAGGCCTGATTAGGATTTATTAGTCGTGTCTAATTGAGAAAGAAAGTGTTCTATTTGTATCTTTTTCTCTAGGGTTAACCTCCATCATCAATCTTGTAGCTCTTTTCTTCTAAAGTAATAAAATCTCCTCTTCCCAAGGTAGATATACACGATCTTGCGATAGTGGAACCGCTATGAATATGATGTCTTTACTTTCTTTTTTTATATTTGTGATCTATGATTGATTTGGAATATTAGCTTTTTGTTTGTTCTACTTCCCATCAACACGGTCCATATTATTTGTTTATATAGCGCCTGGATTGATTTGATTTGTAAATTTTTCCCAATATCAATGGTCGATGATGAAAGAGGAATATATGATTAAGGTTTTGAAACACTTTTTGGACAAAATGAGATGTAATAAACAAAAGAAACTAGATATTTTGGAGTGAGATAAATTTTTGAGTGGAAATCAAGTTAAAATTTGAGTAGAGAAAGAATAGAAAATTTGGAAGGAGAAGAGGTTTGAATACATTTTAATGGGAGAATTAGATTATATAGTGGAATAAAATTGGACTTGAGAGTTTCATTTTGGTTCTCAAACCTCCCTAACAGCCGCTTGAGTGTTGTCAATTTTATGTTTTTATGTAATATTTTGCTTTTCCTTTACTGTTTTTCAAACCCACAATTGAATCAAGTTTCATTTTCTAGTTGATCCTTTGGTAATCTATCATATCTATTTGGCATGTCGCAAATTTTTGTTTAGGAGAGCGATCTCTAGCAATCAAAGTTTTATTAAAAGTTAAATCGCGTAATTTTATTGAATATTGCGCTTTACAATTGAAATTTTTGAAACTCGTGCTCTTTTGTTATCGGTGTACATCAACTTATGTATAGACGTGTTACAAATGATCAGCAGCACTTCGTATGCCACATTACCGAATTAGGAATTATCACTAGTAACCATCAACTACATTACCTCTGAGCTCGTACGTCTCAGAGAAAGAAAAATCCACATTTTTTTTTTCAAATCCTATCTATATGCATATGTTTCTGTTAATAACACAACATTCATTAAAAATGTAGAAATATTTTTCTGGTTTCACAAAAATCAAAACATGCATGAATATATATATATATACATATATATATATTCTTGCATCTTACTACAAATTTATATACATACATATATATTACTAAAACCGCTGTACACCTTGCTGCAAATACCTTTTTCTCTGATTTTGTATATGTACATACGTAAATTAAAATATGTAAGTATATTCATATAACCCAGAATTGTTATACAAATCCTCAAAACCTAAATTTGCTATATATGCATTTTATTAAATTAATTTGAATCGAAGAATATAGAAATACCACACTGCTCGAGCCAGATCGATGACCACACGACATGCCTTCATGCAATGCCCAAACCCTTCGAGCCACTACCAACCATCGCCCGGCTCTCCCTGAGTCCTACCCTCGCACGCGCGAGCACACGCTCCCCTGAACAATCGCCAGTTCCCCTTCCATCGAGCGTCTGTTGCCAACCCTAGATTTGCTCGAACTCGAGCCCCTTTGCCGCCGTCGCCTGCAACTGCTTCGCGACCCACTAAATCGTGTTTCAATGCCGCCATTCGTACGACCCTCACGATGTCAAGCACCACCGTCGATCGACACGGCCTCCCACTCGCACGCGCTAGCGCATGTGTGCGTTTTCCCCCCTTTTTCTCAACGTTGATTTTGATTTCGAAAACAAAGGATGCGGCCATTTTTCTCTTTTTTTCGATTTCGAATAGTTTTTATTTTGAGAAGGAAGAGAGCTCGGCTGTAGATATTGAAGAGGGGAAGCGTGTAGAGGAAGGTAGGGTTCGATTTTTTTATAATTTTTTTATATTCAAAATATCTCGTATAACCTAACTCGAAATCTCAAAATCCTATCGAGGCGTGCCGCCAAGCGTTTATAATGTTATAACCCTATTCCGAATGCAACAAAAAAGGTTTCGAGTCCTAATTTGATCATATGGAGATAGCTTTTTGAATCGAGTTTAAATATTAAATTCCCAATATAAATCTCAGCCCGTTTATATATCGCACGCTCAAACGACAACTTCAAACATTACGAAAATTGAAATCCGATAATAATACAATATTAGGATCTAATGGAACTAGTTTCGTGGAATTCTGAGACTGTTCCTCGGAAGGCTATTTTTAAATATTAATTTAAACGATAAAATTTCAAAATTGAACAAATCATTTCCAAATTCAATTTTGAAGCTTCTATTATCTTCAGTATTATTAATATGAAATTTACAAGCTTTTGAAATATTTTTAATCAGCTTAAAACTGAAGATTCAACATGTTACCCAAATTCAATAAATTAAATTCAATAATTTAATTGCCAAATTCATATTTATGTTTAAAATTCAAGTTAAACTGACCTCCAAATATTTAAAATCGACTAAATATTTCATTTCAAATGTTAAAAGTTTCCGGGTCATCACATCCTTCCTCCCTTAAAAGAATTTCGTTCCGAAATTACTAGTTAAAAAGAATGATCCTCAACCCGTTTAATATTTTCCAAACCAAACAGTTTTATCAACTTTCCAAAACAAATCTTTTTATTTAAGATCCATCATTAATTCAACTAACTTTCCAACTTCAATTATAAGTTCCAAACAACATTGTTTTCTTAACAATTCAAATTTAAATTTCAAATTTTCAAAATTTTCTCAAAATTTTTCTAACTCCCTGAATTTCTGAAAAATTTCGCTGGCGTCTCCTTTGCGCAGCTAGCTCGGTACGACTACAAAATGACACCACAGGCCCTCAGATTCCAAAAGAAAACAAAAATCCAAGTGGCTAGACAAGAAAATCACCAAATTTCATATAGAAATTTAAATACATACCTTTTTTGTCGAGCAATTAAATTTTATCTTCGAAAATCAAATCCAATTCCAATTTTCTTTAATACACCTGTATATCCTGCTTAGCGATAATATCCATTCATAGCCTTTAAAATCATTTTATACATTTTCTCACAGAAGTTTTCATATCTACTTCAATTCAATTAGTTTTCCCATTACCATATGAATTCAATTTATCTTCGACTCTGAATATTGAATTTTATCAATTATTTATAACTGATTCATATTATTATTTTAAATTAGTTTCATTCACTAATTTATTTCAACTTCCAATTTGAAATCGTTTATCGCCAACAAAAAAATTTCAAAAATTTTCTAACTCCCAAAATTATTTTTCGAAATTTTTTGGCAGAGCCTCCTTTGTACGGAGAAGCTTTTGCAATTTGACAAAAGATATAAATATATATACATCGACCCACCTAGTCGGAAAAATAAAAACAGTTCATATTTCCTATTTTTATTACGTAGGCGTACCTTATTTAGCATTTTTAAGTAAGCGGCTTATTTAATTAGCATTTTGCGCAATCAAATCCAGCCCAACAACTTCTCTGAACCGTACTTACTCAACTAAAACATGTCAGTGTCATATATATGAAGGTTAACAACATTTCACTTATTTGCAATAGTTAAACACACGAATTCTAAAAGGAATGCACACTAAACACTTTCCGTAAGCAATTTATATAATTTTTAATACTAATTCAACTGTTTTCAATTAATTCATATACCATTTTCATCCAATTTGAAGGGTTTACAACCCACTTGCTTACATTCAATTCATTTTTAATTTTAAACAAACCCATATTATTCCAATTGATTAAAAATTCAATTCTATTCACCTTTGTTAATATATTTACTTTCATTTACAATTATTGAATTTCGATTCATTTCAAATCATATTCAATTTCGTCATTCCTTTAATTAGTTATATTTACTAATTTTATTTCAATATTTTTCACTTTGTTTAATACAAATCAAATTCAATTCTATATGAATTCCATTTACTTCCATTTAAAAATATTGGATTCAATTCATTTTAAACCTTATCCATTTGGTCATTCTTCAATTAGTTTCACTTACTAATTTTAGTTTAATACTTCACTTTGTTTGTCACAAATCAATTTCAATTCCAATTCAAGTTCTATTTGCTTACAAATTCGAAATGAATCTCAACATTCAATTTCACTTTCATTTACTTGCAACTGTAAATTTATTTATTCATTCATAATTTATTTTCCATCTTAATAATTTTGTTTCAATCATTTAGTCTACAAGACTTCTCAAATTCACCTTTATTCAAATTAACTCAAGTTAATTTCAGTATGAATCTGAATTTTCCAAGTTTTCAAACTTATTATTCCATAACTATTTTTATAAGATTCCAGAGTCTTTCCACCTTTTTCCAAAACCATTATTGGAAATAATTCAAATTATCCCTTGAATTTCAAAACCAAACCCAAATTTTCCAAACAACTTCCATAAAACAATTTGGCAGCAATTCCTCCTTTGGAAACCAGAAAATGAACACCGATGATGACGCGATCATCATCGGAATTCACTACGCCATAAATGGCCTTTTGCAACACAAATAAAATGTTGGCTCAGGCTCGAAAAATGTCGCCATAGGTCTATGGCAACACTTTTAGGGTGATGCAATTTTTGTCGTTGCCTTAGACCTCAAAGGCAACATTTTGATTATCTAAGGCAACATAAGTAATATTGTTGCAATAGAACCTTATTTGGGTCTATGGCAACACCCATAGGTATGTGTAGCAACATTCCAAAAATGTTGCTATAGATATTAACTTTCTGAAGTTGTGGGGCCCACATCTTTTGGGGCCCACAATGTGGGGCCCACGACCCAACTAGGTCCATCCCTGTTGCAACACGAACTACGATGGTTCATAATAGTTTAGGACAATAAATATAATAATAACACATATAATAAAAAAGCGGAACACATATAAAACAAAAAGTCTCATATATATAATAACTAATGTCAGTTACAATACATGTGATACAGTACATATGATACAACTACAACTGTCGACACTAGAAGTTATATATACAAGTACATTATTGACAATAATATACATGAGTACATATCATCCTAGATCAGATACACCGACTACTAAAAATGACAAAGACTACTCCAAAAGATATGAAAAGACTTCATAGCTCTAGCAGCAACCCAAAGCAGGATATCTACAACCTGTAATAACTCGGCCTGACCCGAGTATTAAATTCACAAGAAAATAATACACAGGTCAGTCTAATTCAAACTCAGTTATTAATGCACGGAAGCAATAATAATTAAATAACGAATAGACGGCAGTCAAAATAAATCTCGTCTATCCAATCCTTTAATAGGAAATCGGATAACGGCAAATATAACACGTAACAGTGTTAAACAACAAATCAGCAAATTCATAATTTAGAAAAACGACAGAATTGCCTAGACGGCAATTAACAACAAAATCTAATTATTAAATTAACAATTAAAAACTCATAATCTAATTATCAAATAGATAATTAGACAACAACAAAAAGGATCAAATCGAAACAAATCAAATTACAATTTCAAAATATTGAATTGGACACACAAAACAATTCAAGTAATTGAAATATCGATCCAAAATGTCAATACTGTGTGGCTGCAGTACACGCTCGCTTATACTGCCTCGCCACTACAATATATAATGTCATCATGACTCCAAATATTAACAGCAAATCGAAATTGCAGAGGTCAAGTCACTGCTATCGTGACTCAACACAGCTGCAAACAAAATGAAACTAATAGTGCAACAGGCTAGAGGTTCAAGTGCAAATCCACTATCAGAAATGTAGACTGCAATTAAACAGACCCAATTGCTCAAAGCAACTAGAAGCCAGAGAGGCAAACAAGTGGTGGATATGTAAGCAAATGCAGCAACATAGACCAAAGACACCGAACTAAAATATACACAGTGCAGTATGACCAAAAGGAATGTTACTGCTTCAATAGTTCTAATGCAACAAAAACCACAACTACATAATCAAAACCCAAGTGTACCTCAAAACCGAGCAGCATCAAGAACCCGTGTCACCAGGTTATACCCGAGGCAACAATGGTACTTCAGAGGCAATTATGAACAAATGTAGGGGATGCATCTGCGAAACCAATACAGTGATGGTCAGGTGAAACATATATACAGGGGATGCATCTGCGAAACTGAGCAATGCAAAATCATACTAAATGAAAATACTGAAGTATGGTGAACCAACCAAAACCACAGTAACAGTGGATCAAATGAGCAAGGCTGCACAGTGAAACTGCATGCAAATTGAAACAGACAGTGGCAACAACCACTATGAAGTATATAAGTGCAGACAGACTACATGAGGATTAACTCGATGAAACCACCTAGACAGTGCACCAATATTAAGCTTGACTAGAGATGCAACATGGTCAGACACAAAGGCAACTGCACTATGCAAATGAACATGAATCATGCCAGTGAACTAAAGTGAAGGCATGGACTGCCACAAAAAAATAGATATTGTTCGACCCAAAACACAATACAGTGAGCACATGACAAAGGAAGAGGTCGAAACAATAAGCAACCCAGTGCCAACCTGCTCAGAGATGCAGACTCTAGTACAAGTGACTCAACAAACAACAACAAAGAACACAAATCCAGACTCGAGGCAAATGAACTAGTGAACATTACAGTTCCATAATCAAGTGAAGATACCAAATACAACATGAATGAACTAGCCTGGCAACATGGAATCAAACAAGTCAGTAAAAACTCATCGAACCTAAAAGCAATTGAATTACTAAACTCGAAGTCAGTGATAAAAATCAAGTTAAAATCTGGTAATATCAAAACAAGTTGAAGCCGTGAATGAACAAATCAGTGCCAAAGAAATCAACATCGGAAAAATCATTTCGAAACCGAGGCCAACATTATCACATTTTAAAGTAATCGAAATAGCAGTTTTCACAAAATCAACTTATTTACAACTAGCCAACAGAGAGTCCAAAACAACAGTTAATGGTCGAAGTCAAGAAGAACAACAAGGCCGAAATCAAAAAGAACGACATCAACATCGTCAATTCAAGTAAGCGAAATTATTTGACATGAACAAATCAGAAATCACCAACATCAAACAAAATCAAACTAACTAAACATAGCATTTGAATCAGATATGAGTGGATAGCACTCACCTTACTCGAAGCGAAGACGAACTCAATCAATTTCAAAGAGCCATGAGCAGATCAGAGAAACGTGCGATCGACGAAGCAAACGACGTGAATCCTTCATTCGATCGAACGACTAAAGTCAGCATCTTTGAAATTAGGAAAGCCCTAAATTTTGGAGGAACGATCAACAAAGATTGAAGCCGCCATTATTATTAATTTTTTTCGTTTAGGGTTTTTCGAATGAAAATGAATGGAGGGGGTCGGGTTTGTCAAAAGAAACGAAGAGGGGAACCGGTTATACCCTTCAACATTTATCACAACACCACAAGGAGTGGTGTTCGGATTGATGAGGTGTCACGTTCTCCAACATAGGATTTGCCTTGGTAGATTGGCGCGGATCGGTGCGAAAGATATGCAAAGGTCTGCTATAGCAACACTATAAAAAAATGTTGCATCAATACACTTGTTTAGCTAGAGCAACACATTTTTATGGCTAAGGCAACACCAAAAATTCAACGTTGCAGTAGAACCAAAATTGTATAGCTATCGCAACATTTTACCTAGCAACACCTTGCAAAAATGTTGCAGAACGCCATCTATGGCGTAGTGATTATTTTCCAACGACCGAAAAGAGTTTAGAGCTTTTTATTCCTTCAAAACATTTTTTCCAAACCCTTGAAAATTATTTTCAAACCAAAAGGGATTTAAACTTTCCAAGTCTCCAAAATTTTTCAATTTCAATCCTTTCAAAAATATTTTCAAATATTTCTCTGGAATTCTATTTCAAATTATAAATCACATTTACAATTTTATAATTCTCATTTGTATATGGATTTTATTCCCTTATCCTTTCAATTCATCTTTATAAATTTCATTTGTTAAATGAATTTATCTCCAAATCTTTGGTTATACCATTATTTCTTATTAAATTTCCATACAATAACGATGATAATTCAATATCATCACTTCCTAACAACCAAGCAACCATATACCATAAAAATTTACAGAAAATCATTTCTTATATACAAAAATAGTTTTGGGTAAAATTATTTCATCTACCCGATATTTAAAACAATACTGTATCAATTTATCTTGTTTAAGGGTTTAGAAACCCCTATCGAAACAGTTGGCCAAACTGCATCGACTAGAATCTATAAACAATCAACCGATAAGTCAACACAATACAAACAATTTTATATTCACTAACAAATACGCGCTCATATCTATTATTACACTCACACTCATTCTAGAGTAATACTGACTCTATCTCTAATGAGTAACACCCAACAGAGCCAGGGTCATCGCTTAATTAAATGCTCTGATACCACTTGTAAAGACTCGTAAATCCGTACCCCTTTTAAGTTGGCAAAATCCTACAACAATTCAGCCAAAGAGGAACAAACTTACGAATCTTTAGGGTTTAAGAAGAAGAGGTAGAAGAAGAAGAAAGAAGGAACATAAATAATAACAGAATCTCACAATTCACAGCGGAACAAATATAATAGATAAATAAATATCTTTAAACAGAATCACTATATCAGTTATTACATCACATCACATTACATTATCAGAGTGTAAAACCACAAACAATGGAAAGAAATATTATATATATAAGTGATACGCCTCGCCATCCAGCTCCAACTCTCCTGATTTCCACAGCAACTTCTTGACGTCGCTCCAGAATAATTGACAACCTGACTCTACGCTGCCCGTATGGAAAATTATGGGCACCTAGAGTTTAAAAAAGGAACAATAAACTCTAGGTCAGTCGTGGGACTGGTGTGAGATCTTAAAAACAGTTATTTTCACAAGAAAATAAAAAGAAATCCGCTATGCTTTTGGAAAATGAAACTACCATAAGGCCTCCCGCCACACACACAATGCAAACGCAGAATTGGAGGAGATTTCTCCTTATGATAGTCAAACATGCTTGATACGCAAAATCATTTGATATTATTATTATTATTATTAGTGAATAGTGTGGAAAACATTTCGAAAGTATAATATTAATCTTAGCCAGCATAGGCATTTCGCACTTATGCCTACTATGGCTACCATGTTCAATAGCAGGTTACCGCCACATACCATGGCAGATCATACAACTAAAACCGTACAGGGCGCGTATTGTTTCTTTGGATTTCCAACAAATGGTCAGGCTAAGGAACTTCCTACCGTCAATAGGTACGCCTCTGGAGGGACGTCCCGAGAACTTAACCAGCTCTCTGCCAATACAAGGCCGGGTTACCTCTATAACTAGGTAACTACTACACGAGTACGCCATCCCCCGGTCCTTTAGGACCTTTATCTGAGGATCCTCTACCACAAAGCAACAACCACAAAGAAAAGTATTTGCAGTAACCACAAAGGTCAAATATCAGGGCTCCATACCTGACACCACCCTTTTTCAGAAGGAAATGACATACCCTAAAGGGCGCGACCCTCATAACCTTGCCGCATCTTTCATGTTTCGACCATTTCCGGGGTGTGAGGTTCGACGAAGTCTCATCCACAAAGCTACACTTTTCACAAAGTCATGCTTTGATCAACAAATGATCAGCAGCACTTCGTATCTGTGCAGTTAATGCGCTCGGTAGATTCAAAGCGGTGGAGGTGCAAAAAGTCATAGCGGGGATACAGCGAGGATATAGCGGGATATAGCGGATGGCTCTAAAATAGCATATAAAACTCGTACTTAATGTTTTTACAAATATACAAATGGTAATTAAATGAAAATATATCATTCAATTGAATTATAAATAATACATAAATAATTTTAAATAAAAACATGTGCGAATATACTTTAAATAAACGAAAAGCTGTTATATAACATAATTGAATTTGGTAGAATATTAGAGTATTTTCATTTCTGAAAATATATTAAAAATTAAATCAAATAAATTAGTTTCATAATTTTATATTGTATAAATGCAAATTTTCAATTCATTTTATTAAAAAAGATATAGCGGGAATGGCGGAATATAGCAGAAATAACGAAATATAGCGGGGATTAAAGCGAAAAGGCTGTATTCTGGGGCTATATGGAAAAATCATAGCGGTAGAAATCCGCTATGAGATATAGCGGGGTAATAGCGGACTATTAACTACACAGCTTCGTATGCCACATTACCAAATTGGGAATGTATCACTAGTAACCATCAACTACATAACCTCCGAGCTCGTACGTCTTAGAGAAGGGTGTTAGCTAAGAGAAAAAATTCTCCGCCACCAATAGAAATGTATTTGATAGAAATCAGTTTTACATCTTAAAGTGTAATGTTAGACACACATCCATACAAGTATGTTCCGAGATCGTACGGAACCGAAGGCACTTCAAAGAAACCCTTGCAAATCCGGATATTCACGAGTCATGTCCAGAATCCCCATCACAAAGGTGATAAAATCTCTATAATAGAGCAACCCGGTGCAGAGACATTCGACTAGTAATCCTTTCATTTTCGAGAATACCGGTCTTCAACGCCATCTTCAAATGCAATCCCATTTCGTCGAATCGTTATTCAGAATGGATTTTATGACACAAGGTCCTCTCTCGGCTAATCCGAATAAAGAGCGCTTATTTTAAAAAATAAGTGTTCATTCAAATTTTCAAACAAATCACAACAATTTCCACTTTGATCCTTTAAATAAAAGATCTATCACAATCACAAAGGTTTGATGTTGTTTTCGGATATCCACTTGGAATCCGACCCCCGGTCGCATCGAAATTCAAATGTCCTTTAAAAGGCAATTATTGATAGTCGATTATTTAACTATCAATAAACATTCACAACAAACACCAAGATTTAAATAATTTTCCCAATTATTTATTTCCAAAATATCTTTGCAAGATGTATTTCATACTTCAACCATTTGAAAACAAATTTCAAATTATTTTTCACATTTAAATATCCAATTTCTAAAACAAATATCAATTTAGCTTTTAAAATAATCCCTTTTATAATTAATTAAATAAATCTTTATTTTATAGCTTTAAGACAATCCCAAAAACAATTTCCTCGACAATATTCTTCCAAAACAATTCCTAGAACTTTTGATTTATACTTCAAAAGCTACTTAAAAATATATTCGGCTTTCTTGGGAAGAATTTTCTTTTCATTTATATCAATTTATAAATCTTCTCGATCTATTTTAATTTACATTCCAAATCTATAAATTTATTTATAAATTCCCATTGTGAATTTAAACTTGTAAATATCCATTGATATACGATTTTCAAATCGATTTCTAAATATTCATTTTCAGCACCGAATTAAATTCTGAACTGATTTCCAAATTTATTTACAAATACCGAATCAATTTTCAAAATTGATTTCTAAATTTATTTCAACACCAAATTTATTATTCTTGAAACAAATTCCTTCTTTTAAATTTATTCAATTTTCTAAAACTAATTTACTATAAATTTCTACTAAATTTCAAAAATCCAATTTTATTTATTCCTAATATCCTACGATATCAGAAATATATTCGGCTAAATTATAGCCTTCAAGGGTTTCAATTACAAATAATCACACACAGATTATAAATAATCAACACATAAAATATGAAATAAATTCAATATTTGAGGAATCCAGTTGGATCCCTCCAACCTGTTTTCCCTGCATCCACAGACGTTAGCACAACAATTAAATACCAATTCCACTTCGAG
The DNA here is from genome assembly GCA_030765085.1 of Allium cepa. NCBI lineage: Eukaryota > Viridiplantae > Streptophyta > Magnoliopsida > Asparagales > Amaryllidaceae > Allium > Allium cepa. The sequence goes on along the minus strand of CM060942.1, from coordinate 614,113,016 downwards.
GTGGAATATCGCGGTATATGAGATTTATAAAATATCATCCGCTATTATGCGGCGCAATAGGGTCTCATCCGCTATATAATGCGGGAAATCAATCACCCAATATATACTATATACTACTATATATATAATATCATCCAGTGAATAATTATTATAAACCAATCATCCAAGCACAAAGTCAACAACTAAATTTAACTATCACAATTCAACCATCATTAATAACTGGAATTTTCAATTATTCTAGTTTGAGTGAGAAGATCTCACCTTTGCTTCTTTATTTTGCAATCCATTTTCCATTCCGGCTTGATTTCATGATTTTTGAACCTTGTAACAAACATTATAAGATTTATTAATATTTAAATCAATCGAACAATTTAAATTTCCTATTATAATTTAATTAACTAATGACTTTAATAATTTAATTTTTTAAACCAAAAATTCTTTTTTTAAAATATCCTTTGGTAAAATAATTGAATAAGTTTTATTAAACAAAACTATCTTTATCGTATATGTATTTATAAAAACAATGATAGGTTTCAAGAAATCTAGTTTTACACAAACTATCAAGTAAAAATCCACATTTATTTATTTTTTTCAAATCCTATCTATATACATATGTTTCTGTTAATAACACAACATTCATTAAAACTGTAGAAATATTTTTCTGGTTTCACAAAAATCAAAACATGCATGAATATATATATATATATATATATATATATATATATATATATATATATATATTCTTGCATCTTACTACAAATTTATATACATACATATATATTACTAAAACCGCTGTACACCTTGCTGCAAATACCTTTTTCTCTGATTTTGTATATGTACATACGTAAATTAAAATATGTAAGTATATTCATATAACCCAGAATTGTTATACAAATCCTCAAAACCTAAATTTGCTATATATGCATTTTATTAAATTAATTTGAATCGAAGAATATAGAAATACCACACTGCTCGAGCCAGATCGATGACCACTCGACATGCCTTCATGCGATGCCCAAACCCTTCGAGCCACTACCAACCATCGCCTGCCTCTCCCTGAGTCCTACCCTCGCACGCGCGAGCACACGCTCCCCTGAACAATCGCCAGCTCCCCTTCCATCGAGCGTCTGTTGCCAACCCTAGATTTGCTCGAACTCGAGCCCCTTTGCCGCCGTCGCCTGCAATTGCTTCGCGACCCACTAAATCGTGTTTCAATGCCGCCATTCGTACGACCCTCGCGACGCCAAGCACCACCGCTGATCGACACGACCTCCTATTTGCACGCGCGAGCGCACGTGTGCGTTTCCCCCCCTCTTTCTCTACGTTGATTTTGATTTCGAAAACAAAGGATGCGGCCATTTTTCTCTTTTTTTTTCGATTTCGAATAGTTTTTATTTTGAGAAGGAAGAGAGCTCGGCTGTAGATATTGAAGAGGGGAAGCGTGTAGAGGAAGGTAGGGTTCGATTTTTTTATAATTTTTTTATATTCAAAATATCTCGTATAACCTAACTCGAAATCTCAAACTCCTATCGAGGCGTACCGCCAGACGTTTATAATGTTATAACCCTATTCCAAATGCAACAGAAAAGGTTTCGAGTTCTAATTTGATCGTATGGAGAAGATAGCCTTTTGAATCGAGTTTAAATATTAAATTCCCGATATAAATCTCAGCGTGTTTATATATCGTACGCTCAAATGACAACTCCAAACATTACGAAAATTGAAATACGATAATAATACAATATTACGGATCCAATCGAACTGGTTTCGTGGAATTTCGAGACTGTGCATCAGAAGACTATTTTTAAATATTAATTAAAACGATAAAATTTCAAAATTGAACGAATCATTCCCAAATTCAATTCTGAAGCTTCTATTATCTTCAGTATTATCAATATGAATTTTACAAGTCTTTGAAATCTTTTTAGTCAGCTTAAAACTGAAGATTCAACATGTTACCCAAATTCAATAAATTAAATTCAATAATTTAATTGCCAAATTCATATTTATATTTAAAATTCAAGTTAAACTGACCTCCAAATATTTAAAACCGATTAAATATTTCATTTCAAATGTTAAAAATTTCCGGGTCGTCACAAAAAAGGAAAGACTAATTCTTTTCATACACAAACTATTACTTTACATACACCAAGAAATACAATAAAGCAGTATACAACAAAAACTGTTACACATTTACCATTCTTTTTATAAAATTACCCTTGTTTTCATCTTCCTTATATTCTATGTTTCAAACTCAAACTCATTTACATAAAACTATAAATTTCTAACACTAAATTAAATCAAAATTCGACAAAATGAAATTTAATTTTTGGTACTAACACTGTAACTTTTTTAATTTTTTAAAAAAATTACTCCATTTCAATAAAATTAACTCTCATTTTAGAAAAAACTAAATGCTTTTAAATTACGGCAAATAATTATGAAAGATTTTATGACCCATGTTTTAGGTTTCATGATAATAAAACCGATGCTAATTCAATTCGTACATCAACAATATCTTGACATACAAAAAAAAAAAAATATAACAAACTAGTATACATCAAAAATTACTTTACATATACCATCTCTTTTACAAAACTGCCATGCTTTCATTTTCATCATCATCTCTCTTTAAAATCTACAACTCATATACACAAAACCAGCATCTTATCACTCATCTAAGTTAAAATTTCACAAAATTAACTTTAATTTTTGGCTAACTTCTTACTTATTCTTATATTATTATTAGTTCAATGATTAAAATTAACTTTATTTTAGAAAATATATTGAATAGGCAGTTAGCTATGAAAGTTAGCTCAACTGACATTTTAAGTTCCATTAACTTTATTAAATTTTGACCGTTCAACGCTTCACATTTGTATATGATTTTAACTTTTTTTTTTAGCGTAAAGGACCCACTACCTTGATTAATTAGCTCAAAAAGTTAACCATCAATAGTAAAATTGGAACGTATAAACAATCATTTTTAGCTTCCTCGGAAGCATCTTTGTTTGCATAAACATGAATATTCCGAAAACAAATACTGAATACGTAACATGATTTATTATAACATCGATTATGCAAACTTGGAACCCTGAATTTTCCACTTACTTTCACAAAAATCTTAACAGTATTTGGTTCCTCGGAATGGTCACTCCAAAACTTTGTATTGTCCACCTAATTTCCATCATCAGCTTAATCACCGCTGCCCGTCTAAAATCCGACGGCGGAGCACGCCGCGTCGCTACAGGCAAAACCCTTCGTTTCACGAGCGAATCGCGATTCAAAATCGCGATATTTGCAGATTTGCATTACGGGGAGAATGCTTGGACCGAGTGGGGTCCAGTTCAGGATGATAATTCGGACCGGGTGATGTCTACCGTTCTTGATAAAGGAACCGCAGGTGCGTTGTTTGATTTTTGTTGTTGCTTGCGAGACAGCAAGACCTTACCCTATTCATTTTGCTTGGAGACTCTCCTCCAAGTTAATAAAATTAAACCATAGACCTACCTCAAAACCCAAGAAGTTAAGAAAAAAGTCTAAAAATAAATGCAAAAGGTAACCAAACAACGTAGAAATAGAATGAAAGCTACTACTCAAACATGATCATAAATTTAGTCAAGAAACACTAGTTCAATTGGTTAGTGGTACGAAACTCTAGACATAAGCTATAGACGTCATAGGTTCAAACCCCTAGGATATCAAAATTGGTGTTCTATTTGAATACATTTCACCCTTATTATAAAAAAAAATTAATATTTTATCAATTCAAATTAGAAATTGATAAGTTTAGAAACTTAATTATTTTTTAAATATGCATATAAATCAATATTTTTGCAATTCCGTTATTTTCTAGAGAAAAGATAACGATAATCAATTATATTTGATTATATCATATTGTTTTTCAATGCAAAAGCAATAATGATAGGATAATTTTGATCGAAATAGTAATGAATGTTCTCTACTATGTTTTACTCTAGCACTAAATTTGAGATGCATTATTTACTATTATGTTAATCTTAAATAGGGTTACATAATTTATAGAAAATGAAAAATCTACTTACAATTAAAGTTGATGGCAGCTTAGTCACAACCAAATTAGTTGGATTCATACGTATCGCCGAATCATTACAACAACAACAACAAAGCCATTATTCCCAAACAAGTTGGGGTCGGCTAGGCTAGAGATGGAACCCTAAAAATAAAATAAAAAATAAATAAAAATAAAGTCAAGTAGGTAAATTAATAATAATAACTAAGTAAAATAAGATAAATGAAAAAAATAAGTTGTGAAGAAATTGGTGCATATGTATTGATTCCGTTGTTTGAAGAGAGGGGAGAAGTGGTGTCATGCTTTTGAGAAAAAAATATATGAAAATGTGGGTGTGGATGCAGAATTTGATTGAGTGAAATGATAAGTGTGTGAAAGAAAGTGTCCAACAGGGTATAACCATCCTAAATAAGGTAAAGTTTCAGTCGAAATTTCCATTTTTCCTATCAAACAAGCATTGGGGCTTGTTCAAAAGGACATTTTGATCAGGCATCTTAACAGACATTTTCGATATATTATAGTGCCAAAAATAGATAGAAAAATTTAACTTAATGTAGCTGTTTCATTGTCAATTTCAAAAGAAATGCAAAAAGTAAACAAAATAAAAATAATGGTAAACAATGAAATTGTACTGAGAGTATATGGAATTGTATAGCTATTAATCATCAATTTTACTAAAATACGTTTAACATATATACATTAAAATTTTAATATAATATTGATATTTTTGAATGCAGACATCCATATTCATGTTTGATTTTTTGAACGTTGAATGTTTTTAAAATTTGGTATACATATTGGATTTTCGAGTACTCATGGACAATTCTAACTTTGGCCGTCATGTCTATGACAACAGTATTTATATCGGACTACATAAGTTTATGCCTAATCGAACATGAGGTTTCGTCTGCGGTGTAAATCAATGCTTTCCACCATTTCAAAAACAAGTATCTACATTAGAGTTAGATTAGGGTTTTAAAGCACTTGGCATTATTAATATAAAAATTTAAACTCGGAACAATAGAGAGCAAGTGCGCATGTTATCCGACATTTTGAATGCCAGATAACATACGAATGACCCAGATTGCAATCCACATGCTGCAAATTGCAAAATATGGACGATAAGATTATCAGTCATTTATAATGCTGGATAATCTTGTATGATCTTCCCCGACCTTTTTGGCCCACATTTGTTTACTTCTCCATTTCTTAATATAATCATTTTGCAGATAAAAAAGCCCTAAATCCGCAATTTTACCTTAAAATTAGTGATATTTTGATCAAAATGAGTTTAGCTTCGAGTAACTGACGAGTTACTAGTAGTACGAGATGAAAGTCAAACGTAGGAGGAGACAGAAGTCGGGGTGACATCGGGTATGGTGATGTTCGAGGCGAAGATGGTGATAAAGTGAGATCTAGCAGAAATCGTAAAGTAACCACCATGTCACGAAGAAGGTGGATGAGCTTAGCATCAAAAGACATTGCTATCGACCCCAACGTAGATCGAAACCTCAGGACGAGAAAGAAGTTGGCAAATTTTCATGTCAGATGGCCAGCAACACATCATTGCAGTCGTCGATGACACTGTAAGTTCATTTAAGTTTTGAAATTGAATTATAGTACTTTACATGTCAATTTAATTTAATTAGTAAATTTGTTAGATTTGACCCATAGATATTTGAACATATAACCGGTAACGAAAGAACAATTGTGTAGTGTTTATGATTAAAAAATATTTTGTATTAAACAGTCTAGGACTGGTCATCTACGAGATTCATTTGCATTTATATTTTGGCTATATAGGTTAGTAACAAATGTGGATATTGACCTTGCGATTCACCATTTATAGCGAGGCATATGATTCGGTGATTTTTAGGTATGTTTTTATACTTAGTTTAAATATAATTCACACATATTTATCTTGTATAATACACTAGCTTCGCTGTTATAAGAATAAAAATATTATTGAATTTAGACACTGTTATCTGACATTTTGACTCGGTTATATCCGAACTACCTGGACAAGTAAGACCCGACTATCATCAGGGCCAGTAGCCCAGAGCGATGATTTTGGGTCCAAAAATCAAGTATAGATGATAATATGAAGCAGAAACATGAAAGCTCACTACTTCTCGAAGATGGACTAGGTACGATCCACATTCAACACTATGGATCGTATCGTATCGATTCCACAACTCAATTTTGTAGCGATGATCGGTCAATAACTCAAAATATACACATGCTATCAACATAAAGCTTGGAGTACAAGCTTACTACAACATATGGAACATCCCCTAGGGATCTCATTCTAATTGGAGGAAGTTGGAGGGATTGACATAACTCCCTTTGGAAGGATCAGCAGAAATTAGAATTCAAGTAACACTACTTCACAGAAAATGCGATATCTCACGACCGTACATCGGAATTGCACGAAATTTGAGGAGTAAGTAGCTAACATCATGAGACACCCCTCATAGGGATCGTAGCCCATTTGGACACACTAATGTGAATAGGTACCGATCTCTATTGTGGGCCTCGATGGGTCTGGAAATTTTTAGCTGGCCTCGTCTTGGTCTTCGAACCTTCTGCCAAAATTTCAGTCTGATCCGTTACGTCTTCCTTTACAAATACAGCAGACATTACGTCAGAAAATGGATCATTCTTTCTATTGTAAAGGCTCTTCCATTTTTTTCTTCATTCTTGTAATAATGGATCCTATCTGATCCAAACATTCTTGTAATCATAATCAAGTGCAAGATCAATAAAATATGAAGTGGACGTAGGTCAAGATTGTCGAACCACTATAAAAATCTGTGTGTTCATTTATGATATTTGCTCTGTTTTAATTTCATTCTTCATTTAATCTCTACTAAATTCTATTAGGCGTTGATGCTCATTTTTGGCCTCAATATTTTGGTGCTTTCATTGAAAATTGAATTCTCAGCTTGATTGGATCTCATCATCTACTTGTGGATTCCGATATCCGCGAGATATATTCAGTGTTCTATCGGTAAATTTCATATTCTACTCGGATTTGAAGGAAATCTAAAGAAAGCTGATAGCCATGGTTAGAAGAATTAAATCAACTTCCCGCGGAGCTGAAAGAAATGACGATGCTAATATTCTTGTTTGGAGTTGTTCATGTGTTCATGTCCATTTGAAAGGGATTGGATTCACTCATGTATGCAAGTTCTTGGAATCAGATACTGAAATTTGCACTCAAGTTAGCTAAAGGCCGATCCCTCCCTCAAGGCCAACATGGCCGATCTCTCTCTCAAGGCCAAAATGGTCGAACCTTCTCTCAAGGCTAGAATGGCCGATCCCTCCATCAAGGCCACAATGACCGACCCTCCTTTTTGGGGTCTAGCACCGGTCCCTTCACGGCCATCCTCAAAATTCATATACATGCTCAATATCGATCCCTCCAAAGACATCAATACCGATCCCTTCGAAACAGCTATATCGATCCCTTCAACATATATGTATACTGATCCCTACAACATATATACGATCGCTCCAAAAAGTATATATACCGACCCCTCTGCAAAGTATATATACCGATCATTTTGCAAGGTCTATATAACGATCCCCATACCACCGATCCCTCCATATTACCGATCCTTCAATACTTCGTATGACCGATCTCTCTCACAAAACTTTCAATACCGATCGCTAAAAGATCGGCATGTCATGACCGATCGGTTTACCCACTACTGATCCCTATGCCTCGTTCGTCCAAAACCAAACCCTTGTTCAAACAATCCCTGCACCACACTCAACCACAACTGATCTCCATACCACCGATACCCGCACTACACTCAATTACAACTGATCACTATACCACCGATCCCTCACCATAGCAATTCAGCCAATCGCTATAGGTATGATCCATTTTAAAAAAAAATAGCTTTAAATTTTTTTTTTGGGTGCCATGCACCCGAACCCGTGCCTCAGCGTAGTGCCCCTGCATTCTGAATTCAGAACTCAACTTAAAGACGGGGTGTTCTATCTGCTTCCCTTACATGATGTGACTAAACGTGGCATATGAGATCAATAGCTGCTGAATTGCAGCTAATGAGTGGACAATAAACTGCTACTCAAAAGGTACACCAAAAGCCTGGAGAACCAAGATGATATGACACGAACTGAGATTGGTTGCTGGATCATGCTTTTACGGTAGATAACGACTGCTCTCAACTGACCAGCTTCCAAAAGCTTGACTTGCCAGCTACGATACGATGGCTTGTGTGACAAACGCCTTACACCGCTTATTAGGCCATCTCAAAGTATAGCTATACATCATCAAAGTCGAACCTGAAGTAGTCACCCATTTGACTCGAAGCAAATCCAAGAAGTTCTGGTCCAAGGTCAAACTCGGATTAAACCAAAATTTTCTCCAAGCAAACACTAGTATGACTACAAAGACCGTTCGTTACCAATCCAACACTTCAAATTCAGCGACTCCAAACGAACCAGGAGATGACTCCAAGCAAATAACAAATTTTCTCGTGTCGGACTACAAGCAAATTATCACCAATCCGTCACACGTTGGACAATCATACATATAACATTCGCAATCATTACAAATAGCCATAACTTGAAAACGGATTGGACTAACATCGACTGGAGCATTTCCCCAGTCGAAGCCCATTCACTAAAGTCATTCAATATGCAGAATATCCCAAGAGATTCAATATGCCAACCATATCGGCGTATTCTGGAAACACAGACCCCTAAGAGCATCTCATGAAATATGAATGGCACATGAATTCCGCTAGAGCGACGAACGCAATTAAACACCGATTATTTTCCATATTTCTCAGGGGGAGTATCGATCGATCATGTGATTTACGCGATCACCGTCCAATTCCATCTCCTCGTTTAATCAGCTGGCTAAGGAGTTCATCGAGCAATTCATAATGCATGCGACTCACCCCAAGGATGCGATGTTGTTATCCCTAACTTATCCTAAGTGCTAGGCGAGCCGCTCAAAGACCTTTGATAGAGATTTAATACCACTGTCACTAAAGTGAGCAATACCAGCGAGAATATCATACCGATGACATTGATAAGAGGAATTGACCCCAAGACATACTTTGGTGACTGATAAGCTGGAGAACCTCCTGTAACCTTCGATTATTTTTGTTACAAAGTGAAGCAAAACCTAAGCAAGGATGAGGTAGAGCATGCTAGGAAAAAATAATGATGCATGACGGTTGGCTGAAGGAATTCAAAGCGAGGGCATCATTGAGGCCTTAGATGAGGACTCAGATTCTAGAAGACGACTCAGGATCCCAAAATTCAAGTCATATACTCCTTTGAACGATACAGTCGAAAACATCTACTTGGAGACTCACGACTCGGAACAGTACTGGAAACCAGCCTCGAGAGAGTCCACCTAAACTCAAAAGAAATCCGGAAAATGTTGTATATTTCAAGTTACGCACGGTCATAACACTGGTGATTGCAGACACCTTCGAGATGTGATCGGAAAGCTAATCTGAAAAGAAAAGTTTCAACAATATGTGCAAGCCTCGTAGAATGGCGAGCAGGGAACATCCGACACTTTTCAGTAGAGAACTCTGATCGTCAATTGGACCACCAACGATCGACTTCTCGTTGAGAGGGGCTAGGGACAAAGTGGATTAGCGAGCACACAACGCTGTTTCACTTATCAGTGAGATTTATTCCGATCTTCTTTGAATTATTTCTATTTCAATTTCAATTATGTAGTGAACTATGACCAACTTGAATCAAACTACTTACATACGATGCATGTAACCAAGTACCTAGAGTTAGGCACCAACCAACCTCAATGGACCATGATCGGACCTTCGAAGCATCACAAGACGAGCATGATTCGACTGCTCATTAGCTACCGTATGCCCCTGACTTGGGGCCAATGACTCGAAATGGAAAAGCTCGACAAGGTTATAATTCAGTACAAAGTGGACACGACTGACCGTTCACTCATCAACTTCCGCGCTTGACTTAGACTGGAGTAGTAACACTTGGAGTGGATGCAACTCGACCATCCATTCCCCAGGTCATACTTGAAGTTCGCCAAAATAGTTATGCCTCTCCCGAAGCCCAATACGACTAATGTCCAACTAAAGTGGACGCGATTTGACCGTCCATACATTAACTCCTGCCCTGGACATAGGAGGCAGTTCGGAAGCTAGACTTAAAGTAAGTGTGACCGACTGCTTACTCATCAACCACCGCCCTCAACACGTGGATACGACTGCAGCCTAAGGTGGATGTGATTTGATCGTCCACCTGAAAACTCTCTCCCTCAACTTGCTAGGAGTACTAAGCAAATTGGATGAGACCTGACCATCCAACACGGGCATGAATGTGATCTAGCCATCCATTACTTACTACCTTTCTCGACTTGACTGGAGGAGCTACAATCACCAAGTGGACGTGAATTGACTGTCCATTTGTCGAGTTTTGTCTTTGATGCCGGGGCAAAATTCTATTCCATGTATGAACGTGGTTCGGCTGTTCGTTCGACAACTCTTACCTCGACTTTGACAATTGGAGTATAAATCAAAAATGAGTATGACTGACTACCCATTGACTAACTCTGGTCTCCAGAATGCGGACTGGAATATAAACACCAAAAAGATGGATGTGGTACCACCATCCATCGATCAACTCTGGTCCCCAGAGCACGGACTAGAGTGTAAACATTAAGTGGGTGTGACTGACCACCCATCGACCAACTTTGGCCTCCAGAGCGTGGATTGGAGTATAAACATCAAGTGGCGGTGACTGACCACCCATTATCAAACTCTGGTCCTCGAAGCGTGGACCGGAGTATAAACACAAAAAAGATGGACGCGGTTCAACCATCTATTGGTCGACTCTGGTCTCTTAGCGCAGTCTGGAGTATAAATACCATAAAAAAGTGGACGTGGTTCGATCGTCCACTCCTCAACTCCTACCCTTGACTTGAGTGAAAACACACGACTCAAAGTAGTTGTGATTTGACCGTCTCCTCTCATGCTCGAGCTCGAAGTTCTTCAGAACACTTATCTTACTCCCAAGGCTTGATGAAAACATGATCCAAATGGAGGTAGACGTGGTACGACCGTCCATGCAACGACTCCTGCCTTGGATGCAGGGGGCAGTTTGAGAGCCCAAGCCTAAATTTGACGTGGTTCGACTGTCCAATCCAAAGAGGATGTGATACGTCCATCCACGATCTTGTTTGTGCATGAGGTACGACGAACTATCCAATCCTTGCCCGGACATCGGCAAGCCAAAAATTCAAACAAAGACATGGACGTGGTTTGACCATCTGGCAAATAACTCTGGTCCCCTTCTGCAGATTTGAGTATAAACACAAATTGGGTGAGGTTCGACCACTCGTTAACAAACTTTTATCTCCAGAGTGCGGATATGAGTATAAACAAATAGATGAGTACGATTTGACCACTCAATATTTCATAAACTCCGACCTGGACTCAACAGGAGTATAAACTCACTACGGATGAAATTCGACCGTTCACGAACTAATTCTTCTAACCCAAGAATGGGAGCGAGAGTATAAACTACAACAAACTGAGTACGATATCTTTCTGTAGCTCTGACTGGTTGATCTTTACAACTTAGGGCAACGACTGCAAGGAGACTTCAATACAAAACCAATCGGAATGACATTCGAAGTTACGAGTGACCGACTATATCGTACCATCAGATCGAGAGTCAAGATCGACCGCACCAACCACAAATGGATGTGACCCGACGTCCATTGAATAACTCCAGTCACCAAAGCATGGATAGAAGAAGAAACCATGAATGAGCGCGACTTGATTATTAATTCTACAGCACCCTCCTTCAATCCATCAGGAGGAGTATAAAACCAGATGAGCATGACCCGACTACACCTGAGCTAACTCTAACCCTAGATTTGGTGGGAAAATATGAAACAAAATGGACGAGACTGACCATCCATCTTCGAACGTATGCGACGCGACCGTTCATTCGTTAACTCTTATTATGATCCAACTAGAAGAGCAATACGAAACAGATGTGGCTTGACCGCCCGCACACTGATCCTTGCCCTTGGTCCGGCATGGAGAGCGTCAATCACTGATTGGATATGACTTGTCTTTCTACTTATCGACGTATGCGCTAGACTTAGGGGCACGAGTGAGAAACAAGATGAATGTGAACCGATCATTCATCGATCAACCCTAAGTCTTTGGAGCTCAGGTGGGAGTATAAACACGACTATACGAGACTCGACCGTCCATACAGTACATTTATCAACCTAAGACTGGGGGTGGAAATGTGATCATTCAAAGACTAACTGTGATATTTCAATACTGTGATTCATACCTAGTGTTTACAACGACTCGAGACTACGATCGAAAGGATGCCTAGAGATAGAATCATCGAATCAATGGGCAGCCGATCATCACTCAAACCCGAACGACGAGTAACGGATCATGAGTACGTTGAATGGAAAGCGCGTTACACGAATATACAAACCGATTTAAACTCAAAGCAAGAGCTAGCTATGCAATTGCGCACAACACGAGGCTGAATCACACTCGGCATTTGATTCAACATGCTTCTAAGCCTGATCTTCGGCCATTTGCAGATAATCGCTCAAAGCATTTAATTTGAACTATGCTCATCTTTTGCTTGCTTCATTTCTTTTGTTTCTTGTTGAATAAACGATATTCAGTCTACAATATCGTCTATTTGCAAGCTATAATGGTGCTATTCTTCAATCATCGCTATTTTGATGCCCTTATCACGTTACCTAAGAAGAGCGGAATTCTATTCTATGAATCATAATCTTCGGGACTTGAGTTCGTGTTCATATTCGTTGGCGCAAAACGCAAAGCTATGTGCTTCTTGTTTACATTGCTCCATTTTTCCTCCGTACAAAGGTAGTGTATATGCGTAAAAAGTTGAATGCAACGCCTTTATTATCAAACGTGTAGGCTTGGTGGGGTTTTGCTAAACTGTAAAGTAAATATGGTTGTTCAACATTGATCAAATAAAGTATAAAAAGTTAAGATCAAGGTTTGTAGAAATCACCAGGCAGATGTTAAGCGACAAGTATGAACTAAGGATTAATCGAGGATTAATCAGAGTTAACTGTTTTTTATGACTCACGTATTTTGGAAAAAAAATGTTCTGTTTACCGTCAATTGATACAAATTGAAAATTTGAATTTTGAATGTGCTTTGGAGTAGTCAAGGAGGCAAGACTGCCTTAAAGTAGCACACCGATGCTTATACGTGATACCATAGTTATTAATGACGCACGGGGCAAAGCTTTGCGGAGTCTAGCCGTACGGCTTGGCAAATGGCGTGCGTCTTTTAATTTGCTGTGTAGGTTTAGAACTTTTTTATAAATTTCTCACACACACATATATATAACAATAAATTAAAAAAGTTTAATATTTTTGCTAAACATATGCAATAAATATTTTTAAGCATAAAAAATTCGTCAAATATAATATCATAAACATATAATGTCGAGCGTAATAGTTTTCTAAAGTCAATATCCAAATAAAATTGAAATCTAAACAAGATTCAGTAATTATATTTTTCAAATCAATATCTGCATCATCAGATTAATAAACTTCAGCATCTTCTTCATCCATCTCATTAAGATTCGTTTCTTCTTCGTAAAGATGTAAAGGAGCTGGAGCAGATGTTGAAAAACATCTTGATGTGAATGTTTTTCTACTTGAATATATAGCTTCCTCTACTCCTACTGCTCTAGCAGCAACACTCCAAGTCAAGTCATCATCATCATCATCAAATACAAGCTCATCTTCAGCATCAGATGCATTATCCATATTTTCCGTTAATCATTTATTACAATCATCAATATTCTTCAAGGATATTGAATCGATGGTGTCACAAATGTTGTACCTTCACTCCATAATATGATGAATACTAATTTTTATGCAGTTTGAATATAAAAAATGAAAAATAAATAAAAAAGAAATAGAAAACAATAATATAATGAAAATGAGCACCATTTTGCACCGTGCGCTATTTGCGTCATTCGCCGCGCCTTTTACGTGCGCCGCGCTAGAACGAAGAAAGCCACAAACGCCGCACCGTGCCGTGCGCCTACGTCGTGTCGTGCTTCATGGCGTGTGCCTTGACACGCCTTTCATAACCATGCTTGTTACTGAACATTGAATAATGCAAAACCATTGCCTAAATACATATTTAGATTCTAACATGATGCGGTAACCCTTGTCTATATGGGTCTAGGTAAATCGCTTGACGGTAAGCCTCATTCAAAATAAAAAAAAGAGCTATGAGCTGCCGTGGATATCGAACTTTGAGAGCGTGGTGGTGTGAAATCTTGTATCACCTAATATGCGATATACTGATGTGTATATAGAACATACATGACACTCATTCCTTGCTAAATAATTTTATAATGTGAGTCCTACCAAATCGTGTTGTTAACATAACACAACATTTTGATGTTGTATTATTTTCAATTTGATACGGTTTCAAAGTTGTGTGTGTATGCATAGATATATACATACGTACATACATATAATACATACGTACGTACGTATGTATTATATGTATGTATGTATATGTATACGTACATGCATACATATGGATGTGTGTACGTGCAGTATATACATACGCTTAATTTTAGTTCATCATGTTTGTTTATATAAAGTTTGTGCTTGTGACTATATCTACAATTTCATGGTTCATGTTCAGTTCATGAACAATATCATGATTTGGATAAGTGTGTTTATAATAACTCCACAATTTCTTTTGTTCAAATATCCGACTACAATATGTTACGCCGAATGAAATTTCACATGTACAAAAATCGCTATATGTTGAATGAATTAATGTTTGGTTGACAATACTTTGCAGATTGAAATTATTATCTTTTATTTGGTAACGATGATTATCGAGTGAATAAAAGTTCATTTGGCAAAACAATTCCGGACAAATTTTTGTGATATGAATTAAAAATCTGTAGCATTGAAAGATAAAAAGTGCTATTAATAAACATTTACAAATGAGTTTTTGTGATATGAATTAAAAATGGTAGTCTGAAAGGATAAGAAGTGCTATTGATAAACATATTGTTATATTTTAGTCGAGTAAATTACAGAACTAATCCTCCACAAATACACCTTTGAAACTTATCAAGGTTTTGTTTCAGGTTTTATACACGAACATTTTCCGAAATGCGCACTGTACAAATTTTGATTTTGTACATGTGCATTTTCATGCGCATATTGAAAATATGCATGTATAAAACTGAATAATAAGCATATTTTTGGAATAATTTTAAGATAATGTCTATTATTGAAGTTGGAACCTATATTTAAAATGAATCCTTATGAAAAAAGAGTAAAGACCAATGTGCTTAGAAAGAAAGTGGTATAACGATTCCTTTTTCCATCTTTTATGATAAAGGTACTATTTTAGTTTTTTCAACAACTTTTTCTATGGTGAATCAAAATAATTTAAAGTTTGATAGATAGCATGAAAGTTTTGATTTTTTTTCTTCTTTATCCTGTCTTCCCTTTGTTCAAACAATTAGCAAAGATAGAAACCCCTGTTTTTACTTTTTATCATGAATAACCCTATGCACATGCATTTCATTTAGTCTATAGCAAATAAGTATCTTTCCAATGCTTCATCAATGTTCTCACCCTTATTATTTGCAATATATTGTTATTGGCAATAACGTGGTGGTATATGAGTTTGTGCCTTCTAGAGTTTAACCAAAGAGATTGGAGAATGATTTTTTTAATAAAACATTGAAATGTCACAAATCATAAACTTTATCTTTATTATATTATTAATTATTAATAACTCAAACCCATCCAATTTCAACCGAACTACAACACTCCAAATTTGATTGCGGCTATTATAGTTGGATTATCAACCGGTCAATTATTGATAAGCATTCTTACATTTACCAACAACAATACATAATTTTGTAAATCCTCAACCGCAAAATCATCGTTGTCAGAAGTTACAATTGCTCTAGAGGTTAATTGATTTTGGTAACTGTGGTAAATCATTCAACCTCCTTTACGGTGTCTCTTAAGAGAAAACGCACTTTGGTAATCTAAGTTAAATTGTTATTTGTAGAGTTGAAGTTCTTTTAAGCTTGAAACCTTGTGTTGAATTGAAGTTCTCTTCAGATCATTATTGGTTCAATATGTGGTGATTTCATGTGTAGAGTTGATTTTTTTATTGACTAATCCAAGTTTTGAAAGAAAGCTGAAGCTTAATTTTAGTTAATGGTGCAGAAAATAAATAACGCATTACAACTTTAGTCAATTCAAATATACTATTCAGTGAACATATAATAAAAAACATGTTATATGCGGTGCAATTTACTTTGGATATGTAAGTTTACCGTTAGCGTTATTCACGCATCGTTGGATTTAGTTTCTGTGGACGTTTGGATTTTTTATAAGTTTCGGAAACAATCTCTCAAATGAGGTAAGACTGCGTATAACTTGTCTATCCTGGACGGGAGCCTTTTTTGCACCAGGTAGATGATTGCCATTTTCCTTGACTCTACACGGTGAGTGTGAATTTCTCACTAGAAGAATGTCTTCTTGCCAAGTTTAGTCTTGAACTCAGTGTTACATACAAATTGAACCTGTAATTTCTAGAGCTTCCATGTCCCTTGCATGCAACACCAAATAACATCACAACTAAAATATATTTACTGCACACGATATATCTGCAAAGTTAAATTGTATGTTGTGAAAAGTTATCAGCAACAAATGTTTCTGAAATTTGACTGTATAGAAGAACAAAACCCATTTACTTTGATATCTTTTTATTCTAACGTAGAAGCACTGTTTTTAGAGGTACTGGCATGCAAGAGCCATTAAACTTTGTTTTTCACTGACAATTGTTTATGTTAATTTACCACTCCATTGGTTTGTGTTTTGCATATGCACCGCAGATGAACCTGGATTAACTTTCATTTCATGGAAATTATCACATGGTTTTGCTTGCAAATAAGTGGATCAACTTATTGTTGTGATTTCATGGCCTAAAGAGAACTCTGATTATTTATTGTTTTGTTTTTTATACAGATTTTGTAGTTTATTTGGGAGATGTAATTACAGCAAATAACCTTCCGATTCCCAATGCTAGCCTGTATTGGGACAAGGCTATCTCTCCAACTCGAATAAGAGGGATTCCATTTGCAACAATATTCGGAAACCATGACGATGCATCATTTGTATGGCCTTCAGAATGGTTTTCTGAAACTGGAATTCCGAATGTCACTTGTCCACCTTCATATGTCTCATTTTTAGGTATGACATAATAAATTTTATATAAAAAGGTTGATCCTATGGTCTTTTTCAGGCATGAGAAAAACTGAAGTGAATCCATGAACCCAGAACTAGGGGAAAAAATAAAAATAAACTAACGACTGAAACTTTCTTTTTCATCTTTGTCCGCTGGAAGAAAATATAAAGCTATCATTAGAGAACAGAGTGGATGGTTGTTTAATGCTCAAATCATACTTTTATGAGATGATTCTTGCAACATTTGGAAAAATTATCATGGAAATACAGATAAACATAACGCCATCCAGCAGTATTTTAGTCTAAAAATGTTCTTTCCCACCGTAGTGGAATACAATATTGTAAAAGTATTAAACTATCACAAGAGCAACAAATGATCATTTGCAGGAGAAAAAGAATGCGACTTCGGAGGAACGAAACGTATTGAGTTGATAAAGATGGAGATTGAGAACAATTCTTTATCTTATTCACAGATAGGTCCTCGAAATCTTTGGCCTAGTGTTTCAAACTATGTAGTACCCGTATATTCTTCTGAAGACCCTGATACTCCTGTTGTGTTCCTGTACTTTCTTGATTCTGGAGGCGGTTCCTATCCAGAAGTCATATCTTATTCTCAAACTAAATGGTTTGAAGAACAGTCTTTAGCAGTCAATCCAGATGCTAAGTATGATCCATAATTTGGGATTTGTAGAATTGGACGAGACTCATATTTTCTCCAACTACACTAACTTTTTAAGTAATTTCTGCGCTATACAGGATTCCTGAAGTGGTTTTTTGGCACATACCCAGTAAGGCATATAAGAAAGTTGCTCCAATGCGTAGGTTAAGAATACATAAACCGTGTGTTGGCTCGATTAACAAAGAGAAAGTCTCTCCTCAAGAAGCTGAATGGGGAATGATGGACATCCTTGAACATAGGCCATCTGTCAAGGTCAGTAAAAGTAATCCTTTTTTAGTCATTTGTGCTATGCATGTCTGTATTAACTGGAAAAACTTGATTAGCAGCATTATTTTAATAGCATAATTTGATTAATCTCAATGGACACGCATAGGTTAATACAAGTTTTTGATCGGCATAACCATTTGCAAGAAATTATAATGGGTGCTTCTTGATATTATGTTATTGTATAACTAGAAGCTACATCATTGCAAGCTATAATATTGATAACGTGCTAGTTAATTTTGTCTACCTCTATTCTAAAAATCTATGAAACACATCATTGCATTCATTGCATCAGTCTAA
Organism: Allium cepa; assembly: GCA_030765085.1. Lineage (NCBI taxonomy): Eukaryota > Viridiplantae > Streptophyta > Magnoliopsida > Asparagales > Amaryllidaceae > Allium > Allium cepa. The sequence goes on along the minus strand of CM060942.1, from coordinate 614,094,413 downwards.
CTGATTGATGTAAAAGGCTGAAAAATCAAAAAACAAACTTTTAGAGATCTGTCCTCTCAAAAAGCAATGCCACATGGCATGGAACAATACAATTTCCTGAATTAGGTCAGGCATACAGAATATACACTTGTTCATTGTAGTAACAGTCTGTTTAACGATGGTTATATTTGCCATCCTAAAAATTTGACAATGAAACACGTGTTAATGATGCCATCTCAGTGTGGGGACAATGTATAAATTAGATGTTATATCATAATGGTTTTTACGAAGGTATATCTTGATCTAGTGTTATGTCCTTCATATCCATATATAAAGCAAACCACAACAAACGAATATGTATCGAAATGCAGTAGAGCATTATAACATAATAAATGAAAATATTCTAGAGCATTATCTTATTTAAGCACATTGATCTCAAAGTATTCTTGGTTCATTAACATAACTTATCACTTGGATCACTAGTACTAACTTGGAATGGTCCAAAAATATATTCTTAGCTACGCGCTCTCATTTGTATGCTTGCATGACACACTCACAACCCTATAACATGGTACTAATAGTGACATCTTTCATTGGGAGACAAGGTGCGTAGCAATTTCTGAATAATATGGCTTTTGGTAGGTCACACTATGCTTATAATATACTGACCCTCTTGAGCCCATCCCATGTGCTATCTTGTAAAAAGTTAGTCCAAGAAAAACTGAAACAGAAAATATCCACGCTGCACTCCTTTCAAAGAAAATACCCGTTGGTAGAATGCATAAAGATGTTATTCTTACTATTTGATGATGCATGATTATTGAGAATAGGTGTTATTATGGCCATGGCATGTGTTGATGCCTGAAGAGCAATCTACAAATTTGCCATATCAATTTTTTTAAAGAATATTTCAGTAGTAATTATTTATTTTCAGGCTGTTTTTGCTGGGCACAACCATGGATTGGATTGGTGTTGCCCATACAAGAGCCTTTGGCTCTGCTTTGCTCGCCATACAGGCTATGGTGGTTATGGAAGTTGGTCTAAAGGAGCGAGAATACTTGAAATGACTGAATCGCCTTTCTCGCTCAAATCTTGGATACGAATGGAAGATGGAACTGAACATAGCCATGTTGTCTTAAGTTCCAGAATCACATGTATGTCATAAATATTTAAATATGCATAAACGATGTAGGTTATATATAAAACGTATTTCACTTCTGAATGGTGAATATAGTCTGGGCTTTGAATATTGAAAGTCTAAAAGTGGATTGAAAATTTCACTTTAAGCTAATTACGTGTCAAAACTCAAAACTAATAATGTTTGCATGGTTTGTGAGCAAGATATATGTGGGTGCGTGAAGGCATTATTGCTAGAAACAACTCAGTGACAGTTGTGTAGAGGATCCACATGAGATTCACCAATTACTATTCAACTTTTCTCTTTTTACTGCCTTCTAGAACTAGGAGTAGTACTAGTTCCTATTGTAGTGTTATTTTCTAGTTGAAGAATGTTATTCTGACACTCCAAACTAGGAGTGATGATTTACATTTCTTTTCATTGATCGATCTAAATGTAAAACCACATTAATAATTGTTATGTAATATAAGTATCTACGCTGTATAAAAAGCAGGATAGCCTCACTCCTTTCTAAGAGTGTAAGGTGGTGAATTCATTTTTGTGAGTGGTAATAGAAAAATACTTCAGGTCCTTTAATGCATTTAAAAATGCTTTTATATTATTATCAACCAATAATATAGAATGCTACTATTTCACACCCCTTGAAGGCCTATCAGAATAACATTCCTTTTTCTAGTTCTTGTATGTAATTACATATGAGTAATATACAGACTATAGTAGATGTAGTAATAAAATGAATAAAGATACATAGATATGCAGCCTCTTTTTTGAGAAATATTTATAGAAGTATTTGCATAATTTGTTTTCCTGAAATTGTTTATCTGTATTTAGTACATGTACTGCCTAGTCAGCATATTATTATTATTATCCTTTACCTCATTTCCACACTAAACAAAAGCATGGGGAATTTCAAAAGTAAATAATGAATATGCGATGCTTTCACCTTGTCTGCTCTGTCAAAAGCATTCTTTGATTATTATTTTTTCTCCTTGTTCTTCTTCTTAAATGAATGCCACAATTTTATCTTGTTGATAGAGCAGAATCCAAGAGAGGAAGTAGACATATATTATATTACATGTACGCTCTGTACCTACTTCTACGCTTCATCAAAAAAATTGACCAAGATTATTATTCTCATGTATATATGTGTCTCTCTGTGCGCACACACATGTATGAAAATCTATTGGGACACAGTTGATGACGAATCTCAACTATTTGATTGTTTCCTGGTTTCAACCTCATATGTAAACACAATGAGATCCGACGGTCTAGATCTATTGTATTATCAATTATGTTTAATTTTGTGTCCAAATAGTCAGTCTTGTTTATACACACATAATGCAAATGACCCGCCTTGAAAATTAAATTTACTTTGAACTGAATATTTCAAATTGCAAGGGTTCGTTCGCCTCTACCCATTACCAAAATATTGCACCACTTTCGTTTGTGACGCATACGACGCCGTAATGGGCCAACTGACCGATTCCAAAAACGGAGAAATTTAATGCGTTCAGGAGCGTTTAATATGTTAATTGGTTAAATTTAAATTTTTATAAATTTCTACAATTAATAACTTGTGCAATGAGATCCGTTTGAGATGCGGTTTTTTATGTTGCGATCGTATAAAAGTGCTCTACATTATGGAGTTGGTTTAAACTAAATCCGAGCAATTTAAAATTTTACAATTTAATTAATCAATTTATTTTTGCAAATTATTGATACATATTATTCATTAAATAGAAAATAATTAATTAAACATAAATCAATTTTATTTTAAAATATACATTTTAAATACTACGCTCAGGTTCCCCGCTCGCGGCACACAAACGCATTCTTCGTTCAACTAACTTTTCCGTTTAGATGCTCCGTTCAAATACCCCGTTCGTTTCATCGAGAATGGACTCTAACTTTAACTCAAATCAATGGTAACTGCAGGTGCACTAAATTTGTAAACACTTTTTGAGTGCAAAAAATGTGCGGAACTCTTACCAGTATTTATTCCCAACTTTCCCTAAATTTGTAAACACTTTTCTACTTGAATAAAGTACCTCTTAGAAAAGAGGAAAAAAAAAAAAAAACTCCTAAACACATGTACAATAAAATATCAAATCTGACAGTTTGGAAAATATTGTTTGTTATCTACGAAGTACTTCCTTCTGTAGGAACCTAAGGGTGTCAATTTTAATGCAGATGCTTTCATTTTAAGGTCCCATATCCTTTTCTTTTTATTTGCTACATGACTTCATTCATTGTTCATTAATGATTGATGTGTGCGTGGTGTAATAAAATATGAGGTTAAAACCCTTCACATTTCTTCAGGTTTATGGTACATAATTGATTTTTCACTAATGATCACTTGAATGTCCATTGATTACTCACCTAGACTGCCCTGGCCTATTCCATCTATTACTTTTCCACTAGCTGTTGATAAAAGAACATGTTCTTAATTCAAAAGGTGATAATATGCTATATAGCATGAAAATCATCTTCATATTTATGTGTGTGTAGCATGACGCCGCGTTGTGGGGATATGATTGAATTTAAAAATCAAAATGTTTTTTATGTAATTTTTTCAAGGCTGAAACGACAACAAACCAATGAAACATATAAAATCAACTCCCTTTCCGAATAGCACGTAGGTGCGCACACACGGAAAAATCTATCGGGGTACAAATTGGTGACATAACAAATCTTAACTATTGGATCTTATTTATATCTTAGATTTGATGAGGGTCCACCGTCAAAATTTCATTCTATAGTCACTTCTGTGTAGATTTGTGTTCCAATAGCCATTCTTTCCATATGTATACAAATATGTACAGTATGAATCCTATACATACATATAAAGTCTTAAATTTACGTTAGATCTGAAAAAATATAGGTTATTTTTTGTGTTGTGCCACATGTAACTTTTCAACCAATGGACAAAACCATACGGGTTTCTGTAGCTTGATAATTAAAGTTTATCTTTGATAAAGAAAGACTGTTAGAAACCCAACTTGCGTATACTGATTGAAAAGAAAGAGTATATAAAGCTAACAGTCTGGGTTTCTACTGTCAATTCATGCTTTTCCATTCACTTTCCTAACTTGTTCATAGATAAGGATCCCCTCAATCCAACTAATAGAAAGAAAAAAAGCATCCCACAAAAGAGAAGGGATCACATAAAAGAAAGTGACACTTCTTATTGTTCTCATTATTGTTTCAAGCTTGCTCACGTGAATTCAAATCTTAAAGCATGTTGTTAACAGGTATGCTATCCACTTAATATTTCTCTGTGTAATTTTCGTCTTGTTTTTCAAGAATGTTGGATGCATTTTCTCATGATATCTTGGTTGTTGATTGACCTACATTTCTAGCACATCGTGATAATGCTACAAACTAACAATGGCAAAGAAGAAGAATTGGCTTGATCGACTGAGGAAGTTCTTCGGAGCAGACGCCAAATCCAAACAAGAAAAGGTACATATTCAATCGATCATAAGCAACATTTAATACATATGATTTCATTGTTATTGTGCTCATTTCAGAAGGAAAAGAGAAAGAGATGGTTTATAGGAAAGCTAAAGTCCAAACGTGCGCCTACTCTTCTACCTCCAGGGTCAAAATCAGCAAGGGAGGTCCAAAAAGAGCAAAATAAGCATGTCGTCGCAGTTGCAGTTGCAAGCGCTGCAGCTGCAGAGGCTGCGATCGCCGCTGCCCAAGCTGCAGCGAATGTCGTGAGGCTCTCACAATCTCCTTTGATGTATAATAATTGCCTGGAAGACGTTGCAGCTACGAAGATCCAGACTGTGTTCCGAGGATTTCTTGTATGCATATTATCCTTATTTTTGTTCCTATGTTTTTTGAATTGAAGAATAATAGAAGTGAATCTGTTCTATTCACTGAGAATATGACAAAAAAATGCATACATCTGGGATACAAGTCTAAGAAACTGGTCATGTGATGTTTGTTAATTGAATTTTAACGCAGATATCTATATCAAAATTTGGATGCAAGTAGCATGCAACTTTACTCAAATTTCACCATGTGTACCACTTGATGGACATCTAGTCGATATTATTATCGTAGACATGATATATCATGTAGTACACATGGTGTTATTAAAATTTTGATATGAATGTCTTTATCAAATTTTTTGAATTTGGTTTGTGTCAAAGTTTTTCTAATTTACAACACAGAGAAAATATCTATTTCCAAATATAGTAAATTTGGAGTGTGTCATTTCATTTTTTTTCTTTTTTCTTTTTTGCAGGCAAGAAGTGCATTGAAAGCATTGAAAGGCATGGCCTTGCTTCAAGCTCTAATTCGAGGAGAACTAGTGCGGCGCCAGACTACAAGCACAATGAAAGGCCTGCAATCTCTAATGAGAATTCAGTCACAGGCTCGTGCAAGCAGAGTGAGGGCCTTACTTGACAATTGTATGGAATTATCTCATCCGAGTAAGAATTCAGGATTCATTGTCAACATCAATGTAAGTACAAAAAAGAATAAAACATAGTTTTAATAGATCTTCTGGTACAATGTAAACTAAGATAGAAAATTCTTTGATAGAACACCGAAAAGAAGTGGGATAGTAGAGCTCTCTCGCGTGATGATGTTACAGCCATTCTGAAGAAGAGAAGAGAAGCTGTGAAAAAGAGAGAGCGGGCATTAGAATATGCTTTTATTTATCAGGTAATCTCATAATTAGAGAGGTTTGTCTGCTGTAGGCTTGCAAAACCAAATTACGTAAAGTCAAAAAAACATAGGACATATTTTTAACACGTCTTCTAAAAACTCTTCAATTCCATTTATTCTATTCTCTTCACAATTATCTCCTTAAATCTCTTAAATTTCAAATTTTTCTAACATATTATCATTTGACGTTTGATTGAAATTAATGAAAAAAAAATATTAATTTTTTTTCTTCAAAATCATGTAATCGAAAGGTCGGTTCTCCGCCGTTATGCGGTTGTACTAGTTAATTAGTAACCCCTAAGGAATGTATGCAATTCAAACGCTGCATCTTTCTCTCTACAACTTAATGCTCAGCCACCCCACCATCCTTTGAATGCTTATGAGTTTTCATTATCATAAAAATATTACTTCATTCGTTTTTAAATAGATGAATTTTTTGTTACTTAGGATCAAAGACGACCTCCGACACCTTTGCATGAAAAATTCAGTCCAAGCATCGAAAATCGGAGATGGAGCTGGCTTGATCAGTGGATAGTCGACCGACCTGACATATTTTCAACTCCATCTCGAGGTAGCAACAGTAACAGATACTTGCCTGAAGAGTCAGAACTCAAATATTTAGCAAGAAAATCATTTAACAGATCATACAAGACCAATTCAGTCATAGACAACGACTCTTTCCCACGCTCCCCTGCAAATGTCCCTAATTATATGACGCCTACTGCCTGCGCTAATGCAAAATTCAGGTCTTTAAGTGCACCAAAGCAGCGTGTGAAAAGCATGGATTCTTGCTCTGAAAATTTTGTTCCATGCACTGATCGGATTCTGTCTCCATTGCCTTCTTCGTTTGCAAGCGATATGGGATCGAGTACAACTGCCAAAAAGATGAAGTCTCCACGTATGACGAAATGTGACATGTCTTCCAAGTTTCAGAGTTTTGATTTTGACTGTTCAGACATCCAGTCGGAGCGGTATGACGCGTTCAGGGTAATGTAATGTTTTTACAGTGTTTTTGTGTGGATACATGTTTTATGTGAGAGTTTTAATAATTCAACTGAACTGTGATTTTCTTGAACACTGGTTATCATTGAGGAACCAAATGGCGTACAATTTAACTTCACTATAAATGACCATCTCATTCCTTTGGATTGCATGAATGTGTTTCTTTATGCACAATTAAAAAATACACAATTACTTAACATTCATAGATTCCTGTATGCATGCATGCGTGCATGTATGGCATCCATGTTTGGGAACGCTTCAATTGTCCTCTGTTTTCAGCCATAAGTCTCTATTTAAATAATGATGTAGAGGAGAGAGAATTAGCGGAAGTCTAAGCACTGTGATTCTTGTAAAATAAACGTTGAAATGAAAATCCATTTTTTAATGATATCAAATGATGAAAAGGATCGATCGTCCATTTCTAAATTTGTGCATCGAAATGAGGTGAAATCAACGTTGTTGTAAAGGTAAAAGGCAAGAATAGTGCATTGCTAATTAGCACCATAAAAAAAACACTAAATATTACCAAAACTTAATATTATCAATTAACATTTACAATACGAGACAGCGCGACAATACAACGATCATGTACAAAAGTTTTATCCTGGAACCTATCAACTACTTCCAGGGTTCTATCAGGATAGGTAGACCCTCAAAGTCTAGGTTGTGGAATAATGAATCTTTGATGCTAATTTAACACTAGAGGGGAGTGGGGGAGGTAAATGGTGTTTTCTAACTTATGTAAATCTTTTTAAAATTCTTTGAAGATTAATATCGAATCACAGATTTTGTCGCAACTTGATTTTTCGACGTCCGAAAATCTACATCAATACGTCCACTGTATTAAATGCCGAACAATCGAATGCCCAAAAAACAGACCGTAAGGGAAAGAAGGAGGTAGAAGAAGAGAAAACAAAATAACAATAGAATCTCACAATCGCAGCGGAACAACGTATAATATACAACAACAGATTTATATACCAAAGAATCTGTAAATGTATATTACTTACAATCATCAGAATACAATATAATCCATAGCACACAACTGGACAGTTATCATAATTCATCAGCACAGAAACTGATTATGCAGCAAACAATACACATCGGATAATACATCAAATACATGTGATACGTCTGGTCATCCAGCTTGTCTCCTGAGCTCCTCATAGCATCCTAATATATATTCTATAATACTCCGTCTGACCCGAGCATTATAATTAAATAACACTTGAGTCAGTCTGGAAAACCAGAGTGAGAAAACACACTCAATTTGATTATTAAAGTTTTACAAATCCTTTGAAATCAAAGGTATCTCGTAAGACCACGCCACAAATAAACATTTCAGGTTTTTACCTTACGATAAACAAAACATTGCTTATCAAAATCCTATGATATCATAATAGTGTCCAAATACAAATACTTATTCAAATAGCCGAAATTGTTACATTCATTAAATTCCAGTATAATAGGTATACAAACAAGTCCGAAGACACTTATTGGAGATTGTATTCCATACAATGGTAGGGCTACTGGGGTACCATTTGCCACAGTACCTGGTCTAAATCAGAGTACCGAGGATCCTCCCTGATCCCCTGCAACATAGGACCGGAGCTACCCCTTACTGGATAGTCCGAATAAGATCATGGTTGGGATCAGCAACCGGCCACACAACCGAATAAAAAAGGACATCTAAACAGGGATGACCTTATCGTAATTGGTTGCTAGCCACTTAGCCTTGCCTGTTTTAGCCATTCCCGGTTGATGAGGCTTGAGGCTATGCGTTACCTTTTTAGCGCACATTCACTTAGAATACTCGGTCTGACCCGAGCATTATAGTGAAATAACACCCGAGTTAGTCTGGAAAACCAGAGTGAAAAAACACACTCAATTGGATTATTAAAGTTTCCAAAATCTTTTGGAATCAAAGGTATCTCGTAAGACCACACCACAAATCAACATGTCGGGTTTTTACCTTACGATAACCAAAATATTTCTTATCAAAATCCTCTGATATTATAATACTGTCTAAATACGAATACTTATTCAAATAGCCGAAATTGTTACATTCATTAAATTCCAGCATAATATGTATACAAACAAGTCCGAAGGCACTTATTGGAGATTGGATTCCATACAATAGCAGGGCTACTGGGGTACCGTCCGTCACAGTACCTAGTCTAGATCAGAGTACCAAGGATCCTCCCTAATCCCCTGCAACACAAGACCAGAGCTACACCTTACTGGATAATCCGAATAAGATCGCGGTTGGGATCAGCAACCGGCCACACAGCCGAATAAAAAGGGACATCTAGATAGGAATGACCTTACCTTAATTGGTTGCTAGCCACTTAGCCTTGCTGCACCTCCCCTGTTTTAGCTATTCTCCATTGACGAGGCTTGAGGCTATGCGTTACCTTTTTAGCACACATTCACTTAGAATGCTCATCGTCCTCCTGACGATGTTCTGATAGCATTCATCCATACAAGTTGCCCTGGGTCTAGACAAACCGAATCACCGTCTTCATCATCTTCACGGTCTTCATTCGCAAACGTTCAAACCGGATCAAAGTGATTTTCGAAAAATTAATCCCGATCCCGGTCTCTTCGAAACGATCAGCGGATTGGCCAATATTGATAGTCGGTTATTTAACTATCAAATAACATCCACAAACAACCATCGGGCCTTAATAATTTCTCAAATTATTTATTTCAATATATCTTTGTGAGATATTTTTCTACTCTTCAACCCTTTGAAAATAGTTTTCAAATCACTTTTTCTCTCACGGAATAAATTCCCACCCAATTATTTTATTTCCACTGAAAATCACCAAGCCTTAATAATTTAGATTTTTAAATAATTTAAATCACTTATCCCAAAGATATATATACTTTAAAACATTTAAAATAAAAACAACTTAAAAGACTTTATTCAAAATAATAGTAATGAAATTCCACAATAATTTTCAAGTAAAACTTTGCCAATACTACCTTTAAAATAAAAGTTATTTATATAAAGTACAAATATTTAGCAACTATCTTTTAAATCATAATGCTAATTTAACCTTTAAAATAATTACTACTATAACTAAATTAATAAATATTTACTTTAAAATCTTAAAACAATTTAAATAATAAACTTCTCAAAAGAAAACATTCTTCTTTTAAAACATTTTAAAACTTCTAATTTATACTTAAAAATCTTCCTTTTAAAATACACTTAGCTTTTCAAGAATTTCACTTTCCATTCCAATATAACCGTCTAAATTTATAAATCCTTCTTGATTTATTTCCAGTTTAATTTACGCATCAATCCCGTAAATTTTCTTTCCACACTTTTAAATAAATAAAACCACTATTTATTTTTAAAACAAATCGTCCTTTCCTTATAAATTTCCACCATGAATTTATACTTTCAAATTTATCTGCTGATAAATATTTCACTTTATTTATAAACTTCGTTTATAAATTCCATAATCTCATTCTCTTTGTAATCACTGTTTCAACACTTATCGATTTTCAAAGCCAATTCCATTTTAAATAAATTTCTTTACTTATCCAAATTTATTTCAAAACCCATTAGTCTCATATTCATTCTTTTATTAAGATTTAAAATCTTATTTAAATTTGAAATATTAATTTTATACTTAATTTCAAAATTCTCCCGTTTAAATTCTTCCAAACCATTTTAAACCCTGAATTTAAAAAAAATCCTTTGTTTCTTTAAACAATATCACTTACGTTTCAAAATTTATTTATTCCCATTTATTCAAAACCTCCTTTTCCATACTCGGAATTTATTTGATAGGATTTTAAATCAACTCTTTATCCTTTTCCAAATTCATTCTTTTAATTTATCCAATTTCACTATATTTATTTTACATAAAATTCCCTCTTTTATTTTCCTTTAAAAATTCAATCTTTATATTTTTGATATCTCAATATACCCTATTCAGTCAAACCATAGCATTCAATGTTTTCAATTCCCAATATATTCAATATGATCTATCACAGGCTATCAAATAAACATATCACCGAATATGAAAATAAATTCCAACATTTTGAGGAATCCAGTTGGATCCCTCCAACCTGTTTCCCTGCATCCACAGATGTTGACACAATATACAAATACCAATCCCACTTCGAGGGGGATATCGCGGTATATAGGGTCATCCGTTATTATGCGGGCGCATAAGGTCTCATCCGCTATATAATGCGGTAAATCAATAACTCCAATGTATATATACTACTATATTTATGGATGTGGATATATTTATATTTATTAAATTAAAAAGAAAATTATTTTATTAAATCAGAAATAACTAGAAAAAAAATAAGTTCGAACCTCACTGCTGACACAACTTGGCATCGACCTCGCCTCGTAGAACACCCACCATCGAGTGCAACAACCCAGCTTCAATTCGAACTCCGCCTGAATTGTGACCGACACTATCACAGCTACCCCTGCCTCGACTCCCCCTATGATACTGCATGACCTCCAATATGGCCAGAGATGCTTCCTTCCCAGACGAGTCCAAATACCATGCCAGATTCTCGAATCGACCCGCCCATCCTCCCAAAATTCGAACCCGCGACTTGATGCCTTGCGACCCCCATGTTCCCACCCTAGACGACTCGTCGTGAATTCCCATGCGCACTCGTGAAATTCTTCGCGATTTGAAATCGCGACCTACCATTTTCTCGATTCGAAAAGAAGGTGGAGGAAACATCGGCTCGAACTGTAAAGGAAAGGAAGGGAATTGATTTTGTTTCTTCTTTTTATTTTAACTGGGAGGATTCAATTTCTCTTTTGCTTCGGCCATTATTATTTATTTTTATTATTTATTTGATCGGCTTGAGTTTTAAAAAGAAAAACAAGGTGGACATTTGATGCGTGATTTAAGAAGGCAGGAACACGTTTCAATTCTGAGAATGACAACTTGACTTGCATATATATTATAAAACTTCAAATATCTTGGTTACAAAACAGCATAAAATTTTCGACTTCCTATCAAGGCATGCCACTAAGCGTTTATAAGGTTATACCCCTATTATGAATGCAATGGAAAAGGTTTCGAATTCTAATTTTATCATCTGGAGAAGATAGTTTTTTGGACTTAGTTTTATGCTAAATTTTCGATATAAATTTCAGCGCGTTTATATACCGTACGACCAAACGATAACTCCAAACGCTACGAAAATTGAAATCAATACTAATACATTATTACGGATCCAATGGATCTGGTTTTGTCGAATTCCGAGACTGTGCCTCGGAAGACTATTTTTAAATGTCAATTTAAACGATATATTTTCAAAATTGAACAAAACACTTTTAAATTAAATTCTAACACTTCTACTATCTTCAATATTATCGATATAAATTTTATAAGCCTTCGAATTATTTTTAACAAGCTTTAAATTCCAGGTTCAATAATTTACCAAATTTTCGCTTATTAAATTCAATAATTTAATATTTCAAAAAATGAGATATTGAAATTAAAGTTAAAATTAACTTTTTAAATATTTAAAATCAATTAAATCTTCCAATTTCAAATGTCTAAAATTATGGGTCGTCACATTCCTCCCCTTAAAAGAATTTCGTTCCCAAAATTGCTAGTTAAGAAGAATGATCCATAACCTATTAACTATTTTCCAAAACCAACAGTTTCAAATAACTTTCCAGAACAATCTTTTTATTAAAGACACATTATGACCCTTACTAACTTTCCAAATCTTAACCATGGATTACAATCAATATTATAGATTCAATCACTTCAAATTATAACTTAAAATCAAATTATCAAAATTTTCACAAAATTTTTCGAACTCCCAAAATTTTCGAATTTTTTTGCCAACGTCTCCTTTGCACTTCTAGATTGGTACAACTACAAAATGCCTCTATGGGACCCCAAATTTCAAAAGAAAACAAAATGCCAAGTGGCTAGACCAGAAAACCATCAAATTTTATATGACAATTAAATACATACCTTTGTCGGAAAATTCAATTATCTTCTGAAATCAAAAACATCAATTTCCTTTTGCTTTGAATCACCTGCACCTCCATTAGCAATAATATCCAATCACAGAGTCCAAAATTATTTTATTCATTTCTTTACAAAAGATTCAATATCTATTTCATTTAAGCCCGTACGATGTACCCGTATCATTCGCACGCAATACCAGGTCCGATCGCTCACTCGGTCACACAATTTCACTTTCGAACTAGTATTCCACTCGACTTCCTAGTGTGGACTCATATCTGATTTCTTGATCAGAAACCGTCATTCTCCTTGCATAGCAACAAATTATGATAGGGTATTTCAGAACAAATCAAAAATCCATATCTAGGGTTCACCGTCAAAAATCGAGTGAAAAATCCCAACTTGGATCGATATAACTATCTCGAAATTCTGTGCTCAAATCTGGATCAAATTGTTAGGCGAATAACGTAATACACATATATCCTACGAATTTATCTTAATTTATTATCAGTTATATCAATTTTCTTTTTATTCACAATTATTTTGATTCCCATTCACTTATTCACAAATATCCTTCTCACCACTTTACTTAATCTTCATACAAATATTAACTTAGAATATTCCCCAATTCCAAATTTACTTAAGAATGCACCATTTATTTCTTTAAGTTCAATATAAGTTTTTTATACACTTAAATATTTATTTTTCACTTCACCAATTTTAGCTTTCACATCTATTTTTATTTAACTTAAATTTTCAATTCTATTCTGAATTCAATTTATCTTCAATTCTTAATTTATTATCAAATCAAATTTAATATTGAATTCTATTCACCTATCTCAAACCCATTCTTAATTAACCATTTTTTAAAATTAGTTCCATCCACTAATTTGTTTCCAATTCAATATCAAATCTGTTCAACTTACTAATTTTAATTAATCACTTCATTTTCACATTTAATTTTAAATCTCAAATAAAAGTTTATTTCCAAACTTTTACTTCTTTTAGTTCCTTCGAACAATTTTTCAACTTTACTTTACTTAACCCAGTTCAAATTGAATTCCAATACTCAGTTTAATTTCCATTTACTTACAAATTTAGATTAGTTTGTTTAATTTCCACATTTATTCCCAACTTAATAAATTTTATTTCCTTGACCATTCCATTTAGCTTACTTAGATTCATTTTTCTTCTTCAAAATTTACTTTATTAACTTAATTCAATTACCTTCCAATTAAATTCAAATTTTAAACTTCTATAAGTTTTCCGACTTATTTATATTCCATTCACTAATCTTTTTCAACTTACTTCATTTAATTGATTTACCTGCGACTTTGCTTTATTGTCACACTTACCATTCTTTAACCTATGGTTAATTTCATTCCAAGCAAATTTCCAACTTTATAAGTTCAAACTTATTTGTATCAAATAAACATTTTAAATAAGATCCTAGAGTTTAAACAATTACTGAACATTCCAAAAATCATTTTTGAAATCAATTATATATACATAATTCATTTGCATATCAAATTATCCTTTGAATTTTAAAACCAAGCCCAGTTTTACAAACACTCTAATTTTAAAACATTTTGGTAGCAATTCCTCACTTGGAAACTGAAAATGAACATCGACGATGCTGCAGTCATCACCAAAGTTATTTCCCAGCGATCGAAGTGAGTTCAGTGCTTTTATTCTTTCAAAAACATTTCAATATTTTTAATTCCAAATCCTACCATATTTCATATCCAACTCAAAAATATTTTCAAATAATACCACTATTACTCCTCCAAATCCTTTGAAAATCATTTTCAAACCCAAAAGAAATTAAATTTCCCAAATTTCGACTTTCAAATCCTTTTAATCTATATTCAAGTATTACTCTGGAATTTTATCCCCTTTTAGTAATAAATCACATTTATAATTTCACATTTTATCATTCGTATTTACAAACTCCATCTTGTTATAATTTCAATTTCTTATTCAATTTCCACCACCACAATGATAATAATTTAATATTATCACTTTCTAACAACGAAGCAACCACACATATATATATATATATATGTACATATATAATAAATTATAAAAATTATTCCTTTTATATATAAAAATAATTTGGGCAAAATTATTTCATTTACCCTATTTAAAACAATAAAGTATCGTATTGTTCTATGCAAGTGTTTAGAAATCCCTATCAATAATGTTAATTACTCGTATTGGCCAGAATCCATAAACCACTCAACAAACCAATCAACACAGTATAATTTTTTTTATATTTACTAACAAATACGTGCTCATATCTATTAATACACTCAAACTCATTCTAGAGTACTACAGACTCTATTTCTAATGAGTAAACCCCACCAGAGCCATGATTCTCGCTTAACCTTCAGCTCTGATACCCAACTGTCACAACCCGATTTTTCGATGTCCGAAAATCGACATCAATACGTCCACTGTATTAAAT
This sequence comes from Allium cepa, assembly GCA_030765085.1. Lineage (NCBI taxonomy): Eukaryota > Viridiplantae > Streptophyta > Magnoliopsida > Asparagales > Amaryllidaceae > Allium > Allium cepa. The sequence continues at coordinate 614,079,169 of CM060942.1, read as the reverse complement.
GCCGAACAATCGAATGCCCAAAAAACAGACCGTAAGGGAAAGAAGGAGGTAGAAGAAGAGAGAATAAAACAACAATAGAATCTCACAATCACAGCGGAACAACATATAATATATAACAACAGATTTATATACCAAAGAATCTGTAACTGTATATTAATTACAATCATCAGAGTACAATACAATCTATAGCACACAACTGGACAGTTATCATAACTCGTCCTTACAGAAACTGATTATGCAGCAAACCATACACAATGGATAAAACATCAGATGCATGTGATATGTCTCGTCATCCAGCTCATCTCCTGAGCTCCTCATAACATCCTAACCTATATCCTATAATACTCTGTCTGACCCGAGCATTATAATTAAATAACACTTGAGTCAGTCTGGAAAACCAGAGTGAGAAAACACACTCAATTTGATTATTAAAGTTTTACAAATTCTTTGAAATTAAAGGTATCTCGTAAGACCACGCCACAAATAAAAATGTCGGGTTTTTACCTTACGATAACCAAAACATTGCTTATCAAAATCCTATGATATTATAATAGTGTCTAAATACAAATACTTATTCAAATAGCCGAAATTGTTACATTCATTAAATTCCAGCATAATAGGTATACAAACAAGTCCGAAGGCACTTATTGGAGATTGGATTCCATACAATAGCAGGGCTACTGGGGTACCGTTCGTCACAGTACCTGGTCTAGATCAGAGTACCGAGGATCCTCCTTGATCCCATGCAATACAAGACCGGAGCTACCCCTTACTGGATAGTCCGAATAAGATCATGGTTGGGATCAGCAACCGACCACACAACCGAATAAAAAGGGACATCTAAACAGGGATGATCTTATCCTAATTGGTTGCTAGCCACTTAGCCTTGCTGCACCTCCCCTGTTTTAGCCATTCCCGGTTGATGAGGCTTGAGGCTATGCATTACCTTTTTAGCGCACATTCACTTAGAATGCTCATCGTCCTCTTGACAATGTTCTGATAGCATTCATCCATACAAGTTGCCCTGGGTTCGGACAAACCGAATCACCGTCTTCATCATCTTCACGGTCTTCATTCGCAAACGTTCAAACCAGATGGAAGAGGTTTTCTAAAAATTAAACCCAGTCCTTGTCTCTTCGAAACGATCAGCGGATTGACCAATATTGATAATTGGTTGTTTAACTAACAAATAAGATCCACAAATAACCATCAGACCTTAATAATTTCCCAAATTATTTATTTCAAAATATCTTCGCAAGATATTTTTCAGCTCTTCAACCCTTTGATAATAGTTTTCAAACTACCTTTTCTCTTGCGGAATAAATTCCCACCCAATTGTTTTGTTTCCACCGAAAATCACCAAGCCTCAATACTTTAGATTTTTAATAATTTAAATCACTTATCCCAAAGATATATATACTTTAAAATATTTAAAATAAAAACTACTTAAAGTGCTTATTCAAAATAATAGTTATGAAATTCCACAATAATTTTCAAGTAAAACTTAGCCAAAACTACCTTTAAAATAAAAGTTATTTGTATAAAGTATAAATATTTAGTAACTATCTTTTAATCATAATGCTAATTTAACCTTTAAAATAATTACTACTATAATTAAATTAATAAATTTCTGCTTTAAAATCTTAAAACAATTTAAATAATAAACTTCTCAAAGAAAACATTCTTCTTTTAAAACATTTTAAAACTTCTAATTTATACTTAAAAATCTTCCTTTGAAAATACACTTAGCTTTTCGAGAATTTCACTTTCCATTCCAATATAACCGTCTAATCAATTATAAATCCTTTTTGATTTATTTCCAGTTTAATTTACGTCTCAATCCCGTAAATTTTCTTTCCACACTTTTTTAAAAATAAAACCACTGTTTATTTTTAAAACAAATCACCCTTTCCTTATAAATTTCCACCGTGAATTTATACTTCCAAATTTATCCACTAATAAATATTTCACTTTATTTATAAACTTCGTTTATAAATTCCATAATCTCATTCTCTTTTTAGTCACAGTTTCAACACTTAATCGATTTACAAAACCAATTCCATTTTAAATAAATTCCATTTACTTATCCAAATTTATTTCAAAACCCATTAGTCTCATATTCGTTCCTTTATTAAGATTTAAAATCTTATTTAAATCTGAAATAATTTCACACTAAATTTAAAAATTCTCCCATTTAAATTCTTCCAAACCATTTTAAACCCTGAATTTAAAAAAAAATCCTTTATTTCTTTAAACAATATCACTTACATTTCAAAATTCATTTATTTCCATCTATTCAAAACCTCTTTTCCCATACTCGGAATTTATTTGATAGGATTTTAAATCAACTTTTTATCCTTTCCCAATTCGTTCTTTTAATTTATCCAGTTTCACTATATTTATTTTACATAAAATTTCCTCTTTTATTTTCCTTTAAAAATTCAATCTTTATATTTTTGATATCTCAATATACCCAAAATATATTCAGCCAAACCATAGCATTCAGTATTTTCAATTCCCAATATAATCAATATAATCTGTCACAGATTATCAAATAAACATATCACTGAATATGAAAGTTAATTCGAACATTTTGAGGAATCCAGTTGGATCCCTCCAACCTATTTTCCTGCATCCACAGATGTTAGCACAATATAAAAATACCAATCCCACTTCAAGGGGGATATCGCGGTTTATAGGGTCATTTGCAATTATACGGGCGCATAGGGTCTCATCCGTTATACAATGCGTGAAATCAATCACTCCAATATATATACTACTATATATATAATATCACATTCAAACTGATAATAAATTATCAATGCAAGCAATCATCCAACAATTTAAATTTAACTATTTAAATATAAAAGGTAATCCAAATGAGTGAGATTAACTCACCTTTGATTTTGTTTGCAATTTGATTCACCCGACTTGTTTTTTCACGGTTTAGACCTTGTACAACATTATATGATTTATTAACATCTGAGATAATATAACATATTATACCATTTAATAAATTAAATTGACCAATAATTTAATTTAAACTAATCATTCAGTTTTAAACTAGTAAATTGATTTTAAACAAAATTCCTTTAATAAATTATCTTTAGTAAATAAAATAATTAAATAAGTTAACTTAACGATTTATTTAACAAATCCATTATTTGAAAACAATATGTATATTCATTTACTTTTGAGACTGCACATATACTCATAAAAATATATTTCAAAGATCTAACTTTTAGAGATTTTTATAAAATCTCTACAACATCTTAAAATTTCTATTTCTTCCCAAAATCATATATATTATCTGTTTTAAATAGAGCATGCATGTGGATATATATAGATACATACATACATACATATATATATATATATATATTAAAAACAAAATTATTTTATTAAATCAGAAATGACTAGAAAAAAAATTCGAACCTCACTGCTGACACATCTCGGCATCGACCTCGCCTCGTACGAACATCCGCCATCGAAAGCAACAACCCAGCTTCGATTCGAACTCCTCGTGAATCGTGACCGACACCATCGCAACTACCCCTTCTCTGAACTCCCTATGACACTGCATGACCTCCAATATGGCTGGAGATGCTTCCTTCCCGGGCGAGTCCAAAAACCATGCCAGATTCTCGAATTGACTCGCCCATTTTCCCAAATTCGAACCCACGACTTGATAGCCTTGCGAACCCTACGTTCCTACCCAGGACAACTCGCCGTGAATTCCCATTCGCATTCGTGAAATTCGTCATGATTTGAAATCGTAACCTACCATTTTTTCGATTCGAAAAGAAGGCGGAGGAATCATCGGCTCGAACAGTAAAAGAAAGGAAGGGAATTGATTTTGCTTCTTTTTATTTTAACTGAGTGGATTCGATTTCTCTTAGGCTTCGTCCATTATTATTTATTTTTATTCTTTGTTTGATCAGCTTGAGTTTTAAAAAGAAAAACAAGGTGGACATCTGGTGCGTGATTTGAGAAGGCAAGAGACACTTTTCAATTTTGAGAATGACAACATGACTTGAATATATCTTATAAAATTTCAAATATCTTGTTTACAAAACAGCTCAAAATTTTCGACTTTCTATCAAGGCATGCCGCTAGGCGTTTATAAGGTTATACCCCTATTATGAACGCCATGAAAAAGGTTCCGAGTCCTAATTCGATCGTATGGACAAGATAGCTTTTTGGACCCAGTTTTATGTTAAATTTTCGATATAGATTTTAGCGAATTTATATAACGTACGACTAAACGATAACTCCAAACTCTACGAAAATCAAAATCCGATAATAATACATTATTACGGATCCAATGGAACCGGTTCGTCGAATTCCGAGACAGTGCCTTGGAAGGCTATTTTTAAATGTCAATTTAAACGATATATTTTCAAAACTGAACAAAACACTTTTAAATCAAATTCTAACACTTCTACTATCTTTAGTATTATCAATATAAATTTTACAAGCCTTCGAATTATTTTTAACAGCTTTAAATTCCAGGTTCAATACTTTACCAAATTTCCACTTATTAAATTCAATAATTTAATATTTCAATAAATTGAGATATTGAAATTTAATTTAAAATTAACCTTTTAAATATTTAAAATCAATTAAATATTTCAATTTCAAGTGTCCAAAATTCCGGGTTGTCGCATATTTATAGCAACAATTAGTCACGAATGCAATCACAGATAAATATAAAAGCAATAAAGTGAAGTAGGAGAGAAGACGGTTGGAAGTTTACTGGTTTAGATTAACTAATCCTACGTCCAGTTCCGTACAATTGCTTGTACATATTTCTTTTCAATTCCTAACTTAAAACCAGGTAGAAGGAAAACCAGAATACAATCTCGATTTCAATGCTACTAAATACACCCTCCCCTTTCACGAATCCTAAACAAACTCTCTTGATTTGACCATTGAACAAGATCACCCACAAGATTTATCAGGCTACTAAGCACCACCACTTGATTTGGATGGGCTACAAGCACACCCACACAAATAAGAGTAGAGTTGATGATTTTTCAAAGATAAATAGTTGTACTTTGGATATAATGGATCCTATATCCACTTCAATAGCACTTTGATCTTTGAGAGAGATGTTTAGAAAACAGTAAGTGGTAGTGAATCAATACGATAGAGTATGAATTGATTCAATATGATTTTAAAGAGTGCAGAGTATGTTTTCAAAAGAATGTTCAAGAGAGAAAGGAGTGAGAAGCAAGTAAGTTATTAATTGATTAAAATTTTGTTTGCACTTCCCGTTATATAGCGAATGAACATATGTACCCATTCATGAATGCTTGTGTCCAAAAGACACCTTCATTCAAAATTTAGAAAACCAACTAATGGTCTATATGTCGACATATGAAAATATGAATGTTGACATATGCTAGTGAATTTTGAAAACGTTTTTCTTTTCAAATTGTTTTGAAAATCTATCCTTTGTAAAATAATTTCAACATAGTTTTAAAATATATTGAACCAAATTTTTTTCTAATATATATTGAAAATATATTTTGAAATTGAAATAATTTATTTTTGTTTAAAATATCAAAGATCATAAGTTGAAGATAAAGATCAGAAATTATTACCAAGGACTTTAATGATATATTCTACTGACTTTAATCACTAAATTATAATCCCGAACTCTTCATATCTTTGAACTCATGAGTCTTCAAATCTTTATCTTAAGTCTTTATACTGTACATTCTTCGACTCAGCACCTGTTTAATATTCTGCACTATATATATACTATATAACTTAGCAAAATATTAGTATCTATATTTTATATAGTTGTTGTCATCAGAATAAATAGTTTAGGTATTTACACGAAGTATACCAGATTGATCTAAGTTCCCACGAGGTCAAAGAAACCAAATTAATATAGGGCTAGTTGTGGCGATGAAGACTTAAATTGTTCTTCCTGGCCCAAATTATTATACTAGCATGAAGCTCACTAGAGGTCGCCTCCTTGCCTCAGTATTTCCGCACGGCTACCCATACTCAATAACAAACTTTAAGAAAATACTGTTGTCTTTTCTTGCATAAATGAAGGTATATATTCCAAATATATGGAGGTAAACATAGAATGATATTGCTCAAAATTACGACTTCATTAATAGTATTTTTTTTTTAACATTAGGCATCAACTTTTTTGTCATATTTGATTGTGGGAAATCTTATCCATTCATCATTTTTCATCTTTGAAACCTAAAGGATCATTAATGAATATCAAATTGTGTATATTTTACACTGCTTATATACATTTTAGTATTCATATGACAATATTATTTGGTCTTTTTGTTGTGTTTATTTTAGATTCTTGACTTTTAGAAAATGAAGAAATTGTTGAATAACTAGTTCAAAAACAATATTTCAATTTCTAAGCTCTCTTGATAAGAAGTAAATTGCTCATTTATGCATGAAAGTTGATGTAGCTCAACTAATTTTTGTAGATGTGAGTTCACAAGAAGGTCAATGGTTCGATTCCTGTTTAGCGCATATCTCCAAAGTCAATGTATTTTCTACAAAAAGTACTTTCTATAACACAACAAATCAAGAATCTTCTAGAATATATTGGAGAAAGAACCTTCTAGATTCACTCAAGAAGCTTCTAGAATATACCGAAGGAAGACCTCTTTAGAACTATTTCTATTGCTATTTGGGTACAGCCTTTGCAAGAAACTTCCAGAGCAAGACCGAGCCTAAAGTTCTAGAACATTCTCATTTTTTAGCAATTCTGGATCTAGATGCAAAAGATCTCTAGAAAAACCTCCACCTAGCAACAATTGAAGACATCTTGACAAATAGGCATCTATTAAGGTTTTATTTAGGATGCCATCCGGACTTCAATTTAGGTTTTCTTACTTTAAGCCAACGTCTGGGGATATAAAAGAAGGCTTGCCACAACCTGTATTCCTAATTTAAATCAGTCCTTTTGGACGAATCAGTGCGGTTGTCAAGAATCGAGCTCTCTCCATTCTATGAGGGAGTCGGATGCTCCTAGCAACTGCACTAAACTTGCAGACAACTTATTTTATTTTATTTAAATTATTAATTGCATCGCATTTTATTTTATTTCTTTGTATTTCAATTTTTTTAGATCTATTGGTTTGTCAAGAGACCAGTAGATCTCTTTTTTTTTATTTGTTCTCATATTAAACAATCAATCTCCATCGCTCACATTTTGTTATTTTCTATTTCTTTTATTATTTATTTGCAATTTCGTTTTTCTTCAAGTTTTAGTAATTTTTTAGTTTAACTTAATCAGATTCAATTTTCCAAATTTCGTTTAATTCGTTTAGAAATTAGATAAACATTAGTAATTAACTAACTACTGTGGATTCAACTCGTATTCACGCAATTATTAAAACCGATGTGGTGCACTTGCTGTTAGACAAATCTCAATTTTTGTTCACATAAAAAATCATCGATCATTCTCATCTCGTATCATACATGTTCTTCCTTTCTATGCATGCTTGTGATTAATCTTTACAAAATGTAGGTCTGAGTTCTTACACAATTGTTGTAGATGGTAACGAAATGTTCAGTTTAAGTAACACAATCTTTCTTCATCTCCATCGTGTTATTAAACATTTTATTTAAAAATGAATGTGTTTTAAGGTTTCCTTGTGGCTCTTCAACAAATGGATAAAAGTCAAGTTTCCTCCAATTCTCATCAACATCTTATAACAGTATTGGAACAACATTATTGTGGTAGTCAATATTTCATGAGCACAAAGCAATGTAAATGGTAATGGTTCAAGGACTAAGAAGGGTTATTGATGCTTAATGAGGATGCTTGCTAGAATATATTCAGGGTGCTTGCGTTCAGCATCTTAGGAGAAGAAGAGTTGGTATGGCTTTAATCAGGATGGCTCCCATTAGTGGAATGAGTGGTCATTTCATGAGGTAACATTGCTTGAGAAAGGATAAATTAGTGATTAATAAACCTAGAGAGGTAATCACTACGTAAATTAATGATAACATGACGATGAAAGCCTAAAACAATATATTAAATTATGTTTGAATGGATGATGAATGTTCATAAGACATGGTTCATAACCAAACGATAAGTATAGGGTGTATTTAACTTGAATTAATATATTACATGGTTCATAACTGGACAATAAGTGTTGGGTATGCTTCGTGATTGAATGTATGCACATGGTTGCTTCTTATGTATTATCGTTTGCATAATTTATCTTGAAGTGATGGAAAAACATGTTCCATGTTAGCAGCATGGTCTCCTACAAATGACTAAGGTAAGGATTTTACTCATACCTGGCTTTATGTTTCACCTATATTTTTATAATTTCTCATAAACTCACAGGTACTCTTTCGAGTAGGCTGAGGTTACGGAATAAACCTATACCTATTAGAAGGATGAATAAAGATTTCAAAGACAAAGTAGGAGGCTTATCTAGAGAATAGTTTTTTTTTAAAAGTTTTCGATGTGTAAACCATCAATTATAATTTGTTATGTGTTATGTGAGCATCTTCATATGTCGAATATAATACCACTGTTATTTTCTATTATATTTATCCCTACGTGGGAACGAACTGGGTTAAAAGTGATGTAAAGAATTTTGTAATTCAAAGTGATATAATGGAAAAGTTATTTAGCTGCTCTATTTATTTATGTTGTGCAACACATTGTTGATCCTCCCTCTGCACTTGAAACACTTATGAATGAGGTAAAAGAACTCGAAGATCAATTGAGATTAATGTAATTTTATTCCACCAAGGCTTCCCAAAGATTCTTTTGTTGATTACTTAATTAAAGTTATAATTGCTCTTAACTTAAAGATTGATTTTACATTTTTAGATAAGGAAAGAGATAGCAGACTGAGGAAGGTAGTCGTTTCTAGTTACCAAATGTTTTCACATTTTTTTGATATGGATGTTCTGAGGCTCTGAAAGAAATTAAGAGGCCTACAATTTTGTATAAAGAAGTAGGTTCATCTAAGGAACAACATTTTGTGCTTTAGATGTGGATGGAAAAAGAAATGAGTTTGCTTATCAACACCACCCAATCCCTTATTCTCTAGGACCATAAATGTCAAGGAAATATACTTATCACGAAAGAGATTCACCATGTTAAAATAGTTGTGTTTTTATGAGTTGTACTGTGCATAACTTTTGTGTGAAATTGGGTAATATAAGTATGCTAATAAGTAGAATAAACTTCTCTTTTTGCGTACCTGACATCGGTGGTGTATTGTTTCGAGATACTTCCTTTAATTTTTTTTGTCATAATCTTCTTGATTTGTGATTGCTTTAGACCGACTTTGAGTAATTGAATTCTATAAGTGGTATGCATAGATTTACTTCGTAATTATGCTTTCATATCCACTTCTTTTGGGTTTGTCATTTGGCCAGAACTAGAGGCGGGACCAAAGGCTTAATTGACCATCACTCTTTGGATGGATGCTTTAGCCAGGCTCAAAGGCGGGACTGAAGGCTTTTAGACCATCTTTCTTGGATGAGTGCTTTTACTAGGGCCAATGGTGGGACCAAAGGCTTAAGTGACCGTCACTCTTTGGATGGGTGCTTCATCCAGGCCTGAAGGTGGGATTTATGTCTTTTTGATCGTCTCTTTTGGAAAGGTGCTTTGGCCAGACCCAATGATGGGACCAAAGGCTTAAATGACTGTCGCTTTTTGGATTGGTGCTTTAGCCAGGTCTGAAGGCAGGACTGAAGGCTTTTCAACCATCTCCCTTGGATGGGTGCTTTGGCCATGCTCAACGGCATGATCAAAGGCTTAACTGACCATCACTCCATGGATGGATGCTTCAGCCAGGCCTGAAGGCGAGACTAAAGGCCGTTCAACCATCTCCTTTGGATGGGTGCTTTGGCCAAGCCTAATGGTAAGACCAAAGGCCTTTTAATGATGTATTAATGCCTATTTTAATTGAAAAGTAAAGTATCTGATTACATGTATCCTTTAGGCATGGCTTTTCCTGCTTTTACTCTAACTCCTCAAACACTTAAGTCCTACAAACTCATGCATTTATCCTTTCCTTACATAATACTCGATAATCTTGGATAGAGTTTGACAATCATTAGTGTAATGGCCCTTTGCGTTGTGATAATGAAAGTATATCCCTCCATCATATATGCCTACCTTCTTTGGAGATTTCTTGGAAACCCGATAGTTTATCCTAGCCTTAGTAAGGAAGTACACTTCTTCTTTAAAAACTAGGAGTGGTGCGATGATTTTTTTCTTTTGGTCCTTCTGTTGTAGAATTCCTTTTCTCATTTCTATACCTTTTATGGGAGCTTTGGCTTTCGTGGCCTTCTTCTAATATCCTTTTCCTTAATAGAAGTTCCAACTTAACAATTTTTCCCATTTTTGAGCGAATTTTTCAAGATCATGGTTCATCTCAATTTCAAAGACTACGCCTCATGCTTGAAGTTGAATGTTTCACCTGATTTGAGAAAATAGATTCTTTCCAAACTTTATGTTATCCCTATTTCTTTGGTTTAACTTCTCTGATCTTAGCTTGTTGGCTAAGGTAAGGATCGACTTTTCTTTGATATGGAAGGGGTTTAGACTCCATTTACTTAGGTTATACTGAATAATCCTGTTCTTTTCCTTTAATGTTTGAAGTGTGAAATCTCTCAAATTTAACTCTTGTTCTTCACTAAATTGTTGTTTACTTGATGGGTAAGGTAGGAGCTTTAGGGGTAGTTTGGAAGACCATTGTTGCCATAGTTGGAAATCCAAATGAGGTTGGTCTATCTTTAAAGAAAGAATAAGAGCGAGCCTTGAGTTTAACTCTCAACGAAAGTACCAAAAATGGTAGAGTAAAAGTTAGACTAGGCCAGTAATTCGAGGCAAGTAAAAGAAAATCAAGGTCATAATCATAGTAGAATCCATAATAGCATGCCATCATATATTCAATGGGGGTAACTATGCAAATTATGTCAAATGCAAGTCCTTTAATACAAAAATATCAATTATAATTTTCCCCAACAATCATGAACCCTTAATTAAAAGCTCACTTTACAAAGTTGGAGGAAAAAGAAAATAAAGGAAAACTTGAGAATTCCGACCCCCTCTTGGGGATTAAATGTAACAACCTGCACCTGAATGGGCATAAATTTCGAATAAATTGAAATCCAAGTCCTGTTAGGGTGCACGTGTTAGTTTTGGTAACATGTACTAAACACAAGTTATTGGAGAGCTACCACATAAACTCACAGAGGAATATAAAAATATAATAGAACATACATGCCGACTAAGGCTTCTATCTTTGAATCAATATTATTCCTTTAGTATATGATTTCCATGCAATTGCTTAGCATGAAAGAGAAAACTCCACCATCTGCAGTTCCCGTCTTGCACCAGTAACTCATCCCTTTAAACCTAACCTGTGGGTTGTGATGAGAAGGGGGGTTAGAACAAATTTATGGTGATTGAAAAAATTGCACACTTTACCCATAACATTAATTTATGCCGATTGTTTCCATTTAAGTGTTATGTCTATTATTTACAGCTAATCCATTCAATTCTATGTGCGCGTACGATATGTCTAACCTCCTTCAGGTGTGTGTGTGTGTGTGTGTGTGTGTGTGTGTGTGTGTGTTTGTGTGTGCATATGTGTGTGTGTACTACCCAAAATCCTGGCTGCTTAATACTTCTCAAATAGGAAGGATGCAGACCCAATAACAATTTAATACCTCAACCCTGAAGCGGGCCCTTAAAATGTAAATGTTAGTTAACCGGTCATAACTATATAGATTGAAGACCCCTAGATATGGCTTTATACTATAGTTGTCGTATAACTAATGCATCTTAAAGACTTATCTAAGGGTTAAATAGCCCTCCTTCTACAAACAAACAACCAACTAACTTTGAGGTCTGTGCGTATCCCATATGAATTCTACACTAGTAGGAAGCGAAATCCATCAGAGCATAACCCGAGTCTTTGCTACCGACCATTCTAGACCACTGGTGGTTGTAGCCTACATGCCAACCCTATAACTAAATATTGTCTAATAACAATGGTGACATAGTCCGCTGACCTTCCATAGCTGAAATCTCGTTTAGGCTAACCTAATGTAAGTTAAAGAAAATGCCTTTTTCAATTACTTAATACTTCTTATTGGAAATGAAACATACCTTATTTCATTAATTGTACCAAGCCATTTAATACTTTAAATCTGAGGCAAACCTTGGGTATATTTTTCCCTTATATATAGGCAGACATGTACCCTTTCCCCATGGGTCCTATGGTTGGAGATGTCTTACATCAGTGTAAGCATACACAACTGCCGGTAGCATTTGGGTGAAGGGCATGCTTCTGTTTATAACTTTACTGACCTCATATTTAACCCACCAAACTAAATCAATTATCCTAAGCCTAAATATTGGTCTAGGCTTACAATATGACGCTTATCTTAAACGTATAATTAAGGCTTTATAATTTTCTGCTACGAAAAATATGTTGCCTCATAGTATTTAATTCATATCTTATCCAGTTATTACCTATATTTCATAAATGTCAATTGTCCATAATAAATAGTCATTATTATTCTATTTGGATGATCTCTAATAACATTTATTTATTCGTTCTAATTCAACTTGTTATGCATATTTCCTTTCCCATAAATGAGATATTTAATCCTTTAGCCAGTCCCTTTAACCGCATTTATGTCCTCATTTAATTCTTGTAATTCCTCATTAACTGTACATTTATTGTCCTATTAATTTTGGAGTTACTACCGCTTTTCCATCTACACCTCCTAATTTATTACGTTGTTTATAACTAGGCGTCCTGATTATAACTAATGCAAAAATAGATATATATATTATGCTATATAAATATATTTATATTTTTAATTGATATGCATAGTTATACGTATGTTTATGTGTATTCCTATTCCTAACACATTAATTTCTTCACTTCAGAATTTCAAAATATTAATTTCCACATTTTAATTTATTAGAGTATCATTCCCAAAGAGGACTACTGTTACAAATTCCCATAAATTACCCAAAGTGAGACTTATGGTCCATTTGAATTTATAAGAAATTATTTTATTTTTCTTTTATTAAAATAGACAGTGTAAACTACAGAGAAGAACCTTTATGCTTTACACGTCTCTTTTATTTGTGGTATACTCCTTATTATTTCAAATGATGCACTTTTACAACCTAACTATAAATCTCGAATAAATTTACAACTTTATCAATGTTCAACTTTAACAAATTTAGGGACTAATTTCTAAATTTTCAGACTATGGTGTAAATAACATTCCTATTCCAGTTATCTATTTTACAGAATATATATGCAACATTCCTATGTTTTGGTTTTAAGCCTACAACTCATTAGATCTATATAGGCATAATAATTAAATAAAATTCAACCATACAAATTCAATGTTATAAATAAATTATATAGATAAGCAACATTGTCCGAGTGGTTAAGTGATCCAGCTTTGGTGCGAGAGGTCACAAGTTCGAAACTTGCATAGCATGATTTAAACGTTTATTGACATGTGATATGTTTTCCCAGTGTTATGTTGTATATAAAGTAGCATTTCAAAGAAAAAATTATATAATTTCTCACTCGCTTCAAGCTTTCCAAATCTCACAAATCCAAATTCATCACTTTACTTGACTCCTTTTCCATTCTAATCCAAAAGAATATATATGCAGGTATATACATACTATTAGAATTATAGATCTGAGAAGAGATTTGGGATTAAGCGAAATGTAGATTTATAATTATAGAAATTATCTTTTCTACAGTATTGATTCGCTCATTCTCTTCTTCTTTTATTTTTTACTCTTCTCTAATTATATATATAATAGAATATTTTATAATTAATAGAAATAGCGGAGAAGGAAAAATGGTTAAGCTTCGCTGCTTTGATTCGAAAATATGAGAAGAGAAGTGAGGGGCTAGGATCATATTTATAGGCGCTCAAATAAATCGTATCCGTTAGATTTAAATAATTAAATCCAGACTGTTCCAAGGTTCAATCTTAGACGCCACGCCCTCGACTGGTCGACCGCCCCTTATAATCAGTCAGTCGATCCAAGTAAAGGGGTCGACAGGTAGGGTCCCTTGTTTATTATTATTTATTTCCTTTTTCCCATTTTTTAAAATTATTTTCGTTTCAAAAACTTCAAACGTTGATAACTTCATTGTTTGAAGTTCGATCGCAAAAATGCAAATATGAAAATTGCTCAAAAAATCGCTTCGAACACAGTGGTGCACGTTCCATGGTCAAATTCTAAATTTTGCTCAAATTCCATTTTGGTGTCCTATTAATTATTTATTAATAAATTTTAATTTTATGGTGTGTTACATTCTCCACCCTTAAAAGAATTTCATTCTCGAAATTCTCCAAGGGTTGAATCATGTAACATAGCGTGCAACCATCAAAACTATTCAGCTAATTAGTGTATAACCATTTTTATTACCAAACTTATCACAACATATGAAACATGCATGCTGAATGATTCTGAATCGGTGTCTCCTATATGAATGCATTATTTTAAAAACATTCTACAAATATGTTGCAAACAACCTATATACACTGACAATTCTATATGTATGCAAGTTTTCAAAAATCAAAAATTCATTTTCACATAATAATTTGCTCACTCCTACGAGTAAGAGTACAATTCAACCAATTTTACATCCAATCCCTACTATCTAAAACCTAGCACTTATTTTCTAACATTCAAATTTTTCCAAAACATAGTTTTCCTAGACTATATTTCTATGTCAGAAATGGAATTTAGATGGAAAATTTTACATTTTCACTTTCTTTCAAATACTTATTCTATCACACTTTGGAACCTTATCTTTTCTCCCAATTTTTATCCATTTTTTCCGAGTGCGATTTGCATAAGGTAGTTTATTTTTGGATATTAAACATAATTATCCTAAATGCAAGTTTCGTTTCACTATAAATAAAGTATGAAATTAGAAAGTCCAAAGCTAAAACAACATTTTCTCTTGTTATTGTCTATGTTTAGCATACTCTCAGCCTTGTCGGATGGTAGAATTCATATTCACTAATAGGCGACCCTCTCTATGCTAAACATGTGGCACAAGAAAATTGGATATTTCCATTTTTCATCAAAGATTATTTCCCCGTTTCAACTATTGAAAAAACGAATTCCCAAAAGCATTTAAACATCATTTTTGCCAAAAGCACTTGAACAAAAAATTTCAAAAGCATTTGAACCCAACTTCTCAAAAGCATTTGACCAAAAAATTTCAAAAGCATTCAAACATAATTTTTCAAAACATTTGTCGTTCCATCCTTAAGAATAAATAAACCACATTCTGTTGTCATCGAGATTCAATCAATAGTTAATGCATATGGCCGACCGTAGCAATGCCTAGTTAATCTTAGATTCGGGGAACCTTTCCTTTTACTCTAAAAAGGCAACCTACAAGCATATTTATAAATTTTAACTTCTAAGGCATATAGATAATGGCCCGTGGTTTTGCAACAACTTTTCCCTAACCTTCACTTGCTAAAATTTATTTTTCCAAAATTCTAGTTTTGGGATCAAAGCATTCTCTACCTCTAGTTGCCAATTTGATTTCCTAATATTTTATAAACTTCTTGCTTTACCTACATTCATCGCTAGTTAAGTGTCCCTATGAGATTTCCTTATTTACATTATTTCCCTATATATATGTGTGTGTGTGGGGGGGGGGGGGGTTAAAGCTCATCTAAAAAATAAATATAGTAATAAAATAGGAACATATCTCATATCATTTCGTACGCTTTTCTAACACTCGAAGGGAAATAACTAGCGATTACAACCCAAACAACCTAAAAGACACAATTATAGGAAGCTTCCCTTCATCATCAATCGGTGTTTATGATGTTGGAGCCCTATAACTTCTTACTCAATTGAGATGGACATTTTTAATTTGTCATTTAACTACAATCCACATGTCTTAACTTACCTCCTTAGCTCCTAATAAATAATGCCCATCCATTACTTCAATTATTACATCCAATTAGATGATAAATTATGCATTCCCACATTGAAATGGCTAGGCACGTTTAGAACAACTCCTTGGAAAATTGGCTTGGTGGAATAACTTCTACCACCTATCTTGCCTTCTGAGTCACCCAACATCCTTTATAAGGGTTCGCCATCTCACTACTCTCTTCTCCCCTCATACTATTGTCTTCTTTCAATCAAAATATCTTGATGATATCCCCAAATTTTGTTGTTTACTTCCACTATCCTTGACCATTCATTCAAGTATACCCTAGGACTCACAAAATTGTACATTGATACCATTTCTCATTCTTTTAAGGGTTCTTCTTATGGCTTCCACGCATCTCTAATAACATTCCTAGGTTCATACCAATATTTCTTATATTCAGCAAGATTCCTTATTGCTACCTTATGAGAAACCATGGCTATGTTATTCATAGCCTCGACCTTTATCCCATCTTACTTAGGCAATCATCCATATCTACTCCATATCAAAAATTGATTTGGTTTTTCTTAAAAAAATAAACTTCACAATCTTGAAGTACATAATCCAAAAAATTTATCTTTGAAAACATAAACTTATAAACCTCTTTATCAATTCAAAATCGCTCGTTTTCCAAAAAGGAGCGATGAAAGCCTTCCTTTTCAAAAACTTTCTACAACAAATATTTACTTCCTCAAAAGTAGAAGTTTTAACTCAAAACATGTTTAAATACATAATTGTCATACCAAAGCATTTTTCAAAAATATCTTTTATACTTTAAACTGAAGTAGACAAGGACAACCGTACTCTATTATTTTTCTACTACTCATGCTATTTCTATCTTCACACTTAATGGAGATTTTAGTAGCATAAGATGGGGACTTTTGAAAGATACATGCAATTGCAACGTCTATCTAAGCGCCTATCTAATATGTATGCGCAATTACACATGTTTATGGAAGTTATCCATTCTTCTTATCCTCTTCCTATTACTTTTCTCCTGTGTTATTCCTAATTAGATCATTAACCCAATTAAAATCCTTAATGCTATTTCTATCTAAATTTCCTAATACCGACTCACTGCGGTGCGTTTTTCTCATGCTTTAGTCATTGTCCTATTCTTCATTAACACAATATATATATACATATATACTTCAGTTGTTTTTCTTTGTATTTTTATTACATGGGAATATTCCTCCTATACTCACCATTGAGCATTCTTACCCTTTTATCCTCTTTACCTCATTCAATCAAGTACCATTTCCATTTATCAACCCTTTAGAAAGAATTTTAAAAAGGAACTTCTAACTTTACAAAAATAGGAAAAATCATTGACCCCATCATGCATTCTCTTTTCATTTACTAAAACGAAGAATACCTTTATCAAAAATCTTTAAAACCAAATTTTTTGGCTGAACCAATTTTGTATTAGAATTTCAAAATTTCCTTGCCTTTTCAAAGATAACAACTTGCCAATAATTCCTTTGAAAAAACCATTCAAAACGTTTCAAAGATTTTTCAAAAATATTTTTATCAAATTCTTTCACGTTGGATCGGAGTTAGAAATGAACTTTTATTGCCCATTCTTTTATACTCTCCTTCCTCTCCATTCATCCTTAACTCATCTTCATCAAAACTCAAGTTTATCTTCTTGTGGTGATTAGTGCATACCTTCTTGCAAGAACTTTCTCAATTCTTCTTCGCATGTTGTTTTTCGATGCTTGCAACATATAGGTTCTTATCTCCTATCTTCCATATGAAATGTACGTCTTCATTCGGCAATTCATCGAATTCGATGGTCACAAGGAAACCTAGGCCCAACAAATGAGTCAAGTACTATCCAGCTTTTCAGGGTCCTTATGTATGACATGCTCAAGCTCTTCTTATTCCTTATGGTACAACCTGCGCTTAATGGGGTAATAGGGATAGATGTATAAATTTAAACCTATTTATTTGCCCAACTTATAGTTGGCTCGTCCATCCTTTTGGAATATGGTCACAACTATTCTATAGTCGAAATTCATAGAGTTTGGCATATAATATATATATTCATAGGTAAAAAATACAAATACATTTCTCAACAAATCCTAATTCTTATGATTGACTAACCTATTCTTTGATACTAAATGCAACAACTTGCACCTTAGTGGGTCCAAATTTTGACTAAATTGAAATTCAAGTCCACTAGGTTAGAGATCGTTGGTTTAGTAACCTGTAATATGTTAGTCCCTGCGTAGATGGTTTTGATGACAACAACCTTAGAATAAGATTATAAAATATAAATACTAACATTGTATTTTAGATATATATGTATATGCAGGATTTAACCATGCAGGTACCAAGAATGAAGACTGTACGGTATAGAGATTCAAGATATCAAGATTGAAGACTCATGAATATCAAGATTATCAAGAGTTCAAGATTTCAATAATAAGTAATTTAATTAGGAATTTCGTTAAAACTCCTAGAAAAGCACTGGCATCTTAAAATCTAATTTATTCATGGAATGGAATCCACTTCGAGCCTGTTGAAGGGATGGAACCCTAAGTAGGATGGAACCTACGAAAAATCTAGTGGAAAATTGTTTTGTATCCACAAATTTTTATTCAAATGGTTTTACAAAATTATATCTTATTTTCAAAATGATTTCAAAACCTTTCTTTTAAAAGAATCAAAAACATCTATCCTGGTTTTAAATACTTTTAGCCTCAAAATAATCTTTATTTTCAAAATCAAATTATCCTTGGTTTTAAACTATCTTTTAATAATAATATATTTAACTTTTAATATGTATACTTAGATTTAAATATAAAATTATAGTAAAATTTATATATCAAAATATTATTCTCTATATTTATTTATATATTTTAACTATAGTTAAGTATATTTATAAAGTTTAAAAATAGTTTTAATACAAGATAAAAGTTATTTTCAAAGAAAAATAAATCACCAAAAATACCATAGGCTTGTCGACAACCCCTAGGACCCCTTGTCAACAAGGTGGCAGTTAATTTCAAAAATTTGAATTTCAAAAGAAGCGTCTATTCGTCATATCCTTTCACGAATGGACATGGTTGTTGTTCTACTATAAATAAGGGAAGTTTTAAACGAATTTATATTCATATTTTCTCTGATTTCACTCCTCTTCTTCTTCCACATTTCTTTATATATATTTTTACCATTACTCTGTCAAAATCACCATTGAATCTAACTAGATCATCTCTGGTTTGATTCTCTATCACTATCTCAACAAGATCTCAGTGATATTCAGAGTTATAGGCTTCTTTGTAATAAATTGAGTGAGAAAAGGTGTGATTCTAGCCTGTGAAATCAATCAAGCGAGAAAAGGTGTGATTGTAGCCTGTGAAATCAATTGGGTGAACTTGTTGCCCATAAAATCAAGTATCTCTACCCAAAGGATTGTGAATTTAGAGTGGTGTACCTCGTTGTCTTGAAATTGAGGGTGTAATCGTAACAATTGCTTTTGAAAGGAAATCCGTACTCGTGTGCAGGACTAGATGTAGGGTAACTCTGAAGTAGTATAAAATCCGATGTGTTCTTTCCTTTATCGCTTTTACTTTATTTCTGCATCTGTGTTTGATTCTGTGATCATATCTATGCCCGAATATTGCATACATTTGTGTTCAAATTAACATAAACTCAAAAATATTTAGTAATTCCTTAAAACACTATTCACCCCCCTTCGTGTTAATTCTAGCCTTAAGATCCGTAATCCGCATTTCTCACATTGGTATCAGAGCAAGGTTTTCAAAGTTTCCTAATATGATTTTTGAAAAAGCTTTTAAAATGGCTATGTTTAAAATTTTTGTTAATACTAGTTTAGGAATATTCAGATCATCGTTGTTTCTTGAGTCTGCATATAATCAATATTCAAATTCAAGTTATCTACCAAAATTGTATGATGTGCAGTAAACATGCATTATGGGTGTTGAGGAATCAATTCACAATGAATAAATTATGCAGATCAAAAAGAATAAATGGATACTCGATAGTGGATGCTCTAGACACATGACTGGTAATCCAGACATGCTGAATAATATAATATACAAAGACGGAGGACTGGTTAACTTTGGAGACAACTCAAAAGGATATGTGATTGGCATCAGCAAAGTCCGTAACTCTGAAACTCCTATTATTACTAATGCTTCGCTAGTTAAGAATCTGAAACATAATCAGCTAAGTATTAGTCAACTTTGCGATAAAGGATATAAAATTAATTTTGAAAAAGGTAAGTGTCACATTGAAGATAATATTTCAACCATAATATTTGAGGGAATTAGGAAAAAGAATATTTATATTCTTTGTATAAAAGTTTCAAATGATAACTTATGTCTTTTAGAAAATACAAGTGACCCTTAGATTTGGCATAAGAGATTTGGGCATATAAATTTCAAATCTTATCTAGACTGTCAAAACATGATCTAGTAAAAGGTCTTCCTTAAAATGAATTTTAAAGTAGATAGTTTATATGATGCATGTTAATTAGAAAAACTTAGAAAAAGTTCCTTTAAACTAAAAGACATAATTTCAACCTCAATACCTCTTGATTACTTCACCGTGATTTATTTGGTCCATCTCAAATTCTGTCAATAAATCGTAGTAAATATGTTTTTGTAATTATAGTGAAACATAAAAGTGATACTTTTGAATGTTTTAAGAACTTTACAAAAAGGATTCAAAATCATCTTTCTCTAAAAATTATAACCATCCGTAGCGATCACGGTGGTGAATTTGAAAATGAAAAGTTTGAGGAATTCTGCAATAAAAAGGGAATAACTTACAATTTTTCATTTCTAGAACTCCACAACAAAACGAAGTAGTAGAACGTAAAAATAGGACGATTCAAGAGTGTGCAAGAACTACGCTTTCAAATAGTAAATTACCAAAGTATTTTTGGGCAGAAGCAGTTGCTACCGCCTATTATATTTTAAATAGAATTTTAATTAGACCTTTAACTGATAAGACATCTTATAAACTTCTTCACTCAAAGAAACCTAAAGTGTCTTATTTTGGAATTTTTGGAAGTAATTTTTTTATTTTAAATACAAAAGATAACTTAGATAAATTTGATCCTAAATCCGACAAAGGTATCTTTATTGGATATTCTAGTAGAATTAAAGCGTACAGAGTGTTTAATTTAAGAACTAACACCATCGAAAAAACAATGCATGTTTCATTCGATGAAAATCTTAAAAATTTTGAAGATACAAATGATGAAGAGGATTTAATCACTCAAAATCAAGAGTCAACTGAAACTAATAATGAAATTAATCATCCTAATAAAAAGATTAAACTTTTAAAAGATCATCCTATAGAAAATATACTAGGAGATATGCAATCTGTTGTTACAACTAGAAATCAACTAAGTAAAATGAGCTATGTAGCCTTTATATCAACTATTGAACCCAAAAATCCAAAAGAAGCATCAATCGATGATTCATGGATTTTGGATACACAAGAAGAACTAAATCAATTCACTAGAAATGATGTTTGGGAACTTGCTCCAAGACCTGAAAATAAAACTATAATTGGAACTAAATGGGTTTATAAAAGTAAAATGAATAAACAAGGAGAGGTTGTTAGAAATAAAGCTCGGTTAATCGCTCAAGGTTATTGTCAAGAAGAAGGATTGATGAAGCCTTTGCTCCCGTAGCAAGATTAGAAGCCATCAGGATTCTACTTGCTTTCGCAAATCATAATAATTTCAAATTATATCAAATGGATGTTAAAAGTCCCTTTTTAAATGGATTTGTAAAAGAGGAAGTATATGTTGAACAACCACTACTTTTTGAAAATGAAAAATTACCAAATCATGTTTACAAACTTAAGAAAGCTCTATATGGTGTAAAACAAGCTCCTAAAGCCTGGCATGATAGACTAAGATCTTACTTATTACAATCAAATTTTGAAATTGTAAAGCAAATAATACTCTTTTTATTAAAAGAAATAAAAATGATATTCAACTAGTACAAGTTTACGTAGATGATATCATTTTCGGATCAACTAATTTTGAAATGAATAAAGAATTTTCTGAAATTATGACAAAAGAGTTTGAGATGAGTCATATGAGTGAATTAAAATTCTTTCTAGGATTACAAATGAAACAATTAGATAATGGTATCTTTATTAGTCAAGAAAAATATCCTAAAGACCTAGTTAGTAAATTTGGTTTGACTACTGCAAGTGGAAAACCCACTCCCATGACAACCAATGAGTACCTAAGTAAAGAAGATCTCTCGAAAGATGTAGATCAAAAATTATATAGAGGAATGATTGGATCACTACTCTATATCACTGCTAGTAGACCTGATATTATGCATAGTGTTTGTCTCTGTGCAAGATATCAATCCCAACCTAAAGAGACCCACTTAAAAGCTGTAAAACATATCATAAGATATGTTAAACAAAACTTTGATTATGGCTTGTTTTATCCTAAAAGTGATTCTTTTGAATTAATATCTTAATGTGATGCTAATTATGTTGGCTGTAAATCAGACTGAAAAAGTACAAGTGGAACTTATCACTTTTTGGGGCACTCTTTGATTTCCTGGTTTAGTAAAAAGAAAAACACGGTTTCTTTATCAACAACTGAAGTAGAGTATATTTCTGCTGCTTTGGCTTGTTCTCAAGTAACATATATGCAACAAACTTTAAAAGACTTTGGTTTAAAAATCTCAAAATCACCAATTTATTGTAACAATACTAGTGCAATAAATTTATCCAAAAATACTACTCATCATGCTCAAACTAAACATATTGATATCAGACATCACTTTCTCAGAGATAATATAAGTAAGGAAGCAATTACTCTCGATTGTATCAATTTCGAGAACCAAATTGCTGATATCTTAACAAAATTCTTAAATGAATCTATATTTACTAAATTAAGAAGAGAATTAGATATTTGTTCAATAACTGAAATATAGAATATAAATAACAAAGTATAATTAAAAATTAAATTAAAATAAATCATATAGCAAAA
This sequence comes from Allium cepa, assembly GCA_030765085.1. Classification (NCBI taxonomy): domain Eukaryota; kingdom Viridiplantae; phylum Streptophyta; class Magnoliopsida; order Asparagales; family Amaryllidaceae; genus Allium; species Allium cepa. Next base: position 614,056,180 of record CM060942.1, on the reverse strand, counting down.
ATATCAAGTACCATGTCAACAACTCCCTCTTACCCCAGTCGACATGTAACGATTTTTTATTTTTGAAATTTTCCCACCAAAATTTCAATAAGTGGTTATATATTCTTCCTATTTCGAAATTTTGTCCTTTCATTGTGTCCTTTTTCTGTTCTAACTTCTGAAAATAATAAAAGAATTGCCTCCTCTTCCAAATCAAACAAAAATTCAATCTTTTCATTCCCTTCTCCTTCTACTGGACCATTTCAACGAACTACACTTGCACGAGTGATGAAACTGGAGGATTCCTTAAAGGATGCACTGCAACTAGTGACTGAAATTCAAATAGTGCAATTTAGAATGGCCAAAGAACAAGAACGGCAAGGCAAAATCCTTAGAAATTTGTAAAAGTTTCTAATTGACACTCACGCTAATCCAATCTTAATTGATGAAGAATCTTCAGGAGATCAAGTGCAAGAGAACAACGAAGAAGTAGAAGAAAAGCCTTCATGGAAGAAGAGCACGCTGAAGATGACGACAAAGTCGTTTGCGTTGGCGAAGTGTGCTTTGACAAGGATGGAAATCTAGTCGAACAACGTGGAATTTCTGTTTCCACTATCCAAATTGTTCAGTTCATAGATCTCCCTTTTCAAAGACACGTATTAGTTTCTTTTCTCTCTTTCCTTTTGTTGTATGATCTTACTTTTTTCCTCTACGCAAGTGTAAATAAAACAATATATAATTAATAAATAATTTGTGTACTTATATTTGATTTCTCACATTATCACTATTATAAGTATTATCATATATGGGTTCTTAGTTAGGATAGTTAGTAATTAAGGAGTAAGTTTTAGTTTTAGAATTAAGTGATGATTATTTATGATAACACTATCATTATAATCACATAGTATTAGTTTTAGAGGGAGTTATATAGTTTGGAGATAGTTTTTGTTGATGAAAAAGGGGAAGAAGTATAAAATATGATAGTTAGGCATAGACTAAGGGGGAGTTATTAGAATAGAAGTTATATTTTATAAACAAAGGCTGTCATCATCAAAAAGTGGGAGATTGTTAGTCCCTGAAAAGATGGTTTTGATGACAACAGCCTTAGAATAAGATTATAAAATATAAATACTAATATTATAGTTTAGATATATATGTATATACAGGATTTAACCATGCAGGTACCAAGAATGAAGATTGTACAGTATAGAGATTCAAGATATCAAGATTGAAGACTCATGAGTATCAAGATTATCAAGAGTTCAAGATTTCAATAATAAGTAATTTAATTAAGAATTTTGTTAAAACTCCTAGAAAAGCACTGGCATGTTAACATCCAATTTATTCGTGAAATGAAATCCACTTCGAGCCTGTTAAAGGGATCGAACCCTAAGTAGATGGAACCTACGAAAAATCTAGTGGAACATTGTTTTGTATCCACTAACTTTTATTCAAACGTTTTTACAAAATTATATCTTGTTTTCAAAATGATTTCAAAACCTTCATTTTAAAAGAATCAAAAACATCTATCCTTTAAATACTTTTAGCCTCAAAATAATCTTCATTTTCAAAATCAAATTATCCTTGGTTTTAAACTATCTTTTAGTAATAATATATTTAACTTTTAATTTTTATATTTAAATATAAAATTATAGTAAAATTTTATATATCAAAATATTATTCTCTATATTTATTTATGTAGTTAAGTATATTTATAAAGTTTAAAAGTAGTTTTAATAAAAGATAGAAGTTATTTTCAAAGAAACACTAAAAACCAAAAATATAGGCTTGTCGACAACCCCTAGGACCCCTTGTCGACAAGGTGGAAGTTGATTTCAAAAATTTGAATTTCAAAAGAAGTGTCTGTTCGTCATATCCTTTAATGAATGGACAAGACTGTTCTACCATAAATAGGGGCAGTTTTAAACGAATTTATATTCATATTTTCTCTGATTTCACTCCTCTTCTTCTTCCACGTTTCTTTATATATATATTTTTACCACTACTCTGCCGAAATCACCATTGAATCTAACTAGATCATCTCTGGTTTGGTTCTCTATCACTATCTCAACAAAATCTCAGTGCTATTCAGAGTTATAGGCTTTTTTGTAATAAATTGAGTGAGAAAAGGTGTGATTATAGCCCGTAAAATCAAGTATCTCTACCCAAAGGATTGTGAATCTGGAGTGGTGTACCTCGTGGCCTTGAAATCGATGGTGCAATTGTAACAATTGCTTTTGAATGGAAACATGTACTTGTGTGCCGGACTGGATGTAGGTTAACTTTGTACCAGTATAAAATCCGGTATGTTCTTTCCTTTATTGCTTTTACTTTATTTGTGCATCTGTGTTTAATTCTGTGATCATATCTATGTTTGAATATTGCATACATTTGTGTCTAAATTAACATTAGCTCAAAAAGATTTAGTAATTCCTTAAAACACTATTCACCCTCCCTCTAGTGTTAATTCTAGCCATAAGATCCGTAATCCGCATTTCTCACATAATAAACACAAGTATGTCGGAGAGCCCTACATAATCTTACGACATAGAAAAATATAATATACCATATATGCTAACTAAAGCTACTACCTTAGATTCAATTTTATTCCTTTAGTATATGATTTCCTTGCCGGTGTCGAGCATGAAAGAGAAGACTCCACTATCTACAGTTCCAGTCCTTCACCAGTAGTATGTTCCTCTATATATATTCTATGTGTTATAATGAAGAGAGGGTCAGTACAACATTCTATTGAATGGAAAGATTACACATTTTTCCCACCACATTAATTTATGCCGACTGATTTCCATATAAGTATTATGTCTATTATTTACAGCTAATCCGTTCAATTCTGTATGCACGTCTGAAATATCTAACCTCCCAGAGGTATAACTATATATGTACATTCCTATGTATATACATACATACATACATTTTTACATACATACATACATACATACATACATATATGTATATATATAAATGTATACGACCAAAAACCCCGACCACTTAATACTTATTAAATAGGGAGGAGTTGACCCAATGACCATTTAGTACCTCAACCCCATAGCAGACATCCGCAACATAAACATTAATCAATCGGTCCTAACTATGGAGACCAGTGACCGCTAGATGTGGCTTTATACTATAATTAGCATAGAACTAACACATCTCAAAGACTCATCTAAGTGTTAACTAGCTCACTTGTAATAAACTGACTAACTTTGAGGTCTATGCATATTCCATACGGATTCTATAGTAGTAGGATGTAAAATCAATCAGGGCATAACCTAAATCTTGACTACCGACAGCTCAAAGCCACCGGTGGTCACAGTCTATATGCCAGTCCTACTACTAAATACCATTCCAAAAATAATACTAATAAAGCGCGCTGACCTTCCAATGCTGAAATCTTGTTTAGACTTACTTAATGTAAGTTAAAGAAAATGTCTCTTTCAGTTACGTAATATCTATTACTAGAAATGAAGTAGACTCCATCCCTTTAAAAGTTGGATAACAATATTTCAGGTTAATTTTGATATAGGTATCATGTTCATCTATTTAATATGACATATAGTAGTTGGATAAAAATATCTCAGGTTAATTTTGATATAGGTAGAACCATAGGGTCTCAATATCTTTCAGATCTATCATCTAATTTTTTTGTATGTTTCCATTCATGTTAATTTTTTATGAGTTGTTCCTTTCGAGTGAGACCGTTCCACCACTTTTGCTAGATGCCAGTTGGTAGATGCACCCACTTAAAAATCATAAATTAAGCTAGTTAACAGACTATTCCTTTCAAGTGAGTCTCGATTTTCAAAACTCAGTCTACCAAGTTTTAAATTTTCTAAGCTGTCACCTTGATTATTTTTTGTAAATTTTCCTTTTTATTTAATTTTTTTGTTATTAAACTATGTGCACTATCCCCTTGATTATTAATGGTCGTTCTTTTTAGTATAAATTTCAATTTAATGTGATATTGATGGATGTAGGCACATATAGAAGAAGCAAAGAAAAAGATGAAATTGGATGGTATTTTTTGTGGCAATGGTGGAGTAGAAGATCTTGAAAATGATCCAATTATAGAAGTTTTCGGTTCCTATAGAAAGAAAAATTATGGTTCCGATCGAATTGGTAAACTATGTATTGAATTTAGTAACTTAATTATGTATTGAACTTTTCTTTTATTAATTGATATTCTATTTTGTTACCATGATTATGGATGTTATTTGTTGATATTGATTGAGTTATAATTTGTTAAATTGGGATAATATTATTTTTGAATTCATGTTAAATATGGTTTACATTATAATCATCCATACCATGTTAAATAGTTATTGTAATGGTTATTAATGTTAATATAGAATTTACCAACATTTATTTATGTTATTGTTTGTTATTGCTAACACTTATATCCGTTGTAAGTATCATATTACCAATGCTTATAATCGTTGAGGAAAAATATTTTCCAACGTTTATAAACGTTGGAAAAATATATTCCACAATGCTTACAAACATTGGAAAAAAACATCTCCTAACGTTTATAAGCATGGGAAAAAATTATTCCCCAACGCATATAACCGTTTGAAAAAATATATCTTCCAACGCTTATAAGCATTGGGAAATATATTTTTTCAAGGCTTATAGTTGTTTCTAATAAATTCCCCGTCCCTATAGTAACTTTTGTAAGTGTTGCTGAAATTGTTTACGTTGGTTATACTCGTTGGGAATGCTCTATTTTGGTGTAGCATCATAAATGGTGCTCCATTTGAGGCTAATTGAATTAGGTAACTTTCTATAAATTATCTAAAGTGGGACTTATGCTTCGTTTGACATTACAAGAAATTGTTTCGTTTTCTCTCATTGGAATAGACATTGCAGATTACGAAGAAGAACTTTCGTACTGTACCGTCTCATTCATTTGTGGTATATTCCTTATTATTTTGAAGGATGCACTTTTTATACACTATGGAATTAGATAATTTATAGGGACTATATGCAAATAGATACAATAAAAGTGCACTCGGCTCCCAATAAATTAATGCATAGAAAATCACATTCTAAGACAAATTAGGGAAATCTAAGCTAATACTAACATTTTACAACTCAACTATAAATCCAGAATAAACTTTACAACGTTATCAACATTCAATTTCAATAAATTTAGGGACTGATTTCCAAATTTTCAAATTAGGGTGTAAATAACATGTTAGTCGCTATGAATAGGATCGAAGATGGCGACAGTAATAAACACGTAAATGCAACGCAATAGTTTAGTAGATCACACAATCGATTTTAGACTGGTTCAGACCTCTCATCCTATATCCAGTTTGAAACATTCCCTTCGGTATTCCACTATTAATACCCTCACTTCACCCGGAGGAACAAGTTTATAGACTCTGCCTGAATAACTGAATAGAACTTCAACAACAATTACAAGTAGTGTAACAAAAACGTTACTCTCTGACATAAATAGAATGTCAGTTTGATGTACTATGACTCCCATAACCAAACCAAATGATATCGAGTGGAGATATAGAGGCTAAGGAGTTTATTCGACTAGATTATGAGATGCGGAGATGAAGCGAACTAGTAGAAATCTCTAAATCAGATGAATTTCTTAGAACTCAAAGGATTGCTTTAGGAATTGAGAGCTTATGAGTGGAAATCAAAGCATAGAGTTATGTTTTGATTTAGGGATGGTTAGGTGTTTATATAGATATTGTATGGATGGTAAAGCAGGGGTGCATTCTTCCAATTTCTCCATTGATGAAGAGAAGCGGTTGTAGGAGCAGGTAGATGAAATTTCTGCAGCAAAGGGACATGAAGTTGTCACTTCAAAAAACTAATCGTTTTATATTGTGTTATTCGTTTGAGAGAAGGCTTCTATCGAATGGCTTAGTGTAAAATTCGAGTCCGAGAGCATTGTCAAAAATAGTAGACAAGTTATTGATATTTAGTCGACTGGTTCATTCGACCGAACAAGGCTTTTAGTCGACTGAATCATTGCAATTTCCAAAAGCTTGTTTGGTTCAATGGTAAAGGCATGTACTCAACTTTCAGCCCACCCGAGTTTGAATCTTTACTTTGCATATTTTTAGCCATTATATTTTATACCTTGTCCATATTATTTTGACCTGAAATAACTCAATAAACATATTAGTAGCATTGTTATATGGTTGTTATCGTCAAACACCTTATATATATATATATGGTTCTTTCATTCTTTCCCTTTTTGATGATGACAACTATACAAATTTAATATAAAATAATAGCTCCCCATAGATATATGTTATGTATGATTATTTCCCTCTACTTCATATATATGTCAATATGAAATAGGTAAAACACACATTCTTCTCCCCCTTTGTCATCAATAAAAAGGGATAAGAGAATTGATGTACTATATGATAAAAACTCTCCCTAAGTATAATGTTTCTCTTTAACTTTTAACTATATACTCCCTCTATCAATATGTTTATTATTTCTCCTACTTTTGTAATTAACAAAAAGTATGAGAAAATTCAAAGTATATGGAGAATATCATTGAAAAGTCAAAAATAAATAATTTAACATTAAAGCAAAGCGATGAGTATCCAATAGATATGTCAAATGTAAGCGAAATGATACTTATTTTATAGTAGATATAAGGTTTACGACTTAGGAAAACATATCCAGTTGGATGTGGTTGGTCTCTTAAAATATAATTTCCACTATTAATCACAGTGTCGTAATAATTGCTAATGTATGATTGTCTATTGTAATTAGTTAGATGAACAGGAACCTATATATCAATATTAATTGTCATAGATTTGGTATTCAAATGATTTTTTCTATTTCTATGCATAATAATATTATGACATGGATTGGTTTTAGAACCATCTCTACTTTTAGTACTAGCTTTTAAATGTGTATATAGGAATGCATATCTAGTACTTTTTCTATAATTATCTTATTTACAGTCTAAACCATTTCTATTATTGTGAGCTTTTCTATTAGTAGGCAAGGAAGATAAATCATCTTTTTCTCTACAAAATTCATGATTTTCTCATTTAATTTATCAAAAGCAACTATGGAATCACAAATTTCTTTTTACAACACAAATATTATTATCTTTTAAAAATTAATATTCTTTAATTAATTCTAGATTCTTATCATTTAAAGTCTAATTCTCTTTTTCAAGAGACAAAAGTTTAGAATTAGAATCATTTAAAGAATTTTCCAAAAATATATTTTTATTCTGTAAAACTTTGATTTCCTTTAAAAGGTCGGTATTTTTATCATTTAAGCACTCGTTATGTTTTAATAGAAAATCTTTTTCTAAAATAAGTCTTCCAATGTATTTTCAAAAATTTCAGTTTGTTTTACTGAAAACTTATCTGCTTCCGTTAAAAAACTAATTTTATGCCGACAATCATCTAATTTAGATAAAACAATAAAACTGACCTTTTATGATGCTTTTAAATATTTTAATAACTTCTCATGAATTTCTAAAAGGTCGTTGTATATAGAATCTAAGCTTACTGATTTTGATATGAGATTAGCTACGCAGCACATGTACCTTGATTCTATAGATTGTTGCTCGCTTTCATAAATTTACTTTTTCTCAAAGTTTTTGAGCTCTGACTGGATCTTCTCGTTTTGGCCATTATTCTATGATGTTGTGACGATCAATAGAATTCTAGGCTCCGATACACCTTGTTAGTCGCTATAAACAGGATCAAAGATGGCCAACGTTAATAAATAATGTAAATGCAGTGGAATAGTACAGTAGATCACATAGTCGATTTTATACTAGTTTGAACTTCCCGTCCTACGTCCAGTCCCGAAGCTCCCTTTCAGTATTTCACTATTAATACCCTCACTTCATCTGAAGAAATTAGTTTACAAACTCTGTCTGAACAACCGAACATGACTTCAACAATAATTACAAGTATTGTAACAAATACTGCTTCCAACACAGTGTATCTTGAAAAAATAGAATGTCTGTTTGATGTATAATGATTCCTAGAACCAACCAAACCAAATGATATTGAGTGGAAGTGTAGAGGCTAAGGATTTTATTTGACTGAAGTATAGGATGTGGAGATGAAGTAAACTAGTCGAAATCTCTTAATCGGATGAATTTCTTGGAACTTGGAGAATTGCTTTGGGAATTGAGAGTTTATGAGTGGAAATCAAAGCATAGAGTTATGTTTTGATTCATGGATGGTTAGTGATTTGTATAGATGTTGTAGGGATAGTAAAGTTGGGTGCAACATTTCAATTTCTCCATTGACGAAGAGAAGTAGACGCAGGAGCAGATGGATGCAACTTCTGTGGTGAAGATACATGAAGATATCACTACAAAAAACTAACAATTTTATAATAGGTCAATCGACTGAGAGAAGGCTTTAGTCACCTGGCTTAGTGTAAAATTTGAGCCTGAGAGCATTACGGAAAATAGTAGACAAATTGTTCAAATTCAGTCGACTGAACAAGGCTTTCAGTCGACTGAATCATTGTAATTTCCAAAGGCTTGTGTGGTTCAATAGTAGAGGCATATGCTCATCTCTCAACCCACCTAGTTTCAAATTCTACTTTTCATATTTTTAGCCATTTTATTTTACACCTTATCCATCATCGTTTTGACCTGAAATAACTCAATAAACATATTAGTAGCATTGTTATATGGTTGTTATCATCAAAAAACCATATATATATATATATATATATATATATATATATATATATATATATGGTTCTTTCATAACATTTCTATTCCAATTACCTATATTACATATAATATGTAGGCAATATTCCTGTATGTTCATTTTATGCCTACAACTCAACACACACACACACACACACACACACATATATTAAGCATAATAATTAAATAAAATCAACGATATAAATTTCAATGTTAAAAATAAATTTATATACCCTTTCAAGCTTTTCAAATTCCCAAATTCAATTTCAACTTTTTACTGGACTACTTTTCCATTCTAGTCCAAAATAATATATTGTTAGAACCGGGCTAGTCCGTAATGGAAGTAATGATGAATTCCAATATTATTCGACATTTTGGATCTTTATTGAGCCTACAAAATCTAATTTATTTAGAATATTTCTAAATTTCTTTTAAATAAAATCATTATTTTATTTAAATTTATAATAAAGTTTTATATTATGTAGTTAATGTTCTATAATCGATTTGTGTGTGTGTGTCACACATACACATCATACATACATACATACATACATATATATATACACACACGTATGTACGTATATGTATATCTATGTGTGTGCATGTGGAACATAGCAATTCGTACAACTTATAACATGTTCATGTATAGGTATTGGGATTTACACCGCAATGGGTATTTTAGCTCATCCATTATACAAATATATTGTCCAAATATATGTTTATATACTTTAATTTATGTATATAAATATTATAAATACACACACACACATATACATATGTACATTTTTATGTATAAACTATATTATATTTTAAATAATTATATATATATATATATATGTATACATGGAATATTAACATTATATATATATAATTATATGTATATGTTTAAATTATTTATATGACAAAATTAATTTTTTTATTTACTGTAAAACCAAAGTAATATAAATATAATTAATTATATATATATATATATTAAATACACAAACACACAAATACACACATTTAATATAATAAAAAATATAAGCTAATTAATACTTTTAAAATATTCAATATATATACAAATGTAAATACCTAATAGTACGCACGACATAATTTTTTTTAGTATGTAAATAAATATCTCATTGGATAAATATGAAATATCGAATATAATATTTTCTAAAACAAAATTTAAATTTAATTTTTTTTGTAGAAATCTTTGTGATCTTTTGTTGTTTGAATATTTAGTATATAATTTTAATAGTTAAAAAAAAACTAAATCCATTTTTAATTTTTCGCTGATTTAAAAATATTTATATAATATAAAAAATGTTTTTTTTATAATACATATTAGGTGCTAATTTAATTTTTAAAATGTAAAACATGTTTTATGACGCTAATATATGTAGATATAATTAATTTACATAATTAATTGGATTAAATAATAATATATAAATATATTAAAAATATTCTATTTTCGTTGAAAAATCTTTTATATACGAAGCTAGTCGGCTTTAGAATGGGCCGTCTACATGTATAAACGGATATAAAACATGTGTTTGGTACATGCACAAAACAACTTGAGAAGACATAGTATATTAGGTTGGCAAAAATGCCAAAGCTACTAAATACTACCCCAAACTAGTCCCACTCTGGAGAGGAAGAGCAGCTACCATCATCCGAAGAATCTGGCCTAATAACATGATAATATCCCGAGAAGAGAGATGCTAGGTTAGGAACATAATCCAGAGTATCTGGACAGTAATGAAATTTCCTATCTTGAGAACTATTCGCTAAAACAATCTTATTCAAATCTCCAGTATGGCTAAGAATAGAAAGGCATAGACCTTCACCATCAACATGATAATATAGACCCCTTTCATCCTCATCACCACCTACGTACCTAAAAAAGAAATGGTCGCCCTTAGGATCATATTTCATTTCCGAAGGCTCATGGATCCAAGCTTGCTCAGATGAGCCCTAAAAGAAATCATAAGTAGTTGGATTGTCCTTCAAATTTTCTTCGGTTACAACAACAGGGGAAACCAAGGTAATAGATGGTAAGGTCTCAAAAGGAGAAGGACCAATAGCCGGGTAATGTAAAGCTACAGGCACGTACTCGATCGAAGCCAAGCGAGGCCTAGGAAACCACATCAGTTTTAGACGTGGAAGTGGAATCCTATTGGTAAGCGGAATAATGAGGACATCAATTCGACGTCTACAAGATTCTTTAAGGTGACCAAAGGAGTGACAAGTTGAGTAAATTTTCAATTTCCAACTGTAATTGACATTGAAAACTGTTATATACCCTTTAATAATATGAATAAAAATCTATAAAGACAAAGGATTATTAGGAGAAACTTCAATTAAAGCCATGGCGTACACTAGCTTATTGCGAGTTACGGCGCCAGCATCAAAACATTTAAGTTTTCCAACAGCATTAGCTAACCAATTTAGCCCAATCATGTGTTGTAGCACAGAAAGTATAGGAGAAAATGTGCCCAGAGTGGAATAGATAGGATTTGTTCCTTTGCTTTATCCATAGACAGACTCCAAGAGGTGATGATGAAAGGTTGACCTTCGATAATGGATGGATCGGCTTCTATAACTCGAGTCTTTCATCTGTTCTAGAGAACTTTAAAATGATCATAGGATTATCAAAATGAACTTGAAGACCACCCTTCATCTTCCAAAGAAGACGACATTGCTCCTTAACAACCAGCTATAGAGGATTAGAGTAAAGAAAAAATCCCATGAAATATTCAGACCAAAAATCAGCCCCCGCTTCCAACACTTCAAGCGAAGGAACCATCGCATCATCAATCTCCACAATTTCAAATGAACGGGGTACGTACTCACCGACATTTCTAGCAATACCTTAAATAAGGGCAACAACTTAGAAGCAGGATAAGGAGCAATAAGAGCAGTTGCGTCTAACGTAACAGCAGGCCTACTTTCTGAATTGACATTTAAGCAAATATTTGGCATACCAAAGCACCTCCCAAAAAACCTAGCATGAGCCCATTAATCACATTCTCCTTTCCCTCCTTACCCAAAACAACATCAACAATACTTTTCTCAAATAATAACCAATGCATGTCTTCACTACTAGTAGCTAGAAATGGCGAAATAGGGGTTACATTACTTATAGTAATTGCAGCATAAGGTACACCAATAAGAAGTGCGCAAATGGGATCGATGCACTATAGAGTGGAATCAAGCATAGCAAAGGGTTATCGGTTAACAATGTGGGGTAGAAACAACAGGGCTTGAACATATTTTGATTAGAATGGAATATAGAATTTAAATTATAAAGTTTATATATAATTAAATAATGTATATTAAATTAATTAAATAAAAAATGTTTTTATTTTTATTTTGAGCCATGCATATTATAGGTAGATACATGAAAAAAATAATTTTTTTATAAATATATATGTATATATAAACATATAACTAATCCGATTGTGATAATATATTGATGTAATAGTACCGTCACCTAACTAATTTAAAAGAATATGATATATAAATAATAATTCAAAAGATTATAAATGTAGATCAGATCATTACCTTATACCAACGTCAAAAACTCAAACCTTAAAGCATTGAATTGAACTCCTAAATCGATTTATAATCCTGAAGGTGCTATCTCTCGAATTATAGACCACGGTTATCAAATAGTATTTAATTTGATTTGATTTAAGCTTGCAATAGCGGAGAAGAAGAGATTAGGGTACGCCTAGAAATGTGAGGGTTTCGAGGCTTTCAAAATGTCTCCAAATAGGTATGGTTGAGATGCTTATATAGGGGAGGAATAAGAACAAGTTCGGATCCAGATCTTTTGCTAATTCTCCTTCCCTTATCCATACAAACCTAGCCCATTTAGTTTCCATTAAATGACATCACCTACTTAGCTCCATCATGGCTGAAACTGTAACACCCCGAAAAATTTTATGTAAAAATTTAACAAGAATTTAATAGAATTTGAATGAAAATTTAATAAGAAAATTGAACTAAACAAAAACAAGGACTTAAAAGCGAATTTTTGTAAATGTCCAAATTTGACTACAGAACTTGCACTATCATGTCTGTAGCAATTTTTTGAACAATTATCATATATAACTAGTCATAATCCAAGTTAGTATGAGAGAGTTACGACCGATAAAGAGAGATGGAAATTAAAAATAAGAAACAAAATACACGTAAAAAAACAAAAAGGACAGGTCAACCCATACATAGGCTAGGTCGACCGATGACGTTCGGCTCAACGGTTGACCCAACCTTTGTTAAATCATAAGATTTTTATGCCTGTGTCGAATAATTAAATGGTTTTTATGCACACAAAGAGATGGATGTGTGGCTTAAGTCTGCACTTAGGTTGATCTGATAACCCTAGTCTCTAACCTAACATTATAAATAAGTCTCTAATATATACCCTGAAACTTTTTTTATTCAATCAGTATCATCTGCCTAAATTTCTACCGAAACCCCAATTTCTCAAACCCTAAAAATCAAATCAACCCAAATCAAAACACAAATCGACTTTAAAGCAAAATTAAGGAGAGATGCAAGCAATCAAAGAGAAGGTTAAGGAGATATAGACGAGAGATATAAAGTGGAGGCCGGTTTTCTTAGAACTAGAGCTTAGGATAGAGGTGAGTGGGTACAGGTTAACAATCTGATTAATTTAGTGACTTTAATCTATTTTAAACAATTGGAATTATAGGAAACCTATAATTAACTTGTTAGACTAAAAAATTAATTTGCTAAACCTTGAACCATAGAATTGAAATTATTAAATTATAATAATTGGATTATGGAATTAGTTAACTAAACGCTTATTTAGTGTCAAATTGAGAACTCTAGAACCCAGACCCTAAATTGAACTTTAATTGGATTATAAACCTGGTTATTAGTGCAAAATTAGGGTTGGTGAATATGCAAATCGACTTGGATTAACAAATTGTAAATCGCTATTAAAAATGGAACGAAACGCTAATTATTATATGCGAATGGTTGACCTGAGATTGTCTGGGCCAGTAGCCGTTGACCGTAGGACTTTTGGAGACGATCGTTCAAAGGAAAAAAATCACAAATTAAACCTTGTCCTAAGGCCCAAATTAAATGGATAAAAATTATGTAAATTTAATTATAAATTATGCAATTAAAGTACTGGTTTATTGTGCTGATTTGGGCTAAGTTACATGCATGAGAAGATAGGGAAATTTGGTTTCCTACCAAGGTTGGTTATGACGATGTACTTCGCAATGTTTGATGTTGGTACAGGCGAATATATTTCACTATTGTTGATTTGGTATAGGTGATGTATATCACACAAACGGAGTTGATTGGAGCGATTTATTTTGCATTGGTTTAGGGCGTCACGTATAGGCAGGCGCAACACTCACGGGAATGTTTTCCGCGAGCGTTCAGTACTAACGGGAGATCCAGATATGCACATTTTCTTGTGGAATGTGGTACAGATGGGCGTCAGTGCAGTACAACAAGTGGCTATAAGTATCGAGTAAAGTAAGTTGGGCCCGGTTCTAATGGGTGTTCACTTACGGTGGACCTCGGTGTAGTACAATAAGAGGCATTTTTCCACTGCGACCGAGAGATGAACATGTGTGCATACGACGATGCATTATGAGAGTTTGCATTTTCGGTGTTCTCCCTCTCCAGGCGTAGTGTTAATGCAGTCATGATGGGAGAGTAGTTCTCGTTTTGATCGATCTTAAGTATTAAGGTTCGTGTTAGTACCTTAAGTTTTGGTTTTGATGATAACAACTATAGGACATTATATAAAATATAGATACTAATATTTTATCAAGTTATATATAGTATATAATGCAAGATATTAGATAGATGTCAATTAAGAAGACTGTACAGTATCAAGAATAGATTCAAGATGCTGATATCAAGAGTATATTCAAGATAATGATATATGATGACTCACGAGTATTGAAGAGTTCATGATTTTAAGATATTATAGATAATTTATAGAGTCTTAGAATTTATGTTAAAACCTTGATAGCACTTTCCTGATCTCTCCCCACCTTCTTTAATTCTGTTTTAAATTGTTTTTCAAATATCCTGTTTTTAAAATAATCTTTTCAAAATATTTCCCTAAATGATTTTCAACCTCTTACTTATAAAAATATCATTTTTAGTGTTTTAAAGTTTATATATATATATATGTAATTTTTGTTTATATTTTAATAATTTAGAATTATATTGATTTATATATATATTATTGAATACTCTTATTAAATCTTTCAAAGTTATTTTATAACGTTTTGTTAAGTTATATTTTAACTAAAATATGTATAAACTATATTTAAATGATTATACAAAGTATCAAATTATTTTATAAAGCAACTGATTTTCAAAATAATATTTTTAAAGTGTTTTTCAAGTTAGCGAAGAGTATGTTGACATACTCTATAGGCATTCAAATTTGAAAGTGTCTTTTCGTCGTGTCTCTTCGTAAATAGACATGACCATTGTTTCCCTATATATACACCAGACTTCCAAATGAGTTTTGATCAACCACTTTCTTATTCTTCTCTCCTCTTTTCATTCTCTTGATTTATAAATCAATTTTTACCAAAACACGGCCGAAATTCACCCAGAATCAAATTCAATCATTGCTAACTTGATTATTCTTTATCTACTCTCTGATTTCTCTGGTCTCTCTCACTCAAACCAAGATCAAAGTGCTACAAGAGTTATAGGATTAACCGTAATCAATATCGAAGATCCAAGTCTGTAACTCTATCAAATCATACTCTTATACTTTGTGGTGTGCTTGGCATCCTTGAAATCCAAGTGGGTGTGATTGCAGGCTGTAAAATCAATTGGGTATGTTTAGTAGCTCATAAATCTAGTGAGTGTGCTTGTAGTCGAAAATCAACCCAGAGGTTAGGATTCTGGAGGGTGTGTCTCGTAACCTTGGAATCGAGATTGTATTTGCAATTACTAGTTGAAAAGAAATCCGTACATGAAATTATGGAACTAGATGTAGAGTAAATCCGACCAGTATAAAATCCTGCTATGTTCTTTTCCTTTTTACTTTTACTGCATTCACTTTTATCTGCACTTTGATTCTATTATTGTTATTTACACAATTCCAAGTGGAATCTTAAAGAATTTGAAAAATATTCATATAAACCATTAAACATTATTCACCTCCCCGCCTCTAGTGTTAATTTAGCCTTAAGATCCCTATTCTACGGACTCACAATTCCGTAAGTAGGTTCAACCCATTATGTTAGATAAGAATCCTTAGGTATTGGATCTTAGGAGTTCACGTATATTAGGTTACACTCTATATTACTTAAAGTATGTTTTAAGGCCAGTTGCACTTAATCATCTTATTAATATCGTTCTCATTCACTGGACTTTTGTCTGATCCACCCCCTTCTCTTCATTCCCCCTCCTCCCATAGGATAACAACTTAACAGTTGATTTGACATAGTACATAGCGGAAGGAGTTTCCTATTATAATTTCCTATATCATTTATTATTCTTCTTATAGTTTTATATTGCATATAATGTTGTCAACTTTAATTGGAAAATAATGTATATGCAAAACAAGAATGTTTGGAAGATTCTTTTCTGAAATTTCTATTTTTTGAATTTATATTTCAATTCCTTTCATTGTGAGATCTGAAAGCGTAGAATATACTAGTACTCTAACCCTATAACTGGGCTATATAATATTTTATAAACCTAACAACACGGCATGATTCGTGTTGAGAAGTGCGGGTTATTACATTTAGTATCAGAGCTTAGCTTTGAGATTCCTAAGATTTAGGCACGTATTAAGAGAACGTACTTTGAAATATTTTGAAACAAAACTGGTTTTTCGAGAAGTTTTCCAAAATGTTTTTGGAAATTTTTTCAAAAGTGGGTTTTGAAACACACACACACACATGCTTTCAAAGAGATTCCCAAAGGTTTTATTTATACATCGACGCTTCTTCTATTCATGCCTATGTTACACGCGGGAAAGTTGAAAATAATTCTCAAACGCAAATACTGAGAATAAGTTTATCGAAGATAGAATAAACACTATCTGACTAGGGGAGCTAATTATGATTTTCTGACATGCGTATTAGTATAGAACACTCTATACAAGTGAGCATATAAGATAGTTGTTGGTATATCCCTTACATAAGCCGACAATTGTGGGTTAGAATAAATGCTAAGATTTTAACAATTGAGATGGAAAATGAACCATTCATATTTATTTTTGTTTACCCTGTAAAGAAATGCTAACAGAGGTTTCTTATATCAACTAGCAATGACAAGTAAATTATGAACAAGAGTGAATGAAGAAAATTAGCACTACGAGACTCATATAATGAGTATAAGATGAAGATACAGCATAAAAATATGAAAAAGGACTTTATGAAGTTAAGGTAGATTTCTCCAGTTAAAGTAGAAACACTATTTCATATTAGTAATAGTTGCAAGGGTTCATATTTACTTAAAGGTACGGCTGAAGCATTTTAATATTGTAGTTAGACACTAAATTTAGAAATGAACTTGAGTTAACCATTTTTGAAATGTATAACGCACTGTTAGGAATTTATGGGCTGGTATAATTAGATTGCTATTGTCTACTCCAATCCAAGTGATAAAACAGTGAAAATATTTCCTGAAAAATATGGAATAGTAGATGTCTAATATTTTAAAAAGAAAATAATTTACTTCATGATTTTCTATCAAAATAATTAGACAAACTATATTTTTTTTTTAAAAAGTGAAGATTAAAAGAATTTGACAAAAAACAAGTTTTCAATAACTGTCATAAAGTTTTTATTTTATCTCTTGGGTACGTTATTACACTTACCTTCAATGTACCCTGAACTTTTAAAATGAAACTTTGAAAGAAAAGAAGAGTTGGTTTATGATTTTATATAAATAGTCAAATAAACTTTATGGGATTTGTTTAGAAAGAAAAATTAAAGAATTTGATGAAAAGTTATTTTCAATAACTATTATAAAAGCTTTTGCTCTACTTTGGACACATTGTTATACTTATCCCAATGTGCATTTTTATTTGAATAATAAAACTTTTGGAAAATAAAAATAAAAATTAAGAAGTATCTAAGATCCAACTTTAGAACTCTTTTAATAAATAAGAAATGGTTAATATTTGAAAATGTATTTTATAGATGCTTTGGTCAAACTATAGTAATAATAATAATAAGTTAAAAATACAGCATTTTCCTTAAAAACATGTTTTGCGAAAAATTTCTTATTACGAAAGAAAATTTTAAAATGGTGTGTTTTATGTATATTTTTGCTAAGCTAAATTAATCATTTTTTACGATTTGATCGAAGAAAAATATCATGATCTTAGTAAAAAGGAAAGCTATTAAAAATGAAAAGGGAGTTTCATAGTTTAAAACTTTCTAGTTTTGTGGAAAATAAAGTTAAAAATCGAAAGATTTTAAATTTTTAGGCAAGTTACTGGATTCGTGGAAATGGTAAATCAAAAGTTTTGATTTAAACTGTAAAAATGATTTTAAAAGTTTTAAAACTTTCTAGTTTTATGGAAAATAAAAGTGAACTTTACAGTTTTAAAGACTTATTAGCTTTGTAAAAACTATGTTAATATAAAAGGATTTTGATTAAAAAGGGTAAAGTAAGAGTGTTATGATTAAACTTAAACTTAAAATAAAAGAATTAAATTAGAATTAGATGAATATGATTACACAACCTACAAGGATTAAGTTAACAATAGAATTTGGAAATTTTAAAATGGTTGAGATGAAGATAAAAAGTAACATGGGAACTTAATAACCTTTAAGCAACGGTTGAATTGGAAGGTTGAAAAGCATGTGTTTTCACACATGCTATTGGGTTTTTGTTATAGTAGTTTTGTTCTAGGGATGCCTAGATGTGAAGTCTAAAACGGTAGGTTTATGTATAGCATATTCTCAATGTTGAAAATAAGGGGAAAATAGTCCCTAAAACTGATGAGAATCCACAGAAGGAATTATATGGTAAGTTCCAGATTTGTCGACTAATGCGACTTGAGTAAGTAAAAATGTGAAATTGGTCATTGCTGTAAAATATTGGATAACCGATATGGATTGGTAAATATTAAATTGGAAGTTGTAATAAAACGTGAATGATATTTAGGTAGTATTTTAATTCATTGGAGTGAAGTATGTAGCAACGTAAATTTCTATAGACTATCCAGTTCTAGTGCAAAAGTGTATAGTTTGGAATAGCAAGGAATATACACAAATGAAAGAGATGTACAAAATAGAGAGCGTTATCGTATTTTTATTGTTTATTTCAATAATAAACAGAAGAGATAATTCCTTGTAATTCCAAACATAGCACAAATTATCTTTTAGATAATTTATAGAAAGTTACAACATTCACATTTCCTTTTTGGGAAAAGGGTAGTTCCAATGCATTAAACTGCAAATATCTCTAAGCACAAACCAAAGTATTTGTTATTAGGTTAAGTGGATTAGAATAAAAAGGGATCATCTCATAATTAGCTATCTCATCCATAGAGTAATTGGAATGGAGTGAGAAGAGGATATATTTGGAAAATGTCTCTTTTGTAAGGTGACATTTAGGAATAGAAAAAGCAAATTTTTGGAAGTTCATACTGCAAAAGTTATCATAGACATGAATCAAGATTTCTCAATGAATGGTAAATTCAAGAATGTGGGACTCAGTTAAGAAAAAGATATTGTTATAAGATTGCATTGAGAATGCGAAGGCGGTTTTCACACAAAAGAAGATAGGAATTTTTTTGATAAGATTTGAATGATGAAAAAAGAGATTTTTTATTATCCGTCGGATCGAAGGAAGATTATTTTATTAAGAAAAATTTATGAGCGATGACATGCAGTACATGGCCATGCACATAGGAACTGTATGCGAATGAAGTAACCGTTAAGTGGTTATTATTTTGGTTAGAATGATATTATATTATAAATTTAATCGGTTTGAGGACTTTTATTGTTAAGGTTGATTGGGAAGATAGATCAAAATTTCACTCGTAGAACTTGGGGATAGATTAATGTAGACCACGAACATGAGCCTAAGTACTAGGATTTTTGTAACAATCTGTAAATTTTGGGTAATTAAAAATAGTTGACTTAATAAGATTATGTAATTAAAATATTAAAAGAAATAGAAATTGGTTATTTAATGTGGATATAATAACTAATTTGAATGGTTAAAAAAAGGCAACTAAAGCTAAATTTTTGGTAGATTGAAGGAGATTTAAGAATGTGGTATAATATAATGAATGGAAATTGAGTAAGACCATGTTCCTCTAAGTAATTGTAATTTTGGTCGGTAATAAACTTATAAATGTAGTTAAAAGCAAACAGTGACAATTATTATGTGTTACATGTTTATTTATTCTATTAAATTGAAATGAGAAGCCAATTTTTAATAAATATGAACAAAAGTTACATTTGTGTGAAATGTAATATAATGTTTAAAAGTTGTTAAATTGGAGTATATTAAGGAATGAATGGTTAATTAGGTTTGTTGAGTAGTAATGGACTTAATAAAAGTGACTTTTAGAATTTTTCCAATGTAAGTTTGGAATTTGTTTGTAATTTATTTTTCAAATGCAATAAATAAACAATTTTTGAAAATTTTATATTTTGGTCAAAATTTGAATTTTCAGTTTAGATAAAAAAATTGAATTTTTAAATTATAATCTTTTTCTTTGTAAATGTATTTTATTTTAATATTTATCTTGCTTTTTGTTTCATGAAATTCCGATTTATACTTTTAGATTTGGATAAATTACAGCGTTTTACGCGCAATAAATTTATGTGTTTTCATTATATATATATATATATATATATATATATATATATATACACATACATATTTCTATATTTCATATTTTATTTCCCTATGTTTGTTTCTTTAATTATTATTTTATTTTTATTTTAATTGTATAAACTTAGATTATATCTATTTGATTTATCTATTTAAATTGGCATACGTTACATTTGTTTTATTTCCTGCCTCTTTATTTGCCTATCTTTTATTTTCTACCTCCTTAATTAATTTCTAGGCGTGCCTACCTAAAACTTTAGCCATTCATACCCTATCAATTCACATGAAAAAGCAATTAACTTACCCCATTTTGTTCGATTGTTTCTTTTTATTTAATAGGAAATAAATCCCTTCAAATCTCTAGCCATTTAAGCACTTAATTACTTGCCAATTCGTTGCACTTGATTTGATGTGAATAACTCCCCTAAAAAATTTTAATTCACGTACAAAAACTTTTTACCACATCTCATTTTCATTTGAATCTTCACGTGAGAAATTTTCTTGTAAGTAATGGCTTCGTTTTCTTTTGTTTTTCTATTTTTTTTCTCTTCTATTTTTTTATTTTCTTTGTCTTCCTTCAAACTAAGCTCAGCCTCCATCTTCTTATTTACTTTTATGGTGTATATAAACTTTATTTATTTAGTGAAGGTTTCTTTTGTGTATATACATCTATATTTATTGGATAAGTAACAAATCAATTAAGATACGTTTTAAATGTAGGCATACGTTTCTTAATTTATTTCTTGCCTTTATATATTTCCCACCTTTTAATCTTCTACCATATCTATTCATAAATGCATTGACGTGATTTTCTCCTTTTCAATCACGTACAAAGTTATCAAACTCCTCTTTTCATTTGTTTAAGAAAAATATATACAAGATCTTTTCCTACTTAAATTGTGCCTTTTTAAATTTATAATTAATTTCTGCGTTTCATTTTTTTTCTATTTCCATCTTCTTATTTACTTGTATGGAGTGTATAAACTTTATTTATTTAGTGAAGGTTTCTTTTGTGTATATACATCTATATTAATTGGATAAGTAACAAATCAATTAAGATATTTTAAATGTAAGCATACATTTCTTAATTTATTTCTTGCCTTTACATATTTTCCAACATTTAATCTTCTACCATATCTATTCATAAATGCATAGACGTGATTTTCTCCTTTTCAATCACGTACAAAGTTCTCAAACTAATCTTTTCATTTGTTTAAGAAAAATATATACAAAATCTTTTCCCTACTTAAATTGTGCCTTTTTAAATTTCCTTGCCTTTTTATTTTCTAACTATTCCTAAACTTTAGCCATTCAAATCATTTTGTAAACCTAGCCCCCTCTTATAATTCACATGGAAAAAAAAGGTTTCTCATTGTATCATTTGCGTGAGAAAGGAAAAAGTCTAGATCCATGGCTTCCATCTCTCTTCTTTTTCCACTTTCTTTTTATTTTTCTCCTTTTCTTTTTGTTTTCTCCTTACATAGCTTGGCGTCCACCACCACAACATTACCTCCTCCTCACTATTAGACCATGGCTAAGCCCACTTGGTCGTTGAAAGCAAGGTTATGTTCTTTGATTTGTAATTGCATAGTTTAATCCATCTTCTATTGTGTTGAGTCTTATTCTTATGATTTGTGTATTTGTTATATATAAGATATGGATCTTGACACTCCATCTACTCAAAAGTTTGGTCGTGCCTTGTCGTGCTTTGCAGAGTTTCAATTGTATATTGTTAATTTGATTCTAGCTTTTAAAAGGTGAGTTTTTATCACTCTAGACATATGTACTTATATTATTGTGGAATAATGACAAGTAGATCTGTATAAATTGGTATGTCATTCATACATGCCCATGATATGTTATATGATGTAAAATGTTGTTTATATATTTGTTACATCATCTAATATGTATTTATATGATATACTGTTCATTTTATATATTGTATCTCACACTGCAAGTTCCCTATCACCATGGGTTGAAATGATACATACCCGAACGGACATTAGAGCAAGGAAAAATCATTATGGGCTGAAATGATAGGCTCAAATGATCTTTATTGCATTTATTTTACTTGGGATTGCGGGTTTGAAATGATAGAACCTAGATTTTTCTTTTTAAATTAGGATTGAAATGTAAAATATCCATATCACTTGACCTAGGTTGGAAAATTTATACAGGCCCATGGATAAAATTTTATAATAGTTTTCTAAAATTATTAAGTATTTTGAATTTATAAATATATGGAAATTTAAATAAAAAGTTGATTTAAAGATTTAGAATATAAAGAGAAATTGGTTTTCTATAAGTTAAAATTTTATAAGTTGATTTTGGTTTTTAATTGTAATGAAAAAAAATAATCTTTATTTGGTTTTAAATTTGTAATTTAAAGATTTGGAATATAATAAACAACTTAATAATGAAAATTGATTTAATGTGGAATTCTAAATCTCGCCTAGTAGTTGGAATGAATTTTATTCCATGAAGCGGATACGTTTGTATAAATAGGTTTACACTGATTTTCTATAAGTTAAATTGTATAAGTTAATGTATAATATATATATATATATATATATATATATATATATATGACTTAACTTTTGGAAATTGGTTTCCAAATGGAGATTTTAAGTTAAGAAAATAAGGTATTTTAAATTGAAGAAACACGTAAATTCTTAATTAATGAAAGAAACATGTAAAGTTTTAATTAATGAAAGAAACGTGTAAGTTTTTAATTAATGCAAGAAACATGTAAAGTTTTAATTAATGAAAGAAAAGTTAAGTTTTCAATTAATGAAAGAAACGTGTAAAGTCCTAATTAATGAGAGAACATGTAAAGTTTTAATTAATGCAAGAAACATGTAAAGTTTTAATTAGTATGGTATTGATTAAATTAATAAATGCTCTCTACTATAATAGGAATGTAAATTAAAACATACATTTGATAGTGTAAGTTTTAATTAGTGTAATATTGATTAAAATGATAAATGCTCTTTATTATAATAAATGTAAGTTAAAACATACATTTAACATGTAAGTTTTAATCAATGTAATGATGTATTTTAAATTGATTAAAATGACAAATGTTACTTACTGTAATAATAAAATGTAAAGTTGATAATGTACATTTGATATGCAAGTTTTAATTTATGTAAATGGCATACTTTAAATGATTAACATAACAAAGTTTACTTTATTCTAATAAAAATGTAAGTTAATAAGGTGCTTTTAACTTAACATAAGAATTTCAGCTTTAAATTGGATATTACAGTAGCACAGTTTATTTAACTATAATGCTATGATAAAATGACCATGTTAATTTGTAAGCATATCAATACTTTGATTTTATAAAATGTTAAAGTGGAAAGTATTACATTCCAAAAATGCTGTGATTCCTTAAGGTAACATTTCCAAAATGCTATGATAATTTAAAGGAATATTTAAAGTTTAATTAATTAAAGGAAATATTCAATGATTTGGAAATTTGGGTTTTATTTAAACGATATATTATTGAATTAGTTTTGAAATGGAAATGATACTATTGTGATATGGTTTTGAAATGAGTATGATATTTTGGTTTTGAAAGTATATACTAGTTTGAAAGAAATAATATGATTTGAAATGGATATGCTAGTTTGGTTTCGAAAGTACAAATTATTTTGAAATAAATATCCATGGGCTATAATAACGTTTGGTTGTTAAAGAGACCGGGATTGGAAGTTGTCATACTCTCTGCAACTCCGAAAACCACTTTAACAACCATGTACGCGGTGGAGATTCCAGAATGAAGTAGGATGACGGCGGCGTTCCTTTGAGGTAAATACGTGGACCCAACTCCCATGAGTTGGCTAAGGTGGCTAAAACAGGAGCGATTGACGGGTTAATGAGGTAGCACCTTTGATCGGACACATCCCTTCGATATTATACTTTGACTTTGGATTTATTCGGTGACCACTTTCAATTTCTTTCATTTGGGGGTGTGGCTCGAGGTGGGCGGTATCTGCGGCTATGCGTTACCACCGACCCGGAAGCATAATTGGTATATCTACCCTGGCATTGCCTAGTTGTGCCATGTCACCTACCCTAGCGCGCCTTATACGATTTTGTTTTGTGCCATAGCTATGGAGTGCCCTTTGACGACGCCTAATACGGTGGAGATTACGATACTGTATAGACTATGGGAATATATTATGTGTTAAGGGCTATATGGGTAACCCCTTAACGCTATTTAAAAGTAAGTTTATTTTACTAATAGACACTATTATAATAGCGAAATATTACTACATAGTAAATAGTTTAACGGATCCTTAGAGGATGGGCGGTCCCAAGCATCCTTTAAGTTACTTGTACCTTATATTACAGTTCACTTGAGTTAGTTTACATTGTATAAGTATGTATGTCCTGACTCGAGTGTTTTGTGTTTTCTTTACACTCGGGTCAGACTGAGTGATATAGCATTAGAGACTCACCTTCGGAGTTGGAGCTTTGCTTGAAAATCCAGCTATCTATTTCAATTCCAGTTATTCAGTTGATCCCAGTGATGTATTCAGCTTTATACTCGATTATTGTATTAAACTCCTATTGTATCTTGTTTAACCCAAATGTTTCATATAGTAGCTTCATGAACTATTTCTTTACTTACGCTGCATTTTATTACACTGTGTCTGTGATCTGTGATTTATTTATTTACTGTTTATGCTGTGTTTTGCCAAATTTATTTTACAATTCGGTATTTTGAGCAATTCAAGTCCGACATGTGCGGATGCGAATGGTTGAAAATATCGGATCGTTACATTTGGTATCAGAGCTTTGGCTCTAGGCAAACTTAGCATATATTGTAAATTTATTTACAGACTCACTTTCATTTGAGTTGAATTTCTTCCTTTCTGACTTGGGTGTCTTTTGAGTTTTGGAACGTTTCCCGCGGTTTCAAAATTCATTCTTGTCCCTCACTATTATTCTTTTTTGATATCGGAGTATCCCATAACTCCACTTCAAATGATCTTTATAATGAATTGGCGGTCTCGTCAACATTCAGATGATTTGTAAAGGGGTGAAACTCCTTTGCAATTAGCATTGATTCACCGAAGGTTTATATATATACTCGGTGTAGATGTAGTACCTCTTGTTATTTCGAATTCTGTTTCTTAAGATCGAATGTAGAATTACCTCAAAATTCCACATTGATCTAATTCTTGAAGTCATGGTTGACCCGGTTAAGTTTGCCCGCGATTTATGTAAGCTTGTCCATCTTCCTACTCTGTTATTTATCATTTTGTCTTTTGTTTCCAACTTATCTTCAAATCGGAACTCTCTTTGATTTGAGTCAATTAAATTTGAACTCTTATTCTTGCTTTGTAAAGCTATAGTTAAAATGTTTTAGATATTGTGTTGTTTGAGTTGTTGATGTTGATTTGGGTTTCCGATTGATTCGTCTGATCAACGCTATCAATAGGATCTCCAAAACACTTGAACGGAACAAATTGACACAATATTATTTTCAAATTTAGTAAATGAAATAAATTTTTGCATAATTATATTATATGTGTGTATAACTTTCTGAAATTTGATAATTAATTTGATTGGTTGTTGAGAAATAATATTTGACTTTATATATATATCTTGTAACCATTGTCTTTTGTCTCCTATATAAATAACCGAACTATAAAACATAGCTATAAATTAATTTGGAAATTAAAATGATTCTAAATCAAGAAATTGAGAATTTAATTTCCGATAGTTTCAAACTTGAGTGTTTAAAGTTTTAAAAGATATATTATTTAAAGTGTTTCCCAAATAGAGATTGTTTTCAAAGAATTTTTAATGTTTAAATCAGTGCTCTTCTCTTGTCACTAGAAAATAATTTCGGTGATGACTGCAATATCATCGACATTCATTTTCGTGTTCGAAGTGAAGAGACCATTCTGTAGTTTTGCTACTGTTTTTCTTTGAAATTTAATTGATTTGAATTTCAAAATATGACTTGATTTATATATATATATATATATATATATATATATATATATATATATATATATATATATGACTTAAATTTGATTTGATATAAATTGTATATATATTTATTTACCTCTAAATGGTTTGAAGTTAATCAGAAATGTAATTCTTAAATTTACCTTAAAGAATGTTTTCAATTATAAAATGAACCAAAAATTTTGAATAAATATTTAAGTTGAAATAATTGAATTAGAAAATTTTATTTGTATAATACTCAATTGCATTCCAATATAACATAAATCATTCAGAAGTTAACTATGTAATTGGATAATATACAATATAAAAAGGATTTTTGTAAATAAAAATTTGAGTGGTCATAATAAACATTATACACTTAAATTTTAGTTATAAAAAGATTAATAGAGGTAAATAGAATGAAGGGTTAATTGAATAATATACAGTATAAATGGTGTTAAAAGAATTTTTAAATAAATTGGTAAATTTTATTTAAGTTAATTAATTTTATAAATTTATTTGCTTATAAAGTTAGTGTTTTTGAATAAGATGTATTGTTTACTTAATTCCTTCTTTGCCCTTTATTTTCCTTTTCGGGGGCGAAAAGTTTTTAGTGGGGGAGAGTGTAACAATCCGTAAATTTTGGGTAATTAAAAATAGTTGACTTAATAAGATTATGTAATTAAAATATTAAAAGAAATAGAAATTGGTTATTTAATGTGGATGTAATAACTAATTTGAATGGTAAAAAAAGGTAGTTAAAGCTAAATTTTTGATAGATTGAAGGAGATTTAGGAATGTGGTATAATATAATGAATGGAAATTGAGTAAGACCATGGTCCTGTAAGTAATTGTAATTTTGGTCTGTAGACAATAAACTTATAAATGTAGTTAAAAGTAAACGGCGACAATTATTATGTGTTACATGTTTATTTATTCTATTAAATTGAAATGAGAAGTCAATTTTTAATAAAAATAAACAAAAGTTACATTTGTGTGAAATGTAATACAATGTTTAAAAGTTGTTAAATTAGAGTATATTAAGGAATGAATGGTTAATTAGGTTTGTAGAGTAGTAATGGACTTAATAAAAGTGAATTTTAGAATTTTTCCAATGTACGTTTGGAATTTGTTTGTAATTTATTTCAAATGCAATAAATAAACAATTTTTGAAAATTTTATATTTTGGTCAAAATTTGAATTTTCAGTTTAAATAAAAAAATTGAATTTTTAAATTTTAATCTTTTTCTTTGTAAATGTATTTTATTTTAATATTTATCTTGCTTTTCGTTTCATGAAATTCTAATTTATACTTTTAGATTTGGATAAATTACAGCGTTTTACGCACAATAAATTTATGTATTTTCATTATATATATATATATTTCTATATTTCATATTTTATTTCCCTATGTTTGTTTCTTTAATTATTATTTTATTTTTATTTTAATTGTATAAACTTAGATTATATTTATTTGATTTATCTATTTTAATTGGCATACGTTACATTTGTTTTATTTCCAGCCTCTTTATTTGCCTATCTTTTATTTCCTACCTCCTTAATTAATTTCTAGACGTGCCTACCTAAAACTTTAGCTATTTATACCCTATCAATTCACATGAAAAAGCAAGTATTTTACCCCATTTTGTTCCATTGTTTCTTTTTATTTAATAGGAAATAAATCCCTTCAAATCTCTAGCCATTTAAGCACTTAATTACTTGCCAATTCGTTGCACTTGGTTCGGCGTGAACAACTCACCTAAAAAATTTTAATTCACGTAAAAAAACTATTTACCACACCTCATTTTCATTTACATCTTCACGTGAGAAAATTTCTTGTAAGTAATGGCTTCCTTTTCTTTTGTTTTTCTATTTTTTTTTCTCTTCTATTTTTATTTTTATTTTCTTTGTCTTCCTTCAAACTAGGCTCAGCCTCCATCTTCTTATTTACTTCTACGGTGTATATAAACTTTATTTATTTAGTGAAGGTTTCTTTTGTGTATATACATCTATATTTATTGGATAAGTAACAGATCAATTAAGATACATTTTAAATGTAGGCATACGTTTCTTAATTTATTTCTTGCCTTTATATATTTCCCACCTTTTAATCTTCTACAATATCTATTCATAAATGCATAGATGTGATTTTCTCCTTTTCAATCACGTACAAAGTTATCAAACTCCTCGTTTCATTTGTTTAAGAAAAATATATACAAGATCTTTTCTTACTTAAATTGTGCCTTTTTAAATTTATAATTAATTTCTGCATTTCATTTTTTTCCTCTATTTTCATCTTCTTATTTACTTGTATGGAGTGCATAAACTTTATTTATTTAGTGAAGGTTTCTTTTGTGTATATACATCTATATTTATTGGATAAGTAACAAATCAATTAAGATATGTTTTAAATGTAGGCATATGTTTCTTAATTTATTTCTTGCCTTTATATATTTCCCACCTTTTAATCTTCTACCATATCTATTCATAAATGCATAAACGTGATTTTCTCCTTTTCAATCACGTTCAAAGTTCTCAAACTAATCTTTTCATTTTTTTAAGAAAAATATATACAAGTTCTTTTCCCTACTTAAATTGTGCCTTTTTAAATTTCCTTGCCTTTTTATTTTCTAACTATTCCTAAACTTTAGCCATTCAAATCTTTCTATAAACCTAGCCGCCTCTTATCATTCACATGAAAAAAAGGTTTCTCATTGTATCATTTGCGTGAGGAAGGAAAAAGTCTAGATCCATGGCTTCCTTCTCTCTTCTTTTTCCACTTACTTTTTCTTTTTCTCCTTTTCTTTTTGTTTTCTCCTTACATAGCTCGGCCTCCACCACCACAACATTACCTCCTCCTCACTATTGGACCATGGCCAAGCCCACTTGGTGGTTGAAAGCAAGGTTATGTTCTTTGATTCGTAATTGCATAGTTTAATCCATCTTCTGTTGTGTTGAGTCTTATTCTTATGATTTGTGTATTTGTTATATACAAGATATGGATCTTGACTCTCCATCTACTCAAAAGTTTAGTCGTGCCTTGTCGTGCTTTGCAGAGTTTCAATTGTATATTGTTAATTTGATTCTAGCTTTTAAAGGGTGAGTTTTTGTCACTCTAGACATATGTACTTATATTATTGTGGAATAATGACAAGTAGATCTGTATAAATTGGTATGTCATTCATACATGCCTATGATATGTTATATGATGTAAAATGTTGTTTATATATTTGTTACATCATCTAATATGTATTTATATGATATACTGTTCATTTTATATATTGTATCTCACACTGCAAGTTCCCTATCACCATGGGTTGAAATGATACATACCCGAACGGACATTAGAACAAGGAAAAATCATTATGGGCTGAAATGATAGGCTCAAATGATCTTTATTGCATTTATTTTACTTGGGATTGTGGGTTTGAAATGATAGAACCTAGATTTTTCTTTTTAAATTAGGATTGAAATGTAAAATATCCATATCACTTGACCTAGGTTGGAAAATTTATACAGGCCCATGGATAAAATTTTATAATAGTTTTCTAAAATTATTAAGTATTTTGAATTTATAAATATATGGAAATTTAAATAAAAAGTTGATTTAAAGATTTAGAATATAAAGAGATATTGGTTTTCTATAAGTTAAAATTTTATAAGTTGATTTTGGTTTTTAATTGTAATGAAAAAAAAAATCTTTATCTGGTTTTAAATTTGTAATTTAAAGATTTGGAATATAATAAACAACTTAATAATGAAAATTGATTTAACGTGGAATTCTAAATCTAGCCTAGTAGTTGGAATGAATTTTATTCCATGAAGCCTATATGTTGTATAAATAGGTTTACACTGATTTTCTATAAGTTAAGCTGTATAAGTTAATGTATAAAATATAATATATATAAATATATATATATATATATATATATGACTTAACTTGATGATTGGAAATTGGTTTCCAAATGGAGATTTTAAGTTAAGAAAATAAGGTATTTTAAATTGAAGAAACACGTAAATTCTTTATTAATGAAAGAAACATGTAAAGTTTTAATTAATGAAAGAAACGTGTAAGTTTTTAATTAATGCAAGAAACATGTAAAGTTTTAATTAATGAAAGAAAATGTAAGTTTTTAATTAATGAAAGAAACGTGTAAAGTCCTAATTAATGAGAGAACATGTAAAGTTTTAATTAATGCAAGAAACATGTAAAGTTTTAATTAGTATGGTATTGATTAAATTAATAAATGCTCTTTACTGTAATAGGAATGTAAATTAAAACGTACATTTGATCATGTAAGTTTTAATTAGTGTAATATTGATTAAAATGATAAATGCTCTTTATTATAATAAATGTAAGTTAAAACGTACATTTGACATGTAAGTTTTAATCAATGTAATGGTGTATTTTAAATTGATTAAAATGACAAATGTTACTTACTGTAATAATAAAATGTAAAGTTGATAATGTACATTTCATATGCAAGTTTTAATTTATGTAAATGGCATACTTTAAATGATTAAAATAATAAAGTTTTCTTTATTGTAATAAAAATGTAAGTTAATAAGGTACTTTTAACTTAACATAAGAATTTCAGCTTTAAATTAGATATTACAGTAGCACAGTTTATTTAACTATAAGGCTATGATAAAATGACCATGTTAAATTTGTAAGCATATCAATACTTTGATTTTATAAAATGTTAAAGTGGAAAGTATTGCATTCCAAAAATGTTATGATTCCTTAAGGTAACATTTCCAAAATGCTATGATAATTTAAAGGAATATTTCAAGTTTAATAAATTAAAGGAAATATTTAATGATTTGGAAATTTGGGTTTTATTTAAATGATATATTATTGAATTAGTTTTGAAATGGAAATGATACTATTGTGATATGGTTTTGAAATGAGTATGATATTTTGGTTTTGAAAGTATATACTAGTTTGAAAGAAATGATATGATTTGAAATGGATATGCTAGTTTGGTTTTGAAAGTACAAATTATTTTGAAATAAATATCCATGGGCTATAATAACGTTTGGTTGTTGAAGAGACCGGGATTGGAAGTTGTCATACTCTCTACCAACTCCGAGAACCACTTTAACAACCATGTACGCGGTGGAGATTCCAGAATGAAGTAGGATGGCGGCGGCGTTACTTTGAGGTAAATACGTGGATCCAACTCCCATGAGTTAACATAAGGTGGCTAAAACAGGAGCGATTGACGAGTTAATGAGGTAGCACCTTTGATTAGACACATCCCTTCGATATTATACTTTGACTTTGGATTTATTCGGTGGCCACCTTTGATTTCTTTGATTTGGAGTGTGGCTCGAGGTGGGCGGTAGGTGCGGCTATGCGTTACCACTGATCCGGAAGCATAATTGGTATATCTACCCTGGCATTGCCTAGTTGTGTCATGTCACCTACCCTAGCGTGCCTTATACGATTTTTTTGTGTGCCATACCTATGGAGTGCCCTCTGACGACGCCCAATACGGGGGAGATTACAGTACTGTATAGACTATGGGAATATATTATGTGTTAAGGGTTATATGTGTAACCCCTTAACGCTATTTAAAAGTAAGTTTATTTTACTAATAGACACTATTATAATAGCGAAATGTTACTACACAGTAAATAGTTTAACAGATCCTTAGAGGATGGGCGGTCCCAATCATCCTTTAAGCTACTTGTACCTTATACTACAGTTCACTTGAGTTAGTTTACATTGTATAAGTATGTATGTCCCGACTCGAGTGTTTTGTGTTTTCTTTGCGCTCGGGTCAGACTGAGTGATACAGCATTAGAGACTCACCTTCGGAGTTGGAGCTTTGCTTGAAGATCCAGCTATCTATTTCAATTCCAGTTATTCAGTTGATCCCAGTGATGTATTTAGCTTTGTACTTGATTATTGTATTAAACTCCTATTATATCTTATTTAACTCAAATGTTTCATATAGTAGCTTCATGAACTACTATTTCTTTACTTCCGCTGCATTTTATTACTCTGTGTCTGTAATCTGTGATTTATTTATTTACTGTTTATGTGTGTTTTGCCAAATTTATTTTACAATTCGGTATTTTGAGCAATTCAAGTCCGACATGTGCGGCTGCGAATGGTTGAAAATATCGGATCGTTACAATTTTTGAAAGATTTTCAAACAATCCAAAAGTAAAGAGAAATGATTTTACTTGAGCCGAAATTGGAAAAGAAATTATGTTATTTTTGATATTAGGAAATCACCAGTTTGGACAACCTTGAGGGGAATAGAAGCACATCAAAGGGCTAAGTGAGAAGTAACATAGAAAGAAGAAGTATAATCCATGGTTGAGTTATTCCACTTGGCATATAGGCCTTGAAGTGATTAGGCACACCACTGATAGAATTAATACAAGATGTTGTGCATGGGAGGTTTTTATGGAGCTACAGTTGGCATGAGCATATTTATGCTCAAGTTGCTTTGCATGGTGCAAGATGACACCATTTGAGTATCTCTCTCTTTTCCCTCCTCCTCCGTTGTTGTTGTTGAGAGAGATATCTCTCTCTTTTCCTCCTCCTCCGTTGTTGTTGTTGAGAGAGATATAACTGAGTTGGAAAGTTATGCCAGTGGTAAAAGTTGGTTTGGGTAGTCTGGATTCAGTTGATAAAAGGGCAAGGACTGCATCAAATTGCTCTATAAACTCATAACGGTAGCTCATATAGGACTCTTCATGATAGCTTTATGGAACTCTTCACGGTAGCCTTGCTTTAACACTTGAGAACATCACATGATGTCCTTATGGAACTCTTCATGATAACCTTGCTTTAGCACTTGAGAACATCACATGATGTCCTTATGAAACTCTATGATAGCCTTGCTTTAGCACTTGAGAACATCACATGATGTCCTTATGGAACTCTCCATGATAGCCTTGCTTTAGCACTTGAGAACATCACATGATGTCCTCATGAAACTCCATAATAGCTTTGCTTTAGCACTTGAGAACATCAAATGATGGCCTTATTGAACTCTTCTCGATAGCTCTACTTTAACACTTGAGAACATCACCCTATGGCCGTATAGAACTCTTCTCGATAGCTCTGCTTTAACACTTGAGAACATCATGCGATGGTCATACAGAACTCTTCTCAATAGCTCTACTTCAACACTTGAGAACATCACATAATGGCCTTATAGAACTTTTCTCGATATCTCTTGTGCTTGCCTTTTGAAGGCTTCCTACCTTGTTAACCTGGGATGATTAGTATATTTGGGGTATGACACATATACATATGTTATTTTAAATTTAAATATAATTTGAAATTATTTATATACTTATATGTGTGTGTGTGTGTTATTTCATCCTAAAATTTAAAAAAGGGCATTTGTACAAAATGTTCAATTTAATTTTAAATCTTTTTTAAACTAAAACTAGATTTGAAATTTTTTGTTCTAGATATCAAAGCGTATTTGTCAAAATTAGGGTGTGTTTCAGTGTTAAAAATTATTTTAAAATGGAATTAAAGGATGAGTAAATGAAAGGAGATAACTTCTCCACCTTTTACTCTCCTTCTTAATTGCTTTCCTAAACACAATTGCTTGTCATTTTAAATATATGTTAACTTTTGATTAGTTAAAATACTTTATAACATATTATATGTATGTAAGTATAAGTAAACAATATATATATATGCATATATTGTTATTTTATATGTAATTTCAAAAAAACTATGGACAACAAATGCATATATAAAAGGATAAATGAGTCCATTATGTTGTAAATCCCAGCACCTATAATGGTTACATTAGCCATGTACACTATTTATATATTGCACTTATACTTTACACACATGAGTGTTTTTTGATACACTCATTACAATTAACATTTAAATTTAAATTAAATTCAAATTCTTTTAAACAAATAAAATAAAATAAAGATTTATTTAAAATATTTTAGATTCGATCTAAAACCCATTAAGACTTTATGGGCCCAATAAATATTCAAAATGAATTTGTTTAAATTCATCTATTTAAACCACTTTGGACTGTCCTGGTTTCTCTAGACTTTGAGTTGACTATAATTGACCATAATACCAACCTCATATAACTATGTAGATGAATTCAAAATTAAATAATGTTTCACTTTCAATGCTTCAACTCAAACCCAGCTATAGTCATTCAATGGACGATATTCGATCTATGATTTAACTGTAATCAAAGTGGAGTATCCACATTAAAGTTCAACAGTATTCTCAAGTCAAAGAGCTTTGTAATATTGTCACTTTGATGTTTTTTATTTGACCTTAGTTATATTAGCCAATAGAGAGCTTTGGAGCGAATCATTCCAAAGTTATCCAATAAATATCAGTACGTAACCTTTAGATGTCTCTCATCATCATGAGTGTGTGCGCATGTGTGTGTGTGTAATATGTTAAGTGTAATGGCACGCGCATCGCGCGTGAATTGTTTTTCTTATAAATTGTGTTGTTTAAATCAGTTAAAAAAATAATTTTTTACTTTCAAGTGATATTTTGTAATGAAGTATTTTGAATCTGTAAAGGAGATTTAATTTTAGATCATATTTTTAAAAGCGTTCTGAATTTTAAAGCTTATTTAGTTATTAGATCCTACTTTTATGGGCATTTGAATTTGTAAAAGAAATTTAGTATTAGATACTATTTTTAAATAATTAAGATTAGATAACATATAGAGGGGCATTTTTGGTAGTTCACGTTGATACCAAAAAAGTGTGACACCAAAGCTATTACAACTATTATTAAAGATTTTTAATGTGATAAATTTCTAATGATTACAACATATTGCAATTACTATCACATAACACAATATTTAAAGATTTTCTATTAAATATATTTAAATTAAATAATCAATTAACATAACATTATATGACAAGTATATAATAGAAATAAAAATACCTTTTATTTCGAACGACGTTTTATTACAAAGTTAATAATATATAATAAATTATAGAATGCTCCTAAAGCACACCTCTAAGTGTATCACAACATGCAAAGGACCAACAAATAAATATCATCTGAGTATTTGGTAAGTGGTGCATCGCATTTTTTAAATTGGTTGTTTTTCATAATATAAATGACCCATACATGTATTTTTATGGACGAAAATGAACCGCGTCGGACAATATCTCATTTACTATACAAGGGTCCTCTAACAAACACTAGTACTAAGGCATAATCTGAAGTTAACACGATTGCTTGATGAATCTGGAAAGGGTTCATGCGAAGGTAACGGTGAAAATGTGGAAAACGAGTCCCGTTTTAAGGAGATTGCTGATGAAAACGTGTAGCATGAGTCATTGAAATTAGGCAAATTGTTGATGAGAAGGTGATTGATTTGGCCAAACTAGCGAACGAAAATGTGATGCTAACAAGTAATTGTTTGTAGAAAAGGAAAAGTGTTCGTGTTAGAATGAGTGGCTGGCGAGTAGGCCATTTTTAGTACTGGAAATATGGAAACGGTTTTCATTATTTTGTCTGTTTACCTAGACATGAATTGATCATTTCAATTTGGCTAAAAAGAAGTAATTACTACCATCGAAGACATGGTTGAAGCATTCATAAATTTCTTCATGGTTATCTTCTTGCAATTGATGTAGTTTAAAGCTATTTTGTTATTTATGAATTATTTTTATTATTAGTTTGAATTGTATTCATTCTTATTGAATATTGATTGTTTAATGCAAGTTGATGATTCAAGATAATTGATTGTTAAGTCAAACTTATCTTCGATGGTCGGCAGTTGGGCGAGAAATTTTATGCCGCTCCAAATTGTAGCAGTTGAACATGACCTAAAAAATAAGTCCATGAACACCACAACCTCTAACCTGTAATCAAAATTGTCCACGAAAGCAACCGTTATTCTAATGCAATTGTGCAATGCTTTTTAAAGTGATTTGTAAGTAAAATCATAAGACATATTCTAGTTATGCACTCAAAATTATTTTTATGTATCATAGATGATACCAAAATCACATGTCATTAATCGCATATCGTTTTTTTTACTGAACCTATACCAACCAAATGATAAAATAATCATGTCTAGCACAAATGATACTGTCTCGTTTTCATCCTTCGTCCAAGGGGTCTTTTGCGTGGTAAAAATATAAACCTAGGGGGTCATCTGCATAGTAAAAATTAGGACCTAGCAAACCCTCCTATGATTAAAACAGGGTCCTTGGACCTCAGTTATGTGGTAGAAAGTGAGATCTAGGTGAGACATTGAGTGGAAAGATCAGTCCAACTATTAAACAATACCATAGTAAATTCCAAAAATAAATAAGGGTCCGTTTGCAGTTAAATTTTCCTCTGTTTAAGTTGGTGTCGTGTCCGACACGTCGGATGTATCAAATGAGTGACCCATACATTTACTGTGTTCAAGTGAACCGTTGAAAATGAACCGCGTCGGACGTGTTTGACGTCAACGATTCACCGCTTAATCCCCTATATATTTCCTTCCTCATCTTCATTTCTTCATGGACTTCTCCCTGATCCCCTATATATTTATATTTGAATACTAATGTATAAATATTTATTTAAAATTGCTTTTTTTATTGCAGATTTTCTACTGTTTCATCATTTAAAAATATTCAAATTCAGTTAATCATATTATTTAAACATACACAAAACATAACAATAATAATTTATTATTACTAACAAAACAATTAAATATCTCTTTCAAACACCACTTTTGCTCCACAAGAACACGTTCCTCTTTCGTAAAAACTCATTTTGCTATGCTTTCCATTTTCACCCCTTTCTCATGCCCTTTTGTTTCGCACAAGAATGCACCCTAAAATTCATAATCTTTTCCGATTTAGTTATACTCATATTCAGATCCCACGATAAAATCCGAAAGAAATAAAAAAAGGTTTTGAATTTTTTTTCTTCAAGGTTTAAATAGAGCTTTAGATAAAAATAGTTGAGAAAAAAAGCTATGTTATTTGGAGAAAATGATGTTTTTGTTTTATGTTTAGTTTAATGAACAATATGTAAGAAAATTTCAGGACAATGTTTATAAAATACAAAATAAACTTTATGCTATCATAAATTGGTTTATCATAATAAAGATGCATGTTTCAATTACGACCTTAAGCAATAACCGAATGAACATAAATAAAAGAATAATTTACATAATATTTTTAATGGGAGCCAGCATTTATTTATTTTTCATGTGTATTCTTAATGGAAGAATTTCAAGTATATTTGTGGAGACTGGAGATTTTTCATGATCCATCCTCCCATCAATAAGTTATAAAACCTTTAATATTTGTTTTTGTACTTATGATGTGAATTAGTGGGATGAAATTATTTGGACTTCTATATTCATTTTATATTCTTCCAGATCCACTAAATTCATTCATCTTTGCTGGTCACTTCGTAGTTTCATCTCAAAAAGTGATATATAATTAAAGTTATGTAACAAGTGATAAATCATTAAAATTGACTGCATGACATTAAAAAAATATAACTATTATACGTATATGTTCATTAATATGTATCACTCATCTTCAACAACAAAAGCTCTTATGTTGTTAATCTCAATTGAATTCGATTTTAATCCTTGATAGTATATTTTTATGCACATGAAAAATAAAAAGCAAATGATGTATTCGTTTGTGTTTATGTTTGCATTAACATAATCAAGCAAACACTACATGTACAAGAAGTTGATCTTCAATCTTCTTTATAGATCTCAGCCTTTATTGTAATGACACCATGCCACTTAATGTTATATAAGATTTCAAAATTTTCGCTGTGCATATATGTTTCCACTGGGTCGCATTTTTGTGTGCAAATAATATACTTGGCATGCATTGCTTATGAAATAGGTACGATTCTTTATGTAAATGCAAAATCATAACTTTCTTTATGCAACTAGAAATAAAAATTTCGTACATGAAATGTTTGAATAATACTTTTAAGGATTTGATTGAATGTATTTATGAGAATAAATTGTCTTCTCTTTATGGTTACTTCTATTTTTCCAGTAATATTTAGTACCTTATGTAAATCATTTCTATTTTAGAATTGCAACAAAGCTTCATACTTTTTTCTTTTTAAAAGAACATTGTCCCTTGGTGTAATTTTATTTTATTTGAACCCCATGATTCAAACTGTTTAAAGTGAATTTTCAAATCAATAACAAAAGATGAAGTGATCTTATTTGATTCCACATGCATCAATTGTGATAAGAATATAGATTGAAAATGCATACTGAGCATAACGTATTAACGATAGTCAGTACATGGTTATGTCTTTGAAATTAAAAACCAATAATAATAATTCAAACAATTTATGTGTTGACTTTAGACATAAATTTTAATATAAACTAGAAATAAAACCGCATCAATACATTTAAGGTTAAAATTGATAATTCTTCTATTATTCATTTTTAGATATAAACATCATGAGAATAAACTAATTTCTCCTAGTGAATGAAAAACATATCCATCTTTAATTATTTTGTTTTGAGCTAAGCAAACAAGCTAACAAATCAAATAAGCGAATCAAATTATGCAGATTGAAACTGCTCTGATTCTTTAATAGGTTATGAAAATTTTCTTATTTCTCATACTTTTATACGTTGACAGTAAATATTACGGTTAAACGATAGTCTTTTGAACATACGTATTCGTTTAACATTGTGGCGTATGAATTAAAATGGAGAATCTCTAACGACTTCACTGAAAATTTAATTTTATTTGTGCATGAGCTGTGAAGAATGTAGTACATTGTTAGTTATATCTCCGATGGTGTGCATTAATGCATAGAAAATGCAATGTTTCATGATTCCAGGCATGCAATAAGGCCGTCGATCATGATTCCAGTGATGATAGTTTCATATGCAAGCTGTCAAAGAACAGAAAGGTAGGAAGAGTTTAAGACTGCTTTACCAAAGTCGTAAGTTCTTGTTCTTACTGTATCAATATTTTGGCTAGCTATAATATGTTAAGTTTATGTGAATCAAGCTCTGGATCTCTGATGGACAACGTTAATGTTTCTGCTAATCTAGTGTGCTGTAATTAGAGAAGGTTGCGGGATTCTTCTATCATATTCAGTTAGCCTGGCTTACTGGTATATCAAAGTTGTAAGGTCTTGACCGTACCGTTGGGTATAATATAGCAGTTTAATGTTTCACAGTCTGTCATTTATTTTCAGGAGTAGCTTATTTTTATCATCTGAGACTCAAAATTTCAAAGCAATGATTATTATTATGATCATTGTTTCTAAAAAAAAAATAAAAAAAAAAATAAAAAAATATTACTAGACGTATTGATTATTGATCATCACTGCTCTATATTGATTATGATCTATATTGATTATTGATCATCACTGCTCTGTACATCAGAATGTGATCATTAAAAAACACACATTTTAGTGGTGTTTTTTTTTTGGTAATCAGTCATTATGTATAGTTTGGTCTACTATAATTCTGGTAGTTGAGGCACATGAATCTTCAGTATATACTAAATTGTAACCTCTATGTATTGATTACATTAACAGCGTATACTTTTGATGGAACAAAGGAGCTGCTTTATATGTTGAATTTTTTCCTAATTGTTTTAGTTCTTGAATTGGGAACGTTGAAATACAACATTGAGTTTGTGCTTTGAGTAATTTGCATAGGAAGATCATACTCTTAGATGTGTGTGTGTATATATAAATTCACCTGTATATGAGTGTGCATGCATGGATTAGAGTGCGAGTGTGTGTATCTGTGAGTGCACGGTTTTAATGCACTAGGGACCGTAACCTATGCTTCATAAAATCTTGCATGCAATAAAGTATACTATCTGTTGACGTCAAAAATGAATAACACCCAAAGATACGTTGTAGGAACATGTGAGATCTAGATCTAGTAGATGTTAGTGAAATAGCAGAAAAATAATAGTAAGGTACATGATTTTCATGGTGGTTCAGCAATCTTTGGTCCCCGTCGACTTTATAATTTTATCCATTGTTGTTTACAGAGAACAAAAGTCACCGGTACACGGATTTGACAAGTTGTATTGTCTAAGACTGCCAACAGTAGCTTCCTAGATGACTATTGAATGAGGAATATAGGAGATAATGAAGAAGCAGATTGAAGATCAGCCAAGATCCTTCTTTCGTTACAGTAGGGTTGCTATTTATTGGAAAATGGCTGCATAGAATCAGAAGCCCGCTTGAGCCGAAGTCCATGAGAAAGCCCAATGGTGTACACGCGAGAATGTGGGTCCATGTGCCGAAAAATCGTCTCGGTGCCGAAAGGTTCCTCTCGGTACTGAGAGCTTTTGCTTGGTGATGAGTCAGCTTTTCCACTTGCATCATACTTCTATATCCTCCCCGATGTGTTTCAAGCTTTTTTGCATAGATTTCGTATTGATTCTGGTGATTCTCTTGCCAACACTTGAATTATTCTGCTTTCTTGGCTTTCTTCTCATCGATCTTGAGAATTGGTCTAAAAAAAGCAATTGACCACGAGAGGTTGAAGTAGAGAATGGGATGTGTGAATTCATGTGCAAAAAATGGTTGAAAAGGACCTCTTGGTACCGCTGGTTGACTTAGCTTCAAAAACTAGTGAAACTTTTTCCATTTTATTCCTTTTTCCTTCTGATTGCATTTCCAATTTCTCAAGTCGTTTCGTCTTCGTCTTGACCTTCTATTTCTGGTTGAATTTTGCTTGGTAAAAAACCTAATTAACACTTGCCTCTCAAAGTATGCTTTCATTGAAGACAAAGCGTGCTCTGGATTGAGACGAGTTTCGAAATGTTATCTCTTGAATTCTAGGTGATTGTTCAGTACTCCTTCGAAACGTTGCGTTGCATTGCATTCCGTAGATATTCGTTCAATTATTTTGCACAGTTAGAACTCCATTCTTCATGCTAAGAATTAGATCTACGCTCCAAAGATTGGATCCATGCTTCAGAGGAGCATGCCTCCTCTCTGTTGTGCATTTGTAAAATTCAAGGAGAAAAACCTCTCGGTACCAAGACGATTGGTCTCCCTCGAATTCTTCACTTGAGCACTTTTGGGACTTAGAATTATTATACTTTTATTTCTCTCGTACCCACCGATTCCTTTGAGTCTCTGAGATCCAAGCAGCCATCGTTTACTCCTCTAGCTCTGCTCAACTTGCCTAGTTGCCGTCGATTATCGCTGACGCCGCCACCCTATCGCTGACGCCGCCACAATTCGGATCGCCTCTAGAAAAGCTCGGGCCCGAAAACTCTTTGACCACTGATTTGATTTCTTGAGAGGTTGGCAATTGGTTGTTGGAACTTGGTACGACGAATGGTGATGGTGGGAGTATGGCCGATTTGTAATCAAGAGGAGA
Source organism: Allium cepa (assembly GCA_030765085.1). NCBI lineage: Eukaryota > Viridiplantae > Streptophyta > Magnoliopsida > Asparagales > Amaryllidaceae > Allium > Allium cepa. Next base: position 614,014,387 of record CM060942.1, on the reverse strand, counting down.
TGGTCGAAATTTTGGTTGTGCTCGATCTATGGTGAACTAGGACTTTCCTTGGTCGTGGGCACACCATTCCGGAGACAAGTTTGACTCTGCGACCTTAGCATTTCTTGCCCAGATTCAGATAAAGTTTCATCGTTGTTTGCATTTCAGTTGGACAATTCTTGTTCAAGAACGGTCGCACTGGATGATTTCATCGCATTGTTTATCCTTGTTTCTGCACTTTCTGTGTTCCTGAAAAGAAAAGCTTCCGCATTGCTCCGGACCGTGGCTTCATTATCAATTATTCATAGTAGATTCTGATATATAATTTTTACGTACGACGCGGCTCGTTTTCCTAGCACAAGCGAGCTATCTACACAGGATGGTCCGTTCGTCGTACATGGGATATAGGGCTCATACTGCATAGATTAACACTTCTCACTTGCCTTAGTTAACGCTTAAAATCCGACTGGTCAACACACGTTGACATCCTTTGGATTTCAGGCATTGACTACACGGGCTTATTATTCAAAATTCAACATACCCGACTATGTTGAAAGCCAAGTTTATTATTTAGAATGACTCGTCGACCTCCACAACTTAAGCCCCGTGAAGGCATATCTGCACCTTTTGAAGTTGGGTCTTCTACAGTTCAGGTTTCTTCAATCATTCCCGATGGATCGGGTTGTCCTATTGCAACTGAATCAGAAGGCATGATGATTCTAGTATAGCCGGTAGCGAATCAGCCGCTTCCTATGAATAAGTAAGAGGTTTAAGAATATTGAATGATCCGTCGGAATAAATCTCAATGATTCTAACGGCTAGAATGCTCTAAAATATCTGTCATCACGGGAATACGGAAGATGCCGTTCTTCTTTCCACGAGGGCTGAATTTTCACATAACCCCCCGAAAGGATATACGGCGTGCAACTAGAAGTGGTGCGGTCCCACCTTTCAGTCCTTTTCTACTGATGGTTCTCCAAGAACTTGGGCTGGCTCTGTCCCAAATACATCCAAACAGACACGTTCTTCTAAGTTCCATTTACATTCTCTTCATAAACTAGTTCAACCGGGCTTCGAATTTCCGCAAGTTAACTTATCCACTTCACTCCAAGAAGAGACGAGAATATCCATCGCATATGATAATCGAAGCTTGGGTGCCGATGTATGACCATTGAGAAGCATCACAACAAATGCTCGTACTTCAAAAACGAGTTTTTCTACGTACGTTGTCCTTATGCATTCAACTGACTTTGGCTTTCCGAGAGCAAGTTTCCTTTCCTCTGCCCCTTCCGTACTTAGAATTCTTTAACTCAAGTGATCAACCTTAGGCCTACTTCTTTACAGGCATTTCGGGGTTCGAGATGACCGCAAAGAGCACAAGACTATACTTAAGGGACTTCAAGAAGTTAGGTTCCAACAATGCACCATCGCATTCCTTCCGACAAATGAAAATTTACGGCGGAGCGGTTTACTGAGTCGTGGTAGATTTCCTATCGTGGAGTCATACACTCTTAGCGGTTTCAAAGCTCGTACGCGTTCTTCCATCCCCACTCGCACCTCCGATGAGAGTTATCCTGGGGATGTTGTAGGTACATCCGAGGCGATAGAATCACATGTATCCGTTGAAAGAGAGCTTGAAGAGCGCGTAGACGCTGATGTCCCGAGTAACCGAGGTGAAGATATTAGGGTGTCCTTGATTCTTAAAGAAGATAAGGGGCCAGAAGGAGAGAGGGAAAATAGCCTATGGTTGAAGAGAGGGAAAATAGCCTATGGTTGAAGAGGAATGAGAGGGCGTCGATGATAGCGATAACAACTATCATGCTAGTGAAGAAGAAGATGGCAAATCGTTCGGTGAGACGCCTTATTTGAGCCTTGATCTCCCCAGCTCGCCCCGTCAGGAGCACAGCGCCGTAGAAATTTTTGAAATAGCCGAAGATCAATTTGTATTTGCCCTCGGTAGAGATTTCGCCTCCTTCTCGTCCCTTTAGCAATATCTTCGTCGGTTTAAGTGACATCGACGAGATCGATTTCACCGTTCGTGGCATTCTAGATGAAACCTGCTCAGGCTTTACCTTCTCGAAATGAGGTTTTGAAAGCGAAGATGGAGAAACTCCATCTTTACGCCTAGCGAACATGGTTTATAGAGTACTTAGGGGGTCACCGGTGTCATGCACTTCACCAGGATCGCAAACACGCATACCTGCATGCACTTGTTCTTTCTGAAGTCATGATCCTTATACTATATATTTTTTGCTTCATGTTCCATGGGTCGTGGCTATTACGAGAAGCCGTCCTATAATGCCAGTCCATGCAGAGGCTAGAATCATGATCCTAATCTACCTCATTGCTACGAAACCGATAAGTAGAGGCGAAGGAGGAAGGATCGCGAAGCCGATGAATCATGCAAGGCTGAAAGATAAAAGAACACGGAGAAAAAGAAGGAGAGAAAGAAGAGAGAGCCCGAGCTATCCCATGACGCTGCCAAACGTCCAAGGGATTCCACTGTGCGTCGCTGGCCTTCTTCTGGTGATGTTTCACCACACACAAGCTCAAACTTCTTCAGTTCAACAAGTTCCAACCTTCCAATCCCTCAGCGCTACCCTTCCTCCTCACTCCAAAGGCATTTCTACTACCAAGCTTACTCTTTCGGTTGGCCCCTCGCACCTACAAGCTGCATTCCCTCACCTCTTCTTTACATGGCTTCAAGTTTGATGAGGGCATCCCAGACATCTCATGAGAGGCGGTGGAGCGAAACTTACGTAATGTCGAAAAGCATGTCGATGAAAGGTTTAAGTGGAAGAATCTGTATACCACCTTCTCTGAAGTGAATAAGATCAACTATACCAACCTCTGCTCCTTCGAGTTCGAGAGGGCCGACTTCGAGCATATGATTAAGAGTTGATAGGATGACCTATTCAAGGTCACAAAAGAGAGAGACTCGGCTCTTGAAGAGAAAACCTACGTGATGAATTGATTGAGGAGATGAAGTGCGCTCAAATCAAAGTTGAGCTTGTCTTTAGAGACCAGCTAAGAGTTGCCATTACCGAGGGTGCAGAGTTCAAAGAAGCAAGCTGACGAGAGGGCCCAGATGCTCACGCAAAAAGATGAGATTATGCTGGGTTGGGATTAGACTATCTCAGAACAAGCTGCTGAACATGTTAAACTCCTTGAGAAGAATCGAAAGCTTGGTGAAGAAAGAAAGAAACTCACTGATGAAATGGAGTAGCTGCTGTTATCCCGCCTTTCGGTAAAGCTATGATAGCATCATTTGGCTAGGAATGGATGGTCAACAGCCTTAGGAGTCAATTACATATAATACTATAGACGATAGTCGGGTAGATTTGAATCGGGACCCAATCGAGGTGTAGTTAGCAGGGAGTAACTAGCATGACCCTGTGAAGTTATAGTTCAAATTTTGATTTGATTGGATTTCGTATGCTAAGTCACGGATGAAGCAAGGATTTGTACGGATCGTCCAAGAACGATCTACAGAACAGTTCAAGTCATCGGAGAATGTTCGACATCCTGAAATCCACGAAGCCAATTCATGTGAAACTTTTAGAACATCAATAAAATGAAGACAGATAACCACAAAAACAATCGTGTATCTCGAAGTGAAGGATGGAGGATGGCCCATCGTTATTGACCGATCGTTTTGGACGATCCATCAAAACGATCGGTGTAATTCATTGTACATTCCAACTTCAACCTAGATCGACCCATACCTCACAAACTATAACTCAGATTGATCGCATATTTTAGGAGCAATGTCAAGAGGCACGTGGGACCCACCAAGAATGATCGCACCACGATTGAAGCCAAGAAGAAGGATCAACTAACATTAGGCCGATCGTTCCTAACCATCGAGTTAGCATTGCCGATCGATATAATGGGCTCCTCTGGACCTAGAGAACCTTCTTGCAAAGTTTCATCCCAATCCATGCATGTCTTCTCCTATAAACACAGCAGGCATAGCTTCAGAAAAGGGATCATGCTTTCTCTACCGAAGCTCTGCCATTTTTATTCTTCACTTTCTTGCTAATGGATTCTAGCCGATCCAAATATTCTTGTAATGATAATCAAGTGGAAGATATAGGTATGAAGTGGCCGTAGGTCAAAATTGCCTAACCACTATAAAAATCTGTGTGTACATTTACTTTTTCTGCTATTTTTTATTTTCATTCATCATTTAATCCCTACAAGATTCGATTAAGTGTTGATGTCCATTTTTGCCATCAACATTTTGGTGTTTTCACTGAGAGATGAATTTTTAGATTGATTGGATCTCATCTTTTACTTGTGGATTTCCATGTTCGCGTGACAGATCCAGCTTTTGATTGACAAGCTTCCTATTCAACTCAGATTTGAAAGATGTCTACAAGGATACTATTAACCATGGTAATCCAAATCTACTTCCCCTATAGAAGAAGGAAATCATGATATCATGATCTATTAGTCATATGTTTGATGAAAGTGCATACATTTTCAAGTGTGGAAGCATATGTGAACGATCGCCCATCGGCCATGCCCCATACATACTCAATGAACGATCGTTCCCTACAAATCTATACACTACATCATCATGTACTATCGTTCCGTATAATGGTTCTCATCGGCCGTTCCACCAACGTGAGTTTGGCCGATCGTTTTTCTGTATGATCTTGTCCATACTGGTTATTTCTTACGATCGTTTTTTTGTACGATCGTTCCAGTTAACCTCTTCACCAATCTATCTAGTTTCCATCTTCATTGATCGTTCCTATTAGCATCTTAACTGATCGTTCCAATTACCATCTTCACCGATCGTCCCAAGTTCGCTAACACCGATCGTTTTTCTGTTAACAATCCACCTACAAATGTTCAGCTATTTTCTTCTGCCTATCCCCATAATTCAGCGATAATTAATATTTTCTCCACTTGTTCAAACTTACAATTATAACATCTTCTTGGATTAAATATTTTGAGTATTTTGGAGCTAGGATCATATGTTTTGTCTGTGTTCTTTTTATGGAGAAGTATGGATAAATGACATACAATATTCATTGAAGCTTGGTGTTGGTATAATGCTTGACGTTTTGTTGGGCTTGATAAGCAATATATCCATTTATCATTGGCCTAACTTTGCATGTGAGTTTTGACAAGTACAAAAGCAAGCAAGATTTTAGAACTTAAGAAACTTTGGCCTAAAACCAAACTCGGCTACGATAAAGATTTTCCCTAAGCAAACGCCAAGATGACCCTAAGCACCGTTCATCACCGACCTTCGAATTTAGCGACTCCAAGCAAACCAATTATTGACTCCAAGCAACCAGCAGATTTTCTTGGATTCGACTTCAAGTAACTTACCACTAATCCGCCAATACCAGTCCATCTTGCTTTGCTCATATCTCGGGCATGCGTACATCATTCACAAGCATAACAAGTAGCTGTAACTTAAAATTATACCAAATCGACGATAACAGAAACATCCGACTCCTATCAATAAAGAACTCTGACTATCAATTGAACCACCAGCGGTCGACTCCCAGTTGAGAAGGACTTGGACAAAGTGGAATAGCGAGCATACGACATTGCTTTACTTATCAATGAGATTTATTCCGATCTTCTTTGAATTATTTCAGTTTCAATTTCAATTGTGTTGTGAACTACGACCAACTTGAACTAAACTGCTTTCAAATAATGCAGGTGACCAAGTACTCAGAATTGGGCACCGACCAACCTTCGTGGACCATGAGTAGACCTTTGGATTTTCATCAAGATAAGTGTAATTCAACCGCTCATCAGCTACCATATGCTTTTGACTTAGGGCCAGGGACTTGAAATGGAAAAGCCCGACAAGGTCAGAACCCAATACAAAGTGGACACGGCTGACCATCCACTCATCAACCTCCGCACTTGACTTAGAGACCAAAAAAAGACTTGGAGTGGATGCGGCATGATCATCTACTCCTCGTATCATACTTGAAGTTCGCTAAAATACATATGCCACTCCCGAAGCTCTGCGATGCCGAAATCCAACTAAAGTGGACGTGATTTGATCATCTACTCATCGACTCCTACCTTAGGCATGGAGGGCAGTTTGGAAGCTCGACTTAAAGTAGGCATGACTAATTGCCCAGTCATCAACCACCACCCTCAATACGTGCACACGACTGCAGCTTGACGTGGATGTGACTTGATCGTCCATCTGATAACTCTCTCCGTCGACTTTCTAAGAGGAGTACTAAGCAAATTAGACGAGACCTGACTGCTCAACACAGGCATGGATGTGATCTAGCCATCTGTCACTTACTTCCTTCCTCGAATTGATTGGAGGAGCTATAGTCACCAAATAGATGTGAATCGACTGTCCATTTGTCAAGTTTTGTCATTGATGCTGGGGCAGAATTCCATTCCATGGATGAACGTGGTTCGACGTTCATTCGAAAACTCTTACCTTAACTTGACAACTAGAGTATAAATCAAAAATGGGTGTGGCTGACCACTCATTGGTTAACTCTGGTCCCTAGAATGCGGGCCGGAGTATAAACACCAAAAATATGGGTTTGATACGACCATCCATCGAAAAACTCTGTTTCCCAGAGCGCGGACTGAAGCATAAACATTAAACGGGTGTGATTGACCACCCATCGACTAACTCTGGTCCTTAAAGCGCGGACTGGAGTATAAACATCAAATGGGTGTGACTGACCACCCATCGACAAACTCAGGTCCCCAAAGCGTGGACTGGAGTATAAACATAAATCGGGTGTGACTGACCACCCATCGACAAACTCTTGTTCCCAGAGCGCGGACCGGAGTATAAACATAAATCAAGTATGAACCGACCGCCTACGAGATAACTCTAAGTCCCAGAGCGTGAACTGCAGTATAAACATAAATCAGGTGTGAACCGACCGCCCACGTAATATTTATAAGTCCCTAGAGTGTGGACTGGACATGAACATAAATCGAGCGTGAACCAATCACTTGTAAAATAACTCTTAGTCCCCAGAGTGCGAACGGGAATACAAATTGCTATAAGCTGAATACGATAGCTCACTATAGTTCCGACTTGGTGTTCCTTACTGCTCATGGCAACGACCACGAGAAGGCCTCAATACAAAACTAATTAGAACGACGTCCAAAGTTACGAGAGACTGAAAATATCATGCCGTTGGGTCGACGGTCAATATCGATCCACACTAAACACAAATGGGTGTGACCTGGACATCCTTCGAAAAATTTCGATCATCGAAGTGGGAATATGAGAATAAATCACAGATGGGTGTGACTTGACCAGTCATTCTTCAACACCTTCCTTCGGTCCATCAGGAGGAGTATAGAACTGGATAAGCATGACCCAACTATACCTGAGCTAACTCTGTCCCAAGATCTGATGGGAGAATATGAATCACAACGGATGCGACTGACTGTCCAACTCTGAATGAATGCGACACGACTATTCATTTGTTGACTCTTACCATGATCCGATTAGAAGAGCAATACAAAACGGACGTGACTCGACCGTCCGCACATTGATCCTTGCCCTTGATCCTACAGGGAGAGCATCAACCAATGATTGAATGCGACTTGACTATCTATTCTTCAGGTCCTCGTGCAAATTATTGCAACATTTGCGCTAAAAGTGGGCATGATTGACGTTCCAATACCCAACTCATGCCCGAAATCCGACGGAGCATCGAAATATTCCCCTTGGAAGGAAAATCCAGAATACAATCCAGGATAGGCGAGACTTAGCCTTCAATTAACTAACTCGATCTCGCGATTCAACGAGAAAAGGTATCAAGCTAAATTGGACATGGCTTGCCTTCTTATCAATAAAGATATAGAGATATAGATTCACATGAAACTGGTTGTACATCGCACAAGTCTACTCAAAATGTAAGATAAAAGTGGAGGGCCACGCCCAAAAAAATACAACCAACAAAAAAGAGAAATGATCATCTGAACTATTTACATGTTCGAAGATTACTTCTTCGATTTTCTATCCTTCTTTTGTTTCTTCAGAGTGGCTCCTTCTGAACTGCCGCTCGACCCTCTCTTTGACCCTTTGTCGCCTCGGCTTTTCTTCGAAGGAGTCTTCTTAGCTGTATGAGTCGGGGGGGTATCATCTTTGGAAGTTGGAGGGATGGAGGCATCCTCAGCACCAGAAGCATGGGAAATGTCATCCGGGGGAATCGTCCCACCAGGAGAGATCGTCTGAAGGAATGAATCGGTTCTTCTGAGACTGAGTCAATAGGCTCACCCTTTATCTTCCTTTTTGATAGCTCCTTTCGGTCAATCTGCTCTTTCATACCAAGCTCGCTAGTGGGATCGGATGAACCCGTGATCGCGACTTCCTCATCAAAAAGGGATTTTGTGGTGTGGGTAATTTCCCTCCTTGAATATTTTCTCCATGAATTGATCGTTAATAACAAAGGTATCTTCTCGAGTGCTTTGAATGGCCGTCGAAGTCGTAATTTCAACAGATTCTATCATAGGCATTTGCAACTGCAATTAAGGCTCTTGTGAAGGGAGAGGAGCAATGCGTGACGGATCCAAAGCTGAGAAAATATAGGCGAAAAGATTATAAATATCAATTGATAACACCCAAACTTTGTGAGGGATGGAAAAATCGGTGGAATACTTTCTTCTTTATGAATTCCAGGTTGAGCCGGAGCGTCTTTAGAACTGCGCTTGAGAATTGGAGATAGTCGTGGCTTGTTCAGATCATATCTGTGAATAGTTGAGGAGTTTTCTGTAGAGCTAGACATAACTTGGGATACAAGGGGCAATTCAGCTGTGATGTCAGGGTGCACCGACCCGAATCCTTCACCCACTTCATGTGAAGGCGCAGCCACAGACTCTTTTTGGAGGGAAACCTGAATATCATGCAATATTTTGGATTTATTGCCTAATACTACTTGCTTTCAAGTTTAGATGCATCAACATCCTCCGAGTCATGAAGTTTTTTCTTTTCTGCGACAAGAAATTCCAAAGCGCGATGGAGCTGGTAGGGATAGTCTTCACCGAGCCATGACAAATTCCTATGCTTAAGAACATCGGCGTTGTAAAGAACGATAAGTAGGTCGAGCTCATTCATTACCTCTTCTCTGACCATGTCTTTGGTAGCTTCCATTTCACGTTGAATGAGCACGTCGACATTTTTGGCCTTTTCAATAGCCGTGTATCTCTCAAGCCTGGCACGCACCAACTCTTCGCAAGAGTCTTGAGCGATTTTTTAAGCGTTATCTTTTTCTTTATTTGCATACACAAGCTTGGCCTTGAGGTCAATTATTTCTTTCAAGGCTACAAACTCATTATTTCGAGCCGCATCTCGCTCAAACGCTATCTCTTGTTTCCGATGATGCAATACTTGGACCATATCGAGATGGGTGGATTTCATCTCTTCCATCTATTTCATTGCAGTGTTACCTTTTCCTTCGGCTTCTGATAAGGAAGGTCTAGAGGGTTCCAACTCATTTGTCAAAGTGTTGATAATTCTTTTGTCCCGAGCCTCTTGGCGTTTTAGCTTTTCGATCTCTATCGTGCGCTTGAAGGAAACTTTTGACATTTTTTCGCTGCCTTCATCCATTCTCGTTATGGCATATGAATGTAAGTGATGCAATTGATGGTCCTCTTTTTAACATGATCCGAAACCCTCTTCAAGTTAGGAGGAAAATAGAATCCTTCAAAGCATAAATTCGAAAATTCTTCACGAAGCTGTGCCATACGAGCAGTTGGATCGATTGTAGGATCTTCATTAGCAGCTTCGACTTCGATACTTTCTTTGCCGGGCTTATGGGCAGTAGTGTATCTGCCATGGTAGCGGTGATCGTTCGGCCATTGAGAATGAGATAGAACCAAGGGTTGAGGAGGAATTGGAATGGTAGAAGGACCGCGAGGGGGATCGATGGGTAGGACCCTACCACCAGCTGGTCATTCAGGACCTTTTGGAGGAGGATATCTCAATCTATGTTTATCTTGAGCTAACCTATCCCTATCATCTCTCTCTTGATAACCTGGTCGCAGCTGGGACGATAACTAGAATCATAGTAATCTCGACTACCGTGATAGGAGCCAGAACGCAAACCCGATAACTGATGATGTATATCCTGGAGAGAATCGTTCCTCTTCCTCACGATCGTTTCTGTAAAGAAAAATGGATACCGGTCAACATTGAGCAAAAAGTACAAGTCAATTACAGTGCAATGTTAAACAGTGCAAGTATGTGCAGGTGTTCTAGTGTAAACCCCCGACATACCAGGTGCAGGAGCTTTGCTCATTGGTGTAACCTCCCCTCTGAAAGTGGGGATCTTCGAGCCAATTTTGATAAGGAACTCTAACCCTCCAATGCTCACATCAGTAAAATGGAAGGCATCGAGATCAGGTAGAATTGGTAGATCGGACAAAGGGTGTAGTGGTAAAATCAAACGCTCCGACTGTTGGGAGGAAGATTCATCTTGAACATTCTTGTGGGCCATCGAATACTTGGATTGATCGGAGAGGAAACTTCTTAGAAGCTTATGTACGAATGTTCTCTTTTTTCTCTTGTCCACAACCGGTGGTTGTGGGACTTGCAAGAATTCGACATCGACCTCAGGATCATATTTATCGCCATTATGAACAAGTGCATCATTATCATGTCTCTGGCATCAATATCAGCAAACTCTTGGGTGCTCGTGACTGGGGGCATCATGAGGTCGAAATGATTATCTCTTTGATCGATTGCAGCCTATGATCTTATCCCTGTTGTCTAGGAAGTTTTAATTAGCCCCACATCGAGGCCTTTCTCTATTAAACAAAAAGGACAATACGTTCATCCTTGAGCAAATATTCGATATTCCTATCCTCAAGTGGAGCATTCTTCAGAATTGAGACTGCCTCTTCATAAATATCGCCGCTAGGATAGGTAACGACACCTGTAAATGAGTAACATCGTTAGGAAGACAGCTTGGATATTATTTTCCTATGTTATCATGAAATAGGTGGGAAACACTTACGCCTTTCCAGCCATTATCGAGCCAAGCCAGGCGGGCAGCGAACAAAGAACCATTCGCTCTTGAAGGCACTTAGTTTGTTCCATGTGCCAGTTAGAATTTGGCATCTCTTTGCCGACTCAAGAAATGTGAATGAGAGACTCCCTGTCTGTCGTTTAAAAGTAAAAATAAATCGGATATCTTCGATAGTGGGAGGACGATGTAGAAAATCCATAAATACCATATAAGTATAGTTAAGGAGCGTGTAACCATTCGGATGGAGTTGTGCTGGAGCTATCCTTAGATAATGTAGGATCTCCTAGATATATGAGTTGAAAGGCGGGATGCATCTTGCCCAACATATAAACTTGTTGCATGTTGTGTACCCTTCAAGAGGTCTGTGAGCCCTATCATTTCGCAATGGAGCCAACACGTTATCGAAAGGAATTCCATGCCTTATGCAAATTCTTTGGAGAACGTCTTCTTTAATTTATGATGCCACCGAATCAGAAGAATTTTCAAGGATGACTGCTTCCTCTAGAGTATTGGGCGTAGGATTGATAACCTCCGGTGGAAAGGCAGGGATGATTTCAAAAGATCAAGTTGAGGGCCCGAGCCTTCCGGCTGTTCTGAATCATGACAAAACGACAGACTATCAGACTCAGTTGCTGAACTAGACTCTACATCAGAATTATTCCTCCGTGGAGATGATTTAGCTGGCACAGTCGCAGAGCGCCCGGAATGTCTAGATCCCATTGTTATTAAACTTAGTAAAAATCATAATTAGAAGAAGTAATTTGCACCCCCCCCCCCCAGTGCATAGTGAGGGCTAGTGTAGTGCGATAAAGTGATGTTTAATATAGTAATAAGTTATGCAAAACAGAAGATAGAAAAGACAACGAGACTTAGAAGATTGACCAAAGAGACCGTCATTCCTGACCGTCTTAACTGTTTCCGCGTGCCGTTGGCAAATGATGCAGCTTGAGTTTAACGATTGATTATCAGCCAGCGAAAGTTTGGATTTTATCTAAGTTACCGGTGAGCTTCAAGACGATTATTAAAGGTATTGGTCCTATGTCATGGTTCTAAGGTAGTTTGACTTATATGAAAATCGTATATAAGTTCTAACGTTTGTTCAAGTATGAAAGGCCAAACCTCGTCGTTTAGTTCAAGATTTCTCATCAAATTCCATTTTACAAAAAGAAAAGTCCATTTGTAAAATAGGCCGATCAATCTTCCATGTGAATTGAGGCCAGTCATTTCCCTAAGACAACATTAGCCGATCGTTCACCTTGAGCCTTCTCCCACCGATCGTTCGTATGAACCTCCAACTCTAAGGTATAACCGATCCTTTGTAGGCAATTTTGGGCTCCAGTGGCCCAGAGCTTCACGATCGTCCATGAACGATCATGAATGGTCGATCGTACAACTCCTTCATATCCACTACTTCATCTCCCTTAGTAAATGATCTGTTATGATAGCAATTCAATCATCTCTCATCAAGGTGAACCACTTTTCCATTGCATGCGATCATAAGAGTAGAGAAAGAAAAAATGGATCTATTAAACAAGTTGGCTATTATAGGTTCAAAACTTTGTTCTAAGAGTTATGAAGCAAATATAGGATTTGTTCTACCTAAGTTTGAAATCTAAAGAAGGAAGATTCGAACTCGATTCAAAACCAAATCTGAAGGAGGATGACGACTTTATGATGATTGTTGTTTGAATCGGCAGAAAGAAGGCAAAGAGACTCATCACTTCTTTGCTTCAGAACGAAAATATAGAAAGAAAGTGAAAGAAAATGCTTAAGTGTCGAGGCTTATATAGGAAAGCGACTTAGCCGGACTTAGCCAATAATCCCACGACCAAGGATTATGCCGATCCATCTCCAAGCTTTATGTCGACCGATCCATCTCTAAACCATATGCCGATCATTCCACAACTTAGCATATGCCGATCGATTCCATGATCGCGAGTGGTTTGGAATTTGTATTTTAAACAAAGGATATATATATATAATGAATGATGAAATGACCGGTGGAAACTGCTTATAGAAAGTTGTCGCCGTTAACTTGACAATGACTCATGAACGTGTAATCGTGATCGGGAATCAGGTGCGTATACGTATACGTACGAGTATACGTTTCGAAATTTAATTCTCTAAAATCAATAAAGATAACTGACAAAGAAGTCACCCGGAGCCGACTAGAGGAAAACAAAAGCTAAGTTGCTAAAGCTTGGAAATATTTAGGTAAAAACAAAATGATAGTTAACAAGTAGTGATCCCGTGTTTGTACTATTGGAAATCGAGCAATCGTCATGATGAACAAGGAAAATATGACCTTCGATAAGGAAATAACCCAACGGAAGGATAACGACCGCTTGATGAACCAGATGTTCCTCTTTCAAGGAAGTTCAAGCTTACGACATTTGAAAGCACGTCATGTACGATACAAGACATACTTTGGGGAGAAAATGTTATTCCGCCTTTAGGCAAAGTCGTGATATCATCGATTTGGCTAGGAACACATGGTCAACAGCCTTAGGATTCAATTTTGTACAGTACTATAGATGATAGTTGGGTAGTTTTGAACCGAGACGCAGTCGAGGTATAGTTATTAGGGAGTACTAGCATGGCTCAGTGAAGTTATATTTCAAATTTGGAGTTGATTGGAGTTCTTACGGATGAAGCAAGGATTTGTATGGATCATCCAAGAATGACCCATGGAACAGTTCAAGTCATCGGAGAATGATTGATGTCCTAACCAGGAAGCCAATTAATGTGAAACTTTTAGAACATCAATAAAATGAAGAGAGGAGCCTCTAAAAAACGATCGCGTATCTCAAAGTGAAGGACGGAGGATGATTGATCGTTATTGACCGATCATTTTGGATGACCCATCAAAACGATCGGTGTAATTCAATGTACATTCCAATTTCAACTACGATCGACGCATATCTCATAATCTACAGCTCAGAATGATCGCATATTTTAGGAGCAATGTCAAGAGGCATATGGGACTCACCAAGAATGATCGCACCACGGTTGAAGGTAAGAAGAAGGATCGGCTACCATTAGGCCGATTGTTCCTAACCATCAAGTTAGCTTTGCTGATCGATATAATGGGCCCCTCTGGACCTAGAGAGCCTTATTGCAAAGTTTCAGCCCAATCCATGCATGTATTCTCTGTAAATACAGCAGACATAGCTTCAGAAAAGGGATCCAACTTGCTGGGCCGAGGCTTTGCCATTTTTATTCTTCACTTTTGTACTAATGGATTCTAGCTGATCCAAACATTGTAATGATAATCAAATGGAAGATCAATATAAGCATGAAGTGGACGTAGGCCAACATTGCCGAACCACTATAAAAATCTATGTGTACATTTACTTTTTCTGCTATGTTTTATTTTCATTCATCATTTAGTCTCTACAACATTTGATTGGGTGTTGAACCCCATTTTTGGCGTCAGTAGCTGTCTTCCGCAAAATTAGCAAACAAACTTGAATTTGAAGTTTCTCAACAAGAGCTTAAAGAGCTTCAAGAAGAGAGGGCTAGAATTAACGAAGAACTCAATGCCAACATGCTGCACTTCTATACCAACGTAGTGATGAACAAAAGAGTAAGATGGTTGGGGGATGATTATCCTGAGACCCTTGCTGGCGTTTGAGAAGAAGTGTTGCACAGGCCTACCTAGGCCGAAGGCAATCGCTCTGAAGTAGAGCTGATGGCTGCGTATCTCGATGCTGAAGAGGCTGCTAATAACGCCGCCACCATCAAGGCTTTTGATGTCCCGAGCTCATCGGGTTAGCATGAAGTGTTCACATCAAAATTCAAAGAGCTTACGATGACTATTTGGTGTGAACTTGGAAAGGGAAGCTCTTGGTCGACATTGGGGAGTGTTATAAGAAAGACGACAGCAGCTTCCAGGCAAAAAAGGTATCCCAATGTCTGTATACCAGTGGAATATTTTGCAGGAGCATATTGATGGAGTAAATCAGGTTCTGCATCAGTGATGGGCAAAATTAATGTTTCTACTAATATAGTATTTTGTAATTAGAGAAGGTAGGAAGATCTTTGAAGACTTTACCACTATTACATCAAAAAATGTAAGTTCTTCATACCATTTTAATATTTTGGTTGGCTACAATATATTAGTTTACGTGAATCAAGATCTGCATATGTGAAAGAAAAGAGTGTGGTTTCTGCTAATCTAGTGTGTTGTAATTAAAGCACGTTACAGGACTCTTCTATCATATTTAGTTAGCTTGGCTTACTGGTATATCAAAGTTGTAAGTCTGTTGGTCGTACCGTTAGGTATAATGTAGCAGTTTAATGTTTTACAATTTCTCATTAATTTTCAAGAGTAGTTTATTTTTATCATGTAGACTAAGAATTTCAAAATAGTGATATATTTTATTTCTTTAATAAAACTACATTACTGTGCATATTAATTATCAGTCGTCGCTACTGTATACATGGGAACATGACCGTTAAAAAAACATGCATTTTAGTGGTGTTTTTATGGTAGCTAATCATTAGGGCCCAACCAACAATTGCTTATTCAGTTGAAAAACTAGCCATGGAGCAACCATGTGTGGTTTGTCCACTTTCTCGTGGCTGGTTCAAACCAATTTCGTGGTTAATTCATCGAACATTGGTTAATTTTTATAAGGCGAAGTATAAGTTTACAACGGGGAAAACTTCGCTGTTATAAGTTTATAACGGCGAAACCTTCGCTGTTATAAGTTGTAGCTGTTGAGATAACAACGGCTCGTCTCAACGGCTACTTCTCTTCCCCCGTATAAACCCCTTTCCTCCTCCTCCTTCCACACCATCTCTTTATCACTTCTTTCTCCTCTAATCACACCAATTTTGCAAATGTCTTCCTCATCCAAACTTCCCACAAAAAAGTCGTAAGCACTAAACCCATACCCATGTCCACATACCCTTCCATTAGCTTTTTCGACCAACGTCCACCATACCAGCAACAAACACTTCGTTCATCGCACGCATACGCCGTATTTAGACGTTTTCTATAGCCAACCTTACCAACGGCATGCTCCTCCTAGCTTTCCTCCTGAACAACCACCATATTTCTATTATACCGCTCCACAATCATATTATCAATGACGTCTTCCTTTTGGCGCCTACGAAGATCATTTTTTGTATATGTCTTTGATGATGTAAAATGTCCAATTACAACACCATCATCTTAGTGCGAAACAGCTAGAAACCCGTGATCGTGAAGAAATGCGGAATCTCTCAAGGCAATATCCGTACACATGCAAGGCTCCTGCTAGTAGGAAATCATTAGCAGTTCGAAGGAGGAGGAAGACGAAGATTAAGAAGGCAATGCAGAAAATACGGAAGACGGCAACGACGAAGCAGTTGAAGAGATGCCTCAGAGCTCGAAATATAACAAGAAGAAGAAGTGGAATCCTCAGAAAGCATGTTCAGCAATCAACGTAGGGATTTGATTGCAGCTGAATTGGACGTTGGCATAAAAGACGATGATATGGAAAATGCCAAAGAGGAAGCTATAGCAGTCGACGGTAAAAAAAAAAGTTAAGTTTGCTTCTAAACAACATTTTTCACTTGCTAAATCATGCATACAAATTTCACAATATAGTATTACCGGCTTAGAGGAGGATATCGAGTTATGAATTCGGTATGCCAAAACTATTTGATTATATTTATTAGGTTGGAAAATAGACATCAAAATGATGCCTCTCCTTATGACGTTGTAAGTGAAATATTGTTTTATTGCATATTTTTTTGAAATGGTATAATTTTTGATTTTTTTTGTATATTCATACGCATTTGGTTTTGTTCTACAGATAGAAGAATCGCGTAAGGCTTATCAACTGCAATACAGCCATCCATTCAAGTTTCAAGAGAACTTTGAGCTTCTCTCCTCTACCAAAATGGAAGAACCCTAACAACCTCATGTTTTTGCAGCAAAATAAGGGTGGAAAGTGAACTATTCGGATTCAAGTCCAAGGAGTGATCCTAGTTCTCAGGAAAGATAACTACTAGTTGGAAACATTGACAGACGTCCGCTTGGTAGAAACAAGTCAATTTAGTTGGAACAGCGGAGTACATAATTTTTAAGCTTCATAGGAACTTTAGAGATGTCAGCTGGAGAAACAAGTGAGCATAGAACCGATTTTTCAGTACAAAAAATCGCAGCGAAATGTAGTTTTAGAAGGCTATTACGGAAGATCGAGAGTTCAAAAGATATGCCCAAGAGTGGAAGGAAGCTTTGATGTGAGAGAAGAACTATATCAAAGTGATGACCTTTGATTTCAGGAAGTTTTCTCCTTTGCAGTAAGAACTTGAAATCGTGCAGTTGAAAACATATAAGAATGTGAGAGACAGGGGAAGCAGAAGTGGCAGGTCCAAGGATGGGTTTTAGATGTGTATTTGTATTGTACTTGTTAAGTGTTGCTTTATGTCTTTTGTTTTAGGTGTGTATTTGTGTTTTTTGTATGTGTTATAATATTTCCGTATCATTTTGTATTTCGAACTAATGTCGTACAACATTTTAGTAAACCAGTTCCACAATAATATTACGAAACGCTTAACATGCAAACTTTAAAACGTAGTACAGTAAACACACTAGTAAACATACAACTTCATAAACAATTTCATAGACAATTGTCATGTGCATGATTAAGAATTCCTTCTGCTTCTTCCTCTGTGTATCCACTAATGCTCCATCAATTGATCACACAATTGAAAGTGTGTTGCTCGATCTTAAATATGTTGCACCACGGAAACATATTCCTCCATCGACTTAATGTTTCTCTCAGATCTTTTGTTAGAACCCTTATACATGTCAGGGTAATTAGTTTTTTGATTTTTATACCCACCTTTTTTGGACTCCACAATCATGTTATGAATTATTACACAAGCATACATAATTTCAGATAGAACTCTTGCGTCAAGAAATCGGGCGGGATTTTATAAAATATGAAACCTTGCTTGTAAGACGCCAAACATACGTTTGATGTCCTTTTTGTAGCTTGCCACATCTTCATTAAAACATCTCTCTTTGTCGTTTGTTGGGACCCTATAGCCTTGCATTAAAGTTCTCCACTTTGGATAAATGTCATCCACTAGGTAATATCCAGTTCGATGCACGACATTACCAGCTTTGTATGTAACATCCTCTGATAGTCCGTTAGACAGTTCGGGGAACAAGTATGATTGTTTTAAAACATTTATGTTGTTTAACGAAGCTGACAATCCAACGAAAGCATGCCAAATCTATATATCGTCGGAAGCTATGGCTTTTAGGATCATTGTTGGCACCTTTTTGTCTCTAGGGAACATCTCTTTCCAACACGTCGGACATTTTTCTCATGCCCAATGCAGTCCAAACTTCCAAGCATACTTGGTGTAACGACCCTGGATTTTGGCCCTATTTATTTTAATAAATATTCAAATCAATTTAAATAAAATGTAAACTTATTCATTTTGAAACAGATAATTTTGAGATAATTGCCATTGTTTATATAAATGGTATTTTTAAAAGGAAATTGATTTGGAAGTTTAATAAATTTCTCAATAATGTTCATAATAAAATTTGTCTTTTATGATTGAATTAAAATATCTTACTGTGTTTATATTTGGTAAGTACACATATGAATGATAATGTTTGAAATAGAATTAAAATATAAATGTGAAATAAGTCAAACTTATGTTTATAATTTAAATAAAATACAAATGGAGATAAATATAAATAAGTATAAATGTAAATAAATCATATTATTCATAATTTAAATATTTATAGTTAAATACAAATAAAATAAATATAAAGAATGAGTAAACTCACGAATCTAATTTAAATATTGACAGTTAAAATATAAATATAAGAATATTAAGTATAACACATGACTATAATTAAATTAAGAACAAAGTATAGAGTAGAATAAAAATAATGTATAAAATAAAATAACATAAATAAACAAGCATACAACCTAAACTTTTAATTTGAGAGCGTAAAATAAAATAAGCATAACGTATAAAATAATAAAACAAATTAACTTCAAATACATATGAATTATTAAGTTAGAATTATAAGTCAAACTAGTGTATATGAATCAAGAAAGAAGACAAATATATTTACACAAACATATTTGTATATTGAAGTTCAAACTGGAAATATTAAGATAAATACATATAAACACATCTTCTTTCACAAGCCTTAGATCTACCTGCAAGTATATACAGTCATACAAAATTCTTTTACATAACAAAACATGATAACTATGTAAATATTTTAATAATTATGCAAAATAATTAAAGTACAAAGAAAACAAAAATGAAAAAATGAATAGCTTCTTGTGTAAGCTGTGCTGGCCTGCAAAGTGAAAAGAGAACACATCGATAGATTTATGCATAGTACAACAATTATATACAAAATATCTTCATACGGCCAAACATAATAACTTTGTAAACATTAATTAGCCACCTTAAATCTGAAACAATATACCTTCCAGCCGAAATTTGTTGATGCATCTCAGATTTTTGTACAAGTTAAAAGTGTGTCAGCAAACATTAATATAATAAAGCAAGATATTTTATCTAGTGAAAGCTTGTCCAAGAAGACATATTGTTTAAAATTATATATATGTATTCATCATTTCTTCTTTCATTTAGTTCAGTCATTAACCTATGGAAACAAACCTGAGAAATAACAAAAAGGAAAAAGAATGAAACCAGAAGAAGCTAAAATAAGAAAAAGAGAAAACATATTCAAATCTAAAGGAAAGCAGATTCATGAACAAAGTTACAGGCAGTTTTATCTGCAGTTTTCAAGTCATAGAGAGGGCTTGTTGTTCAACAATTATTGAAAGTGAGTAAACTTAACTTTTCAAGCATAAGTTAATTAAATCAGTAAGAAAATTCATGGGATTTATATAGGAATTATATGTGCTTTGTTTTGTTATGAATATGTGACTTTATACAAGCTGTAATAGGAAGATACTGTTCTCTGCTCTGTGTTACAGGATGAAAACAATTAAACTTTGAATTGTTTTCATTTGATTATAGTAAGTTTAGATTTGTTTTTCATAAAAACTTGTTGCTTGAACTTCAATTATAATTGTTAAAACCTGTTTCAACATATTAATAACCTATACTTTTCTGTTTACAGTAAATGAAGAAAACATTGTTAAATTCAATTATATGAAAAGCTAATTAAAATTTATATCATGAATTATTACTAAAAGATATGATTTGTAAAAGTTGAATGAGAATTTTTAGCTCAATATATCAAGAGCAGTTCCATGTTGATCAAAAATTGAACTTTTATCAAATTCTCGAAAATTACTCAATATAAAATGCTGAAATTCAAATCGAAGCAAGTATGAAGGTCAGTGATCTTAGGAAAAACATTCATTTATTTTTCCATTGCATAGAAATTGAATACGAGGTCAACATAGGGTTTACCGTGTGTTTTATACCTGTCAGTGAAAAGAGGGAATCGACGTGTACACGTGATCGAGTGGATAGAGGCTCGGGTGGAAGGTTTCTGGTGATGTTGACAAGGTGTGATCGAGATGGCATCGCCTCTGGTGAACCGTGCATGGGTGGCGTGATGTTTTTTTCAGTGAGGTCGACTGTTCCTGTCATTCGAACTGCATAATTTCGAATTTGAATCTTGTTGGCTAAATCGACCTTTGCTTTCTTGTGTTGGTGTAATTTAGGATTTGCGCGAAGTCTCAGGTGATCGCCGAAGCCACGTGCCACGCCGTACACATGCACGACACGGCGGCGTATCAGTGATTGAAAGGGAGGGCGCTGTCTCGAGTTATGCTCGAGAGTTTTGGTTGGATGCTTCGGGTTTCTGTCGAGTTTGAGTGCGAGAATCCTCTGTAGTTTTTAACTCGTACTGTTGTTTAAATTATAAATTAAAAAAAGAAGAAGAAGATGAAGTCGCATTTCTGGGTTGGGGACTCGGGTGAAGGAGCGATCTACTCGAAGCAACGCTTGAGTTTTGCTGGGGAGTTCTCGGGTTCTTTGCTTAATGAAATATATAAAGTTGTTAATGAATAAAGGGTCCAGCAAATCATCATAGTGATTGGAATACAGGTTTTAAATTTTAAGTTAAACTTAATTCAAGCATTAATTATCCTAGTAGGGTTTAACAATAGTTTAACTCGTGATTAATTATTTAAAATTAACTAATTATTTTATTAAAGCATAACCTTGTTTTAAAAATCTTGTTAATATTTTAATAAGTAACAAATTAAGTAAATTAACAAATAATGATTCAGTTAGTAATATAATGGAAAACAAATTTTAAGAAGAATTGAATGTTAATAATGTGAATGATCAATATTGATTGATTGGATGCAGAAGTAATTAAGAGTAATTACTAGTGTATTATAAGAAATAAATGTAATTGGAATTGACCATTTAATTAATTAATGAACGATTAATAGTTAAATAATCAAATGATTTAACTAAGAATTAAGAAATGATTAATGAAGCAATTAGCAATAAATCAGGGAATTAAGTTCTATTTAGGTCGAAGAATAGTTATTGAGAAATAATTACTTAAGTAATTAAAGTTAGATAACTTGATTAAGAAAGTAATTAGTTAAATAATGATTAAGTAATTAAGCAATTAAGACATACATATTAATTAAGAAATGATTTATTAATTAAATAATTTGAAATGGAATAAGTAATGAATTATTAACTAATGTTTAATCTAACAGGATTAAGAGGTTAATCCTCAAGTAATTAATTCAATTGACTTGATTAAATTGAGAATTCAAGGTGATTGCTTTGAATGGTTATGTTTATAGAACATCTGGTTGTGATATTTATTCGGTGATATTTTGTGATGCTCTGTGATATGCTGTGATATATCTATAATATTTGGATATGATTCATCTGTAATAAATGTTATATTAATTCAATTGTTGAATTTAAATTATTAAACTGTTAAGTTAATTAGACAACTTGGCCTTTAAAATGGCGTTTGGATTTCGATGAGACCGGGATCGGGTATCCAATTGATATTTCGAAAACCACATCGATCCAAATTAAACATTAGGTCATGAATTCTCAAGTGAAGATCAAGATGGTGCTTTCAGAATGCAAGGGTTATCGTCGTTGACTCTGAGTGTGATTCCAAAATGAGTGTAACGAGATAATGCCTTCGGTTTCGTTCGAACCCGGAACGAACTTGTATGGATTGAATGCTTTCAACACATCGTCAGACGGACGATGAGCATTCTAAGAAATATGTACTATAAAGGTAATCGCAGGCTCAAGCCTCATCAACCAGGAATGGCTAAAACAGGGGAGGTGCAGCAAGGTTAGGTGGGTCATGCCCAAGCAGGACGAGATATACCCCTGTCTAGATGTCCATTTATTTCGGCTGTGTGGGCGGTTGGATATGCGCACCAACTGCGGGGTTATCTTGTTCGGGACTGTTCAGTAAGGAATAGTTTCGTCCTTGTGTTGCAGGGGAGTTAGGGTGGCTCCTCGGTACAGTGATCTAGACCATGTACTGTGACGGACGGTACCCCAGTAGCCCTGCCATTGAATGGGATCCAATTTCCAATAAGTGCCATACGTTTTGATTGTGCCCAACTACGTTGGAATGTGAGATGTAAGCATTTCAGCTATTTCTGTATTTTACTTGAAAACCCTAGACACTATTATAATATCACTGGATTTCCTATAAAATGTTTTGGTTAGCGTAAGGTAAAAACTTACCCGTATTTATTTGTGGGGAGTCTTACGTGATACCTTTGTTTTAAAAGGTTTTCAAATTTAAACAATTTAAAACCGTTTACTCATACCAGACCCATGTCTGACCCGGAGTTTATATTTTGTTTTTCATAAACTCTCGGGTACCCAATTTTTACGGGTAGCCAAGGGATTCAGGATTGGCTTTGTCAAATTCTGGAGGAGCAATGGAGCAGGAGGCTTCAGCGTTGTAGAAATCTATCTAGTTCCGCTGTGTTATTTGATGTATACTGTATCTCTTATGTATATAGTGACAGATGTATGCCTGATTGTCATGTTTATTGATATTGTACAACTCTGATATATGAAATCTATGTAATAGATATGTGATATATTATATTTTGTTCCATTCCACTGTGAGATTCTGATGTTTTTGTTCTTTCTTTTCTATTCTTTTCTATTTCTATCCCTTTCTTTCTTAATGATGATGCGTCTTTCTGGTAGTGAGAAGGGCGGGTCGTCACACTTGGAAAACCTCTAGCTTCTCCTTTGGATAGTATTCTGGCTACATCATTTGGTCCCAGTGTTCGTAAATATTCCTCGTCGAACTGTTTGATCATTATCTCGTAGAATTCCTTCAAGCACCATATCGCTGTTGATGATGCAATTCTGAAATATTCGTCTAATTGATCACCAGATGTTCCATAGATTAACATACGTAAAGCAGCCGATATTTGGATGTAGGGCGAAATCTCGGGTTCCAGCGTTCCATTTAACCTGCAAGTGAAATATAGGTTGTTCTCATGAAGTATGAAATAAATTTTGAAGAAAACATATGGGCCTATGTTAAATGGATGATGAAACAAACTTATATCGTAGGTTGGATTGTCGATAAAGTAGTCCTCCATCAGCCATTCATGTCCATCCATATAGTCTCTCTTATATCGATGGTCAATCCGACCAGGCATATTACCACGGTGGTTACTCATAGATCCTATACCAAAAAAGATAGAATATACTGCCGCAGCTTGTTGCATTTGAAACTCTACGTTTCATCGTCCATTTCTTGTTCATCATCGAAGGTTTGGTTCATGTCTTGGTTGTATTGGTAGTAAAGGTAAGAAATCATTATTATTGAGGGGAGCAAGTAATTTTATTTCTTAGTTTGCTTTAGTTTTTTGTAGTTGTTTCTTGGAGTAGCTCAGAATGCAAATAGGCATAAGTGTGAGAGCAAAAAGGATATGGAACAGATAAGACAATGAATGGTTGCAGTGTATGTATCACTACGATATAGGATATGAGACTATATTGAATGGGTACTGTTTGCTTCCCACGGCTAGGATTGGATAAGGTATTATGACTACAGTGTACGTTTGCAGATGCCATTGATTAGTTTACGGATGCGCAACGTATCTATAGCGTGGGATATAACAAGGCAATAAAGTCTACCATGTACATTTGTAGAGGCCATTGATTGGCTATGGATTCACGGCGTGTCTACAAGACACAACATTGAATGGTTATAGTTTGCTCCATGTGGCTTGGATTGGACAAGGCAATAATGGCTATTGTGTACTTTGGTAGAGGCTATTCATTGGCTACGGATTCACAACGTGTCTATGGTGTGGAATGTGACACAACATTGAATGTTTACAGTTTGGTCAACATGGCTAGGCTTGGACAAGGCAATAAAGGCTACAATGTACGTTGGCAATGGAATCGTAGCTGTCTACAGTGTGTGATAGGACAAGGAAATAATGACTATATTATACGTTTGTAGAGTGCAATGAATGATTAGGAAATGCACAGCTTGGCTACAAATGCACTACCCATGATTACTATTTATACTGTAAGTGTTGGTATGAGAAGTTTATAGGATTCCATATGAAAGATCAGACGTGGACGCCACATGATTATTTGGTGTTGGTTAAAGCTTATATTCAGGTTGATCAGAGACACATGGACGAGGAGGTCGATGAAGATTTTTGAATAACCGTCAATGAAACTTACAACAGCCATCCAGACTGTAGGTTAATAAGACAAAATTTTGATACTATAAGTACATTTGTTACGTTTACTAGAGCTTGCCTAAGATATCAAAATATAACCGAGCTAGAATGAGAAAATGTTTTTCAAATGGCTCGGTCAACTTTTAACTCCTTGTATTTTATGGATTATCAAACATACTTTATTGGTCATGCTGCGTACAATTTATGGTGAGTTATTTGACATGTTGTCTAGTTCTATGATTTGTGGGTGACACTCTTTATATTCTATGTATTTGTAACTATGGAAGGTATTTCTATGAGTTGTGCTTGTTCCCATGTCACCATTATATGAGTTGTATAAGTTCAGTGTATGTCAACGTGTATTAGTATGAGTTGTTTATGTTCTATGTAATTTAAGGATTATACTATGTGCTAAAACATACAAAATACTTAAACATACCACATACTCAAACATATGACATACTTAAATATACAACGTATTTAAACATATGATGTACTTAAACATACCACGTACTTAAACATACCACGTACTTAAACATTTCACATAGGTAAACATACGACATAGATAAACGTCCACGTACTTAAATATACATCAGATAAACGATGCTTAGTTATGTCTACCATCATGATGAAATTCTAGTGAACTTTGCCTATTGTGAAGCACAGCTAGTTCTTGTTCTAGTTCAGATGCATATTACACGGCTCGAGGAGGAAATAGATCATCAATCCATTCCTATAACCAAAACCATTTAAAAAAAATTGGCATTTATAATGACGCCGATTAATATCATTTTCGCTTCGTACGACGCAATACGTAACTGACACTTAGCAAACAGAAAATATTGGAGGAGAGTCAATCTTCTGCTCCATCTCAATCCGTTGGTTACAGACTTCCCAACGTTCTTGTCTATTTCTATGGTGGAGTCTCCATTCATCTGCAAGTCATCATCTCTCAACTGACATTCCTGCTCCTCTCTTTCGTGCTTCCTTGGATCTTCGTAGCGCCTTTCCTACATTTCCACATACCATTCCATCGATGGTTGCGGAGAAGAAGGATTTGGAGGAAGTTCGTAACTCAATGGACCTCGTATGAGTATGAAGAAGGCAATGAAATGTGGCTGTAGTTTGCAATTATGAGATACTATATGAAAAATTGGAAGAAGAGTGTGTATGTCTCAATGGTACAAGGATATTAATTATACTGAAAGAAGAGCATGTATAGTAAGTAAATGTTACCGTTAGATAGAAAACTCATAAGGCATTGTATAAAATAACAACGTGACTACAGTGCCGATAAGACCTGTCACTTAATGCTATCTACCAAAATATACATAGTAGTATACTGATAAAGGAGTACGTAAATTGTACCATTGCATAGAAAATTCACAACTCATTGCTACAGTGTTCATATTGCTACAATGTTGGATAGGACATAATATTGAATGGTTACAGATTGGTCAACATGGGTACACTGGCCTTTACTGGGAATTGGTACAAGTAATTATTTAAGTTTTGGAAAGTGGAATATAATATTTAAGTTTATTTTTATTGGCTAGGTGAAAAAGTTCTGACTGAGTATTTTTTTCTTTTCAATTGATGCAATTTGCCATTAGATCTTTCTTTTCATTCTTAATTTTTTTTCTTGTCATTGAATAATTCTAATTATGGAAATGGTTAAATAATCAGTGTCTAGTGCAACTTTACTGTATGTTCATTTCGCAGTTGCTAAGTTTTATATACCTGCTAGGTTATAACCAATAACGGATTTGGCCGTTTGGAATTATTTGTTCAATTCAGTATACAATGCGCATATTTTAATTGTCACTGTGATATGGTTCGTTTCACATTTTTCAATATAGAGTCATGTAGTGATATCTGACAAAAAAATACATAAGTACTATGGTTCGTTTCATATGTAATTGTCAATATGTAACCAAGAATACACAGTCATGTAGTGATAAAGGAGCAAATACATGATTACTACATACTACAGAATGATAGGCAATTGCGCACAGAAAAATGAAAAGATGTGTAAAATTAATTCAATAGATATATCATCTGTCACAGTATGTAAATAATAACATCAACGACACAGAACATGAAAAATAATGACATCGATGTATAAAGTGAATAAAATAGATATATCAACTACCACAGTACATAAATAATAACATCAATGACAACATTAACAAAGGACAATATATAAGATCACTCATCCGTACATGGACATGTACGATGACGGCGACATGTCTCGTCATCATAGTCTCTACCACCGCTCGTGCCAGCTAAATGGTCATGGTACATACCAAAGTCAGCAAATCTCTTACATTCTGCCTCTAGCAATGCCTGCATTCATGCTGTCTCCTATGTTTGTTGGCATAGCGTAACATCAAAATAGTCAATGCTACGCATATGCTCTACATATCATGTATCTCGAATTCCTATCTGCATGTCATATAGATCAACATATGATATATGGGTAGGATCCGGATACTAATCATGTGTTGGAGGATGAAATATGTCGACATATCAGTCTGCTCCAATAATAGTAGGAACTGTTGTGTTCCAACCAAAGTGAGAAGCAGCCAACACGTGATCCGGTGCATGGTATCCCTAAAAAGGATACGTAAGATCCTCGATGACTAGAGGTGCTATACCATGACGTATAGCAGATGGACACACCAAATCTATCGTTGTTGCATGGGTAATGGTATCGCTAGATGCAGTGTAAAATCTACGCCAGAAGTCAATGCATGATAGACCGGCAACAACAAAGCTCTTTACCGGCCACTTTAGGATTGATTTCACCCTAGAGGGGGGTGAATAGGGTGATACTAATAATTAAAAAAATTAATGTGGAAATATATAAAACAATTGCATTATTGATAATAGAAGAATAATAGCAGCACAGATAATAGCAGAATATTAAAAACATAAATAGAACAACACAGATTTACCCAGTTTTGGCAAAACCCTGCCTACGTTCTGCCCCCAAGATTTCTACTAGAAATTAAGTTGTCAGACGCTTACACATAAACTCGCGACACCCGCTATCAACTAATCTAACTCTCTACTCAAAACTCCGCCACAACTCTGCCATTGAGTTGCGAATTCTCGAACTACACCATAGAAGTTCGTCTCTTAGTCACACGACTAGAATTTACGAAAGTTTAAAAGAGAAATACAAAGTAAAAACAACTAAATAAAAATAAAAACCTTAAATTAAAATTTGAAGCCCAAAATAAAGACCGACCCAATTTAAAAGTTAAAAGAGAATCCCCCTATTTCTTGTTTATTTCTTCGGCTTGTATCCTTTTTCGTATCTGCTTCTTTTTCTTTTGCTTGAGAACGTTCGATCCTCTTTTGAAAATTTAGGGCTTTTGGAAATCTGTTGAATTCGCCGCTTGTTTTTCGAGCAATTGAAGTGATTTTCTTTGCTTTTCTCTGTCAATCGTCTCCTATCTTCGATTTGCTTTGGGCTGCTTCACTACATGGAATTCGATTTGAATAAATCTGGTATGCGATTTTGCTTTGTTACTTTCGTTGATATGCTTGAACTTGATGCATGATAATGCCGATGATGATTGGGTTTTATAGGGTTGAAAACCCTAAATTATCGTTTGATTTTTTTTTTAAATTAATCTGTTACCTTTTTCTCTACCGTTCGATTTGTTTTAGATTTTGTTCCGTTCTTTTATGGTTTTACTTCGGCCACTTTGAATTAGTGATATTATTTTGATTTCAGCACTAACGTGTTCGATATTATTTGGACTTGTTTGAACTATACCTAATTCATCACGGTTTTGATTCTTTGGTGTTTTGAATTTAAGTTGAATGATGTTACATGCTCTAGTTTGAATTTTCTGACTTGAGATCGACTTCGTTTATTTACTCACGGCTTCATATGAAATTCTTTTCTTTACTGCTGGCATATCCATATGAACTTGCTGTATCACCATATATGTACATACATACATATGTGTGTGTGTGTATATGTTTGTTGATCTGCTGTTGCCTCTGGTTGTGATTTACTCGAGTCTGATCTTTGTTTGCATTGCTTCGAGTCGTGCGCACTTGATTTGTGCACTTGTATCCAATGTGCTACTTGCTGTATGAACCTAAAACTTTTGTCACATGCTTGCTTTGTTTGTGATCTGGTTGCACTAATTGTTGGTCTTCATGTATATTGATGTCATCTTTGTAGCATTGTGTCTTCCGTTGAAGTGTTGCATTCGCCACTTCGTACATTTGAGCACTTTTAGCTTCTGATTATTCATGCTGGTGCTTTTGAACTCATATATGTGTATACATATATATGTGCATATATGCATATATGTTTTTGTGGACTTTTTGAAACTGTCTGCATGTCACTGAACTGGTTTATTTGCTCCACTTCATATGTGCACTTGATTTTAGTCTGGATTTAAATGAACCTTTGAGCTGCACTGTGGTTGAAGGTCTATCCAGTTACATTAAGTCTGAATGCATTTGTTTCCTTGTTCTTGTGTCTGACTATATGTGTTTACACTGAGTTGTTTCTTCGAGACATATCATCTTGTTCAGTGTATATGGACTTATGCCTGGTCGGGTTGATTTACATTAATGTTGTGTTCATTTGTTTGGGGCTTTTGTTTCCAGTTCTAGTGCACATGCCTTGTGATTCTCTTGTCATGTTGTATATGTCTTGCTCAATCTGGTAGCTGCAGTGTCTTGCAATCTAGGCCTGCTTGATTCGAAGTCTAGTCTCATGATCACCTCAGTTTTGTATTGAATGTTGTTGTACTCGGTCTGTATATATGTAATCTTTCCATTTATTGAACATGATACATGATTGTTGAGCTACTTTTGGTCTGTGTTGCTCATGTACTTCATGGTTAATTTGGATCCAGTCTTGTTTCACTTCATTGTTCACTGGTCTTTGATCTGCTGGTCTTCATGGGTCTGCACTTGTGTTGTCTTTATTTTTCCTTGCTCGCTAATCTGGTTGAAATTTGTGGCCTTGGTTTCTTTGTAGTCTAGTATAGGTTGAGTTGCATCCCTGATGATCTTAATGTTTAGTTGCTGTGCACTTTTGTTTCACTGGCTTGAGTTTTAGTTCATTGATGATGCTCTGGTTGAAGTTGTTTCATGACTCCATTGTCGGGTCTGTTCTCATTTGTACACATTTGTGCACTTGTTGGCATGGTTGGAGTCTTAATACATTTTTGTTTTCGTTTTTGGGTTTTGCTGGCTTCATGTGTACATCACTTTATATCCGTGTTGTTTGCAGTTTGAAGTTTTGCATACACTTTCATTTGGATTTGTGTTTTGCATTGCATTTGAGTTGAATCCCGCTTACAGCTCAGGTTTGACCTTGTGCTCACTTGTCCCTATAGTTCTATCAAGTGTATATCGGTGTGCATGGCCTTGTGGCATGTATAGTGATACACTGTGCATGTCACAAGCTGTTCGCGTATGATAAATTCAGAATAAGTATGGCGACGAACAACCCAAATAACCGAGGCAAATAATATTTTCAAAAGCACATTCTATTTTACACTGCAAAAATATTTATCTTTCAATTTTACCGCGTCAGTGCTTATTTTACAAATCACTTAGATGCTGGATTCAATCTGGAATAGACTTGAAGATAAATACGAGTGAATTAGTGATATGTAGTGAGGTGAACATTGTAAATTGAAAATTGTGATGTAATCGAAATTGCATCGTAATTGAAATTGTGTGTATATAGTGAGAGATCAAATTTATACTATTCAAAATTGTAATAAAATATTTGTTTGAATAAAATATCTGTTTGAACTTAAATTCTGTTTATTTGATTCAGCAAATATTTATTTAACTATGTGAAAATAAAATAGTACAATAACAAATACATTTAAATGAATATGTATATATATATATATATGTTTGTTATCATCAAACAAAAATAATATACTAGCATATCCCACAATCTCTCCCTTTTGATGATAACAAACATATATTTAAGATTTCAATTTATTAAATGTATTTGATCATTCAATTTGCTCCCCCTATTTGAATGCTCCCTCTCTACACAAAGCTCCCCCTTCATAAATGCACAAAAATAAATGAAAATATGCTAACGAACATAGATGCAAATAGAAAATACAAAACAAAATATTTGACCTTTATTTGCCAAAATCTTAACTTTTCTCTTCCTTTTTGTTATCAGCAAAAGAGTAATAGTGTTTGAAATATAGAGATAAAATGATAGACATCAATACAACATTAATACCCGATCGAGTATAAATATTAAATTTCAATAAAAAATCAAACAAAAATCATAAATACTCTGTTAGGCGCATATTCTACTTTAGAATGACATGGATGATGTAAAACCAACTATTTGTATCTATTTGTGGTGTATTTATATTAGGAATTTGAATATCTACTAACCACGCATAACCGTTAGGACTTTTAAATGAGGTTCGTAGTATTCCCAATTTTTATAAAAAAATAAAATAAAAAAATGAATTGAAGCATCTTCTAACCACGCATAACCTAAGGACTTTTAAATGAGATTAGAATCAACTTGTCTATTGAATAATCAATTTGATATGTGTTCCATACATGCATAACCGTGAGGACTTTTAAATGAGCATGAAAGCACATAATAAAAAATTCCAAGTAATCCACCCATGCATAAACACGAGAATTTTTAAATGAGAGTGAATACTTTGGATGTTTATATTGCTAAAAATAAAATAAAATAAAAAATGAATGATTTCCTTTTAAAAAAGTACGTTATTTTGACATACTATATTGGATTTTGATGAGTGATGGTCGTTACAAATATGATAGAAATAGAGATGGCCATGGAATTTTTACCAATCAAAAGTTATTATAAATCTTGTTTAAATTTTTAAAGAAATTTACTAAATATACCGTCTCAAGTTATAATATATGATTAATATCAACATTTGTCACTTTTTTAATCACTATTTATCTTTTCGATAATCAGTGGGGAGTCAGATTAGTTAATGTAGTCATTTAAGATCAAATCCAAAAATAATAAAATCAAATTTTCTAAAATGACTAATCTAAAACAAGGTCAACAAAAAACTATTTTTTGAAAGGGGTTTATAAAAAAAAAATAACAGCTAATTGAAGATCAGTTGAAGTGAAAAATATGTAGATATTTTCTTTGAAAACGATGCAACCACTGAATGTCTCAATATAAATTACGTTCCTCTAGTAATTTTTCTATCAACTAGATTACCAGTGTAATGTACATCCAAATTTCCTTTGACTCAAGTTTATCATTAGTTAGATGTTATAGACCAGACGGTGAAGTTGCAGTAATTACCTTAAAATCTTTTTATACATTTTAAATGAAATTCTTTTGGATTTGAATTGAAATCATGCCAATAAAAAAACAGTGAACGTGGTGTCAGTAGTAAAATAACAAAATGTATCCACGTATATCTAGAGTGACCATAAATCAATTCAAGACAATATTTCTTATTTTCAAAACTAGCAGCATCATTACTCCAAACATATCTATATGAGATAATTCAAAAAATTCTAGAGATTCTTATAGTGTTCTCTTCATAAAAGGATAATTGGCCAACAATTTTTAATAAGTCAGAATCAAAATCAACTTTCATTTCTTTATCACATAACTTGCTGATTTAACTCAAATTATGGTGTAGATTTTCATATTTAATAAATCGTTCAAAATAAATATACCGTTACTTATTTTACCTTCACAATAATTTTTTGTTGTTCCCCATTGTGATTCTGCCACCTTTATATTCGGCTAAGGAGCTTTGATTTATCGCCCATCGTGTGCCTGAAATAGCCAGAATCCAGGTAACACTATTGTTGTTACACTATTGTTGTTCCTTTGCCTGCCACCACACCTACACCTGACCTATTTGTTTTTATAGGTCCATAGTTGTTAGTGGCAAAAGATTTTGAAAAATATGTTTGTGTAGATCCAATACTATTTATATTTGTTCATTTTGGCACCCAGATTTGTTTAACTTTAAGGGATTTTATATTCGTGCCTTTTGGAACCCAAATTGGTACAGTTTTTATGTTTTGGGGTCTATACCAATAATTATTTTGAGTGTGTCCCATTTTTCTGCAAATTGTGCACTTTGAATTGACTTGATTAATTTCACATCGAATATGTTCAGATTGATTATACCCAAGTCCTTGTCTAACAGGATTGGCAGTTTGTTTCCCTAATAGCATATTTAACGATCTTTCTCCTTTTGAAAATTTTTCTAAAGTTGTAGACATTTTTTGGACTTGTGTTTTAAGAGATTCATTTTCATTTAATAATTGAGTGCACTTTTTAATAGAATTTTCTCTCATAGTATTTTCACTTTCTTTCAAACTCTGAATTTCATTTTCAAATGATTTAATTTTAATTTCTGATCTTTTAATTTCTTCTTTAGATGATAGACACTTATCACACTTAGGGCTCTTAGTGTGATAGTTTTTAACCAATTGATCAAGTTTTTTTATTTAAATCTATCAAAATATCTCTTTGTGATTTAATTTTAGCATATTTCTCCATAAGTCTTTCGAAATAGCCACTTACTTCGTGAAAATATATAAGTAGTTCCGAGTGAGTAAGTTTTGATACCTCGCTTGGCTCGTCATCATCGTTATCAGTTATATCACCTTGAAGACAGAAATCTGCTTTTTCACTCTCACTGCCAGTGCTTTTTCCATCAGTTTCACCCCAAGTGGCTACAAAACTTCTTCTTTTCGGTTTCTTTCCTTGGTTGATTCAATTCTGTGGATAATTGGATTTGATATGACCGGGTTTGTTGCACTTGTGACATATGATCTCTCGCTCTTCTGAGTTATCTAGTGCTTTGACTGTTCTGCTTTTCTATTTTCAATTTAGAGCCGGGTTTCCGCATATGCGGTTCCACCTTTTGAATTAGTAGCACCAGCTCAGCAGCTCCATCATCATCAACATCATCATCGCCACTTTCCATTATTCCTTTAAGAGCTATTGATTTCTTTCGTGTATCACCTCCTTTGCGTTCTTTCTTAAATTTGATTTCTAGCTCGTAAGTGTTGATATTTCCGATGAGTTCTTCGACTTTGATTTGTTTCAGATCTTTTGATTATTGAATGGCTGTAACTTTCGCTTCAAAACTTTGTGGAAGGACTCTGAGGTTTTTCGGACTATTTCCAACCCTGTTTATGATTTTCTGAGAGCTTTTGCTTTGTATACAATATTGGAAAGTCGTCCATACATCTCTTTGAAATTTTCATCCTTGGTCATTGTGAAATTCTCGTATTTGCTACTAAGCATGGCAAGGCGAGATTCCATGACTTGAGATGTTCCTTCGTAAGTCACTTCAAGTGTGTGCCAGATTTCCTGGAAAGTTAGACAATGTGAGATATGATTAAATTCAATTTGATCCAATGGACATATAATAGAATTCATAGCTTTAACATTAGCATTCTGTAGTTTATTTTCTGGATCTATCCATTGATCCATCCGTTTATCTATTTCCTGATTATCTATCACTATAAATGGTGACCTACAACCTGTCTCAACCATATTCCAAGCATTAATGGTTTCCAAAAAAAAAAATTCATTCTATTTTTCTAGTATGCATATTCACCATTGAACATTGGTGGCCTAACTATGGACTTTTAAAAAAAATTAAAATAATAATTTGTTTTTGAAAAATAAAAATTTTAAAACAAAAATTGAATTTTGTTCCTAGTACTGATACCACTTGTAGGATCGATTTCACCATAGAGGAGGGAAGGGGTGAATAGAGTGATACTAATAATTATAAAAATTAAGCAGAAATATAAAAAATAATTATAGAACTGATAATAGCAGAATAATAGCAACATGGGTAATAGTAGAATATTAAAAACTGAAATAGAACAACATAGATTTACCAAGCTTCGGTAAAACCCTGCCAACATGTTGCCCCAAGGTTTCTACTAGAAATTAAGTAGTCAGACACTTACTCACATAAACTCGCAACACCCGTTATCGACTAACCTAACACTACGCTCAAAATCCCACCATAACTCAGCCACTAAGTTGCGAATTCTCGAACTACACCATCGTAGTTCGTCTCTTAGTCACACGACTAGAATTTACAAAAGCTTAAAAGATAAATGTAAAGTACAAAACAACTAAATAAAAATAGAAACCCTAAATTAAAATTGAAAGCCCAAAATAATGACCGACCCAATTTAAAAGTTAAAAGAGAACCGCCCTTTTGCTTGTTTATGTCATCGGCATGTATCCTTTTTCGTATCTGTTTCTTTTTCTTTTGCTTGAGAACATTCGATCCTCTATTGAAAATTTAGGGCTTCTGGAAATTTGTTGACGTCGCAACTTGTTTGTCGAGCGATTGAAGTGATTTGCTTCACTTTGCTCAGTAAATCGTCTCCTATCTTCGATTTACTCTCGGCCGCTTCACTACTTTAAGTTCGATTAGAATAAATCTGGTATGCGATTTTTCTTTTTTACTTTCATTGATATGCTTGAACTCGATGCATGATAATTCCGATGATGATTGGGTTTTATAGGTTTGAAAACCCTAAATTATCATTCGAATATATTTTTTGAATTTGTCTGTTACTTTTTGATCTACCGTTCGATTTTGCTTGGTTTCTTATGATTTAGTTAGACTAGTTCAAATTCTTATATTCTTTTTCTTGATTATCACGGCTTGCATTGCTTTAGATTTGTATCGTTCTTTTCTGGTTTGACTTCGTCCACTTTGAATTTGTGATATCATTTTGATTTCGACACTGAGTTGTTCGATACTAACCGGACTTATTCGACCCATGCCTTACTCACCACGGTTTGATTCTTTGGCATTTTGAATTTATACTAACTGCGGTTACATTCTCTAGTTTGAATTTGCTGACTTGAGATTGACTTGGTTCATTTACTTACGGCTTCATGTGAATTTCTTCTCTTTACTACTGGCATATCCATAAGAACTTGCTGTATCACTATATATGCACATACATACATATGTGTGTGTGCATATATGCGTTGTTGATCTGCTATTGCCTCTGGTTGTTATTTACTCGAGTCTGATCTGTGTTTGCATTGCTTCGAGTCATATGTACTTGATTTGTGCACTTGTATCCAATGTGCTACTTGCTGTATGAACCCGAACTGATGTCAACTGCTTGCTTTGTTTATGATTTGGTTGCACTTACTGTTGGTCTTCATGTATATTGATGTCACCTCTGTTGCATTGTGTATTCGGTTGAAGTATTGCATTCACCACTTTGTACATTTGAGCATTTTAGCTTCTGATTATTCATGTTGGTGCTTTTGAACTCATATATGTGTATACATACATATGTGCATATATGCATATATGTTCATGTGGTCTTTTTGAAACTATTTTCATATCATTGATCCGGTTTATTTTCTCCACTTCATATGTGCATTTGATTTTAGTCTGGATTTAAATGAACCTTGAGCTACATTGTGGTTGATGGTCTGTCCAGTTACTTTAAGTCTAAATGCATTTGTTTCCTTGTTCTTGTGTCTGACCATATGTGTTTGCACTAAGTTGTTGCTTCGAGGCAGATAATCTTGTTCAGTGTATCTGGACTAGTGCCTAGTCAGGTTTAGTTACATTGATGTTGGGTTCATTTGTTTGAGGCTTTTATTTCCATTTATGGTGCATATACCTTGTGATTCTCTTGTCGTGTTGTATACGTTTTGTTCAATTTGGTAGCTGCAGTGTCTTGTAATCTAGGCCTGATTGATTCGAAGTCTGGTCTCATTATCACTTTAGTTTTGTATTGAATGTTGTTGTGCTCTGGTCTATATATATGTGTTTGCGCCAAAATTGGTCACAAATCCAAAATACCGTGAAAGCACCAGTGTATGAACACAAACCAATGATATTCAAGCACAAATATCAGATCTCAGTAAATATCAAACAACAATTCAGAAATAATGAACAGAGACACAAGTTTTATAGTGGTTCGGCTATCTCCGGCCTACGTCCACTCCAAAGTTTTATCCTTTTATTGATTATCCTTCATGATTACAGATGATTACAACAGTAAATATGAAGAATTTCCAGTATAACAGCAGTATTGAAGTGTAGAAATGAATCCGGCAGAGTCTGGAGGTTGAAAGGCCAAAGATCCAAGAGATCCATTTTCTGAATGACCAGGGGCTCTATTTATAGGCGTAGGATGTTGATATTTCGCTGAAATCCGGGAGACCTCTTCTGGCACGTGAGGGGTCCCACATGCCCGGCCTCAGGAAATTTGGGCCCACTTTGGATCGATTCGAACTCCATTCAAATCGATCAGAAAATCATCCAATCGAGTTGAAATTTGGTGTGGACATTCTTCAACATGTATGTAAGCTCCTGTAAAAATTTCATTGCATTTGGATCAGTGGATCCTGAGTTATGATCGATTCGAGTTTGGATTGTCTGTTGCCTGTCGTCTTCGAATCCATTGCTTCGAATCCATCTCCTTCGACTCGATCCAAAATGCGTGCGCATCAATGACGTGTCGCGAAATCCCTGGGTCGATCCACCTTTGTCGCCGTGTTGAACGTTTCTTTCCTGAAGACGCGCTCGTATCCATGTTTTGCACCTCAGTTCGTATCCATCTCTTCGTATCGCTCTGACCATTTCCTTCGTATCGATCGTTTCGAATAGATACGAACGTTGTCCCTAAGTCCTTCGAATCCATGAAGCCGACACCCCGCGTATCCTTCTCGAACGCCCTCTTCGTATCGATAGGTATGAATCCAGAATCACAAAACTTCTACTTCCTTTTCGTATCGATCCAACGCTGACCAATACGAAGGACTTCTGCGCATCCATCGCATTACTCTACAACGACGTGAAGTGCATCGATTCGAGACAAACTCCTACATTTCCTCTTGATCGATACGAAGTGTATCGATTCGAACCATCACCTGATGTGAACTTCACTGAGCTGAATCCATACCAATCGATACGAACGGTATCGATACGAAGTCCTCACTTCCTGATCGATACGAAGTGTATCGATTCGAACCTTCCTTGCGTGCTGATGGATACGAACATTATGTTCTTCCTACCTTGCATCGATCATATCTCCTTCATACGAACTCTGATTAACCTGAAATTTGAAACATAGCCTTTCCTAGTCCTTATCATCATCTCCAATCAATTTCGTCCCGATCGGAGCTCAACCAAATTTTGACGTTCATCGATTGCAGCCTTGTTTCCAATCAATCTCCAATCCCGATATCCCTCATTCCTTACCTATTTTTTGATATTCCAGTTTTGACCACAAAATGGGATAATATATGTAATATGTCCATTTTATTGAACATGTTACATGATTGGTGTGCTGCTATTGGTCTGTGTTGCTCCTGTACTTCATGGTTGATTTGGGTCTGGTCTTGTTTCATTTCACCGTTCACTGGTCTTTAATCTGTTGGTCTTCATGGGTCTGCACTTATGTTGTCTTCATTTTTCCTTGCTCACTGATCTGGTTGAAATTTGTGGCTATGGTTTCTTTGTAGTCTGGTATAGGTTGAGTTGCATCCTTGATGATCTACATGTTTAGTTGCTGTGCACTTTGTTTAATTGGCTTGAGTTTTAGTTCATTGATGATGCTTTGGTTGAAGTTGTTTCATGACTCCACTGTCGAGTCTGTTCTCATAAGTACACATTTGTGCACTTGTTAGCATGGTTGGAGTCTTGATAAATTTGTGTCTTCATTTCTGGGTTTTGCTGGCTTCATGTGCACATCTGTGATAACCTGGAATTTTTGATATTTGAAATCAGAATATTTAATTGATTTTAAATATTCAAAAGTTAATTTTCAACTTGAATTTCAAATATCACTATTTGTTTGACAAATAAACTATTGAATTAAATAATTGGAAATCAGGTAAAATATGAATTTTGAGATTTCGAGTCTGCTGACAATAATTTGAAGGTTTATAAAATTTATATTCATAGTGCTAGAGGTAATAGAACTTTTAAAATTGAATTTAAACGGTTTTGTTCAAGTTTTAAAAATATATCATTTAAATCGATATTTAAAATAGCCTTTCGAAGCATAGTCTCAAAATTTGACGAAACTAGTTCCATTGAATCCGTAATAATATTTTATTATCGGGTTTCAAATTTCGAAGCATTCGGAGTTGTCGCGTGATCATACGATAGATAAACGCGTTGAAATTTATATTGGAAATTTAATATAATTACAGGGTCCAAATAGCTATCTTCTCCATACGACCGAATTAGGACGCGAAATATTTTCCATTGCATTCAGAATAGGCGTATAACCTTATAAACGCCTAGCAGCATGCCTCGATAGGAAGTATAAATTTTAAAATTCATATTGAAGACGATTTAAATTTGAATTTAAATTTAAATATAAATAATATTATTGCATTAAAATATTGTGGCAAGCCTTTGTAGACACGTATGGAAATTTATCGCACGTGTCCTTCCTGGTTTACACGCGTTCGTTTTAAAAAAATGGGAAATAAAATATATGGCCGAACTTTGATTTGGTATCTCCAGTTATTCCCAGATCGAAATCAAAAATAAAAAATCGAATTCCTCATTCGATAAAAAAAGGGCTGAATTTAAAGAAGAATCGCTGCCTTCAAATAAATACATCGAATCCCTTTTCCTTTCAAATCGAAATCGTGTCCTCAAAATCAAATTCAAAATTCTCGAAGCTGAAGGGAAAACCCATTCAGCATCTGATCGTGTCTGGGATAGGGGTATCGATTAGAGTCATCGCGAGTAGCTCACGATGCTGGGTGAAGCAGAGATGAGTCGATTTTGGGACGCGATAAGGCATACGTTCGCGGTGGACCTAGACTCGGACTGGGCTCGTGATTGGAAGATTCGAGCAAGGAAGGGTCGACCGAAGGTCGCGAGGCGACTTGAAGGAAGATTCATGTCTTTTGAGCATGATAGTTTGGCGAAGTCTTGGTCGAGAACGCAATGGGAAGTTTGGATTTGAGTTTGGTAGCCAAGGTCGAAGCTGCGATGGCGATAAGTGTGGGTTGCTGTTCGATTTGATAAGGTATAAATTGTATCCTTAATTTAATTCAATACATATGAAAATATCAATATATCTAAAAAAAGAAGATATATTCATGCATGTTTTATTATTTGTGAAAACAGAAAAAAAAATATTTTTTTACAGTAGGATATATAAAAGCCCTTCTGTTTTAATTTAATATATATAGAAGATTTTGGAAAATAAAAGGAGATTTTAAAGGTTAAAAGAATTTATATAAGTTAGATTTTTATGAAATCTATGTAGGTATATATATATATATATATATATGCCATTTCAAAAGAAAATAAATATACATAGTTTTAAGGTTATTAGTTTGTTTTACAATAACGTATTATGATGATTAGCTTGTTTAATTAACCTATTTAAATTTTAGTCACTAGAAATATTAAAAGAAATTAGTTCAAAGTCAAATTATTAGTTTGAAATAAATCATTGGTTAATTAAATTTATCAAATGGAAATTTAATTGTTCGATTGTTTCAAATATTAATAAAATCATCTAATGTCTGTACAAGGTCTAAATCATGGTGAATCAAGCCAATATGGATCGGATTGCGAATTAAAGGTCAAAGGTGAGTTAATCTCACTCCTTTGGATTTCCTTTTAAATTTAAATAGTTAAATTTAAATTATTGGTTGTTTTATTGAATTGATAATTTATAATCAGCTTGGATGTGATATGTTATATTATGTATATATATTGGAGTAATTGATTTCCTGCAATATATAGCGAATGAGACCCTATGCGCCCCGCATAATAGCGGATGACCCTTTATACCGCGATATCCCCTCGAAGGGGATTATTATTTTAAATTGTTGTGCTAACATCTGTGGATGCAGGGAAACAAGTTGGAGGGATCCAATGGATTCCTTAAAAGGTTGAATTTATTTTATATTCAGTAATGTGATTTGTGTGATAATATATGATGGATTATATTGGGAATTGAAATTATTGAATACTATGGATTGGTTGCATATATATTGGTATTTGAGAAAAATGAAATCTGTATAAAGTTGGATTTTCAAAGGAAATAAAAAGGGAAATTTTTAACTAAAATAATTAAAGTGAATTCAAATAAATTAAAGTAACGAATTTGGGCAAGGGATAACGGTTTGATTTTAAATCCAATATAATAAATTCAAGAATGAGAAAAATAGGATTTTGAATAAATGTGCAAAGGATTTTATTTAAAATAAGGACGTAAGCAGTATTATTTTATAAGTACGAAGATTTTTTTTTTAAAATTCAAGATTTAAATGAGTTTGGGAAAAATAAAAGGAGAACTTTGAAATAAAGTATGAAATTGGTATTTTCAGTTTAAATAAGATTTTAAATCATAATAAAGGAGTAAATCTGAAATTAATGGGTTTGAAATAAATTGAGTAAATAAAGGAATTTTTTTAAAATAGAGTAAATTTTGGAAATCAAATTTAGAAATTGATCTAGTGTTTGAAACTATGTTTTAAAAAGAGAATGAGACTATGGAATTTATAAACTGGGTTTATAAGGTGAAATAAGATGTCAGAGATAATTTGGAAGTATAAATTCAGGATGAGAATTTATAAGGGAAGGGTGATTTGTTTAAAAATAAATAGTGGTTTAATTTTAAAGGTGTGGAAAGGAAAGTGTATTTCCCTGAGAAGCCAAGTATATGTTCAAAGAAATATTTCTAAGTATAAGTTAGAGGTTTTAAAGTTGTTTAAAAGAATGTTTTAGAAAGAAATTATTATTTAGTGGTTTAAAATTTTAAAGGTAAATATTTATTAAGTTAGTTATAGTAATAATTATTTTAAAGTTAATCGGTATTATGATTTAAAAGACAATTATTAAATATTTATGTTTTATAAAGTAGTTTTATTTAAAGGAAGTTTGGAAAAAGTTTTACTTGAAAATTAGTATAGAATTTCATAACTTTTATTTAAAATTTGTTTTGACTTAAGTTTTACATGAGAATTTTCTTTATAAATTTCATAGATAGTATTTAAATAAAGTTTAAAGTAGTTTTTATTTTAAATGTTTTCAAGTTTATATTTTTGTATAAAGTGATTTGAATTATTTTAAAATCTAAGTATTAAGACTTGGTGATTTCAAGGGAAATAAAACAATTGGGTGGGAATTTATTTCCGGAAGAGAAAAGTGATTTGAAAGCTATTTTTCAAAAGGATTAAAGTGTTGGAAAATATCTTGCGAAGATATTTTAAAATAAATAATTTGGAAAATTATTAAGGCCTGATGGTTATTTGTGGATGTTATTTGATAGTTAAATAGCCGACAATATTGGCCAATACGCTAATCGTTTCGAAGAGACCGAGATTGGGATTAATTTCTCGATAACCACTTCGATCCGGTTTGAACTTTTTCATGAGGACGACAAGAGCTCGAAGTCGAAGATGGAGCGGTGAAGTGCAATGGCTAATCGCTACTAATCCTGAGGGTGATTCCAAAATGGATGCAGTAGGAGTAGTGCCTTCGGTTACGTTCGGACCCAAAACGGACTTGTATGGATGAATGCTTTTAGAACATTGCCAGGAGGACGATAAGCATTCTAAGTGAATGTGTGCTAAATAGGTAATGCATAGCTTCGAGCCTCATCAACTAGGAATGGTAGGAGATTCTCTGGAAGAGATATGGGGTTCTGCTTTTGGTGGCAACTAAAACAGGGGTGGTGCAGAAAGGCTAAGTGGCTAGCAGCCAATTAGGGTAAGGTCACCCGTGTCTAGATGTCCCTTTATTTCGGCTGTGTGGGCGGTTGCTGATCCCAATCGCGGGGTGATCTTATTCGGGCTATCCAGTAAGGGGTAGCTTCGGTCTTGTGAAGTAGGGGATCATGGTGGATTCTCTGTACGGTGATCTAGACCACGTATTGTGACGGGCGGTACCCCAATAGCCCTGCCATCGATGGAAAACTAATCTCCAATAAGTGCCTTCGGACTTGTTTGTATACCTATTATGCTGGACTTTAATGAATGTAACAATTTCGGCTATTTGAATAAGTATTTGTATATAGACACTATTATAATATCAGAGAATTTGATAAGAAATGTTTTGGGTATCATAAGGTAAAAACCAGACATGTTTATTTACGGCGTGGTCTTTCGAGATACCTTTGATTTCGAAAGGATTTTGAAAACTCTAATAATCCAATTGACTATGTTTTCTCATGCTGGTTTTCCATACTGACTTGGGTGTTATTTTATTTATAATGCTCGGGTCAGATCGAGTATTATACAGCACAAATTCTGGATGGACTACTATGGAGCTTAGGGGATGTGCTCGATGGTGAGACGTATCACACGTACTTGATATATATCCCGATGTGAAGTATAGGCTGTATAGTTTGCTTTTGGGTGAGGACAAGTTGTTACAACTGTCGAGTAGTTGGCTGTTGTTTGTATGTACTCTGGTAATGTAATACAGTTACAGTTCTTTATATAAAAGTCTGTTGTTATATATTATATGTTATTCCGCTGCGTTTGTGAGATTCTGATGTTGTTTTCTATTTCTTCTTCTACCTCTTTCTTCTTTATCCCTAATGGATCGGTTTTCCCGCATTCGATTGTTTGGCATTTGATACAGTGGACATATTGATGTCGATTTTCGAGCGTCGAAAAAAATCGGGTCGTTACAACATCACTTTATACCCATATTGTTTACTGTTTGAAATTTTATGTACATTTTCATCTGGATTCGTTTTTTGTATTGCACCTGAGTTGAATCCAGCTTATAGCTCGGGTTAGACCTTGTGCTCACTTGTCCCTATGGTTTTATCAAGTTTATATCGGTGTGCACAGCCTTGTGACATGTACAATGATACACTGTGCATGTCACAAGCTGTTCATGTATGATGAATTCAGAATAAATATGATGACGAACAACCCAAATTACCGAGGAAGATAATATTTTCATAAACACATTCTATTTTACACTGTAAAAATATTTATCTTTCAATTTTACTGCGTCAATGTTTATTTTACAAATCACTCAGATGCTGGATTCAATCTAGAATAGAGTTGAAGATAAATACGAGTGAATAAGTGATATGTAGTGAGCTGAACATTGTAAATTGAATATTGTGATGTAATCGAAATTGTATTGTAATTGAAATTGTGTATATATAGTGAAAGCTCAAATCTGTACTATTCAAAATTGTAATAAAATATTTGTTTGAATAAAATATTTGTTTGAATTTAAATTCTGTGTTATTTATTTAATTCAGAAAATATTTATTTAATTATGTGAAAATAAAATAGTACAATAAAAAATACATTTAAATGAATATATATATATATATATATATGTTTATTATCATCAAACAAAAATCATATTCTAGCATATCCAACAGAAACCAACCGGCTACTCTCGCCAGGTCTAGTTGATCTATAGGATAAATCATACATCGATAGGTAAAAGAGTGTGGATCGTCGGTAATGTGTCGTAAAACTGTCTCCAACAGCCTCACTAAGATACCAATATGCACCAAACACCAAGGAATATGATAATAGTGAAAATCTTCGCCCGCCAAGCATTCTAGCAATCTGTATAAAATCAAAATCGATATATATACTAGCATGAAATGGATGTCATATAATCTTCCATCTAT
Organism: Allium cepa; assembly: GCA_030765085.1. Classification (NCBI taxonomy): domain Eukaryota; kingdom Viridiplantae; phylum Streptophyta; class Magnoliopsida; order Asparagales; family Amaryllidaceae; genus Allium; species Allium cepa. The sequence goes on along the minus strand of CM060942.1, from coordinate 613,970,076 downwards.
ACATCCTCAAATTGATCTGGTTGTGGGCAACTAAATATACATGGCGGGATTCATTACCATAGGCCCCCTGTTACTCGTGCACCAAAATGACAAATGAGGGAAGAAATTAGATGCATCCGTGGTCAATGTGACGAAATGAAAGTTCCCGAAGTACTCAAAATATCATTACTGTAATAACTCTCAAAAATCATACAAAGAAATCCGTGACTTCGAAATAGCACATTGCGCGTGTAGACATCTGCAAAGATACACAAGAATAGGCGTACCCCAATCGTACATAACAACACTATCGAAATCCAAAAGAGATACGACCTCAATAACTTGACCGGTAAACTACTGCTGGTGGTGTTGAGAAACAAGTTCCTCATGAGGTATAAAACAAATAATCTAGCAAGCTCCAAATAGTGCTTTAGAGAATAACCGCTTCGTATGCTATACATGGCAACAGTAATCGCGCTGACTCGAATAGTGCCAGTGGTCAAATACGATGCATGCGAAGTGTTAACATGTGGAAGAAGATCCTGAACAAGTGTGGGATCACACCATTGAACGACATATGGAATCAATGGAAAAGCGGCCACTCCTATGCTAATGTCGGTAAGCATAGAAAAGCCAAACAGTGTAATTCCTAGCTCACCGCAAGAAAAATGAAATTTATGAGTGATTTTATACCACCGTAAAGCAATAGCAGCGCACAATTGCACATGACCTTTAATAACTTTATTGATGCGTAGAATTGTAAATTACATAAAAAGTTAAAGTAAGCTATAATAAACTAACGGGTTTTTTAACATGAACTGTTCATTTGATTACCTAAAAAACAATAGAATCCAAACTCATGTAGAAGTGCTTCGACTCTAGTAATGCTTGCCAAATTCTTATGAAAATACCTTACGGTGTTCGCTAAAGAACCCCGCGAACGGATATTCCATGACTGTTTAAGTTAAACGAATTCGTAAGTATAAATTTAAAGTGATAATTTACTTTAATCCTTTTAAAAAATACTTACAGCCAAACTCATTTGTGCGGTGATATGCACTTTGTCTTCTTGAAGCACCCGAAAGTTAGTATGCGTAGGAAACTTCGCCGCTAAGGTTCGTATTTTTTAAAACTATTAGCTCGGCAACTTCGTCACGGAAATCTGTCGCACTTCCCTGCACGTCCTGCCCACTCGACCACCCTTGTGGCTTCCACAACCCCGCGAAGGTGACGACCGCCTTCTCCTTCGACTCCGCTTTGATTCTCAAGATTTCGGTGGCCTCGAGCAAATCTTCTACTCCATACTCATGACCATATAGCACGATAATCAGACCTTCGTCGTTACGACTGTCGCCTTCGCCGCCGCCGCCGGTATTGCTACTTTCTTCGTGCATGAACTTTTTCACGACTTTTTTTAGTAATCTAAACATTTGTGCAGGCGTAGATCCCAAAAGCAAGCTTTAATTTGGGTATAGACTTAAGGATTTAGATGTTTGAAAGTGTAAATTGACGAAAATGAGGAGTGGAGGTTTGAGCTTCGGATTGGAATGCTGAAGGAGGCGAGACGAATGATTTTTTGTGGCGCGCCGTTATAAACTTATAACGGCGAAGACTTCGCTGTTATAAATCCTATCAATTATTTAATTTTATTGGTTCGTGACATGTTTTGCAGTTAACTTAGTGCGCAGCTCGTTTGTTCAGTCGAAAAGCAGAAAAGGGAGTGAAGTGGACATGTTGGATTGTTGGCCATGTTCTTATATATATATATATAGTTTGGTGTATTATAATTCTGGTAATTAAAGCACATAAATTTTCAGTATATACTATGCTATAACTTCTATGTACTAATTACGCAGAGAGTGTGTACTTTTTGATCGAACAAGTGAGCTGCTTTATTTTTTATTATTGATTGGGAACGTTGAAATACGACACTGAGTTTGTAACACAGTATTTGCAGGACGGTTACACTCTTAGATGTGCACATATACAAAAATTCAATTGTATATGAGTATTGACGCAGCGCTAATATGGAAAAACAGATGTAACTGTGAAAGTGGCGATCGATGGATTGAAGTATACCGAAAGGCCCAAATTCGTTGATCCGAAGATACCGAATTCTAGCTATCTCTGACACGTTGATTGCGCACGATACCGTGAAGAGAGATCTACAATTCTTCGAGCGTTGATCAAGCGCACTTGATTTTGCGAATTGGCTTCAACGAACGTTGATTCGAGCGCACTCGAATACCGTAGGTGGAGATAGGAGATCACACTCAACAACCGATTTAATGAAAGCACAAAGTTATCAAACAAGAATTTATTCAAAATGAACCAAGTTTTACAATGACCCCAACTCGTCTATTTATAGGCTACAACACACCACACAACACATTACAACACCACCGACCTACCATAGGTCATTAACGACCTAAAAAAAACAAGACACAACACGACCTAGCATAGGTCGGTAGCGACCTATCAACCAGCGACTCATCAACAGAGACACGCGACTTAATAGACCCAACGACCTAAAAACACACGAGTTACTAAACAATGACTCACACGCGACCTACGACCTAACTAGGTCGTTACAACATCACACTGTACAACATAAGCGACTCAACATTGGCCAACACCGACCTAACAAAACAGCGACTCACACTAGGTCGTTAACGCTCTATATTACAAAAGACTTACAACCTATGCAACACGACCCAAAAAATAGCACATAGCATCTTCACGCGACCTATTAGTTAGGTCGTTCGCGACCTAAAGAAGCGGCAACAGGGATTCTTCAACATCTTGCGACCTAATATCTGAGCGACCTAAGATTTTAGGTCGTGGTTTGGTAGCTCGAAGCTTCGTTAGGTCGTAGCTTGATAGTCGACTTAAGGGACCGAGCGCTGGAGTGTTTAACTTGTTAACTCGTTCGAATATCTTCATGCTTAGCTTGTTAACTCACGAGCGACCTTCGTTAGGCCGTGAGCGACCTAAAATTTCCGAGCGACCTAAAATTTCCGAGCGACCTAAAACCGTGGCCTCCTCCAAACGACCTAAAACCGTGGCCTCCTCCAAACGACCTAAGGGGCTTGAACAATTCAACTTCCTTGAGTCCGTAGATCGCGCTGCATCATCCTCCCCCGGTTGACAGAAATTTGACCTCGAATTTCACCATCTTGTTCCACAACAAGTTCATTTCCATGAAACGGAATTAAGTATTTGACGTTGAAAACATCAGAAGTATGAACATCATCTGGTAATTTCAATTGATACGCATTCTCATTGATTTTCTTCAAAATTTCTACAGGACCAATCTTTCGCGCCTTCAATTTATTGTATGTTCCCACCGAAAAACGATCTTTTGTCAACACTGCGTAAAACAATTCACCTTCCTCGAAATTCACACTCCTTCGTTTCTTATCCGCCAGTTGTTTATATTTTTCATTAGATGCAAGCAACCGATCATGAACAGTTCTGTGGCACTCATGCAACTCGTTTACGAAATCACAAGCCCACTTAACAACTCCCTTCTGATATGGCACTGTTGTTAAGTCCAACGGTCCCTTTGAAATTGTCGAATAAACAACCTGAAATGGACTGAAACCTGTGCTTCGATTAACCGCATAGTTGTGAGCAAACTCCGCTTGACACAATTTTGAATCCCAGCTCTTCAAATTATCTTTCACAAGACATCTCAATAAGTTTCCCAACGATCTGTTAACCACCTCCATTTTCCCATCAGTTTGCGGATGGTAAGCGCTACTAAAATTCATCTTCGTTCCGACCATCTTCCACAAACTTAGCCAAAAATGACTCAAAAAACGAGTATCCCTATCCGACACAATAGATTCTGGCAACCCATGAAGTCGATAGATCTCCTTGAAATATAACTGTGTGACATGAACAGCATCCGCCGACTTCTTACAAGCAATAAAATAGGCCATTTTTGAAAATCAGTCAACCTCCACATAAATGGAATCGTTCCCCCTTTGAGTTCGAGGCAACCCCAAAACAAAATCCATACTCACATCAACCCAAGGTTTAGTCGGTACAGGTAATGGCATATATAATCCTGCATTGGTCGCTGATCCCTTCGAAACCTGACAGATATGACATCTCTCGACAAATCTCTCTACCTCTTTCCTCATTGATGGCCAAAAATAAGATTGAGACATCAATCGCAATGTTCGAGCTCTACCCACATGGCCTTTTTCATGCAATTCTTTGATAATCTTCATTCTCAAAGTGCTATCTGGTATACATAATCGATTTCCTTTAAACAGAAAACCATCCACCAACACAAATTCATCAGCATTTCCCTCCTTAACTTTTTCAACAAACTTCTTAAAGTAAGGATCTTCTTCAATCAGTTCTGGCAATAATTCAAAACCTGTCACCTCAACTTTCATTGTCGTCAATAAATGACTCCTCCTACTCAAAGCATCGGCTACACGATTTGTTACCCCAGATTTGTGCTTCACAGCAAAAGTAAATTGCTGCAAATAGGCAATCCATGATGCATGCCTTGCTGAAATCTTGTCTTGCCATTCAAAATGTTTCAACGCCTCATGATCAGTGTAAAGAACAAACTCCTTCTGAAATAAGTAATGTCTCCAATGTTTCACGGCTTGAACAATTGCATAAAACTCCACATCGTATGCGCTATACCTCATCTTTGCTCCTGATAGCTTCTCACTGAAATATGCTATAGGATGCCCCTTCTGACTCAACACCCCTCCAATCCCAACCTTAGATGCATCAGTATGTAGTTCGAATAACAACTGAAAATCTGGCAAAACAAGAATTGGTGCTGTCGTCAAAAGTTCTTTGATTTGCTTAAAAGCAACCTCTGCTTCCTCCAACCATGAAAACTGCTTACCCTTCATACAATCAGTAACTGGCGCCATCACACTACTAAAGTGTGGAATAAACCTTCGATAAAATAATGCTAACCCATGAAAACTTCTCACTTTGGTTATTGTCCTTGGTTGTGGCCAATTTCTGACTGCTTCAACTTTATTGTGATCTACCTGGATACCTCCTCCTGATGTAACATATCCCAAAAATAAAATACTCTTCGCCATAAACACACATTTCTTCGTTGCAGCATAAAATTGTTCTTGTCTCGGTACCATCAACACTTCCCTCAAATGATGCAAGTGTTCCTCTGAACTCCCACTGTATATCAGAATATCATCGAAATACACCACCACGAATTTCCCAATAAATGGTCTAAAGATTTGATTCATCACCCGCATAAACGTACTTGGTGCGTTCGAAAGACCAAACGGCATTACCAGCCATTTATACAACCCTTCTCTCGTCTTGAATGTTGTTTTCCACTCATCTCCTGGTCTAATTCGAATTTGATGATATCCGCTCTTTAAATCAATCTTCGAAAAGATAGTAGCCCCGCTCAACTGATCTAGCAAGTCATCCAATCTGGGTATGGGAAATCGATATCTCACAGTAATCTTATTTAGCGCCCGACTATCGGTACACATCCTCCACGTTCCATCATTCTTCGGTACCAACAGGGCTGGAACCGCACAAGGACTTAGACTTTCCTGCACACGCCCTTGTTCAAGTAATTCTTCCACTTGTCTTCGCAACTCCTCATGTTCCTTTGGACTCATCCTGTAATGTGGTCGATGCGGCTGCACAGCTCCTGGAACAAGATCTATTTGATGTTGAATATCCCTCAACGGTGGTAACTCCGTTGGTAGCTCTTCAGGAAATACATCGTCAAATTCTTCCAATACTGGTTTCACTTCTTCGGGAATTTCAACCACCTCATTACTCTCACGTCCAATCAACAAAAAGACTTCAGGCTCCTCTTCAACTTCCTTAACAAACTCCTTCAAAGATAGCAAAGTTTTCAGCTCTTCAATCTCCTCCAACTTTCTTTCCTTCTTTTGTTGCTTCTTGGAAACTAGAGTGATTTTAGTACCTTCAAGCATGAAACTGTAGCTATTAGCACGACATCATGTTGTAATGCTCTATCAAACTGCCATGGTCTGCCCAACAACAGATGACACACATCCATGTCCACAACATCACACCAGATTTCATCTTTGTATTTCTTCTCAATTGAAAAATTAACACAAGCTCTTCGTCCAACCTTCACTTCACCACCCTTCCTCAACCATGCTAACTTGTATGGTCTAGGATGTTTCTCAGTTTTCAATTCCAATTTCTTCACTGCTTCTGTAGAGATAATATTGTCACAACTTCCAGCATCAATCACAAACTTACAAACTCTTCCCATAATAGTGCATGTAGACTGAAAAATATTGTTCCTCAACCAACTATTTTCCTCTTCCTGCTTCGGTGTCAAGCAACTTCTCCTCATCATCAAATTACAACCCTCATCTCCGGACAATTCTTCTTCCTCCTCAACACATGGTAAATTAGAACGTTCAGCTTCTTCATCCTCATCTTCAACCTCAGCTATCATAGTTCGTCTCTTCGGCTTTGGACATTCATTGCTTTTATGACCCACTTCTTGGCAATTATAACACTTGAAACTGCTATTGACCTTCACCTTCGTAACGTCCTTCACAACTGGTTTGGCAACAGCTTTGGAAACATTAGAACTTCCTCTAACACTCTTCACTTCATTGTTGGAATTTGTAAACACACCACCTTCACGTCTTCCCTGCTTCTCCCAAGTCAACGCCTTCTGATGTGCCTCCACAACAGATCTAGGATCAAACATGTTCACCATATCCTGGATCTGCATTCGCAACCCTCCAACAAATCTAGCTGTCAATTGTTCCTCCGTCTCCATAATGTCATTCCTTGCAATCAGTTGATAGAATTCATCAGCATAATCATTAACAGTCTTCGCTCCTTGCCTCAGATTCTGCAACCTCTGATACATGAGTGATTGATAATTGTAAGGTAAAAATGTAGCCTTCATTAACTTCTTCATCTTTTCCCATGTAACAATCTTTGACTTCCCCATTCTCTCCCGCGTAAGTTTAGTTTGCTGCCACCATGCTAAAGCTCTTCCCCTCAACCTTGTGGCAACTAACTTCACTCTTCTATGCTCAGGAACTTCTTTAAAGTCAAAAATTTCCTCAACATTAGATAACCAATCTAAGAATTCTTCTGCAACCATACTGCCCTTGAATTCTGGAATTTCAGTTTTCATCCTCGATTCCCAACGACGATCATCTTCAACATCCCGATATGCATTTCGTACTTGGTCTCGATCTTGATACTGAACACTACATCTATCACCATCTTCATCAAAAACAGATGTACTTCGATAACGATTTCGACCACCCACATCTCTATGATCACGCATATCCTTTCAACATCACGATATGGCTCATATTCATACTCCCGTGGAGTCCTTCTCTCTTAACTTCTATGCTCATGATGTTCTCTTCTCAGTGAAACTGAAGATTCTCTTCTTTCTCGGTAAGATTACGGCGACACCCTCCTCGCTTCCGTAACCGATGGCGAAACTCTATTTCCTCCATGGTTCGAGACTGGCGACCTTCTCCTTTGACTTTGATTCATTCAATCATCAGCTTCTCTAACTTTCCAATGCCTTCATCAAATTTCTCATTAATGCGTTGTTCCATCTGCTCGGCTTCTTCTCTTCTATACAATGCTTTAATATTTTGATGGCGGTTAGCTCTCCTTGGTGGCATGATTGATCTTCACAATTTTCAACAAAACAAATTCAAACTTCAATTGCACGGCTACCCCTAGCTCGGCTCCAACTCAACTTCAACAAAACAAAACCACGGCTCAACTAGCTCGAACGAGATGAACGACCTAAGGCTTAGGTCGGCTCGGTTTCAAACAAAGCACGGCTCAACACACTTCAACAAACAAGGCACGGCTCAAGTTCAACACCTTGGCGCGCTAACTTCCCACAAGCAAAAATCCAAACACCCTTCGAATTTTGATCCAAAATGATATGGATCAAAAAAAAACCCCAAACTTGTTACAACAAATGATGAACACGATGAACAACAAACTTCAACTTCAAACTTCAAACTCGGCTCCAAGACTCGGCTTAGCCATGATTGGCTAAGTCTAGCTCTGATACCAAACTGACGCAGCGGTAATACGGAAAAACAGATGTAACTGTGAAAGTGGCGATCGATGGATTGAAGTATACCGAAAGGCCCAAATTCGTTGATCCGAAGATACCTAATTCTATCTATCTCTGACACGTTGATCGCGCATGATATCGTGAAGAGAGATCTACAATTCTTCGAGCGTTGATCAAGCGCACTTGATTCCGCGAATTGGCTTCAACGAACGTTGATTCGAGCGCACTCGAATACCGTAGGTGGAGATAGGAGATCACACTCAACTACCGATTTAATGAAAGCACAAAGCTATCAAACAAGAATTTATTCAAAATGAACCAAGTTTTACAATGACCCCAACTCGCCTATTTATAGGCTATAACACACCACACAACACATTACAACACCACCGACCTACCATAGGTCGTTAACGACCTAAAAAAAACAAGACACAACACGACCTAGCATAGGTCGGTAGCGACCTATCAACCAGCGACTCATCAACAAAGACACGTGACTTAACAGACCTAACGACCTAAAAACACACGAGTTAGTAAACAATGACTCACACGCGACCTACGACCTAACTAGGTCGTTACAACATCACATTGTACAACATAAGCGACTCAACATTGGCCAACACCGACCTAACACAAACAGCGACTCACACTAGGTCGTTAACGCTCTATATTAAAACGACTTATGACCTATGCAACACGACCCAAAAAATAGCACATAGCATCTTCACGCGACCTATGAGTTAGGTCGTTCACGACCTAAAGAAGCGGCAACAGGGATTCTTCAACATCTTGCGACCTAATATCTGAGCGACTTAAGATTTTAGGTCGTGGTTTGGTAGCTCGAAGCTTCGTTAGGTCGTAGCTTGATAGTCGACTTAAGGGACTGAGCGCTGGAGTGTTTAACTTGTTAACTCGTTCAAATATCTTCATGCTTTGCTCGTTAACTCGCGAGCGATCTAAAATTTCCGAGCGAAAAACTGTGGCCTCCTCCAAACGACCTAAGGGGCTTGAACAATTCAACTTCCTTGAGTTTGTAGATCGCGCTGCATCAAGTGTACATGCATGGATTAGAGTACAAGCGTGTGTATTTGTGGGTGCACGATTTTAATGCACTAGGGACTGTAACCTGTGCTAGGTGATATCTTGCATGCAGTAAAGTATACTATCTTAGATGTACTATGTGAGAATTGTATACGTAATAAAATTATAGTAAATGTATATGTGTCAAACATCTATGATAAGGTTAACAGATGTTCAATGGACAATTCTTTAATTTAATTATGTTTTAACTCATATATATTATCTTGCTCAAAATAAAAATATGATTTTGAGTTTTGTTCTGCTGTGTATGTCGTGAACACATCCTAAAACTACAAATAAAATTCTTTAGGATGAGTATTGCATCAATCGAAGATGAATGAGTTGGTAATCATCAGTTTTACATCAAACGGGTAAATTTACCCTTAAATTTTCTAATCTAGGTGCTAAAGAACGTGATATTGGAAAGATTAGCATATGCAAGCTTCCCAACCAAAATAACAAACAATCTATTACTCTAACAGCAGACAACCCAGTGGGTAAGAGCATCTCCAAACCATTGATCTGTAATGTTCTAAAATGATGATACAACATTGGATACATCACATTGTCAAATGCATGTAAAAAGAAAAGTAATGTTAAATGACAAAAATTATGTTTGTCAACTCCAATGCAAATACATTACAAACAGCTAAATTTGTTTAATTTTGGTTATGTGGTATGATAATAGTGTGTTGTGCGGAAATTTAATTGATTCGCACAAACTCCAAAAACGCAGCAGAATGCTAATGCGCGGAAACAATCAAAAGAAGGATCTAGCTTGTCGATTAATTACCAATCACAAATTCAATGAAAAATAATCACCAAATAAAAAAATATAGAAGAAAGGAGAACACAGAGATTTAACGTGGTTCGGCTACATTGCCAACGTCCGCGGACCCAACAACTATTCTTTATTTCACTGAAGAAAGAGAGTAAAAAAGAGAGAGATTACAAAATTATAGGTAGTAGTGGAGACACTAACCTATAATTACAAATTGAATAATCAATTTATCCAAAGACTTGTTTATGCTCAAAACCCCTAATTGATTGACTGCAGAAATTAGGGTTTACTGAAGAAAAGGATAATGGTGGATGTTCTCTCACACACTCACACAAATATGAAGATGAACTTCCTTCATTTATATAGGCATGAAAATGAAGGATGCTTGAAGATGAAGAAAATTAATTTCCGGATTATGTGACAACCTTTTCAAATTGCTTGATTTGCTTCCAATGCACATAAATAACAAAAAAAATCTATGTTTCCATAAATTTTCATTGTCCAAATTTATCTTTATATATAAACTTGTCTATCTTCATATAACAGATCTGACTAATTAATTGATTAGCAATTAATTAGTTTCCTTTCTCTAAAAGATACCACACATTTCCTTCCTCTTTATCTTTCCATATATTTCCTAATTAATTGATTAACTGAATCAATTAATTATTTTCCTGTCTTCATTGGAAATATTTGAATCACATAAATTCAACATAGTGATGGTTATTACTTGACATTGTAAAGTAGAATGTCTACCGCTAGATATTTATTTCAGAGTGTTTAACATAAATTTTGCCACATTATATTTTACAATCACCTTAAATTACCATTGAAGACGAAAATTTAAAGAATAATGTCAATTGTGTATGTGGCATTAACTTCACATTAGAAATTCATAAACCTTGGAAATGCTCTAAAAGGTTGGAATTCTTTTTTAATTTCTTTCACTAAAGTTGCATAAGATTGTTTGTGTTACTGTGAATAAATGTTTTTGGATGTTAAATTACATTTGATATATTTTAGATTAATTTTGGAATTTGAGTTAATACTTTATTTACGTAATTTAATTTCTCAACATTAATGAGTATACATGTGCTCACTAATGTACGAGATTATACAAATAATGTAGCAAAAATATCTTTGTGACGGTCTCTAGACAATAAGTATGGACTAAAGACTACTCGTCTAGTCTGGGATTAATCGAGACAATTAATCGTGGATTAATCAAAGCAAGGCGTTTTTGATAACTCGTGTATTGTAGATAAAATTTTAGTGTTTTGTTTACTGTCACATAATACAAGTTGAAAATTTAGGATATTGGATACACTTATGAGTAGTCAAGGAGGCAAGACCGTGTTAAACTAGTACATTGATGTATGTACGTAACACTAAACCGTGAATAATGTATCACACTTGTCTAAATATATGTTTAGATTCTAACATGAGGAGGTAAACATTGTCTAAACGGACTTAGGCAAATCATAAGGAATTAAGTCTCGCCTAGCGTCTAGGGAAAGGCCTAAAATGACTTTTACAACAAATATGTATGTATGTACACACAGACACACACACATGGGATGAGACGATTATCCCTAAAATTTAATCCGCTAAATCTACATTGTCTCCACCGTTTGATTTTGTGGTCAAACTCTCTTATTAACCGCCCCATGATCTTTTTGATCCAAATTAATGAAATTTTAGGGATAAATGAGGATGAAATAAACCCGAGGATCGTTATCACACACGTGTATGTGATATATAATTTTTTTATTTTACTTTAGATTTTGGGTTTAATAATAAATATTATTATTACTTGAAAATGTAGTTTAAAGTTCTTTTATGAATAAGAATGGTAATTTAACTCATTTTGATGTATTGGGGAATTAAACTTCACTTTTAAAACCTCAATCTAGAGCATCTTACCATTTGCTACTTGAACTAAGTGATTCTTAACTCATTTAATGTTAACAATAAACTCAACTTAAAATTATATTCCAAAATATTAGGATCTGTTTTGACTCATTTAAATCAAAATTACTTTCCACATTTTATTTGGTTAAAACATATTACCAAATTTCGTGTATATTTGTATGTATACGTTATACATACATTCGGCTATAATAAAGTATTTCTTTTCGTCTCATCAAGTTAATCTTAAAACTTATTTATTAATATATTATAATTAACTAATAAATAAATTACTAATAATATAATATACTAAATATCCAAAAAAAAAGCCTTTTGTTATAATACTTATTTTAATATATGTGTGTGTGTGTGTGTGTGTGTGTGTTTGTGTGTCATATGCATATATACGTATATACGTACATATATATAAACGTTTTAAAATCGAAAATAATAATAAATCGTTCAAAAAAAATTCTTTTAGTTTTTGAAAAATATATTGCATATTTTTTTCGTAAATTTTATAATTTTCAAACTAAATTTATAACATTTAAAATAATTATTAACTTATAGACATATTTTTTAATATTAATTCAAAATTTATACCACATGTATGTATGTATATAGATGTTTATATGCGTGTATATTTTACAATGGTTGAAAATTGTAAAATATGATAGGATATCAAAAATGGAATATTTTGACTTATTACCATTAATAATCAAGCCTAAGTTATACGCCTATAACCGATAGTTTAACATTCAAGGTGGTAGGGTTAAGGGTGTGCAATAGGAGAAATTATGTAATTTATTATATAAATTAACTCTTGTGTGAGATCTTGTTCGAAATAAAGCATGCTTTTAGTTCTGTTTTCTACGGTGTTTTGTTATATTGTCATATAAGTAATGATGAGTTTTGAATATGTACAAAATGAAAATCCTTAGAAAACATATTTGTTTGATTACAGTTGCGAATGTGTTCATAACCATGAGTTTTGATCGAACATTAAAATATTTATCATTAAATCGTTCATAGTCAAGATGTAATGATAAAAGGATATCAATACACCATTATGACTAGTGTATTTAATGCTCTGTATATAGTGGACAGTGAACTCATGATTGTTAGATACACTAAATGATAAGTATTTGGGACTGTTTAAAACAATCACATAACAACTCAACGAGGGTCCTCTTTTGCTTAAGTACAACTAAGTCAAAATAGATTATCTTGGGTGCAATAATCTTCAGACTTAAGAGTACTGTGAATCTTAAGTATGCAGTGTAACCACATTTTAATAATTGGATATTTAAATATTGAACCATTAATTAAATAAAAGGCCCAAATCTATTATTTTGCATACGGTCGAATTAGGACCCTAGACTACCTCCATTGAGTTTAAATCGATGTTGTGAATCAAAATAAGTATAAATATCATTTTGTTTGGAGTCGCGTTTTACGATTTAGGTATTATTGTATGAATTTGTAACAATATGTGTGCAGTAGAGTCTAGTAGGATCTTGATTGACGGCTTTTGATTTTGGGATGAGGATTTCATTATGAGATGTACGGTTGAAGAAATTTTAGAATCGGGCGATCTAGTGACCAAACTGACATCGAAATTCATGAAATTATCATCCTCGAGCGTTGTCCTGAATGAAGATGAAATTTACACCATCAGAACTAGAAAGATTATATGATGTGCACCGACAAGTTTCATGACAATCTGATGTGCTATGTGATTGTACGTGCTCAAAACATATGACGATTTATTTAAAGAATTAAATAAAAAAATATATTTATATAATATATACACATTCACACAACCAGGTATTTATATTTATATAATATATTTATATTTATATAACATATCTATGTATAATATGTTTCGGTTCTACCCTGATTTGGCGATCCACGAGCCACGTTAACCGATGAGGTCAGATCTGTTGAGCTCGTGGAAAGAAGTGGATCAAATCTGTGGTGGTTTGTTTGCAGCTGTGTTTGAGGTGGTCGGTATCTTGGGGCCGTCGATTAGGGTTGGCCTTTGTTAACGGTCGAGGCGGAGTGGACCAAAATGAAGAGCACCATTGTTCTTTTCATTGTGACGCACATCATTTGGCATCTTCTATTGGAGCTTCAACCCCATGTAGATGAGCGTGACTTTTCGAAGGTGGTAACGGTTGTCAGGTCACGATTTTCATGGTATAGCCAAGCTTGACAAGGCTGGGTCCATCGTAAAGAGCACGCAAAATATGACACGATGGAGTTGTCGGTTCATCGGTTTTTTGAGCGAATCACGGGAAATCATGGAGAAAAGGTGTGGTATGTGTGGGTTATGATGCACTGGTTTGTGCAGAAGGAGCTGTGGAAGAGGAGGGATTAATATTTGAAGATGTAAGTAGTTATTAATTAAAGTTAACTTATAAATCGATTATCTTGTTTCATATTTGTTATCCCGCCTTTTGCAAGGCCGTGATACCAAGAACTTGACTAGAAGCCAAGGATAGTTCATCCTGAAGATCATTAATACACAGGTCTATTATGGATACCGATAAATTTTGTCCGAGTCCGGACCGAGCCACAATTGGTATGACAGGATCAGCAAAGTTATGAAAGCTAACATTTCAAATTTTAAGACAATCGAAGTTCGTATGCTCAAGATATTGGTCGATCAAGGTTGAGAAATCCTACCCTATACGTATCCATTCAATTTCGTATCCATTCCCCAAGAGAGATTCAATTTGTATCCATCGCCCACTAACTTCCATCGTATCCATCAAAATGAAGCTACTTCGTATCCATTATGTTAACAACACTTCGTATCCATCAACCAATGTCCATTTCGTATCGATCTCCCTCCATCCATCTCGTATCGATCTCCCACCATCGATACGAACAGCAACAACCACCAACCGATACAAAGAAGGCAATATGAAGCATCGATACGAAGCTGGCCTCCAACCGTCGATACGAAGTAGCATGCAAGCATCGATATGAACAGAGCCATGAAGGGCCGATGTGAAATAGTATCTATACGAAGACGACAATGTCATACAAATCCAAACTTGCATCGGCATAATTCGAGATTTGCAAGTCCAAATGCCACCAAATTTTCACAGAAGCTTGCCTACAACATCAAGAATATACCAGATAAATTTCAGCCAAAAAGGATCAATTCTTGATCGATACGAATGCCATTCATATCGCTTCCAAATCGAGTCGAAACCACCTGTACTCGATCCCGTGGGCTCACCTATGTGACAGAAGAAGTCCTCCGAGATCTAGGCAAGATATTTTCAGCCTACGCTTATAAATAGCAGCCATATGCATCCAAAAAGGGACATTTTTGTGCCTTTCTACGTCGATACTCTGCCAAAGTTGTTATTGTACTTCGATTGTACTGTTATAAATCACTTGTAACCGGCAATCTATAATTAATAAACATCAATCATTTCATAGTGGACGTAGGCCATATGCGAACCACTCTAAATTATTTTGTTCTATGCATATTCTTATCTGTTGATTGGTGTGTTTGTTAGATCTGCCTCATTTTACATTTACATTCTTCATTTTATCCCTTCAAACACATCCAAAGAGTGTTGTGCCCAATTTTGGTACAAACACTTTTGCGCTTTCACTTAGAATACCTGCTTTATTCCTGCTCTATGGATCTGCTACCGTCGTTGGATTGTAAAAATCTAAGGAGAAGATCCAGATCTGTCATTCAGTGGTTCCTTCTATTCTATTCTATTCATATTGCTCAAGATCTAAGAGGAACTACATTCAGCATGATTTTCGTATCCATAATATATGATGATTTTCGTATCCAAATCTTTGTATCCAGAAAATATGATGATTTTCGTATCCATATCTTCGTATCTAGAAAATATGGTGATTTTCATATCCATATTTTCGTATACAAAAAACATGATGATTTTCGTATCCAGAAAATATGATGATTTTCATATCCATATCTTCGTATTCAGAAGACAAGGTGATTTTCGTATCCATATTTTCGTATCCAGAAAATATGGTGATTTTTGTAACCTCGTTTTCGTATCCAAAAAATATGGTGATTTTCGTATCGATCACTTTTCATATCAATCAGCATTCATATCGATCGACTTTCGTATCGATCAACATTTGTATCAATCACTTTTCGTATCGATCGGCATTCGGATCGATCGACTTTCATATCGATCAACATTCGTATCGATCACCTTTCGTATCGATCAGTTTTCGTATCGATCAACATTCATATCGATCCACTTTCGTGTCGATCACTTTTCGTATCGATTAGTTTTTGTATCGATCAGCATTCGTATCGATCAACATTTGTATCAATCACTTTTCGTATCGATCACTTTTCGTATCGATCAACATTCGTATCGATCAACTTTCGTATCGATCTAGCTGCGTTCAATTCGTATCGATCCTTAGATACACTTCATATCGATCCCGCTGTGTCTAATTCGTATCGATACTCAATTTCACTTCGTATCGATCCTCGAATACATTTCGTATTGATCCAGCTGCATCCAATTTGTATCAATACTCAAATACAATTCGTATCGATCCAGCTGCGTCCATTCGTATCGATCATCCGATATCGCTTCTTATCGATCCAGCTGTATGCCTTTCATATCGATCCAAGTACCCACTTTTTGGATTGTTCAATTTTGCCCTGTTTGTACCGTTCAAACATTACTGAGAACGATACGAAATTTCGAAAAAATATATTTTAGGGTACGACCCAAATTTTCAAATTGCAATAAAGGAACATCCTGATCGTTCCATGACTGGATAGGACAAAGTGGATTACAGCAGCAATTGCTGAATTGCAATCAAAGAATTAATGAAGAAATACTACTCAGCGGGTGCTTCCAAAGGCTGGAGAACCTAGATAATACGCCAAGAACTATAGTTGGTTAATATATCACGCTTCTAAGATGGACTCCAACTTCCCTCAATTGACCAGCTTTTAAACTCCTGAATTGACAACTATGGTACGATAGCAATATGACGACTGCCCTACATTGTCTACTCTGTCAACTCAAAACATAGCTGGTCATCGCAGAACCATCTTCAAATGCCTGCATCTTAATCATATCGTGTCCATATGACTAGAAGCATGACATACAACCTTAAGAGGACTTCCTTACTACCTTATATGGGCCTCCTACCTGGGTGAAAATTAGAAATAATCAACAACCTATGAGCCCATCTTAACCAACTCACCATCCAATCATCATTACAAACCAATCGAACGTTGGGCAATCGTACATACATCATTCACCAGTATTACAAGACGCTGTAGCCATAAAATTTACCTGTTAATGTGGATATAAGTATCTTTCCCAATCGAGACTTATTTATTGAAACCATCCTACACGTAGATTTTCCAGCGAAAACTAAACATGGTGACTGCGTGGGTGTACTTTGGAAATATAACCACCGGTATTAGCTCATGAAGTGAGAACTGCGCATGGCTTCCACCAAGAGTGATGACTGCCATCAAATGCAGATGTCTTTCCCCATTCCTCAAAGAACACTGTCAATCGTGGTTAGACATACCAGTTCTACTTCTCATATTGTTGAAGGGAATAAAGAAGTTGACAGCCAATGAATTTATCCAAAGCCCACAGCCAGTTGCTGAAAATACCCATATTGAATTCACCAACAGAGCTTATTTCTAAATTTTGACAAGAGAACTGGTGGATCGCCGCCGACGACTACACCAACTCGTCCAGGCCAATATTGAGTTGATGAATCAGATGAAGGATCAACTTAGCGAGATAAGGACGAACCCACTCCATACTCTAGATCGGAAAATTCCTCTTCTTTAGATGGCTACCGTGGACGCCAATGCCATAAGGATGCTCCGGAAAGGATAGCTTTGACAATATGTGCAAACCCCATAAAACGAAAGGCCGAGAACCCTCGATGCCTATCAATCAAGAACTTTGGTCAAACCGAACTATTTGCATTAGACTTCCAATTGTGAAGGGCTGGACCGAAGTGCAATAGCGAGCAACGACGCTGCTTCACTTATCAATGTGATTTCATCTGATCTCTTTTGTATTATTTCTATTTCAATTTCATTTATGTTGCAAAATATGAGAGACTTGAATTAAACTACTTGCAAATGGTGTAGGTACCGAGTACTCAAGGTTCGGTGTTGAACAACCTCCGCTAACTATGATCAAGTCAATGAGGTGTCATTATAATGAGCATGATTCAACCAATGATCGGCTATTATATGCCCTTGACTCATAGCGAAAGTTACCGACAGGGTCAGGACTCCAGTACAAAGTGGATGCCACCGATCATCCACTCATCCACCTATGCCATTTAATTAGGAAATTTAAAGACTTGGATTTATATGTCCCAATAATGCACTCTCCATCTCGTACTTGAAGCTCGTCAAAATACTTATGCTTCTTCTAATGTCCAATAAAATTGAAATCACACCAAGGGTGGACGTGACGTGACCATCCATGCATCCAATCCTGCATTAGACACTTGGGGTTAATTAAGAACACATGTTTAAAGTGGATATGATTTGACAAGTCACTCCCCAGTTCGCGTCTATGATTCCACAAAACAATCGTGCCTTAAACCGACTTCATCAGGGGCCAACCCTCAATTTAAAATCATCAACGACTGACTGCCTACTCACTAAACCATCATGAGCCATCATTTCAACTCTCTTCCTTAGCTCAATCGGAAGAATGCAAAGTATAAAGTGGACATGACTTATCCGTCTCCCCTCCAATTCTTGCTCCTGACTTATGGGAAAATACATAGCTCAAAGTGGATGTAGTTCGACCATCCTCTCCTCTGCTCGAGCTCAAAGCTTGCCAGAACACTAATCTTACTACTTAGGCTTGGCAAAGCAAAATCCAAACGAACATGTACGTGTTTTGACCGTCCATCAACTAAATCTTATCCTTCGTTGAGGGTTGATAAGTGGAAAGTGATCGAGATCCGACCAACCACTTCTTAAGTGAAACCCGAGCTCGGGGGCCGACACACTTAAATCAAAAGGGATTGAAACACAACAATCCTTTAACTAACTCTGGCTCCTAAAGTGCGAGCTGAAGTATAATCTTACGGACATGGGCTTAAGGAGGATGGATCCGTCCATCTAACGACTTCGACCGTGTTCAACCTAAACCCGAGGAGGACGAATCAATCCATCTAACTACTTCGCCATCTATATTTACAAGCTTGAGAAGGGTGGATCCATCCCCATCTAATGACTTTGCTTACCTACTCATGGTGGATATGATACAACCATCCACGTACCTGATCAACTTCTTGTTCCCAAAGTGTGAACGAAATCCTAAAGCCTAGACATATGTGACTGGCCATCTGTTGGCCAACTCTAGATTTTTGAAATGCGAACTGGAGTATAAACATCAAAACGGGTGTGACCGACAACCCATAAAACAACTTAAGTCCTCGGAGTGTGGAAATAATCCTAAAATACTAAATGGGTGTGGCTGACCACCCATCAACTAAATCCAGGTTCCAGAATGTGAATTGGAGTATACCATCAACCAACTCTTGTTCGGAGAGCGTGGAATGGAATATAAATACCAAATGGGTGTGATTGACCACCCATCAACTAACTCTAGATTTCCAGAGTGCGAACTGGAGTGTAAACATCAACTAACTCCATATTCCCAGAGTGCGAACTGGAATATAAACATCAACTAACTCCAAATTCCCGGAGTGCGAACTGAAGTATAAACATCAACTAACTAGAGATTCCCAGAGTGCAAAATAGAGTGTAAACATCAACTAACTCTAAGTCCTCAGAGTGTGGACTGGATTATAAACACCAACTGGGTGTGAATGACCACCCATCAACTAACTTTGGTCCCGAGAGCGTGGACTGGAATATAAACACCAATTTGGTGTGACTAGTAACCCATCAACCAACTCCAGTCCTTAAAGCATGATTTGGAATATAAATAGCAGAAGGGATGCGATTCGACTCCCATTCTATCAACTCCGATTCTTCAGCAAGTTTTATAGTACAAAAAGCGGATATGGTTCGACTGTCTGCTTTCTAACTCTTCCCCTGACATGAGGGCACACTTATCATAAAAAATCGGATATGATCCGACCATCTAGCACAAAGCGGGAACGACATGACCGTCCATGCATTAACTCTTATCCATGGCATGAGACCCTTAACATAATTTTATAGGGATGCACTACAACCCTATAAGACAAAATTTCTTCTTTGATTCGACAAGGAGACGTAGATTTGCAAAATGGACCTAGCTGAACGTCCTATTCTAAATGGATGTGATTACCCATCCTACCACAAATGAACATGACATGACCGTTCATCCGCTAACTCTCACCAATGATCTGGTGGGTTGTTCATGCAACATGGATGAATGTGATCCAACCATCCGCTAATTAACTCCTTCCTACAGTTCAGTGGGAAAAGCATCAAATTAAAGTTGTTGTAATGTGATCGACAATACCTTGACTTTTGCCCTTGACTGGGAGCTGAGGAATTGATCGAGGAAAATGCGGTCCGACCATTTTCTACAAAAAATATCTTAGTCCCCAGAGTGTGGACAGGGGTATAAACATCAAATAGGTGTGATGAATGGAACTTCCCCTGACTCTAATCCACGGAGTGCGACTATGAGCATAGATAAATGAACGAATGTGGTTCGACCATTCATTCACCAACGCCGACCTAAATTCGACGGGAGGAGTATAAACTCACTACAGATGAAATTAGACTGTCCATAAACAACTCTGCTAACCCAAGACTGGGGGCAGAAGAACAAATCACTAAAAGAAGAGAAAGATGACTCACTACATCGCTAGCTTAGCATCCTTTACAACTTAAGGCAACGACTACAAGGAGGCCTTAATGCCAACCAATCAGAATGATGCCTGAAGTTACGGGCAACAAATTATATCGTACCGCCAGATCGATGGGCAATATCGGTCTGCACCTTTCATATCATGCCATTGGATTGACTAAAAATGAGATCTGAGCATTCTATATCGTGCCGTTGAATCGATGGTCAATATAAATCCTCTTCGACTACAAAAGGATGTGACTCGAACGTCCATCGAATACCTTTGACCACCGGAGCATCGATAAAACCCCGAAAGACTGACTTGATCATTCATCTTTTATCACCTTCCTTCAATCCTATAGGAAGAGCATGAGAATGGATGAGCATGACCTGACTGCATTTGAGCTGACTTTATCCCTAGATATGACGAGAGAACGTAAATCGAAATGGATGTGGTTGATCGCCCAACTCCAAATGAATGCAGCATGACCATTCATTCATTGACTCTTGCCATGATCTGACTAAAAATGCAATTCAAAAAAAGTGCAACCTAAATGTTCGCACACCGATTCTTGCCCTGGATTCGATAAGGGAAGCATCAATCCTACATTAGATCTTGCTGGATGATTCACTCTTTAGTTTCTGCCTAGGGCATGGTGACATAAGCAGCGAAGTGAATGTCATTAACCGTCTAGAACGTAGCTTATGTTTGAATGTCGACGAGGCAACGAAGTATTCTGCCTAGAGAAATGAACTAGGACACAATGCAGGATAATGCATGACTCGGCCTTCCATCAGCTAACTCGATCTCATAGTTTAACGGGATAGAATGCAAAATTGAAGCGGACATTATCTACCTTGCCCCTTATCGAGATATTCCCCAGACTTGGGGGCACAAGCAAGAAGATAAGATGAATGTGATTCAACCATTCATCAATCAACTCTGGTTCTTAAAGCTTGGACTACAATATAAACACAACTGGGGCTAGGCTCGATCATTGGCATGATACGTCCATCAACCCAAGACTGGAGGCATGACTTTAATCATCCAAAAGCTGGATACGAATACTCAATCCTATAGATCATCCCTTGTATTTATAACAACTTGAAGTCATGACCGAATGGATGCTTAGAGATAGAATCATTAGATCGACGCTCAGACTTATAGGCAACTGATCATCATTCTGACCCTTTCGATGAGCAATGGATCGCGAGTACATTGAATTGAAAACGCATTGCTCGGAAACACAAGTAGATTCAAACTCATAGCTAGAGTCAGCTATGCAGCAGCATACAATACGGGGCTAAACTCTACTAAGCCTTTGATTCAACATGCCTATAAGGCTAATCATTAACCATTGCAAATAAGCACATGAAGTGCCTATAATCCATCACGAGTACTAAAGATCAGATCACAGCTCAACATAATGATGATAAAAGAGCTAACTGTTTTACTTCAGGTGAATCTTGATGTGTTCGCTTGGACTTGATCTCATATATATATATATATATATATATATATATATGGACTCTCATCAACCATTGAGAACCTTGCTTTAAATGTCTAGGTGAATAAAAACAATGCGACGTGGATCTAGAAAGATCTACTGCACTTAAAGAGGAGGCGAATCTACTCAAAACCAATAGGTGTATCCACGATGTTCTCTACCTAAAATGAGTATCCAATCCTTTACTTATGAGAGAAACAAATGGAGAGTGATGGAAGTAGCCGACTACTCAGATTTGCATGAGGCATGGAAAAGTATAGCTTTCTACTTCCAGTGATCAATCAACTAATGGACTCGACCATCAGACATGAATTACTCTCATCCATAGACGCAAGCTCCAGATACAATCAAATACTGAAGCATGTCCCAGACCAGGAATACAACTATTTCATTAGTGACCCGGGCTTATAGTGTTATGCCGTAATCCTTGGATTCAAACTTGAGAACGCTTATGCTACTTACCAACGGACGATTAACATATCATTCAAAAATCAGATCAGCCAATCGATGAAAGTATATGTGGTTAATATGCTTATGAGATCATGACCATCAAAAGACCACATCGATGACTTGGCGAAGATATTTAGCGCTCTCCAATAACTGCAAAATGAAACTTAATCCTTTAAAATCCTCTTTCAGCATTATATAAGAAGAATTCTCGGGTTTCGTCATCAATTCTCAAGGGATTGAGGCTAATATTAGAAAATTATGAAGATTGTAGTCATCCATGTACTGAGGAAACCAAGTAAGTATAGAACTAAATTAGAAGATTATCCTAAGCTGATTTAACTCTAGGGCCATCTGCAAGTGTATTCTCCACTTCAACCTAGCCAAGAGAGGGAAGAAAACTTTGTAATGAACTAACAACTGCGTTGATGTGGTTCTAGATCTGATAGATCGCCTAGAGAATTTTATCCGAGTTGTTGGATAGTAAAGATTTATGCATCAATTGGGCCATGTCAACACACGCCATAGGCATCACATTGCTATATGAAGAGAAACGAATCCAAGGACCAGTATATGATGAAAGCTAGCTATTGACATGCATACCCGTTAACGTCTATATCGACCAACCGTTACGATAGGTCTAATGGCAACCCTCAGTGTCCAAAAGTTTACTCAAATGGAATATCGAGCTAAGCCAATTTGATATCACTTATCTCCCTCATAGAGCTATCCATGGTCAAACATTAGCATACTTCATGGCTGAATTCACTGCATCAGACGGTTATCCGAAGAATAGTAGAGAAACGTCCAACTGATCGAGAACATAAATAGATGGAACTTTCGATAGTCGACTTTCTAACGTCGAATTTGTGTTAATGACTCCTGAGGAATGATCGATCTGCTAAGCCCTGAAACTCAAATTCCCTACAACAAATAATGAAGCTAAGTATGAAGCCTTGATCGACGTGCTCAAACTTGCATGAAAACTAGGAGTGGAAATTTACATGTCTTACGTGATTACTGGTTAGTAATATGCCAAGTCAGGGAAGATTATCTGACTATGGGGCAACATCTTGCTCCTTATCTCAACCGGGTCCAAGAGCTACTAGCCGACTTCGAGTATACACCATTATACACATCCTCATAGAATAATATGAAAAAAACGAAGTCACTAGCCAAGCTAGCCAGTTCCAAGGATGCACGACATGTAGACCTTGTCCCAGTTGAAATTCTTATTATTCCAAGAATTTAGGGATGAAGATTGATTGGATCTTATAGACAAAGCCAGAAAAGGAGCCATGGATGACTCCTATCAAAAATTATCCATAATCGAGGATTCTTCTTGAATAAAGGAATGAGAAATGGCATATCTTCCATGAAGCATCACTGCATGATTATGTCTAGATCATTCAACTCCATCGATACAAAACACTACTCTTGTATCCATCAATCTGAGACACAATATTATGTATCCATCGATAAAGAACATATATTCCAACATCTCAGATCGATCCAAGAGAGGATGGATACAATGGAAGGACTTAAAACAACTATCGCACGTTGTTACAATCCAAATTTCACATCGATCCAGGAGACGATCGATACAAAACTCAATCCAAATAAAAACTAAAGAACTTGATAACGATCCGCAAATGTGCAAACATGAACATGAGTCAGGTTAACATGTGTGCATGTATGAGGAACTACATTCGATTTTCAAAGTTAACAGGGATTGCATGCTCACCTGATGAAAATAAAAATAGTGAACAACATATCGCTAGCGCTCAGCACTCAGTTATAACAAAACGCTGCATGATCATTGACATTCAACAGTTCGACATATGCATCACTGAAGATCATTCAAAGGTTACATCTTTTGATGAAAACATAGCAACTACTCAGCGATCGGGTAGAATATTTCAGAATGAAGGATGCGGCTTTTCAAAGCACGTCATGTTCACACAAGACGTACTTTGATGGGTAAATGTTATGCCACATTTTCGCAAGGCCATGATACCAAGAACTTGACTAGAAACCAAGGATAGTTCGTCCTGGAGATCATTAATATACAGGTCTACTATGGATATCGGTAAATTTTATCCGAGTCCGGATCGAGCCACAATTAATATGACAGGACCAGCAAAGCTAGGAAAACCATTGTAAATTTCAAGTCAATCGGAGTTCGTATGCTCAAGATATTGATCGATCAAGGTTCAGAAATCCTACTCTATTTGTGTCCATCCAATTTCGTATCCATTCCCCAAGAGAGATTCAGTTCGTATCCATCGCCCACTAACTTCCTTCATATTCATCAAAATGAAGCTACTTCGTATTCATCATGTTAACAACACTTCGTATCCATCAACCAATGTCCATTTCATATTTGGTCTCCCTCCATCCATCTCATATCGATCTCCCACCATCGATATGAACAACAACAACCATCGATAGATACGAAGAAGGCAATATGAAGCATCGATACAAAGGCGGCCTCCAACCATCGATACGAAGTAGCATGCAAGCATCGATACGAATAAAGCCACGTAGGACCGATGCGAAATAGTATCAATACGAAGATGACAATGTCATACAAATCCAAACTTGCATCAACCATAACTCGAGATCTACAAGTCCAAATGTCACCAAATTTTCACAGGAGCTTGCCTACAATGTCAAGAAAGTACAGAATAAATTTTGGCCAAAAAGGATCAATTCTTGATCGATACAAATTCCATTTGAATCGCTCCCAGATTGAGTCGAAATCACCTCAACTCGATCCCGTGGTCCCACCCACGTAATAGAAGAAATCCTCCGAGATCTGGACGAGATATTTTCATCCTACACCTATAAATAGCAGACATATGCATCTAGAAAAAGGACTTTTTTGGCCTCTCTATGCCAATACTCTGCCAAAGTTGCTACTGTACTTTGATTGTACTGTTGTAAATCATTTGTAACCAGCAAGCTATAATTAATAAACATCAATCATTTCATAGCGAACGTAGGCCATACGCCAAACTCCTTTAAATTCGTGTGTTTCTATGCATTTTCGTATCTTTTGACCGTTGTGTTTGTTAGATCTACCTCATTTTACACTTACTTTCTTCATTTTATCTCGTCAAACACATCTGAAGAGTGTTGTGCCCAATTATGGTATAAGCACTTTGGTGATTTCACTGAGAGCACCCTGCTTTTCTCCTGCTCTATGAATCTGCCACAATCATTGCATTGGAAAAATCTAAGGAGAAGATCTAGATCTTTCATTCAGTGGTTCCCTCTATTCTATTCAGATTGCTCCGGATCTCAGAGGAACTACATTCTGCATGGTTTTTGTATCCAGAAAATATGATGATTTTCATATCCATATCTTCGTATCCAGAAAATATGATGATTTTCGTATCCATATCTTCGTATCCAGAAAATATGGTGATTTTCACATCCATATTTTCATATCCGAAAGATATGATGATTTCGAATTCATATCTTTGTATCCAGAAAATATGATGATTTTCGTATCCATCTCTTCATATCCAGAAAATATGGTGATTTTCGTATCCATATTTTCTTATCATATGGTCATTTTCGTATCCTCATTTTCGTATCCCGAAAATATGGCGATTTTCGTATCGATCAGCATTCGTATCGATCGACTTTCGATCGACAAACATTCGTATCGATCATTTTCATATCAGTCGGCATTCGTATCGATCGACTTTCGTATCGATCAACATTCGTATCGATCACTTTTCGTATCAATCAATTTTCTTATCAATCAACATTCGTATCGATCCACTTTCGTATCGATCACTTTTCGCATCGATCATTTTTCATATCAATCAGCATTTGTATCGATCAACAATCATATCGATCACTTTTCATATCAATCGGTTTTCATATGATCAACGTCTGTATCGATCAACTTTCGCGTCGATCCAACTACGTCCAATTGGTATCGATCCTCTGATACACTTCGTATCGATCCTGTTGTGTCCAATTTTTATTGATACTCAATTTCACTTCATATCAATCTTGCCGTATCCAATTTGTATCGATACTCGAATACATTTCATATCAATCCAGCTGCATCCAATTTGTATCGATACTCAAATACACTTCATATCGATACAGCTGCGTCCAATTCTTATCGATCATCGGATACCACTTCGTATTGATCCAGCTATATGCCTATATGCCTTTCGTATCAATCCAAGTACCCACTTTTCGGATCGTACTCAAATACACTTCATTAAACTTTAATTCATCATTATATTAGTGATAGAAATATTATCATATATTTTATTGCTAATCAGACGTTAAGAGTACGGATTTTTATAAAAAGCTAGAGGACTTTGGATGATTTATAAGCTTGTTATGTATTTTATAAAACATTTATAAAATTGTTGCAAGATTTCATGAAATAAAGGAAGAGGATATTGGTCTTTTATAGAAAAATTATGTAAATAAAAGTAAAATTTGATTATTAAACAATCGAATTGTTTATTTAAATACACATGTGAATGGGGCGTATTGTGTGCGCATAAATATACATCTATAATAAGGGAAGGTGATGTGGTTGAGTGAAGTTGAGTTGTCAAAAGCACATTGCATTTTGGTAGCAAAACGATCATGAAAAGGATTCGTAATGACACGAACATCCCTCTAGAACACTTGAAGAATCGACAAGTAGGCTCAACCATAAGGTACCAAACTTCAACCACGTGATAAACACAGCACGGTGAGATGGTCAGACGACTCGATGGATAAGGCGACATGATAAAACCAGCAGAAATGGGGCCTTGGATCATGCTTCAAACCAGGAATTATTTCCCAGCTCAAAGTACGGACCGATGGATCGATGGCATTGACCGATTCATCAATCTGTGGCTGGGCAATAATGTCTAGACCGAAGAATTTCACATACGGAGTGACCCAATTTTCTCTCTATGGCTTCAGGAAGACTTTTGGGCTACTCGAGGAAGTGGTATACAAACCTTAGGTAGATATCTTAATGAATGGTTTTTGTCTTATATTAGTGGCCATACCCAATTGGCCTTATAGTAAAGACCATCCGCATTGATAGACGATGACAAGATATCGGTCTTCGTTTGTGATAGATTTATTTCATTACGTGACGTTATATTTATATCCTTGCAGCATCAATGTTGCTTTACGGTCTCGATAGCGTATTACACGAGATATGATCGCCGTTCTCTTTTTGATAAAGACGTAGATGAGTTATTAGAGAATGTGATTACAATGATCTACTATAGGATCATATATCGCTAAATTTGTTCAGAGGGTACTGCAAGATTTGAAAAGGTCTTAGGCATTCAGAGTAGATCACATATCATCAAAGCTACCTTCAAAGGGTACGATGAGATCTACACGAGACCTACCACTGAGGATGTGGTTCCGGTCCATGGTACATTAAGGTACTGACTCTATTTACCATTGGGACTTGGTTTCAAGTATATAAAGTAGGTCCCATATCACAAAAGCTTACTTCAGAGGGTACGATCAGGTCTATGCGAGATCCATTAATAAGGATGTTTCTCAAGGTCTACGGTACAATTAGATACTGACTCTATTTATCCTGAACGCTCAAAGGGAATCATTGGATCGCAATAAATGCTCACAGTGGACTTCACTCATCAGTATTGATGTGTATCAATTTTTATTCTCTAATGTTCTCTCATTTCTATGTCCAATATGTTATTAGTTGGCTGATGTTGTTGTTACAATTATTTTAATTGTGTACTTCGTGATTGACTTATATTATGATTACCCTACCTTTGTATGTTTGGTTACCAATATCATTACGGAGCAGTTATACTATATTAATTGTTCTGACTCATTGGTTCCATGAGAAGATTATGGTATGATTTTCTACATTTGAGATATGTTTACTTTACTTGTATAGAACAATTTGGATTACCTCTGAGCCGCTACTATGGAGAGGACCAGCTATGCTTTAGCAGTTTCCTATGTATTTGTATATATTTTTGATGTACAATATTTTCAAATAGTTTGTAACACCCTGTAAAATTAACCCTAAATGAATTGAGTAAATTAAATTAAATAAGGTTGGATTAAAAATGAAAATTTTATAAAATTTGGAATTTGACCGTGAAAGTTATTCCGTTGTGTTCGTGATGAAATTTTGATCTGTTTCTATGTATAGTATGTTGAAAACGTAGCTCAAACAAAGAAGTTATGAGCGTTTGAAGTTTTTAGACTTAAATTAATTTAGTTTGGATTCAAATGAATATTTAAATTATGGGTTTAAATTTCAAAAATTAATTATAGGTTCAGTTGGGGGTTAAGTTAAAATTTATGTTAAATAGTCAACATTAAAAGTTAATTAAGGAAAAAAGTAAACGAGCAATGGAAACAAATCAACTCTCCCGAACTAAAAGGAGCGGTCGACCTATAAGACCCAACCTGTCGATTCTAGAGGGAGATTCTCAATCGTTTATATTTGTTTGATTGAATTTATACTGTTTCCGCAATTTTGGATAATTTCATAATCTATTCCACTTCTCCTTCTTTGATTTAAATTGTGAGTTTTCAATAATAAAGTAAGGGTATAGAGCACAAATCTTATTCGTAGTTTACACCACTTATTCCGCACAAAATTCCTTCATTTATTAATGTGTAGAAGAGGAGTTGAATAGAATATGAAGTTAGGATTGCAATTCCTATTGTTTACGATATTCCGTTGGATTGATTTAATAAATTGGGTTTCCATTTCTATTTACAAATCTATTTATTGCAATTTTGGATATGAATATTTAATCCTTATTATGGATATTTGAATCTTCGAAATCTAAAGGGAAAAGACTTGAACTAGTTTTATGGTTAAAGGAATCGACATTTACACTAGTTTAGGGCGTATGAACCGCACACTTAGAACTTATTAGGCATGAATATATATTTATTTCTATTATCATAATAAACGTATATTATGTCATATAACTGCATAGTTAATTAGGTAATAATTGTCATTGATTCACCCTTAGGAAGGTTATTAATATTTTAAGGTGTAATAAGGAAGATACCTTATAAGGCCTTAATTATGAAACGGTGAGATGAGTATTATATATGGAGAGTATTTAAATTATGCTAAGTCATAGGAAAGCGAGGTCAGTAGAGTTGCGCAACTGAAGTCTGTTCTTCACTTTGAGGCTACCAGCAGTTGTGTACACTTCCTATTGATGTGATACATCTCATATGATAAATATTTGTGATGACGCAAGGTTAGTCCCAAATTATATAGGGTAGATCTGCCCAGCTAATCTGGCTACCAGTTCCTACGAATAGTCAGACTAATGTGAGATATTATTGTGAGTATGAGCCATAATACGAAGGGCCTGCGATGGGGTCTTGAGGTATTAAGTGGTTGTTTGAGGGCCCGCCTCTTTTCCCTAAATAAAAGGTGGTATCTCGACAGGGGTCCACTTCAAGATAAGATTTAAGTGACTGATTGAGGGTTCGCCTTTCCATAAAAAAGTATTAAGTGACTAAAGAGATTCTATGCGATGTCAGCTAGAGGGATCCACCTTGGGAATAGGTATTAAATGACGAGGTCTGCCTTAATTATGGTCTTAAATAGCCAGAGTTTACATATTTTCCAATAAAAGATATTAAGTGGCTTAAGTACTATTTCTTGCATCGTTAGATATTTATGACATGTGATTTAGGATATGGGATTAGAAACATGCTTCGAGAATGGAAGGTATTAAGTGGTTGATCGTGGACCCTCCTCATTTCCTTGTAAGAAGTATCAAATGGTTTCATGTACGTAAGGCATATTCTTATTTTAAAATATACCATCTAAGTACTGAAATTATAAGACTCGAGGTTTTTATTTGCCAGACAGTTGTTGTTCTGATTTCCTCCTCATTACGATATAGGTTAAGGATGGTGTGATGATGGTGACGATGCTTAAAGATAGAGTGGCCTGAGCATGTGGAAGTTATTATTATCTTTTATGACGTTTTATGTTGTACCCATGTATTTTGGATAAATGATGTAACAGATTTTACATGATAGTTTGATGATGTTTTGCATTATGACATTTCAAATGGTTTTGATATAAATGGGTACAATTTGCTATTATATTTTATTTCATCCGCTACGAGTTCTAGAAGAATAGTTATTGCTTTGTGTTACTTCTTTTTCCAACCAACAGCTAGCCTTAGAATAGATCGAAGTTTCGATGGATCTTTTCTAGATCGAAGTTTTGAACTATTCTGAGGTGGATTGTTACATTTGGTATCAGAGCTTAGGTTACCCGATCATTAGGGAAACTATATGTATGAGTGGCGTACTTGTTATTTTTGAAAAAAAATTTCAAAATATATTTTCAAAAATTCTTACTATACAAACATACAAACCCTTATTTCTTTGAACATATGCGCACACATTAGGCAACCCTTTTCTTTCAACATATAATACTATCTTAGGAAATCATCGTTAATGATTCAACCTACAGATAGTTGATATGGTAGATAATCAATCTTTTTTTAAAGCCAGGATCCCTGCTCGTGGAAGACGTCCCATTCATGGAATGCCAGAATCATTTAAACAATATCTTAGGGCTGCTAAGCAATTTCCTATTCATTCAGCTACACTGGTGGCACTTGCTGCCCTCTTGCCGATGCAGCACCCCATCCTATTGACTTTCCTAAATTATATAAGGATTTTCTTAATATGGAAGGGATGACATACTCTAGAACCGAGGGATATGTGAAAGATAAAACATGGGTTAATGACTACGAAAAAATATTTGGAGAGCTTGTTTGGGAAGATCATCTAAAGAGGACGATGGAAGCTTGGCATCTCAAAGGGTAAGCTTTAGACTAATAGGACTTGGTGATTGAGGAAAAGGTTACAAGGATTTTCTCGTGGGATGAATTCAAAAAAAAGATTTGAGATAATTTATGTCTAAAGCAGAAGTGAGTATACAACTAGAGAAATTCATTTAGCTTAGGAAAGGAGACTCCACTCTAAATGAGTGAATAACTAAGTTCACAGAGCCGGCTAAATTCGGGATGAGCTTGATAGATACACTTATGAAAAAGACCATGAATTTCATGAAGGGACTAAATTCCCCATTGAGAGAAATGTTGTTGACTAAAGTACCCATTGGTGCTACATATTATATGTTAGTGGAGATGGAAATGTTGCACATGGCCAGTGTGGACAATAAGGAAGCGGAAAAGGAGAAGATTGCACCTACCCAAAAGCAAGGAGGGTCCAAGAAGGGAAGCTTTTGGGCTAACAAAAAGTTGAAGTGGAAGTTTAAGAAGGATGATAAGGTGTACAAGCGATGCCAGAAGAAAGATCACGTGGGTAAAGATTATAGGGTGAGTCTAGTGAAGGAAGCTTTTAAAGGGAGGTGATTTAATTGCCACGAGGAAGTTCACCTCAAGAATCAATGCCCTAAGTTAGAAAAGGAAGGATCAAATGGACAAAATTATGCTACTTAAGCCGTCCCTATTACAAGCAGACTACCAAGAAACCAAGGGAAGACATCATTAGAAGGTATAACTCTTATTTCAGGGGTCACAATTCATACCTTATTTGATTCAGGGGTATCACATTCCTTTTTATCAAGGAATGTAGTAAACTTATTAAACCTTCAAAATCCTATTGTCACCGGCCCAATAGTGGCCTCTAATTCTATTGGAGGTTTGATACATCTCTCTTTTATTTGCGAAGATTTAGAGTTAGGCATTGTGACGTTGATTTTATATGTAATGCGTACGTTTTAAATTTTGAGGGGTATGGACCTATCTTGGGTATGGATTGGTAAGCATATTATAGAGCAATTCTTGATTATTATAGGAGGGTTGTACGAGTAGGAATTTGTAGAGGTCGTGACCTAGAATTCCTTGTACACCCCAAGATTTAGTTGAGTTAAGCCATCTATACTCACTAAATCTATCTGTTGGAGAGCTACCATCCATACCTTTAGTTTATAAATTTCTCGAGATCTTTAAGGAAGTCTCGGGTCTTCCACCCTAAAGGGAGATCGATTTCCAAATAGATTTGAAGAAAGACGTAAGGCCAGTTTTCCTGCCTTTTAGGCACATGGCCCCTAAAGAAAGAAGATAATTGGATAAGAAAATCTTTGGGCTACTAAAAAAGGATTCATCTGTCGAAGTACATTGGAGTGAAGAGCCCCTATTTTTTTGGCCACTAAAGCAGACTATCCATTAAGAACGACAATTATAGGTAATTGAACAAGTTAACAAGAAAACCCTTTATCTAGGATAGACGACTTATTCGATCAGCTTAGAGGAACTAAAGTCTTTTCTCAATTAGACTTAGTAATTGGATTCCATCAGTTGAGGATTGTAGAAGAAAGAAAGTAGAGACTATATTTCACACATCAGATGGACTCTATGAGTAGGAAGCGATGCCTTTTGGATTAACGAATGCCTCTGCATACTTTGTGGATTTGATGAGTATGGTATTTAAAGGGAAACTCAATAATCCCATCGTTATGTTCGTAGAGGATATTTTGGTTTTCCCCAAGGGCAAAGAGGAGCATGAGGACCACCTAAGAGAGGTATTAGGAACCTTAAGAACGCACCAGCTTAATGCCAATTTTCTAAATGCCACTTTTGGAGAAAAGGAATTAGATTCCTTGGGCATATTATTTCTGAGCAAGGACTAACAATAGACCCCCGCTAAAGTGGACATTGTTCAAGAATGGAAGACTCCTAGAAGTGTATCGGAGGTCAGAAGTTTTCTCAAGTTGGCAGGCTCCTATAGAAGATTCATCAAGAATTTTGCAAGAAAAGCAGCTCCATTAACCTATTTGACTATAAAGAACCCAATCTTTTCTTCAGACGATAAACGCATTAGGGCATTTGAGAAGCTTAAGTAGTTATTGACTAGTGCAGGTGTTCTCACTATTCCTGATGGAACCAAACCATTTATGGTTTTTACGGATACTTGTGGCATAGGGTTAGGAGTAGTTCTAATGCAAGAAGGAGAAGTAGTTATTTATGCTAGTAGGCAACTGAAGAATCATGAGAAAAGATATCCAGTTCACGACTTGGAGTTGGCAACTATCGTCTTTGCCTTGAAGATGTGGAGGCATTATCTCTTGGGAGAAAGGTTTGATTTATTCACTGAACAACCAATCAAATATCTATTTTTTCAAAAAGATTTAAATCTTAAGCAGCAAACATGGATGGAATGTATAGCAACATTCGACTTTAGTATTCAATTCACCCCTGGAAAAGGAAATCGCTGAGGCCCTTATGTGGATGCATGCTGCCTTTGATGCTATATATGAATGAAGGATGTTGGAGTTCCTCTCCAATTTTAACTTCCAATCACCAAAATAATTCATCCAAGGATTTTTAATTGTTATGGAGATAAGATCGGCTTTGATAGTCTGCATAAGGATTGAGCAAGTGAACAATGAGAAGTTAGTGAGATTTTGGAGAACTTGATGAAGGGGGAGCATTTTTCCCATGCTAATAGATACTCAGTTAATGGGAAAGGATGCTTAAGAAGAGGACGCCTTTGTGTCCAAATGGCTGATAATTTGTTGTGAGATGTGCTTATGTAATGTCACCGCTCAAAGATAACTATTCACCCTGGAGGAGATAAATGTACAAGGATATGAAGGGGATTTACTTTTGGCCTATAATGAAGAAGAGTGTAGCTGAGTTTGTTGCTAAGTGGTTGACAAGTCAGAGTGTAAAAGCTACACAAGCGTAGCCTGGAAGGTTACTATTACCACTGGAAATTCTGACATGGAGGTGGGAGCATATTTTGGTAAACTTTATGGAAGGATTGCCCATAAGTTAGAGGGGTAATGAAGCGATTTGGGTTGTTATGGATAGACTCGCTAAGAATGTCCATTTTATTCTGGTTAGGAACAATAGAACTGCCACTTCTCTCATACAGTTCTATACCAAAGAGGTGATTCGATTGAATGGAATTCTTATGAGCATAGATAGTGATAGAAACCCCTTATTCACCAATGAGTTTTGGAGGAGCCAACAAGCATTTTTGGGAACTTCTTTGAATCTTAAGACTGCATATCACCTACGTACTAATAGTCAAACAGAGGGGGTGAACATGATTTTGGAAGACTAGTTAAGGGCTTGTGTTTTGGATTTCGGAGGACATTAGGAGCAACATCTACCTTTAGCTGAGTTCGCGTATAATAATAGCTATCAAGCGATGATTAGTATAGCCCCTTTTGAAGCGCTTTATGGAAGGCCATGCGAATTGCTAAGTAGGTGGTGGTAACCACCGGCAAAAATATTGCTCGGACCCGATTTGAACCGTGATACCATGAAAAATGTAGAGACGAATATGCTTGAAGATGGGTTGGATTGAGCTTGTGGTAGTTATTATTATCTTTTATGATGTTTTATGTTATACTGTGTATTTTAGATAAATGATGTAATGGATTTTACCTAACAGTTTGCATCATGACATTTCAAATGGTTTTGAAATAAATGGGTACAATTTGCTATTATATGTTATTTCTTCTGCTATGAGTTTTGAAAGAATAGTTATTACTATGTACTGTTATTTCTTTTTCTAACCAACAGCCAGCCTTAGAATGGATGTAAATTTTGATTGTCCTTCTCTAGGTTGAAATTTTGGCATGTTCCGAGGTGGGTTATTACATAGTTTCCCTTACATCAAGTCTTATGTCTTTCTCACATTTTATCTTTTTCTGTTTATGTCGTGAAGTTTAGGATTCATGTGCTTTTTGGGATACACTTTCAGCATAATGGAACACTTTGGAGACAAAGACGTTGCATTGGACATGTACTTTGTATTATAGTAGTACATGACAGACATGCTATTTATATATGAGACTGTGTCGAATATTGTATTCTGACTTTCTATATTGATATTTATTTACTGGCTACTTCCATCTGTATAGTCACTTATACATTGTTTATCCTATTATGTTCATGTAAATTCAATATATTATATGTTATCATTACGCTTAGAGATTCTATAGGTATCCCTTGGAATAATATTTGTTAAAAAAATTCTTTCCCCAACAACTAGTCTTTTGTAGTATTCGAGAGTTAGACGTTGTCATTCAGTGCTAATCTTAGGGTGTTACGAAGGGTGGGTTGCTACACTCGAGTGAGTTATTCTATAGTTATCCAATAACTATCGATATGTATTACCTTGGTGACCCTACAACAATGAGTAGTACACTTCCTAACATTCAGAGATCGTTATGTACTCTAGTCTTGACGGATGTGTCCATATCCTATCTCGAAACATCTTGACTAGGAATATTTAAACCAATATATTACTTTAATGTGATAAATTTCTTATGGTTACAACACATTGCAATTACTATCACATAACACAAATGATTTTCTATTTAATATACTTAAATTACATAATTAATTAACTTAACGCAGGATGACAAGTATATAATAAAAAAACACCTTTTATTTCGATTAAGTTTTTACTACGAAGTTAATAATTTGCAAATAAATTACGGAATTGCCTCTAGGGCATACCCCTAATTCTATAAATCTTCCATTTACACTTGAGATCAATTATGAGATCTATATCCCATCCCTTCGATCAGTTTGTTAAGAACTGACCGAGCTATTCCCTTTATGAATGGACCTGTTATATTATCCTTGATATCACTTCATCAATCGCAACTTCTTTATTAGTGACGAACTCAATAATATGGGGGAAGTTATGTAGAACGTGCTTTGACTTCGTGTAAGCTCTTGGTTCGTTGCATTCTACATCTTAGTATTGTTGTCATGTAATAATTTCATCGGATTTTCAATGTTCGGAACCACTCATAGCTCAACCATAAATTTGCACATCCATACTACACCTTTAGTTGTTTTATTGAGTGCAAAGTATTCAACCTCCATCGCTGAATCAGCTACCGTTTCTTATTTGGAGCTTTACCAACTAACAACACCACCATTTAATGTAAAGACATGATCAGATATAGACTTACCATCGTTAATATCATTTTGAAAGCTTGAATCTGTATACCCTTCATAAGGAGGTCTTCATTTCCGTATAAGAGAAATAAGTCTTTAGTAATTCTCAAATACTTAAGTACACGTATTACCAAGGTTGTGAAAATCGCTAGACGAACACTAGGCGGTGAGCGTGGAATAAGGATTAATCACTTAGGCGGGGATTAATCAAGGATTAATTGGAGTTACGCGTTTTTCAAATATTGTGTATTTTGGATCAAATTTTAGTGTTTTATTTAGTGTCCATTGAAATAAGTGGAAAATCTGGGATGTTGGATGTGCTTCAAAATGACTAACTAGGCAAAACCGCTTAAAACTAGCATATTGATGTGCGATGTCCATTGAAATAAGTGAAAAATCTAGGATGTTGGATGTGCTTCGGAGTAACTAAGTAGGCAAAATAGCTTAAAACTAGCATATTGATGTTTGTACATGGCACTGAACCTTAAAGAATGTCTAACATGTGCCAAAATACATGTTTCGATTCTTATATGAGACAATAAACCTTGTCTTGGCGCACTTAGGAAAATCGTTAGGCAGTAAGCCTCGCTTAGCGCCTTTTCGGGCCTAGTCAAATGCTTGAACGATTTTTCCAATAGTGATATTACATTAGTTCAATGCTTTAAACTAGGATTAGACTGGTATTGGCTTATGCATCCTAATGCATAAGCGACATCCAGTCCGGTACATAGCATAACTA
The DNA here is from genome assembly GCA_030765085.1 of Allium cepa. Lineage (NCBI taxonomy): Eukaryota > Viridiplantae > Streptophyta > Magnoliopsida > Asparagales > Amaryllidaceae > Allium > Allium cepa. Next base: position 613,932,747 of record CM060942.1, on the reverse strand, counting down.
TATTATAGAACTGATTTCAGATGCATATAGTATCCTCTTCATATGCATTCTCCTTATTAGTATGAGGAGCGTCCTTCTTCTGAAGGATGATTCTAGATTGCATCAAAATTTTCCATGCTTGAAATTCTTCCTATCGAACCGTTTCTACTTCGAATTCTTTATGCTGAACCATTTCTATATGGTACTTATGTACAAGGATTTGGACAATCCTAACAATCTTTTAGATTTATCTCAATAGATCCTAATACCAAGTATATAGGCTACGTCTCACAAATACTTTATGGAGAAATTTTAGTTAACCACGCTTTCACTGATTACAGCAATGCAAAGTTATTGCTAATCATAACAGATTGTTGACATATAGGACTGAGAACACTATAACACTTCCTTGTTCTTTCTGATATATGCACATTTCTTCTATATTCTAATAAAAACCAAACCATTTGATTACTTTATCAAAACATTTACCCAACTTCTTGAAGCTTGGTTATGAGCATAAATAGATTTTAACAATTTGCAAGCCTTACACTTGCTCCCACTGACCTCGAAACCCGTAGGCTATAATATGTAAACAATCCCTTCTAATTCACCATTTAGAAATTTTATTTTATATCCATTTACCATATTTCATAGTCATAGAACGTGATATTGGATGGAATTATAGGAATGGACTTAAACATGGCCATGGCCAAAACGTTTCATCATAATCATCACCTTGAATATTATGAACCGATTGTTAACTACTCTTTCTTTTGTAAGTCTCTATTTTTCCATCAATATTTAGCTTTTTATTTTAAAAAATCCATTTGTAGCTGATGAGTTTTATCCCTTAGGGTATGTCAGTCAAAATCCATATTTTATTGTCATAAATGGAATCCATTTCAGATTTCATAATTTCAAGCTAAAATGCAGAGTCCTTACTTCGTAGTGTTTATGGGAATGAGAGAGGAGCACCATCTTTTAGGATGTGGTCTCTTTACCATCAATTAAAAGGAAACCAGTATCTCTCTAGTGTATGAGATTCCCTGTTATACCTTGTAATAAGATGCGTGTTTTTATAAACCGATGAATTTGGTTCATCTACAGATTTGGCTTCTGTATTAATTTCTCAGATCCCATCTAAGTCTATAATCTCATTATTAATTTCTTTGAGATTCCTTTTCCAAAAGGATAGCATGTAGAGAAACAATAATCTTTTGTTTCTCGTTATTGTAGAAAATATATCTCATTGAATTCTTAGGACATCCTAAATTACACAGTCCGATCTTGCTCAAGTTGATTAGGGCCAACGTTCTTAATGTAATTTGGACAAATCCACACACTTAAATACTTGAATTTGGTTTTCTTCTCATACCATATCTCATATGAGTCATAGGCACAGATTTAGTACGAATCAAATTCAACACATGTTCTACGGTTGCCAACGCATATCCCCAATGGGAAAGAAGTAACTCAGATTTACTCATCATGGAGCAAACCATATTTAATAGGGTTCAATTCCTTCTTTGCGAGACACCACTATGTTATAGAGTATAGGGTAGAGTAACCTGAGAGATAATCCCATTATCTTTTAAGAATTGTTGGAGCTTCGGTTTTATTCTTCATAATTTAGAAATATTCTAGAATTTGGAAATCTTTAGTAAAAGTTATAAAATAAGAAGAATTATCTTTGGTAACTATAGGCATTAGACCATAAACATCAGTATGTATGAGACACAGGAGTTTATTAACTCTTTCATTGCTCCTACTAAATGAGTACTTGGTCATTTTTTCTTTAAGACACGACTCACAAGTATCAAACAAGTTTGAATCAAATAATGGTATAAAATCTTCGGTTTTCAGTTTATGCAATCATTTGTCACTAACATGATCCAATCTACAATGCCACAAATAATTGTTATTAATTTTAAGATTAGAAAAATTATTCATAGCTTGCATATGACAAGAATTAAGTATATAAATGTCATTATCCAAAACATCATTGCATATTTTATTTCCATCAAACATAATGTTCATAACATTATCAATATAATGAAAAATATATTAAGTCTTAGACAATCCAAATAAACAAATTATTCCAAAAATAAAGTTTTTCACATAATAGAAATTATTTAAAATTAAATCTAATCCATTCGGCAAAGCTAGGTGATAGTCTCCAACCGATTTTCCATCTACTAGACATCCATCCACAATTTGAAGCCTTAGTCAACCCTTTGCTACACGCTCCCTGTTCCTATGTCCATATAATGAATTGTATATATGAGTTTTAGAACCAGTATTTAGATAATTTGTTGATTGAAAAACAATTTTGAATCATAAATATAATTATATGAGCGACATAAACATTCTCTTTCTTCTCTTTTATAAGTTTTAGGTAATCTAGACAATTCAAATTCCAATACCCCTTTTTTGTAACAATGATGACATTCACCCTTGACTTTAGGTGCACTCTTCTTGCTCTTCTTATTAACTCGCTTTCTCTTCTTTGAACCATTTGAAGACGATGCCTTTCCCTTTATAAAGAATGATGTCCCTTGATCTTTGGATGAAGACTCGGCTGATTTGAACATATTGAGAAACTCCATGTGGCTTACTTTCATTTGGTTCATGAGGTAATTCACTATGAATGGCTCAATCTATGAAGTAAGGGACCCTAGGATAATGTCTAAATTAGTCATACATATAAACATTACATGGATGAGGTAGAGTAATATATAGATGATTTTTTCTCCCTATTTGATTGGTTTAGTAATATAAAGACTATTATATATATTTTACTATATATATTCGGGATAATCATTTAGGTTCTGATATATACAAATATTGTGTTATATTCGTACGGAATAAATTTAGATAGAATTGATATTAGTTTATAACATGGTCATAAATTAATTAAACTTAATTCGTTGTGATATTAGTGATAGAAATATTATTATATATTTTATGACTAATCCGATGTTAAGAGTACGACTTTTAAAATAAGCTAAGAGGCTTAAAATGATTTATAAGCTAGTTATGTATTTTATAAAATAGTTCCACGACTTTATAAAATAAATAGTAGAGGATATTTGGAATTTTATAGAAAAATTAAGTAAATAATTTTATTATTAAACAATTGAATTGTTTATTTAAATATATATATGTGTGTGTGTGCGTGTGTGAATTGGGGTATATTGTGTGCAATAGCATATAAATATACATCGATAATGAGGGATAGCGATGTGGTAGAGTGTAAGTAAGTTGTTGAGATGCACATTGCATTTTGGTAGCAAAACGATATTGAAAAGAATTCTTAATGACAAAAACATCCCTTCCAAACACTTGAAGAAATCAACATGTAGACTCAACCATAAGGCACCAAACTTTAACCATTTGACAAAGACAATATGGGGGCAGGATGGTCGGGAGACTCGTTGGAGAAGTCATCTTGACGAAATGAGCGAAAACTGGGTCTCAAATGATTCTTCGAGCTAAGCATTATTGTCCAGCTCAAAGCATGGGCCTATCGGTCGATAGCATTGACTGATAGAGTTAAGGGTATGCCCTAGAGGCAATTATGTAATTTATTAAATATATCGGACTTAATAACCAATCTTGTTCAAAATAAAATGTGTTTTCTTTCTATTATATACTTGATATAATATGTTATATTAATTAATTAATTCAATTAAAATAATTAATAGAAAATCCAAAAATAGTATGTTTTGTGATAGTAATTACAATGTGTTCTAATCATGAGTGATTTATCGCAATAAAAATAAACATACCATTTTAAATATTCCTAATCAAGATGTATCGAGACTGGATATCGGTATATTCATTGATAATACAGCAAAAGCTCCCTAAATGTTGGGTAGTGTATTACTCACGACCATTGCGGGCATTAAGAGGTTATGTACTAATAGTTATTGGATAACTATGGAATGAATCTCTCGATAGTATTCTGTTGTTTAATATAACTAAGATAAACGAAAAATATTGATGTGACAAAATTACACAGTTCTCTTGACTTAAGATTACTGTTGAGCTTCGATGTGGAAGCTTCGCTATGATTATAGTTAACTTATGGCACCGCATCCATCGAATAACTATATTTGGGTCAAGTAGAAGCGTTGGAAGTGAAACACAATTCAATAGAGGATTTGTCTTCTAAGTTATATGAGGTTAGTATCACGGTCAACTAAAAGTCAAAGTCTGTGGTTAGAGCGTAATAGTTAAAAATAATTGTTATTATTAAACAATGGGCTTTGTTTTTGGACTATAAAGTTGAATATGGATGATATTGAAATTTTGACCATTGCCAAATGACACAAGTCCAAAGTGATATAGTTTTGATGAAGAGAATTGGTGTGAGTAATTATCACTAATGGGTAAAGCTTATAATAAATAAAATTGAATTTTATCAAAAAATGCGTAAACAATAAATTCATCCAAAATATCACACCACTAACTAAGGTGACGTGTGAATGTTAATGTTTAAATTGTATAATATTAACCGCTGACTGAATTTACACCTATGAGTCACACAACCGAAATGATGAAGATTCCGAATGAACCAAACGATTTAACCAATTTTTAATAGTTGAAAATTGTTAAATTAATTAATATTTATTAATATTAATTACTAATTTTATTTTACTTACTTGAATACCATTAGTATTTAGTGAAATGTGTATATAAAAGTTATATATATACATATTGATATACTATATCGGTAGAATGTTTAAGTTCGATTTAAATAGAATAAATACTAAAAGGACTTTAAATAGATTAAATTAATTAATATTTGTGAAATATTAAATGTAATAAAGTGCACGTGCCGATATACGATATCGATAGAAAATTTAAGTTGGATTTAAATGGGAATAATACTGATTCTTTTTTGAAATTTTTTGGAGCCCATATTGCCCATGTAATAGCTGGACTTCTTTTTAAAATTAACAGGCATCTTTTGTTTTGAATAAGAAGAAACATTATTAAAATGAGAGGAATCAGCATATATTGAATGCTACATTTATTTCCTCCTCTAATAAATTTTCTCTCGGTCATTTTGCCTCTCTTATTCTCATCTTCTTCTCCAAAAAAATTCAAATTTCCATGGCGGTAAGTCTCTAAAAATTTCAAAACAAAACAAAAGAGTAAAAGGTGCTTATCTCTACATTATTGTAGATCTGGAGATCGATTTAATGCATCAAGGAATCTTCTTCTTCAAGATGTATTATACAGGCTTTATCCTAAGTTAATTATATATGTTCACATATCATTTAATTTTGTTTACATCCCCTTAATTCTCCATCTCTCCCTTTTGTTCATGTATGCGAATTTGGATTTTGATTTGGATGTCTCAAAACCCCTACTTGAATCAATTGTGTATTCTTACTATAAAAAAAACCTTGGCTATATTCACAGTTTTTTTTGTTATGAAAAATGATAATAATTTTTGTCTATGTTTGTATGTTTATTTATTCAATTTGTTTAATATATATATCTAGGTCCGTTTAATTTCATTTTCTCTATTCTATATATAGATTCATCCATGTATAACCTAGATCTAGACCTTCTTATTACAAATCTATATACGCCTATGTCGTCTGATTTTATCATTGTTATTAAAAACAAAACTAAATTGAATTTTGGAATACTTTTGTCAATAAGTTAGTTTTTATATTAGAAGATTTAGACTTGAATGTTTATACGTAAACTGTTATGCGAATAATACTTTGAAATAATTGTATTAATTAATATTTGTTGTCAACATAATAGGATGACTTAATTGTGTTATGTTTTAAATTATTCTAAAACAAACTTTGCTAATTGAAAAAAAAGGTGAACATTAAACTAATGATTTATTCCTAGTATTACAACTGTGTCCAGTACAGTATTAAATTTTTGTTTAAAAGGAAATATTCTATTTCATATAGTACTTGTAAATTGTTTTATTTTATTTCAAAATTTTGTTTTACTTGTATGTGTACATGAATTTATATATTTTTATATAATATCATTTATGCACGTGTAATTTCATTTAACTCAAAGTTTCAAAAAGAGTTTTATATAAGATATAATAGTAAACTGCTTTAGTTAGACTTTATATTCTTTGATTTATTGCCTGTAATATAAATAAAGTATATTCCAATTCGAACTACAATGTAGAACATTTATGGTGTATATATTTATGTACATTTATACATGTAAACATGTACATACACACACAGACATACATACATACCTACCTACATACATACATATATATTGAATCAATGAAGAAGGTGGAGTTGGGCTAAGTAGAATAAGGGACATAAGGGAAGCTTTCACCTAAAGCAAGCCTGGAGGATCATAATTGGACCGGCTATCTAAATGGGGTATAATTAACAATAACACATGTTCTCTTTACAGGAATCAGAAGGAAACCCATATGCATATGTTTTTTAACTGTGAATTTTCAAAAACTACATGGGAAAAATGCAAGCAAGGGCCTAAATTTACATTTTCTACCTTTGTTTTGCAACAAATTGTCACGTACCTAGAAGCTACCGAAAAGAGCAAAAACTTGGAATCCAAATGTATGGAGCCAGCGTGACAAATGCAGTTTGTAGCAGATGGAAGTAGTGCAGCTTGTCGAATTTTCTAGAGAAAGATGCACAACACAATCGAAGTCAGCAAGTTAGCAATTTAGACATGCAATTAATTCTTAAATGAATTAAAGTAGAGAATCTCACCAGAAGCATGGAATGAGAAGAAGACGTGCCAAAATCAGTGGATCAGAGGCGACCATTGGAAGAAAACCCAAGTACAAGTTATTATCATTTCCTGCCGCCATGATTGGAGCTAGAGTTCAAGTGTATCTGAATAGATTTATATCTGAATTGTTATAAAGTGAAAGTAAGGAATATTTCAGTTAAAGTTAATTTATATACTTGTATATAAGCTATGGCTATGGGCCAATCTCCATTTAAGATGAAATGCCCTAATAAATATACCCAGTTTCTAAAAAATTCAAATTTTGTATGACAAAGGCATATATAAAGGAGAAATGTGTCCCTTGCGGTGTAAATTCCAACATCTAGACAACGTTCACATTAACTACGTACATATTTCATATGTTGCACTTACACTACACTCATGGATGCATTTGATATGCTCACCATAATATATAATTAATTAAAATTAAATTAAACTAATTTTTAAACAATTATAATAATACATAGAAAATTATAAAAGTTCTAAATGGATTTAGACTACATAAACCCATCAAAGATCCAATAGAATTTTTTTAATTTTACCCATTTCTTCTACTGCGGTATGGCCCGGTTCCTTCAACAATATCTGAGTTCAAAAGTCTATGTGGTCTAAATTAGTCTATTAGGGCTGAAAAATTAAGCTTTCTCACTTCCTACTCATTGACTATTGAAAGAACTTTCAAATGGGACAGGCGGTGAAGGAAGTACGGTATCTAGAAACGAAATGCTTAGGATTGGAATTGGATAATCAAGTATCATGTCCTAACTGGTTACCCAGCTGGCCTAAAAGGTGAAGTAAACTCGAAGGTTGCCCATAATAGAAAATATCTAATTTGAATTGGGCTTGGGCTAATTTCCATTTTTTTTGAAAATTAAAATAAAAGATTACAGATTTAAGAGTTAAATTTAAAATAAAAACATGTTTATTATAAAGTTGTAATACGACACAAGTTTCCATGATGTTTGAAAAATTAATGTCATTTTTAAAATGTTTAAAAATATTGAAGTACCAATATCAAATTTTAAAATTTATCAATAAGATTAATAAAATGAATTAGTTAAATAGGTCAATTAATTAATACTTATATACACATATTGTATATATTGATCCATGTTATGTTATTTCAGAGTATTGAAGATAACATAGGTATACATGTCTATATATAAAATAAAATTTTGAAATTAATATAATTTATTAAAATTGTTTAATTAAATAAATAATTTAAATGTAGTTGAATAAATTAATTATTAATTATTTAAATAAATATAATAAACAAATATAAGATATGTGTGTTATATTATAAACGTTATAGTATATTCAATAAAGGTTATAGTAGGCATGTCCAATATAAAAGTTGTATTCAAATACTAATATAAAATTAATTAAAGAGTTAACCAATTAAAATTAATTAAATAAGAGTTAATCAATATAATCTTATATATAAGACTATTATATAAGTAATATGAAATATAAAAGCTATATGATAATAAAAATTATATGATATGAATGTATAAACTAAATGTGTAACATTAAAGAAACCCTACATAGACTTGAGGAATAAATATATATGTATATATTTGTATATAGTGATTTCTGATATATCTGACACTTGAATCATGAGGGTATTTCATAAGAAATACATTATTCCGTAAGTTGATATCAGTCGATATAATATATTAAAGATTATGAATCATTAATATATTGTTGTCTTCTATCATTTATAAATCAATAGATTACTTAAATACTCTTTGGTTGTTCACCTCTCCTCAAGCTAGGAATGTTATGTGTAGTACTGTTAATATATTGAATAGACAATGTAAGATAACTGCATGTATTTGTTGAGCTTTCCTAAGGTATGTGCATTACACTTAGGCTGTCGTGAAATAAGAGATCCGAGCAAATAATCCCATTTTACTTAGTTGGCTTCCCTTAAGATAAAGACGGGATTAGGACAAAGAACTATGAGTTAGAAGTTGCATGTGATACAACCGATAAGTATTTATCCACTGTAGGTGGACCTATGATTTGTTGAGCATTCCCCAAGGTTGGAATCCCAAGGCATACATGTCCTAGTACCCACTAGTGCAGTCGAATGACTTCTTGTTTACTTAAGGTTTAGTGAAACATAAAAGACTGGTGAGAGCCATATTAGAAAAACAAAATGATAACAGTTAACATTTCTAATATTGTAATAATATGTGCTATATAATGTTATAATAAACTACATTAATAAATATTTGCATTTAATAGGATTGATAAAATATTTATCAATTATTATATACGAATGAAATGAATTGAAAATTGATAATTGGAAATATAATACACACACACACTCTCACTATTAAATACTTTTTGCATGCCAATGTTTTCTATACCTATACAAGCGCCTGATTTTAATACTAAATGCATTCATAATTTGATCGCTTATGTGTTTATATGGTTAAGACTGTGTATCGCATTCTATGAGTTTTGAACTCAAAAGCAATACAAGACTATGGTTATATGATCCATATACTATCACATATAAGTATTTGTAACACCTCGGATTTTTGATAACATTATTTAGGAGACTTAATTAGATAAACTAAATAAAATAATGTGTTAATAAGGGGATTGTGATTTGATTTAATTAAGATAGTCGCGTCTTTATAAACTTAATAAAGGGTTAAAATGAATTAGAGGAGGGGTATTATGGGAAAGAGGCATTCCTATATTGTATTCCTTAGACCATGTATTCCAAACACACCTTCATTCTAATGTTCAAAAATTAAAAACTTGGCCGGCCATCATTAACGGCGGAAGAAGAAGAGGAAATAAAAGAGAAGCTCAAGGAAAGCAAATTCAAATCCAACTCATTCAAATCTTAAGCTCCGTAATCGTTAAAGCAAAGGTGAATAACGTTTACATATCTAAATGTTTTTTGTTTCGGTTTTAAGGTTAATTCCGAATGATTTTGCAAATATTTGCCATGTTTTCGAATGATAAAACATTATATATACATGATGATATTTGCATGTCCATATAAATTTTATGACATGTTTTAAGATGAAAACCCACTTAAATGACATCGGTTAACCTTGCAAATTTTTATGAAGATCTAAAAAGTTTTTTTAGAGATGGGTTTCAATTTTTAGAATTTTCGTGGATTTGTTATAATTTTCTAAGAAGAAAAGATTAATTTGGATTATAAAATTATGTACGGGTAAAATAATTATTATTTGGATTCGAAGTTTGTGTATGTTGAAGGGAACATATTTACTCTCCAGAATTTTTCCACAATTTTTCAAGGTGTTTTGATGATTATATAAAATTATTTAAGGTATGGGACTTAAATGTTTTATATAATTATAAAGGAGAAAGGGGCTTTTTTTAAATTATTCAAATTTTCGAATAAGGAAGTTGGAAGCACTTTTGAATATAAAATTCTTGGAACCAATCATATTTAGACAAACAAAGCAAGTGGGGCACAAAAGAACAATTTCAAACAATGTTTACATCGTTTCAACTCTTTCGGTAAGAGCTTCCACATTCATTCCAGACCTTTCCGCAAGGTCGAAGGATATCAAATCTTCCGATTAGATTAAATACTAATGCACATGGTATCAGGAAACTGGTAGGTACTGAATTGGAGGAAGTCGAAAGGTTGAGGATGAAGGGTTATAGCTTTCGGAAGAGATGAAGTTTTGTTTTGGTTTTGAAGAAAAAATACACCTGCTAGCTTTTGAAAAAGTGCTTTCTAAATTGTCAAAAGGTCGGAAAGGAAAATGTTTCGATTGGTTTGCTTTGTTTTAATTGAAACCTTCCGGCAAAGTTGAAAGGTATAGCTTTCGGGTAGGTCGGAAGCATATTTGTCGCTACCTAACTTTTCGACACAAATGGAGTCAAAAGTTAACTTTTATTTTCTAAAACTTTCCGTCTCTCTCCATTGATTTTGAAATGTTTTAATTTCAATTTTTTTTAATTTAGAAAGGTTTTAGTTTTGAAAGGTTTTGATTTCGAAAGGTTTGATTTCGAAAGGTTTTACGAAGGTTTTGAAGTAGTTGCTTTCGACTCCAATGTTTTTATGATCCCTTCGCATAATCCAAATATTTTAAGTTGAAATATTTTAAAGGTTTCAAAGTTGTTAACTTTGATTAGTTCGAAAGGTTTTCCATCTGTTTTAAATTGAACCCAATATCTTCGAAAGATTTTTTATGCACATTGATTCCGAAAGGTAAAGTTTAGCTATGTTTTCAAAATGCTAAGTTTTAAAGGATTTAAAGGCGGGTGTCATATGTTTTAAAGCTTATGAAAAGAAAGCTTTTAAAAGGTTTAGAAGGATTTACCTTTAATGATTTCAAAAGGTTTGTTAAAGGATACGAAGGAGTTACCTTTTGATACTTTTGAATGGTTTTATAAATGATTTTGAAGGAATTACCTTCTAGTTTCGAAAGGTTGTTTAAAGGTTTTAAATAAAAGTTCTGAATGAAAGAATTAAGCAGATAGCCTAAGTATTTTAAGTTATAAAGGACTTTAACTTATTTTAAAGGATAGACAATCCTTATTGAACATCTTCAACATTATTTTGAGTAAAGTATATATAACATGGAAAAAATAGCTTAGAGTAAAACTAAAGATATTTTCCTTGTATATATATGATTTGACAGAGTAAACCATTTTGGAAAGGTTTTCAAGGAATATTTTGAAGAGCAAATAGCTAAAATATTGTGTAGATCAGTTAGCTTCGATATTTTGAAGGGTAGTTAACCCAAAAGAACATTCGGGCAGTTAGCTCATTTTAAATTCGGATAGTAAGTCCATTTTGAGGGTAGTCAGCGTAGAGGACAGTTAGTCCAGGACAATTAGTCCAGAAAGAGCAGTTAGCTCTGATATGAACAGATAGTTCATTTATTAGCATAAGGGACTTGCTAAATTTTTAAGGATAGTTAGTCCACCCATTTTACTTTTTTTTGGCAGATAGCTCATTATCTAGCATAAAAGATATTGCTATAATTAGAATTTAGGACAGATAGTCCTGTAAAGAATAGATGGTTCAGATTTAGACAGATAGTCTATTTTATTTCCTGTTTAGTATAATGGATATTGCTATATAATTATTATAATCAGTTGATTAACCAGTTTGTTTGCAGGAAAGGATTTGCGAAATATATGTTTTGAAAAGAAATATTAGTGAGAGAAAACCCGTTCCGCTAAGCGGCGTGGTCTCTATAGTTATCGGTAAACTGAGATGAAGTCTAATTAGAAGTTTTTGTTCCCTTGAAACTCTCGTGTGCTCAAAATTTGATTTGAGTAGGCTGAGAGTTTAAATTCTTATGTTTTAGTAGATTTTGGTGAATAAAGCATCCGAAGACGAGAAGATGGCTGATGGATAGCTAATTTAGGGATTCTGTTTTAAAATTATTTCCATTATGTATTAAGACAGTTATGTCTATATTACTTTGATCATCCAAGGGGGCATCTTCATACGTCGCTCCCGGCATATTGTTATGAATTATATTTGATCTATGCCTGGATATGATTTATTTGAAATATAATCACTAAAATTATTGTTTTTGGGAACCTATGATATTATTCATATTCAAATGCTTCTGATATTATGGATATTATTAACACTGTTGTATTTCATCGCCAGAAGTAGATATTGTGGATGACTACAGCATCCATAGCACTTAGCTTTTGGCCTCCAGATACGGGATGTTACAACTTGGTATCGTAGCATAGGTTTATGAAAATTTAACAAAAAATTGGTTTTGAAAACAAAAATCCGAGGAAATTGGAGTAAGGTTAAGGTTGGGTTAACGCTATACTAACGTACTTGTATTTTCTATACATAAGTATGCGTCTTATCTGCATTCATTTTTCTTTGATTAGGTTATCTTTCTATATCTCTTGAGGTTTGGATAAAGATATGGATGGTAGAAGAAGCAGAGTTAACCAAGTAGGGGAAAGCACCAAAATGAACGCCGGACCTAATGCAGGGAGAGGTCAAGGTCGGATGGAGAATGTTGGTGCTGAAGTCCCGCAGGTCGAAATGGAAGCCATGTATTAGTATTTCAGGAATATGATGCAGGCGGAAGTTACAACCGGAGTGTTAGGAGGAAATGCCACACGAGCAGGGGTTTCAGAAGTTCCAGTAGTTAATCATTCGCTAAGATGAGCGGCGATTATGTGAAGCTAGGATGGAAGCCGTTTATGGGAACGGAGGATGCCATTGAAGTGGAGAATAGGTTTTGCACTATGAAATGATTTTTGTAGATTAGGGGCTCAATGACGAGTATAAGAGGAGGTTGGCATCCATGCGGCTTAAGAGGACTGCATTGTTCTGGTGGAAGAGTGTATCAGCAACAGTTGATGAGGAGACAATAACCTGGGAGGACTTCAAGGGGAGATTCAGGAGTGGTTTATGTCAATAATGGCATAGTCAGCTTTGATTAAGCAGTTTGCTGAGCTGGTGTAGGGAGAGATGTCTGTTGCTGAGTATGCCAAGAAGTTCGAAGAGTTGGCCTAGTATGGGTATGCTTCTATAGATACCGTGTTGAAACGGAATGAGAATTTCATCAAAGGATTGAAGCCAGAATTGGCTAGTGCTACTTTTTCTCATCTTAGAGATCATTCTGATATTGTTATAGAGATGACTTTAGGGAAGGAAGAAGTCATTGCGTCTCTGGAGAAGCGCAAGGAAAAAGTAGTCCCGGTTGGGCTAACTAGAAGAGGAAGTTCTTTTCCAAGAAGGGTGTTCAGAAAAATGGAGCAGCCAAGGAAGCGAAGTCTGAAGTTGTCTGCTATAAATGCGACAAGAAATGGCACTTTGCTAACGAGTGTCGCTCAGCGAAAGCAAAGAAAGCGGCTAAGGGGAAGAATATCATATGTTTTAACTGTGACCAGATAGGCCATTAGAAGAACCAGTGCAAGGAACCTATAAGAGATGGTAAGGGAAAGGTTTATGCATTGGAGCCTACCGCTTAAATAAGCCAATAGCCTAGAAGAAATGAAGATAAGTTCTTAGGGAACGCTCCAGATTCACGGTATGGCTGTTAGTGTTTTATTTTATACTAGTGTATCGCATTCTATTATATTCAAATTTTTAATAGATAAGCTTAACCTTGAACCCACATATCTAGTTACTTCCTTACGGGTTGCGAATCCAATAGAAGGGTATGCAACTCTGGGGTTGAGGTGTGACCAGTTTGAGTTTGACCTGTTAGGTCGTACTTTTAACTGAAGTCTATATGTGTTTGATTTTGTGGGATATGGGATCATCCTAGGTTTGGATTGGTTAAGTAAGTACGATGCTAAGATATTTTACCTGGGTAGGAAGATATCTCTTTGTCACCCGAATTGTACAGATCGGATTGTTTTCACCACAGGAGGTTCTAACGGTGCAGTGTTTTCTTCGTTGGGTGCTTTCGATTCAAATGATGCGTTGAGTCGAGGTTTCGTGGTCAGAGAGTTCGCAAATGTGTTTGAGCCATAATTGGATTGCTACCGAAATGAGCTATTGAGTTTCAGATAGATTTGGTTCCGAGAGTAGAACCAATGAGTAGACCGCCAAGAAGGATGACCCCTTTGGAGATGAGGGAGTTGAAGGTGCAATTGGTGGACTTAGAGGGCAAGAGTTTTGTCAGGCCGAGCAGTTCACCATGGGGTGCAGCGGTACTGTTCGCTAAGAAGCCGGAAATATCGTTGGGATTATATACCGATTATTGTAAGTTAAATGAGAGGACGATAATGAGAGGACGGTAAAGAATCGATATCCATTGTCCAGAATTAATGATTTGTTCGACTAGCTAAGTGGAGCAAAGGTATTTTCTCATTTGGATTTGGCAGTGGCTTTCCATCAGATCAGGGTAGCATAGGATGGTATACCTTTGGCAGCATTCAGGACCAAACATGGATCGTACGAATGGTTAGTTATGCTATTCGGACTGACGAATTCTCCGGCTTTCTTTGTGGATTTGATGAACCGGATTTTCTAAGAGCACTTGGATAGGTTCGTGCTAGTTTTCATAGATGATATCTTGATTTACTCTAAGGATGAAAGAGAGCATGAAGTTTATCTTAGAGTGGTGCTTAAGACGCTACGGTAGCATCAGTTGAAAGTGAAGTTTTCAAAGTGTCACTTCTGAAAGAAGGAAGTGAAGTTTCTTGGTCATGTCGTCTCAGAGAAAGGGTTATCAGTAGATCCGACTAAGATCCATGCAGCAAATAGTTGGAAAGACCCGAGGCAGTAACCGAGATTAAGAGTTTCCTTGTGTTGGCTGGTTATTATTGGAGATTCATTAAGGATTTCTCGTGAATAGCAGCACGGATGACCAGGCTAACGAGGAAGGATGTGAAGTTTGTGTGGACCAATAAGTGTGAGGAAGCATTCCAGAGTTTGAAATACTTATTGACCCGTACATTTGTGTTGGTATTTCCAGAAGGGAATCAAGACTTGGTAGTTTATACGATGCCGGTGGAACAGGATTAGGAGCTGTGCTGATGTAGAGAGGTAAAGTGATTGCCTAACAGCCTAGACCGCATGAGATCAAATATCCAATGCATGATTTAGAGTTGGCTGCTGTGATTTTTGCTTTGAAGGTGTGGAGACATTACCTTTTGGAAGAAAGGTTTGAGCTATTTACAGATCATAAGTCGCTGAAGTATTTGTTCTCTTGAAAAGAGCTAAACATGAGACAACAGAGATGGTTAGAGTTCATAGCCGCTTATGATTTTGGGATTGAATACACACTAGGGAAAGGCAACCTGGTTGTAGATGCACCAAGCAAGAAGCGTCAGAATGTAGTGTTAGCAATGATGGCCGAGTGGAAAGATTTAGAAGCATTAGCAGACTGCAAATTGCAGTGGTGATCCGAGGAAGGGTCTAATGTGATATAGTTGTATTGTCTTGTTTGGAATTTCGACCAGTTTTGATCGAAAGAATTGCTTCTAAGCAGATGGAGGATCCATCATTAGTTGAACGGATTAGTAAGCTAAAGGAAGGAACCAAGAGCGATGACTTAAAAGGTCTCACACTTGACCAGAATGGGTGGTTGAGAAAGAAAGGAAGATTATGTTTTCTGAGTGTATGAAACATAAGAAAGGAAGTCTTAGATGAATTCCATCATTCGAAGTTCACTATACATCTCGGAGGTACCAAGATGTATCAGGATATGAAGAGAAGTTCATTCTGAGAAGGAATGAAGCGGGATATTGGTTTGTGTGTAAGGCAGTGCTTGAATTGCCAGCAGTCAAAGGCCAAACACCAGCGAGTGGTTTAGTTCAGCCGTTAGATATTCTAGTATGGAAGTGAGATTCTATTTCTATGGACTTCGTAGACGGGTTGCCAAGGTTGAACAGGGGAAATGAAAGTATATGGGTTATAGTGAAAAGATTGACTAAGAGTGCCCATTTCACTCCAGTTAAGTCAACCAGGACGACACCTGTTTTAGCAAGGTTGTTCATGAACAATGTATTGGACTGCATGGACTTCCTAGCAGCATAGTAAGTGATAGAGATTCCTTGTTCACTAACGAGTTTTAGGAGTGTCTGCAGAAAGTTTTATGAACCAAGCTTATGATGAGTCCCACTTACCATTCGCAGACAGATGGAAAAACAGTAAGAGTTAACAAGATCTTAGAAGATCTGTTGAGAGCTTGTGTTCTGGACTTTGGGGATCATGGGAGGAACATTTGCATCTAGTCGAGTTTTTCATATAACAATAGTTATCAGACTAGTATTGGGATGGCACTGTTTGAAGCTTTGTATGGAAGCAATGCAAATCTCTCGTTTGTTGGTTGGAGAATGGTGATAGATTGATTCTTGGTCCAGATTGGTCAGAGAAGCTGCATAAAAGATTAAGGTCATTTGAGATAGGATGAAGAAGGCTCAGTCTGGGTAGAAAAATTGTGCAAATAAGAGATGAAAGGATTTGGAGTTCTCAGTTGGGGACCAGGTTTTCGTCAAAGTATCATCGATGAAGGGTGTGCTTAGATTTGGGAAGTCGGGGAAGTTATCTCCTAGGTTCATAGGGCCTTTTCCTACTCTAGGGGGGTTTCCGAAAGCTCGCGTATAGACTTGAGTTACCGAGAAGTTTGGCATGTATCCATAATTTTTTTTCATATTTCTCATCTCAGAAAGTGTGTTAAAGAGCCAGAGACTGCTATAGCACCGATATTGCTAGATGATTAAGTGGTAGAACCAGACTTGACCATGGTGAGGAAGCCAGTTCGCATTGTAGCGAAAGATGAGATGAGACTTAGAACCATGATGGTCAGATTAGTCAAAGTACAGTGTAGTGACGATGACAGAGACTGTACTTGGGAGGTTGAGAGCGGGATTAGAGATACTTATCCTGACTTGTTTTGATGGTATGTTTACCTACTTATTTGTTTTAAGCCTCATTATAATTTCAAAGAGAAATTCTTTAAGGAGGAAAGCCCGTAACACCCTAAATTTTTGATAACACTATTTAGGAGATTTAGTTAGATAAACAAATAAAATAATGTGGTGTTAAGGGGATTGAGATTTGATTTAAGTAAGGTAGCCGTAACTTTTTAATTTAGTAAACTAAATAAGGGGTTAAAATGAATTAGAGGAGGGGTATTATGGGAAAGAGGCCATTTCGAATTGTCTTCCTTAGACCGTGTGTTCCAAACGTACGTTCATTCTCATTTTCAAATATTAAAAAATTGGCCGGCCACCATTAACGAAGGAAGAAGAAGAGGAAACAAAAGAGCATCTTAAGGAAAGCGAATTCAAATCAAACTCATTCAAAACTCAAGCTCCTTAATCGTTAAAACAAAGGTGAATAACGTTTATATCTCTAAATGTTTTTTGTTTCGGTTTTAAGGTTAATTCCGAATGATTTTGGAAATGTTTGCCATGTTTACGAATGATAAAAGGTCATATATACATCTTGATGATTTTTGTATGTCTATGTAGATTTTATGACTTGTTTTAAGAAGAAAACCCTATTAAATGACATCTGTTAGCCTTGCGAATTTTTATGATAATCTAAAAAGTTATTTTAGAGATAGGTTTCAATTTTCAGAATTTTCTAAATTTTCGTGGATTCATTATAATTTTCCAAAGAAGAAAAGATTAATTTGGATTGTAAAATTATTTACGGGTAAAATAATTATTATTTGGATCCAAAATTTATATATGTTGAAGAGAACATATTAGTTTACTTTTTTGATTTTATCCATAATTTTTCAAGGTGTTTTGATGATTTTATAAAATTATTTAAGGTAAGGGACTTAAATGTTTTATATAATTATAACGGAGAAAAGGGCTTTGTTAAATTATTCAAATTTTCAAATAAGGAAGTCGGCAGCACTTTTGAATATAAAATTCTAGCAACCAATCAAATTTAGAAAAAAAAGGTAGGTGGGGTACAAAAGAACTATTTCAAACTTTTCACCGCTTCAACTCTTTCAGCAAGAGCTTCCACCTTCATTACAGACCTTCCGACAAGGTCGAAGGGTATCAAACCTTCCGATTAGATTAAATACCAATGCGCATGGTATCAGAAAACTGGTACTTAGCGAATTGGAGGAAGTCGAAAGGTTGGGGACAAAGGGTTGTAGCTATCAGAAGAGATTAATTTTTGTTTTGGTTTTAAAGAAAAAAATACACCTACAAGCTTTCGAAATTGTTAAAAGGTTTAAAAGAAAAAGGTTTCAATTGGCTTGTTTTCTTGTTTTAGTTGAAATCTTCTGGAAAAGCCGAAAGGTAAAGCTTTCGAGTAGGTTAGAAGCATATTTGCCGCTTCCTGGCCTTTTGACATAGATGGAGTCCAAGGTTATCTTTTGTTTTCTATAACTTGTCGTCTCTCTCTATTGATTTTGAAAGGTTTGATTTCGAAAGGTTTTATGAAGGTTTCGAAGTAGTTGCTTTTGACTCCAATGTTTTTATGATCCCTTTGCATAATCCAAATGATTTAAGTAGAAACATTTTAAAGGTTTCAAAGTAGTTAACTTTGATTGGTTTCAAAAGGTTTTCCACCTGTTTTAAATTGAACCCAATGTCTTCGAAAGGTTTTTAGGTACATTGATTCTGAAAGGTATAGTTTAGTTATGTTTTCGGAAGTCTAAGGTTTAAAGGATTTAAAGGCGGGTGTCATATGTTTTAAAGCTTATGAAAAGAATGCTTTTAAAAGGTATAGAAGGAGTTACCTTCAATGATTTAAAAAGGTTTATTAAAGGATATGAAGGAGTTACCTTCAATATTTTTGAGGGGCTTTATAAACGGTTTTGAAGGAGTTACCTTCTATGTTTTTGAAAGGTTGTTTAAAGGTTTTAAACAAAGGTTTTGAATGAAGGAATTAGTCAAATAGCCTAAGTTTTTAAGTTATAAAGGACTTTAACTTAGTTTAAAGGATATACGAACTTTATTGAACATCATCAACATTATTTTGAGTAAAGTATATATAACATGGAAAAAATAGATTAGAGTAAAGCAAAGATATTTTCCTTGTATATATGCTTTGATGGACTAAATCATTTTGAAAAGGTTTTCAAGGGAAATTTTAAAGAGAAGTTAGCTCAGATATTGTGTAGAGCAGTTAGCTCGGATATTTTGAAGGGTAGTTAACCCAAAAGAAAAATTCGGGCAGTCAGCTCATTTTAAATTTGGATAGTCGGTCCATTTTGAGGGCAGTCAGTCCAAAGGACTGTAAGTCCAGTACAATTATCCCAGAAAGAGTAGTTAGCTTTGATATGAATATATAGTTCATTTATTAGCATAAAGGACCTTGCCAAAATTTTGAGGACAGTTTGTCCATCCCTTTTTACCTGTTTGGGTAGATAGTTCATTATCTAGAATAAAAGATATTGTTATAATCAGAATTTCGGACATATAGTCCTGTAAAGAACAGATAGTTTAGATTTTAGACAGATAGTCTATTTTACTTCCTGTTTAGCTTAATAGATATTGCTATATTATTATTATAATCATTTGATTAACCAGTTTTGTTACATGAAAGGATTTGCAAAATATATGTTTTTAAAAGAGATATTAGTGCAAGGAAACCCGTTCTGCTAAGCGTCGTGGTCTTACTAGTTAGCAGTAAATTAAGATGTAACAGAAATTATTCATACAAGGCTTTAAGTCTAACTTTCCCCCTAAACTCTCGGGTGCTCAAATTTTGATTTGAGTAGGCTGAGGGTTTAAGTTTTCAGGTTTTAACAGATTTCGGCAAATATGGCATCCGAAGTCAAGCAGATGGTTGACGGATAACTAATTTAGGGATTCTGTTTTAAAACTATTTCCACTATGTATTAAGACAATTATGTCTATATTTCTTTGATCATCCAAGGGGGCATCTTCATATGTCTATCTTGACATATTGTTGTAAATTATATTTGATCAATGCCTGGGATTATGTTTGGGATTTTCGTAACTTGGATATGATTTATTTGAAATATAATCACAAAAATAATGGTTTTTGGAAACCTGTGATTTTATTCATATTCAAGTGCTTCTAATATTATGGATACCATTAACGCTGTCGTATTTGGTCACTAGAAGTTAATACTATGGATGCCTGCAGCATCCATAGCACTTTTGGCTTTGAGATACGAGATGTTACATTATTATATAGTGAACGATCATAATTCGTAATGTATGATGTTTCAATGAAATTAGTTTATTCGTAGCAGTAAACCATACCGTAAGACCGTGTATTCAATTTGATTGATTACAATAAAGTTCATATTATGTTAAATATAATACTAGACCAAAACTACAGGATACATCTAAGAATTCGATTGCTAAAATATCAATTTACCCAGCTTACACAAAATGCACTATATTTGATGTCCTTATATGTTAAGGATGATCGAGTGTGCTTTTGTAAAGAATTCATTAGGATATTTTAGTAAGGGCTTCCTTTTGAATGGTTGGACCATTAAAAAAGGAAAACGAATGCATAAAAGTAGATGTGATATAAGGTACATTTGGGATGAAGAGAGTGAATATTCACTTGTGCTTTATAAAGGAGCATCGAAAATGAGAATTGTAAAATAATAGCTGATACTTAACATTGGAATAAAAAAAGGATTTCCACTCCAAAATGTAATTTATAGAAAATTGTTTTCTATGAGAATTATTTATTATATTTAAGATATTCGATCTGAAAATTCTAGACTATAAAAGAGTTACAGTAAATGAAATAAATAGCCTATATTAAGTGGTAGAATGTAGCTTAATATTTCATATGCTATTATAGTAATGAATAAGGTAGGAGCATGCCATATAACACTTATTGATTGCATTAAGTTTCGAAAATTGTTCTCATAAAATATACCATACATTATTTATGAAATATTTTTTAGCGTTGACTGAAAAATAACATACCTACATTTCAATGTGAGTAATATGAATATTTATTAGAAATAAAATTATAATGTGGTATTTGTTTTTATAACAAAAATGATGCATTAGAAAATACTAAAGTATCTAAATTATTTACAATTGCTTTGGAATTACAGAAAAACTAGTAATTTTGAGAAATTATTTTTATTATATAATTATGAATCATATGGTAAACTAGATAATTATATCTCAACCAATTAGGAGCTACGCACCCATTTAGTGGGATCGTTATAAGAGTGAATGAATTATTTAGATTGATACATATATATGTTTGCAACCGTAAGTCGCCAATACCAATATGGTTCCACGTACTTCATCATATATACTAATGAGTTATCACGGACATGAGCATATGTATTTGATACACATGTATAAGTCTATAATAAGCTCATAGAATATAAAACAGAAATAATATAGTATGCGATATAATTGATTCAATTTGATAGAATAGGTTAGTATATTGGAAAGAGTTTCGTACGTAACTAATATGAATAAAGTTTCAGTCTCAAACATCGCTCCTCCCCATAATACATAATGATGTATTGATAAGTAGAAATCAAACTTTGTCGGAAAATGTTAACCCGCCTTTCAGCTAGGCCACGGATAGGCAGATTTAACTAAGTTGACTTCACGATTATCGAGGTTGAAATATGATGGATTCGGTTTAAAGGGATGGAATTCACCTGGATATGCTGCTCGGCATCGAGGTGAGGTTATGCTGCTCGGCATCGAGGTGAGGTTATGCCGCTCAGTATATAGTTGAGGTTATGCCGCTCGGCAGCGACGTGAGGTTACGCCGCTCGGCATCGAGGTGAGCTTATGTCGCTCAGCATCGAGTTGAGGTTATGCCGCTCGGCATCGTGTTGAGGTTATGCCGCTCGGCATCGTGTTGACGTTATGCCGCTCGGCATTGAGGTGAGGTTATGCCGCTCGGCATTGTACCTCGCTCGGCATGGACCGTTCGGCATGGTGGTTCGGCATGGGTCGGTTGGCATGGTGGCTCGGCATGGTGGTTCGGCATTGGTCGGTTGGCATGGTGGCTCGGCATGGCTCGTTTGGCATGGGTCACTCGGAGTTGAGATTTGGTCAGGGTGGCTCGGTAATGATGGTTCGGCAAGAGTCTTGATGGGCTCGTACCACTCCGAAAGCCCAACAACTCAGGATTTGCCTATAAATACAGCATGTGGAGGTTCAGAAAAGGGATCTTCTTTCGGCTCTCTGACTCTCTATTTTCTAAGGCTGAGGCTACTTTACCATCTTGTAACCGTAATCGATTGTTACAACAATAAAAAAGAAATTTCTGGAATGGACGTAGGACGGAGTTAGCCGAACCACTATAAATTCTGTGTTTTTATTGCTTTTTTTTTAAATTTTGACCGTTCTTCACATTGTTACTCTCTACATATACTCCATCTGTTATCTATGACTATTAGTTGGTACTTTCATTTACATTTGGGTGTTAGTGACCAATTTTGGCGCAAACATTTTGGTGCTTCCATTGAGAAAGCTAGCACTCAGGAATTTTGGAGCTTGGATTTTGGATTGAAAAGCTTAGGAACTCGAATTTTGGAAAGCAATGGCTAGACCACCAACAAGGAAGCAAGCAGCGGAAAGGAGCAATCAAGAAGGAATTCAAGCGGCCTCTTCTGGAGCCGTAGAGGATCATGCATCTGTCTACATAACTCGAGAAAAGATCAAGGTTATGATGAATTCTATGCAGGAGCAGATGAGGAAAGGGCAAGAGGAGATGATGCGGGCTCTTCTAAGGCAATTTGGACAACGACGAACTATAGGTGCTCAAGTTCTAGGAAATGGACCAGAGGAACTCAACTGGCAGGTGGATGGAGCGATTCAACAGGGGGCAGCTCCCAATCAACAAAAAATTAACAATCTGATGGACCAAGACTCAGGGGCACATCATCAGGTAATGTTGGACCAGTTCATGAAGGGATACTGGATGACGCTACGCGGCCTGACGCCAACAGGAATACAGGAGTACATGATGAGAAATATGTGCCAGAATTTCCACGGGGACTTGGAGGGCAGTTTGGAAAAATGGACAGGGGGCAACCCTTGGTTGAAAACGCCGGATTGGCTGACATTATCCGGCGGACTATTCACGGAGGTCTGACAACAGGGATTCAGAGGAAGTCAACAAAAGTCCGTTTACCCAAAACATCAGGAGAGCTAGAAATCCTCTCGATTTCAAACTGCCCACTTTGGAAGTGTACAACGGGAAGACGGATCCAACTGACCACTTGATGAGGTACACTAGGCATATGAAAGTGCTGGGGGTAACAGAGGAGGTTATGGCCTGATGTTTCCCCTTGTACTTTACTGATATAGCTGCCATGTGGTTCAGGCAGCTGGAGGATGGATCCATTGGAACATGGATGGAACTGGTGGACAGGTTCTTAAGTCAGTTTCGAGTTCACATAAAAAGGCCAAGGAACGTGATGACGCCGACGTTAGTTAAACAAATGGCAGATGAATCGCTCAGGACATTCTTAACTCGATTTAATGCAGCATTTGCTTTGGTGGATCGGTCGGATCCATCAATGGTTCTGATGGCTGCAGTATCAGGAGTCAAAGATAATTCGGATATCAAAGTATCATTGATACGGGACCCACCGTTGGATATTGGGGAATTCTTCCATGAAGCTGAGAGATTTCTCCGTCAAGAAGATGCATGCTTGGACATGAGGTCAAAGGAAGTAAACCTGGTTAAGGATGGAGGACTACCCAGTGAAAGCTCGGGTAAGGAAAAGGATAACGAGAAAAGGAAACGCTGGGGAGAACCAAAGCTGTCCACTTACACAGGACTGAACACAACATTGGAACGAACACTCTTGGATACTCGAGATCGCCTTCCGTATCGAAGGCCGGTGAGAAGGGAGCCTCAGAACACGAAAGGGCGTCGGGAAGGCACTGTCTTTTTCATGACCTGGACGGGCATGATACTAACAGCTGCCGGCATTTGAAGGACATAATCGAGGAGCATGTTAGGAATGGTCAGTTGCGACAATATGTCGGAACTCGAAATGCGGCGGCAGAATAAAAGAATCCACCATCTACCTTGAACGATGAGGGCATGAGGCCCAGGAATGGTGGTTGGTTGCTCATCAACTAATCTTTATGGTTTGAAATAAGAAACAAACTCTAGGCAATCAGCTAAATCACTTACTCATGTACGGTGTCGGAGATAACCCTCAGGCATGCTCTGAGATGATGGTTTATCGAGATGCCTCGGTTTGTGAAATATGTTTTTTTTCCTTCGACTTGGACATTTGCTTTTTCTGGTTTGGTTTTGGAGTTTGGTTTGAACTCCCTGTTTTTCTCGATTTTGGGTTTGGATTTTTGATATGGATTTCTGGTTTTCTAGTTAGAATTGGATTTTGGATTGGATTTTGACTAGATTTTCCTTTGGATTTTGGCTAAAAGGTCGTCGAGCATGGACTACGCTCGGCAAGGGTCCGGAGAGACCAAGATTCGGCCTAGGACTTAGGCCATATATTATCGGTTATTATTTCGAGTCATCGAGCATGGACTATGCTCGACAAGGCTCCGAAGAGACCAGGATTTGGCCTACGATTTAGGCCCCATATTATCAGATATTATTACAGGTCGTCGAGTATGGATTATGCTCAGCAAGGGTCCGGAGCGACTAGGATTCGGCTTAGGACTTAAGCCATAGCAATATTTGGCGTTCAGGGACACTGTACCAGGAACACCATGGAATTACTTAAAATAGGTCGTCAAGTGTGGATTGCACTTGGCAAGAACCCGAAGAGGTTATGAATTTGGATACTGGCTACGAACAGCTAAAGATTCAGGCATGTACCCGGAACGGTCCAGGATTTGGAATCGACTGGAAGAGGTCATGGACGTGGTTATTGGTTGTTGGATATGGGTGGATTGGAACTCTGTTGTCGAGTTCAAATGGATATGGATTTGGCTAAGGATTTGGTTACTGGATTCGAAATCGGATGTCGACCCAGAGTAGTCGTAGACTCGGATAAGGATACGGCGATGGCATTTGGATAAAATGGCTTGGAATGAATCGAAAAGTATGGATGTAACTAACATACATACTTCGAATAATAGACTTGAGGCTATTCAAAACACACCTTCCAACAGCAAGACATGTTTTGTGGGGCAAATGTTAACCCGCCTTTCAGCAAGGCCACGGACAGATGAATTTAACTAAGTTAACTTCACGATTATCGAGGTTGAAATATGATGGATTCAGTTTAAAGGGATGGAATTCACCTGGATATGCCGCTCGACATCAAGCTGAGGCTATGTCGCTCGGCATTGAGGTGAGGTTATGTCGCTCTGCATCGAGGTGAGGTTATGCCGCTCGACATTGAGTAGAGGTTATGCTGCTCAGCATTGAGGTGAGGTTATGCCGCTCGGCAATTTACCTCGCTCGGCATGGGTCATTCGGCATGGTGGTTCGGCATGGGTCGGTTGGCATGGTGGCTTGGCTTGGGTCATTTGGCATAGTGGTTCGGCATTGGTCGGTTGGCATGTTGGCTCGGCATGGGTCATTCGGCATGATGGCTCGGCATGGGTCACTGGGTATTGAGGTTTGGTCAGGGTGGCTCGGTAATAATGGTTCGGCAAGAGTCTTGATGGGTACCACTCCAAAAGCCCAACAACTCAGGAATTGCCTATAAATACAGCATGTGGAGGTTCAGAAAAAGGATCTTCTTTCGAATCTATGACTCTCTATTTTCTAAGGCTGAGACTAGTTTACCATCTTGTAATTGTAATCGATTGTTACAATAATAAAAAAGAAATTTCTGGAGTGGACGTAGGCCGGAGTCAGCCGAACCACAATAAATTCTATGTTTTTACTGCTTTCTTTTTAATTTTGACTGTTCTTCACATTATTACTCTCTACATATACTCTATCTGTTATCTGTGACTGTTAGTTGGTGCTTTCATTTACATTTGGGTATTAGTGACCAATTTGGCGCTAACAGAAAAAATACAATTATTGATGAGCGAACGTGAGTTAAATTCTTTCTATAAGGTGTGTACTTTTAGTACAGAGTGTCAAAATTAATATCATTCAAAGAATAGTTTACAAAACCATATACTATAAAGGTTTTATAAGAAATTCCAATATATGCTAGGCCAAGGAGTTGAAAGGTTGTAGGAGTCGAAAGACTACACGTAGTAATTGTTCGTGAGGGATCTTGTATAAACTTCCTAAAGGAGTTTAGGAACGATTGTCATCGAATGATCTATTTATGCTTTGAACGTAAGTTTTGTAGACTAAAATCAAACCTGTTTCCTACGAGGGATGAAATGAAATTAGTCAAACCTGAATAAACAAAACACATTAGATTGTCTAATGAATATTCTTATACATTAACGAGAAACTATGAGTTTCTTGTAAATTTCAAGAATAAATAATATTAGATTATTTAATTAAACCTTTAAGAGTATTGATTCTACAATTTGGTACGATGTACAGATCTGAAATAGATTCCAAGTACATTATCATAATATGATATTGACAGTTGTACCCGAAGGACTATGATCTGTTGGTCGTAAATGTGTCTGTAAGAGAAAAATAACTGCAATTGGAATATAGCAAGCCATACTGGTAAGAATAATACCATGACTTTGAAATTGTAGAAATTAACATAAAATATTCACCATTCGATGTGCTCAAGTTGGATTGGGTTATACTTACAAAATTATCGCCTAATATGACTTTATGTTTTGATATATATGTTTTGAAGAGAAAAGTTCTAAATATAGATTTGGAATAGACTGTTTGCACATAACAACTAAAGTATCTCGAAGTCAGTGGGAGTAATACTGATTTTGTGATTTTTCTGATGTGATTCGAGAATGGATACGAAAGTATCATTTAGAAAAGCATCAAAATTAAAAAAGTGTTTTAATAGAAATATCAAATAGTTTGATTATCAATCAAAATACAGAAGAAACGTGTGTTCATAAGAAAGAGCATTTGAATGTACATTGATATTTCTAAATTATAAGTAAACAACACATTGTTGATTGTTAACGATATACTTATGTTATTAATTATTTTGATGCTCGATGAGGGATTCGTAAATGATGTCATTTGTAATAAGTATAAAAGTTATTGGGAATGTCCCAAACGATATGCAAGGATACCTTATTAAAATGTTTAATACATAACATGTAATTTCTTATGCTGGGGCTATAGGAAATATCATACACGTTATGTTGTCTGTGATATTGTGATTTTTTTTTTACATATTTGATACATAAAGCAAATAATAAATTCAAATTGATATTACTAAATGTTTGTTTGAGGTGTTCTCATGTATTTATGAAATACCAAAGAATTGTTTACAAAAACAACGAACTTCATATGAATGAGTGTTTAGACTCAAAATTTATAAGTAATATTGAGTATAATATGGAAATAATAGGTTCAAGGTAAGAATTTGTATATTGGAAATGTTCCTAATGAAAGAATATGGCTGATTCAATGAAAAGGCTTAGTAGATTGCTTTGAATAACACCATGATAAAAGCAATAGATGTATAATAGATGCATAAATTTTATAAATAAGCCGAGGTTGATTCCAAATGTTAAGAATCACACAACATTATTATATGATAACAATGTCATAATATTGTTCATAACAAAAACTTAAAGCTTATTAGAAGTCGAGGGGCATACTCTAAATTATTCTACGTGATAAAGATTGTTTATCGACACTGGAGAAAGTTGATTGACAGAGTAGATGATTGAAACATAATAGCATACCTGTTCACTAAGAGACTAACCCAATTGGTCTTTAAGGAAGTGGATTGGAGAAGTTGGAATAAGATTCCATGAAGGTCCCCAAGTGCAAGTGGAAGATTAATAGAGTTAGGGGTATGCATTAGGGGCAATTATGTAATTTGTTACATATATCTGACTTGATAATCAATCTTGTTCCAAATAAAAAGTGTTTTCATTCTATTATACACTTGACATGATATGTAATATTAATTAATTAATTTAATTAAAAGTATATTTAATAGAAAATCCGTAAATTGTATGTTTTGTGATAGTAATTACAATATGTTGTAACCATGAGTGATTTATCATAATAAAAATAAGTGTACAATTTTAAATATTACTAGTCAAGATGTGCTGAGACTAAATATCGATACAGACATTGAGATTAGAATACGTAACAATATCCAAACATAGGTTACTACTCATGGTTGCCGATGGCACCAATGGGTAACGTACTGATAGTTATTAGATAACTACGAAATGACTCACTTGATAATTTTCTATTTTTAATATATCTGAAGTCAAACAGAAAATATAGTGAATTACACGGTTCTCTTGATTTGAGAATAATGTTGATCTTCGGTATGGAAGCTCATCTTTGATTATAGTTAAATCTTAATACGATGTCCATTGCATGACCGTGGTTGGGTCGGGTGGAAGCATTGGAAGTGAAACATATTGAAATGAGAATTTATCTCTTCAGTTATATGAGGTTAGTGTGATGGTCAACTGAAGTCAACTCAAAGTTAAAGTCTTTGGCCAAAACATTTCTGTTAATAATAATTTTCACTATAGAACTAAGGACTTTATGTTCGGAGTATAGAGTTGAATATGAACGATATTGGAATTTTCGATATTACCAAATTCCATAACTCCAAAGTGATATAG
This sequence comes from Allium cepa, assembly GCA_030765085.1. NCBI lineage: Eukaryota > Viridiplantae > Streptophyta > Magnoliopsida > Asparagales > Amaryllidaceae > Allium > Allium cepa. The sequence goes on along the minus strand of CM060942.1, from coordinate 613,903,962 downwards.
TTTTGACAAAGAGGAATTATATAGATAATTGTCACCAATGGGTAAAACTTATAATAAATAAAATTAGATTTTTCCAAAAAATGTGAAAGTGATAAATTCAACCAAAATGTCACATCACTAGCTAAGGTGATGTATAAATATAAATATTTGAATTGTTCAATATTAATCGCTAACTGAATTTACACCCATGAGTCACAACAACCAAAATGATAAAAATTCTGAATGAACGACATGATTTAATATTTTTTACAGTTGAAAATAATTAATATTGATGAAATATTTATGAAATATAAATCGTTAAATTTTATTAAATTTATTTGAATACCATTATTATTTAGTAAAATGTGTATGTAAAAGTTATAAACACGCGTATCGATATATGATATCGGCAGATTGTTTAAATTTGATTTAGACAGAAATTGCTAAAAAGGACTTTAAATAAATTGAATTAAATAATATTTGGAAATATTAATTTCTAAATAATTTCTTATTTGATTTGTTTGATTTTCATTAGTGTTTAATAAAGTACGTATATAATAGTTATAAGTGCACGTATCGGTATACGATATCGATAAACAAATTGAATTAGATTTAAATTGGAATAATACTAATTCGTTTTTGGAATGTTCTAGAGCCCAAATAGCCCATGTAACAGTTAGACTTACTTTGAGGAATAAGAGGGGTCTTTTGTTTTAAATGAGAATAAAATATTAATAAAAGAAGAGGAATCAACATATATTGAATGTGACATTTATTTTCTCTTTTAATAAAATTATATCTTAGTCATTTTGCCTCTCTGATTCTCATCTTCTCCTCCAAAAAATTCCAAATTTTCCTGATGGTAAGTCTCCAACAATTTCAAAACAAAATTCAAATAAAATAAAAGAGAAAATGTGACTGTCTCTAGATTATTACAGATCTAGAAATCAATTTGAAGAATCTAGGAATCCTTCTTCATTTAAGGTGCATTCTCTAGGCTTCATCCAAAGGTAATTATGTGATAGAGTTAGGGGTATGTCGTAGGTGCAATTATGTAATTTTTTACACATATCAAACTCGTTGACCAATCTTGTTCGAAATAAAAGGTATTTTCCTCCAATTATATACCTGGTATAAACTATATTAATTAATTAACTTAGTTAAAAGTACATTTAATAGGATATCCATAAATGGTATATTTTATGAGAGTAGTTACAAAGTGTTGTAACCGCGAGTAATTTATCACAATGAAACATATATACCATTTTAAATGTTCTTAGTTAAGATGCATCGAGATTGGATATCGATGTATCCATTGAGACTGGAGTACATAACGCTCTCCAAATGTTGGGCAGTGCATTACTCATGACTGCTGGGGGCACTTACGGGTTACGTACTAATAGTTATTAGATAACTAAGGAATGACTCACTCGATAGTTTTTTGTTGGTTAATATAACTAAGGTCAAACAGAAAATATCGTTGTGACTGATATATAAAGTTCTCTCAACTTGAGAATACTATGGATCTTCAATATGAAAGCTCCCCTTTGATTATAGCCAAATCATGGCATGGCATCCATCGAGTGACTATAGTTGGATTAAGTGGAAGTATTGGAAGTGAAACACTATGAAACACTATTCAAGAGAGGACTCATCTCCTCAGTTATATGCGGTTAGTATCACAGTCAACTCAAGTCAACTCAAAGTCAAAAGTCTTTGGTCAGTGCATTTCAGTTAATAATAATTGTTATTATTGAACTAAGGACCTGTATGTGGATGAGGTTGGAATTTTGACCATTATCAAATTTCATAAGTCCAAAATGATATTGTTTGTAACGACCCCAGATTTTAATTTAATTTAAATTGATAATTTATTAAATTTTTGAATTAAAATTGTAAAATTAATGGTTTGAGTTTATAAAATAATATAAGACAATAAATATTAAAGTAAGATAATAATAAATATTTAAACTAGAACTAGAAAAATAATATGAGATAAATTTTAATAAAAATAGGAAGTAGAACATTTGCTAAATTCTAACAACATAATAAAATAGAAATTTATTTATATTACAAAACAAGAAGATTTAAAGAAAATAAAATACATTTAAATATGAAAAGAATGTAGACGAAAATAAAACAAACAAATAAATAAATAAGAAACAAAACAAAGTAAAATATAACAAACAAGGAAAATAAGTGAACATAACATCTACAAACAGTACAACTATATTCACAAACAATAGGACTTTATATTTCTAGTATGCAGTAAAGTAGAAGTAAAATAAATACTGCATGAACATAAACAAAGCACAACATTTTACCTCTTTAGTACAAACAAGATATCTCCAGCCACCAGAACAAGAGATCTGCAGTCACCAAATCAGAACAAGCTAGGCATAGCAAATAAAAGTACTCAAGCAAATAAACATTCAAAGTAAAGAAATACAATACAAAGTAACTAAATAATAAATGTGTAGCCTGTAAGTAGCATGCAAAAGTAAGACAAAGCTGCAGCCACCATCCAATCTGCAGTAAAACAAGCATGTAATGCCTTCATCTCAGCCGAGTAAAAAAAAAAAAAAAAGATGTAGGCAAGCATGGAATAAGTACACATGCATTTAATGTTTACACCTCTAGCCCATAACTAAAGTCAGTTCCTTGCTATTTATCAAACAACAGTATATCACCACCCTATACAAGATTTGTATACCCTGTATACTTTAACTTCATATACACATCAAATTATCATTACAGTTTCATTCTTCAAAACTGAGAAAAGAAAGAAAAAGCAAAAGCAAGTGTCACTCAAAACTTAAACAAGATTCAAACAAACAAACAACTTAAATCAATTCAAAACTGAAGACTTAAAAGCTTCAGCAAACCAGAGGAAGCTCAGCCTATGTCAACAAGAAGGCATCTCTGTCTTTCTTCTTCAAACTGTGAGCAAAGATAACCATTTGAGCTAGAATTTGTAAATTGTTTTGATGTAATTGCTTGCTGTACATTGAGATGAATGCTTGCATGTTAAAAATGCTGGTGCATGTCTGGATACATGGATACAAATCCTGTTTCCAGTTTACAGGTCCTATGAACCTGTTTCAAAAATAAAATAAAATCAAAACATTGTCTCAAACCATATTTAAGCTTCAAGTTCTAAATAAAACGTGTGTATAAAGTCAAAAATTGGAGTTTTAAAACATATTTATAGAATTAACTAGAAGATGATTTTGAATGGGAAATAAAATACAAAGGAATTTCTTTACAAAACTAAAAATCCAACATTCTTAAATGCATGTTTTGAATTGATAATTGGAATCACCTTAGAATACGATGAATTTTAGCAGTCGAATCACAATTTTTTGTTAGGTAGGTTGTGAGAAAATACGAGTGGAACAGGAACTATATTTTTATAAATTTCCGATGATCGATAAATTGGGGTTCGTCGTGCTTGGGTCAGGTGTTAGTTCGAGCACCAAGGGTCAATAAAAAAATATAAATTGAATTTATAAATGATCGAGGCACTGGGATGATGGGAATTTAGGGTTTAACGTGAAGTTTGGGTTCGGCATGATTCTCATGCTCGTGTGGAGTCAGTGTTGGATCGAGTTTGATGATACTCAGGGAGGTGATAGAGGAGGCATTGACGAAGCGATGACCGGGGTTTCGAACATTCCGATGACCTTGATGTCGAGAACGATGGGTTTTTCTTCTGATGTGGATTTGGGTTTAATTCAATCGAACTGCTCGATTTTGATTTGATGAACTTCTCACTTGTTTGGGTGGTCGAAAGACTTCAAGGCATTATCGTTGACTTGCTGAGGATCGCGACAATGGCCAGTGGTGGTTGGGGTTCACGTGCACGTGCACGGTGGCGCAGTTATTTCATAGGAGTCGCGTGATGACTTGACTCGAGTGATACTCGAGAATTTTGGATAGTTGCTTCGAGTTGATTCCGGTGCGCGCGTGAATGGTTATTGATACTGCAGTTTTAATTTTTTTTTTAAGTTAAGCTTGTATATAAAAAAAAAGATCAGGGAGGAGAGGAAAGAGTAGAAAGGGGAAGCACGGGAAAGAACAGTGGAGATGACTCGTACCTTACACGAGTAAACGGCACGTTTACTTCGGGTTCTCCCCTAATAGATAACTTAAATAACTTTTAAGTTATTTTGCTAAGTAAAGTTTAGTAATAATGAAATTAACAAAGTTGACAAGTTTAAGTTAAGTTGATTTATAACTTATGAAGAAGGTTTGCTAATGTAAATATTTAATTAATTTAAAGTAAGTGAATTAAGAATGCAAGTTATTTTATACTTGTGATTAAATAGATAATTTAAGATTTAATAAACCAGTACTTAAAGATGGATATTATTAATCTTGTGTTTAATAAACTTTGAACTTAAGATTTAATTAATTACTTAAAGTTTAGTTAGTTAATAACAGTTAACTAATTAAATGATTAATCAATTGGAAATTAATAATTCAAAAAAAAAAAGAGTAATGTTTTTTTTTTTTAAAACACACTTTAATATTTATTTAAATCATTAATAAAGAAATAAATTATCACAGGAATAATTAAAGGGTGAAAATGATTTAATTCATAAGATAATTAAGGAATGAAAATTTCTTTAATTTATAAATTAATGATTTAGATAAATTTTTAACTAGAGATTAATTTAAAAGTGATTAGGAAATGTTATTAGTTAATGAAGATAATTAACTAAGGATTTTTAAGTACTAATTTATGTGATTAATCTTAATTAATTAATTAGATTAATTAATAAAGATAATTGTTAATTTCTTAATGAAAGCAATTAAGGGGTTAATTACTAATTGTAATTAAATTTGAATATTTTGATTTAAATTAATGATAAAGATAAATTGGTAATTCCTGATTTGTTATTATGAGATGATTGCTTAATGGTAAGTAATAAAAGAGTAAATTTTTTGAAATAATTAATTAAGAAGTTAACTAATTATATAATTGGTCCAAGAGTCAATTTAATTAATATGATTGATTAAGAATAATTTAATTAATTAAAGTGTTTGATAGATTAATTTATATCAAATGATTTGAAATTAATAAATCTGAATTGAATAATAAATTCATAAGTAATTAATTAAATTGGAAATGAATTGAATTAATTAGGATTAAGCAATTAATTATTCCTGCTTACAAATGTTTATTGAATGCTTATGAATGATTGTATAGTATGAAATGCCTTGAATAGATTATCATATCTGATTAGTGATATTTTGTTCTGTAGATTGAGCTGTGTATATTTATTTACCTTTGTATACTATCTGTGAATCTGTGTATGAAAGATAAGCATTGTAATTTATATCGCTTATTTAAATATATTGTTGTATTTGATCTGTGATGATTGAAATAATGTTGCACTAGTGTGTTAAACCCATGGACCACACTTATACACACACCAATATGGATTTCACGAGGAAATCGATTAAGTCACAGATTTTTGAAATAGTTTTAAATTTGAATATTTGAATTCAAATGTTTTGGAAATGGATTGGGTTTAAAGTGAAAAGCTTTTGAAATGGAATTTCATAGATGAAATTTATTTTGAATAACTCGATAAAATATGAAGTTGAATAATTTGATTTGAACTTAAATTCAAGATTTGAAATTGAATTCTATGTTTTAAAACTAGGGATTAAAAATGTTATACCAGTTATATATGGGTTAAACTATTTTAAAAGTATTGATTTAGGAATGTGAATATAATTCAAGAACTTTAACTCGTGTAAATTAATTGGATTTTTCTGAAACGAAAACTGTTTGTTTTCAAATAATAAAAGCTTTCACATAAGAAATGAACTTCCAATTTGTGTTAAAAAGATTTCTAGTTTAAAATGAAAATGATTTCCAAGTTATAGAAACGATTTGAAAGCTATAGGTTAAATCTTTGATTTAAAGATTTAACGGGTTAATCCTATCGAAATGAAATTGTTTTGGAAATCTATGAATGGATCTTTTTGAAATAAATCTTTTTGTTTAAAGATTTGAAATGGTAATTGATTTAAACCATTTGGAAGAAAGTTTTGGGTAATAAGTTGTGACTTAATTGAAATCCCAATATCCATATATTTCTTATAAATATTGCGCTCACTGTTCGGTTTAGCCGGGAGAGGACCTTTGTGTCATATATCCCATTCCGAATATGTGATATGTCGTTATGGATAGCATTTGAAGACCGGTGTTGAAGACCGGATATTTTTGAAAGCGTAAGGACAACTCGTCGAATGTCTTTGCATCGAATGGTCCCCGGTATAGAGACTCCATATGTGATGGGAAGTCCGAACGTGATTAGTGAATATCCGGATTGCAAGGACTTCTTTGTAAGTGCCTTCGGTTCTGTTCGAGCCCGGAACAGACTTGTATGGATTGTATGTATGACATTACAAATTGAGATATAAAGCCGATTTCTTCCAAATATATTTCTGTTGGTGGCGGAGAATTTATTCTCTTAGCTTAACACCCTTCTCTGAGACGTACGAGCTCAGAGGTTATGTAGTTGAAGGTTATCAGCGATATATTCCCAATTTGGTAATGTGATATGCTGAGTGTTGCTGTGAAATGATCATTGTGTTGATTATTTGTGATAGGATCATTTATTTGATCGTCTATCCTGGTGATCATTTCTATGATCATTTGTTGACCCAAAGCATGGCTTTTGTATAAAGTATGTTTTTGTGGACGAGACTTCGTCGAGCCTCACACCCCGGAATGGCCAAAACAGGAAAGATGCAGCAAGGTTATGAGGGGTAGCTCCCTTTAGGGTATGTGCATTTCCTTCTGGAAAAGGGTGGTATCATGGTATGGAGCCCAGACACTTACTCATGTTGAAAACACTTTGTTATGATTGTGTGATGATGGTGACGAGCTCTCGGTTAAAGGTCCCAAAGGACCGGGGGATGACATACTCGTGTCAGTTGTTACCCAGTTAGGGGTAACCCGGCCTTGTGTTGGTAGAGATCCGGTTTGGTTCTCGGGGACGTCCTTCCAGAGGCGTTCTCATGTGGCAATGGGAAGTTCCTTGGCCTGATCATTCGTTGGAAATCCAAAGAAACAATACGAGACTTGTACGGTTTTAGTTGTAGAACCTGCCATCTAATATGGTAGCTATAGTAGGCATAATATAATGGTACCTATGCTGGCTAAGATTTATATTCTACTTTTGAAATATCTTCTACACTATGCACTAATAATAATATCAAAATTGATTTCTTTTTAATGCGTATCAAGCATCTTTGACTAACATAAGAAGAAATCTCCTCCAAGTCTGCGTTTGCATTGTGTGTGTGGCGGGAGGTCTTATGGTAGTCTCATTTTTTAAAAAAACATTGCGAATTGACTTTGAAAATCTTTTGTTGAATGTTTTTAAAAGACAACTGTTTTCTTTTTGTTGCTCACATCAGTCCCACGACTGATTCGGAGTTTATTGTTCTTTCCTAAACTCTGGGTGCTCATTATTTTCTACACGAGCAGTCTAGAGTTGGGTTTTTCAGATAGTTAGATATAGTGGATTATCTGGAGTTAGTTCAGTCTTTGGATCGCACCAGTCTAGCTCGTCTTGGTGCATCGTTATTGGGAGTTCGAGCTATTGCTGGATTGATTTTTGGAGATGGAGTTGCAGTTCTCGGAGTTCTTCCTTGAAGACTATCTTAGAGTTATATTGTCCCGCTGCTATTTATTGTATCATATCTCTGATGTATATTGATATTCCCCATTCTGTTGTACCAGATGTTGTATCAGTATTGTATATCAATGTATTATTCTTTTATTCCGCTGTGTTATTTACTTAATGTTGTTATAAGCTCCGGCGAATCGGATTTGAACGGTCGAATCTATGGCATTCGAATACGATTTGAAGTGTGGATGTCGATTTTCGAGCGGGCAAAATCCGAAACGTTACATTGTTTTAACAAAGAGAACTGGTGTAAACAAATGTCACAACCGGGTAATGCTTATTAAACTAAAATTTATTTTTATCGAAAATGAATTAGCGTTAAATTTGGCCATAATATCACACCATCTGCTAAGTAACGTGTAAACGTTAACCTTAGAATAGTTCAATGTAAATCGCTGACCAAATTTGCACCGAAGAGTTACACGGCTGAAATGATGAATTCCCTTAAGACCGGATGATTTGAATATGATTCGAGAAGTAAATAATGTTATATATATTTATAACAGTTATAAATATATCGGTCGATATATAATATCGACAAGCGATTAAATTAATTTAATTGCATAGTATATAGGCTTGGGCTTAAATGGGTTTAAGTATCATCATTAGGGCTGTAAAATTTCGATTTTAGGAAGGTCTAGAGGTCGCTAAAACATAGGGAATTGGCTTGGAGATAATGGGTTGAGATCAAGTGAGAATGGGTAAAAATGTTTTCCTCGTTTCTCTCTAATACAACCCTATATATATGCATGTATCTCTAAAAATAACGTTGAACTTTTTTTGGCCGCCATTACCTTCTACATTGCTAATTAAAACATAGCTCTCAATCCACTTCAAAATTCTCAAATATATTTCAAATTAATATAATATTATTTGATAGTTAGAGGTCGGTGATTCCAGATTTGCAATCTGACGAATCAAGAACAGTAAAAGAAAGAGAAATCATTGCTTCAACGTGGATTCAATAACATCATTAAATTGCAAATTTTAATTCATATTACAGTAATTAAATTATATTTTATGATCCTATAATGAGCCATTTCATATCTATTTAAATATATTGTTACTACATTTTTAGTTTGGTGAGATTTTTGTAATTAGATGTGGTTATCACAAATCAGTTTGATTATGTGCATAATTTTTTTATTATACTATTTGATTTATGTATAGACAAATGTTGTTTGCTGTACAAAATCTATTTTTGTCGTTAATAATTGTTATATATATATTAATAAATTCATATATATATATATATATATATATATATATATTAGTGTATATTTCTTTCTCTCTCATAATAGCATATATGCATATATAAGATATATATATATATATATATATATATATATGATTTAAAAAAATTAGTACACCAATTTATATATAATATGAATTTAAAATTTCAAAAATTAATTATCCTACATATATTCGTGTTTTTAAAGTTAACATTTATTGAATTTTTGAATCGTTTATGATATATAAAATAATTATTACATAAAAATTCAATTTTATATTTTATAAAAATATTATATCATTTCAGAAATATAAAGAAAAAAATTAGGAATTTTTCAATAAAGTTTATTATTTTTAATAACTAATATTATTTTGGAAAAAATATTTATGATTTATTAAAAATAATAATTTAATTGAAAAATCCTTCAAAAAATTTCATAATCTTTCATTCATGATCCTAAAATTTATGCAATTTTAAAATCTAAATTTTTAATAAATATTATTTCATATTAAATAATTATATCCGAAATCAATGTGTTTATTTTTAAAAATTATATTTCAACTTTGAAAAATCTCTAGATTTTTCTAAAGCCGTATTTTATGATCCTAGATTTTCGAAAATTGTAAAATTTGAATTTTCATCAGTAGATTATTTTATGTTAATTATTTATGGATGAAAACATTATTTTATTCATAATATATACAAATTTAAATACTAAAATCATTATGTTTGCAAAACTAAGTTAATTTTGAATTATATATAATTTTAATAATTGTTCTCCCTCTTTCTATATGTGTGTGTGTGTGCGTGTGTGTGTAGTAAGACATATACATGCACATATTTGGACAACGTACATGACATACAAAATGAGCTAATATGTCCGTTGCGATGTAAATCCCAACATCTACATATGGGCACATTACACCTTTCATGGATTATTATGTTACACATGTACTCACACATATATGTATATGATATATTTATGTATAAACTATAAATAAAATTAATTTCATATCTTAACATATTTGAATTTAAATAAAATAAATGATTTTATTTGAATGAAATTTAGCAATGTTCTAATTCAGTTAGACTTCAAAGCCCCAATAAAAGATCCAATAGGGTAATTTTTTTGAAATTCACCATAGCTTCCGCTGTGGGCTAGTCTAGTTCCAACAATGATATCAGAGCCCAATAGCCTATACGGCCTAATTTAGTCATATTAAGGCTAACTAATTAAGCCTGACTACTTAGTACGATGTTTAGAAAGATAATGTCTAGGATTTGAATTAGTAATCGAGTACACTGTCCTATCTAGTTACCACCCTGGCCTGAAAGGTGAAGTGAGCCCGAAGGTTGCTCCTAACAGAAAAGGCCCAACTTAATTTGGGCCTTGGGCTAATTTTAAAAATCATTCTGAAAATTAATGTTAAAGATTTAAATTTAAAAGTTAAATTTAAAATAAAACGGGTTTATTATAAAAATCATAATACTACATAAGTTTTCAAAATGTTTGGATGGATAATGATATTTTCAAAATGTTTGAAAATACTTATATAATAATTTCAAATTTTAAATTTACTAATAAGATTAATAAAATAAATTAATTATATATATTAACTAATTAATGTATATATGCATGTATTATATATGTTGATATATGTTATGTTATTTTAAAATGTTTAAGATAACATAAGTATACATGTACGTATATAAGATATATTTTGAAATTAGTAAATTTTAATAAAAATTGTTTAATTGAACTAATTAATTAAAATAAAATACACACATATAATATATATGTGTGTTACACTATAAAGGTTATAGTATACACTATAAATGTTTTAGTAGATATGTCCAATATAAAAGTTATATTGGAATACTAATTTAAAATTAATTACAGTGTTAATTTATTAAAATTAATTAGATAAGATTTAATTAATGATATATTATACGTATGAAAATCATATAAGCAATGTGAAATATAAAAGTTACATAACAATAAAATTTATATGATATGTGTATAAACTAAATGTGGAACATTAAAGAAACCCAAATAGATTTGAGAAATAAATACATATGTAAATGTACATATACCATGATTTTTGATGCGTCTGACACTTGAATCGCTATGGTATTTCATAAGAAATATATTATTCTGTAAGTCAATATCATTCAATATATATTGAAGATTACAATATAATGTTGTCCTCTACCATACATACATATATATATATATATATATATATATATAGTTGTTGAGCAAACTCAAGCTAGGGATGTTATCCGTAGTATTATTAATATATTGAACAAATGAGGTAAGATAATTATATGTAATTGTTGAGAAAACTCAAGATACATATACTATACTTAGGCCATCACGACATGGAGGTATGCGTGAATAATCTCTTTCGATTTGTTGAGCAAACTCAAGGTCGAAATGAGGTTAGAACAAGGAAAAACGGATTAGGAGTTGTATGTGATACAACCAATAAGGAGTTATCCATCGTTTATGAGGCTATGACTTGTTGAGCAAACTCAAGGTCAGAATACCAAAACAAACCAGTTCTAACACCTACTAGTGAGGTTGTAAGATTTCTATGTTTCATCTTAGGGTTTGGAGAAACATAAAAGACTAGTGAGAGCCTTATTAGAAAAATGAAATGGTAACGTTTAACCTTTCTAATTGGAAGAATGTATGCATGTTATATAATGTTTCTATACCCATGCAAGTGCCTAATTTAAACTGCTTAATACATTCGTAAATTGATCACTTGTATGTTTATTTGGTTTAGACCGTGTATTGCATTTTATGAGTTTTTGAACTCTAAATGCAATTCAAGACTATGGATATTTGATCCATGTACTTTCGCATACAAATGTTATATGGTGAACAGTCATAGTTTGTGTGGTACAATATTTCGATGAAGTTAGTTCATTCGAAGTAAGCCAATAAATAGTATTGAAATATCATGTATTCAACTTGAATGATTTCAAAAGTATCATATTGTGTTAACATAAAACAAGACCATAAACTATGAGATACATCTAAGAAATCGATCATTGAGATGTCATCTTGATCGGTTTACATAAAGTGCAATATATTGATGTCTTAAATGTTAAGAATAATCAAATGCGCTTTTGCAAAAAGTTTGTTATGATATTGTAGTAAAGTTTTTTTTGAATAGTTTGACCATTTGAAAGAAAAATGAATGTATAAGAATAGATGTAATTTAAGGTAAAGTTGGAATGAAGAGAATGAATAGTCACTTCTGCTTCATAGAGAAACATTGAAAATTAGAATTGTAATAATAATTGATACTTAATATTGGAATATGAAACATGATTTTTCTTCCAAAAATAGAAAATTATTTTCTCTATCATTTATTTCTTTGAGTTCAAAATATTTAATCAAAGAACTCTCCACTATAAACTAGTTGCAGCATATGAAATAAGTAAACAATATTAATAATATTAAGTGAATGGTGGACCTCTAAATTTAGTGCGCTATTATAGTAATGGCGAAAATAGTGGGATCATGCTAGATAGCACCTAATTGTTGCATCAAATTACGAAAATTGTTTTCGTAAAATGTACTGAATATTATTTATGAAATAATGTTTATTTTCGGTATTGACTGAAAAAGAGATATAATTATATTTCAATATGAGAATTATGAATATTCATTATGAAATAGAACTATATTATGGAATTTGTTTTCATAGTAAAAGTGATGCAAAAAAATACATATATGTCTAATATTATTTACAGTTGTTTTGAAATTATAGACTAAGCCATAGTTTTGAAAAATAATTTTACTATATGATTATGAATCATATAATACAGGTTAATTATATCTCAAACAATTAATGGCTATGCACCCATTCAGTGGGAGCATCACAAGAGTTGATGAAATCTTTGAATTAATACATATTGATGTATGCAATCATAAGTTTATTAATACCAAAAGGGTTCTGCATACTTTGCTATATTCATCGATTATTTATTACCAACATGAACGTGTGTATTAGATACACATGTACAAAATTTATGATAAAATCATAGAATATAAAAGAAAAGTAAATAAAATAACATGCAATAGAATAAAATGATTTGATTTGTTCGAATAAGTGATTATATTGAAAAAGAGTTTCAAATATACCTAAAAATGAATATAGATTCAATCTCATAAGTCACTCCTCCATGTGATACATAATGATCCATCAATAAGGAGTAATCAGACATTGTTGGACAATTTACGATTAATTGTGTGTGAAGTTGAGTCAGTTTCTTTCTCTAAGGTCATGTACTTAAGAGTAGTATACAAAGTTGATATTATTTCATCTAAACAACAGTTTACAAAATCATACAAGATAAGCGTTTGTAAGGAATCCCAACGTATCATAGGCCAAGGAGTTGACAGGTTGTGCGAGTCGAAAGATTGTACGTAATAAATGTTCATGAGGAATCTTGTATAAATCTCCAAAAAGTTTTTTGGAAAGGTCTGTCATCAAATGACATATTTATGTTTTAAACATAATTTTTTAATCAAAAATTAGTTTTATAAATAAAAAGGTTCATAAAGCATTTATGAATCCCTCTCTATTTGTACTAAGAAACAATTGTTGTTTCAAGATATATCAACTTCATTGTTGAAGGAATTTCTTTGAGAAACTTTCAGTAGTTAAATCGAATTGGACCCGATCCAAAGACAGAACTGATTATATAAGATGAAGTGAAATTAACTAACCAAAATGAACACATAGCATTAGAACGTCTAATGAGTATTCTTGTACATCGAAGAGAAACTATGAGTTTCTTATTAATGTCAAAAATATACATTACCCTCGGTTGTTCAATTAAACCATTAAGATTGTTGACTCCATATGGCATGATGTGCAAATCTGAAAGAATTCCAATTACGCTATCAAAATATGATTTTGATGGTCGTAATCAAAAAGATGTGATCCATCGACCGAGATTGCATCTTTATTGGAAAGACTGATGTGGTTGGAATTAAATGAGCAATGTTGATAAGAATAATATCGTAAATTTTAATTGTTGAAATTAGCATAACAGATTTGGTATTCAACATGCTCAAGTTAGTTCAGATTTACTCACAAAATTATTGCTCGATAAGACTTAGTGTTTGGTTCTTATGTATTGAAATAGAAAATTCTAAATAATGATTTAGACTAAGCCGTTTACACATATTAACCAAAAATTCCTCGAAGTCAGTGAGAGCGATATTGGGTTTGTGAGTCTTTCGATATGATCCAAGAAATGATACAAGTGTGTCGTTTTATAAGCATCAAGATTGAATAAGTATTTCGATAGAAATATCAAATAGTTTGATTTTCAATCAAAGTTCAGAGGAAGCGTATGTTCATAAGAAAGAACGTTAAAATGTACATTGATATTTCTAAACTATACGTAAATAACACGTTGTTGATTTTAACAATATGCCTGTATTAAAATCAACTTTAGTTGTTTTAATAATCAATTTTGAATTGTAATGATGTCTTTTATGGTGAGTGTAAAAGATATGGGGATTGTCCCAAAACGATATACAAGAGCACCCTATTAAAAAGAGAACATGTAAGTTGGATTCCTTATGCATTAGCAATAGGAATTATCATACAGATAATGTTGTGTATGATATTGTGTTTTTTTTATGTATTTGATACATGGAGCAAATATAAAATCCAAATTGATATCGCTAAATGGTTGTTTGAGGTATTCTCGCGTATTTATGAAATACTAGAGAATTGTTTATAGAAATAACGAACTCTTAATGATGGAATATCTCGACACAAACTTTTATAAGTGATATTGAGTATAACATGTCAATGATAAAATTCAAGTTAAAATCTTTAATTTGAAATTTTTTCAAAATAAAAGTGATTGTGGTCGATTCAACGAAAGGTTGAGAAATTAACTTGAATAGTGCTACAATAAACCAATGCATATAGATATAAATGCACAAACTTATAATTGAGCCAAAGGTGATTCCAAATGTTGAGAATCCCATAATATTGTTATAAGATAACAATGTCATGAAGTTGGTCATGATAGAACTTAAAGCTCACTAGAAGTCGAAAGACATACTTCGAATCTTTCCATATGATAAAGGGAGTTTATTAGTATTAGAGAGAGTTAATCGGCAAAGTAGATACTTAAAACATAATAGCATAGCCATTCACTAAGGGATTGATCTAATTGGCTTTGAGAAAACTAATTGGAGAATTTGAAATTAGATTCCATAATTGACCCCAAGAGCAAGTGGGAGATTGATAAAGTTAGGGGTATGCCCTAGGGTAATTATATAATTTGTTACATATATCTAACTCGTTGACCAATCTTGTTCGAAATAAAAGGTATTTTCTTCCTATTATATACTTGATACAATGAAAGTATATTAATTAATTAACTTAATTAAAAGTATATTTAATATAAAAATCCATAAAGAGTATATTTTGTGATAGTAGTTACAAAATGTTGTAACCGTGAGTAATTTATCACAACAAAACAAATATACCATTTTAAATGTTCCTAGTCAAGGTGCATCGAGATTGGATATCGATGTATCCGTTGAGACTGGAGTACGTAACACTCTCCAAATGTTGGGCAGTGTATTACTCATGACTGTTAGGGGCACTTAAGGGTTACGTACTAATAGTTATTGGATAACTATGCAACGACTCACTCGATAGTTTTCTGTTGGTTAATATAACTGAAGTCAAACAGAAAATATCGATGTGACTGATATACACGGTTCTCTCGACTTGAGAATACTATAGATCTTAAATATGAAAGCTCCACTTTGATTATTTCCAAATCATGGCATGACGTCCATTAAGTAACTATAGTTGGGTCGAGTGGAAGTATTGGAAGTGAAACACTATTCAAGAGAGGATTCGTCTCCTCGGTTATATGTGGTTAGTATCACAATCAACTCAAGTCAACTCAAAGTCAAAGTCTCTGGTCGGAGTATTTTGGTTAATAATTGTTATTATCAAACCAAGGACTTTGTATTTGGAATATAAAGTTGAATGTGGATGAGGTAGGGATTTTGATTATTACCAAATTTCACAAGTCCAAAGTAACAAATGTCACAGCCGGGTAACGCTTATTAAACTAAAATTGGATTTTTACCGAAAATGAGTAAGCGATAAATTTGGCCATAATGTCACACCGCTTGCTAAGTGACGTGTGAACGTTAAAATTTGAATAGTTTGATGTTAATCGTTGACCAAATTTACACCCAAGAGTTACACAGCCGAAATGATGAATTCCCTTAAGACCGAACGATTTAATTAGTTTACAATTGTTATAAATTAATTTAATTAATTAATATTTATGAAATATTATTTATAAAATTTGAATATGATTAGAGAAATAAATCATGTTAAATATATTTATAACAGTTATAAATATATCGATCGATATACAGTATCGACAACGGATTAAATTAGATTTAATTGCATGGTATATTGGCTTGGGCTTAGATTGGTTTAAGGCCCATCATTAGGGATGCAAAATTTTGGCTTTGGGAAGTTATAGGGGTGGCTAAACATAAAGAATTGGCTTGAAGATAATGGCTTGAGATCAATTGAGAATGGGTAAAAAGGTTTTCCTCGTTTCTCTCTAATACAACCATGTATGTATGTATGTATGTATGTAAGTATGTCTAAAAATAAAGATGAACTTTTTTTTGTTGTCGTTACCTTCTACATTGCTGATTAAAATATAGCTGTCAATCCACTTCAAAATTCTCAAATATATTTCAAATTAAATTAATACTATTCGATAGTTAGAGGTTGGTGATTCCAGACTTGCGACCTGACGAATCAAGAATAGTAAAAGAAAGGGAAGTCATCGCTTCAACGTAGATTCAAAGGCATCATTAAATTGGTAATTTTAATTCATATTACAGTAATTAAATTATATTCTATGATCCTATAATGAGCAATTTTATATCTGTTTAGATATATTGCTACAATATGTTTATTTAGGTGAGATTTTTGTAAGTAGATGTGGTTGTCACAAATCAGTTTGGTTATGTGCAAAATTTCTTTATTATACTATTTGATTTATGTATAGATAAATTTTGTTTACTTTACAAAATCAATTTTTGTCTTTAATAATTGTTTTATATATATTTATCAATAAATTCATATATATATATATATATATATATATATATATTAGTGTACATTTCTCTCTCAAAATAGCATATATGCATATACAAGATATATATATATGTGTGTGTGATTTAAAAAAATTTGTACACTTATTTATATATAATATTAATATACAAATTTAAAAATTAATTATCATACATATATTCATATTTTTAAATTAACAATTATTGAATTTTTGAATTTTTTTTGTATATAAAATAATTATTACACTAAAAATTCAATTTTATATTTTTCTAAATATAGTATCATTTAAGAAACATATAAAAAATTAGGAATTTTTCAATAAAGTTTATTATTTTTAATAATTAATATTCTTTTGGAAAAACTATTTATGACTTACTAAAAATAATAATTTATTTGAAAATGTCTTAAAAAAAAATTGTAACCTTTCATTCATGATGCTAGAATTTTAGAAATTTTGAATTTTGAATTTTTGATAATATATTATTTTATATTAAATAATTATTGTCGAAATCAATGTATTTGTTTTTAAAAAATAATATTTTAACTTCGAAAAATCTCCAAATTTTTCCTACGCTCTATTTTATGGTCCTAAATTTTTGAAAATTGTAAAATTTGAATTTTCATTAATATATTATTTTACGTTAATTATTTGTGGATGAAAACATTATTTTAATCATAATATAGACAAATTAAAATACAAAAATCATTATGTTTGCAAAAATAAGTTAATTTTGAATTATAAATAATTTTGAATAATTGTTCTCTCTCTTTCTATATATATATATATATATATATATATATATATCTATTTATCTATATACAAATGTTTTATATTCATATATTATATATAATATATTTATATATATATGTGTGTGTGTGTTTTGCAACACATATACATGCACATATTTGGACAACATACATGACATAAAAAATAAGCTAATATGTCTGTTGCGATGTAAATCCCAACATCTACATATGGGCATATTATACCTTTATGGATTATTATGTTACATATGCACTCACACATATATGTATATGTTACATTTACTAAATCAAATAAAATTAATTTCATATCTTAATATATTTGAATTTAAATAAAATAAATGATTTTGTTTAAATGAAATTAAGAAATGTTCTAATTCAGTTAGACTTCATAGCCCCAATAAAAGATCCAATAGGGTAATTTTTTTGAAATTCACCCATAACTTCCGCTGTGGGCTACTCCAGTTCCAACATTATGTGTATCTACATATCATTTAATGTTGTTTATATCCCTTTAATTTTCTATCTCTCCCTTATGTTCATATATGAATTTGGATTTTGACTTGGATGTCTCAAAATCCCGCTTGAATCAATTGTATATTATTATCATGAAAAAAACCTTTGCTATGTTCACTGCCATTTTGTTATAAGCAATGATAATAATTTTTTTCTCTATTCTATATTTTTATTTATCCAATTTTTTTAACCTAGATCTTTATCCTTTTAATTTCATTTTCTCTGTTCTACGTGTTAATTCATCCATGTGTAACCTAGATCCGGACCTTCTTATCATGAATCTGTATATGCATGTGTCGTTTGATTTTATCATTGTTATTAAAATAAAAACTAAATTGAGTTTTAGTATACTCTTGTTAATTAGTTTATTTTCATATTAGAAGATTAAGACTTGAACGTTTACACACAAATTGCTATGTGAATAATACTTTGAAATAATTGCATTTATTAACATTTGTTTTCAACATAATAGGTTGACTTAATTTTGTTATGTTTTAAATCATTCTAAACAAGCTTTGCGGATTGAAACAAAATGGAAAACATTTAATTAATGATTTATTCCTAGTATTTTTTTTAAAAGGAATCATTCTATTTCACAAACTGCTTGTATATTTTTTTAATTTCAAAATTTTGTTTTGTTTGTACATGAATTATATTTTTATATAATATCATTTATGTGTGTGTGTGTGTGTTTTCATTTAACTTAAAGTTTTCGAATGGAGTTTTGTATAAGATATAACAGTAAACTTTTAAACTACGTTAATTTGGCTTTATATTCTTTGATTTATTGCATATAATATAAATAAAGTATATTTCAACTTGAACCGCCATGCAAAATGTTTATTGTGTATCTATATATACATTACATGTAAATATTTATATACATACATACATATGTATGTATGTATGTATGCATACATACATATATATATATATACACACATTAAAAAATCATGTTTTAGACAACAAAGGCATATATAGAGGGGAAATATATCTGTTGCGGTATAAATCCCAACACCTAAACAACATATACATAACTATGTGCACATTTCATATATTGCACTTACACTACACACATGGGTGCATTTGATGTTCTTATCAAAATATAAAATTAATTAAAATTAGATTAAACTAAATTTTAAACAATTATAATAATATGGACAAAATTTAGAAAGATTCTAAATGGATTTAAACCACATAGGCCCAACAAAGATCCAATAGAATTTTTTCAATCTACCCATTTCTTTCATTAGGGTTTGCCCGGTTCCTTCATCGATCGGTTCATCGGTTAGTGGCTGGGAAATATTGCCTAGATCAGGTCATTTTGCTTTCGGACTGACCCAATTTCCTCTATATGACTACTAGAAGACTTTTGGGCTCTTCGGGGAAGTGGTATGAAAGTCTGTACCTTTTGGTAACGATCTAAGGTAGATGTCTCGATGGATGGTTTGATCTTATATTTGTGACCATACCTAGTATTGGTCTTATGGTAGTGGTCGTTCGCATTGAAAACAATGAAGATATATTAATCTTCGTTTGTTGTAGACATATTTGATTGCATGACGTTATTTATATACATATACATACATACATACGCATATATATATATATATATATCCTTACTGTATCGTTTTTTCTTTGTAGTCTCAATAGCATATTACCCGAGACACTATCATCGTTCTCTTTTTCATAGGAGCGTACGCGAGTTATTTGAGAAATCCATGATGACTATAAAAGGGTGATGATGGCAATCATCTATTATGGATCATATGTCACCAAATATTTTTTTAGAGGGTAAGATGAGATCCACAAAGGTTTTAGATATTCAAAGTATATCATATATCATCAAAGCCCGCTTTAGAGGGTACAGTGAGATCTACACAATACCAGTCATTGAGAATGTGGCTTGGGTCTATGGTACATTTAGGTACTGATTCTATTTACTATCGGGACCAGGTTTTAAGTATATATAGTAGGTCACATATTACCAAAGCTTGCTTCAGAGGATACGGTGAGATCTTTATGAGGCACATCACTGAGGATGCGACTCAGGGTCTGTTGTATAATTCGGTGTTGATTCTTTTTATCTTGAACCCTCGAAGGAAATCATTGGATCGCTATAAATGAGGATTTCATTATGAGACGTACAGTTGAATTTTTTTTAGAACCGAAAGATCTGATGGCCAAAACGACCTCAAAATGCGTGGAATTATCATCCTAAAGCGCTATCTCGAATGACGATGAAATTTATACCACAGGAACTAGAAAGATTAGGTGATGTGCACTGACAAGTTTCATGGTGGTCTGATGTGTTATGTGATTGTACGAGCTTAAAACATATAATGATTTATTTAAAGAAGTAAATAAAAAAATTATTTATATGATATATACACAATCACATAACTAGACATTTATATTTATATATGTATAATGGGTTTTGGGTCTACACTGATTCAGGGAGCTAGGGGCCACGTTAACTGGTGAGGCCAGATCTGTTGAGCTCGTGGAAAGAAGTGGATCAAATTTATATTGGTTTGATCATGTGTGGTCGTGTTCGAGGTGGTCGAGATCTTAGGGCCGTTGATTAGGGCTGGCCTTTGTTAGCGATCGAGGCGTAGTTGACCAAAATGAAGAGCACCATTGTTCTTTACGTTGCGAAGCACACCATTTGGCATCATCAGTTAGAGCTCCGACCCCACGTAGATGAACATTATTTTTCAAAGGTGGCAACGGTTGTTAGGTCATGATTTTCATGGTGTAGCCGAGCTTGACAAGGTAGGGTCCAACGCGAAGAGCACATGCATTGTGACATGATGGAGTTGCCGGTTTGTCGATTCGTTGAGCGAATTCTACGAAATCGAGGGTATGGGTTAAGATGCACCGGTTTATGCAAGTGGAGTTATGGAAGAGGAGGGATTGATATTTGAAGAGGTAATTAGTTATTAGTTAAAGTTAATTAATATCGATTTGCTTGTTTCGTATTTATTTCATATCTTTTGCATATAAGGTCCAATCGAGACGCAGTCTTCACTGTTGGACTCGTGGTGAGATTATCTTGGTAAAGGCTTGGACTGAGTTCGGACACTTGAGAATTTTTAGTTCAGGTGAGCGAAGTTATAACACTGAATTTATATCATAGTATAAATCCCCATAATTATATATATTGAAAAATATTACCTAAATGAGGAAGAATAATATATATATGTGTGTGTGTGTGTGTGATTGTTTTGCCCTATTTGATTGTATTAGCGATAGAACTATTATTGTATATATTTTACTAAAGATATTCGGGATGATCGATCAAGATCCCATATATAAAAATATTATGTTACATTCGCATTGAATAGAGTTAGATAGCGTGGATATTAGTTTATAACATGATTATAAATTAACTAAACTTTAATTCATCGTTACATTAATGATAGAAATATTATTATATATTTTATTGCTAATTAGACGTTAAGAGTATGACTTTTAAAGATAAGCTAGAAGGCTTAAAATGATTAATAAGCTAGTTATGTATTTCATAATATAGTTGCAAGATTTTATAAAATAGATAGAAGTGGATATTTGACTTTTATTGAAAAATTAAGTGAATAAAAGTAAGATTTGATTATTAAACAATCAAATTGTTTATTTAAATATACGTGTGAATTAGGGTGTATTTTGTGCGTTAGCATATAAATATACATCTATAATAAGGGAAGGTGACGTGGTATAGTGTAGTTGAGTTTTCGAAGCATATCACATTTTGGTAGAAAAACAATCATGAAAAGGATTCGCAATGAAACGAACATCCCACCCGAACACTTAAAGAAATCGACATGGTGACTCAACCATAAGGCACCAAACTTCAATCGCTGACAAAGACAATAAGGCAAGATGGTTAGGTGACTTGATGGATAAGGCGGCATGACGAATTAAATAGAAATCGAGCCTCAAATCATGCTCCGAGCTAGAAATTATTGCCTAGCTCAAAGCATGGACCGATGGATCGGTGGCATTGACCGATTCATCGATCGGTAGCTAGGAAATAATGTCTGGATCCAAAGAATTTCACTTTCGGACTGACCCGATTTCCTCCGTGTGACTTCGGGAATACTTTTGGGCTACTTGGGAAAGTGGTATGCAAAACTAGGGTAGATTTCCCGATGAATGGTATTTTTCTTATATTAGTGACCAAACCCAGTATTGGTCTTATAATAAAGGCCATCTGCATTGATAGACGATGACAAGCTATCGCTCTTCGTTTGTGATAGATGTATTTGATTACATGACATTTTATTTGATATATTTATATTTATACCTTTACGGCATCAATGTTGCTTTATGGTCTCGATAGCGTATTACACAAGATACGACCATTGTTCTTTTTTGATAGGGAAGTACGCGAGTTATTTGAGAAATCCATAATGACTCGAAAGAAGGGATGATGGCGATCATCTACTATGGGATCATATATCACCAATTGTTCCAGAGGATACAACGAGATTTTGAAAGGTTTTAGGTATTCAAAGTAGATCATATATCATCAAAGCCTTCTTCGAAGGTATGATAAGATCTACACGAGACCTACCATCAAGGATGTGGTTCGGGTCCATGGTACATTTAGGTACATTGAGAGAGTGTACTTATATTTTCCTACCGTATGAAATTGCATACACCATTTTTCCTTTGGATTTTAATTTATTTTTATCACTAGTCACTAAGGTATCTTTGTTAGGCTATCAATATAAGCAAATGGAGTACTCAAGCCCGACTGCGAATGGGAAGCCTGAGATATCCAATTTGGCTCAGAGACTTTTTGGCTATCGTAGGGGATGTTCCATCGCTTGCGAATATCTTAACAGCATCCATAGGTATTAGAGGTGGTGTAGCCCTTAGGGGCATCGGTATTTCTTGGTCCATAAGATTTAGACTTTCTAAGGTGTGCCAGGATTTCCTTGACCATGGCGTAGAGCCATATTTGGGTTTTGAGACTATTGTTGAGATATAGGCTTGCACCAATATGAACTTAGAGGATTGCTTCCCAGCACCTTGCAGGAGAGGCTTTAACTTGGTGGAACATTATAGTATAGGAGGTTGACAAGCAGGCTGTGACTTGGATTGAATTTAAACATCGCTTGACGCCTCGGTTTGTCTCTGAGAATATGTGGAGTGTACGGTTTGAGTGTTTCATCCATCTGCAGTTGGGTAAGTGATGGAGCATGTCAGCTGATTTAATCTTTTAGCTAGATTATGTTTTGTGATGGTTGGCATTCCATCAAGGTTGGCAAGAAATTTGTTAGGGGTCTTAATGCATTGGTAGGGGATTCATTGCTTAGTCTTACCCCCAGTAAGGGCCACTTTGAGGAGACTCATGGTGATATATCTTCCCTATAAGAGCACTCGCAAGGTACTATTTAGGGTAGCGAAAGTGGAAAGCAAATCGAAGTTCCAACCTAAGCGAAAAGCCCACAAGATGAGAGCTGATAGCTATAGCATATGGGGCATTTTGTTATGGAATGTCGTGCAGCTTAGTCGAAGCGTAAGTATTTCAATTGCGGTCAGCTTGGTCACTTAATGAAGGATTGTCATACACTTTTGAGACATGAGTGGGTGATAATGACTAGTGCCTTAAATGCATTTTCGCATCCTAGCAGGCTTATTGCTCAAGAGAAAGAAAAGAATCACATAGCAAAGTGTGCTTCAATAGTAAGATATTGGCCTATATATTATTTCTCATACTTAGCCTATATGTTAATCTATTGCTTGTTACTTGCTAGATAAACTAAACTTGTCACCTTCTATAGTAGGAAAATTCTTTCGCTAAACCTTGCATGAGTAACCTTAGTTGTAGAGCTAAGGTGTAGAGACCGAGAATACTGCAATTCGAACTTGATGCATGAGCTTTCAAGTTGAGTGGGGTTGGTCGATGAAGTGTGATTTGGATTTGGTATCCAACTAGGATTCGTTGTTTGCCCAGTAATGAGAAAAGACTGAGCAGGTGACTTATAAGTTTTGTGTATGTCCATTCGTGTTAGAAGTGGTTTTCTTTATGTTAGTAAACCTTAGGAGATGAGGGTAATTCCATGTGCCAAAGAGGTATTTTCTAAGGATCGGTTCATTCACATATCAGTTCTTAATCCCTAGTTCGAGCCTAAGGTTTTTAGACGATTTACACCAATCAGGCAAGTGTTTTTCACTTAATTGTTAAAGGAAAGCATTTGAGTCGTATTCTTAAGGTGATTGGGAGATTTTCGAAGCACGACTCTAGTTGTGCATGGAGATTTCAATGGTTGGATCAAAGAACCGGATTGAAGTTCGCATAAGAGGAGTCAGGTAGATGACCTTAGTTTAAAAAAGAAATTATGCGAGTGAACAAAAGATTAGATCGGGCATCATATATTATTTTGGATGATTTTTATTTGTTGTAAAATTATTTATAATACAGTTAAGATCACTAGAGACAGTTCAAGGAAAGACTTCTCGTCTAGTTTTGTGGCAATTTGGATAGTCTTTTAAGTGCGGTGTGGTATAGGCTAGCATCGTAGTACATTTAATATATTATTCCTATCATCGTTGTCCGGCTGAGGTGAGTTTGGACCCTAAGCGAACCGCGTTGAAGATCGTCGTTTAGTCATGATTTAATTAGTAAAGTTTTTTCTTTTGGAAAATAAGTTTTATTCAAAAGAGAAGGGAGATGGAGACTTGGATTGCTGAATTTATTCAAGAGTTTTGAAACTCGATGATCTAGCATATCGTATTAGTTCCTTTTCATCGTGGGAGATGTAATAGTCTTTCGTGCATTCTTTTTATGATAGGAGTTAAACTACTTAATCATTTTGTCCATCTTGAAGGTCGAACAAACTCATTGGAGTTTATAATTTTCCATGCACATTTCGACTATTGTTGGCCACTGTGCATATTGGTACATAATCTTTAATATGTGGCTTGTTTTGTATGGTTGGTAGTTTGTATGCTAGTTATTGTTGCCTGCTATTATTTGATTTTTGCTTATTATTGCTTGCTATTATTTTATTTTTGTTTGCTATTATTTGATTATTGTTTGTTGTTGTTTATTGTAGATTAATTTTGATTGTTGTTAATTATTGTTGCTTGTTTTGTATGATTGGTAGTTCATATTTTAGATATTGTTGTTTATTGATTGGTTGTTGTTGCTCATTGTTGACTACTTGTTGCCTATCATTGCTTATTGTTGCTTGTTGTTGTTTGATTGTTAAGTTTAATTGATTGTTGTTGCTAGTTGTTGCTTGCTTTGTACGTTTGGTAGTATGCTTGTAAATTATCATTGTCTATTGCGGCTGGTAGCGTCTATGGTTGCTTATATGCTTGTAAATTATCATTGTCTACTGCTGCTGGTAGTGTCTTTGGTTATTTATATGCTAATTATAATTACTTGTTGAAGTAGGTTTGGAGAGTGATAGCGATAGCTATCGAAAATAGATCATGTCATCCATAGCCATTGTAGGGGTCGAGATGAGAACTATTCGACGCTATTGCATTTTAATGTGACTCGGGGTTGATTTCGTGAGATTTTTCTTCTCACAACAGCAGATTTCTATCTAATTGGGTGATTATATTACCGATTACCATTTAAATTGTGAATACTATACCAGAAAAGCCATTTCGCCACGACCCAGAGCCATGGCGAAATGAGCAGTGGTTAATATATAACCACAGTTCAGAGTCGTGGATAATTTACATTTAGCCATGGCTTAAAGCCATGGCTAAATGTAAATTAGTCACAACTTAAAACCTGGCTAGCTGTCAATGTCAATGTCGGAATATGATCCAAACTAGTTAATAGTACAAATAGAACGGTCGTTAAAAAGTACGCAAAAAGATAATTTAAATTTCGAAGAAAATACAAATATAAGGAATTCTAATTTAACAGACAACCAAAATGGTGCCGGTATTCAGTATCAAGAGGCCTCTGTTCATAACCAGTTTAATCAAACGCTATTCAACAGCTTAGTTAGAGAAATATGGAAACAGCTATTTCATGAGTGTAGATCAGGAAACGAGTTCAACACTCCAACGGGGAAGATCCAACATCAGAAATGGGAACAAAAGAGTTTCGAAAATTTAGGTAACACACGTTCCTATAAATAGTAATAGCAGTATATCAACTAGACATAGATTAACTAGGAAAACAAGGAGAGATGAAAAATATATTAGAATTTAGGATTTTTTTTAGTTGTCCCAATTTTACAAACTTATTATGCAAATAGCCATATTTCAAAATTAATTACAAACATAGTCTTGTTTTGGCCAATTCAGCGCTGGGTTGGCCAGAATGAACGGGCGCAATTTTACATGCGCTAGTGCACATATTTTTTTTGTTCGTGTATACTAAGCAGTCTAAAATAGCGCAAGTACACATAAAAAGAAACATACACTGGGGCGCAATTTGAGATTGTGCCAGTTGGCACAATTTGAAATTGCGCCCCAGTGTATACAAATAGAGCAGCCCCCTTCTTCCTCCTTACTTTTCCACTTGTTAAACAAATACCAAAATCGAAACCCAAATCCAAACCTCCATTTTTCAAAGATCAAAAATCAATCTCTATTTTCGCTGATTTCTTCTTAAAATTGAAGCATAGCTAGTTCATCAACACAAGATGCTCCTATTGGTATAAATTCTAAAAATAATCTACATTTCATGTCTGAATTAGGGATTTTGTTTTGAAATTGCTGACATTAGTTGCTTCGTAATAGTTATTTGATCTTGAAATTCACAAGTAGTTGAACTTACGTTGTTGAACATAGATTTGCTGTAACATCCCTGAAATTTTAGTTAAAATAATTTGATAATTAATTTAATTTTTGGAATCAAATTGTGAATAAATGTGAATTTTTCCAAATTTATATCAGATATTTGTATATAAAATTTATTTTTAATTTAATTGTGAGATTGAAAATTCAAGAATGATTTGGAATTTAAGAATAAGTTTTTATAGGTAAATATTGGATATATATCAAACTTTGTATTTCAAAGATAAATAAGATATGTGTTTGGTTTGTGTTTATATATATATATATATAAATAATAATTTGAGATTTGAATTTGAGATTCAAATGTTAATATATTGAAATTTAATTGGACTTAAAGAAATTTATATTTGAAAACAAAAATATAATAAGTATGATTACTTAAGTTTAAAATGAAAATTTTAAAATAAGTATGTGTTAATAAGTTTAATATCTCAAGTTCATAAAATAAATGTATTGAAAATAAAAATTGTACTTACTAACTTATAAATATTTATAAGTAATATATAATTTAATTTCAAACCATTTTACTTTAATTTGTATAAGTATAAATAATACATAAGAAAATAAAATAGATAAATATGTTTTATAAATTAAAATTATGCAAGGTTTAAAACACAATTTGTAAATTAACTTTTAGCAAAGGATTTAAGCATAAAATGTTTATAATATAACAAGTGTCTATTTAAAATTACAAGTGTTAGTTGTAATCATACAAGCGGCAAAAGAATTAATTTTTCTTTTGAAAATTTAATTACACAAACAATATGTAGGGAAGAAAATTTGCAAACCAGTTTTTCTTTAATCTCTTCATTTTCCCCTAATAAAAACCTGAGAAATGGAGGAAGCAAACCAGGAAATCAAAACTTTAGCATTCTTAAGATCTAGATCAAAATTCAGCAAGCAAAACAAGATCAAAGCAGAATCAAACTGAAACAAGAATTTGAACCTGAAAGTTTTTAAAATCTCAAACTGTAAAACCTGGGAATAAGAATTGAACATCATCAAGCAAGTTACAGATCTAAAGGGCTGGATCAAATACAAGTTCCAGTTTTCAGTTTTAAAAGTTGAGTTCTCTGCTGCAAATATACAGGTAAGCAAATCTCAATCCCTGAATCTTTTCATTTTTGTTGTGAGTAAACTTCTTTGACCTGGTCTTTGAATTGATATGATGATTATGTTTGCATGTTGATAAATATAGAGATGATAAGTTTGTTTGGCTGTGTGTGTATGTATATTCACATATATACACTCTCTGTTAAATCTAATGACTCAAAGCCATTATATATAAAAAAATCTACTGCTCCCTGTATAATAACTTTTAGGTTTCGATTTATAAACAGAAAAGGATTAGAACAATGTAAATTCCTTTTCAAAAATAGTTTTAGGGAAAGTTGTTTTGTGAATACTTTGGGAATTGTTATGTAGCTTGTTCCTCTGTATTTTGGTTACAGAGCAAAGAAAAATAAGGAAAATTTAACATTTATTCATACAAACTATTTTAAAACTTAGGATCTTAAACGAATTGTGGTTGTTTAAACTTAAAATCACAAACCTGGGATTTATTGAAGCTGAACAGTGCAACCATGGGTCCTGCATATCAATTTTACAGTGAAAAGAAAAATATATGTTAAATTCGAATATTTTTAATTTGTTGATTTAACTTTATATCTTGAATAATCATTCAAAAACAAGATTTTTAAAACAAGTATGATGATTTTTAGTTACGTGTTTAAGGTGCAGTTTCGAGATGAACCAAAAATGCTTTTTTGTCAATTCCTGATGATTAAACAGATCTTGGACGTTGAAATTGGTTTTGAAGCTAGCTTAATGGTTTGCGAAGTCGGGAAAAATGTTAGAAAAAATTTCTATTTCGTGAATTCGGGGGACGAAATTAATTTAGAGTTTTGTGGGGTGTTTTGGTGGTCGTGGTTCTTGGGGTAATGGCGAAGTGATGGATGGATCAGAGGCGATCGCACTGGTAGGGAATGTTGCTGGAGGTCGCGTAGTAGCTTGGGGTCGTTTGGCATGAGCCCCGGTGGGATAGATCGCCGTCGGCAAGGAATTTTAGGCGTTTGGGTCAATTTCAGCTTTGGGTCGAACAATCAAATTTTGATTTCCGGCGAACCATTGGGTTTGGGCGCTCGCGATGCTTGGGGATGTCGTCGATGACGTGTTGGTGGCCTCGTCGTTGATCGACGATGGGAATCGTGGTTGTGCACGTATACGTGCATCAACGGTATCAGGTGGTTTTCGTGTTTGGGAAGAAGGAAGGCGACTCGAAGCATGTCTCGGGGGGGAGGGGGGTTTGTGTGTTAACTCGAAGTTTAACTCGAAGTAGCTATGCGGTGCAAAAGTAAAAAAACAGTTAGAAAATTTTTAGATTAAAATTTTGCGGCACTCAGGTAAAAATTTAGGAAAACTCGAAGTAAAACTCGAGTACGTTGGGGTTTAGCTTGGGGAAACACTCGAGTTGCCTGGGGATTTTTATATTTCCAGCTTTAAGCTTTAATGAATTAGTTAAAGGAATTTCTGGAATTATTCTTTTTGATAAATGATGATTTATTTATTGAGTAGGAAGTATAAATTAAAAGTTTCAAAATTTTAAATTTTTATGTTGGATATTTAAAATTGATTTTTTTATTTTTGGCAAGGCCAGCCGGTTTTATAGTGGGTCGTCCACTTTTTATTACGAACGTAATAAAAGTTGAAGTACAGGAGTAAGGTAGAGGCACCTTAACTACTAAAAAAAGTAAGAAGAAAATACAGCACGGGAGTGTGACAGCCAGTCACAACTACAAAACGTAACTAACAAGACTAGGACTCCTCCTAAGAGGTAGAGACACCAGCAACATCAACCACCTGGGAAGAGACATTCCCAAGTAACCCAACGTAAGGGCAAAACAGGAATGCAAGTGAAGGATCATAAATCTCAGCGTCAGAAGAGTAAACAAAAGATCGATCCCAGGAAGTATCAGCTAACACGACGGAATTAACCCCAGCATACGAACCATCCAAGTCAAGAACCAAGGATTCTCCAGAAGGACTATAATATAGGCATCGAAGGTCCAATAGATTGTCAGAAACAAATCTAAAATAAGAATTATCCACCGGGTTGAATCGCATGTCAGATCGGATTGATTTGTTTATTTAATTTTTCTAACGTTTTCAAATGGAATTTTATAATTAATTATTAAGGTAGGTAACTAATTTATCAATATGATTAATTAGATTATTTGTTTCAAATCAAGGTGATTGATTTAATTTTGTTAACCAATCAAGAACTAAGGTAAAGCAATTACACGATTAAGGTTAATCAAATAATGATTTAAAGATAAATTAATTAATTAACGAAAGTATTTAAGGAATGATTTATTAATAAAGGTAATTAATTGTTAATTAAGTAATTAAGGGTAATTAATTTCTCAGAGGTAATTACTTAAATAAAAGTAATTAATTTATCATTGAAGGTTGATTAACCAAGTGATCAAAGAATAAGTAATTTAAGGAATAATTAATTAATGTGGTTAATTAATAAAGGTAATTAAATTAAGAATAATTAATTAAAGGTTAATTAATTTAAAATGATTAAGAAATCATTATTAGTTAAGGGATAATTTATTAAGGATTCAATTAATCACAATTAAGGGTTAATTAATTAAGATAATTAATTAAAGAAATGATTAATTAATGAAGGTGGTTAAGACTTAATCTATTGTAGTTAATGATAATTAATCATTGATTTAAGATAATTAATGAAGTAATTATGTGGTTAATTAAATTAAACCACACGATTTATTCATCTTAATTGAAGATGTTTGATAGTTACTAAATGATGTGCATTGGATTGGAGTTACCTCTTTTGCTTTTCATTTTCCGATGTTGTTTTTGTCTCTGATATTTCTTGTAACATTTTGATATCATTGTTGTATATCATTCTGAATATTGTATTCATTGGAATCGTACATGATATTCATTTCTTTCTTCCGCTGTGTTGTTACACTTGATGTGTTATAAGCTCCGGCACGACTCGAATTTCAACGTTTGGATCTGCGGCATTCAAGTACAAGTGGAGTACGTATGTCGATTTTCGAACGTGGAAAATTGAATCGTGACATTTGTAGTTGAATTTGAAAGTGTTGATTAGATATTAGATTTGTAGTTGACTTCACATTTGATGTAGATTACGCCGAGATAATACCTGGACCGATTGACGGCAGCGTATTGTACTCACAACAACGTCATCGATCGGGCAACAATGCTATGATGGCGGTAATACACTTTCTTATGTAATATTAACCCAAATATTTGTTATTTGTTGTTCTTATATTTTGTTGTTTTCTTGACAGAACAAAAATCCAGTTATAACTATTGATCAGTCATCAACGGTGAAGATGGTTACTTCCTTTCATCCCATCGTGCTAGAGCTGTTAGATTGAGCCGGCTTCTTACATATATTTTGATTGAATTACACCCAATTGGTTCGTTACCTTATCACTGCCTTGGTGGATAGACGGAGACCGAAGACATCTACATTCTACCTTAGAGCCGGGGAGATGACCATCACATTGGCCGACGTTGCTATGTTAAATAGTTTACCCATAGACGTTGCTCCGTTGAGCAATCCTAAGCCAATTGATTACATGGACCTATGCGAGAGACCCTTAGATCTATCTCCTCCTCTTGAGCAGTGGTGTGGGTAACGATATGATAGTTACCACTTCGTTCTAGCAATAGCTTGAGGGTGACATTCCAATAGACGCATCGCAAATGCAGATTAAGGAGCACGCTTGAGCTATTATATTGCATATCATCATTTCGCGTTTGATCGGTGATCATTTGAAGACCCATGTCTGGATCAAGTGGCTTCATTATATAGAGGACTTTGATATAAGCCGCTAGTATTCGTGGGGCAGTGCGGTTCTGGGTTATACATACACCGAGCTGACTAGGCTATCTTTGCAGAAGAACACATCTATTGAAGGTTGTTTGATTCTAGTACAGGTGTTAGCATTTTTCACCTTCATATGCAAATATTTTATGTTCGTATAAATTGTATTCTTATGTATATACACATTTGTTGCTATGGTCTTGGACGTATCTTCCAGTTGGGAGAATAACAATGAAGAGATCGGATGTTGATTTATCTTTACCGTATGGTGCTAGGTATATTTACTGCATTATTTGATTACACACACGTTATAATCCCCCAGTTCTTATTATCTTCCTCTTGTAGGTGGATTGGACCGACGAGCGCGGTGAATACTCCCAGACGTAATGTTATGTTCTACCGCAACGAGTTTGATGTACTTGATTATGATGCTATGACATGGACACCATACGCATATGCGTTTGGACAGCTTCCGTCGATATGCACCGCTTCTATTCATCTTTGGACAGCATAGGTGCCACTTATTTGTTTTGGTGATGTAGCTTTTCATCTTTCGGATAGAGTGATGTGACAATTTGGTATGAGACGGCATTTGCCAGAAGCAGCTCCTCATTATAGGACTGATGCCTCGGTAGGAGAGTATGATATGGCGATTGAGACATGCAATCATCGCCATAGGCATACGCAACAAGAACGGGGCTTCACGCTATCGAACGAGGAGTATTATATTTGGTACTAGTACATCACTCGACGCTATATTCTTCGTGTTGTAGAACCTCCTATAGAGGTAGAGCAGTCTGCTGAGGTAGACCCGTATACTCCTAGAGCTCCTCTTGAGAGGAATGTGGTATGTATAGTGTTGATAAACTAATCATATTTAATGTATATAAGTGTTAATTGCTATTATTTGGCAGGTGGATGGTATTAACCGTGCAATGGAGTTGGTTGATGAGTTATCGGATGAGGTGCCGAAGCATTTGAAGGGAAGATGCGTGCCATCGATGCAAAGCAAAGGTCGACAATGTACAAATCCTTCAATACAAGGCCCGAAGGCCCAAAAAGCATGATAAAAAACACTATACTCATCGGTTGTTACATGTTCAACGCTACTAGGATTCAATCTAGCAGTTTCAGCAAAATATTGTCGTAGGTTGGAACATGACTCTTTCTAATCACCGTATATTCATTTGATTGCCTTGCTCAATGCTCTCCATGCTTTCATATAATCGATTTTAATAAATAGTTGTTCCTCCATTAATACCTGCACTATTCCAGCTATTATGTTCAAATCAGCTTTCACAAAAGCTATAATCTTCGAAACCAAAAAATTAGATGTCGCTTGCTTGTGATTGGAATTAACTGTTGGGTTAACACAAGTATGACCATTTGGATATTTTTTAACAATCCACCCTCCGGGATGCAAATTTTTTGATTTTATAACATGAATTCTCCATGGACAATTTGAATCAACGTTGCAAATGGCAGCGTATTATCCTTCGTCAGACCTAATTGGCTTAAAAGAAACTACATGTAAATTTGACCATACACTAAGTTGTTGTAGAAATTTTGCTTTACTCTCGAATACCATACCTACTTTGTAACCATTTTGAACACTAGGCAATAAGAATATTTCATTCTTAAATTGCAAGTTTGCGACGATGGATCTGGCCAACATTTGTCATCATCTAAGGGTATCTCCATTCCAGGTTCATCACTATCACCATTAGCATTGTCTTCATGTAACGACCCGTAAATTTTCGATAATTAAAATAGCTAATTTAGTAAGATTTCGCGATTTAGTGTTAGAAAAAAAATTTGTAATTCATTGGAATAATAATAACTAGAATGAATTGCAACAATAATTATCCAAGTAATGCAAATAAATGCTACTTAGTGAATACCTTTGAAATCAATAGTTGAATAGGATAATAAATATTGAATTCATTAGGTATAATAGAGTAATTGATTGATAAGTAAAATCTATTTAAAATCAAATATTGAATATTGAACAGGTAAATTGTTTAAATTAAATATTTAAAACTTATTGAATAATTGAATAACTGTAAAATAAAAATAGTGTTCTAAATTGTGAATTGGTTTTAAAAGTTGATTCATATAAGTTCAATTTCAATATTTCAAAAGATAATGAATTATTGGATAATCGAAATTGTTTAAATTAAATATTTGGAAATTATTGAATAATTTAATAATGGGAATTGAATAACCGTATAATGGAAATAGTTGTTCTATAATTTTAATTCGTTTCAAAAGTTAAATTTTTAAGTTCGTTTTGAATATCTCAAAAGATAGTGATTTAAGAATAATCAAATTGTTTAAATTTAATATTACAGATGTTTGAATAATTAAATTCCGAATTTGATATGATCAATTTGATATCGAAATTTAATATATGAAAATAGAGTGAATAATTAAAATTTGATTTAATATAATTCAGATTGGTTTCCAAAGTGAATATAAGTTATATTGGGATTATAATAAAGTTAATAAGATTTTAAAATTGGAATTTATGGGATAATTGAATAACGGGTTTAATATGATTAAAACTAATTTGTAAAATTTTATTTTATCATATTAAAGTTATAATGATGTTGTAGAACTTTTAAAATCGAATTAAAAGTAAATTTATGAAAATTGAATATTTTAATATTTAATTATCGACTGAAAAATAGCCAATTTTCGAACAGTCTCAGAATTGGACGAAACTAGTTCCATTGGATCTGTAATAGTTTGTTATTATCGGATTTCAATTTTTGTAGCAATCGGAGTTTTCGTTTGGCCGTGGCAGCTCGAAACGCATCGAAATTGTTTTAATATTAATTTGACGAGTTAAAATACTCATTTTTCAAACAGTCTCGGATTTTGACGAAACTAGTTTCATCGGATCCGTAATGTGATATTATTGTAAGATTTCAAATTTTGTGTCAATCGGATTTACCGGTTGTCCGGGGCGAGCCAAAACGCCTAGAAATTCGTTTAATCGATTTAATTTAAAATCGATCGTTCATTTCCGTAACTCGCACAGATGATCGAATTAGCTTCTGAAACCTGTTCCATTGTGTCCGGAACGCGGGATAAACCCTAGAAACGCCGATCACCGCGCGAAATTCGGAGTTTGGAAAAGCCGGATGAATAGTATTCGTCGTTTCCTATAAATAGCCCTTTATTCACAAATAAAAAATAAAAAAAAGGGGCTAGGGTTTCTTATTGCCGGCCGCCTCTTATAATAATCAATGGCCAAAATTACAGATCTTCCTCCTCCAATTTCTTCAAATCCGTGCAACGATACAACAAACTTCCAACATGAAACTTGTAGAGCATGAAGAGATCTTGAAGTTCAACGGCTATGATCGTGCTTGGTGCTTTGGATCATCGGGAAATTGGCTGCAAAGTCGCACGGTTGCGCACGTATTTCAAGACGCTAGGGGGGGCTGAGCTTGGCCGGTTGCTGGGCGGTGGTGCCCTTCAAGGCGAGCTTCAATATGGCACACTCTGATCAACTTCTAGATGCTCGTGGTGGCCACGATTTGGAGCCCTAGTTTGGCTTGGTTGGGTTCTTAGTCGCGTGTATTACCTGGAGCGTGAACGCGTACGTGAGGAAGAAGAGGGGTGCGGCCTGATGGGTGGAGGATGGAAATCAACGGATGTGATTAGGTTATGAAAAAATAAATAAAAGAAATTGTTAATTTATTTATATTATAATTCGTGTAACTTTGAAATAACATAACTTTTTGCTGCGAGATCGAAAACTGATGAGACGAAGTGCGTTGGGATCGTATGGACGAGCACTACGCTATGGAATTGGATTGGAGTCGTTTGGAGCTAGAAAAAATTTCGAGTAAAATTAAATGCGCGTTTAATTTTATTCGAAATAAAACGCTGGAACTACATTGAAATCAATGTGAGTGTTTTATAACGCTCACAACGTACTAAATATCTTTATGCTAGTTAAATTTGACATTATGAAGTGTTATGAATTTTATTTGTCGTTGTTTGATAAAATTTAATTGTCATTTGAATTCACCGTTGAAGAATTAAATTGACAGTTAAATTGAAATTAAAAATTGAATTGCGATTAAATTACCTGACATTGATAACTATGAAATTGCCATGAATTGTATTGTCTATTGGATGATTTATTTCGATGGATGCTATTGGTTGATATTTAAATGTTTGGATGTTTATTTGCTTATATATAACCTGTTATGCATACATATGACACTTTGATTGATTTAAGTGATATATATTCATCCCTGACATTAATTGAAATAAATAATTACTTGGCCATAGGATAGAAAATTATATACGGACACCGAATTGGCTAAATTAATAATTTTTAAAATCGTCGATTCGAAATTTATTTAAATGTTTTGATTTAAAAGTTATAAATAGAAATCAATTTATAGAAATCGAATTTATCGAAAATTTGCGTTTGGAATGTTGAAATAAATTTTGGTTAAAAGAAATTGTTAAATAATTTAAGTTGAGACTTTGAAATTTAAAAATTTGGATATGATTGCATTTCGGAAATTTATTTGTTTTAAAGATTGAACATTATTTCGAGCTTTGAGTATTACTTAGTAAAAGCGATATAAAAAGATATTTTGAATTTGAACTTGAAATTGAATCATATTTGTAATTGGGTTTTAAATTTGAATATTGAATGATAATTTTGTTAAGTGTTATAAATTGATATTTTGGAAAATCAAGCTTCAAATCGATATAAATTGAAATTGAATTAATTGAAGGTGAATGTAGAATTGAATTGATTTGAAGTTAAAGTTGACATTGTTTTGAATTGAAATCGAAATTGAATCGGTAGAATGAAAATTGAAATTGATTTGAATTGGGAAGTTATAATTGAAATGGTTGGTTTTGAAGCTGTTTTATTTGTTTTACAAATTACTCAGTTATATAAACCATTTTGAATACTTAAACTATTTTAATCTATTTTTAATATACTTAACCCAATTTAAATTATTTTAAACTAATTTATCTATTTGAAATCCATTTAAAGATTTTAAGTATTTTTAACTATTTTAATTATTTAAACTACTTTAAACTACTTAAAACTATTTTCTAAAAATTTCAAGCTGGTAAATAAGGTGAGATGTTTATGTTTAAATCTTGAATTTAAATACGAATTGGGTTAAATGAAGTTGCAACATAAATCGAAATTCAAAATGATTTTGAAATCGAAATGAGATATTGAGACGAAAAAATGATTTTTGAAACGGAATCTTACATTTTGAATAGATACGATGATATTTGAAATGGATTTGATTTTTAAGCGTATATGATATTTCCATATCAATTATGAATCGATTTGAAATGTAAAAGAGCCAACGGTGTAATAATACGTAGTTATTAAAGAGACCGGGATCGGATATGGACATACTCTCTGTCGATACCGAAAACCACTTTAATAACTATTATACGCGGAGTGTTGATCCAGAATGAAGTGGATGGTTTGGTGAACGCGTTGACTGAATAAAGAGAATGATATTGGATGACCCCTGACATGACTAAAGCAGGAGCCACGCCGGGCCATTGAGGTTCGCCACCTCTAGCGAACACACTTCTTCGATACCATATCTATTACATTTGTGATACGATTTGGGTGCACCCCTTGATTTGGGAGTGTTGTTTCGCGGTGTTGGGGTAGCTGCTGGCTATGCTCAACATCAGTCCGGATCACGCAACTACTAGTATCCTAGTTGGTATCGCCTCATGTACCTTGTCATACTGATTATCCTATTCGCGACCACTACGTTTTGTTTTGTGTTATACCTATGGGGTACCCTCTGATAACCAACAGTTTACGGTGGGGCTTACGGTGATGTATAGACTATGGCATTATAAAAATGTGTTAAGGGGGATTATGGTAACGCCTTAACGCTATTTTGATACTTTATATTACTAATAGGCATTATCTACTTAGCGTACATTACTACATAGTAGATAGTTTAACGGATCCTTAAGAGACGGAAAATCCCGTAACATCTCTTGAGTTATTGCACGCACGTTGACATTGGATATGAGATGTCAAACCCCGTAAACATCTCTGACCTCGTTACGCTCATATTTATTTACGATTGATTTAACTTTCATTAGGATATTTTAGTCCTGACTCGAGTGTTTTGTCTTTTCATTGTGCTCGGGTCAGTCCTGAGTTTTCAGATTTTTGAAGATCTATTCTGGAGGATGAAGACGAAGATTTGGTATACTATTACTATTATTACCCTTGCATCATGTTATCTGCTGCTTTATTTTAATTGTTCTGTTGTATATGTATAACTATGATAAATGTTGTATAAATAATTGTCAAAGTATAGTAAACAGCTTCATGAACTGTTTATTTGACTATTATATTTTATCGTTCCGCTGCGAGATTCTGTGTTGTTTCATTTCCTTTATTTCTCTTTCTTTTCTTTTCTTATTTACCCCAATAACCATCTGCTCTTTTGAATGGTTTGGAATCGGCATGTGTATTTGATCGTCCGTTTAAACTATCCAAAAAGGCGGGTCGTTACAGTTGGTATCAGAGCTTTGGTTTAGCGATAACCTTAGCTTTGGAGGGTCTGACTCTTTATAAATAGGGTAGTTATACCCTATGATGAGTCGCTGAGTGTATATATATGAGAGAGCGTACTTGTTGGTGATATAAAATGTTTTATATTGTGTTGGTTGATTGTTGAGTGGCTTATGGATTCTGGTCAACACGAGTAATTAACGTCATTGATAGGGATCTCTAAGCACTTAAACAGAACAATTCGACATGGTATTGTTTGAAATTGGGTAAATGAAATAATTTTGCCCTAATTATATTTTGTATATAAAGAAAAAATTTTAAAAATTATTGTGACTTATCTAGCTTACCTGGTTGTTAGGAATGAAAATATTGGTTATTATCATTAATTTGATAGTGTAATTTAATAAATAAGGTGAATTACAAAATGAACGATGATAAAACACTTGTGGAATGTTTTAAGAAAGAAAATCCTATAAGAATATTTTATAAAGGTGACTTATAAATTAAAATAGATTAAATTGGAAAATATTGAATTTAAGACCCGGAGATCTTGAAAATGGTTTTCAAAGTTTTGAAGAAATATATAGTAATATTAGTTGGAAATTGTTTATGGAAATATTTTGAAAGGATTTTAAAGGAAAGAATGAATTCAGTATTCCTCTCTTCTGTCGCTGGAAAATAATTTCAGTGATGACTGCGCAGTATCATCGACGTTCATTTTCGAGTCTCAAAGTGGGGGAGACTTCTAAAAAGCTTTGCTTTTCTTCGAAATTATTTTGGGTAAATGGGTTTTGGTTTAAACTCTAAAGGTATGATTTGTTATATATATATATATATATATATATATATATATATATATATATATATATATATATATATAAGGATATAAGCGTATATGTTTATTTTAAACGATTTGAAAAGAACCGGGCATTTAAATTTCTAAGTTATGTTAATTAGTAATTTTCAAATGAAATGTGAATAACCAGAATTTATAAAATTAGAGGATTAAGATATCTAAGCTTATTGTTTTGGAAAAACTTTAAAGTTGAAAGGTAAAGAGGATTTAAACAAATTAAATTTGTGAACATTCTAATTAAGTAAAATGAAATTCTATAAATTTGTATAATACCAAAATTACATTCTGATAGCATATAACAAGACTTACCAAATGTTAAAAGTTAAAATGATGTTTTGGATATGTAATGAGATATTGTATAAATAAACAGAACCTGAAAGTAATTGAAATATACAAGTAAGGAAAACTCAAAAGGGAATTAAAATGTATATAAATGAAAATTTGGTTGTGATAAAAATGTTATATACTTAAATATAACATGAAATGATGAATGGATAAATGGAACAAGTAAGTGAACTTAAGAAAGAAGATAAATGAATCGTATTATATCTTTGTAAATTGGTTATAGAAATAAATAAAAATTGCAAAGGGATTGTAAAAAAAGAGAATTTGTAACTTTTGAGATAATTAGAAACTAAGAAAAGTCATATATAAGAAGTTGGACTTTTATGGAATGACTATAAATTAAAGTGATGATTAATAAAATGTTCTGCAAATAAATTGGGTGTTAACTGAAACTAAATATGAAGTAAAATGTAAACAAAAGAATTTGGTATAGCTAAGAATCAATTGGGAAAAGAAATTGAGTTTAATTAAATTATATAGAATGTTTAAATTGAACTTGAGTAAGAAAATTCTTTGATATGATGTTTAAGAAAAGATAATGTTAAAGAATATGCTATGTAAAGAAATGAATATACTAACTGAACAATGGATTGTGAGTAATTAAGTGAAAAAAATAGAAGTCAATAAAATAATTTAGTATAGATAAATTGGATAGAAATCCATTGGAAGGTAATACGTGAGATTATACGTATATTGTTTTATTCGCATAACGATTTGATCCAAATTCGAGCATAATATTTCGAGATGATGTATATCGATCCAAGTTAGGATTTTTCACTCGATTTTCGACGGCGAACCCTATATATGGATTTTTAATTTGATTCTGGAATTCTCTATCATAGTATATGGCTATGCAAGGAGAGTAACAGTTTCCAATCGAGGAACCAAATCTGAGTCCGCACTAGAGAGTCGTGTGAACGATACTAGTTTGGAAGTGAAGTTGTGTGATCGAATAAGTGATTAGATTTGATATTGCTCACGGATGATATATGTACGGCTTACGGACTTAATTAAAGTTAATATTGGAAATTTAAGATGTTAAATATAAAATGATTCTTTTAAAATTATATAACAGAATATATATATATATAAAAGAGATAAACCAAATTGAATGTAAAATTAGTAATTTGGTTATGTTGGGTATGATTTGGTTGTTTTATGATTGTTAGTTGATTGCATATAATTCATTAAGTGTAAATTGAAAGCTATAAGTCATTGAAATCAAATTGGAAGTTAAATGAATTTAAATAGAATTTAATTTGATTCAAATTGGAAGTGAACAAATGTAAATATAAATTAGTGAATGTTAACTAATTGAATTGAGAATGAATGTTAGTAAAATCCAACGTTAATGAATCAACTGTGATTAAAATTGAAAACAAGTGAATAAATATTAATGAGAAGTGAATTTATATTGATTGGTTATGGATTTGTTGGATGATAGTTGGATGATAATTGATTTGGTGGATGCATTTGTTGTTTTGTTGCATTTGCTATGTTGGCACATGTAGTTGTTATGTTGCTATATGGTGTATATTGATATTATTTTCATATATGCATGTTTCTCATGGTTTGTTGAGTGTTTAGTAGGTGCGGATTGCGCTTGCTTCGCATTTGGAGCTCGCTTTCGCGCTATATTAGCCATATATGCTCGCTAATAATATATAAGGTACATATCTCGGATTACATACCGTACTTTTACACTTTTTCCCTGCGGGATGCCTCATCACTTGATGAGATGTATATTTGTTATATATACTGTCATTTTTTTTTTCGATCGAGCCGCGTAAAGGAGACTCTGCCGAAATTTTTCGTAAAACCGGGTGTTAGAAAAATTTTCAAGTTTTAAATTTTTTTTATATAATTTGTTTTGATAACTAACTTTTAAAGTTAAAAAGCCATTCGGAGTAACTTAGTGGAAGCGTAGTTATGACTTTATAATTGGAATTTCATTGTTTATAAGTAGGTAACTTTGAATAAAATATATCTAATGTTGAATTCTATACTTAGTTCCTTTTCCCCTCTTTTTCCTTTTCGGGGACGAAAAGTTTTGAGTGGGGGAGAGTGTAACGACCCGTAAATTTTCGATAATTAAGATAGCTAATTTAATAAGATTTCGCGATTTAGTGTTAGAAAATTTTTTTGTAATTCGTTGGAATAATGATAACTAGAATGAATTGCAACAATAATTATCCAAGTAATGTAAATACATGCTACTTAGTGAATACCTTTGAAATCAATAGTTGAATAGGATAATAAATATTGAATTCATTGGGTATAATAGAGTAATTGATTGATAAATAAAATCTATTTAAAATCAAATATTGAATATTGAACAGGTAAATTGTTTAAATTAAATATTTAAAACTTATTGAATAATTGAATAACTGTAAAATAAAAATACTGTTCTAAATTCTGAATTGGTTTTAAAAGTTGATTCTTATAAGTTCAATTTCAATATTTCAAAAGATAATGAATTATTGGATAATCGAAATTGTTTAAATTAAATATTTGAAAATTATTGAATAATTTGATAATGGGAATTGAATAACCGTATAATGGAAATAGTTGTTTTATAATTTTAATTCGTTTCAAAAGTTAAATTTTTATGTTCGTTTTGAATATCTCAAAAGATAGTGATTTAAGAATAATCAAATTGTTTAAATCTAATATTACAGATGTTTGAATAATTAAATTCCGAATTTGATATGAACAATTTGATATCGAAATTTAATATATGAAAATAGACTGAATAATTAAAATTTGATTTAATATGATTCACATTGGTTTCCAAAGCGAATATAAGTTATATTGGGATTATAATAGAGTTAATAAGATTTTAAAATTGGAATTTATGGGATAATTGAATAACGGGTTTAATATGATTAAAAATAATTTGTAAAATTTTATTTTATCATATTAAAGTTAGAATGATGTTGTAGAACTTCTAAAATCGAATTAAAAGTAAATTTGTGAAAATTGAATATTTTAATATTTAATTATCGACTGAAAAATAGCCAATTTTCGAACAGTCTCAGAATTGGAAGATACTAGTTCCATTGGATCCGTAATAGTTTTTTATTATCGGATTTTGATTTTCGTAGCAATCGAAGTTTTTGTTTGACCGTAGCAGCTCGAAACGCATCGAAATTGTTTTAATATTAATTTGACGAGTTAAAATACTCATTTTTCAAACAGTCTCGGATTTCGATGAAACTAGTTTCATCGGATCCGTAATGTGATATTATTGTAAGATTTCAAATTTCGTGTCAATCGGATTTACCGGTTGTCGGGGCGAGCCAAAACGCCTAGAAATTCGTTTAATCGATTTAATTTAA
The DNA here is from genome assembly GCA_030765085.1 of Allium cepa. Taxonomy (NCBI): domain Eukaryota; kingdom Viridiplantae; phylum Streptophyta; class Magnoliopsida; order Asparagales; family Amaryllidaceae; genus Allium; species Allium cepa. The sequence goes on along the minus strand of CM060942.1, from coordinate 613,860,842 downwards.
AATCGATCGTTTATTTCCGTAACTCGCACAGATGATCGAATTAGCTTCCGAAACCTGTTTCATTGTGTCCGGAACGCGGGATAAACCCTAGAAACGCCGATCACCGCGCGAAATTCGGAGTTTGGAAAAGCCGGATGAATAGTATTCGTCGTTTCCTATAAATCGCCCTTTATTCACAAATTAAAAATAAAAAAAGGGGCTAGGGTTTCTTATTGCCGGCCGCCTCTTATAATAATCAATGGCCGAAATTACAGATCTTCCTCCTCCAATTTCTTCAAATTCGTGCAACGATACAACAAACTTCCAACATGAAACTTGTAGAGCATGAAGAGATCTTGAAGTTCAACGGCTATGATCGTGCTTGGTGCTTTGGATCATCGAGAAATTGGCTGCAAAGTCGCACGGTTGCGCACGTACTTCGAAGCCCCTTCCACCACGCACCATCGGCCACCGACCGCACGCGAACGACCCCCCCCCCCCCCATTTTGCACTAAATTCGAGGGTACACGGCCACGAACGCGAGCGTCTCTCTCCCTCCTCGTTGCTCCGATCTCCATCAAATCCGTATGGATGTCAAGCTCCTTCGATGCTCTACAAGATTGCCATTGGAAGTTTCGGCTATAACTTCATGGATGAGGAGAAAAATCGAGTGGAATATCAGAGTTTTTCGGACATTCATTCCTAAAACTGGCGGCCACAAGATGATGAAACCCTAATACTTTTTTTTCTTTTAATTTGTGAAAAGTAAGGCCTATTTATAGAACATATCGAACACTATTCATTCCGTTTTTCATAACTCCGATTTACGTGCCAAAACTGATGTTCCTAGGGTTTATCCCGCGTTTCGGACACAATGGAACAGGTTTCGGAAGCTAATTCGATATCTGTGCGAGATATGGCAACAAACGATCGATTTAAATTAAACTGATTTAAACGATTTTCTAGGCGTTTTAATTTGTACCGGACAAACGGTAAATCCAATTGAAAGGAAATTTAAAACCATACAATAATATCACATTACGGATCCGATGAAACTAGTTTCGTCGAAATCCGAGACTTTTTGAAAAATGGCTATTTTAACTCGCCAAATTAAAATTAAAAATAATTCGATGCGTTTCGAGCTGCCACGATCAAACGACAACTCCGATTGACACGAAAATTGAAATCCGGTAATAACTAACTATTACGGATCCAATGGAACTGGTTTCGTTCAATTCTGAGACTGTTCAAAAATTGGCTATTTTCACTAGTCCATTAAATATTAAAATATTCAATTTTCACAAATTAACTTTTAATTCAATTTTAAAAGTTCTAAAATATCATTCTAACTCCAACATGATTAAATAAAATTTTACAAATCATTTACAATCATATTTAACTCGATTTTCAATTATTTCCATAATTTAACATATTAAATTATCGATTTAATTATTCAATTAAATCCAATATTCGAAATAAAATTTATTCGACTTATAAATTTCACTTATTAATATTTAAAATTAATTAATTATTCAAATTTTAATTAATTAAAATTCTGGGTCGTTACAACCTTCCCCCATTAAAAGAATTTCGTCCTCGAAATTATCAAGTAAGAAAAGTTACAGAATCTATTAATTTTCCCAAAATCCATAGTTAAACTTCTTACAATAACTTAGTAAGTTTTCAAATCATACTTAGTTATCTTTTCAAAAACAATTACTATTGTTTAACTTTCAACTCCAAATCAAAATTTAAGTTTTCAAAATTTTCCAAAATTCCCAAATTTTTCTAACGCCTTAAATTTCCGGAAAAATTCGCCATAGTCTCCTTTGCGCGGCTCGATCCGAAAAAAAATGACAGTATATATATCGCAAATATACATCTCATCAAGTGATGAGGCATCCCGTAGGGAAAAAAGTGTAAAAGTACGATATTTAATCCGAGATATGTACCTTGTATATTATTAGCGAGCATATACGGCTAATATAGCGCCAAAGCGAGTTCCAAATGCGAAGCAAACGCAATCCGCACCTACTAATCACTCAACAAACAACATGAGAATCATGCATATATGAAAATAGTATCAATATACATCATATAGTAACATAACAACTATATATGTCAACATATCAAATGAAACAAAACGACAAATGCAAACATCAACCAACTATCATCCAACTAACATCCATAACCAATAAATATTCAACATAACCAAATTATTCACTTTACATTAAATTTGGTTCAACACATTTAATTCCATTTGGTTTAACATTAAATTGATTTCCATTCCAATTTATTCAACTTTCAATAACATTAGATTTTAATGAATTAACACTTATATTCATTATTTCATATCAATTTAATTCACATTCAATTGATTAACATTCAATCCATTCATTCAATCCAATTACTAAAGTTGAATTTCATTCACATAACTTAAGTTCACATTTATTACTTAACTTCATTAATTTAGTTTGATATCAATATCAACTTCATTCAACAACACTTAAGTTATATTCAATTTAAACATCACTTAGTTTACATAACTTGAATTCCCACTTATAAATCAATTCAGATTCCAAATTCTTAAGTAAATTTTCCATTTAACTTTAAATTCATTTTTATCTATAACTCATATTCATAGATATATCCATATAGTTTCACTTGTTATATATATAAGTTTATTTCACAATTGTAAATTACTTTAATTATAATTCAATTCTTATAATTATTTTGCTTATACAATAATTCTTTTATTTAGATTATTCAAACAACTAACAATCTACTTATATACATTCCTTTAATAATTCTGAAAAATTACTCCTTTATATATAAAATATAATCAAGGTAAAATTATTTCATTTACCCAATTTAAAATCAATATTGTGCCGAATTGTTCTATTCAAGTGTTTAGAAACCCCTTCGGCATAGTTGTCGAGACCGTGCTGACGAAGGTTCATATGCCACTCAATAAACCAATCATCACAATATAAAACAATTTTATATTCACTAACATATACGCGCTCATATCTATTATTACACTCAAACTCATTCTAGAGTACTACTGACTCTATCTCTAATGAGTAATACCCAACAGAACCATGGTTGTCGCTTAACCATATGCTCCGATACCAAATGTAACGTCCCGAAAATTTTCGACTTTCGAAAATTCAACATCGATACTCACTTTATCGACTGCCGAGAAATCGAAGGCCGGAAACCCGAAATGTTATGGTTTTAGAAAAAGAAAGAGGTAGAAGAAGATAGAAAAGATAGAACAGAACAGAAGAAATAACAGAACAACATCAGAATCTCACAATTCGCAGCGGAACAACATATATTAATAAATGAATAATCTTTAAACAAAGAACTATATCAGTTATTACATTACATTTCATTTCATCAAATCATCAGAGTGTACAACAACATATAACAACAACAATGCAGCGGAAAAAGAAAAAATATATAAATTAGTAATACGCCATGCCATCCAGCTTGCCTCCAGCAACTCCTGAATTCCAGAATATCCTGATAAACCTTACTCTTGACTGCCCGTGTGGAAATTGGTGGGCACCCAGAGTTTAGGAACGAAAACAATAAACTCCGAGTCAGTCATGTGACTGGTGTGAGAACTCAAAACAGTTTATTTATCTTTAAAATCAAAATAGAGGGATATTTTTAATTCAATTCGCAATGCTTTTAAAAATGAGACTACCATAAGGCCTCCCGCATACACACACATGCAAACGCAGAATCGGAGGAGATTTCTCCTTATGATAGTCAAAGATGCTTGATACGCATTTAAAAGAACATTTTGATATTATTACTAGTGCATAGTGTAGGCAAAAATTCATTTCGAAAATAGAATATAAATCTTAGCCAACATACGACCATTATCGTATGCCTACTATAGCTACCATCCAAACAGTGGGGCGCCACCATAAGTGAATGGCAGGTTCTACAACTAAAACCGTACAGGGTTTCGTATTGGGAATTGGATTTCCAACAAATGGTCAGGCCAAGGAACTTCCCATTGCCACATGGAAACGCCTCTGGAATGACGTCCCGAGAACCAAACCGGATCTCTGCCAACACAAGGCCGGGTTACCCCTAACTGGGTAACTACTGACACGAATATGTCATCCCCCGATCGTAACCGATCTATCCGAGGATCCTCGATTTCCAACAACCACAAAAATATGCAGTAACAACATAGGTTAAATATCTGGGCTCCATACCATGATACCACCTCTATCCAGAAGGAATGACATACACTAAAGGGCGCTACCCCTAATAACCTTGCCGCATCCTTCCTGTTTTGACCATTTCCGGGGTGTGAAGTCCGACGAAGTCTCGTCCACAAAATCATACTTTATACAAAAGCCATGCTTTGGGTCAACAAATGATCATAGAAATGATCACCAAGATAAACGATCAAATAAATGATCCTATCACAAATGATCAACACAATGATCATTTCACAGCAACACTCTGCATGCCACACTACCAAATTGGGAGTATATCACTAATAACCTTCAACTATATAACCTCTGAGCTCGTACGTCTCAGAGAAGGGTGTTAAGCTAAAAGAATAAATTCTCCGCCACCAACAGAAATATATTTGAAAGAAATCAGCTTTAAATCTCAATTTGTAATGTCAGACATACAATCCATACAAGTCTGTTCCGGGATCGAACAGAACCGAAGGCACTTACAAAGAAGTCCTTGCAATCCGGATATTCACTAATCACGACCGGACTTCCCGTCACTAAGGGTGATAAAACCTCTATATCGGAGATCAGCCGATGTAGAGTAACTCGACGGTAATCCTTCCGTTTTCACAAATACCCGGTCTTCAACACCGGTCATCAAATGCAATCCATAACGACGTATCACATACTCGGAATGGGTTATACGACCCCAAGGTCCTTTCCCGGCTAACCCGAATAGTGAGCGCTTATTCAAAAATAAGTGTGGCATTCAAATTCAAGCAATTCACAACAAATACCTATTTAAAGGTAAATATTGATAGTCGGATTATTTAACTATCAATAGGCATGCTCAACATCACCAAATCCAAATAATTTTCCAAATTATTTACTTTCCAAAATATCTTTACTAGATATAAAATTTCCACACTTCAAACATTTGAAAACAATTCTTCAAATCTCTTTTCCTTACTCGGAAATTTCTTTCATTCAACATGGTTCATTTAAACCAATTAAATAAATCCTTAACGATTTACTTTTTATTTACGTTCCAAGTTCGTAAATTTATTCCCACACTTTAAAAATAAATGAACGTTTATTTTTAAACAATTTCCCCTTTCTTTTATAAATTCCATAGTGAATTTATAATCCCAAAATATCTATGATATACGATTTTCAATCGATTTTCAATATTCAGTTTCAATTTACCTTACAAGGATAAATTCTAAAACGTTCATTTCACATTGGAAAATAATTCCCATACTTATTTAATAATAAGTACATCACAAATCTATTTATTTTCAACATGTGAAAATATTCAATATACTTAAATCAAAATTTAGTATATATTTCATTCTTTAAGGAAATCATTCTCTTAACACATTTATTTGGGCTAAAACGAATGTTGCGTAAAACATCGTTACGACGACCCAAAAATCACTAGTATAGGGATTCAAAGTTTAAATAGATATATAAATCCCAATACTATACAAAACATTTCCTTTCGGAAACCATTTACTATAACAACAGTGTTATAGTCCATCATTTCCTTCTTTCTCGAAAACGTCTATTTCAACAATAAATGTTGAAATCTATGTATTCGATACTTAATGCATTTTAAAACGTCTTTAAAATCATTAACTTCATTTCATAATGTTCCTTCCCCAAAAACATATCCATTTCATTTAATTATATATTCACAGTCCAAAATCGTGAATATAATTCCTTTCATATATTCCTATATCCAACTTATCAAATTAAATTGATTTCGGATTTATAAACAACGTTTATAAACTCCATTTATATTTTTATAAACTTTTATTTATAAAAACCCTTTTTATATCTCATTTTAAATGTCTAAATCCGATTTATAAGTTAATCTCTTATAAATCTTTTATTTTACAAAATCTATCCATTTTATAACTTCATATTTCATAAGTTTATAAATTTCAATTCACTTATGAAATCTATTTTTTTTATTTCACTTTATTACTTATAAAAACTCGTTTTATAATTCCAGTATTTTAAATTTATAAATATCAATTTTATAAATCTTTTATATAAACCGTTAATAATAATTCAAAATTCCCAATTTAAACCAATTTATAAATTATCACTATTTATTTCAAAAATCTTAATTTGGTTATATTTTACAAAAATTATAACTTTTATAACATTAAACTTATAACGTTAATTTATTTTTAAAATAGATCAATTCAAAATTTTAAATAAAACATATACTTTCAAAAATCACTTTAAAACCCTTTTAAAAACCAAATCATTATTTTAAAACTCCAAAATTGGATCCGATGATGCAGCAGCACCAAATAGTCAATCACGACATCCAAATATCATATATCGATATGATAATCAACAAATATCAAAATATCTGTAAATAAATCAATACAGTCGAGGAATCCAGTTGGATCCCTCCAACCTGTTTCCTGCATCCACAAACATTAGCACAATACCAATTCCGCTCCAGTACGGAATTATCGCGGTATATGGGATTTATAAATATTATCCGCTTAATAGACGGCGCAATAGGGTCTCATCCGCTAAAAAAATACGGGAAATCAACAACTGCAATATATACATATGCCAATATATATATATTGATATTATATATAATACCAATTTCACTGTTTATGAAATATTCGCGGTATATGTTTTTAATAAATAACATCCGCTTACTAACGGCGCATAATGTCTATTTTAACAATCAATAGATAACAATCATCATTCAAACATGCATTCAAATATTTTAAATCTAACTATTTAAAATAAAAATCGAAACCGATTCGATTGAGTGAGAAGTTCTCACCTTGATTTCAATTCCGTTTTAGCTTTTATTTCGAATAAAATTAAACGCGCGTTTAATTTTACTCAAAATTTTCACTAACTCCAAACGACTCCAATCCAATTTCATCGCGTAGTGCTCGTCCATACGATTCCAACGCAACTGGTTTCGCGCGTTTTCGACCTCGTATGAAAAAGATATGAATATTTGAACATTACACAAATTTTTATATAATAAATTTACAACTTAATTTATAATTTTAAACCAAATCACCATCATCACCGTCCATTCCCACACACGAGATCACGGCCGCACGTCCCTTTTCTTCTTCCTCTTCACGCACGCACAGGCTATCAAGGCCGAACCCATATTCATAGATTAGGGTTAGTAAATGCCGCTTCCACGTTCACTTGCAACTTGATCAGATTGCTCCACTTCAAAGCCCCTTCCACCACGCACCATCGGCCACCGACCGCACGCGAACGACCCCCCCATTTTGCACGAAATTCGAGGGTACACGGCCACGAACGCGAGCGTCTCTCTCCCTCCTCGTTGCTCCGATCTCCATCAAATCCGTGTGGATGTCAAGCTCCTTCGATGCTCTACAAGATTGCTATTGGAAGTTTCGGCTATAACTTCGTGGATGAGGAGAAAAATCGAGTGGAATGTCAGAGTTTTTCGGCCATTCATTCCTAAAACTGGCGGCCACAAGATGATGAAACCCTAATACTTTTTTTCTTTTAATTTGTGAAAAGTAAGGCCTATTTATAGAACATATCGAACACTATTCATTCCGGTTTTCATAACTCCGATTTATGCGCCGAAACTGACGTTCCTAGGGTTTATCCCGCGTTCCGGACACAATGGAACAGGTTTCGGAAGCTAATTCGGACATCTGTGCGAGATATGGCAACAAACGATCGATTTAAATTAAACCGATTTAAACGATTTTCTAGGCGTTTTAATTTGTACCGGACAAATGGTAAATCCAATTGACACGAAATTTAAAACCATACAATAATATCACATTACGGATCCGATGAAACTAGTTTCGTCGAAATCCAAGACTTTTTGAAAAATGGCTATTTTAACTCGCCAAATTAAAATTAAAAATAATTCGATGCGTTTCGAGCTGCCACGATCAAACGACAGCTCCGATTGACACGAAAATTGAAATCCGGTAATAACTAACTATTACGGATCCAATGTAACTGGTTTCGTTCAATTCTGAGACTGTTCAGAAATTGGCTATTTTCACTAGTCGATTAAATATTAAAATATTCAATTTTCACAAATTAACTTTAAATTCAATTTTAAAAGTTCTAAAATATCATTCTAACTCCAACATGATTAAATAAAATTTTACAAATCATTTACAATCATATTTAACTCGATTTTCAATTATTTCCATAATTTAACATATTAAATTATCGATTTAATTATTCAATTAAATCCAATATTCGAAATAAAATTTATTCGACTTATAAATTTCACTTATTAATATTTAAAATTAATTAATTATTCAAATTTTAATTAATTAAAACTCTGGGTCGTTACAACCTTCCCCCCTTAAAAGAATTTCGTCCTCGAAATTATCAAGTAAGAAAAGTTACAGAATCTATTAATTTTCCCAAAATCCATAGTTAAACTTCTTACAATAACTTAGTAAGTTTTCAAATCATACTTAGTTATCTTTTCAAAAACAATTACTATTGTTTAACTTTCAACTCCAAATCAAAATTTAAGTTTTCAAAATTTTCCAAAATTCCCAAATTTTTCTAACGCCTTAAATTTCCGGAAAAATTCGCCATAGTCTCCTTTGCGCGGCTCGATCCGAAAAAAAAATGACAGTATATATATCGCAAATATACATCTCATCAAGTGATGAGGCATCCCTTAGGAAAAAAAGTGTAAAAGTACGATATTTAATCCGAGATATGTACCTTATATATTATTAGCGAGCATATACGGCTAATATAGCGCGAAAGCGAGTTCCAAATGCGAAGCAAACGCAATCCGCACCTACTAATCACTCAACAAACAACATGAGAATCATGCATATATGAAAATAGTATCAATAAACATCATATAGTAACATAACAACTATATATGTCAACATATCAAATGAAACAAAACGACAAATGCAAACATCAACCAACTATCATCCAACTAACATCCATAACCAATAAATATTCAACATAACTAAATTATTCACTTTACATTAAATTTGGTTCAACACATTTAATTCCATTTGGTTTAACATTAAATTGATTTCCATTCCAATTTATTCAACTTTCAATAACATTAGATTTTAATGAATTAACACTTATATTCATTATTTCATATCAATTTAATTCACATTCAATTGATTAACATTCAATCCATTCATTCAATCTAATTACTAAAGTTGAATTTCATTCACATAACTTAAGTTCACATTTATTACTTAACTTCATTAATTTAGTTTGATATCAATATCAACTTCATTCAACAACACTTAAGTTATATTCCATTTAAACATCACTTAGTTTACATAACTTGAATTCCCACTTATAAATCAATTCAGATTCCAAATTCTTAAGTAAATTTTCCATTTAACTTTAAATTCATTTTTATATATAACTCATATTCATAGATATATCCATATAGTTTCACTTGTTATATATATAAGTTTATTTCACAATTGTAAATTACTTTAATTATAATTCAATTCTTATAATTATTTTGCTTATACAATAATTCTTTTATTTAGATTATTCAAACAACTAACAATCTACTTATATACATTCCTTTAATAATTCTGAAAAATTACTCCTTTATATATAAAATATAATCAAGGTAAAATTATTTCATTTACCCAATTTAAAATCAATATTGTGCCGAATTGTTCTATTCAAGTGTTTAGAAACCCCTTCGGCATAGTTGTCGAGACCGTGCTGACGAAGGTTCATATGCCACTCAATAAACCAATCATCACAATATAAAACAATTTTATATTCACTAACATATACGCGCTCATATCTATTATTACACTCAAACTCATTCTAGAGTACTACTGACTCTATCTCTAATGAGTAATACCCAACAGAACCATGGTTGTCGCTTAACCATATACTCCGATACCAAATGTAACGTCCCGAAAATTTTCGACTTTCGAAAATTCAACATCGATACTCACTTTATCGACTGCCGAGAAATCGAAGGCCGGAAACCCGAAATGTTATGGTTTTAGAAAAAGAAAGAGGTAGAAGAAGATAGAAAAGATAGAACAGAACAGAAGAAATAACAGAACAACATCAGAATCTCACAATTCGCAGCGGAACAACATATATTAATAAATGAATAATCTTTAAACAAAGAACTATATCAGTTATTACATTACATTTCATTTCATCAAATCATCAGAGTGTACAACAACATATAACAACAACAATGCAGCGGAAAAAGAAATACTATATAAATTAGTAATACGCCATGCCATCCAGCTTGCCTCCAGCAACTCCTGAATTCCAGAATATCCTGATAAACCTTACTCTTGACTGCCCGTGTGGAAATTGGTGGGCACCCAGAGTTTAGGAACGAAAACAATAAACTCCGAGTCAGTCATGTGACTGGTGTGAGAACTCAAAACAGTTTATTTATCTTTAAAATCAAAATAGAGGGATATTTTTAATTCAATTTGCAATGCTTTTAAAAATGAGACTACCATAAGGCCTCCCGCACGCACACACATGCAAACGCAGAATCGGAGGAGATTTCTCCTTATGATAGTCAAAGATGCTTGATACGCATTTAAAAGAACATTTTGATATTATTACTAGTGCATAGTGTAGGCAAAAATTCATTTCGAAAATAGAATATAAATCTTAGCCAACATACGACCATTATCGTATGCCTACTATAGCTACCATCCAAACAGTGGGGCGCCACCATAAGTGAATGGCAGGTTCTACAACTAAAACCGTACAGGGTTTCGTATTGGGAATTGGATTTCCAACAAATGGTCAGGCCAAGGAACTTCCCATTGCCACATGGAAACGCCTCTGGAATGACGTCCCAAGAACCAAACCGGATCTCTGCAAACACAAGGACGGGTTACCCCTAACTGGGTAACTGCTGACACGAATATGTCATCCCCCGATCGTAACCGATCTATCCGAGGATCCTCGATTTCCAACAACCACAAAAATATGCAGTAACAACATAGGTTAAATATCTGGGCTCCATACCATGATACCACCTCTATCCAGAAGGAATAACATACACTAAAGGGCGCTACCCCTAATAACCTTACCGCATCCTTCCTGTTTTGACCATTTCCGTGGTGTGAGGTCCGACGAAGTCTCGTCCACAAAAGCATACTTTATACAAAAGCCATGCTTTGGGTCAACAAATGATCATAGAAATGATCACCAAGATAAACGATCAAATAAATGATCCTATCACAAATGATCAACACAATGATCATTTCACAGCAACACTCTGCATGCCACACTACCAAATTGGGAGTATATCACTAATAACCTTCAACTATATAACCTCTGAGCTCGTACGTCTCAGAGAAGGGTGTTAAGCTAAAAGAATAAATTCTCCGCCACCAACAGAAATATATTTGAAAGAAATCAGCTTTAAATCTCAATTTGTAATGTCAGACATACAATCCATACAAGTCTGTTCTGGGATCGAACAGAACCGAAGGCACTTACAAAGAAGTCCTTGCAATCCGGATATTCACTAATCACGACCGGACTTCCCGTCACTAAGGGTGATAAAACCTCTATATCGGAGATCAGCCGATGTAGAGTAACTCGACGGTAATCCTTCCGTTTTCACAAATACCCGGTCTTCAACGCCGGTCATCAAATGCAATCCATAACGACGTATCACATACTCGGAATGGGTTATACGACCCCAAGGTCCTTTCCCGGCTAACCCGGATAGTGAGCGTTTATTCAAAAATAAGTGTGGCATTCAAATTCAAGCAATTCACAACAAATACCTATTTAAAGGTAAATATTGATAGTCGGATTATTTAACTATCAATAGGCATGCTCAACATCACCAAATCCAAATAATTTTCCAAATTATTTACTTTCCAAAATATCTTTACTAGATATAAAATTTCCACACTTCAAACATTTGAAAACAATTCTTCAAATCTCTTTTCCTTACTCGGAAATTTCTTTCATTCAACATGGTTCATTTAAACCAATTAAATAAATCCTTAACGATTTACTTTTTATTTACGTTCCAAGTTCGTAAATTTATTCCCACACTTTAAAAATAAATGAACGTTTATTTTTAAACAATTTCCCCTTTCTTTTATAAATTCCATAGTGAATTTATAATCCCAAAATATCTATGATATACGATTTTCAATCGATTTTCAATATTCAGTTTCAATTTACCTTACAAGGATAAATTCTAAAACGTTCATTTCACATTGGAAAAATATTCCCATACTTATTTAATAATAAGTACATCACAAATCTATTTATTTTCAACATGTGAAAATATTCAATATACTTAAATCAAAATTTAGTATATATTTCATTCTTTAAGGAAATCATTCTCTTAACACATTTATTTGGGCTAAAACGAATGTTGCGTAAAACATCGTTACGACGACCCAAAAATCACTAGTATAGGGATTCAAAGTTTAAATAGATATATAAATCCCAATACTATACAAAACATTCCTTTCGGAAACCATTTACTATAACAACAGTGTTATAGTCCATCATTTCCTTCTTTCTCGAAAACGTCTATTTCAACAATAAATGTTGAAATCTATGTATTCGATACTTAATGCATTTTAAAACGTCTTTAAAATCATTAACTTCATTTCATAATGTTCCTTCCCCAAAAACATATCCATTTCATTTAATTATATATTCACAGTCCAAAATCGTGAATATAATTCCTTTCATATATTCCTATATCCAACTTATCAAATTCAATTGATTTCGGATTTATAAACAACGTTTACAAACTCCATTTATATTTTTTTAAACTTTTATTTATAAAAACCCTTTTTATATCTCATTTTAAATGCCTAAATCCGATTTATAAGTTAATCTCTTATAAATCTTTTATTTTACAAAATCTATCCATTTTATAACTTCATATTTCATAAGTTTATAAATTTCAATTCACTTATGAAATCTATTTTTTTTATTTCACTTTATTACTTATAAAAACTCGTTTTATAATTCCAGTATTTTAAATTTATAAATATCAATTTTATAAATCTTTTATATAAACCGTTAATAATAATTCAAAATTCCCAATTTAAACCAATTTATAAATTATCACTATTTATTTCAAAAATCTTAATTTGGTTATATTTTACAAAAATTATAACTTTTATAACATTAAACTTATAACGTTAATTTATTTTTAAAATAGATCAATTCAAAATTTTAAATAAAACATATACTTTCAAAAATCACTTTAAAACCCTTTTAAAAACCAAATCATTATTTTAAAACTCCAAAATTGGATCCGATGATGCAGCAGCACCAAATAGTCAATCACGACATCCAAATATCATATATCGATATGATAATCAACAAATATCAAAATATCTGTAAATAAATCAATACAGTCGAGGAATCCAGTTGGATCCCTCCAACCTGTTTCCTGCATCCACAAACATTAGCATAATACCAATTCCACTCCAGTACGGAATTATCGCGGTATATGGGATTTATAAATATTATCCGCTTAATAGACGGCGCAATAGGGTCTCATCCGCTAAAAAAATACGGGAAATCAACAACTGCAATATATACATATGCCAATATATATATATTGATATTATATATAATACCAATTTCACTGTTTATGAAATATTCGCGGTATATGTTTTTAATAAATAACATCCGCTTACTAACGGCGCATAATGTCTATTTTAACAATCAATAGATAACAATCATCATTCAAATACGCATTCAAATATTTTAAATCTAACTATTTAAAATAAAAATCGAAACCGATTCGATTGAGTGAGAAGTTCTCACCTTGATTTCAATTCCGTTTTAGCTTTTATTTCGAATAAAATTAAACGCGCGTTTAATTTTACTCAAAATTTTCACTAACTCCAAACGACTCCAATCCAATTTCATCGCGTAGTACTCGTCCATACGATTCCAACGCAACTGGTTTCGCGCGTTTTCGACCTCGTATGAAAAAGATATGAATATTTGAACATTACACAAATTTTTATATAATAAATTTACAACCTAATTTATAATTTTAAACCAAATCACCATCATCACCGTCTATTCCCACACACGAGATCACGGCCGCACGTCCCCTTTTCTTCTTCCTCTTCACGCACGCACAGGCTATCAAGGCCGAACCCCTATTCATAGATTAGGGTTAGCAAAATGCCGCCTCCACGTTCACTTGCAACTTGATCAGATTGCTCCACTTCGAAGCCCCTTCCACCACGCACCATCGGCCACCGACCGCACGCGAACGACCCCCCCATTTTGCACGAAATTCGAAGGTACACGGCCACGAACGCGAGCGTCTCTCTCCCTCCTCGTTGCTCCGATCTCCATCAAATCCGTATGGATGTCAAGCTCCTTCGATGCTCTACAAGATTGCTATTGGAAGTTTCGGCTATAACTTCGTGGATGAGGAGAAAAATCGAGTGGAATATCAGAGTTTTTCGGCCATTCATTCCTAAAACTGGCGGCCACAAGATGATGAAACCCTAATACTTTTTTTTCTTTTAATTTGTGAAAAGTAAGGCCTATTTATAGAACATATCGAACACTATTCATTCCGGTTTTCATAACTCTGATTTACGCGTCGAAACTGACGTTTCTAGGGTTTATCCCGCGTTCCGGACACAATGGAACAGGTTTCGGAAGCTAATTCGGACATCTGTGCGAGATATGACAACAAATGATCGATTTAAATTACACCGATTTAAACGATTTTCTAGGCGTTTTAATTTGTACCGGACAAACGGTAAATCCAATGGACACGAAATTTAAAACCATACAATAATATCACATTACGGATCCGATGAAACTAGTTTCGTCGAAATCCGAGACCTTTTGAAAAATGGCTATTTTAACTCGCCAAATTAAAATTAAAAATAATTCGATGCGTTTCGAGCTGCCACGATCAAACGACAACTCCGATTGACACGAAAATTGAAATCCGGTAATAAATAACTATTACGGATCCAATGGAACTAGTTTCGTTCAATTCTGAGACTGTTCAAAAATTGGCTATTTTCACTAGTCGATTAAATATTAAAATATTCAATTTTCACAAATTAACTTTTAATTCAATTTTAAAAGTTCTAAAATATCATTCTAACTCCAACATGATTAAATAAAATTTTACAAATAATTTACAATCATATTTAACTCGATTTTCAATTATTTCCATAATTTAACATATTAAATTATCGATTTAATTATTCAATTAAATCCAATATTCGAAATAAAATTTATTCGACTTATAAATTTCACTTATTAATATTTAAAATTAATTAATTATTCAAATTTTAATTAATTAATGGGTCGTTACACTTCACCTCCAAAGTCATAGTTTAGTGGATCATTGTGTACTTGCATGTTATTGATCCACACTATATCGTTCACTGGTAAGGATACATCGGTCATGCTATCAAGAGCAGGAACGTTGTTGAATTGTACATCTACATTTCGCGGTAGACCCTATCGGCGTCGTGTGGGCTCCCGATTCAGGAGACTTGTGGGTCTTCTATCTATTTCCACTGCCCAGTCTTCCTCTAGACAAGGGATTGGCTGAATCATGTCCTTGGGGAGATGGCTCTCCCTTCGCATTCCCGCCCAACCCCCCCCCCCCCCCCCCAAACCCTTATCTCATGGGTTTTTTGCTTGTTTGGCAGATCAGGTTCTTCGGACTCTTCACCGGCCAGTGCCCCACTTCGACCACTTCGACTGGTTCTGTCTTCGATTTATTGTTGTTGCTTAATTGCGGTTGTTCTGCTCTTTCCGCTATTCCGTGATATTTTACTGGTTTTAGGTCTTGGTGCTTTTCTACTGGCCATGGATCTTGCTTTCCTTTTTCCTTTATCTGCTCTTTGTAGTTACCTGCCAGGCTTGTTGGCAGCTTTTGGAGCTTGTATATATAAATATTCTGTTTCAAAAAAAAAACAACTCTATAATGAAATCCATTATTCTAAAAAAAATATAACATCTACATGTTCATCTATGTTCATATCGACATCGGATACATTTGGTTGCATGTTCGGTTGTGTATCGGTAACATGTGTCGAAAAGCTGCAGTATGAATATATGCCTTTTTACTAGAGTTATATATGGAACACAATTCAATATCAATGCCAATCTTAACTTACTTTTGGCTCATATGGTACAATTCGGAGGTTGTGGGCTGTATCGGACAAGACCTATGTTTATTAGATGGTCCAGCATTATTTTGCATCGGATGGTGCTGCGGAATATAACTAAACATGAAAACAAAATTTGATATCAAATTTAATACAGTGAACAATATGCCATTTAGGAAGAGTAACAAGTATGAATTACCTTTGACTTATGCATGGAATGCTATCCTGCGTTGGATATGGATAGTTGAATTGTAGATTTCATAAAAGAAGGATAACCAAGAACATTTTTGCTGTCCATATTGCGCTACGTTCATAAAAGGATTACTGTAACTAGAAGATGTAATTGGTTGTGAAGGATAGTTGGGTATAGGTGTCGCTATAGATGTAGCTACATGTCGTTCTACCAACAACCTTTTGTTTTTCACAACGAACAACTCTATCAATTTAGAGATGGTGGAAAACATTATTTCAACGCCGTCGTCGTCTATAATTTTAGTTGCTTTAGATCCAGAATTGATTGACCAATTGCAAATTAAATCAATATCAACTCATCCGATTTGATCTTAGTTACTTTGTAAGCCAACGCTTTTAATTGTTCGAAGTTCGATCCTTTACGAACTTTTGTCGGTTTATAAGATCTACCATTATACTTTCCACACATTTGATGATCAATAACGATCGACGTCATAATAGCATATAGTTGCAATAAAATTAGAAGTCATTCTACATTAATAATGGAATTATTAGTACTTAAGTGATAAATACAAATCTAGAAAGAAAAAAAATCTAGGGTTTATAAAATGATACCTTTATTGATCCAAAACAAGAAGAGATTATTATTCTTAAAGTAGATCTGCAAAAACACTTGTTTGTAGATGAAACAGCGATAGATTTTTTGATTTCTGGTAAAAGAGGGGTTTGAGTTCGGTTTTAGAGCTTTTGCGAGAAGTTAAAAAAGTGAATAGTAGATATGGAAAGGCTGTTGTTTTGTGTACGCTAAGGCGTCAGTATATATGAAAAATAAGACATGTGCACTGAAGCAATTTGAAATTACGTCGGTTCATTTTGGCCAGCTCAGTGCTGACTTGGTCAAAACATTGCTACTTTTGTAAGTAGTTTTGAAATAGGGTTATTTGCGTAAGTTTGTAAAATCGGACCAAATTGAAAGGAAAAAAAAAACAAACCTTTGAATTTAAGAAGTCAACTAGACAGAGATTAACAGAAGTACCTAAAATAAATGATAATGCAGATATGTCAGACTATGTAACTACCAAGTATAAACAAGTTTGACCATAAGATCAGCCATGTCAATAAGTGGTGTCAAAGCTCCTACTAAAAGACATTGGAGGAGAACCACAGAAGGTAAATGACAATCACGATATTCCTGTCGTTCTACCAATTTCTTTTAGAAATTGCATGTGAACTCTAGGTTTGTCAAATGAAAATATCCGGATACTGTTTTGTGGTCGGTATGTAATTTTTTAGAATGTTTATGGACAGTATTAACCATTTCTAATTTCTGCTGTATATATGTGCAACCTACTGCCATAATCTGTCACTTCATATCACCAAGTCAATAATTGAGAAAATAACATTGATGCAGGCAGACATGACCACATAGATGGACATATTTTTGTACTTGTGTAGAAGTTTCATATTGATTTTTAGACGTGCAATATGTACATCCACACAATTAATGAGGTATGGAAACCATCGCCAAAATATAAGCAATGATTGATGTTATGCTTTTTGTAACGTTTGATCAAGTTCAAACATCAAATATAGAGACAGAAATATCAAAAAATCAAACATCCAAGTCCCTTTTCCAACTATACAATCAAATTGTATAACTTCGTACGCATGCTTTCTATAATGCTTGACAAGACCAATAAATGCATAGCTGCGTGTCATAAACTCGACAATATATGAAGATGAAATGATCAGCAATAAACCAAAATATGAGACACACTATCTAGTATATGTATGTATGTATGTTAATGTTATCAACTAGAAGCATTCAGTGCAACCACTATTTTGTATGGTATTAATTAATATGCACATCTCTATGGTTAAAACTAGTAATTTGAATAGATTGAATAGGTTTTACTGGTGCACCCTGATCACAACCGTTTTAAGAGTTACACAAGTACACTTAAGTTTTTCACACAATAATTTATGACACATGCCGCATAAAGACGCATAACCTTTCTAAAACATTTACGCACAACGCAACAAAAGATGCACGCCTTCTGAATTACTGTGCATGTATTAAACAGATACGTGTCAAACAAGAACGGTATAATTTATATATTTTACAGTAAAATTTATCCAACAAAGATCATCCAATCGCTTAGCAACAAAGATTATACACAATAGAAGATCTTTGAACGTTTAATGGTTTATTTGAAGGTTCAGATTCATTTTAAGGCAGTCACAATCGCTTGGCAATTAAATTTCATGTTATAAGCTTGGAAAAAAGCCCAATTATATGATATATCATTATATCCTTGTGTTTCTTGATATTTCATTTTGTGCTAATTTTATGTTTTGCGTTGCTTGAGAAAAAGCCGTAGTATGTTATTTCTGTATGATTATTATGTTCTGTGTTGCTTGATATTTTCGTTTTGTACTAATTTTATGCTTCTTTTTTTGAAATCTTAATTTCGTACTACGTTTTTATTATTTATTTTTTACGCTTTTGCTACTAGTTATTCAGTATTTTGATCATGTTGAATCAATATCAATTTGTCCATAAATAAATATCTTTATGATGAAGTTTTGTCATATGTTCATATAAATAATTAGGCAGTGCATTTAACATAGGTTTTTCATACATGATATAAACATAGTATATCATAAGGACGATATAAACTATGGTTACGAAGCATGTTAACTTTGAGCTCAAGAATAAACAAATCAAACTGATACCTACATATATAAACTATATATATAAACTATGTATATAAACTATTTGTGTGAAGACATAAACTACGGTGTATCACTACTTTAAAATTACCAAAGTATAATAATAATAGTAGATACATGCTTCTGGTTCTAAAGATATCGAATAGCGTTGTTTAAACGGCACACATAACCTTCAATTCCAACTTCACCAAATGTCATAACAAGAATTTTATTTGATTGTTTTCTCCTATAGCAGCAGTATATTGTCCTCAACTAACTTCTCGTGTGTTGGAGATACATTTTCCTATGTATAATGGATGCTATCGAATCTCCGCATACAGAGAGCGTTGCAATGACGTTTAGGTTAATGTTCAGGATTTCACATTTTTGATTGGCCAAATAAGACGAATTCAACGGATTGACAATGTCATTGTTATACATTCTCCCAACACTTCCTTAAGGTGCACCACTTCCTTCTTCATTTGAAGCAATGTCCGATTGCGGTTTCTTGACCCATGTATTCATTGAACAAGCTAATCAACGTCTTTAATGTACCCTCCATGTTATCCATCATAGCTTTCAAGTCTTTTGAATCTTCTTGAGCCTTTTTGAGTTGTTTACGTACAATGTTGGAAGCGTTAACTTGGATCCTTGATATCTTGACTCCAATACTTCAAGTCCGACCTCTTTTACCCTGACAAACACTTGTGATAAAAAAAATTCATCTAATGACAAGTTTTATTCATTATTATCAATGATTGATTCCTTTGCTTCTGCAATTTTATCACAAAATATGACAATACACGAGGCGTTATGTGTTACGGAAACTTTATAGAATAACTAAATTATTATTTGTTTAACTTACGAAGTATACAGGAATCGTATCTGATATGGTACCATCCTTCTTTTTCACGTAAGTTCCCTCCCATACCTAATGATGTGTGATTTATTTTATTGAATTTGCACTTGCCTGCAACAAAAAAGATGACAGCGGAACTTGTACATTGAAGACAAATGACATAGTTGTACATCAATGCTCAGTCACATGTCGGTTACAAATCCCATAAACTAATAAGTAAATGAAGAGCATGAAAATATATTTGGATAGAAGAATGATAAATACAAAAGGTAAAGCTACGGGTCAAGTTTTAATCATACTGAAACAAAAGCCTATAGAAGGATCTACATGGAAGAATTACAGGCCATCAGGCAAAATTTCCTACAGCAGACCTGCACATGTGCACCTGCATATAGCTGTTATCAGAGCTTAGTACGTGCATTAACTTTTATTTGACCATTTTCTAATGAGCATGGCTGTAACAACTACAAACCAACAAGCACAGAGCATTAAGCATGCAGGAAAAAAAAGTTTACTCTGCCTGCAAACAATTATGGCATAGGATTAGACACATATAGCTTTAAAGTTAAATCATTGCCTGCAAACAATTATGCTTATTAAATGCAACAGCATTCCTTCGCCTGTAAATAATTAATATCCCACATCGATCCAAAGTAACGGTAGGTCGTGAACTCTGAGGGTGATTTCAAAATGAGCGTAACGAGATAATGCATTCGGTTTCGTTCGAACCCGGAACGAACTTGTATGAATTGAATGCTTTCAAAAAATCGTCAGGTGGACGATGAGCATTCTAAGTGATGTATTCACTAAAGATAATCGTAGCCTCAAGTCTCATCAACCGGGAATGGCTAAAACAGGGGAGATGCAGCAAGGCTAGGTGGGTCATGCCCAAGTAGGACGAGATTTTCCCCTGTCTAGAGATCCCTTTTATTTCGGCCGTGTGGACAGTTGTTGAGCTCCAACTGTCGGGCGTACTCCTCGGTACGTTGATCTGGGCCACGTACTATAACTAGCAGTACCCCAGTAGCCCTGCCATTGTGTGGAATCCAAAATCCAATAAGTGTCAACGGTTTTGATTGTATTACCCACTTTTGTGGCTAATAGCTGGAATTTAATAATGTAATATTTTCGGCTATTTCATATTTATTTGAAAACCCTAGACCTATTATAATATCACTGAATTTCCTATCAAATATTTTGGTTAGAGTAAGGTAAAAACTTTTCCATGTTTATGTGTGAGAAGTCTTACGTGATACCTTTCTTTTCAAAAGGTTTTAAAAATTAAGCAACCTTAACCTGTTACTTACACCAGACCCATGTCTGACCCGGAGTTTATCTTCTGTTTTCTTAAACTCTTGGGTACTCAAATTTTTACGAGTAGCCAAGGGATTCAGGTTAGCTTTGACGAATTATGGAGGAGCAATGGAGCAGGAGGCTTCTGCGTGTAGATATATAGTTTTCCACTGTGTAGATTTCTCTGAGTAGTTTCTTGTATTTATTGAGTTGTATAACTAGACAGGTGTTTATAATTGTCTAGTATGTATTGTTTATCTGTGTAACTCTGATAATGGTTGTAAACTATGTAATATTTATGTTATTAATATAATTTATTCGTTCCGCTATGTAGATTCTGATGTTGTTTCTTCTTGTCTTCTTTCTTTTCTCTTTTCTATCCTTTTCTTTCTTATTAATGATGCGTCATTCTGTGGAGACGGATGATGGGTCATTACAGTGGTATCAGAGCATTAGGTTGAGTGAATACCTAGGCTTTGTAGTGGTGTCTATCTTAAGAGAGCGTATTTGTATTTTAAATATATATATATATATATATATTTCTACATATCTGTTGGGTTACTTGTTCAGGTTTTCCAATATAGGTTATAAAGGTAGATAGGGTAGTAGTAACACGACTACCATTGGTTGGAATTTGAATGTTCGAGGTTGGAAGTGTATTTGTCGAGACTGTAGACCTAATACCGTCTCGAGTAAGTTTTGCTATGATGAAGGATTTCATCGACCTCTGAAGGAAACCTGTTAAGGTTCGGAGTCTATTTTTGGAGTTTGGATGAGTAAAGTTTGGATCAGTCGGTTAGGCAGAAGCAAGTGATGATATCTTGGCAACCTCACGAAGTAGTAGCTGCGTGATGAGATGCAGTGACTATGGATGTCTCCGAAGATGATTTCTTTGGAACAAGTTTAAGGAAGTGAGTCGGCTTCGGTGTTGCGGTTGTGTTCAGCATTGTGTTTCTGTTGATTTGAAGTCCGAGTTTCTCGAAGAGCTTTGGATTAGGAGATCTTTGGCATCTGTGTCAGCAGTGCAGCTCAGAGTGTTCTGTGTTGGCAGGAGATCTTCTGGCTTAGCAGTTTTTCTGGAAATGGAGTTCAGAAGCTGTAGAGTGACCTGTTTCTTCGGTAGATTGGCTAGTTAAGAGTAAGCTGTTCTATTTGGTAAAGGAAGAACAGTTTTCCTTGGAATTGGTCTGAATTGATCGCAAAAGTGACTTGCGATTGTTTGAGTGTTCTCTTGGGTTATCAGAGTTTTTTTGGATGTCTTCAGATAAGTCAGAGGTTTGTCCGCATCTGGAGATTGAGTTTCCTTATCGACTAGGATTCCAGGAGTACTGCCGGTGGTTCAGCTTAATAGTAGAATGGTTCCAAGGGGTTAAGTTTGGTTAAGCAGCTCAGGTTTTCGAGAAGCTTCTGAGTTTTCTTATGAATTTGTTGAACCATATCTCTAGGGTGTGTTGTTGAGTTGTGCTCGTGTTCTTCTTCGGCATTCTCTTCTACTTTGGATCAGAGTTGTGCAGCGGAAGCAGTTTGGAAGTGTATCTGCTTTTCTTTTCCAGATAAGTGAAGTTGTTATCTTCAGATGTTTGAGGAGTAGGGTTTGAACTTGATTGATCTTGAGGAGATCATTTTGTTGAGATGATTGGTCTAGTTTGTTTCTAGAGATATCAGCGAAGGTTGAGCTGATCAGGAGGGTTGTGGGCAGCCCTGGATCGTCTGGAGAGTTTTGTGGATAAGAGTCGGAGGAATTTGGATTCCGGAGTCGAAAATTTGATTTGGATAAGTCTTCTCCGATCGAAAAGGAACTAGAAGATTGAGTAAGGCTGGGAAGCTAGCTATGAAGTGTTTTGGATTTTTCTGTAAGAATAAGTGATTGATCTACAGGATTGAATTGCCAGTTTGGATAACTGGAATTCGATGAGTTTCACGTATCTTTGAGGGAGTACGTGTATGATCTATCTCTAGTTGTGGAACCAGCAGTTCTGGAGTTTTGGTTGTTGAGTAAGACTCGTCTGTAGTCTGATATCTTGTCTAGTGTTATAGATATAGATGAATAGGAGCTTTGTAGCTTCATAGTATTGATCGTTTGAATTCTTTAGGGCGAGTATCCCGGTGTTTACACTTTGAGAAACTCGAGAAAATTTTATCCAGAATTTTGTCTGGATAATTAGATTTGTTTGATTGGATGAATTGGCTGCTATGGTTGTTAGCATATGTTTGATATATGCTTGTGTTTTAAAATTAAATCTTTAATGAGATTATTAAATTACCTTTGTTTTAAATTTCGAGGACGAAATTCTTTTAAGGGGGAAGGATTGTAACATCCGGAATTTTTAACAATATCAATTTAATAATCTATATTAAAATTAAATTAATATTGATATTTTTGTTAATAATAATTCAAATTGATTTAATAATCTTCTTCAATAAATATTTAATTGGTTATTTTGTCTTTTAAAAATAATAAATTAGTTTCTATTTATAATATAAATATATGGTTTATATTGTAAATAGAATAACATTGTTTTAATTTTAATAAATAAAACATATTTTCTTATTCTAATATTTTTAATAATTTGAAAATTTGTTTTTATTTAATATTAGCTTTCCAAAGTTATTAAATAAATGAGCTTGGTTTAAATTTAATTAATGAATCATGATTTAAAATTCTAATATATACATTAATAATTTGGAAATTTTGATTTTAATTTAATATTAAGTTTTCAAAGCTATTTAAAAAATAAGTATATGATTTTAAAATTGATAAGAAAAATATTTAAATGTTTAAAATAATTTGGCTTGAGTTTTAAATTTAAATGAATTAACAAACAAAAAGTTTTATGGCTTAATAAAATAGATAATTTATTAATAAAAATATAATTTCTTTTAAAATGATTTTAATTTAATAATGAGATATTTAAAAAAAACAATATTAATAGTGTATTGTCTTTATAAATAGATTTTATATAAAAATGGCAATTGTTATTTCAAACTTTAATTTGTAGTCATAACTTGATTTTAAAATATTAAATTTTGAATTTGATTTGAATTTAAATTCCAAAGTATAGATTTTTGATTGTTTTGATTTTTATTACGTATGAGCTTTATTTATAAGCATGATTTGTTTTTATTCCTTTTTAAATTTATATACATATAAAATTCTAATTTAACAAATTAATTAGGCTTAATATATATATCAACTTTTAAATTTAAATACTAATTTCTCTAAAAGGACAAGTGTTGATCTCTTAAACTTCATTAAACAAATGTTAGGAAGATAGACATTCAATTTGACAAATGTTGTAATTTTTACAAGTGTCATTTGGTTTTAATTTTCTTTTATTATATAAAATTTGAAATAACCTATATAAGAACATTTTTCATCCCTATCTTTCTTTCTTTTTTCATTTTTTAACTAAAGAGAATTGCAACTTGTTTATTTCTCAAATCTGAAACATGAAAACCCAAATCAGTAAAACATTCTTCTAGCTCAAAACAAAATCTGTAACCTGCATATTCAAATCCCTATGCAAATCAAATTTGCAAAATCAAACCCTACACATACCATTTCACAAATCCCTCATTATCAAAAAGTCTGCATATTCCACTTCCTCATATCCAAAAAGCCTGCTTTCTTTTTTTATATAAAATCTGGAAATGAAGAAATAGGATTTCTGCATGCACCTGGAAATTAAGCAACTGCAAAAGAAAAGTCTGCATTCTATTTTTTTGCATTTTGGAAAAAAAAAGGGCATTTGCATTCATTCATTCAACTTGAGTATCAAAAAGGAAGTCTGCAAACCCAAGTTTTAAAATTCAAATACAAGTTGAATCTGGGAATCAAGTCTTCCTGCAATGTCTTTAGCAAAGTTCTAAAGTTTTTAAATAGAGGCTCTGCTACCTTTAAAATACTGTGAGTAACTTTAAAATCTTAAACTTTAAATAGGTTGCATGTTAAAATGTTTTGATATTAACAAGTATTGGTTGTGTGTTTATAAAAGCTGATGTAAATATGTTTGTGTATGCATGTTGTTTGTGCTCTGCTTTGTCCTTAGATCATCTTTCCATTAAAAAAAATCCTCAACACTTGATTTAATTTGTGATAGTATCTGAATTTTAAAATAAAAAAATGTTTGCTTATCATAGATTAGAATTAAAATTTTAAATCAAACTAAACAGAGTTGTTTTGCCTCTGGAGATATTGAATGTATCAGTACATGTTGATCTTTATCAAAACTCAAACATGTTAAATTTGTAAGTCAGAATTTGTATTTTTAGGAATAAGTTGAAGCTGCAGTTGGATATTGAACTGAAATAGGATTTCAAGCAAATTCAAGTGATTCTTGAATTGGGAGGTCTCGGGTTTCTTCTTGGTAGTAGAGAAGGGTTTGTAGATGCTAGGAAAAATCAGAGATGGCGATGGTTATCATTGTGTAAGGTGTAGTTTTGAGATTCAATTTTAAACCCTAGTTTAAAGTGGTTTGAAGAATCGAACTTTTCGAGTTGTGTAATTGATCGAGTGATAAGATGTTTTGGGAATCGTTAGTGGGTGCGTGGTTGAAGTCGAGGCCTGAGGGGTTGATCATCTGGTGGTCGGAGCGGCGAAGACTCACCGATGACAGGTCTTTAAGAAAACCAGATTTTTCTGTTTCCAGGTTTTACCTTTGGGTGGTTGTTTTTGTTTTCGTGATTTGTAGCTTGAATAGATGGTCGTGGGTGGTTGTTGGATTAGTGGTTGGAGTGTAGCGATCATCAGCGGTGACTGATTGCGGCCGGAGTCACCGTGCATATGCACGGTGATGAGTTTCTGATGGAAGTTTTTGGTTAAGTTTTGAACAAGGGAAGTTGCTAGTATTTCTCGAAGCAGTAAGGAGTTTGACTCGGGGGAGTTGGGTAGAAGACTCGAAGTGGATTTTAGGCATTCTCGAGTTGACTGTATTTTTCAGGTTTTGTTTCAGAAACCGGTAAATCTGTGTTTAGTTTTTTAAAAAAACTCTGAAACCTTTTAATGTTAAGAAATGTTAAACCTGGTTTTAAAATTCAAGTTTGAATTTTTGAATTTAAGTTTAAATTTAAAATCTTAGTTTTAAATAAAAATAAAGTTTAAGATTTAAACTTGTTTAACTACTTTATTTGGAAAAGTAGTTTAAACCTTTTAAAAATGAAGTTTTTAAGATATGAGCAAGATTTGAAATTAAATTTAAATCTGGAAATCTTAACTCAAATATGAACTTCAGTTTTTGAATTAGAAAAAGATTTAAATTTGAATATTTAAACTAAATATAAATTGAAGTTATTGAAATGTTAAAAGTTATAAATTGTTTAAACTCTAATAAGTTTAAATTATTTTCATTTTAAAACTTTGTATTTAAAATGAAATTTGGAAGCAAGTTCAAAAGTACATTGTTTAAAATAAAATTTGTTTTTAAACATAATTTTGAAATGTTTTATCTTAAATTAATTAAGATTTAATGTTTTGAAATTAATTTAATTAATGGAGTAATTAAGGAATGCTTAATTAATTTAATTAATTAATGATTTGGAATTAATAAGTATTGATTAAGGATTAATCAATTTACAATTAAGATCATTAATTAGATTATTTAAATTAATGATTAATGAATTATTAATTAAGTAATTAAGTTTTAATCAAGGTTAATTAATTAAATAATTAGAGTTTAATTAATGGATAATTGAAGATAATTTAATTATTGATTAATATAAGTTAATTACTTAATGAAAATAATTAAAGAATGGTTAATGAAGGCCATTAACCAGGATTTTTTAAATAATTGATTAATGTGATTAATTTTGACAATAAATTAGATTAATTAATTTAATAATAATCATTTATGAATTGATGAGTATAATTACTTAATGAAGTAATTAAGAAATTAATTACTTAATGTAATTAATTTAGTTCAATGTGATTGTTTAATTTAATTAATTAAGTTTAATTAATTTTAAACACTTGAGGTTTTAAAGATAATTACTTTATGTAATTAATGGATTGAAAATTACTTGGTGAAGTAATTGATTAATAATTACAGGTTGTAATTAATTGAAGATGTTTAAGAATGAAGTAATCTGGAGTATAATTACTTGTAATTAACCAAGGGATTAATTAAGAAATTAATTAGGGAATAATTATTTTGTTTTAATGAAGTAATTAAGTTAGTTAATTACGGGATATGGTTAATCAGAGGGGATTAATAATTATGAGTTAATTACTTAAGGTAATTAATTTAGGAAGATAATTTATAAATATAATTAAGGATCATTAATTATTATAATTAATGATGTGATTAAAGTTGATTAATTATGATTAATTAATCAATGATAAGTAATTAAAGGTAATTAATTAATGTAATTAATTAAGAATTAATGTAATTAATTATAGTTAATTAATTAATTGAAGTAATTAAATGTTAGTTACTGTTGTTGTTTGAGAATAATTAATTTATGAAATTAATTAAGGATAATTACTTGAATGTAATTAAGGATAATTAATCAAGGGTGATTAATTAAGGTGATTATTTTGAATGATTAATTAATTGATTGTAATCAATTAGATGATTGAGTAAGCAAGATTTATATTGGTGAAGTAATTAATTTAATTTATTTTAAATTAATTAAGGATGAAGTAATTAATTTAATTCACTTTAAATTAATTAGAGATGGAGCTAATTAATTTAATTCATTTTAAATTAATTATATTGTGAATGAGTAAATCATTGCTTATATATGAATGGATAGGTGATTATTGATTGTCTTGAATGGATGAGATCTCAGAAATGAGATAAGCAATGTTGTGTGTATGAATGCTTGGTTGCATTGTGATGATAATATAGATTATCTATTGTGATGATGATATGAATTACCTATTTTGATATGAATCATCTGTTTATTATGATAATGTGGATTATCAATTGTGATTTGTAAAGTTATCTATCTGGTGTATATAGATAATTGAATTGTTTTAAAACTTTAAAACAACTTGGACCTAAAAGACGCGTTTTGGATTTCGATGAGACCGGAATCGGGTTTTCATATTTGGATATCCGAAAACCACATTGATCCAAAGTAACGGTAGGTCGTGAATCTCAAGTGAAGATGAAAGAGTGCAAGGGTTATCGTCGTTAACTCTGAAGGTGGTTCCAAAATGAGTGTAACGAGATAATGCCTTCGGTTTCATTCGAACCCGGAACGAACTTGTAAGGATTGAATGCTTTCAGAACATCGTCAGGTGGACGATGAGCATTCTAAGTGATGTGTTCACTAAAGGTAATCGTAGCCTCAAGCCTCATCAATCGGGAATTGCTAAAATAGGGGAGGTGCAGCAAGGCTAAGTGGGTCATGCCCAAGTAGGACGAGATTTTCCCCTGCCTAGAGGTCCCTTTTATTTCGGTTGTGTGGACAGTTGTTGAGCTCCAACTGTCGGGGTTGTCTTGTTCGGGACTGTCCAATAAGGGATCGTTCCGGCCTTGTGTTGCAGGGGAGCGGGCGTACTCCTCGGTACGTTGATCTAGGCCACGTGACTGGCGGTACCACAGTTGCCCTGCCATTGTATGGAATCCAAAATCCAATAAGTGCCAACGGTTTTGATTGTATTACCCACTTTTGTGGCTAGTAGCTGGAATTTAATAATGTAACAATTTCGGCTATTTCATATTTATTTGAAAACCCTAAACCTATTATAATATCACTGAATTTCCTATCAAATGTTTTGCTTAGCGTAGGGTAAAAACTTTTTCATGTTTATGTGTGAGAAGTCTTACGTGATACCTTTCTTTTCGAAAGGTTTTGAAAATTAAGCAACATTAACCTGTTACTCACACCAGACCCATATCTGACCCGGAGTTTATCTTCTGTTTTCTTAAACTCTTGGGTACTCAAATTTTTACGAGTAGCCAAGGGATTCAAGTTAGCTTTGACGAATTGTGGAGAAGCAATGGAGCAGGAGGCTTCTGCGTGTAGATATATAGTTTTCCGCTGTGTAGATTTCTCTGAGTAGTTTCTTGTATTGTATTGAGTTGTATAACTAGACAGGTGTTTATAACTGTCTAGTATGTATTGTTTATCTGTGTAACTCTGATAATGGTTGTAAACTATGTTATATTTATGTTATTAATATAATTTATTCATTCCGCTGTGTAGATTCTGATGTTGTTTCTTATTCTCTTCTTTCTTTTCTCTTTTTTATCCCTTTCTTTCTTATTAATGATGTGTCATTCTGTGGAGACGGATGACGGATCATTACAGAAAAATTATGAAACTAATTTATTTGATTTAATTTTTAATATATTTTCAGAAATGAAAATACTATAATATTCTACCAAATTCAATTATGTTATATAACAGTTTTTCGTTTATTTAAAGTATATTCGCATATGTTTTTATTTAAAATTATTTATGTATTATTTATAATTCAACTGAATGATAATTTTTCATTTAATTACCATTTATATATTTGTAAAAACATTAAGTACGAGTTTTATATGCTATTTTAGAGTCATCCGCTATATCCCGTTATATCCTCGCTGTATCCCCGCTATGACTTTTTGCACCTCCACCGCTTTGAATATACCGAGCGCATTAACGTCACAGTGTTCTACTATTGTGTGACTTATATGTCCAGTACGATGACCAGATTGAGAAAAGTCTTGCCCCGTGACATTAGCATAAGCTATCGTGACAGAAAACAACATTTAGCAATAGTCTGCCGTTATTTACTAAAAAAAATCAAACAAACGGTACGTGTTCTATCACAGTGTGACTTGTATGTCCAGTATGATGATCAAAGTTGTATAGTGGTTTTTTTTTTTTTACCTATATCTCTTTTTTCGCTTGCATCGGATTTTATTTCATTTTTCAGAAAACTCATCCCAATCTTTTTGGTTAATTATTGGTGGACAAATTTTCAACTTATCTTCGTCATTATCGAATTTGTCATAATAGTTCGAAAAATATTTGTGAAATTAAAAGTTGTTTACGTAAAAATGAAGCGATGTTGCAAAATTTATTTACAGAGAAAACTAAAAGTGGTGCTAATCGATTTTAGCTTAACAGCAATTCAGTCTAAATGTCATTCTTATATTTTTGGATACTTTATCCCAACTTTCATATGTGATCCGCACATGAATTCATACTAATTCACTAGTAAAACTACTACGTTTTCAACGTATCTTGAAATGGAAGCAACACATGCGCACTAGCTACAAAATCGAGAATATAAAACAGCACCAACAAAACAAAATTTATAAACGTAATATTAAAAACTGCACAAACTATACACATAATATAAACATAAAACAGCACTAACAAAACAAAAACTGCACAAAATACACGTTTGAGGAATATAACAAACAGACCTTTCTTCTATTTGAGGTTAATTGAGGAATGGTCAACTGTATAGCTTCTCCATCATTGTTCAGAGCTAAACCAAGATCTTAATTAACAATTGCCATTTCAATAATTTTCAAGTTGGGTAAAAAAATTTGAGTTAGTAAAAGCGATAATGATATAAATATTTAAAAAAAATACATGTTTATAAGTAACAACTCTTCAAGTTAATTAACCTTGATTTGTCATATGGTTGCACAAGTAGCAAACTCCATGTGGTTCAGTCAATAGATCAATTTTCAAATCACTCCAATATGTTCATTTAAAATATACATGTTTAAAAGTAACAACTACTCAAGTTAACTACAAAATGTTAGTATTATCTTGAATTGAAATTTCAGCAGTTCATCATTAAACTACAGTGAAATGGTCATTAGGATACAAACTGAATACATTTTTGTAACACGCAGGGTGCATGGGTTTGGCTAGCATTAGGGTCCTGAACAAAGCTATAGGCTGTTATGTGTCTAGTATACCAAAACAGAGAATAATCAATTATAAACTCGTCACACAAGTTTATAACTCAGATTTCCACTATATTGGAATTCTGTAGTAATTATTATAACAATATGAATGTTGTAAATAAATTACAACAACAGCGTTATACTATTTTGAATAAATAGTATAACCAGAATAAAGAATAATATAGAATAATGTATATAAATATACAAATAGTCTAGAATTTTAACTGGATTATGTCTGAGACTCGTCGTAACGATTTTCTTAAGAATTTTATTTCAAAATTCTCGCAAGATACAACAGACGAATTCTGCTCGAAATTGTAATGAGTATATCACTCTGTGATTTTGATTATAAGAACAGCAGTTATTAGAAGAGAAGAGATAAGAAAATTCAGTGAGAAAAGTGACCAGTTTTTCTCCTTATTTATAGTTTGTTTGTATCCCTTCGAACGGTCGCGTCTGCACCCGTTTGTCCAAACAGTCGCGCCCGTTTCCTTTAATCGCTACTGTTCGTGTGTCTGCTTATGTTCGGCCGCGTATCTTCAGTCGAGCCGCACATGTTCGCCTCTAACGGGTCACACCCGCTTCTTTTCGCCTCTAACGGGTCGCACCCGCTTCTGTTCACATCTAACGGGTCGCGCCTCTTCAGTCCGCTTTATGAACAGTCACGTCCGTCTTCACCTGCCCGCTTCTCTTCAAATTCCAGGCCCAGCCAAGTTTCAGCCGAAGCTCAAAACCGTTAAACAATGGCCTAGCAAAAAAGAATGGTCATTTTAGACCCGTACCCGAGCCCGGCCCGGTTTGGTCGGTCGGACGGACGCGGCACGCGCGTGTGAGGGAGATGCACGATTTCCCTCCTCACAACGAAGCATACATTTGGGAGCCCCAGGCCCCTAACCTACTCATGAGAAAACCATATATACACCAATATAACTTCAATAATTTAGCGATGTGGGACTTTATATATTTCATTCATTTAATTTGTTAAGGAATTCCAACAATCTCCCACATGAATGATAATATACATGTCCCCTACACAAAGCGAAATATCACAGAGTATATATGGAATAATGCTTTATCGTGGATAAGTAGATATTTCACTTTGAACTTTCCCAAGTTAAAACTTATCGGATCTACTTGGCTAATCGGTGAATTATTTCATCTTGAACCGTCGGCCTTTATTGTACATCCAGACAATAAGTTTTACGAAGCATTGATTTCCTTCTCATCCAATCTCTTGGTTGTGTTCATTTTGGTCCTGAACAATTTTTGGTTCTGCGAGTGTTTTAGAGAATAAAAGCCTTTTAATATTCTCATAGAGCAGACCCAGCTCACACTAACATAGGTGATCGCAACCATTAAGAGTATCCTACATATACCCCACTTGTTATGTCCAAGATATGGTCATCATTAAAAAACATAGTTTTAACCTTTAAATACTTCTGTAGGCATGCATTTATGTTGTGCACCATAGGAATGGAGTTGGACTATGTCCATGCAAATGCATTACGTTTTGAGTTATTCAGAACTAGTTCGCCTATTGATCCTAGTCTGTGGGATCTCCAGTCGCTAGGATAGGTTTCCGTATAAGACAACTCTTTGTGGTTTAGGCTTTTAAACTCATTCCCCTCGATGCGCAGTCAATTTTCTCTCTTGATAAACCTTTAGTAAATGGATCCACTAGGTTATCATTTGTTCTCACATAGTCAATGGAAATACTTCCATTAGAGAGTAACCGCCTAACTGTGTTATGGCGACGACGTATGTGTCGTGATTTGCCATTATACATAAAGTTTTTCACTCTACTAAGCGCTGCTTGATTATCGCAGCGAGTACATATGGCCGTTATAGGTTTGGGCCAAAATGGAAAACTCAGATTCCATGACACTGCTGCTTCTGCAAGGGTAAAGACATAACCAATTGTGGATTTTGATTCCTCTGAATCTGCAATCCAGTTTGCATCACTATATCCTTCTAATACCGCAGGATATTTTCCATAATGTAAGGAAAAGTTAGTGGTATTCTTTAAATATCCCAACACTCCCATTAGTGCTTTCTTAGGAGACGGAACAGGAACTTTTGCCAAGCACCCCCACACTTTGAGGTATTTAAACTTGGTTTGTGTCCTTCCATAACTCATATGGAATTGTAACCATTTTAATTGTGGCGAATATGGTGATGTTGTTTGATGAATTATTCTATTTTCTGCACAGAACTGTTCAAACGGTGATTCATATTTTCCACCTCGATCAGAGCTCAATATCTTGATCTTTCTATTTAACTGATTTTCTACCTCAGTTTGGTATTCTTCAATTTTGGAAAATTTATGTATCCTAATCTATCATGCCATAGTAAAATATCGTGTTCAATCACATAAGAAACTTCAATTTTATTAGCAGCACAATCAAAATACATAGTTTTACTGCCAACAACGGCTACATTTGCCTTAAATAAGCCATCATGGTGAGAAATCGGACTCGTCCATTTCATATTCGCCTCTGAGTTGCGTTCCTTCTTGTGTCTACAATCTTTAGCGGCGTGTCCCATTTTGCCACAAACCCAACATTCACCATTAAACTTCTTGATTTGTTTGTTGTCTTTGGATTTGTTTTCAGGAGCTTTCCTTTTCTTCTGGAAATTTTTCTTTTTGTTTTTGGCCTTTGACCCTTCAGCCACAAATGCCTCATCGCTTTGTTTTGTTATTCCACGGTTATGTGCCTCGATTTTCAATCGGACTATGAGATCCTGTAAAGAGATTTCCTTCTTTTTATGCTTTAATTAATTGCGGTAATCTCTCCATGACGGCGGCAGTTTTCCCGTGATGGCTTCAACCAAAAACGATTCTCCAATCTTATGACCTTCCGCTACGAGTCCATGAATGATGATTTGCAGTTCATGTAGTTGAGCAGTCACCGGTTTGGAGTCAAACATCTTGTAGTCCATGAATTTGTCTATAATGAATTTCTTAAGACTGATATTCTACGTCTTATACTTCGTGGTAAGTGCATTCCAGAGTTCTTTTGATGTCTTTAAAGGCTGATATACTTTGTATAGCACCTTGTCGAGACAATTCAGAATATAGTTTCTACATAAAAAATCGGAATGCTTCCACGTATTCACCTATGCTTACTTGCCTAGTGCAGGAATCGGTTCCTCCTCCTCGAGGTACCTTTGCAGACCGAGTGTGGTGAGATAAAACAACATCCGATTCTGCCATATCAAGAAATCATCACCATCTCCCTTGAATGTTCCAGGTCTGTTGTGAGTAGTATTCTTTGAAAATTCTACTGTAGCCATCTATGTTTTAGTAAGAAAATAGTAAAATTCTTAAGATGTTATGTGTCTAGTGTACCAAAACAGAGAATAATCAATTATAAACTCGTCGCACAAGTTTATAACTCAGATTTCCACTGCACTGGAATTCTGTAGTAATTATTATAACAATATGAATGTTGTAAATAAATTACAACAACAGCGTTATACTATTTTGAATAAATAGTATAACTAGAATAAAGAATAGAACATAGAATAATCTATATAAATATACAAATAGTCTAGAATTCTAACCGGATTATGTCTGAGGCTCGTCGTAACGATTTCCTTAAGAATTTTATTTCAAAATTCTTCCAAGATACAACAGACGAATTCTGCTCGAAATTGTAATGAGTATATCACTCTATGATTTTGATTATAAGAACAGCAGTTATTAGAGGGGAAGAGATAAGAAAATTCAGTGAGGAAAGTGATCAGTTTTCCTCCTTATTTATAGTTTGTTCGTATCCCTTCGAACGGTCTCGTCTGCACCAGTTTATCCAAACGGTCGCACCCGTTTCCTTTAATCGCTACTGTTCGTGTGTCTGCTTATGTTCGGCCGCGTCTCTTCAGTCAGGCCGCACATGTTCGCCTCTAACGGGTCACACCCGCTTCTTTTCGCCTCTAACGGGTCGCACCCGTCGCATCTAATGGGTCGCGCCTCTTCAGTCCGCTTTATGAACAGTCGCGTTCGTCTTCACCCGCCCGCTTCTCTTCAAATTCCAGGCCCAGCCCAGTTTCAGCCGAAGCTCAAAACCGTTAAACAATGGCCTAGCAAAAAAGAATGGTCATTTTAGACCCGTACCCGTACCCGTACCCGGGCCCGACACGGTTCGGTCGGTCGGACGGACGCGGCGCGCGCACGTGTGTGTGGTGGAGATGCATGATCTCCCTCCTCACAACGAAGCATACATTTGGGAGCCCCGGGCCCCCAACCTCCTCATGAGAAAACCATATATAAACCAATATAGCTTCAATAATTTGGCGATGTGGGACTTTGTATATTTCATTCCTTTAATTTTTAAGGAATTTCAACAATCCCCCACATGAATGATAATATACATATCACCCACACAAACCGAAATATCACAGAGTATATATGGAATAATGCTTTATCGTGGATAAGTAGATATTTCACTTTGAACTTTCCCTATTTAAAACTTATCGGATCTACTTGACTAATCGGTGAATTATTTCATCTTGAACCGTCGGCCTTTATTGTATATCCAGACAATAAATTTTACGAAGCATTCATTCCCTTCTCATCCAATCTCATGGTTGTGTTCATTTTGGTCCTGAACTGTTTTTGGTTCTGCGAGTGTTTTAGAGAATAAAAGCCTTTTAATATTATCATAGAGCAGACCCAGCTCACACTAACATAGGTGATCGCAACCATTAAGAGTATCCTATATATACCCCACTTGTTATGTCCAAGATATGGTCATCATTAAAAAACATAGTTTTAACCTTTAAATACTTCTGTAGGCATGCATTTATGTTGTGCACCATAAGAATGGAGTCGGACTATGTCCATGCAAATGCATTACGTCTTGAGTTATTCAGAACTGGTTTGCCTATTGATCCTAGTCCATGAGATCTCCAGTCGCTTGGATAGGTTTCCGTATAAGATAACTCTTTGTGGTTTAGGCTTTTAAACCCATTCCCCTCGATGCGCAGTCAATTTTCTCTCTTGATAAAACTTTAGTAAATGGATCTGCTAGGTTATCATTTGTTCTCACATAGTCAATGGAAATACTTCCATTAGAGAGTAACTGCCTAACTATGTTATGGCGACGACGTATGTGCCGTGATTTGCCATTACACATAAAAAAATTCGCTCTACTAAGCGCTGCTTGATTATCGCAGTGAGTACATATGGCCGTCACAGGTTTGGGCCAAAATGGAAAACTCAGATTCCATGACACTACTGCTCCTGCAAGGGTAAAGACATAACCAATTGTGGATTTTGATTCCTCTGAATCTGCAATCCAGTTTGCATCACTATATCCTTCTAATACTTCAGGATATTTTCCATAATGTAAGGAAAAGTTAGTGGTATTCTTTAAATATCCCAACACTCTCATCAGTGCTTTCTTAGGAGATGGAGCTGAAACTTTTGCCAAGCACCCCCACACTTTGAGCTATTTAAACTCGGTTTGTGTTCTTTCAATAACTCATATGTAATTGTAACCATTTTAATTGTGGCGAATATGGTGATGTTGTTTGACGAATTATTCTATTTTCTGCACAGAACTGTTCAAACGGTGATTCATATTCTCCACCTCGATCAGAGCTCAATATCTTGATCTTTCTATTTAATTGATTTTCTACCTCAGTTTTGTAATCTTCAATTTTGGGAAATTTATGTATCCTAATCTATCATGCCATAGTAAAATATCGTGTTCAATCACATAAGAAACTTCAATTTTATTAACAGCGCAATCAGAGTACATAGTTTTATTGCCAACAACGGCTACATTTGCCTTAAATATGCCATCATGCTGAGAGATCGGACTCGTCCATTTCCATATTGTCAACTATATTCGCCTCTGAGTTGCGTTCCTTCATGTGTCTGCAATCTCTAGCGGCGTGTCCCATTTTGCCACAAACCCAACATTCACCATTAAACTTCTTGGTTTGTTTGTTGTCTTTGGATTTGTTTTCAGAAGCTTTCCTTTTCTTCTGGAAATTTCTCTTTTTGTTTTTGGTCTTTGACCCTTCAGCCACAATTGCCTCATCGCTTTGTTTTGTTATTCCACGGTTATCTGCCTCAATTTTCAATCGGACTATGAGATCCTGTAAAGAGATTTCCTTTTTTATGCTTTAGATAATTGCGGTAATCTCTCCATGACGGCGGCAATTTTCCCGTGATGGCTTCAACCAAAAACGATTCTCCAATCTTATGACCTTCCTCTTCGAGTTCATGAATGATGATTTGCAGTTCATGCAATTGAGCAGTCGAGTCAACCATCTTGTAGTCCATAAATTTGTCTACAATGAATTTCTTAAGAGTGATATTCTGTGTCTTATACTTCGTGGTAAGCGCATTCCAGAGTTCTTTTGATGTCTTTAAAGGCTGATATATTTTGTATAGCACCTTGTCGAGACAATTCAGAATATAGTTTCTGCATAAAAAATCGGAATGCTTCCACGTATTCACCTCTGCTTCCTTGCCTAGTGCAGGAATCGGTTCCTCCTCCTCGAGGTACTTTTGCAGACCGAGTGTGGTGAGATAAAACAATATCTGATTCTGCCATGTCAAGAAATCATCACCATCTCCCTTGAACGGTTCAGATCTGTTGTGAGTAGTATTATTTGAAAATTCTACTGTTGCCATCTCTGTTTTAGTAAGAAAACAGTAAAATTCTTAAGATGTTATGTGTCTAATATACCAAAACAGGGATCAATAATCAATTATAAACTCGTCGCACAAGTTTATAACTCAGATTTCCACTACACTGGAATTCTGTAGTAATTATTATAACAATATGAATGTTGCAAATAAATTACAACAACGACGTTATACTATTTTGAATAAATAGTATAACTAGAATAAAGAATAGAATATAGAATAATGTATATAAATATACAAATAGTCTAGAATTCTAACCAGATTGTGTCTGAGGCTTGTCGTAACGATTTCCTTAAGAAATTTTTTTCAAAATTCTCCCAAGATACAACAGACGAATTCTGCTCGAAATTGTAATGAGTATGTCACTCTGTGATTTTGATTATAAGAACAGCAGTTATTAGAAGAGAAGAGATAAAAAAATTCAGTGAGGAAAGTGATCAGTTTTCCTCCTTATTTTTATTTTGTTCGTATCCCTTCGAACGGTCGCGTCTGCACCCATTTGTCCAAATGGTAGCGCCCGTTTCCTTTAATCGCTACTGTTCGTGTGTCTGCTTATGTTCGGCCGCGTCTCTTCAGTCGGGCCGCACATGTTCGCCTCTAACGGGTCACACCCGCTTCTTTTCACCTCTAACGGGTCGCACCCGCTTCTGTTCGCATCTAACGGGTCGCACCTCTTCAGTCCGCTTTATGAATAGTCGCGTCCGTCTTCACCCGTTCGCTTCTCTTCAAATTCCAAGCCTGGCCCAGTTTCAGCCGAAGCCCAAAACTGTTAAACAAAGGCCAAGCAAAAAAGAATGGTCATTTTAGACCCGTACCCGTACCCGCCTGGCCCGGTTCGGTCGGTCGGACGGACGTTGCGCGCGCGCGTGTGTGGTGGAGATGCATGATCTCCCTCCTCACAACGAAGCATACATTTGGGAGCCCCAGGCCCCCAACCTCCTCATGAGAAAACCATATATAAACCAATATAGCTTCAATAATTTGGTGACGTGAGACTTTGTATATTTCATTCATTTAATTTGTTAAGGAATTCCAACAATCCCCCACATGAATGATAATATACATATCCCCCACACAAAGCGAAATATCACAGAGTGTATATGCAATAATGCTTTATCGTGGATAAGTAGATATTTCACTTTGAACTTTCCCTAGTTAAAACTTATCGGATCTACTTGGCTAATCAGTGAATTATTTCATCTTGAACCGTCGGCCTTTATTGTATATACAGACAATAAGTTTTACGAAGCATTGAGTCCCTTCTCATCCAATCTCTTGGTTGTGTTCATTTTGGTCCTGAACAATTTTTGGTTCTACGAGTGTTTTAGAGAACAAAAGCCTTTTAATATTCTCATAGAGCCGACCCGGCTCACACTAACATAGGTGATCGCAACCATTAAGAGTATCCTACATATACCCCACTTGTTATGTCCAAGACATGGTCATCATTAAAAAACATAGTTTTAACCTTTAAATACTTCTGTAGGCATGCATTTATGTTGTGCACCATAGAAATGGAGTTTGACTATGTCCATGCAAATGCATTACGTCTTGAGTTATTCAGAACTGGTTTGCCTATTGATCCTAGTCCGTGGG
The DNA here is from genome assembly GCA_030765085.1 of Allium cepa. NCBI lineage: Eukaryota > Viridiplantae > Streptophyta > Magnoliopsida > Asparagales > Amaryllidaceae > Allium > Allium cepa. The sequence goes on along the minus strand of CM060942.1, from coordinate 613,821,324 downwards.
ATCTCCAGTCGCTAGGATAGGTTTTCGTACAAGATAACTCTTTGTGGTTTAGGCTTTTAAACCCATTTCCCTCGATGTGCGGTCAATTTTCTCTCTTGATAAACCTTTAGTAAATGGATCTGCTAGGTTATCATTTGTTCTCACATAGTCAATGGAAATACTTCCATTAGAGAATAACTGCCTAACTGTGTTATGGCGACGACGTATGTGTCGTGATTTTCCATTATACATAAAGTTTTTCGCTCTACTAAGCGCTGCTTGATTATCGCAGTGAGTACATATGGCCGTCACAGGTTTGGGCCAAAATGGAAAACTCAGATTCCATGACACTGCTACTCCTGCACAGGTAAAGACATAACCAGTTGTGGATTTTGATTCCTCTGAATCTGCCATCCAGTTTGCATCTCTATATCCTTCTAATACTGCATGATATTTTCCATAATGTAAGGAAAAGTTAGTGGTATTCTTTAAATATCCCAACACTCCCATTAGTGCTTTCTCAGGAGACGGAACTGGAACTTTTGCCTAGCACCCCCACACTTTGAGGTATTTAAACTTGGTTTGTGTCCTTTCCATAACTCATATGGAATTGTAACCATTTTAATTGTGGCGAATATGGTGATGTTGTTTGATGAATTATTCTATTTTTCGCACAGAACTATTCAAACGGTGATTCATATTATCCACCTTGATCAGAGCTCAATATCTGGATCTTTCTATTTAAGTGATTTACTACCTCAGTTTTGTATTCTTCAAATTTGGGAAATTTATGTATCCTAATCTACCATGCCATAGTAAAATATCGTGTTCAATCACATAAGAAACTTCAATTGTATTAATAGCACAATCAGAATACATAGTTTTATTGCCAACAACGGCTACATTTGCCTTAAATAGGCCATCATGTTGAGAAATCGGACTCGTCCATTTCCATGTTGTCAACTATATTCACCTCTGAATTGCGTTCCTTCTTGTGTCTGCAATCTCTAGCGGCATGTCCCATTTTGCCACAAACCCAACATTCACGATTAAACTTCTTGGTTTGTTTGTTGTCTTTGGATTTGTTTTCAGAAGCTTTCCTTTTCTTTTGGAAATTTCTCTTTTTGTTTTTGGTCTTTGACCCTTCAGCCATAAATGCCTCATCTCTTTGTTTTGTTATTCCATGGTTATCTGCCTCAATTTTCAATTGGACTATGAGATCCTGTAAAGAGATTTCCTTCTTTTTATGCTTTAGACAATTGCGGTAATCTCTCCATGAGGTCGGCAGTTTTCCCGTGATGGCTTCAACCAAAAACGATTCTCCAATCTTATGACCTTCCGCTTCGAGTTCATAATGATGATTTGCAGTTCATGCAGTTGAGCAGTCACCGGTTTGGAGTCACCCATCTTGTAGTCCATGAATTTGTCTACAATGAATTTCTTAAGACTGATATTATGCGTTTTATACTTCGTGGTAAGTGCATTCCAGAGTTCTTTTGATGTCTTTAAAGGCTGATATACATTGTATAGCACCTTGTCGAGACAATTCAGAATATAGTTTCTGCATAAAAAATCGGAATGCTTCCACGTATTCACCTCTGATTCCTTGCCTAGTGCAGGACGCGGTTCCTCCTCCTCGAGGTACTTTTGCAGACCGAGTGTGGTGAGATAAAACAACATCTGATTCTGCCATTTCAAGAAATCATCACCATCTCCCTTGAACGGTTCAGGTCTGTTGTGAGTAGTATTCTTTGAAAATTCTACTGTTGCCATCTCTGTTTTAGTAAGAAAACAGTAAAATTCTTAAGATGTTATGTGCCTAGTATACCAAAACAGAGAATAATCAATTATAAACTCGTTGCGAAAGTATATTACTCAGATTTCCACTACACTGGAATTCTGTAGTAATTATTATAGCAATATGGATGTTGTAAATAAATTACAACAACAGGATTATACTATTTTGAATAAATAGTATAACCAGAATAAAGAATAGAACATAGAATAATGTATATAAATATACAAATAGTCTAGAATTCTAACCGGATTATGTCTGAGGCTCGTCGTAACGATTTCCTTAAGAATTTTATTTCAAAATTCTCCCAAGATACAACAGACGAATTCTGCTCGAAATTGTAATGAGTATATCACTCTGTGATTTTGATTATAAGAACAGCAGTTATTAGAAGAAAAGAGATAAGAAAATTCAGTGAGAAAAGTGATCAATTTTCCTCCTTATTTATAGTTTGTTCGTATCCCTTCGAACGGTCGCGTCTGCACCCGTTTGTCCAAACGATCGCGCCCGTTTCCTTTAATCGCTACTGTTCGTGTGTCCGCTTATGTTCGGCCGCGTCTCTTCAGTCGGGCCGCACATGTTCGCCTCTAACGGGTCACACCTGCTTCTTTTCGCCTCTAACGGGTCACACCCGCTTCTGTTCGTATCTAACGGGTCGCGCCTCTTCAGTCCGCTTTATGAACAGTCGCGTCCGTCTTCACCCGCCCGCTTCTCTTCAAATTGTAGGCCCAGCCCAGTTTCAGCAGAAGCACAAAACCGTTAAATAATGGCCTAGCAAAAAAGAATGGTCATTTTAGACCCGTACCCGAGCCCGGCCAGATTCGATCGGTCGGACGAACACGGCGCGCGCGCGTGTGTGGTGGAGATGCATGATCTCCCTCCTCACAACGAAGCATACATTTGGGAGACCCGGGCCCCCAACCTCCTCATGAGAAAACCATATATAAACCAATATAGCTTCAATAATTTGGTGACGTGAGACTTTGTATATTTCATTCATTTAATTTGTTAAGGAATTCCAACAATCCCCCACATGAATGATAATATACATATCCCCCACACAAAGCGAAATATCACAGAGTGTATATGGAATAATGCTTTATCGTGGATAAGTAGATATTTCACTTTGAACTTTCCCTAGTTAAAACTTATCGGATCTACTTGGCTAATCGATGAATTATTTCATCTTGAACCGTCGGCCTTTATTGTATATACAGACAATAAATTTTACGAAGCATTGATTCCCTTCTCATCCAATCTCTTGGTTGTATTCATTTTGATCCTGAATAATTTTTGGCTCTGCGAGTGTTTTAGAGAATAAAAGCCTTTTAATATTCTCATAGAGCCGACCCGGCTCACACTAACATAGGTGATCGCAACCATTAAGAGTATCTTACATATACCCCACTTGTTATGTCCAAGATATGGTCATCATTAAAAAACAAAGTTTTAACCTTTAAATACTTCTGTAGGCATGTATTTATGTTGTGCACTATAGGAATGGAGTTGGACTATGTCCATGCAAATGCATTACGTCTTGAATTATTCAGAACTGGTTTGCCTATTGATCCTAGTCTGTGGGATCTCCAGTCGCTAGGATAGGTTTCCGTATAAGATAACTCTTTGTGGTTTAGGCTTTTAAACCCATTCCCCTCGATGCGCAGTTAATTTTCTCTCTTGATAAAACTTTAGTAAATGGATCCGCTAGGTTATCATTTGTTCTCACATAGTCAATGGAAATACTTTCATTAGAGAGTAACTGCCTAACTGTGTTATGGCGATGACGTATGTGTCATGAATTGCCATTATACATAAAGTTTTTCGCTCTACTAAGCGCTGCTTGATTATCGCAGTGAGTACATATGGCCGTCACAGGTTTGGGCCAAAATGGAAAACTCGGATTCCATGACACTGCTGCTCCTGCAAGGGTAAAGGCATAACCAATTGTGGATTTTGATTCCTCTGAATCTGCAATCTAGTTTGCATCACTATATCCTTCTAATACTCCAGGATATTTTCCATAATGTAAGGAAAAGTTAGTGGTATTCTTTAAATATCCCAACACTCTCATTAGTGCTTTCTTAGGAGACGGAACTGGAACTTTTGCCAAGCACCCCCACACTTTGAGGTATTTAAACTTGGTTTGTGTCCTTTCCATAACTCATATGGAATTGTAACCATTTTAATTATGGCGAATATGGTGATGTTGTTTGATGAATTATTCTATTTTCTGCACAGAACTGTTCAAACGGTGATTCATATTCTCCACCCCGATCAGAGCTCAATATCTTGATCTTTCTATTTAACTGATTTTCTACCTCAATTTTGTATTCTTCAATTTTGGGAAATTTATGTATCCTAATCTATCATGCCATAGTAAAATATCATTTTCAATCGCATAAGAAACTTCAATTTTATTAATAGCACAATCATGATACATAGTTTTATTGCCAAAAACGGCTACATTTGCCTTAAATAGGCCAACATGCTGAGAAATCGGACTCTTCCATTTCCATGTTGTCAACTATATTCGCCTCTGAGTTGCATTCCTTCTTGTGTCTGCACTCTCTAGTGGCATGTCTCATTTTGCCACAAACCCAACATTCACCATTAAACTTCTTAGTTTGTTTGTTGTCTTTGGATTTGTTTTCAGGAGCTTTACTTTTCTTCTGGAAATTTCTCTTTTTGTTTTTGGTCTTTGACCCTTCAGCCACAAATGCTTCATCGCTTTTTTTATTATTCCACGGTTATCTGCCTCAATTTTCAATCGGACTATGAGATCCTGTAAAGAGATTTCCTTCTTTTTATGCTTTAGATAATTGCGGTAATCTCTCCATGACGGTGGCAGTTTTCCCGTGATGGCTTCAACCAAAAACGATTCTCCAATCTTATGACCTTCCGCTTCGAGTTCATGAATGATGATTTGCAGTTCATGCAGTTGAGCAGTCACCGGTTTGGAGTCAACCATCTTGTAGTCCATGAATTTGTCTACAATGAATTTCTTAAGACTGGTATTCTGCGTCTTATACTTCGTGGTAAGTGCATTCCAGAGTTCTTTTGATGTCTTTAAAGGGTGATATACTTTGTATAGCACCTTATCAAGACAATTCAGAATATAGTTTCTGCGTAAAAAATCGGAATGCTTCCACGTATTCACCTCTGATTCCTTGCCTAGTGCAGGAATCGGTTCCTCCTCCTCGAGGTACTTTTGCAGACCGAGTGTGGTGAGATAAAACAACATCTGATTATGCCATGTCAAGAAATCATCACCATCTCCCTTGAACGGTTCAGGTCTGTTGTGAGTAGTATTCTTTGAAAATTCTACTGTTGTCATCTCTGTTTTAGTAAGAAAACTGTAAAATTCTTAAGATGTTATGTGTCTAGTATACCAAAACAGAGAATAATCAATTATAAACTCGTCGCACAAGTTTATAACTCAGATTTCCACTACACTGGAATTCTGTAGCAATTAGTATAGCAATATGAATGTTGTAAATAAATTACAATAACAGCGTTATACTATTTTGAATAAATAGTATAACAAGAATAAAGAATAGAATATAGAATAATGTATATAAATATACAAATAGTCTAGAATTCTAACTGGATTATGTCTGAGGCTCATTATAACGATTTTCTTAAGAATTTTATTTCCAAATTCTCCCAAGATACAACAGACGAATTCTGCTCGAAATTGTAATGAGTAAATCACTCTGTGATTTTGATTATAAGAACAGCAGTCATTAGAAGAGAAGAGATAAGAAAATTCAGTGAGGAAAGTGATCAGATTTCCTCCTTATTTATAGTTTGTTCGTATCCCTTCGAACGGTCGCGTCTGCACCCGTTTGTCCAAACGGTCGCGCCCGTTTCCTTTAATCGCTACTGTTCGTGTGTCTGCTTATGTTCGACCGCGTCTCTTCAGTCGGGCCGCACATGTTTGCCTCTAACGGGTCACACCCGCTTCTTTTCGCCTCTAACGGGTCGCACCCGCTTCTGTTCGCATCTAACGGGTCGCGCCTCTTCAGTCCGCTTTATGAACAGTCGCGTCCGTCTTCACCCGCTCGCTTCTCTTCAAATTTCAGGCCCAGCCCAGTTTCAGCCGAAGCCAAAAACAGTTAAACAATGGCCCAGCAAAAAAGAATGGTCATTTTAGACCCGTACCCGAGCCCGACCCGGTTCGGTCGGTCGGACGGACGCGGCGCGCACGCTTGTGTGGTGGAGATGCATGATCTCCCTCCTCACAACGAAGCATACATTTGGGAGCCCCAGGCCCCCAACCTCCTCATGAGAAAACCATATATAAACCAATATAGCTTCAATAATTTAGCGATGTGTGACTTTGTATATTTCATTCATTCAATTTGTTAAGGAATTCCAACAATCCCCAACATGAATGATAATATACATATCCCCCACACAAAGCGAAATATCTCAGAGTATATATGGAATAATGCTTTATCGTGGATAAGTAGATATTTCACTTTGAGCTTTCCCTAGTTAAAACTTATCGGATCTACTTAATTAATCGGTGAATTATTTCATCTTGAACCGTCGGCCTTTATTGTATATCCAGACAATAAGTTTTACGAAGCATTGATTCCCTTCTCATCCAATCTCTTGGTTGTGTTCATTTTGGTCCTGAACAATTTTTGGTTCTGCGAGTGTTTTAGAGAATAAAAGCCTTTTAATATTCTCATAGAGTCGACTTAGCTCACACTAACAAAGGTGATCGCAACCATTAAGAGTATCCTACATATACCCCACTTGTTATGTCCAAGATATGGTCATCATTAAAAAACATAGTTTTAACCTTTAAATACTTCTGTAGGCACGCATTTATGTTGTGCACCATAGGAATGGAGTTGGACTATGTCCATGCAAATGCATTACGTCTTGAGTTATTCAGAACTGGTTTGCCTATTGATCCTAGTCCGTGCGATCTCCAGTCGCTAGGATAGGTTTCCGTATAAGATAACTCTTTGTGGTTTAGACTTTTAAACCCATTCCCCTCGATGTGCAATCAATTTTCTCTTTTGATAAACTTTTAGTAAATGGATCCGCTAGGTTATCATTTGTTCTCACATAGTCAATGGAAATACTTCCATTAGAGAGTAACTGCATAACTGTGTTATGGCGACGATGTATGTGTCGTGGTTTGCCATTATACATAAAGTTTTTCGCTCTACTAAGCGCTGCTTGATTATCGCAGTGAGTACATATGGCCGTCACAGGTTTGGGCCAAAATGGAAAAATCAGATTCCATGACACTACTGCTCCTGCAAGGGTAAAGACATAACCAATTGTGGATTTTGATTCCTCTGAATCTGCAATCCAGTTTGCATCACTATATCCTTCTAATACTCCAGGATATTTTCCATAATGTAAGAAAAAGTTAGTGGTATTCTTTAAATATCCCAACACTCTCATTAGTGCTTTCTTAGGAGATGGAACTGGAACTTTTTCCAAGCACCTTCACACTTTAACGTATTTAAACTTGGTTTGTGTCCTTTCCATAACTCATATGGAATTGTAACCATTTTAATTGTGGCGAATATGGTGATGTTGTTTGATGAATTTTTTTTTTTCTGCACAGAACTGTTCAAACGGCGATTCATATTCTCCACCTCTATCAGAGCTCAATATCTTGATCTTTCTATTTAACTGATTTTCTACCTCAGTTTTGTATTCTTCAATTTTGGGAAATTTATGTATCCTAATATATCATGCCATAGTAAAATATCGTGTTCAATCACATAAGAAACTTCAATTTTATTAACAGCACAATCAGAATACATAGTTTTATTGCCAACAACGGCTGCATTTGCCTTAAATAGGCCGTCATGCTGAGAAATCAAACTCGTCCATTTCCATGTTGTCAACTATATTCGCCTTTGAGTTGCGTTACTTCTTGTGTTTGCAGTCTCTAGCGGCGTGTCCCATTTTGCCACAAACCCAACATTCACCATTAAACTTCTTGATTTGTTTGTTGTCTTTGGATTTGTTTTCAGGAGCTTTTCTTTTCTTCTGGAAATTTCTCCTTTTGTTTTTGGTCTTTGACCCTTCAGCCACAAATGCCTCATCGCTTTGTTTTGTTATTCCACGGTTATCTGCCTCAATTTTCAATCGGACTATGAGATCCTGTAAAGAGATTTCCTTCTTTTTATGCTTTAGATAATTGCGGTAATCTCTCCATGACGACGGCAGTTTTCCCGTGATGGCTTCAACCAAAAACGATTCTCCAATATTATGACCTTCCGCTTCGAGTTCATGAATGATGATTTGCAGTTCATGCAGTTGAGCAGTCACCGGTTTGGAGTCAACCATCTTGTAGTCCATGAATTTGTCTACAATGAATTTCTTAAGACTGATATTCTACGTCTTATACATCGTGGTAAGTGCATTCCAGAGTTCTTTTGATGTCTTTAAAGGCTGATATACTTTGTATAGCACCTTGTCGAGACAATTCAGAATATAGTTTCTGCATAAAAAATCGGATTGCTTCCACGTATTCACCTCTGCTTCCTTGCCTAGTGCAGGAATCGGTTCCTCCTCCTCGAGGTACTTTTGCAGACCGAGTGTGGTGAGATAAAACATCATATGATTCTGCCATGTCAAGAAATCATCACCATTTCCCTTGAACGGTTCAGGTCTGTTGTGAGTAGTATTGTTTGAAAATTCTACTGTTACCATCTCTGTTTTAGTAAGAAAACAGTAAAAAATTTAAGATGTTATGTGTCTAGTATACCAAAATAGAGAATAATCAATTATAAACTCGTCGCACAAGTTTATAACTCAGATTTCCACTACGCTGGAATTCTGTAGTAATTATTATAACAATATGAATGTTGTAAATAAATTACAACAACAGCGTTATACTATTTTGAATAAATAGTATAACCAGAATAAAAAATAGAATATAGAATAATGTATATATATATATACAAATAGTTTAGAATTCTGACCGGATTATGTCTGAGGCTCGTCATAACGATTTCCTTAAGAATTTTATTTCAAAATTCTCCCAAGATATAACAGACGAATTCTGCCCAAAATTGTAATGAGTATAACACTCTGTGATTTTGATTATAAGAACAGCAGTTGTTAGAAGAGAAGAGATAAGAAAATTCAGTGAGGAAAGTGATCAGTTTTCCTCCTTATTTATATTTTGTTCGTATCACTTCGAACGGTCGCGTCTGCACCCGTATGTCCAAACGGTCGCGCCCGTTTTCTTTAATCGCTACTGTTCATGTGTCTGCTTATGTTTGGTCGCGTCTCTTCAGTCGGGCCGCACATGTTCGCCTCTAACGGGTCACACCCGCTTCTTTTCGCCTCTAACGTGTCGCACCCTCTTCTGTTCGCATCTAACGGGTCGCGCCTCTTCGGTCCGCTTTATGAACAGTCGCGTCCGTCTTCACCCGCCCGCTTCTCTTCAAATTTCAGGCCCAGCCCAGTTTAAGCCGAAGCCCAAAATCGTTAAACAATGGCCTAGGAAAAAAGAATGGTCATTTTAGACCCGTACCCGTACCCGAGCCCGGCCCGGTTCGGTCGGTCGGACGGGCGCAGCGCGCGCATGTGGTGGAGATGCATGATCTCCCTCCTTACAACGAAGCGTACATTTGGGAGCCCCAGGCCCCCAACCTCCTCATGAGAAAACCATATATAAACCAATATAGCTTCAATAATTTGTCGATGTGGGACTTTGTATATTTCATTCATTTAATTTGTTAAGGAATTCCAACAATCCCCCACATGAATGACAATATACATATCCCCCACACAAAGCGAAATATCACAGAGTATATATGGAATAATGCTTTATCGTGGATAAGTAGATATTTCACTTTGAACTTTCCCTAGTTAAAACTTATCGGATCTACTTGGCCAATCGGTGAATTATTTCATCTTGAACCGTCGGCCGTTATTGTATATCCAGACAATAAGTTTTACGAAGCATTGATTCCCTTCTCATCCAATCTCTTGTTTGTGTTCATTTTGGTCCTGAACAATTTTTGGTTCTACGAGTGTTTTAGAGAATAAAAGCCTTTTATTATTCTCATAGAGCCGACCCAGCTCACACTAACATAGGTGATCGCAACCATTAAGAGTATCCTACATATACCCCACTTGTTATGTCCAAGATATGGTCATCATTAAAAAACATAGTTTTAACCTTTAAATACTTCTGTAGGCATGCATTCATGTTGTGCACCATAGGAATGGAGTTGGACTATGTCCATGCAAATGCATTATGTCTTGAGTTATTCAGAACTGGTTTGCCTATTGATCCTAGTCCGTGGGATCTCCAGTCGCTATGATAGGTTTCCGTATAAGATAACTCTTTGTGATTTAGGCTTCTAAACCCATTCCCCTCGATGCGCAGTCAATTTTCTATCTTGATAAAGCTTTAGTAAATGGATCCGCTAGGTTATCATTTGTTCTCACATAGTCAATGGAAATACTTCCATTAGAGAGTAACTGCCTAACTTTGTTATGGAGACGACGTATGTGTCGTGATTTGCCATTATACATAAAGTTTTTCGCTCTACTAAGCGCTGCTTGATTATCGCAGTGAGTACATATGGCCGTCACAGGTTTGGGCCAAAATGGAAAACTCAGATTCCATGACACTGCTGCTCCTGCAAGGGTAAAGACATAACCAAATGTGGATTTTGATTCCTCTAAATCTACAATCCATTTTGCATCACTATACCCTTCTAATACTCCAGGATATTTTCCGTAATGTAAGCAAAAGTTAGTGGTATTCTTTAAATATCCCAACACTCTCATTAGTGCTTTCTTAGGAGACGGAACTGGAACTTTTGCCAAGCACCCCCACACTTTGAGGTATTTAAACTTGGTTTGTGTCCTTTCCATAACTCATATGGAATTGTAACCATTTTAATTGTGGCGAATATGGTGATGTCGTTTGATGAATTATTCTATTTTCTGCACAGAACTGTTCAAACGGTGATTCATATTCTCCACCTTGATCAGAGCTCAATATCTTGATCTTTCTATTTAACTTATTTTCTACCGCAGTTTTGTATTCTTCAATTTTGGGAAATTTATGTATCCTAATCTATCATGCCATAGTAAAACATCGTGTTCAATCACATAAGAAACTTCAATTTTATTAATGGCACAATCAGAATACATAGTTTTATTGCCAACAACGGCAACATTTCTCTTAAATAGACCATCATGCTGAGAAATCGGACTCGTCCATTTCCATGTTGTCAACTATATTCGTCTCTGAGTTGCGTTCCTTCTTGTGTCTGCAATCTCTAGCGGCGTGTCCCATTTTGCCACAAACCCAACATTCACCATTAATCTTCTTGGTTTGTTTGTTGTCTTTGGATTTTTTTTTCAAGAGCTTTCCTTTTCTTCTGGAAATTTCTCTTTTTGTTTTCGGTCTTTGACCCTTCAGCCACAAATGCCTCATCGCTTTGTTTTGTTATTCCACGGTTATCTGCCTCAATTTTCAATCGGACTATGAGATCCTGTAAAGAGATTTCCTTCTTTTTGTGCTTTAGATAATTGCGGTAATCTCTCCATGACGGCGGCAGTTTTCCCATGATGGCTTCAACCAAAAACGATTCTCCAGACTTATGACCTTCCGCTTCGAGTTCATGAATGATGATTTGCAGTTCATGCAGTTGAGCAGTCACCGTTTTGGAGTCAACCATCTTGTAGTCCATGAATTTGTCTACAATGAATTTCTTAAGACTGATATTCTATGTCTTATACATCGTGGTAAGTGCATTCCAGAGTTCTTTTGATGTCTTTAAAGGCTGATATACTTTGTATGGCACCTTGTCGAGACAATTCAGAATATAGTTTCTGCATAAAAAATCGGATTGCTTCCACGTATTCACCTCTGCTTCCTTGCCTAGTGCAGGAATCGGTTCCTCCTCCTCGAGATACTTTTGCAGATCGAGTGTGGTGAGATAAAACATCATATGATTCTGCCATGTCAAGAAATCATCACCATTTCCCTTGAACGGTTCAGGTCTGTTGTGAGTAGTATTGTTTGAAAATTCTACTGTTACCATCTCTGTTTTAGTAAGAAAACAATAAAATTCTTAAGATGTTATGTGTCTAGTATACCAAAACAGAGAATAATCAATTATAAACTCGTCGCACAAGTTTATAACTCAGATTTCCACTACGCTGGAATTCTGTAGTAATTATTATAACAATATTAATGTTGTAAATAAAATTACAACAATAGCGTTATACTATTTTGAATAAATAGTATAACCAAAATAAAGAATAGAATATAGAATAACGTATATAAATATACAAATAGTCTAGAATTCTAACCGGATTATGTCTGAGGCTCTTCGTAACGATTTCCTTAAGAATTTTATTTCAAAATTCTCCCAAGATACAACAGACGAATTCTGCTCGAAATTGTAATGAGTATATCACTCTGTGATTTTGATTATAAGAATAGCAGTTATTAGAAGAGAAGAGATAAGAAAATTCAGTGAGGAAAGTGATCGGTTTTCCTTCTTATTTATAGTTTGTTCGTATCCCTTCGAATGGTCGCGTCTACACCCATTTGTCCAAAAGGTCACGCCCGTTTCCTTTAATCGCTACTGTTCGTGTGTCTGCTTATGTTCGGTCGCGTCTCTTTAGTCGGGCCGCACATGTTCGCCTCTAACAGGTCACACCCGCTTCTTTTCGCCTCTAACGGGTCGCACCCGCTTCTGTTCGCATCTAACGGGTTGCGCCTCTTCAGTCCGCTTTATGAACAGTCGCATCTGTCTTCACCAACCCGCTTCTCTTCAAATTCCAGGCCCAGCCCAGTTTCAACCGAAGCCCAAAACCGTTAAAAAATGGCCTAGCAAAAAAGAATGGTCATTTTAGACCCGTACCCGTACCCGTACCCGAGCCCGGCCCGGTTGGTCGGACGGACGCGGCGCGCGCGTGATGGAGATGCATGATCTCCCTCCTCACAACGAAGCAAGTAATGCATCTAACCAAAAGAAATAACCAGAACGGCTGAAGTGTAAAATAAAAGGTAGACCTGTTAAGTTGTGAAATCTCCAACAACAAAAAAAATGAATAGCAGTATCTCTTGTTCTATAAATTTCCCAACAAATCGAAATACATATAGGTCTAATGGACCAATTTAATGGCAAGATGAAGTACTGTATGGTAATTTAACAGTTAAACCTAAATAACCGTGTGTATTACACTAATATAAATACACACAGGATACTTATTTTTACAATCCTGATTAAGAACAAGCAAGAGGCTTAAGTGAGGGTCAACTGCATATATGCAATGACACTGAGAACAATCTATTAGGCAATCAGTTAATCCGAAATCAGTCAATTAGATTATTATATTAATTTAATTCCAATTAGTCAATCCGCAATCCAGTTGTGAAACTTAGAAAGCCATTAACTTATTAGGCATCAAATATTCTTTTGGAAAAAATGTTTATGCTCTTAATTATGTATTATCTACCCAAGACACTTGTTGCTGAGCACTTTGATTCACCTCATCAATTCACAACCTCATAATAGTAATAACCTTCCTATAATTTTAAATGTACATAATTAAACAATCAATGATAATTGCATATTTATAAAATTCATTTATAAAAGCAGCGGTTTATCCTTATTTTAAAACAAAAGCGGAGGCAGAAAATCATGCAAAATAAGAGTTTTACAAAAATAAGAAAATATTATATTCAACTTGTCAATTAAAAATTATTTTATGTATTTATTACAAATAGATTGAAAACATGTTTATATGATACATTCAAACAATTTTGAATATTGGATTAAATTCCAACATATAAATGTTAAGATCAACATTAATCAGCAAAAGTAATGTCCACACACAACAAACAGTACAAAAGTTGAATAACCATAGTGAAAAAATTCTAAATTCAGTCACACTTGAAATTCAACTCAATTCAATTAAAAAATACTCTTATATTAACATAAGCATTTAGCAAGGTCTTCTAATTTTTTATTGTCTTCAAAAGCTGATTAATAGACAGTAGAAAACTCAATGTCATCCTCATTTATAATCAACCGTTTTGGTAGTGTGTGCAAAACTACAAACCATCCCTTATTCTTTATATCTTTTGAATAGAACACTTAACTCGCTTCTGATGCAAGAATAAACGGCTCATCATTTACTCTATCTATGGTCTTTAATTTCTCTAATAAGTATAATCAAGTTTGAAACATGATCTATCTTGCAACCATTGACCTTATCTTCGACCTTTTCCCAATCACAATAAAAAACTGTTTCTTTGAAGTCAATATAATCCAACTCAATTATCTACTGAATAACTCCATAATATATTGTTTCTACTTCCTTTTAATTTTTATCCTTCCCGCTCGCTCTAAATTTCGTAATTGCTCTCATACAAACACAATGTCTTGTGTTAGCATCCGCTCTACGTAACTTTCGGGGAAAATATAAATCCATTCACTTAGTACTTCATATAACTATGCACTTTAAACTTCCATCTGTACCCCAACCACCACATCATCGGTCATCACCAACTAAAAAACACAATAAGTGAAAAGCAAGATCATGATGGTGTATGATCCACTTAAATACACATAAATACTTAAGAAGATGTAATACCTCATCACGTAACCATAGAGTAAAACTTTGACAAGCTTCCACGAATGTAACCCAACTTAGAGGTTGAGATTTAGTATATTTCATATAGATGTTATACCTCCTGCGATAAATGTGTTTCAAAACGTATGCATATGAGTTAATTTACGGTAATGGGAATTCAGGATAAATTAGAGAACTTACTTCTCCCATTCATCCAATCCATCGTACTTATTAAGGATCCATTTATGCACTTGTTCAAACTGCACTTGGGTTAAGGTTATATCTTTACCACTATTTGGAGGCATCTCACCAGCAAACTCATCATCCTCATCTAAAAATGCTTTGCAAGTATGTTTAAAAGTGCCATTGCCACCTTTGGGCATATACTCCATGCAATAATGACTAGTTTCTTGTACAATATTTTTTTTGCAATACACCCTTCAGTATATCTTTTGTTGCGTACATATCCTTTATACATTTTCATCAACTTATTTAGATAATCGGTTGTAAAAAACCAGTAGCTATTTAAATCAAACGATGATGAACAAAACTGAAATTAGTACTTTACCGTTCAAAAGGATATATCCACCTATATCTAGACCGCAAATCAATGCTTCATCGGTTAAGTGAATCATAAGATGGATACTGAGATCAAAATATGCAGGTGGAAAATGTTTCCGAACATACAAATTGCTTCTACCAAACTAGCCTTTGCTTTTAAAAGATGTTCCATGTTGATCACATTTGAGCACAAGATGTTAAAGAATAGACTCATACGAGGTACAACATTACACGGAACCCTATGTTGTGGATAAGAATGTTGAAGCAATATCGGAAGTAATTTTGGCATTATGACGTGATAATCATGCGACTTCATATTTGTTAGTTCAAGAGGATTGATGCTCACATTGTTGTGGAAGTAGGAAGAGAATTCGCTAAGCACTTTCAGGTTTTTCAAAATGGTGCAAAACCGCATCTTTATTTTTTTTCTCAAAGTGAATGTTGCCTTTGGTATAGTTATTTTATTTATTTCACGATCTTTCCTCACCCACAATTGTTGTTTTATACCAATGGTTTTCAAATCCGTGCGTGCATTGATGTTGTCTTTTGACTTGTCTTTATAACCCATAACTGTTCTAATGAGATGCTCAGTGACATTCTTTATCCTATGCATAACATCAACATTATGTCGGACCAAATTTGCTTTCCAATATGGCAAATCAAAGAGTATGGACCTCATATACCATGCAGGAACATGGTCAAGCTCTTTTACGTCGGTTTTCTTTTTTCATTTTCAACCGATTTCTTATTTGTTTTTACAATTTTCATCTTAATATTAGCCACATTCTCTTCAACTTGATAACCTTTCAATGGCAGCGGAGGATGACAATATTCTTATTTGTTATTGAAGTTTGCATTATTGTCTCGAAACTTGTGTTTGGAAGGAAGAAATCTTCAATGTCCCATGTAACGCATCTTCTTACTTTTGGGAAGATCAAAAGAACGAGTATCTTTCCCGTAAATAGGACATGCAAAATAGTCGTGAGTTATGCACCCCGATAAAGTTTCGAGTGCATTATGATCATGAATTGCCCACAACGTCATAGCTTTCATTGTGAACACAGAATTATTAAACGAGTCAAATGCAATGACTCCTTCCATAACCGCTTTAACTCGTCTATCACTGGTTGTAAATAAACATCGACATCCTTTCTTGCTTGTTTTGGTCCAGAAATCAACAATGTCAACATTGAGAACTCTCTTTTCATGCTCGTGGATGGAGGAAGATTATATGGCACTATAATTGTTGGCCAACAACTGTAACGGTAAGCTAGAGACACATGTGGATTGAAACCGTCAGTTGTTATTCTAAGCATGACATTTCATGGATCAACAACAAACGTTTGATCAAAAGAATAAGCAACTCGCCATTGAGAAGTGTCACATGGATGATGCATTATATTTGAATCAGACTTGACACGACCATGCCAAGTCATAACATCTGTTATCCATGATATGGTATACAGTCTCCTTAATTTATAAATTAAAGGAAAATGTCTCAACGTCTTTTGAGGTATTTTGGTGGCTCTTTTCTCTTCGTTGAATATTGTTTTATATCTTGGTTCGTTGTAGAAAATCTGTTTGCATCATCTTTCTAATATAGAATGCAGTCATTAATGCATGCACCATAAGTTTTATAATTCATCCCAACTTGTTTAATCATCTTCTTTATGTCGGGCACTTTGTCGGTAGTGAGTTACCTTCGAGGAGTAACTCCTTCATAAATTTGAGGAGTGTAGTCATACTAGCCATACTGAGTTTTCAAGCTATTAAGTTTCACAGTGGCATATAATTTTATAATCCCTTTAGAACATGAAAGATATAATAGCTCTTTTGCGCTGCCAAACAGTGACTTATACTCTTGCTTCGATTGGTCGGCCAATCGACATCAACTGTAGACGATTCTCCAATATTATCGAGCAACGGACTTGTAGGTTCAAAATGATGAAATCTACCAGCATCATTAACTGAATCTTCCATCCTAGGATGTTCACACTCATCCGTACTCATGGCTTGTCTAACGGATTGTTTTTGCTTCTCTATCGACTCTTCCCCATGACAATGTCAAACGGTATATGATTGAACAATTCTCCATCTAAGAAAATGATAATGAATGTCATCTAATTTAATCTTTATTTTCAAATTTGTGCACTGTGTGCAAGGAAAAGAATAGATTTCCTTATTACTACCATTTTCTACAATAAATTAAATAAACTTCTGCACTCCTTCCACATATCGTGTAGTTGTTCGATTGGATTCTTTCATCCACTTTTTATCTATACTAAAAGACACACTGTCATACTATATCATATATGATATTTTGTCAATTATTTTTCCACCAGCTCATTATGAAAGAATGTGTAATTCAAGCACAAACTTTAATATTCATGTCTCTAACTAAATACACTAATGTTTATTATCTCTATGCTTTAAATCAAATTGAAATAAATAATATTTTCATAACTAAAAGCATCTCCTACTATTGGTTAGATCTTAGAAAATTGAATATCTGCACCGAAAATTGGTTCCAACGGAGTGTGGAAATGTGTATAGTATGGAAAGCTGGGGGCAAAGTGTGGAGATCTCTGATACGTTGAGGCGCCTGTTTAACAGGCGCCCTGGCCCAGGCGCCTGTTAAACAGGCGCCTTACTTTCCCCCATCCCAACGGCAATGTGCAATGGCCATATTCCACCTAACCCATCTATTCCACCTTCAAATACAACCCCCTTCATCTTCTTTCCTTCACAACCAATTTCCTTTAGCAATCCTAATTTTTTACTCTCACTTATCGCAATCGAACATGTATTTCGATTACGACGTTGATGTTGCACGGTACAGTTTTCAAGACTACGATTTACAAGACGTTACAGTTTCGATTGGCGGAGAGGTAACTAATCCAAGTTGAAGCGCTACGGAAGACTACGATCTTTGCTACATTTACTTTGCACTCTCAGTCGATCCTATTCGAGGTGCCGATCAAAGTGGTGAGACTTTTTGGGTAAAATTACTAATTACTACAATCGGAAGAATATCGATCGAAAAAGAAACAATCAAAGGTCGTTATGGAAAAATCAATCGTCAAACACAAACATTTGATTCTTAAAATATTAAGCTAAAGCAAACGAATCCTAGTGGATTTGGAAATAAGACACGTTTGGTAAGATTTAATATAATTTCATTATTCTAAATTTTATCATAGTTCTCTAATTGTACTAGTGTTTTTTTTATTACAGAGAATGGCCGCAAACAATTTGTTAAAAAAAAATCTATAAACCTGATAGTAAACAAGTAGCATATTTTTATTAGTTCATGCATGTTTATGACATGTTGGTTGAGCATGTTAAAAGAAATCATCGCTTTTGAAAACTGTTCAAGAAGTCCAATCAAACAGTGGTCATGGTAAAATGCCTAGGGAATAGCTAGGAAGCTACGGTTTAGGATCAGAAGAAGACATAACCCCCACCGAAGATCATTTTGTTAGGCCACAGGGGGCAAAAGCGGTAAAAAAGAAGCAGGCTGCTGGAGTAGATCAGGCGGAAATTAAAAAACTCCTACTTGAATTTGAAGATAGATATAACCGTGCAATGGAGACTTGAGCAATTCAACACCAAGAAAAGTTTTCAAGAATGGATCAACTTCTTGTTGGAAACCGCCAAAGAGATGAAGATGCAATAATGTTCATGGATACGTCGCACATGTTTGTAGAACAATTTGAGTATACGGAGCATAGAAGGAGAGAAATTATGAGACGTAGACGTGAAGGGGGTCATTAACTGTTTCTGGTTTTCTAGAACTTTTGTATCTTTGAATTACCATTAGTTGTATTGTATTATGAACGTAACCAATTATTTATATAAGTACTTTCATTTAAATTGCATTACATTGAGAAAAGATTATAACAACATTACGTCAATTAAACATAAACAGATTACAATAACAATAATAAGTAACAACAACATAAACAACGGTAGCAAAAGCAACAACAAAAATATAATTTCACCGATTTCAAAAAAGTTCCAAAGATGATCTATGAGATCATTTTGCAGTCTTCGATGCAGTTGAGCACTATGGTAGGACATTTGGCTTTCTACATGAAACTTGAGTTCTAGTGCGCTTCTAATCAAATCTTGCGCCAAATAGGCGGTGGTGTTGGAGCACCCTCGTAAAAGTAATCTTCTTCCATGTCTCTTTCATCCTCTATAATCATATTATGTAAAATAACACAAGTGTACATTATTTTCGTCATTTTAACTGGTGGTCAAAGTCTGCATGGATTACTGACTATGGAAAATCTAGATTGAAGAACCCTAAATGCTCTTTCAACGTCCTTCCTTTGGCCTTCTTGCATCGCTGCAAACTTTGATTGTTTATTGTTTTGTGGCTTAGGAATTGTCTTGACATTGGTACTCCATTTAGGATATATACCATCGTTAAGATAATATTCATGATCGTACGTGTTATATCCTAAAGTAAAGGTATAAGGAGTTGATCAACCGTTTGTTGAATCGTTGAACAACGTAAATCGTTCAACTATGTTAAGATCACTGTTTGAACCCGACACTCCGAAAAACGCATGCCAGATCCATAAGTCATACGACGCTACGGCTTCAAGAATAATAATGGACTTACGAGACTTACCCTGATAAGCTCCAGCATACTCTTTTGGACAATTCTTTTACTCCCAATGCATGCAGTCTACACTACCTAACATTCCAGGCCATCCTCAACTACCATGCAATTCAATCACATTGCTATATCTGCCTCGTTTGGTCCGCGTAAGTATTGATCACCGTAAATGTCTACGATGGCTTGACAGTAATGCTCCAAACACTAATATACCGTGCTTTCTGCCACTTTCAAATTTTCATCAAGCGCGTCTACCGGTCCTGCATATGCAAGCATTCTTAGTGCATCTGTCATTTTCTGAATTCCAGTCAATCCCATCGTACGAGATGCATTGGGTTTGAAGACAAAATATTTATCATGTTGCTTGATATATTGTAGGATTCTAAGAAACAGAGGTCGGCGCATGCATAATCATCTCTTAAAATCAGCATTTGTGTAAATAGGGTTTGAAAAAAAATAGTCTTCCATCAGTCTGTCATTATGCCATGAATGTCGACGATTTTTATACCGACGGCCAACAACTGATCCACCATATTGCCCGCTGGATTGACCAACTTGTAGTGCAGCAATACTTATTAGATCCTTATTGCAATGAAAATGATCTTCCATCATTTCATTTAATTTGCCGTCACTATCAATGAAAAAATATAATCTTCGACGACCATTTATCTTTGAAATTGTATGAGATATGAATGAGAAATAAAACTTCTAGCATTTAACAAGCTTTTTATAGCTTAGATCACATGCTGGCCTTCAGAACAATACAAACAATCATGGCTAGTTGGCATGTAGCAATAATTCAATTCAACTACTATCTATAAAGTAGATTCCATTTATGTCACGTCTGTAGTGTCCTGTCCCATCTACACACTATTGACTGATGGTGCAGTGTCTCGTCCTATCCAAACAATGTAGCCACGTCCTCACAAGCCAACAAGGAGATATAACTGAGCAATGAAACTTACAACATTTAACAGTTTTTTCATAGCTTAGATCACATGCTGGCCTTCATAATAAAACAAGCAATCAGGACTAGTTGGTAGGTAGCATTAATTCAATACAACTACTATGTATAAAGCAGTTTCCATTTATGTCACGTCTGTAGTGTCTCGTCCCATCTACACGTTGTTGACTGTTGGTGCAGTGTCTTTTCCCATCTAAACACTGTAGCCACGTCCTCACAAGCCAACAAGGAGATATGAATGAGCAATAAAACTTATAGCATTTCGGACTAGTTGGAAGGTAGCATTAATTCAATTTAACCACCATCTATAAAGTAGATGCCATTTTGTCACGTTTCTAGTGTCTCGTCCTATCTATACACTATTGACACTACCAAACAATAAAGCACTGAAAACTTTCTACGGCAAAAATATAGAAAGAAATAAGACAATATTATCGAATCACACAAACATTAATACAGTCAACAATAATACATAAACAAACAATACTACAGTCAACAATAATACACCCCGTAATAATACAACCAACAATAATACTCTCACTAGTACTTAGGACTGACACAAAGAAACTACTGGTTACGACCAAATTGCAAGTTTTGCAGGACAATTCTGAGACGTCTCATTTCTTGTTCCATCTTGTCGGCATACGTTATAGCCCTTGGGCTCAGACGTTCATCAACCCATTCTGCGTAATTGCACCCTTCAGACCAGAAGGGACACAACCGAGTTCAATGACCAATATCTTCGCCGTCAGCTATAACCACAACTTCAACCTTATAACCACAGTGGCAGCATACTGCATAAGTGTCAACCTGTTGTTCAACTGAAGGTTGCATTGGCACTTGATCAACCTCATGTTCTTGTGGAAATGATGAACCAACTATTCATGCAGAGGTTGGACAACCGCACGTTCATACAGTGGTTGAACATCTTCCTGAAGTGTGAGTTGGTCAAGATTTGAAAATTCATGAGCACGTCCTCGTAATGCTGTTCTTGGTAATTAATATTCTGATCTTCATCGGTATGTTCGCTTTCCGTTGGAACATAGCCGAAATCAGAGTCAATAGATGATGGTCAGGAAGGCATTGGTATGAGGAATAGAAGAATGAAGGAGTGGAGGACTGAATTGTGTGTTTTGGAAGAAAAGCTCTTATGTATATATAGATGTGTGTGAATGCTTAAAAAATTTATGTTGAAATGTGAGCATTGTATTTTGATTTAACGGTACACTAGAAAATGAGTACTATTTTTGATATGTCTGTGAAATCTGAGCATTGATTTTTATTTGACATTACAATGAATTTTTTTATTAGAACAAAAAACAAGACAATAATACATATGCATACACAGAAACAATCATACACTCAACAATAATACACTCACCATAAGCCTCATTACATAACTCAAATAAAGGTTATAACTAAACTTGTCATTACATAACTCAAACTATGGATATCCAAGTCGTTCTAGCCAATTTTGACGTATGATATATGCCTCATGTCCAGTGAATGTGTTGTGATATTTGAGAAAGTAACAACCTTCAAATATGAAACAGGTTGGTTCGAATAAATTTTTAAATATAACCTTATTGATAACCATACTGTACCGCATACAGGCGTTGTAGAAGTTGCAATAAGCGGTCCTCAACTCTTCCTTCGTACGTCTACTGTTACACTCAAAATTGCTATTGTAAAGTTGAGTAATAGTGTCCCAGAACTGGGTTACCATTATCTCACCATCGTCGCACATCTGATCAGTTTGTATAAAAGAATTTACTAGCAGTTTCAATTCGTTAGCCGAAAATATTATGTTGACTTTGATTGAATTTATCGAAGTTTTAAATGTTGTGACCTTTGAATATAACACTTTCTCTTAAATAGAGAGGCCGTAATCTGTTTCAAAAAAATGAAGCATGAGATGAATGTCCATGTGTGAAACATCAATAAACTTTTCGACAAACAAACACAACTGTGTTTGTTACTCCAACAGTTTCCAGCAAAAAAATTATAATCAACACAATACCATACTCACCGCAAATATTGTACACAATGTCATACTCAACACAATGCCATATTCATCATAAAATATAATCAATAGAATGCCATAAAATATAATCCATGCAATGCCATACTCAACAAAAAAATATAGACAAGCACGTATAACAATAGCGTCATCACTAATATAATATGCAACCAACTGATGTAATGCATGAAAAATAATAACATAAACTGAAACATCTACATGCAACACATCAATCTATTTGATCAGAACCGCTATCAATATCCTCGTCGTCGCTACTGTCGTCGTCACTGTCGTTGTTTACGTCATCAAATTCGTAAGGCGCAGGTCCCGCCTAGAGATGCTCCTGAAGCTGCTGAATATGGGTCACTAATCCCTGTATCTGTGCATCATACTGAGTCGGTAGCTGCTGGACCGCAGTCTTGTAACTCTGATACATCATCTGTATATAATCAAGCGTCATACGCTCAAATCCAGCAATCATCCGTTTATCATAATCCATGTACTGAGAAAACTGATATGTGCACAATAAAAATTATACAAAGGTGCAGAATATAAGGAAAATTAATTTAAACGAAAATTAAAATTCGTACAAACCTGATGAGGCTAATACAATCCGGCAGATGGTACACCCATAATAGCGTCATCTGGAGGATACTGCAAGGGATACCCCACTACCTGACCATGTACATCATACGCTCTAAATGAATAAGGAAGGGAGTCAAACGTAAGTGGTTGCGTGTACTGAGACGATATAGGCTCAAAGGTGGCATGCGGTAATGGAACTCTACCAGAAGAGGTATCCGGACCAATATGATCGGAGTTCAAACCCCAAATATAATCAGGTAACGCGTAAGCACGTAGGGCTACTTGAGCCCAATATGAATCAAAGTCTCTCAGAATTGTAAAAGGCTCACCATCCACCCACCCCGCACCCCTCATCGCAAGAATATAAGCTAGTCCAACCCTAGTATCACCATAGATAGCATCCCATGATAGCGGATTTGATGGAATGCAGACTATACCATACAACTGTATCCAACACCTCTCCTTTAAATACCATATGAATGGACATGTAGGAACCTGAAAGCAAACCCTGTGTCGCGACATAGAAAACTGAAAAGTGAGTGGATGATCAGGACCCGGCTCTAGGAACTGTAAGTACTGATCCTAGGGACGAACGATAATATTACCATGCCGCCTCATATCCATCTGCTGTCTAGTCTCCATTAGCTCATTGTGCACCCCTTGTGCAACACGAGACAAATGCATAGAAGAACCCCAACGACGTAATCTAGGAAAGTAAATATAAGATGTAGCATTTGCTTCTGCAATAAGTCGGGAGTGCATATTGGCAGTTTACTTGTAGTACCAAAACGGAAGAATGTATCAAAATCCGTACATCTATCTAGACTGCTGTAGCGCATAAGTATCCAATGCTACGTACATATAACTATGACGACCCGTCTCCTCGACCCTCAGAAATCAACACTAATGCATCCACATTATTCACGTGCTATAAATCCAAGTGACGGGGAGGCAGGATACCTTAGGAGCATTTTGGAGCATGTTGGGGAGCATTTTGGAGAAGTCTTTTGGAGCTATGAAACTGAAGTACCTTATGTAGATATCTACCCATTTTCCGCTGTGTCATGTTGTAACAACCCGCACCTCACTTTACACAGATATTGTCCCCAACTTAGTCATCTTCGTCTCATGGGCCAAGCCAAGGTGTGGGGTTTTGTTACTTAAAAGGCCTCGACGTTGTTATGAGGTTTTGGTATATAAGCACCCACTTCATAGTGTTTTTCCACGATGTGGGACTATTATTCCCATTTTGAAGGGGTGTTACACATGTTGTATGTATTTTCCCGCATATGTACGAATAGACAGTTATAACTATCTTGCTGGATTTGTATTTGATTTTGATCATTTATGTGTAATTAAAATGTTGAATGCGATGTGAGATTCT
Source organism: Allium cepa (assembly GCA_030765085.1). Lineage (NCBI taxonomy): Eukaryota > Viridiplantae > Streptophyta > Magnoliopsida > Asparagales > Amaryllidaceae > Allium > Allium cepa. The sequence goes on along the minus strand of CM060942.1, from coordinate 613,796,812 downwards.
ACTATTGTGTTATCTTCTATCTATATTTTCTTTTACACCCTTGATAATCTGCCTCCCTGGCACTTAGATTTACAACACGTGGATACCATGGATGTATTAGTGTTGATTTTTGAGGGTCGAGGAGGCGGGTCGTCGCATTTGGTATCAGAGCTTAAGGTTAAACGAGAATCTTAGCTTTGTTGGGGTATGACTCATTAGAGATAGGGTTAGTAACACCATAGAATGAGTTTAGTCTGAGAGAGCGCATAATTAAAACTTTTAACTTAAATAATTATATTCATGCTGTATAGCATTCCTATCTCGTCTATATATCCTAAAGATCTTTTTCTTACTATATACAGATGGTAGAAAATGAGTGGAAGAAGAGGACGAGGTAGCGGATGAAGTAATACCACAAATGGTCAAACTCCCGTAGCTACAGAAGTCGAGGAAGTAGTAGTTCCGGTACAGCCCCAAATCAACTTTGCAAATTTATGCAAGAACTATACCAGCTTTGGTGGTAAACCTTTCAAAGGAACAGAAACCATCATTGAAGTACAAGCTTGGATCCGCTCTTGTGAAAGAATTTTTAAAGGACTGAATATTGGAGATGAGCAGAAGAGATTCTTAGCTTCTTGGCAACTATAAGATGGATCTCTAGTTTGGTGGGAATCTATTACACAGAATGAGTCAGAAGATGATTTCTCATGGGAATGATTCAAAGAAGTTCTGAAGGAACAGTATATGCCAGAAGCTGGAAAATCCCGTCTTTACCGAAATTTATGGATTTCAAACAAGACCAGGAGATGTCATTTAAGGAGTATGCTAACAAGTTTAACGAATTATCTCGTTTTGGGCCTGAATTGATAGATACGTCCCTAAAAAAGAATGAAAAGTTTGTTTCTGGAATAAAGAAGCAATACCATGTCAGAATGACTGGGCATGTGAAAGAACCATTTGTAGACTTAATAGACATGGGATAAAGATATGAAGCTTTGGATAAGATAGATCCACCCGTAGTACAAGAAGGCAACAATAACTGAAAAAGGAGGAAGTTCAATGGCAAGAAACCATGCCACGAAAAACTCAAAGGAGGATCTCAAGAGAACCGCTTTAAAGGCATCACTTGTAACAATTGTAAGAAGAAAGGCCATATTGCTAAGAATTGATGGGGTCCCAAAGCTCAGAGTGTTGCCTCACCTATAGTTCAGAATTATCTCTGCTATAATTGTCATAAACCAGGTCACCTGATTATGGATTGTCCCCTAATGAAGAAAGGAGAATAAGCCAGAGTTTATGCTATCAAGGATGAGCCTTCAACCTCCCAAGATGTGAAGGGCAAAGGAGTGTTGGAAGGTAATATTTTTATCAAAGATGTTTTAGTTAGAGTATTATTTGATACAGGAGCTTCTCATAGTTTTATTTTTAAAACAACTGTAGAAGAATTAGAACTTGAACCTAAAATTATTGACGACCTTATCTATGTGACGAATCCTATAGGAGGTTCCACTAATCTTTGTATGCATTGTGACGACCCTATCTGTGTGACGACCCTATCTTCTCCATCACTTTCCTTTTGATCTTTTTGTCTTGGATTTTATTGATTCGAAATTTTACTTGCTATGGATTGGTTAACTAAAAATGAAGCTATTCTAGATTGTTTGAAAAGAACAATTACAGTGAAAAAATATATAGGGAAAATCATAGAAATACTTTGTGAACGTCCTAGTCTAAGAAGGGATAGTTTTCTTTATGCTTTAGATACATCCCAAACAGGATTAGAAATAATACCCGTTGTTAAAGAATTTGCAGATGTCTTTGAGGAAGTAAAAAGTTTACCCCCACATCGAGAAATCGAATTCCATATCGACTTAGTTCCTGGTGCGATGCCAATTAAACAACGAGATAGAAGGATGGCTCTAAAAGAAAGGGATGAGTTGAATAACCAAACCCAAGAGTTATTAAAGAAGGGATTAATAAGACCTTGTTGTTCAAGTTGGGGATCGGTAGTAGTTTTTGTTGCTAAGTCAGATAGATCTTTGAGATTGTGTGTATACTATCGAGATCTAAATAAGCAAACAATTAAGAACAGGTATCCCTTACCCAGAATAGATGACTTGTTTGACCAGTTATAAAAAGACAGTGCGGATCGTGCTATATGGAATTACACCATACTAGTGCAGGAATAAACTAAGATACTATAGCAATGTGAATAAGTAAAATAAAACAAGCACACCAGGAATTTTTATAATGGTTCGAACTTCCCGTTCTACGTCCAGTCTCAGTCTCCTTTTGGAATCTCAACTAACTATAACCCTCACTTAACCTAGAGGAATAGGTTTACAACACCTGAGCAATGTAATAGGATTTTGCACCTCAGCAATAAAAGAGGACTTCACTTTGCCTGAGCAGCAGAATGGGTCTTTTAAAAATAAAGTTTCTTGACTCTATGTGTTCTTTAATAACACGAATTTGTCAATTATAGTACACCCTTCCTATATCTTCTCCTTTATGATATATATATATATATATATATATATATATATATATATATATATATATGTATATGTATATGTGAAGAATAAGGAAGTAATAGAATGAATTTGTATGAAATTGAATGCACAAGAGTATTAGAATAATATGAGAGTAGAGTAAGAATAGATTGAATTAAGGTATGGAAACATTATTCTAATGTGTTTATATAGATTATAAATAGGTGCATATGTTCGTGAAGAGTTATCATGAAGAGATATAGTCATATCTATTAAAATGAAGAATGCATCTCTTCACGAATGGAAGTGCCTATTGAAAATATAGCTGTTATAGATATTCAGACTTCTAAATTGAATAATTCAAACTTCTGAAATTGCACGAGTTCAAAACAGAGAGGAAATAAGCTAAAAATAACCGTTTTCAGACTTCTGAAATTAACAAGTCGGACTTCCGAAATTGCACGAGCTCGAACCAAAAAGGAAATAGGCTAAAAATAACCAATTTCAGACTTCTGAAATTAACAAGTTAGACTTCTGAAATTGTTCTAAACAATATTCATTTTTCCAGATTCAGATGTCTGATTTGGTACATTCAGACGTCTAAATGTAATTAAAAATGAGAATACGAAATGATTATTAGTGAATGCTAATGAAATGAAGAAAGTGTCGAAATATATATCATATATGAGAGATTTTAACATGAGTAAACTCTAGACACAGACTCGATACATATTAATATAAGATTTGAAGCTTATTTGAATCCGATCTTGATTAATTCCTACAAAACCAAGTTAGTATATAATAATGACTTGTATAGTTGTCATAGTCAAAATATCGTAATTACGAAATATCGTAAATACGAAGTTTCAACATTCTTCCCCTTTTTGACGATGACAACTATACAAGTATATACACAATATGAACATATATAAACAAGAAATAGAATTATATGTACTCCCCCTTACTATAAGCTCCCCCTGTCGATGGTAGTATTTAAACTCCTTCTCCCCCTTTGACATCGACAAAATGGAAACATAATATATATGAAATACTCACATATCATATGAATGACAGTAAACAAGAATAGCATAGATAATGTAGAATAGTTAACATACTACACTATTCCAAAAGAGACATAGAAGTTTAATTTTACAAACCAACATAACAAGGATGAGATCACCACATAAATACATACACAACAAAAAATAAAAGAATAACATTGGTACCCACTTTTTTGATAGGGTCCTAAAAGTTAGGTCTTAGGAAACCAAACCCAAAAGGGTTCAGTATTCCCTTTGGATAAATAATTTTAACTCTTATGAACATTTTCCGAAAAGGATTTTATACATTTATTCCTAATCAAACTGTTGTTTGTTTTAGGAACCCATATTTTTATGTTTTTTTTAATTTTGATTCCTTTTTGATTGAACTATGGTAGACTTGGATTCAGAAATACTTCTCCTATTTTGTTTATTTTTAGGCGGAGCTACTAATTTCTTAGAATAACCTAGTCCTTTATTATTTAAAACAGATTGGGAATTCTCAATAATCTTAGATAGGTTCTCTCTGCCTTTATTGAAGTTAGTCACATTTTTACTAATGCTTTCTAACTTTGTTTTGAGGCTAGTATTGTCTAGTTCAATCATTTTGATCTTGGTTTTTAGCTCATGATTTTCATAGATGAGAGTATCATTTTATTCCTTTTGAGTTTCAATTTCTTAACTCAATAAGGTAAGTTGAGAGTTATCATCAGAAAAAGTATCTTAAAGTTTTCCAAGTTCTTCTTCTAATATCTGCTTTTCATCATTAAGCATATCTCTCTCGAATTCTGCTTTTCTCTGATTTTCTAGAGCCTCTTTATATTTTTTTTTGAGACTTTTTAAAGTATCTAATAATTCAGAATTTATTTCAATCATGTCATCAAAAGTAAGATCATTTACCTCATTCTCTGTAGCCATGAAACAAACATTTGCTCGATTATTTTCATTGTCACTACTGCTTTCTGAAGAAGAAGAATCTGATTCATCCCATGTTACTGAAAATTCTTTTCTTTTGAACTTGTCCTTTCGGTTCTTATTGTGATATGTTTTCTCCTGTTCTGGACAGTCTTTTTGTATGTTCCCCTTCTTGTGGCAGGTAAAGCATTCTAGTATTGATGAAGATGGCTTATTTGAATTATTGTTGAAGTTTCTTTTCTCGTTGTTTCGATTTCCTTTTCTGTACTTCGAAAACTTTTTAAAGTTTTTAGCAATGAATGCTAAGTCTTCTTCATCTGAATCTGATTCTTCTTTTTTGCATGAAATGTCATAATCGTTTTGTCTTGCGCTTGTACACTTTTAGCCTGCAAATTCACTTCGTATGACATTATATTTCCTATTAACTCTTCTGGCTTTATAATAGAAAGATCATTTGCTTCTTCAACGGCTAAGACCTTTCTTTCCCATTCATCTGTTAAAGAGTTTAGGATTTTTGATGCAATATCAAAACCAGTAAATTTTTCTCTTAGTCCCAATAGAGAGTGATAAATATATTGAAATCTAGAGTACATATCATTAATAGACTCATCCTGTTTCATTCTAAAATTTTGAAATTGACTTTTCAACATAGAAATTTTGCTTTGTTTAACCTTGTTAGTACCTTCATGTGTAACTTTTAGTGTTCTCCATATTTGATAAGCAGTTGCACACATACTAACTCGATTAAATTCATTCTTGTCTAAGAAACAAAATAACATATTCATAGCTTTGGCATTTGCAGTAGCATCTAATTTTTCTATGTTTGACCATGAAGAGTATTCTGTTGTAGGAATGTTATACTCAGTTTGAGTGATATTCCATGAATCAAAACCATTTGCTTGCATATAAATACGCATTTGAGTTGCCAATAGTTGTAATTCATGCCATTGAATAGTGGAGGTCGTGTAGTAGATTGACCTTCTATAAAACTGGTGTTAGTGACAATGTTAGTGCTGGTATTGTTTTTCATATTAACAAAATATCAAATAACTTTGTAACGGTTATTAGATGCCTTGCTCTGATACCAAATGAAAAGACGGTGCGGATCGTGCTATATGGAATTATACCATACTAGTGCGGGAATAAATTAAGATACTATAGCAATGTGAATAAGTACAATAAAACAAGCACACCAGGAATTTTTATACTGGTTCGTACTTCCCGTTCTACGTCTGGTCCCAGACTCCTTCTGGAATTTCAACCAATCATAACTCTCACTTAACCCGGAGGAATAGGTTTACAACACCTGAGCAACGGAACATGATTTTACGCCTCAGTAGCAGAAGATGACTTCACTTTGCCTGAGCAGCAGAACAGGTCTTTTACAAATAAAGTTTCTTGACTCTATGTGTTCTTTAATAACACGAATTTGTCAATTATAGTACACCATTCCTATAATCTTCTCCTTTATGATATATATATATATATATATATATATGTATGTATGTATGTATGTATGTATGTGTATATATATATATATGTATACGTGAAGAATAAGGAAGTAATAGAATGAATTTGTATGAAATTGAGTGCACAAGAGTAACAGAATCAAAGAATATGAGAGTAGAGTAAGAATAGATTGAATTAAGTTATGGAAACATGATTCTAATTTGTTTATATTGATTATATATAGGTGCATATGTTCGTGAAGAGTTATCGTGAAGAGGTATGGTTATATCTATTGAAATGAAGAACGCATCTCTTCACGAATGGAAGTGCCTATTGAAAATATAGCCATTATAGATATACAGACTTCTGAATTGAATAATTCAGACTTTTGAAATTGCACGAGTTCAAAACAGAAAGGAAATAGGCTAAAAATAACCACTTTCAAACTTCTGAAATTAACAAGTCAGACTTTTGAAATTGCACGAGCTCGAACCAGAAAGGAAATAGGCTAAAAATAACCATTTTTAGACTTCTAAAATTAACAAGTCAGACTTCTAAAATTGTTCTAAACAATATTCATTTTTTCAGATTCAGACGTTTGATTTGGTACATTCAGACGTCTGAATGTAACTAAAAATGAGAATATGAAATGATTATTAGTGTATGCTAATGAAATCAAGAACGTGTCGACATATATAACATATAGGAGAGATTTTAACATGAGTAAACTCTAGACACAAACTCGATACATTCTTATATAAGATTTGAAGCTTATTTGAATTCGATCTTGATTAATTCCTACAAAAACACGTTAGTATATAATAATGACTTGTATAGTTGTCATAGTCAAAATATCGTAATTACGAAATATCGTAAATACGAAGTTTCAACAAGTTACACGGAGCTCGATTTTTCTCTAAAACGGACCTAGCTACAGGATTCCATCGGTTAAGGATCGTAGAAGATTGCATCCATCTAACTGCATTCAAAGGTCCGAACATTTTTTATGAGTGGTTGGTTATGCCTTTTGGGATGAATATTGCGCCCGCTTATTTTGTTGACCTTATGAGTAGAGTGTTTAGAGATGTGCTAAACAAATTCGTTTTAGTCTTTGTCGATAATATCCTTATCTACTCAAAGACAGAAGAAGAACATGCAAGGCATTTAGAAGCTATGTTGGAGATATTGAGAAATAACGTGCTTAAAGCCAAATTCTCAAAGTGCCATTTTTGGGAGAATGAAGTAAGATTTCTTGGACATATAATATCAAGGGATGGAATTTCAGTAGATCCAGGGAAAGTTGCAGCTATTCAAAATTGGAAGCAGCCACAAACTCCTAAAGAGATCCGTAGCTTCTTAGGTTTGACAGGATATTATAGAAGATTCGTTCAAGACTTCTCTAAGATTTCCTATCACCTAAAAAAGTTTACAACGAAGGATGCTAAATTTATCTGGACTTCTAAGTGTGAAGAAGCATTCCAAGAACTAAAGAAGAGATTGATAACCGCTCCAGTTTTAGCAATTATAAATGGAAACAGTGGATTGATCGTTTATACAGATGCTTGTGGAGAAGGAGTTGGTGCAGTTTTAATGCAAGATGGGAAGGTGATTGCTTAAGCAAGTAGACAGCTGAAGGCGCATGAGAAGAATTACGCAACACACGACTTAGAATTATTAGCCGTTAAGTTCGCTCTAAAGATATGGAGACATTATTTGCTGGGTAAGAATCATTCATAGTTTATTTCGATACAACTTTGAATTGACCTTAGTAAATAATATTCGATCTTTTAGGTGAAAAATTCGAACTCTTCATGGACCACAAATCATTGAAGTGTCTTTTCACCTAGAAGGATTTAAACATTAGACAATAACACTTGCTAGAATTTCTTGCATCATATGACCTAGATTTTCTATATACACCCGGGAAATCCAATGTAGTAGTTGATGCATTGAGTAGGAAGTTAGCTACTATTTCTTATTTGGTAGTTACTCTAACTCTCCTAGAAAAGATCGCCAACAAACAAAAGAAGGATTTATTTCTCAAGGAGATTGTTAGGAATATACATCAAGGATATAATTCAAGCTTTAAAATAGATAACCTTGGAGTATTGCGGTTAAATGGAAGAATTTGTGTTCCAGATGTTGAAAATCTTAAGCAAGAAGTACTAGTTGAATGCCCCACAATCAAACTTAGCATTCATCCGAGAATTCATAAGATGTACAAGAACATGAAGCATACATTTTGGTGGAAAAGTATAAAGAGAGACATATCTATCTATGTTAGCCACTGTGAAAATTGCCAAAGAATCAAAAGTGACCAATAGAAGACGTCATGATTACTTCAACCTTTGGAGATTCTTAGAAGTGGGATCAAATATCCATGGATTTCATTGATGGCTTACCCCGAACAAGGAAAGGAAATGAAGGCATTTGGGTTATCATAGACCAATTAACCAAAAGTGCACACTTTATTCCAGTTAAGCCAGCAAGAACTGCATCAAGCCTTGCGGATATATACATGAAGGAGATAGTCTGATTTCATGGAGTACCGAGCAGTATAGTAAGCGATTGTGATCCAATCTTCACTACAGACAGCTTTAAAACCAAGCTGAGTATAAGCACTACACATTACCCCCCAAACTGATGGACAGACGGAAAGAGTCAACCATGTTTTGAAAGATCTTTTAAGAGCATATATCTTAGACCTTGGATGCTCGTGGGAGAATCATTTACATTTAGTAGAATTCTCCTATAATAATAGTTATCAAGCTAGTATCGGCATGGCACCGTATGAAGCTTTGTATGGTCGTCTATGTAAATCGCCAGCATGTTGGATAGACACCAGAGATCGGTTAGTGCTTGGCCCAAAAATGTTACGAGAAGCTTTAGAGAAAGTTGATATGATTAGAAAGAGGCTAAAAGAAGCCTAAAGCAGAAAGAAGAGTTATGCAGGCCGAAGGCGTAGAAACCTGAAATTTTCAATTGGAGATTTGGTCTTTTTGAAAGTCTCTCCAATGAGAGGAGTAGTAAAATTTGAAAAAGCTGGAAAGTTAGTGCCTCGATATATTGGACCTTTTTCCATTATCAAACGAATCGGCCCACTAGCTATCGAGTGCAATTGCCTGAAAGATTGTTTGGTGTACACAATGTTTTTCACATATCACATTTACGGAAGCATGTATATGACCCAGAAGAAATCATAGAAACAGCTGCATAGGATGACTTGGAGATAGAACCAAACTTAGTGGTTATTAGAAGGACCGATCGAATCATGGATCAAGATGAAAAACGATTAAAAAGGAAGGTAGTACGATTGGTCAAAGTTCAATGGAGCGGGGATGCTGATGATTGCACATGAGAAACAGAAGATAGAATGAGAAAAGCATATACCGAGTTTAGGATCAATGTATAGACTTTATTTATCGTTTGAGTGTACTCATCGCCTATGGTGTAATCACTTATTGTATATATTCTATCTTACTTGATATATATTTCCATTTGAGCTATTTTCTTCTTATCTAATTTCGAGGACGAAATCTTTTAAGTATGTGAGAATCTAACGACCCAGAATTTGACCACATAAAAATATAACATTTAAAGTGATTTTAAATATAAAATATAAAAGGTTTTATGATTCAAACAATATCATATAGGATTTGAAAATAGAAGTATAAATAAAAATAGTAACATTTACTTATATCAACAAAAGTGATAAAATCCTTATTTCAGAAAAGTAAGTTTAAATGGTTTAATAAATTATTTTAATTTATTTATGAGTGTTTATATTTTTAAATAATATTATACAAATTTATTTTTAAATTTGGTTTACATAAATAAATTGTTTAACTAAAACGTCAAAATATGACCGTAAAACATTTTGTCCAAAAATCAACGTTTTGCCGATTTAAAGTTGTCACAACGTTGTTGCACCTTTATGTACACAATTTATGAAATATGTTAACATATAAAGGTAGTTAACAATTAACTAAACATGGTTACTTTTAATAGTCACACTTAGAAAATTATAAAAAGTAATTAGCAAAAGTAAACTAAAAAAGACAAAACACATGTCACATCACATGTAACATAAAGTAAAGTAATGTGACATAAAGTAAAGTAACCATTCTTATACTTTACTTAACTTTTAAGTGTTTGAATTTTAAAAGTATGATGTAACGTGGATGGTAAGTGTTGAATTAAATAAGTTTAATTAATTCTTAAGGAAGATTATTTAAGCAAAAACACAAATCTATATTCTAATCTCAAATATTTTCTATAAATATCCATCCTCTTCTTCTTTACTTTTACACTATTTCTTCACTACTTTCTTAAACTCTCTTACATCCATTAATGGTTATTCATCTTAACAAAGTTATGCCAAAATATTCCAAAAAATAAAACAAAGAAAAATATCAACAAAACTCTGTCTGAACCACATCAAAACTCCTCCTTCCCCCTCTTATTGCTCAAGCCCCCTTCACCATCAAGCCAATCCCAAATCCTCCTTGGAACTCACGGCCCAAAGCTCCAAAGACCTCCACAAGTCAACCCACCTAGAAGCCTTAAAACAAGCATTCGTGAGCACCCGATTGAAGTTAGGAAAGTTATAATCACTTTAATATTAGTTCATTTGCAACTAAGGTAAGAACTCTAAATTGTTAAGTAGTAAATGTTTATATGATGTTTTACAAGTTATAAATGTTGTTTGGATGTTAGTAATGATGTTTGATAAGTGTTTGAAAAGGAAAGAAACCACCTTTAAGTCATTTGCAAAAGTTGGTAAGCAAATATGTAAATAAACAACAATCATGTGATATTGTAATAAAAAAGTTGTTAAATTGATTTGCAAGTTCATATGACATGTTAGGATATGTTACAATGGTTATAAATATTATTTTGGATGTTTATTAGTTGTGTATTGAATATATATGTTGAAACAAGTCACGGATTTACACGACATATAATCACATGGAAATTACTTTTCAAAAGAAATGAAATGCGATATGGAATCATTTATACTTTGAAAAATGTTTGCATATGCTTTAGAAATGATTTCTAAGTGTCTAAACTTGTCTCGATAAAGTTTGGATATGAATCTCAAAATACGCATAAATTTGACGCGTCGCGTAACGGTAGTTCGTGTTTTCGCATCAAAAATTCAAATGAACGTACGAAGTGGAATATAGTTCGGAATTCTTCGAAGTAAGAATTTTCCGAATCCTTATATCCATATCTTTCATATAGAGAAAGAAAATCAAGATTTCATCTTGTATATTTTGAAATATGGCAAAATCAATTTACAAGAAAAATCCAGTTTTTTCACCAAATGACCAAAGTTGAAAATTGATAAAATAATCGTTTTAAAAATATGAAATAAATTTTAAAAATCTTTTAAAATATTTTAAAAGTGATTTAAGTTGAAAAGATGGTTTTCTAAATGATATAAAAGTCGTTTTGAGGAATATGACTTTTAAAGCACTTTTTGTAACACTATTTACAACACTTTTTCGCAACACTTATTAACAACTTTTGAAATAAAGGTTGGAACTAAACAATTCTTATGTAAACATTTTTAAGTAAATGATAAAATATTTTAAAAAGAGATTTGAACAACTCAAAATTATTTCAAAGATGGCTAAACAAATAGTTAAGTGATTTAAGACGAGAAAATGAGTATGCGAAAACAACTAGTGCATTTGTCCCGCCTGTGAAATTTCAAAGTGCAAACAAGTTGTGTAACTAAAGTTAGGGATAGAGCAACCAGTGCCCTGAACTTACCTAGCCTTAGTGTTCTCTTTTAGGTGAGGGGTGAAACATATCGAAGGGAAAGCCCGGATACTCAACTTAGATTTTATTGAAATAATCTTCTTATACTCGTTATTAAAATCCAAAGAGGGAACTTGTCATATTCGTGGAATTTAAAAGGTGATCTCACCATTATTCCGCCCATAGCACTCGTTGAATGCGGAAGTTGATTTTGAATAAAAGTAGAACGATTTCTATGATCCTATTTTCTCAGAAATGCTTTTAAAAATGATCGAGAAATATTCAAAAAAAAATGTTTAAATGATTTCGTATTCACTAAAAAAATATTTTAAAAATATATATCTTTCGAAGATATTCTGGTAAAGAAAAATGAATGAATCGAAAAACAATCACCTAATTACATCATTTTTATAGATGATTGGATTTCGAAGGAAACAGGGTCGGATTTGGGTGATTCCTATCCGAAAATCACTTCAAACCAATTTACGTTTTCAAAGATTGAAGATGTTCGAAGACGGAGATACTGAAGCGAATAATGACGACGGACTACTTGTTGATTAATTGAGAATAAACTCCCGATTCACTATATTGTAGCAGTGGTCACTTTGTTATTAAAAATCTCAAAACCACAAGGACTTCTCGCTTGGTAATGGCCGAAGAAAGTACCTTCGATTTCGTTCAGTCGCAGAACGAACTTGTATGGATGAATATCTGACCTTGCATTATAAATCACAATGAGTGGTCTCTATAGATGTATATCAGTCGGTGGTGGAGAAGACACCTTCTCTTAGCTTAACACCCTTTCCCGAGATATACGAGCTCAGGAAGTTATACGTTTATAGAAATCAGTTGTGTGAATGTGGAATGATAATGTGGCATTCAAAGTGAAAGAAGATGTGTCATGTGAAAAGGTAATCGTAGTCTCAAGCCCCATCAACCGAAAATGACCAAAACAGGGTTAGATGCAGCAAGGCTAAGTGGGTCATTCCCAATTAGGGTATGATCATTCCCTTCTAGATATATTTCTTCCCGCTATGATGTTTGAGATGTAAATTAATACGGATGTATGCGAAGAAAGCTCTCAGATAGAGGTCGGTAAAGACTGGGGGATGACATATTCGGTACTACCTTGTTAAAGAGGTAAGATGGTCTTATGTTGGTAGAGGGCAGATGTTCTATGCCTCGGGACATTCATCTAGAGGTGTACCCATCGGAATGTAGTCCCTTCACCTGATCATTTGTATGGAAATTCATTTTCCAATAAGAACTTGTGGTTTTGTTTGTATTGGCGTAACAAATAGCCCTGAAATGCTATATGGATAACCATTTCGGCTAAGATTAATAAGTTTATCTGCAAATATTTTCAAAGAAAGTCATTAAAAATAATATCCTCAAATTTTACGTAATAAATTTTTTTGGTTATCATAAGGTAAAAACTCGTTTCCTGTTTATGTATGGCGTGGGCTTATGAGATACCCTTTTGTTTTCAAGACATCGTAATTTGAGTTCTCATACCAGTCTCATGATTGATCCGGAGTTTGTTTTTCCCTTTAAACTTTGTGTGTCCTATTTTTTCGGTAATCGTGTAGTCAGGATATTTTAAGAGCATTTTGGAGCATGTTGGGGAGCATTTTGAAGAAGCCTTTTGGAGCTATGAAGCTGAAGTACCTTATGTAGATATCTACCCATTTTCCGTTGTGTCATGTTGTATGTATTTTCCAGCATATGTATGGATATGCAGTTATAACCATCCCGTTGGATTTGTATTTGACTCCGATCATTTATGTATAATTAAAATGTTGAATGTGATGTGAGATTCCATTATTGTGTTATCTTCTATCTTTATTTTCTTTTACACCCCTGATAATCTGCCTCTCTGCCACTTGGATTTACGGCATGTGAATACCGTTGGTGTATTAGTATTGATTTCTAAGGGTTGAGGAGACGGGTCGTCACAATAACCAAGAATAGTAGTACTGTAATCATATATATGGAGTCAATCCACATCCACTAATCCAGCCAAAAAGCCAAGTCTAATAGTACCCTTATTGTTACTAAAAATGTAGATCCAAAAAGGTATAATATAACAACACGGATAACCGAAGTGTGCATATCCTCGACGGCCATGTACTCTACTATATATCTCTGTAGACAAGGGAGAGTAATAGCACCTCCTCTAACCTCCTCATCGGCCAAAGCCGGTAAATAAGCTGAATATGACTCGAACTCCTCAAATGACTATTAAATGGACCAAGGAGACGTTCCGGTCGACCAACCTCCATGCCAGTGAACATATAAAAATCCAAAGGAGTCGGTCCTAGCTCAAGATTGGAGAAATGAAATGTGTGAGTGGTAGGCCGTCATCTCTCGGTGAGGGCCTCTACAAGGCGGAGATCTACATGTGCAAATTTAAGTAAATCTAGAATTTCACAAAAAGATGACGCGTGTAGTCTATCCAAAATCAGCTGTGGTAACTGATCAAAATACTCAGACATACACTTATACCAACTGCATCGCATCGCTACGTGACGAACCTAAATATATGATTATTTAATATTAAAATATACAAACAATTAACATTCATGTACACTTACACAGTTGTTCATCAAACAATAAAGAATTAAACGTATACCTATGGCGTCGCTATAGCTGTAGTAAGTTGATGCGAAACAGTGGGGAGCAAGTCGTGCAAAGATCGAAGAACGTCTATAGTCACGGTAGCATCAGGAGGGATATGAACATGACCGATGTTGGCATCTATCGCATATCGAACGGTTCGTCTACCTGTTTTTACCGAACGGGGAGACATTTCGATGCAAAGTGGATTAAAAAGAATTTAAAGGAGAGGATGAACGAAAGAGAAAATGAGGTTTGGGAAATTTTTGCGTCTCATATTGGCGCATGGGCTGGACGCCTCTTCAACAGGCGTCCAACCCAATTCCCTGTTGGGGATATTGGCCCTCCAACATTTCGGAGGGTGGAAAATCGTATTTCCACACTCCGAACGGTTGGAGATGCTCTAAGTGCTAAACCAAAACTATAAATCAAATAATTTTCGAGTTTCTACCGTTTTACATCAAATGAATTTTACCCACGTGTAAATTTGCCTTCTTCGAAAGTCAGCCAACTTGGATCTAATTATATTATTTTGCCGATATTAATCATCACTCTTTCTTTTGCAGTTTTAATGTTAACTTTTATTTTTGAATGACGAGATAATATGATATTTGGATCTCCTGCAGTCTAAATAATCTTAATATAGTAGCAACGCTTGGTTTTGAAGCTTATAAAATGTCTAAAATGATATTTGGATCTTCCAGTGTTCCGATAATTTTTTCAAATAACTCTTTAACACTTTTGATCATTTTGTATAAATGACGCAGTAAAATGAGCTTTGTTGACAAGTAGTTTGTATCACGAACCAGGAGGCTTTAGTTGTCATTTTATCTCTTTTCTTTGGTGCCAAATTATTAATTTGATCGTGAACAAACTTGGTAAAGTGCTGGGAAGTACAACGCGGATTCATACATGCAGATAAATAGGCACAACGAAGAAGTTGTAAAAAAAAATTAGTCTCAAGTACAACAAGTTTGCTTTTTAGTCTGAAGGACACTTTTTAGTGTAAACTGAAAATAATAGTTACAACTATCATTCTGTAATCTACACTAAAAGTGTCCTTCATCCTAAAAAATAAACTTCTTGTCCCTGAAACTAAATTTTTTTGCAACTTTTTCCTTATGCCTAAAAACACCATTCACATGAAAGAAGCAGATTTCTCTAATGGCATGAACTCCATGTCAATGCAAATGTAGAAAAGGAAACCTAGACTCAACAAGTAGTGAAATGCATTAAGAATTCATAAAGATCTAAAACCCATTACACAAGCATCATAGATTGTGCATCCAGGCCCGGCCGTAAGGGTAGGTGAGCAAGGCAGCCGCCTGGGACAACGGACGTGTAGGGGCAACGGCGAAGATGGTGGCGAATATGATTCTCTAGAAAAAGTTAAAATTAAATAATATATATGCATAGTTTGGATAATAATTGTGTTATATCTCAAGTGATTTGCACATTGCTTAATGTGACAAATGATCGGAGTTCAATTCCTACTGCATTAACTATTTTTGAATATCATTTTTTTTAAATCGGATAGGGCAACATTCTTGTTCGGACCGGTTCTGTGTGCATCCATACACCTATCGTTTTCATCTAATGCTTTAATGTGCCTCGTCCAAATGAAGACTAATCATAAAATGAAATGTTTGAATTTTATATAAAAAAAACTAACCATAGATCAGAGAATGTGATAACTCGAATATAATATACTAGTTCATTATTTCATTAAACATCAATTTTGAATTACATAAAAACCGAAAAGGCAAACAAATCAACTATAACTATTTTGGTCTATATTATAGTTATTGTATCATTTGAGGCACCCATGTGAAATTATGAAAGAAAGAAAAACAAAGAACCATAGAGCACGTGTGTTTCATTAAAAATCATGATGGATTATGCATAAATAAATATTATTGGATGGAAGAAGTTTCTCAATATTACAAAAATCAAAATGACAATATGAATTACATAACTTTTACAATTCGAACTAGGAAATTAGATTGATATTTTGACTAATACTAGCACTATAGCTGCAACGACTACAAATAATTAAGTAATCTACAAAATTTACAGTTAAAAGGACGGTATTTATATAGAGAATAAAAGCCAGCAATGCTACTGTAAAAGCTTACTACTGACATATGCATTGTATATTTCAGTAGAACACTAGAACACATCAATGTATATATTTATTTCATACAAGTCATATATTCAAATCTACATTTAAATTATACAACATAAAGTGCAAAAAATTTGAGAAACATACAATCTTCTTAGATCAATATTTCATTAAATATAAGATAAGGAGGCATCCTGTATGGATACACATAATAACTTAAGCATTTCAGTTCCTACAAGACGTTTTGGCACCCCATATGCCATCGTAGGATATACGAAGAGGAGCTATTTCTTAATCTAATTCATAATTGAATGGAAAAGAAATTCAACCCGCATTACAAAACCTTAATCACTCTATTTAATTCCTAGTGCAACATAAATATTAAAATTAGCAGTAGAATACCTTAGTAACCTCAAACTCGATTCACACGATTTGGAAACACCGAGAGCGATTCACGTGATTTGAGAACACCAAGAAATCCGAGAGCAATTCATGTTTAGGTCGGAGCGATTCACTTCAAATAGAGCGATGCAATTGATTGGCTAGGGTGCAACGATCCACTTTTTCGTACGGTGTAAGCTGACAATAAACTACACATGTCCAACCCAAACTGAACGGAAAAACGGATAGTTAGCGGAAAAGAAGAAGAAAGAAGACAACAAGAAACTAAATAAAACAGAATCTCAAAGCGAAACGAGTAATCTATAATAGATAACAAATCTTTACACAAAAATGAAACTGCAATACATGTATATACAAACATCAATCAGAGTGTACTAACCTATTTCAGCCCGGACAATTATAACAGCTTGTTCTCACAATTGCTCATAAATACAACAATTAATGCAACGGAAAAATAAACATGTACGTGAATACGTCTCCGGACCCAGCTTTCCTCTTGAAGCTCCAAACGTCCAACTAAACCTGAAAATATGCTCGGTCTGACTAGAGCATTATAGGAAAACAACGCCCGGGTCAGTCTGGTAAAACCGGCATGAGAACTAAAATCACAATTTTATATATTTATTTTAACTTGTAAAATCCTTTAAAACCAAAGGAAACTCGTAAGACCACACTGCACATAAACACGGACAGGTTTTTACCTTACGATAACCAGTGATTTATATCAAAAAATCCAGTGATATTATAATAATGTCTAAGGGAAAAAATAATAATAATCAAGTAGATGTGATGCTCGTGAGTGTACATCACAACAATACTAGATATATAATCGAAAACCGGTAGGGCACGTTCGCTAATTGTGTATGATTACTATGGAAGTGCCCTCGGTACTTCGAGGAACGGTCCTCCTGCACAAGGATCAAAGATATCCTTTCGAAGTAGCATACATCTCTAGTGATGTACCATTGGAAAAACATAGTTGGTCTCGCTAAGACCGAGTGCATCGCCCCATGCATGCATAACAATTGTAGGTAACGTCTAGGTGGAGCCGACTACACCCTATGCGTTTGTCAACCCACCTGGTCATGTCTTCTATCTCTGCTTTCAGTCATTCCCGTTGATGAGGATACATCTAGCATTCCAGCTCATGTACCACCATTAAAATAGATCATGAAATCTCACATGGATTACGATACCCCAATGGCTCTAAGAATCACAAATAGATTCTCATATCTCAATTTGATCTTGGAATCACACCTGGATTCCCCATACCCTAATGGATTTTGGAATCACACATGGATCCCAACATTTCAATATATCACAAAACTCCTCAATAGAACCGTATATGGTTTTCGGAGTGGTTACGGGTTCGAGTTATCTCTTACAAGTACACTCTTCCATTTCTCGGGTGCTTCACAAAACCAAACACCGATTTTTGGAATGCTCAATACCAGTTCTTTAGAAAATAATCAGACATTACATAAGAATGAGGATTAAGTTGGCGGATCTCCTTATCATTTGTCCTAGAAGAACAAAATGAGTCTATACGTACAGTATAGCACCCCCGATGGTAACCGTACCATATAATTCCCGTGTTTCTTCTAGATATTTCCAAAGTTAAAATCTTTTGGTGTTAAGTAGAGAATATTTCACTACTGCCAAACTTAAGAAGGATTACATATTTAGGCCAAGATTTGATAGTCGATTGTTTAACTATCGAATAAACAAACATTCAAAGCAAAGATTACATTTCCCACGGAAATCACTAAGCCTCTTAAATTTATCTTTCATCGATTTAAAATCACATTTAAAATACTTGGAAATCACTTCCATATACTTATCTTAACAGGATAAGTATATTCACAAACCCTTATATTTTCGATACTTAGAGAATATAACCATATATTTATTTCAATAGTATAAGTATATTCACAAACCATTTTGCTTCCAAAACTTTGAAAACTCTTAGAAATAGATATTGAAAAGCACCGTTCAATATCGACTCTGGATCGCAGCTTACACAATGGTTACGTCGCCATCCCAGTAAATCTATAGTAAACTATTGGCAATCCCCGCCCCTCGAATTATGCCATGAATATCAACCATCTCTTTCCAAATTTCTTTATCTTATAAATAAATATTTCCAAACCTATTTATAAAGCTCCTTTATAAATCTCCAATATATTTATAAATATTCTTTATAAATCTCAAAACTCCATTTATAAAACTTCTCCTTTTTAAATCCTTAAAACTCATTTATAAATTCTTTTATAAATGTCCAAAACCATTTATAAAACTCTTCCCATATTTTAACAGACCTTTTTAATAAACTCCTTTAAGTCAACAAGGTTCCCTTGGTAAACCATACATTAGTTAAAATAACTTAAAATAATAAGTTATTATTTAAACATCCTTCTATTCCATTCAATTCAAATCTCATTTAAAATAATAACTTTAAAATCTCATTAATAATATACATATTAAATTAATTTTAAACATTATTGGTGTATTAATAAGTTAACTTCAAAACAGTATTAAGATTATAATTAATTAACTTTAAGATGCTATTAAAACAATAATTATTATAATTAATTAACTTTAAGATGCTATTAAAACAATAATTAATTAACTTTAAACTAATATTAATATTTAAACTAATATTAATATGATAATTAATTATCATATAAATATAATTAACTAACTTAAACCAATATAATTAAATAACTTTAACTAAAGACTAAAGCATAGTTAAATCACTTTATATAAATAATTAAAATATAATTAACTTAAATCGTATTAAAAAACAATTATTAATTATCCTTAAAATGTTTTTTTTTTTGGCATGGCCGACGGTTTTATAGTGGACCGACCACTTTTATTACGAACGTAATAAGGTTGAAGTACAGGAGTAAGGTAAAGACACCTTAGCTACTATGAATGAGAAATAAAATAATACAGCACAGGAGCATGACAGACATGTCACTACTACTAGAAATATATATCAAGGCTAGTTCTCCTCCGCAGAGGAAGAATCACCATCTCCCTTGCCCACCACGGAAGATCCACCCCCAAGAAGACCAAAAAAGGGGCGAAACAGAACAGCAAGAGAGGGATCATAACAGTCAGTGTCAGAAGAGTAAACATAAGATCTGTCCCAGGCAGAATCAGCTAGAAGAGTGGCATTAATCTCAGCAAACTTACCATCGATGTCAAGAACCAAGGAGTCACCAGAAATACAATAATAAAGGCAACGCAGATCCAATAAATCATCAGATATATATCTAAAATAGGTGTCATCCACAGGGTTGAATCTCATATCAGAACGAAGGTCAACCCAACTATGTTCAGACTCAGCCCAAACAACGTGCGGCAGAGAGAAATCAGGAATAGCAGGAAGAACTGAAGGAACATCACCAGGATCTGGGGAAGCAGGACTCACTAAGGAAAGTGATGGTCCAGAGGCAGTAGCAACCGAAGAGGCTTTGGGAACCCATTTTCTAAGCGGAGGCCGAGGCAGAGGGATCTTAGGAGCAGCATATGGATCAACAGAGCGCACGCAGGCAGAGGCAATATGACCAAAAGAATGACAGGTGGAACAAATATCAGGGACCCATCCATAACGAACACGAACATCCACCACGTGACCAACAGCTAGCTGGACAGGAATAGAGGTAGGAAGAGGCTTGTCGGGAGATATCTCAATCAGGGCCTTGGCGTAAACAAGCCTATCACGCGCAACAGTATTAGAGTCAAAACACTTCAATTTACCAATATTGCACGCAAGCCAATTCAAGCCAAGCAACGGTTGTAAAGCAGATGGAATTTGGGAGAAATAAACCCATACAGGGATAGAAAATACTTGATCACGAACAGAAGCTACCGTCGGAGACCAGGGGGTGATAATAAAAGGCTGTCCGTCAAAGAAGGAAGGCTCAGACTCAAGAACCCGACAACGTTCCTCCGCGGAGGAGAACAATAGGTAGTACAAGGAATCAACCATCTTAACTTTAAGCCCACCCTGTAGTCTCCAAGCCCTACGACAAACAGCTGCTGCATCATGTAGACGATGATTAGGATCCAAAAAGAATCCAACCACATATCCAGACCAAAAGTCCAGACCGGCTTGCATAACACAGGGGGGAGGGATCATTACTCCATTTTCTTCAACGATGTCAAACTCAACTGGTTCATAAACACCCGCATTACATGGCATGGATTTAAAAAGCGAAGACCATGTTTTGGGTATAGCCGGGCAAGGAGCAGCAGGCCGACATCCAACAACAACAGAAGAGACATCAGGTTTGGGGCATTGTGCATTAACGGGAGAGGAAACTGTGTGCATGATATCTTTGTTCGCA
The DNA here is from genome assembly GCA_030765085.1 of Allium cepa. Taxonomy (NCBI): domain Eukaryota; kingdom Viridiplantae; phylum Streptophyta; class Magnoliopsida; order Asparagales; family Amaryllidaceae; genus Allium; species Allium cepa. The sequence continues at coordinate 613,775,673 of CM060942.1, read as the reverse complement.
GGAACATCAACAACATTGACAATAGACTGCAACGAGCCACTAGCATTACCAGCTTTGGGACAGGCAAGGGAAGGACCTGGACACACTAAAACTGATGGTAGAACAGGAGTTGCATCACACATTAGGGGGGCCGAACTTTTCACACTGATTATAGTTCCAGTTCCCACAGAAGCATTGTAACAAACACATGGCTTGCTACAATCAACTGCAGCATTATAACAAACACTTGAAGTGCATCTGACTGGCACAACAGAGTCCACCTTGCCATTGTCAAAACCTTCCAGACCATGTAAATCACTGTCCCTAACTAAAGCACCCAAGACTTGTTCACCCAAAACGCAACCGGAGAAAACGTCGTTACTTACAATGGAACCAGACTTAGGTAGGGAGAGAGGCGCACCAGAAAAAAACGACGTCGAAGCCACAACAGTTGAACAGGAAGCATCAGCTGTAGCTTCGTTCGGAGCAGGGCGAGAAAATGGAACAGAGGGAGACCGATCAGAAGCACGAAGAGGGGGGAAATCTTGGGGCGAGCGAAGGTCAGGAAGAACGCTGTCATCAGCAGCCATACTCCTAAAACGTCGGCCAGAACGAGTAGAAGAGGGGGAGGGGATACGTTTGGAAGGAGGAGGAGAAGGGGACATGAATTGGGAAGGGGGAACAGATAGGAGAAAGCATTCACGGAGTTGTATGAGAAAGCGCAAGAGACGGAAATCACCTGGCAGCCATTAAAATTATGCGTTATATTATGGAATGATGCGTTATATTATTGATAAATAACTATTACTTTTTAAAAATCTTATTAGTAAACAAAAATTATTCTTAAATAACTTTCAAATAATTTTTAACTTTTAAAATTGAAGGAGGCCTAACGATTTCCATGGTACTTAAATAAGTTACCGTATTATTTAATTTACTTTCAATGTAAATAACAGATATTTACATAATCCACAACTATGTAAATAAATGCAACACCTAACCACCATTGGTTAGTATATCACTTATTCAAAGTGGCATACCAGTTTACGATATATACAATCAAATGTCATAATCTATAACGGAAATTTATTCTGCTAATTAAAAGTCAAATTAACTTTAATTAGCGGAACAGTGTTTTATTTTGCTAACAGATGTCCAATTACCATATTAAATCCAACTTAGCTCAATAGTACCTTATTTAGCCAAATAAGCATCAATCATTAAGGTATATAAATTAAAACGACGTTACTATTAAAATAACATGATTTAAAACCTGTTCGTTTCTATATATCATAAATTTATACTTGTCCAAAGCTATTAATAAGTTATACTATAACGTTGTACTCGTTCATACGAACCTAACACAAAAATCCGAGAGTTAGACGGATTTAATTAATACGAACGAGATATGAATTTTCAAATCTAACATGTTTAATATATATATATATATATATATATATATATATATATATAATTAAAAATAAAACAATTAATATTTACTCACTCAGGTTGCATAACTGGCTGAGCCCACTGGTCCTCACCCAAACCCGTGCACGGGAAAGCAACGCCTACCCCCGATTCTTGCAATTGAACGCAATGACAAGATCTATATTGCAAAATCATGTTATATAAACAGTAACACACAAAGCTTCCTTCGCATGCTCTCCCTTGCAGTGAAGCCCCCGCCTCCACCTCCACGTTTCCAGCAGAACACATCTTCATGTATGCCTCTCACACCCTACTTCATTTTCTATAGAAAAGTAAAAAGAAAGGAAGAAGGGGAAAAATGGGAGAAAGGAAACGTGAAATATGTAAATGTCCAAACTTGCTCGCGTTTGGTTCATTTATAACCAAAAGTACCAGAGAGAGAAAAAACAACAAAATGACTGTGTGTGAGAGGCATACATTTACATATTTCACGGCAACAAACACGGCAACAAACGAGCAAGGGAACAAACAAGGACGTATATGTTGTATATTTAATGTGTTTTGGAAAGTTAGTTTTAGGGTACCCCGCTACACCATATCCCGTTCGCGTATGAGATGCGAACGACAGAAATAAAAATACAATCACGCTCAGCAACGTGAGACGATCATAAAACAATAATAAAATTGATAAGTTATCCTATTTTGTGAAGTTTTCAAAGTACCGACGTTTGCCGCAAAAAGCGTCGGACGAAAATTTATTTATTTTTCAAATCAAAAATTATGGAAAAATTCTAAAAAATTAAACTAAAAATACGTCATTGGAAATCAAGTCTCAATTTAAAACAAATAATTTATCATAATTTAATTCAAATTCGAATATTTAAATAAATTAAATATTCAATTTAAAATCCTAATATACGGGTTGTTACACTCTCCCTTCAGAAAGAGTTTTGTCCCCGAAATTGCAGCACAAGAACACTCAATACTATTCATAAGTCTGCATGATGTTCATAAATCAGTTAGATACAGAATCTGATTTGATCACCGCTCAAATACATGACTCCACTTTCAAAACAGTATAATTCACCTGATTTACTAGTACGGGCCCTGATCAGGCACCTTGATTAGAAACCTCTGCTCTCCTTACATAGCCATAAACTATGATAGAAATCTTTTAATTCCATATCAAGAACCTTCATCAAGTGCTCGACATAAAAAATCAAGTAATAGATCCTTATATAGAAGGGTGTAAAATGCCTCAAAGCCTTTTACTCGATATTAAATCAAAACTATATGGAAAGAGAAACGATCTATGTCCATCTTCGCACATATTTAATTGATTATCCCAATGCCAATTCTATTACCACTAAATTATTTATGAAAACATTTTCATAGAACATAGCTTAAATTTTAAAACTGGTATACCACCCTATTACATCCTGAGGGTATATAACATTATCAGATTCAGACTTTATTTTGAATTCACTTAAGAATTTTAAACACCCGGGTTTTTATTCAAAACACTTTTTTTTGAAATGATACCATATATTTTTGGAAACTTAAGGGGCAAATACTTGGATATTTATTTTCAAAAACTTTTGAAATGACATTATATATATTTTAATCCATAAAAAATATGTATATATATATAACCTGAGTAACCCCAAAAGTATACCAAGGAACTGCGTACTACCAAACAGTATGATACATCCCTTACTATAAGGATAATACTCACGAGAAATGTTTACCATCCGAACGTATCTCTTACCTATTTTTAGTTATTTTCGAGCCACTCGAACTAGTTAATTTAAAACTACTTCCTTTCTTTCAAACCCATTTTGAAATATTTCCAGCAAAATATTCCAACAAAATATCCAATTCCAATTTGCTTTAGATTCGCTCGAATTCGAACCCATTCCTATCATACAGTGACAAAGAGACTAATTTACTAAGTGCACAATACCGTTCGCTTAAGCAAACATCTGATCTTCACTTAGAATATTATTCTAATCATCACAAAACAAATCAGGACGTGTTTCCCAAACCAATCCAAAGGAATACCCATTCTTCTACAAAATTCCTTTTCAAAAATATTTATACTCAAATATATTCCTAAGCAAGCTATTTCCAAAATATTGATACACCAAAAACCCCTTTAAGATCCAAGACTATCTCAAACAAAATTATTATTTCCTTTCTCCATAATCATTTGAACTAATAATATACGCTTTTACTTTATAGTAAATCAAACCATACTTTTGGAATCAAATCAAAATTTATTTTATCTAAACAATTATATAGTGAGATCCCAATGGTAGCAATTGGCCACTTAGCAATGTTTTTATCCCAAAAATGCTTTCAATTACTATTATTAATCTGTAACCATGAAAACCATTTTGCCAAAATCATCGGGATTTAAACTCTCGAATTCCTTTTATTTATACATATATTAAAAAAAATGAAATTTATAAAATATCTCCTCTTAAAGGAAATCATTTCTCAAATATTCATTGCAAGCATATTCTAGCTTTCTTATATAAATCATTTTCCAAGTATTTACTTCAGCAATATATAAGTTTCTTTAATAAGCTTCTTTTGCAAAACCTCAATTTAAAATAACTAACTTTTTATTCGACACTTCCAAATATAATTTCAAAATATTCCAAATTCCTTTTAATAAAACAACATTTATTTAACTTAATCAAATCAATCCTTACATAAACCATTTCTAAAATATTTATTCTAAAATATTCAAATTTATTTTTAAGTAAACACCCTTAGAAATCAAATAACTCAACGTTATCAATAAAAGCCTTATTTCAAATTATGAAACTTAATTCACAAGGTATTCATTTCAATGTTTCCAAGTTCCCGTCTATCCAATTCATGTTTCAAAAAGGGATGTAGATAGATTAAGCGATAATAGTTAATGCTCGGAATTGGCGAGCATGACCGATCAAACCATATATGATAATGATGGAGTATTTTCACTCCTAACAACCAAGCACAACAAGAATAACTATATTAAATTATTGAAAATTATCCTTTTATATATAAAAAATATATTTCTAGGTAAAACTATTTCATTTACCCATTTTAAAACAATGATGTGTCGATTGGTCTTGTTCAAGTGTTTAGGAAATCCCTATCGATAACGTTGGCCAAACGAACCGATCAGTTCTTAAACCACTCAACAGATCAAATAACACAATATAAAATATTTTTATATTACCAACAAATACGTACTCTTATATACATACTATCAAACTTATCCTAGGGTCTCACTTACCCTATCTCAAATGAGTCAAACCCACCAAAGCCTAGGTGTTCGCTCAACCTAAGCTCTAATACCATGTGTAACGACCCACTTTTCCGTAAGTTTAAGCTGACAATAAACAACACATGTCCAACCCAAATTGGACGGGATAGCAGATAGTTAGGGAAAAGAAAGAAGACAAGAAGAAACTAAATAATACAGAATCTCACAGTGGAACGAATAATCTATAATAGATAACAAATCTTTACACAAAAATGAAACTGCAATACATGTATATACGGACATCGATCAGAGTATACTAACTTATTTTAGCCCGAAAAATTATAACAATATGTCCTCACAGTTGCAGATAAATACAACAATGAATGCAACGAAAAAAATAAACATGTACATGAATACGTCTCTAGGCCTTACCTTTCCTCCTGAAGCTCCATACGTCCAGCTAAACCTGGAAATATGCTCGGTCTAACCCGAGCATTATAAGAAAACAACTCTAGGTCAGTCTGGTAAAACCAGCGTGAGAACTCAAATCACAGGAAATTTTATTTGTTTTAACATTTAAAATCCTCTAAAATCAAAGGCATCTCGTAAGACCACGTCGCACATAAACACGGACGAGTTTTTATCTTACGATAACGAAAACCTTTATATCATAAAATCCAGTGATATTATAATAATGTTTAAGGGAAATAATAATAATAATCAAGTAGCTGTGATGCTCGTGAGTGTACTTCACACCAATACTAGATATATATTTGAAAACCGATAGGGCACGTTCGCTAATTTTTTAGGATTTCCACGGAGGCGCCCTCAGTAATTCCGGTCCTCCTGCACAAGGATCGGTGATTTCCTTCTAAAGTAGCATACATCCTTAGTGATGTACCATAGAAAAAGCATAGCTGGTCTAGCTAAGACCGAGTGAATCGCCTCATGCATGCATAACAACTGTAGGAAATGTCTAGGTGGAGCCGACTACACCCTATGGGTTTGCCAACCCTACTGGCCATGCCTCCTATCTCCGGTTTTAGTCATTCCCGCTGATGAGGCTACGTCCGGCATTGCAGCTCATGCACCACCACCAAAATAGATCATGTAATCCCACATGGATTGCAATACCCCAACGGGTCTCGGAATCACACATAGATTCCCATATCTCAATCTGATCTTGGAATCACACCCGGCTTCCCATACCTTAATAGGTTTCAGAATCACACATGAATCCCAACATCTCAATATATCACGAAACTCCTCTATAGAACCGTATATGTTTTTCTGAGTGGTTACGGGTTCGAGTCATCTCTTAATAGTACACTCTTCCATTTTTTGGGTACTCTACAAAACCAAATGCCGATTTTCGGAATGCTCAATTCCAGTTCTTTAGGAAATAATCAGACAATATATAAGAACGAAGATCACCCCTAACCGTTTCAGTGGACGGATCTCCTTATCATTTGTCTTAGAAAAATGCAACGAGTCTATATGTATAGTATAGCACCCCCGATGGTAACCGTACCATATAATCCTGTTGTTTCTCCTAGATATTTCCAGGGATAAAATCATTTGGTGTTAACTAGGGAATATTTCCCTACCACCAAAATTAAGAAGGATTACATATTAAGGTCAAGATTTGATAGTCAGTTATTTAACTATCAAATAAACAAACATTCAAAGCAAAGATTCCATTTCCCATGGAAATCACTAAGCCTCTTAAATTAATCTTTCATCGTTTTAAAATCACATTTAAAATACTTGGAAATCGCTTCTATATACTTGTCTCAACATGATAAGTATATTCACAAACCATCATATTTTCGATACTTAAAAAATATAACCATATACTTATTTCAATAGTATAAGTATATTCACAAACCATTTTGCTTCTAAAACTAAAAAACATGAAACTTTTAGAAATAGATATTGAAAAGCACCGTTCAATGTCGATTATGGATCGCAGCTTACACAATGGTTACGTCACTATCCCAGCGAATCTATAGTAAACTGTAGGCTATCCCCGCCCCTCGAATTACGCCATGAATATCAACCATCTCTTTCCAAATTTCTTTATCTTATAAATAAATATTTCCAAACCTATTTATAAAGCTCCTTTATAAATCTCCAATATATTTATAAACATTCTTTATAAATCTCAAAACTCCATTTATAAAACTTCTCATTTTTAAGTCCTTAAAACTCGTTTATAAATTCTTTTATAAATATCCAAAACCATTTATAAAACTCTTCCCATATTTTAACAGACATCTTTAATAAACTCCTTACGTCAACAAGGTTCCCTTGGTAAAACGTACATTATTTAAAATAACTTAAAATAATAAGTTATTATTTAAAAATCCTTCTATTCCACTCAATTCAAATCTCACTTAAAATAATAACATTAAAATCTCATTAATAATATATATATGAAATTAATTTTAAACACTATTTTGTATTAATAAATTAACTTCAAACAATATTAAGATTATAATTAACTAACTTTAAAATGTTATTAAAACAATAATTAATTAACATTAAACTAATTTTACTATGATAATTAGTTAACTTATAAATATAATTAAATAACTTAAAGCAATATAATTAAAAAAATTAACTAAAGACTAAAGTATAGTCAAATCACTTTATATAAATAATTAAAATATAATTAACTTATATTAATTATCCTTGAAACATTATTAATAAATAATTATTACTTTTAAAAAATATTATTACTGAATTAAAATTATTGTTAAAATAACTTTCAAACAATTTTTAACTTTTAAAATTGAAGGAGGCTTAATGATCTTCATGGTACTTAAATAAGCTACCATATTATTCAATTTACTTTCATTGTTAATAACAAATATTTACATAATCCACGACTAAATAAATCCAACATCTAACCATCGTTGGTTAATATATCACTTATTCAAAGTGGCCTACCAGTTTACGATGTATATAATCAAATGTCCCAATTTATAAAATAACAAAGCGAGGATTTATTATGCTAATTAAATGTTAAATTATTTTTAATTAGCGGAACGGTGTTTTATTGTGCTAACAGATGTCTAATTACCATATTAAATCTAGCTTAGATCAATAGTATTTTATTTGGCCAAATAAACATCAATCAGTAAGGTATGTAAATTTAAACGATGTTATTATTTAAAATAACGTGATTTAAAACCTGTACTTTTCCATATATCATAAATTTATACTTGACCAAAGCTATAATAAGTTACACTATAACGTTGTACTCGTCCATACGAACCCAACGCAAAAATCGACGGGTTAAACGGATTTAATACGAACGAGATATGAATTTTCAAATCTAACATGTTTAATATACATACATACATATATATAAGTAAAAATAAAACAATTAATATTTACTCACTCGGGTTGCATAACGGGCCGATTCCACTGGTTCTCACCCAAACCCATGCACAAGAAAGCAACACCCTCTCCCCTTCGATTCTTGCAATTGAACATAATGACAAGGTTTATATTGCAAAATCATGTTATATAAACAGTAATGCACCAAGCTTCCTTCGCATGCACTCCCATGTAGTGAAGTCCCCGCCTCCACCTCCACGTTTCCAGCAGAACACATCTTCATGTGTGCCTCTGACGCCTATAAAGGATTTCTAAAAAATAATGTATTTGATTATTGTAGCAAGAATTGATAATGATGTAGAGATCAGAGAGATTGTATAAAAGTAGTAATGAAATGTATTATGCTTGATTATAAATTTTGTACAACAAGGCTCCTCAATATATACAGTGTGGAAGTTGTAATATTTGGGCTAATCTAGTAACAGGCCCATACCCGCATACACAAGAATAAGATAAAAAGCTTTACACCGTTCGTTTTTATCATTCTAACTCCCCCCTTCAATTTGAGCTAGGGTTTTCCTCTCTCGTCCCCATTTTTGCGCCGCCATCTTCAACTCGTAACTCCTCTTTCAATCGAGAAAAATTCTTCGTTGAGAGCGGCTTGGTCAGTATGTCTACTCTCTGAAACTAAGCTGGCACATGATTGACTCTCAGCTTCCCTTCTAGAATTTTTTCACGAACGAAGTGCAGATCTACCTCTATGTGCTTCATTCGTGTATGCAAGATCAGATTTGAGGAAAGCGAGACAGAACTTTGATTATCACACCAAATTAAGGGAGTCACCGTGGGATTTTCTTGAATTTCAGTAAGCAGTGATGAGATCCAAGTGATCTCTGCTGTAGTACTGGCGATTGCTCTATACTCGTCTTCAGTGCTTGAGCGCGAGATTGTAGCCTGTTTCTTTGAACTCGATGAGATCGGGTTGCAACCTAAAAATACACAGAACCCGGTAGTGGATCTTCTGTCGTCTGGATCTGAAGCCCAATCTGCATCACTGTAAGCTTCTATATTCAAAACCTTTTTGTTGTTGAAAAGCAGTTCGTGACTCATAGTTCCCCTCAGGTATCTCAATATTCGTTTCACTGCTTTCCAATGATGACTAAGTGGTTTATGCATGAACTGGCATACCTGGTTAACACTGTAGCTTAAGTCAGGCCTGATTATAGTGATGTATTGTAGTGCTCCAACCACACTTCTCTATTGTTTTTCATTTTTTATAACTTCTCCTGAGTCTTTTGATAGCTTGAGACTGCTGGTCATAGGAGTGGGGAGTGGTTTTGCATGATCCATATTTGCACGTTTTAGTAGATTCTGTATATAATGTTTATGAAAAAGAAACATTTCTGAATCGGATTTTCTGATTACCTCCACTCCAAGAAAGTAATGTAAGTCACCTAAATCTTTTATAAAAAATGCTTTGTCAAGATGTTTAATTGTCTAATTCATTGTCTGATTGTCATCACCAGTGATGTTGATGTCATCTACATATACTAGGATATAAGTGACCTTTACTTGTTTGTACTGCATATATAGTGAATTATCTGACTTGGTTGGAGTAAATCCCAAACCTTTCAGAGTTGACTTAAGCTTTTCATTCCATACACGTGGAGCCTGCTTTAATCCATAAATGGCTTTATGTAGTTTGCATACTAGATTACTGCTGCCCTCTTTTCTATAACCCTTTGGTTGTTCCATATATACATTTTCTTTTAAGTCTCCATTGAGAAATGCATTATTCACATCAAGTTGTCTGACTTTCCATCCTCTATGTAGAGCTATGGTTAGCATAATTCTTATTGTAGTTGGCTTGACCACTGGTAAGAATGTCTCGTTGAAATCAAATCCATATTGCTGATTATACCCATTAGCTACCAATCTTGCCTTAAATTTTGCAATGCTTCCATCTGGATTTCTTTTCACTTTGTAAGTCCACTTACATCCCACTATGTTTTTATCTCTGGGTGGTGGAACCAGACTCCAAGTTTTATTATTTATGAGAGCACTATATTCATTATCCATGGCTTGTTTCCAGTTGTTGTTTGTGATGGCTTCACTGTAGTCCCTTGGCTCAGTTATGTCAAGCTGAACATTGTATGTTTTTGGTTTAAATATTCCACGTTTTGATCTTGTAATCATATGATGTTCTGATATTTCAGGTGGTGGCTTTTGAATATGTGTGCTTGCATCAGTGTGATGAGACATGGATGAGGAGGCTTCTGCTTGACTTGGACTGACATCACTCTTTTGACTTGCATTGGGAAAGGAGCTGGAGGATTCAGGTGAATCTTGACCTGATCCAGTTCCACTGCTGGGTAGAGCGTGTTGTGATCCCTGATCTCTCTACACTTCCATCAGATTTGTTCCATTCAGGTATGGTGGGTATAGATGGAATTTGGAAACTGTTTTTGCTGTACACTTTCTCTGTTGTCTGTACATTCTTATCTGCAAAAGGAAAAACATTTTCATTAAATACTACATGCCTTGAAACATAGATCCTACCATCATTGCTTAAGCATCTGTATCCTTTCTGGTTATTTCCATAGCCTATAAATGTGCATGGGGTAGACCTGAGACTTAGTTTATGTCTATTATATAGTCTGAGACATGGAAAACATAAACAACCGAAAGTCTTTAGACTTTTATAGTCTGGTTTTATCCCAAATAGCACTTCTATGGGGATCAGATGCTTAAGACCTTTAGTAGGAAGCCTATTAATTAACTATACAACAGTATTAAAGGCTTCTGGCCAGAATTTCATAGGTAGAGATGCCCGAGCCAGTAAAGTTAAACCAGTTTTCACTATGTGCCTATGTTTTCTTTCTGCTATACCATTTTGCTCAGATGTATGTGGACAAGTTGTTCTGTGAATAATGCCTCTTTTCTGAAAATATTCCTTTAGTGGCTTATATTCACTCCCACCATCTGTTTGCATGATTGTAACCTCATTGTTCAGTTGTTTCTCTACTTGAGTTGTAAAATATATTACAATCTTCTGTGTATCTGATTTTGACTTTAAGAAGTATATCCATGTATATCTAGAAAATAAATCAACGAAAGAGATATAGTACCTGTAACCATAGTCTGAACTTATAGGGGCTGGACCCCATAGATCCGTTGCAACCACTTGTAGTGGTTTGCTTATAACTGTTGTTGAATCTGTAAATGGTAATTTGTGGCTCTTGCCTAGTTGACAGTAAGTACGTACAAATGGTAGAGACACATCAACAGAAACTTTATTATTCAACAGTACTTGTTTTACAGTATGTACATTGGGATGCCCTAATTTATAGTGCCACTAAGTGAATATTTCTTGATCATTTTTAACATGATACTCAGTGCTGTTACAATACATGTTCCTAATGTTGCTCTTTCTTGTATTTCCAAGATTGAATTTGTACAATCCCTTATCCAGTTTACCCTGTAGCAATATGTTTTTACTTAGTAGATCCTTAACTAGACAGAAATTAGGGTGAAACTCAAAATACACATTATTATCATTAGCAAATTGAGATACACTCAGAAGAATTTTTTTGATCCGTGGTACTCTCAATAGATTATTAAGGTAAAGAACTCTTTTACCTGGAACACTGCTTGTTCCTACATGTGTGATTTTTAGAGCTTCACCATTCCCCATGACAATAGAATGCATAACTGTGTATTCTTTATTGCCAAGATTGAGATTCTGCAAGTTGTTTGTAAGGTGATTGGTCACACCTGAATCTGGGTACCATTCTTCATCTGCTATATCCTCAGGTCTGGTAAGTCTTTCTGAGTTTACATTTTGGGTTCTTGAACTTTCTGAATGACCGCCTTGCCTTTGATCAATATGTGCTACATTTGCACTGGAATTTTGATTTCTCTGATTTGATTGGTTTTGTTGGTTTGGGTAATAGTTGACATTGAGTCTGAAATAACGTTGTCTGGCTGTATGCCCTGATTTTTCACAAATTTGACATTTTGTTCTATTGTTATTCCATCTTACATTTCTTCCTCTACCTCTCTGGGTTGCATTGTTTCTGTGACTGAAGTTTTCCTGCACAGTGTTCTGATTCTCTGGTTTCTTCCCTTGACCTTGTTTACTTGAATTTGAGGCATAGTTGAGGGATAGTTCTGTATTGTTTTCTTTTCTCTGTTCAATTCTTCCTTCATGAGATAACAGTATTGAATTGACATACTTCATGTTGGGTAGATCTTGTTGTGATGAAATAATTGCTACAACAGATTCATATTCACTATCTAAACCATTCAAAATGGTCAGTGTTTGCTCTGTCTCTGACACTTTATGTCCTGTTGTGTCAAGAATATCATAGTATGACTTCACTTTAGTTAGATATTCTCTCATTGACATGTTTTCTTTCTTGAGATTCTGCAGTTGCCTCTTATAATACATAATTCTTGCAGCTGACTGTGTGTTAAAATTTTGTTATATTGCAGACCATATTTCAAATGATGTTTTACATCCAACAATCTGAGATATTAAACCTAAACTGATGGAGGAGAGTAGCCATGCAGCCAGTAGGCTATCTTGTCTTTGATAGTTGATGAATTCTTTGTTGATGATCATTTCTCCTGTGCCATCAGTTGTCATTCTTGCTGGTATTGTGGCAGTTCCATAGAGAAAGTCTTCCAGTCCATACCCTCTTATACTAGTTTCAACTTGATATTTCCATAGTATAAAGTTGTTTTCATCAAGTATAGTTGTAACTATATAAGTTGTTCTTTGGCTTTATGATCTTGCAGGAATTTGTTTCAGTAGTTGATGAATCTTGGTTTCTTGATCTTGACCCTTCCTGATTCTTCACTCCACTGGTTGCTGATGGTGCAATTTCATCACCTCCTGTCATGGTGAACAATGAGGATGTGCAGTTGAGATTCTCTGATACTGAAGATCAAATGGTGCAGCCAATTTTCTTGATTCAAGAACCTTGGTGTGGTACTGTTTGCAGCGAAAATCTTGCTACAGAAACAAGTAAACTTTATTCTCAAATGATGAGATAACAAATCTGAGAGCAACCAGGATGGTGGATGACGACGACTTGTCTGACACCTCCTTGGATGGCTCGGTGATGAAGCAAACAATCTCTGATGAGAGACCGACTGAGATCAGTTTCTGAATTACTGTCATTTGACAGATTTTGGCTCTGATACCATAAAGGATTTCTAGAAAATAATGTATTTGATTATTGTAGCAAGAATTGATAATGATGTAGAGATCAGAGAGATTGTATAAAAGTAGTACTGAAATGTATTATGCTTGATTATAAATTCTATACAACAAGGCTCCTCATTATATACAGTGCGGAAGTTGTATTATTTGAGGTAATCTAGTAACAGTCCCATACCCGCATACACAAGAATAAGATAAAAAAAAAAAAAAGCTTTACACCGTTCGTTTTATCATTCTAACTGCTTACCACATCACAAATTCTCGTGCCTGCTACCTCCTCCATTCCACAACAACCACGACCACACTCCTACTCGTAAGCCATTCCTTTTCCCCCATCATCACAAATGCATACACATGGAAGCACATCACAAAAACATGCACAAACCTATATGTATGTTCCTGTACTTGTATACATGACCGGACATGTCTCTTCTCTTTTGTGCATACCCTGCCTCAAAAAAAAAAAATGAACGTGCATACCTTTTTTATAAAAAAAATTATATACGTGCCTACACAATCACATCCCACTCACTACTTCATTTTCTATAGAACATAAAAGGAAGAAGGGAAAAAAATGGGAGAAAGGAAACGTGAATTATGTAAATGTCCAAACTTACTCATGTTTGGTTCATTTATAACCAAAAGTACTAGAGAGAAATAAAAAACAACAGAATGATTGTGTTTACCCAACCATACACCCAACAAACACAGGCAATAAATGAGCAAGGGGACAAACAAGGACGTGTGTGCTGTATATTTAATATGTTTTGAAAAGTTAGTTTTGGGGTACCTTGCTACACCATATCTCGTTCGTGCACGAGCCGCAAATAACAAAAATAAAAATACGTTCACCCTCAACAATGTGAGACGATCATAAAACAACAATAAAATAGACAAGTTAACTTATTTTGTGAAGTTTCAAAAGTACCGACGTTTGCCGTAAAATATGTCAGACGAAAATTTATTTATTTTCCATATTAAAAATTATGAAAAAGTTTTAAAAATTAAATTAAAAAATCGTCATTGGAAATCAAGTCTCAATTTGAAACGGATAGTTTATCATAATTTAAATTCAAATCCGAATATATAAATAAATTAAATATTCAAATTTAAAGTTCCAAAATACGGGTTGTTACATAGGGCATGGGATTCACACTTCAGGCAGAAATTGATTAGCTAAGGCATGGGATTTATGCTTCAGGTGGAAATTTATTAGCTAGGGCATGCGGGCAAATTTTGGGAACGGGGCGGTGTTTTGAGAAGGGTGTAGTGTATTTGAGGTGTATGTTGTATGTTATAGGGGTTTAAAAATTAGGATAACTTTGCAACGGTCTGAAGCCATTGCTAAATTGCCATAGCCCGTAACCATTGTAGTTAATTTTACCGTGGCTCAAAACCATGGAAAAATTTCCACATTATGGTATGATGAAATGGGAAGTATGACGTAGTAGAATCAACAAATTTGAGTAATATTAAATTTGTCTTTAACATAATAATCGTGTTGCTTTGTGCTTACGTAATTAGGAAGTAACATTTTAACCGTTTGCTAAAATACCTAGGTTGATTTTAGCATCGAACTTAGCAAAATTAAAGTTAAACGGAATCCATTAATAAAAAACAGAAAGTAATAATTGCAGTAAAGGAAATGACATGGAAATTTACGTGGTTCGAATTTCAGATGATCACCATGGACAAAATCTCTTATTATCTTTTCTTCTTTCTCGTACAATAATGACGGAAAGAGTACAAGAATATAAGGTAAAATTTTAAGGAATTAATCAAAAGTCATTTTCTCGACTATAGTGCTTTTTCATTTATAATAGTACAATAATTTGAATCTTTTGACAGGGAGTTTGGATGTTCCAAGACAGTCTTCGTGAGATGTGCCCTTTTGACTTGCGCACGGTACTTAATGTTACTCTAGGTACTTTGGCTTAGAGTCGAGCATGTTTGCTTCTTTGAAGGGAAAAACAGGTGCAACTTTATTTAGGGTTAGATGGCATCTTCACGTGGAGTGGCGGGGTGCTTTCTGAGATCGTAGCATAGTTTCTTGGTGTATGTGTGGGGATAATTCATGTACTTAATATTGGAGTGGTTTAAACAGCTCATGAAATGCAACTTGGTTAAAGAAAGGCAGTAAATCAGGTAATACTGATCTAATCCATTAACATGTAAGTTTTTAAGAGGTATATTAGCGCGGTACCATGGATGTCGTATGGCTTACTATATATCGCGTGAAGTTCTTATATGACTTTTCAACTAATAGAGCAGTTTTAGTTTGTTGTATTGCTTGCAGTTTTGGCTTGATTCGGTTGACTTTTTCCCAACGTAAATCAGTTTTGTTTGGCTTCTTATATATGCAGTTAGTGCGGTATATAGGCATAGTTATATATTATGGAAATGTAGCCTGCCTGTACATTTTATCATGGTTTATTCATGTGGTGCTGTTAGTTTTATACAATAGGTTGATATTATGATGTAGTTTTATTGTATGGCAATATTGGTTCTATAAAATGGCAGGGCATGTTCTGAAGATAGTTTGTGGCCTAAGAGATGACGGTGCCATCTGAGGATATGACAACATAGTCTTTGTCGAGGACAGCGGTGCAGATGCATGTGTAGATTACCCAGATTATGGGAAGCTTGAGCATGTAATTTGCTTTATGGCGGTGAAGTTCTTATTTGTGTTATTGTTTTTTTGTCATAATGCATCCCATTTCCATACCGAAATAGTAAGTTATATGATTTATGTTTATATTTAGTGTAATTTTTCATATGAACATGTGGTATGGTTTAATTCAGGACTATGTTGTCTATTGGTTATATTGTTGTACTCATTCTTAATGCTTTGGATAAACACAATACATTTCATGGTACGGCTTACTTGCTTTTTAAGGAGCCTATTGCATTATGGGTATGGCCAATCTGTTAATCATGTTAACTTCATTTTACAGTACTTTGTCTCTAGTATCATTTTGGGATCTGACTAGTCTGTTGTACGATGTTAGATCATTTCATTGTACCATGTGGTTCTTTTGTTTACTGTGCTACACACCATACATTATAATCGAAAATGGGTGTAACATTTGCCCTCCAAGTCTGCACTAATGCATATTAATGCGAACTTTTAATTTACAGCACCAATTTTTCATACCATTTAATTAATCAGTCACTTCACATTTAATGCTTCTTATGTATGGTGGCGGTGGTTTTCATTGTTTCGGATTTTAAGAGATTTGGTTAGTTTTTCATTAAGATCTTTTATATTATTTTATTTTACTTATTATATATATACACATACACACGCACACACATATTTTGGCCATGATTTTTTAGGTCTTTTGAATTCTAGGGCTAGTACTTTCTGAGCTAGCGTATACTCTTTTTCCTTTCTTCTATTTCGTTTTCACTCATTCAAGAATTAAAACAGAAAGAAAACCCATAGGAAATTTGCAATTCCTATGCTTCTATTTTCATGAGTCGAGCTTATTAATCTATAAGTTGTTTATTCTGCTTCTGTTCTTTTTCTTCCTTTTTCTAATTCATCAAGGGTGGTTTTGGTGGATAATTTTTTTACTTGTGCACTCTAGAGTTACTCGATGAAATTACTTTTCGAGACCGATTTTAAGGGTTTGCTCGTTTAACATTCAATCTTTACATAGCTTGCTCAATTGTATGTATCTTTGTTGAGTGAAATTTTCAAGTCAGTTGGCATCTTAGCTTACTTTGAAGCATCCTTTAAACACAAATTCATTAATATTGCTTTTGGTGTTTAAATTGATATAGACTTTGTGAATTTATTTTAATTTGCTCCTTTTTTACTTATCAATGGCCTTCGACAATTTCCTTAGTTCATTGTGCCATAATTCGTCCTTTTTAGAGTTAGCCATGGCTATTTGTGAGGAAATTCAGGTTGATGGCATTTTGGATAGGTTTTGAACTAATGGTTATGAATTTAGGATTTCTAAACTCTCTAGGCATATTCATCTACTCCTAAAAGGATATGTTTGAAAGCGTGTAGGACCATGTAATATGGATATATGGTAAAACAGAGTATAGATGATAGCTATATAGAAAATAGTGCAGAATATAAAAGTAGTAAATAACACCAGAGATTTTTATACTGGGTCGGAGCACCGTCCTACGTCCAATCCCAAACTCCTTTTGGAATTTCATCAATAACCCTCACTTAACCCAGAGGAACATGTATATACAACCCCTGAGCAGCCGAACAGGGACCTGAGCTGCAGAACAAGAATTTGCCTAAGCGGCCGAAGAGGACTTCACACGCCTGAGCAGCAGAACAGGACTTCACTAATACAAAAGAATATCTGACACAATGTGTTCTTGAAAATACTGATTTGCCTCTGATAGTACAAACTTCCTATAATCAATCCTCAAGTGTATGATGTGTATGTGGAGATATGAAAGGAAGGTGTTGCTAAGAATCAAAGATTGTGAAAGTTAATTAGGAGATTCAAAGAAATAAAAATGCTTATATGCTATTTGAATGTGAGTATGAGAGAACAAGAAGAATATAAGATAGTTAGAAAGATTTTCGGTGTATATAAAGTGTTTGGGACCATATATTTATAGTAGACAGAGGGTTGCTGCCATTGATGAAGAGTTCTATCCAAAAGAAGCAACCATTCCCATTCAAAGAAGGATCGCAACCTTTCGTAGAATGGAAATGTCTTTTCAAAATATGACAGTTGGGTTTACATCAGTTGACTGGGGGATTTGGGTTACTCGACTGATCTATTCAAAAATTTAAATTTTAAAGAAGAAAAGTAGTGCATACCCGTGCTTGTACACCAGTCAGTCGACTGGTTGTTTATAGCCAGTTGACTGGCTGTAGTACATTTGCACTGGTAGCTTTGATTTCTTTTAAAAAAAGAATGATGAGGTGCGGACTACTTGAGAATAGATTTTAACAATTTCTACGACTCAAACACAAGTATTAAACGGTGAAAAACATAGATTCGAAGTCCTGATATCACCATAGTCCTTTGATTGTCTCTTTTTGTTGATGATTGATCGTGCGTTCTCTTTTTCTACTAAATTGCCTTGTCATGAATCAAAACTAGTGATTCAACATTCTCTCCCTTTTTGATTGATGACAACCTGTATATTATTAACCTAGTGAACATATAAAGAACTCCCCCTGAATATATGACACTTCTTGTTCCTGCATCAAAATTGTTAGTAGATATACTTATTCTCCCCCTCTGACAAAAAGGAGACACAACCATCAAAAACTATGAAGAATAAAAATTAACAACAAAAATAATTAAAATATCAATTTGTAGAAACAAATATCCATAGTGAGACTAATTAGTACAAGTCTCAGAAATGTTTAATGACAACAAATTAAAGGATAATAAGAACATCTTACTAAACTTACCACCCAACCAACAGTAGATCATTCATCAAAATCTCAATTATACTCTTCTTCTGGTGCAGTCTCTTTCCCAGGTCTTTGAGGACCACTGCCTGCTTTACTAGTGTCGCTACTAGAATGCTCTTCTGATGTAGACCATGTAAAATGAGGGGCTAGTCGCTTACCTTGAGCGACGGAGGTGGCAGCGGTGGAGGAAGAACAAGATATGGCATCCCATAAAGTAGAGAAGAAGCCTTTGATTTTATCTAGCCTCTTATCCGTTTTTTTGAGCCTGGAATCTAGGATAAGTTGATTCCAGGAAAGGATCTCAATTGATTCATGGGTGTTGGAGAAGGTAGCTAATCGGATTTCTTCTTATGCTTGTTGAGGTGCTGGCTCTCTAATTACAGGACCTCCTGATTGTTGTCGAGCCTGTTGTCGCTTCCAATCTTCGTATGCGGTAATAGACGGAGGCCGTGTTGGTAGCTTCATAAGGCTTATGGTACGGATGTTGAACATTCTGACGGTCGAGAATTCTGAATCGGGTTGACGAACACCACAATCTAGAAGAAGGCGCACTATATACTCGCCAAAGTAAATAACGTGCATATTCCCATTGTGGAAGGTAAGAAATTCATCCAAGATACGTCGTAACCAATTGACGCGTATATTTCCCCATACTACATAGAGAGCTTTGAAATTCTATGGATATATTAATTCATACAATCCGGTTCTTGGGAGAATGGAACGCATAAGAGTTTTGTGCAAGATTCGCGCTTTGGGCCATGGATGCTTGGAACGCAATTCAGTCATATTGTCTCCCATGAACATGTGGCCAACTCTATCTCTCTGTCTGATATTACACTTAACATGATCCAAACTATTTCCTTCATTTGAAGATAGAAGGATATGTGCCATTCGATCAAGCGAAAAGAAAACTGGTTGTCCACAGACCAAACTCCATACACAATTATTTGAATTAGACGGATGTTGGTGGCCAAGATTAAAATTTGCATAAAAGAGTTTTACCATGAGATGGTTAATTTTGTGGTGATTTGAATTTTAGCCGATTAGCGACTCTAATCCGCATCTCCGCATCAACTCTTGAAGTGAATAAGCGTCGAAATCAGAATATACCATAAAAGAACCTTCAAAAATCCTTGAGTTTTTCATCTTCTCCCATCTTTCTATTGCGGTGGCGTCGAATAGCCCATCGGCGACATGAGTATCAGTAAAAGATGAAGAGGCTTGCTTTGATCATTTTGATCTTGGTGGAGCCATTAATTTTGTGTTTTTGAGTGAAATTTGGGAAAAAATTAGGATTAGGGTTTCAATAATTCGGGTAGAATGTAAAACGAATGAAGATAGTAAAGTAAAAAGTAGGTGTTAAAAGGGATAAAAAGAGTAAGCCACAATTAATTTGTACAGCCAGTCGACTGGTCGGGGTGGGTTAGTCGACTGGTTGCAAACCCAAGAGTTTTTGTTCTCTGTAATCAGTCGACTGGCATATCCATTCCAGTCGACTGGCTGTAAAAAAGCCAAAGAATTAAAAAAATGTTTCTTTCAATTTTTTATTCAAAGAAATACGGAATAACAACATACAAGAATAAGATAAACATAGCAATATATAAGGAAATCAATTATTTTGGAGTCGAAGGAGAGCACTCATTTGGTTCAATCTTGGTGACTTCAATGTGAGGTTGTAGAGGTGACCAATAATTTTGGCGTTCCCATGAGTTGGGAGATACCGGAGGGTGCTGAGGAATTTGCTTCCATGGATTCCAGCCAGATGTATGTGGTTGACGAGATGATGAAGGTTCAATAACGTCTTTCTTTGGTGATTTGCCGCAAAATTTTAAGGCAAGTGATTCTATTAAGCTTAGACGTCTGGAATTTATTTTTTGTTCATAGTGCATCTCTCTTTGTAAGTTGATTTGCTCCCTTTGATAGTGGTGGATGTCGTCTATTTTCTCTTTAGTTTTTGGAGAAATAAAACATGATTTCCTTAACTTCTTGCTGTTTGGTGTATATCCGGTGTGATATTGTCCCCAATCATGAGCTGGTTCAAAACATTTAGGAGTAGGTGTGGCCAAAAAAGGAGTTGAGCTATTTGAGCATAAGATAACTTATAGTTGGAGGAATCATATGTATCATGAGAATCCATTGAAAGAATATTGAATAGTTTGAGAATGAAATGATAATAGTGATTGAAATGAATAATATATAGGGGAGATTGACCAGAATTTGATGGCCAGAGATGAGAATGAATAAGAGCTAGAGGAAATGATGTATGGAGGGAATGCATGAGAGAAATTTAAAAAAATGGATGGTTATGGGATGATGTGATATAAGCTAAACTAAAGTTTGTAGCTCAGTAAGAAATAAAACATAGCATAACTGGTAAAGCATACACTTACCAGCAATGAGACCAGAGTTCAAACCCTAGCAGCTACATTATTTTTTGTAACCCGCAATTTTGAAGAATATATATACTTAATTCTCGTCTTAATTTGATGAAAGTATTTTCATTTAAAGGTTTTGTAAAGATAACTGCCAATTGTTTGTCAGTGGAAACAAATTCTAGATTTATTAATTCCTTTTCAATATTATCACGAAGAAAATGATGACGAATGTCAGTATGATTCGTCCGTGAATGCTTGACAGGATTTTTAGATAAATTTATAGCACTAGAATTACCACAATAAATAGTTGATTTATATAAGTTAAAACCAAAATTTTGTAGTGTTTGTTGCATATAGATAACTTGAGCACATGCCAAAGCTGCAGAAATATATTCCGCTTCACATGTTGATAGTGAAACACAGTTTTGTTTCTTATTAAACCAAGATATAAGAGACCGTCCAATAAAGTGACAAGTCCCACTTGTACTCTTTCTATCTGTCCGGCTTCCTCTAAAATCAGCGTCACTATATGACACTAATTCAAAAGGACATTCCTTTGGGTAGAATAGTCCAAAGTCCTTGGTTTTATTAAGATACCGTAATATGCGTTTCACTGCTTGTAAATGTGATTCTTTGGGATCTGCTTGAAATCGTGCACACAAACAAACACTCATCATTATGTCAGGTCTACTGGCTGTTAAATATAGTAATGATCCAATCATACTTCGATATAATTTTTGGTCAACACTTTTGCCATTTTCATCTTTATCAAGATGTATAGTTGTACTCATAGGAGTTGGTTTGGCAGAAGTATTTTTCATACCAAAGCGTTTAATTAGATTGTTACAATATTTTTCTTGATTTAGGAAAATACCATTTTCAAATTGTTTTATTTGTAAGCCAAGAAAATAATTTAATTCGCTCATATATGACATTTCAAATTCTTTGGTCATTATTTTAGAAAATTTCTGACATAAATTTTCATTTGTGGAACCAAAAATTATATCATCAACATAAATTTGAACAATTAAAATATCTTCCTTGTTTCTTTTAATAAAAAGAGTTCGATCAACTTTCCTTATTTCGAAACCAGAATCTATTAAATACCTTTTAAGACGATCGTACCAAGCACGAGGTGCTTGTTTCAAACCGTGTAAGGCTTTTTTAAGTTTATAGACATGGTTTGGAAATTGTTCGTGTACGAATTAAGGAGGTTGTTCAACAGAAACATTTTCCTTTAAAAAACAATTTAGAAAAGCACTTTTAAATCCATTTGATATAATTTAAAGTTATGAAAACATGCATAGGCCAGTAAGATTCGTATTGCTTCTAGTCTAGCGACTGGAGCAAACGTTTCTTCGTAGTCAATCCCTTCTTCTTGATTATATCCCTGTGAAACTAATCTAGCTTTATTCCTAGTAATATTTCCTTGTTCATCTGCTTTATTTTTGAAGACCCACTTTGTACCACTAACTGATTGATCACTAGGCCTTGGAACTTAATCCCAAACGTCATTTCTTTCAAATTAGTTTAGCTCTTCTTGCACAACAATTGACCAATTATCATCAGTGCATGCTTCTTTAATATTTTTAGGTCCAATAAGAGAAAGAAAGCTACGTGGCCCATTTGATTCAATTGACCTTTTGTTCTAACAAAAGAATTGAGTTCTCCAATGACCTTAATGGGAGGATGATCCCTTAATAATCTAGGTGGAGATCTTAATTCATTATTATTATGAACAAAGTTTTCATTATTTTCAAAATTTAAAATTTCCGTATTTGTGATATTACCAGGGAATTCTTCATCATCTCTTATACTTGGCATTTGATAAAAAAATTCATCGAAGGATACATGAAGTGATTCTTCGACGATATTGGTTCTTTTATTAAAAATTGGATAAGCTTTGCTTCGGTTTGAATATCCTACTAAGATTCCTTCATCGGATTTTGGATCGAATTTGCCAAGCTGGTCCTTTGTGTTTAAAATAAACATTTTGAACCAAAAACTTTGAAATAAGAAATATTTGGTTTTCGACCATTAAAAAGTTCATAAGGAGTATTCTAAGTTAGTGGTCGAATAGAAATACGATTCAAAACATAACAGGCTGTTGCAACTTCTTCAGCCCAGAAATGTTTTGGTAACGTACTTCCATTTAACAAAGTCCTTGCACATTCTTGTAAGTTTCTATTTTTGCGTTCTACAACTCCATTTTATTGTGGAGTTCTAGGAAACGAAAAATTATGGAATATTCCTTTCTTCTTACAAAAATGTTCAAAGGCTTCGTTTTCGAATCCACCTCCATGATCACTCCTAATGTTTTTGACTTTCAATCCTTTGAAATTTTGAATTCTTTTGAAAAAAGTTTTGAAATTATCAAAAGTATCACTTTATCTAGAAAGATCATCAACAATTACGAACACATATCTACTGTGATTAATAGATTGTACTTATGTTGGCCCAAATAAATCCATATGTAGTAATTCAAGTGGTTGTAAAGTTGAAATAACATTTTTAGATTTAAAAGATGACTTGGTCAATTTTCCCAACTGACATACATCACAAATATGGTCAATTTTAAAATTCATTTTTGGTAGTCCTTTTACTAAATCATTTTTAGAAAGCTTATTTATAGCTCTAAAGTTAATGTGACAGAATCGTTTGTGCCATAACCAAGGATCATTTTCTTTAGCTATTAAACACATATCTGAATTATGGTTCATTTTTATATTCAGAACATAGATATTTCTGTCTCTATTTCCTTCAAAGATAAGATTTTGATTTTGATAAAAAATACTACATTTATTCTCAAAAAATGTGATTTTGAATCCTTTGTCACACAATTGACTGATTCTGAGTAAATTATGTTTCAAATTTTTGACTAGTAAAACATTTGAAATAAGAGGTAAATTTGATATACCGTTGTTGCTCACATCGCCTTTGCCAATGATATAGCCTTTGGAATTATCTCCAAATGTGACGGAGCCTCCATCTGAGTAAGTAATGTTTGATAGCATATCTTTGTCTCCTGTCATATGTTTTGAGCAACCACTGTCGAATATCCATTTTCCTCTTTTTTTAAGTGGGACTTGTAAAAAATAAGAAATTATATTGGTACCCACTTTTTGTTAGGGTCCTAAGAGTTAGACCTTGGGAAACCAAACCCAAGAGGGTTCAGCATTCCCCTTGAAAATATAATTATTATTTTTATGAACTGTCTCTAAAAAGGTGTTAATATATTTCTTCCTAATCAAACTGTTGTTTGTTTTAGGAGACCAAATTTTATGATTTTAGGGTAAGTATTCCTTTTTGGCTGTTTTGCAGTAGGCTTAACATTTCTTCTAATTTCCCTTTTAGATGGAGCTTTTGATTTCTTAGCATATTCTAATCCTTTCCTACTTGAAACAGATTGAGAGTTATCAATAATTTTAGATAGAGTTTCTCTTCCTTTATTAAAGTTTGAGATATCTTTGGTGATGCTTTCTAACTTAGTTTTGAGACCAATGTTATCTAATTCTATCAATTTTACTTTTGTCTTCAATTCATGATTTTCAGAAACAAGAGAGTCATTCTTCTCTTTTTGAGTTTCAATTTCTTCACTCAATAGAGTGAGTTGAGAATTAATATTAGAGACCAATTCTTGTAATTTTTCAAGTTCTTCCTCTAGTATTTTCTTTTCGTCTTTAAGCATATCTCTTTCGAATTCTGCTTTGTTCTGATTTTCACAAGATTCCTTATATTTTGTTTTGAGATTTTTGAGAGTGTCAATTAGTTTAGAATTTATCTCTATCATATCATCAAAGGTAAAATCACTAACCTTGTTTTCAGTAGCCATGATGCAAACATTAGCTTGCTCGTTTTCACTATCACTGCCACTATCTGATGAAGAGGTACCTAAATCATCCCATGTCACGGAAAATGCTTTCTTTTTCCTATCTTTTCTGCCCTTGTTGACGTATCCTTTCTTTAGTTCTGGACAGTCTTTCTGGATGTGACCTTTCTTATGGCAATTAAAACATTCTAGTACTGAAGATGATGGTTGCTTGGTAAGTTCCTTTTCCATTGTTTCTGCTGTTTTTTCGGAATTTCAAAAACCTTTTGAAATTTTTGGCAACAAATGCTAGATCTTCTTCATCTGAATCTTCATCCTCTTCTTCTTCAGCATGGACAGCTATGTTCTTTTTGTCCTGTGCTTGTACTCGTTTTGCCTGCAAATTCACTTCATAGGACATTAGATTTCCTATTAACTCTTCTGGTTTTATGGTAGAGAGGTTATTAGCTTCTTCAATAGCCAAGACTTTTCTTTCCCATTCATCCGTTAAAGAGTTTAGAATTTTTGATACAATATCAAAATCAGTAAACTGTTCTCCTAATCCTAATAGTGAATGATATATATCTTGAAATGTAGAGTACATATCATTGATGGATTCATCTTGCTTCATTCTAAAATTTTGAAACAGATTTTTAAGCATAGAGATTTTGCTTTGTTTGACTTTGCTTGTTCCTTCATGTGTGATCTTAAGTGTTTGCCATATTTCATAAGAAGTTTGACACATGCTAACATGATTAAATTCATTTCTATCTAGTGCACAAAATAACATGTTCATAGCTTTAGCGCTGGCAGAAGCATCTAGTTTTTGAGTGTTTGACCATGTGGAGTATTCTCCTGTTGGAAGAGTGTATTTATTTTGTGTGATATTCCATGATTCAAAACTATTTGATTGCGTATAGATTCTCATACGAGTAGCCCAATAATTATAGTTCAAACCATTGAAAAATGGAGGTCGTGCAATGGATTGACCTTCTACAAAACTAGTGTTAGTGCTTATAGTGCTAGTGCTAGTGTTACTATCCATATTAGTAAAGAATCAAATAACTATGTTACCGTTAGATGATGCCTCGCTCTGATACCAAATGAAAGTGTGTAGGACCGTGTAATATGGATATATGGTAAAACAGAGTATAGATGATAGCTATATAGAAAATAGTGCAGAATATAAAAGTAGTAAATAACACCAGAGATTTTTATACTGGTTCGAAGCACCATCCTACGTCCAGTCGCAGACTCATTTTGAAAATTTCACTAATAACCCTCACTTAACCCGGAGAAAGAGGTATATACAACCCCTAAGCAGCCGAGCAAGGACCTGAGCTACATAACAGGATTTTGCCTCAGCAGCCGAAGTGGACTTCACACGCCTGAGCAGCAGAATACTACAAAAGAATATCTGACACTGTGTGTTCTTAAAAACGCTGATTTGTCCCTAATTCCTATAATCAAATCCTCAAGTGTATGATGTATATGTGAAGATATGAAAGGAAGGTGTTGATAAGAATCGAAGATTATGAAAGTTAATTAGAAGATTCAAAGCAATAAAAATGCTTATATGCTATTTGAATGTGAGTATGAAAGCACAAGAAGAGAACAAGAAGAATATAAGATAGTTAGAAAGATTTTCGATGTATATGAAGCGTTTGGGACCATATATTTATAGTAGACAGAGGGTTGCTTCCATTGGTGAAGAGTTCTGTCCAAAAGAAGCAATCATTCTCGTTCAAAGAAGGATCGCAATCTTTCGCAGAATGGAAATGTCTTTTCAAAATATGACAGTTGGGTTTACGTCAGTCGACTGGTGGATTTGGGTCAGTCGGCTGATCTATTCAAAAATTTAAATTTTAAAAAAGAAAAGTAGTGCATACCCGTGACTGTACACCAGTCAGTCGACTGGTTGTTTATAGCCCGTCGACTGGCTGTAGTACATTTGCACTGGTAGCTCTGATTTCTTAAAAAAAAAAGAATGATGAGGTGCGGACTACTAAAGGATAGATTTTAACAATTACTAAGACTCAAACACAATTATCAAACAGTGAAAAACATAGATTCGAAATCTTGAAATCACTATAGTCCTTTGATTGTCTCTTTTTGTTGATGATTGATCATGCGTTCTCTTTTTCTACTAAATTGTCTTGTCATGAATCAAAACTAGTGATTCAACAATATTTCTCTCACCTCGAAACTACATGATGTAGCTTTTACCTTCCTTTACACCCCATTTTTAAAGGGTTGGCAACCATTGGTCTATCCTTCATTTAGTTAGCCTCTATATCCAATCACCTCCTAGCATGTACCTATATTCTATATGTCAAACACCTAACTCCTCCTTCTTATTGAGAACTGTTCTTTTTATATTTGATGCGTAAGAGCCGAACTTCTGGATGCGTTCGATTTTACCATATTCAAGCTACAAAATCTTTTTTTCAACAACTCCATGTTAGATTTATAGATGGGCTGATCAATTCCTTTTTATTTCAAACCAGGATGACTTCATTTCCTTATTTAGGTAACCTAGTACTACCTTGCTCCCTTTTTTTATCACGACTCATGAGATTTCTTTCTTTGCACTGACTTGAATTTTCTTTTTCTTTTAGTTAATTTTCATGATTTTTTTAAGGATGAGCGAGAGCTCTTTTCACCTCATAGGATGACAATGCTTAGTTATGATGTAGAGGTTCGTAAGTGTTCAAATCTTTTCACGAAAGACCTACCGCACGGACATAATTTCCTGCATCCACGTTATCCTTTTTGTCATTATGTTTTTATCTATGCTTTTGACATGATTACGCTGCGTGGTATATTCTAGTTACCTGCACTTTGGTGTTTATGTTTTTTCCTTTATTTGGATTTATTTACATGCTTACTTTTCGTATTGAATGCTCCGTTACAACAAATGCACAAGTACTATGTTGAGGCCGGAGGCTGCCTTTGCGAAGAGAGATCTGAGAAGAAAAGAATTGGAAAGGACATAATGGCACTAGAAAGTGTCTAAAAGTAGCCGAGGATAAATCCCATCCCCTTCTTTCTGCTCTAACCCCTCCGGTTCTAATTCCTAATCCTTCGGTAAACGCGGTTGGATCTTTATATCGCTTCTTGGTAATTCCTGGAGAAGGTGGTGTTTTTGATCTCTGAAAGCGTATGGGGTGTTTCCTTATCGATGATGTTGTGGCATTGGCCCCTGCTTTATTGCCTCATCCCCCATCACCTACCGTGGGCGTCTATTCTAACTTCCATCAATAACTTTTGATTCTCTCTCTTCGCATGTCGTCTTCACACTTTTCCCATTTTTATATACATATAATTTTGAATTACTTTTCATGTGCTATATTATTTATGTACTCAGTGTGTAACCCTCAAAATGGAACTGCACAAATAGCTTGAGTTCTTTGAATCAGAGGTAGTTAGGGTTCAATTAGAGTACACACAATTAATGCAGGACAATGCACGGCTAAAGGATGACACTGCAGCTAGGGATGAGAGGGAAGAAGATATTAAATTCAAGTTTGAAGCAGTTTCTAAGAAGTTCAATCACACGGATTTGTGTGCTTCTAAGGCTAAGAAAGAAGCTAGGAGTTCGAGAAGGGCGGTTGAAAAGGCTAGAAAGAGAGCTTTCTAAGGTGGTGAAATGGCTTAACTCTATATGTAACGATCCGGGGATTTTCGACTCTTGAAAATTGACATCAATACGTCCATTGTATAAAATGTCGGGTGGTCGAGTGCCGAAAATACCAGTTCATTAGGGATGAAGAAGAAAAAGGTAGAAGAAAAGAAACACAACAACGCAGAATCTCACAATCGCAGCGGAAAAAAATATAATATATAATAATAGAATTTAAATACAAGAAATCTATAACTGTTATATACTTACAACCATCAGAGTACAATAGGCAATAATCAATCTGGACAGTTCAATAACTTGTCCTTACACAGCGGAATAATAATCAAGTACGAAATTACGCATTACCATCCAGCTCGTTCCCTGAGCTCCCTAGTATCCTATCCTGAATCTGTAATGCTCGGTCTGACCCGAGCCTTGTAATAAAATAACACCCGAGTCAGTCTGAAAAACCAGCGTGAGAAAACTCACTCAATTTGAATTATTAACTTTTCAAAATTCTTTGAAAAATAAAGATATCTCGTACGACCACGTCACAAGTAAACACGACGAGTTTTTCCCTTACAATAACAAAAATACTTTTATAAAAAGTTCAGTGATATTATAATAGTGTCTAAATACAAATACTTATTCAAATAGCTGAAATTGTTACATTAATTAAATTCCAACATACTAGGCTCTACAAATAATATCGTAAGCTCGTATTGGAGAATGGATTCCAATGAATGACTGGGCCACTGGGGTACCGCCTGTCATAGTACACCTCTAGAACCATGTACCGAGGAACACGCCGGGATCCCCTGCTACACAAGACCGGCCTACCCCTAACCTGGATAGACCAAATATGCTATCACCCCGGGTGTTCCCACCCTTACCATCGAGCGCTTCTTCTTTCATATGTACCCATATATAAGATAAATAGGTTTTCTGAGGACATCTAGAAAGGTGATAACATAAACTACTTAGGTGCGACCCACTTAGCCTTGCTGCATCTCCCCTGTTTTAGTTATTCCCTGTTGATGAGGCTCGAGGCTAAGCATTATCTTTCAAGGAATGATTTCTCTTAGATTGCTCATCGTCTTCCAATGACAATGTTTTGATAGCATTCGTCCATACAAGTTGTCATGGGTCTGGACAAACTGAATCACCATCTTCATTATCTTCACGGTATTCATTCGTAACGTTTCAACCGGATCAAAGTGGTTTTGGGATAATTAAATCTGATCCCGGTCTCTTCGAACTAATTAACGAAAGTGGCCAAAATTGATAATCGATTATTTAACTATCAACATACATCCATAAACAATCATCATCCTTATTTAAAATTTTCCCAAATTTTATTTCAAAATATCTTTATAGGATATTACTTCCAGTTCTTCACATTTGAAAACAGTTTTCAAATCCTTATATTTTAAACGGAATATTTCCAACCCTTCCCAATACTTAGAATATTTTCCCCACTTCATTTTATATTCAACACTTAGAAAGTATTCCTTTTACTTCCTATTTCTTTTTCTCCAAATCATTTACAGTTTTACTTGTAAACTCCATGACTAGTTTATAACAAATTCTATAAACTCCGGAATTCCTTAGTTAATTCCCTTAATATTTTCAAAACCAATTTCACTTGCTTGAAAACTCAATTCCCTTTGTACTACTTTATAAATTCTATTTTCATTTTCGACGTTCACTTAATTTAACTACTTTGGAAATTTCCTTACTTTTTTTCCAACTTTCGTTTTGAGAATTCTCTTATAAGTCCAACTGCTAAATAACCATTTTTCCAACTCTCGAGAAGGTTTATAAATACATTTAAACCATTTTCAAAACTTTTTATATATATGCATATGTTAATAAAAATAAGTATTTAAGGAAACATAATAATATTAATTTTTAAAACATGCTTAAATAATTACCTAATATTGAAACACTTTTATAACATCACTTTTCAAAGCAGGTTCAAACATTTAAGATTTATTAAAATAGATTTAAGTATTTTAAAAATTCACTTTTGAAATATTTTCATACCAACTGACCTTGAAATTTATATAGTTTAATAAATAAAATTTACCTTTTAAAATAAAAATTTAACTTATCGATAAAATAAATTTTTAAATCTCAGTAACCAAGTTTTAATTTATAAATATCCTCAATTTCCATCACATTACTTCCATTCCAATCTTCTTAACCATTTCACTTTAAAATTAGTATCTACTGTTTTTCTCACCCTATTTCTATACTCCAATATAAATTCATCCCGTAAATTTATATTCCCAAATTATCATCCGATATCACTTTTCTTTATTTATAAACTTCGTTTATAAATTTTTATAACTCCGTTGAATTTCATCAAAATAATCACATTTATAAAATTCTATTTTTATAAATTCAGTTTCTTATAAATTCCATTTATTTCAGCCAATCTATTTTTATATCGATTCCAACTTCTTTCTATGTTTCCCAAATATCATTTTAAAATCCAATCTTTAAAAAATTCCTTTATATAATTTATTTTAAATTCTCTTTTTAAATATTTTCCGCATTATTTTATACGATCAAAATTCCATTATTGTTTATTTAATTCAACCTTTTTTAAATAATCCAAATTTCAATATACACATTTAAAAATCTCCTTTTAACTCCTTACAAGTTCAAATAATATTTATAGTATTTAATATACCAAAATTAATTCCCATGCTGTTATAACTTTTAAAAACACATAATAATCCAGCAGATTTTTAAATCACAATTTATATATATATATAACCAAATATATTTGAGGAATCCAGTTGGATCCCTCCAACCTGTTTTCCCTGCATCCACAGATGTTAGATAACAATAAAAATATCAATCCCACTTCGAGGGGGATATCGTGGTATATATGGTCATCTGCTGTTATGTGGGGCGCATAGGGTCTCATCCGCTATAACGTGTGGGAATATCACTCCAATACTAATATATATACTGCTATATGTATAGTAATCCAACAGATAAATTATAAATTTATCAATCAATCAAGCATCCAATAATTTAAATTTAAATATGGTAATCCAAATGAGTGAGAAATTCTCACCTTGATTTTTATTTGCAATCCATTCTAATTTTTATTCCGTTGCATAACCTAAGTCATTACGGATTCAACACCGTTGTTTCCTTGTGAATCCGACCTCGTATAAATGAATTACAATTTTATAAGCATTCGATTTTTTTTATTTATAAAATTAACGAAATTCGATTACGGTAATTAATATAAGGAATTACCATAAATTTTGTCCTTAATCTCGCCATCCTCTCAAACCCACATCAGTCGCGCCATCATCCCCCAAAATGCTACACGAACGTCGCCGAGTAAACAACTCGTCCCATCCACGAACATATCCGGCCCAACTACATATCACCTTCCACCTTCACGAACACCTAGCCATTCATAAGCATGCGTGAATGCAGCTCCCCCTTCATATTTCTCACGAAGTCCAACTCCGACCCCTCAACCAAGTGTGTCATCGAAGCCTCTAATCATCGAACCCCACTAGAACAAGCTCGACGCCTTCACCAAGAATGCAACCTGGCAACCCAAACGCGACATGATAAATGTCACAGCCTGCTATAATGAACCGCGACTCCCCTTCTTTCGTGCCAAGGTGTTACATACCCCCACAATCTCGATTTCAGGCGTCGTTCGAGCCCATTCTTCCTCGATTCTCAAGAAATCACCAACCCTAGTTTAGAACCGCTACCCGACTTTACTATCGAGCTTCCCCCAATCATTGCCGCACTTCAATCGAGTATGCTAGTGTGAAGATCTTTTCCAAAGAAGAATTTTACTGCTAGATTTAGGTTTTTTTATCGTGAATGAATTGAGAGAATAAAGGAGGGGAAACCATGCTTTTTAAAAGAAGGCGAAACCGTGCTTTTTAAAAGAAGGGGAAAAGTGTTTTTGGAGGCAAAGGAACTTATGTGGGACATAACAAGGACAATGACGCGATGGAATATGCGGCTGAAAAATAGGTTGACTAGGAAATATATATTATTTAAATCTCAAAACGTCTCGATGTACACCGCTCAAAATCTTGGACCCCTATCGAGGCTTGCCGCTAGGCGCTAATAATGTTATACTCCTATTTCAAACGCAATGAAAAAGGTTTCGAGTTCTAATTCGATCGTAGGGAGAAAATAGCATTTTGGACTCAGTTATTATATTGAATTTTCGATATTAATTTTAACGCGTTTCTATACCGTATGGCTAAACGATAACTCCAAACGCTATGAAATTTGAAATCCTTTAATAATACACTATTACGGATCCAATGGATCTGGTTTCGTCGAATTCTGAGACTGTGCCTTTGAAAGCTATTTTTAAATGTCAATTTAAACGATATATTTTTAAAACTGTACAAATCACTTTTAAATTAAATTTTAAAACTCCTATTATCTTCATTATTATTAATATAAATTTTACAAGCCATTAAATAATTTCTTTATCGGGCTTAAAACTCAAGATACAATAATTTTACCAATAGACTTCAATGATTAAATTATCCAATAAATCGCTATATTTAAATTCCGTATTTATAAATAAAAACCCAAATCTCCATATTCAAAATCAATCTGTAATTCAAATTCAATATTTAAAACCATTTAAATATTCAAAAATGAACAACGAAAAATCTGGGTCGTTACACTTTAACTTTCAATGTCCTTTACCAGATCTATGCTTAAGTAAAAAGGCAGTTATTCTTGAATAAATTTGATGTGGTTGACATAGAGGTTAGTATGGACTTCCTAAAAGACCTTAAAGTTGTTAAGGAGGTTGTTTAATAAGCTAGGGACAACTAGAAAAAAGTGCTTAAAGGGGTTCCTGATTCCCCTTCAAAGAAACGTAAGCGGAGGATGTGCCTGGCGATAGTGATACAGGAGAAGAGACATCTAACATTTTTGTATAGTCCAAAAATGCTCCTTCAGGTTTGCTTGGTAATGCTGAAGTAAACGTTTAACTATTCTAGCTTCGGGCCCATTTGCTTTCTGGATTTATACGTTCTTATCTTGTCACGGTCGTACATGTGAACCGTCCACCTTAAATATGCTTATTTGTAAATATAATGACTTGTAAGTGAAGTTGTCTCCTACTTTTCTTTATTCCATCCCTTTTTATCAAGCGTTGTAGCATATTTTGAACTAGTGTTCTTCTTTCTTTCCTTTCTAGGTATGAAAAATAGGTGTTGAGAATCCCCTGTTGCCAAAGTCTTATGAGGAAAAAAAAATTATTTCAACATTTAAGGGAGCGTATAGCGCGCTTTAAGGAGCAAGGAATGGAGAGGTTGTTAACAACAGTCGCTTTTGTACGCAGAAGCAAAACTAAATTTGAGAGGTCGATGGCACAGTTAAGGAAGGGGTCTCAAGAGCTTTTGTTTAGAATTACACAAGTTACATGAAAGAGATGTGCTTCATGACTTAATACTGCGCAAACGGGGTCCTTCATTAAAAAGCGAACTACTTCCTCTCGAGGCCCTCATTTGTTATGGTTTAGAAATAGGCTTAGTTGTGAGCGAGAGTAGTGTCCCTTCATATATTTTTCGATATTTAATTAAATTAGATGCACTTCTCTTATTACATGTATATATTTTATATTTAATTATTCTTGGACTTCTTATTTGATTATTTCACCTTCATAGGTTGTCCATATTTATCCAACGGGGACTACATTGGTTGATCTTCATGAGGCGGTACTCCTACCTACATCCTTTGCAAGAACAGACTTCTTCAAATGTTTTTGAAATTTATGAGATTCAAATCAGATTACTTGAGGCTGCCAATGCTGACCCCCTAAAAGAGAGAGAACGGGCTATTGACGACACTCGTGAAGAACTATGCAGAGAGTACATGGAGAAAATACCCAGCTTGAGGAGTCAAAACACGCTAACATTCTACAATATGTAACGCCCTGTTATTTTCAACCATTCGCAACCACACACGTCGGAGTTGAATTGTTCAAAATATCAAATTGTTAATTTAAATTTGGCAAAACTCGGCATATACAGTAAATAAATCAACCACAGAATCACAGACACATAGTTATATAATAATAACGTAGCGGAATAGATAAATAGTAGTTCATGAAGCTACTATATAAGCATCAGAGTTAGAAATAAAGTACAACAGAATATCTCAAATAAAGTGGAGTCTCCAATACAAACTGATGACCTCTCTGAACAAACCAACCGAAAAATCTGAAAGCTGAATCGATAGTTGGATTTCCAAGCGAAGCTCCAAACTCCAAAAGTGAGTCTAGAATGCCGAATTACTCAGTCTGACCCGAGCGTAAAGCAAAACACAAAATACTCGAGTAAGGATTAACATTCTTATATCAATAAATCCAAATCAAGTGAAATATCAACTGAAATACAATTAACCTAAAGGATGTTTGGGATAACCATCCTCTAAGGGTTCATAGAACTATCTACAATGTAGAAATATACACTATAACACCGTGGTCATTCAAATTAATTTATACATCAAACCAAAATATCATTTCCATTGAATATATATATTTCCTCAATTCCACAAATAGATTTCAATCAATTCGAGTTCCAAATTCACATTTAATTCAATTTAGATTTATCCATTTTAATTCAATTCAGTTTCTAAATAATAAATCCAAATTATATTGATTTCAAATACAGATCTAAATCACAAATAAACCATTTAAATTTCAGTATATTTCAACACTTTAATTATTTAACATTTTCGAACTAAATTTTACAATTTCATATAGATCTTTATTTAACTTCATTATTATTTCATCTTTGGAATATTCACTCATTAATTTCTATATAATTTAAATAACCTTAAATTACATTTAAACTAAATATTCCCTTTGATTTATTTAAACTTGAAATATCCATTTAATCACTTTAAATCTAAATCAAATTATAAAAATCAAATATTAAATTTCAAATTCAATAGTTCAAATCGATTTAATTTAGTCGAATTCTTAGCTAAATACAATTTCAATAAATTCAACCTTTTCTTCTCAACCTTAACTTATTCAAATTATTACAATAATGTATTTTGATATAAATTTTTTAATAAATAATTAAACATATTATATGTATTAAATCAAACTCAACAATAATATTATTATTAAATCTTTATATAGAATTTCCATATATATATATATATATATAATATTTTAAGAACCAATATTTATTAAAAACCATAGAAATTATTTTCAAAACGTTTATATATATGAACTAATGGTGTCTGTATATATTTTCCTATCCTACGGTCAAGTGATACCGATATTTATCATTTCAATCCGTAATTAAATATATACGGGTAGATATCATTTCAACCCGCAATCCCAAATTCAAATCAAATGAAAATCGCTTGGGTTTATCATTTCAACCCATAACGATTTTCTCCTATTCTAAAGTCCGTTCGGGTATGTATCATTTCAACCCATAGTGAATTCTATACTAACAGGGAACTTGCAAAGTGATAACAAATATGAAAATAATAATAACAGGCATATATCATCAATAACAATATAATATAAACAACAGGATATGGTGTCATATCACATAGGTGAACAGTTACAGATAATAGCATGTATAACAATTTAAATAACTAACATCAGCATATTTCAATTGTCGTTTCAATTGAAATCAAATTTAATAAATATAAGAATATTAATCGTGGGTGATTGCTCACCTTTCGAGGCTAGAGAAAGAACAGAATGATATGAGTTACGAATCCAAGTATGGATTTCGAAGCAAAGCTAGATTGGTACGAATTCGACAAAGCTGATAGATAAGAATTAATGAAACGAATTAGAACCATCTCGATATAACTGGAACAAAATAATTTTTCTCTAAAACCAATTCTAAACATATATTTAAAATAGGATATATATATATATATATATATTATCAATTAAAAAATTTAACTTTAACCCGATTAAAATAGAATCTTCATACAAAATTTCAATCCAATATCAAATTTCAAACACACCTAAACAAAATCTTTATATATATATATATATATATATATATATATATATATATATATATATATATATATATTAAACCAAAACCATATATTTTAAACACATCAAATTTTACTGTAACCATATAGTTATTAGTGGTTGAAAACACACACACACACACATATATTTAAACTTACAAACTTTATATGCAAACTAATGTATAAGCTTCAGATTTATAATAGTATATAGATAGATTTAAAGCAATCAGGTACT
Organism: Allium cepa; assembly: GCA_030765085.1. Lineage (NCBI taxonomy): Eukaryota > Viridiplantae > Streptophyta > Magnoliopsida > Asparagales > Amaryllidaceae > Allium > Allium cepa. The sequence continues at coordinate 613,738,948 of CM060942.1, read as the reverse complement.
CTTATATGCTTATATACTAAGACAAATAGGCTTGAATCTGTATCTATCATAATGTAACTATATATCCTGCTACTTAAAATATATATACGAAAGCTGTACTTATACATATATATCAAATAAAACTTGCATATATACTAATCTATTACTCAGATAAATTATAAAACGTATGTACTTGTAACATTTAAAAATCACTGTTATATACATACAAAATTAAAAGCTGCAAATATTATACACATAAACTTATATACTTAATAAATAAATATATAATTAACCGTAAGGTTTCAAAAATCTATACATAGTACATGCAAATCCTCATAAATATTCATATATATATATATATATATATATATATATATATATATAGATTATAGTATATACTATAGACCTGCAACAAGTAAAAGTATACTTCTTTTATAAAAATATACTGCAACTTTCTATAAATAAATACAACAATTTATAATAGCTTCTATGTATATAAACCTACAGAATCAAATATATGTATAACTGACCCATATAAATTTTTAAACAATCTGATGCATGAAATCAATATTATATCTTTTACAGTAACACACATATATAACTAACGCCATACATACTTCTTTTGAAATCAAGTATAGTATAAAATATACCATACCTTTATAAACTATTATATAATACACTAGTATATTTTAAGCTTATACTTATATATATGGACTCGGCAAACATACAAAACTTTGTAACAGCACTGGTTATAAACACACATATTATATTATTATTATTTTCTTTTGTAAATATATAAACAACAAACCAATATATACAACACTATTGCTTCAGAAACCATACATATGCATAAAGCAAACCAGAGCCTATTATAAGACCTGATTATGTAAACTAGCATAAGATCTGATTATATAAACAATTATATAATTGTATACATATAACACCCAAATCTTATTATATAAGTATTATTGTATACTAATATATAGGCTGATAGAATTTTGACAGAGAAGAGTGCTCACCGTTGAGGAGGAAGAGAGGCATGTGGAGGAAGAAGTTGAGGCGCGCCGGTAATGTCGGGCCGGAGACGAGGTCGGGATGAGGTGGGCTGTCGCCAGCGGGTATTGGAGTGGTTCACGACCTTCAACATGGAGGAGCGGCGATTCAAGGATGCAAGGCTGGTGTTGGTCACGATGGTGATGGAGGCTCGGTCAGGGAGGCACGACACGCGGGATGGGGAGGCGTGCGATCTGCGTGGGCTGTTGTGAAAGGGGGCGGGAAAGTGGAGCCGGCGGAGATGCTCAGATGATGGAGTGGATCTCGGTGTAGTGGAGGGCGCGGTAGGGAGGCAGTGGGTGTGTGGGCAGAGTAACGAAGGGGTGGGCTTCAAACAGGAAGAAAGAATAAAAGTCTCAGGCAAAAGAAAGGACATGAGATGGTATAATATATATCAACGATTTTCCAAGTAGCGTAAGCAATGAAAAAGGAAAGGCAGAGCAGAACGCATCCGAATATCTATGAAATAAAAGGAAAAGTAACGGTCATCCGTAGATCCAGCTACACATCAAAGCAATTTATTACATTGCTTGGGCTGCATGGTTCAAAGATTTGAAAAGGATTGGGAAGTTAAAAGTCACAATTTTATGTACCGTTACGACGCACAGTTTTATTGTTTCCGTCGTGTATCGGATCTCAATACACAAAAATGAATATACCGCAGAGATCAGCATGACGAGATGATCAAAATGGTATACAGATATCAGTGGTACGATCATCCGATCAAAAGTCAATAACCGGTACCGAAAATGCTGCTATTTTGCCAGAATTAAGATAAACGGAGTAATAGAATTCAAAATTTTGAAAAATGAAAGATGACTTCTCACTCAGAAGAGGATTTAGAAATTTTCTATAGAAAAATATTCAGGTTTGGAAATCAATTTATTATCATCAATTATTAACTGATTTAAATTGAAATGGAATTACACAATAAAAATAAACTTCTATATAACTAATTGAAAATTTACCATTTGCTATGTTAAAATAGACGTAATCCAAATATAAATTATTCTTTTTATCCAAATTTTAAAATTTTAGAATGTCACAAAATTCAATTAAATACATTATTAAAATAAATAAAAATTTACGGGACGTTACACTCTCCCCAACTCAAAACTTTTCGTCCCCGAAAAGGAGGGAGGTTGGAGAATAGAGACAACCAGAGAAAAAATAGATTGAAAAACAAGATAAACAATTTATTTAAAACTATATAAATTTCAATTTTAATTTAATTAATATTCAATAAATTTGGTTAAATCCATTTTATTAAATCCATACCTAGTCATTTATAAACTTTGCAAATCAAAATATTTCCATTTATGTGTTTAAATAACACCTTTATAAATATACGAAAACTCTTTTGAAAACAATTATTTACATCATTAGTTATATTTACAAAAAAGTTATTGAAACATTAAATCCATAATTCATAAATTTATTAATTTATTTCAAGATACTTTTCAAATATTTTCAATAAACCAATAATCATTTAAATATGTTTTATTTAATTAATATTTCTAAAATATTTAATTAATATTTCTAAAATATTTATAACACTAATAATTTACTATTAAACCATGTAGTATTCAAATAAGCAGTATTTTAAAAGGATATATTTAAGAAGGAAAAGAAGGTAAATTCGAAAAACAGAATATATGTGAATAAATAAGCTGAGCAGATAAGGTAGATTCAGAAGAATAGTATCGGGCACGAATAGTTAATTTCAAACCATAAGAATTTCAATTTCAAATATTAATACAAAATTTCTTTGTTGGAAACACTTTTATAATGGAATACCTTTATAATAAAATACTTTTATATTGAACAAATTTCTTTTCGAAAATACTTTTATAACTCGATGTCTTAACAAGTTTACCCTCGTTCCTGCAGACTCTGGCCATGTGTTGATCAGGCGCAAAGCTAGAATTCTCCAGGTACTTAGTAGACTTGTTTCAACATCCTGTGAAAATACAAGAAAACATTTAAAAAAACAGATATGGAAAGTACAATCCAAACAAATAAACCAAACCAAAACATTTGTCTAACCATGGATCGTAGATACACAATGGTTACGCCTGGATCCCCGAGGAAACATCCGTATTCGTAAGTTATCTCAGCTTTGCGAATTAAGCCATGATGACTAGTAGACCGCAGATACACAATGGTTACGCCTGGATCCCCCAGGAAACATCCGTACCCTTAAGCTATCTCAGCCAACGGATTTCGCTACTAATACGACCTACATAGATCGCAGGATACACAATGGTTATGCCTGGATCCCCTAGGAAACATCCGTACGCCTAGGCCATCTCAGTCAGACGAATTACGCTATGCAGTCGCGCTCATAAGACCACGGAGATCGCCATGGAATTCGATGGACACTCGAGTATCATATCCAGAAAACCCAAATTAGAGAAATAATATCGATAGAATGAATCCACAATGTGGCCACAAAGCGGATATCAAGCGGAAGACACTTTCCATATCTTTACTTCGAAAATATCTATCATATAGCACCTTTCAAATCAATTTCAAATATCATACTTATATAAAGTCCAATATATACAACACTATTGTTTCAGAAATCATACATATGCATAAAGCAAACCAGAGCCTATTATATAAGACCTGATTATGTAAACTAGCATAAGATCTGATTATATAAACAATTATATAATTGTATACATATAACACCCAAATCTTATTATATAAGTATTATTATATACTAATATATAGGCTGATAGAATTTTGATAGAGAAGAATGCTCACCGTTGAGGAGGAAGAGAGGCATGTGGAGGAAGAAGTTGAGCCGCGCCGGTGATGTCGGGCCAGAGACGAGGTCGAGATGAGGTGGGCTATCGCCAGCGGGTTTGGAGTGGTTCACGGCCTTCAACATGGAGGAGCGGTGATTCAAGGAGGCAAGGCCAGTGTTGGCCACGATGGTGATGGAGGTTCGGTCAGGGAGGCACGACACGCGGGATGGGAATGCGTGCAATCTGCACGGGCTGTTGTGAAAGGGGGCGGGAAAGTGGAGCCGGCGGAGATGCTTAGATGATGGAGTGGATCTCGGTGTAGTGGAGGGCGCGGTAGGGAGGCAGTGCGTGTGTGGCCGGAGTAACGAAGGAGTTGGCTTCAAACAGGAAGAAAGAAGAAAAGTCTCAGGCAAAAGAAAGGACAAGAGATGGTATAATATATATCATAGATTTTCCAAGTAATGTAAGCAATGAAAACGGAAAGGCAGAGCAAAACGCATCCAAATATCTATGAAATAAAAGGAATGGCAACGGTCATCCGTAGATTCAGCTGACACATCAAAGCAACTTATTACATTGCATGGGCAGCACGGTTCGAAGATTTGAAAAGGATTGGAAAGTTAAAAGTCACAATTTTATGTACCGGTACGACACACAGTTTTATTATTTTCGTCGTGTATCAGACCTCAAAACACAAAAATGAATATATCGCAGAGATAAGCATGACGAGACGATCAAAAGGGTATATAGATATCAGTGGTACGATCATCCGATCAAAAGTCGATAACCGGTACCGAAAATGTTGTTATTTTGCCAGAATTAAGATACATGGAGTAATAGAAGTCAAAATTTTGAAAAACGAAAGTTGACGTCTCCCTCGGAAGAGGATTTAGAAATTTTCTATAGAAAAATATTCAGGTTTGGAAATCAGTTTATTATCATCAATTATTAACTGATTTAAATTGAAATGGAATTACACAATAAAAATAAACTTCCATATAACTAATTGAAAATTTACCATTTGCTATGTTAAAATATACGTAATCCCAATATAAATTATTATTTTTGTCCAAATTTTAAAATTTTAAAATGTCATAAAATTCAATTAAATACGTTATTAAAATATATAAAAATTAATAAAAATTTACGGGTCGTTACACAATACATCTGGAAATAGTGGAATTAGAGAAGAAGCTTGAGTTTTCTCAGGATCGCATCGCTGAACTAGAAAAGTAGTTAAAAGATGCAAAGAGTTGTTATAGTGCCATCTATGAGGATGAGGCTGAAAATTTTAAAACGAAAATGAAGAATTTTATTGATATGTCTCCATCCAACTATCTAAGAAGTCCGATCCGAAAATGTTTCGTTCCCAAGCGACTGCTGCCTCTCCATCGGGTATGGATGTGGATGAGGCTTCTCAACGGAAGAAGTAGTTTACGGCGTACTATCAAAATAAATTTGATGAGTTTGAGAGCTGTTTATGAAAAATAACTAAAAGATTTGACAAGTGGTGTTTAATAGAGTTAGGTGTATGCTCTAGGGGAAATTATGTAATTTGTTACATATATCTAACTCGTTGACCAATCTTGTTTGTAATAAAGGATATTTTCTTTCTGTAATATACTAGATATAATGTGTTATGTTAAATAATCAATTTAATTAAAAGTATATTTAAATAAAAATCCATAAATGGTATGTTCTATGACAGTAGCTACAAAGTGTTGTAACCGTGAGCAATTTATCACAATAAATACAAATGTAACATTTTAAATATTCCTAGTCAAGACGCATCGAGATTGGATATCGATATATCCTTAAGATTAGAGTATGTAGCCTCTCCAAATGTTGGACGGTGTATTACTCATGACTATTAAGAGCACCAAGAGGTTACATACTGATAGTTATTGGATAACTATAGAACAACTCACTCGATAGCTTTCTATTGGTTAATATAACAAAGGTCAAACAAAAATATCGATGCGACTGATTTACATAGTTCTCTCGACTTGAGAATACTGTTAATCTTCAATTTGAAAGCTCTGCTTTGATTATAGTCAAATCATCACATATCGTCCATCGAGTGACTACGGTTGGGTCGAGTGGAAGTATTGGAAGTGAAGCACTATTTAAGAGAGGAATTGTCACCTCAATAATATGGGGTTAATATCATGGTCAACTCAAAGTCAAAGTCTTTGACCAGAGTAGTTCGGTTAATAATAATTATTATTATTGAAACAATGACTTTGTGTTTGGACCGTAAATTGAATATGGAAGATATTGGAATTTTGACTGTTACTAAATTCCATAAGTCCGAACTGATATAGTTTTGACAAAGGGAATAGGTGTAAATAAATGTCACAACCAGGTAACGCGTAATAATGTAAAATTAGATTGTATTGAAACTAAGTGATAAATTTAGACAAAATATCACATCACCTGCTAAGTGACGTGTGAACATTAACATTCGAATATTTCGATGTTAATCGCTGACCAAATTTACACCTAACGAGTCACACAACCGAAATGATGTATTCTCTTTAGATCAAATGATTAAACTAGTTTATAATTGTTATAAAATAATTAAATAAATTAATATTGTGAAATATTAGTTATAAAAATTTTGAATACAATTTGAGGAATAAATATTATTGTATATATATTTATAATAGTTATAAATATTTCATTCGATATGCGACAGGCAATTAAATTAGGTTTAATTAATAATATTTATTTGAGCTAAAATGGGATATTAGCCCATGATAATGAGATGATAATTTCAGTAGTAATATGGCTTGTATGGGGTAGCTAAAAAGGCTATAGGTGTTTTAAGATGGAAGGCTTAGATCTAGTGAGAATTAGCATGAAAAGTGATCTATATTTCTCTTTATTTCATCCACTATGAAAAGGCCCCTAACCCTAATTGTTTAGAACTTTTTTGGCTGCTATTATTTCCCATTTCTAGCCAATCTCAGCATTCAGGAGCTCCAACAAGTTGAACTCAAATCAATTTAAAAAATGACAGCTATTGGATAGCCAAAGGTCTACGTTTCAAGGATTAGCAATCTGCCGAATCGAGAAGGTTTCAAAGTTGAAAGAAGTCATCATTACTAGGTATGTTTCAAAGCATTGGTTTTAGGTATTTATTTACTATACTATACGATTTATAATTTTTGAATAACATTATATTATTCGAATATATATTATTATTTTACTATTAGTTAGGTGACGATTCTTATATGTATTAGTATTGTCACATACTAGATTGGTTATATGTATGTAATTAGTTAATAATAAACAACTTTTTTCATATAGATCTATTGTGTACAGACGAATCAATTTTATTTTAATTATTATCATTTTATTATATATATATCACTTAATTTAATTATATGACTTGTATTTAATTATATCATCATATCATGTTAATAATTGAACTTATATTCTATAAATGCATATTTACATTAATTATAATTTTCGATGATTAAAAATTAATATTTAACAATTATTTACTATTACTAAATATTATTAAATCAATATACTACTTAAATAATTCATATAAAATTAAATATGTTTTGAAAATTAAATTTTAAATTTTATAAAGTGATTTTATCATCATTTAGACTCTTGAAAAAAAATATAATTTAAAAATTAGATTATTTATTTTTTTAAATGATTTTAATATTTGATCAAATCAATTAATTAACAAAAAATAATTTTTTGACCGAGAAAATACGGAAAAAAAATTCTAACCTTAAAATATCATACTTGATTTTGTAAAAATTTTAAATTTGAATAATATATATTACAAAAATATTTTTTGTTATTATTTTATTGTTTTTGATATTTAATTCACGTAAATATTTTTTAATACAATAAAATTATAATTAAATTTGCATTATGCCATGCAAATGATTTAGAAATTTAAATTTGTTTTATTTAGTTTCATAATACACACACACAAAAGCGTGCGCGTGCACAAAAATATATATATATATATATATATATATATATATATATATATATATATATAAGGAAAAAAATTGGTGCTGTGATATGTATACTGATACGTATACATAGATATATATTTGTATGTATGTATATGTATATCGATTCAAAAAAACTTTATATTATATATATATATATATATATATATAATATTTAACACAATAATAATATATATACAAATCATTAATATATATGTAGCAAAGCTTGCAGGGTTGACTGGTCCCGTACCAGATTTTATTGCTTAAAACAATGAAATACAATTAAGCCAAAACAAGCTTTGAGCCCAACGAAGAATAAAGCAAAGCACATCAAAAACATAGAGAGAAAAGAAAATAGGCACACATATAAGAGTCCACAAAAGAAATAAAGGACAAAACCACAACCTAACACAAAGAAGAGAGATAATCACCGTATCAAACTCAAACACAGATTCCTTCATCCCTGTTTCAATTTCATGCAATATACCATTCCACATAGCAGCTTTTTCCTTTAGATTTATCTTTAAAAAACCCTTTGTTTCTTTCTTCCTACATAATCCTCAAGAATTTCTTCAATCATAGCAAGATCATGTAAGGCATAATGCTTCTCCATCTGGTAGCCTTGTAGATCAAGTTCCATTCTTCATTACTATCTCTTGTTGTATCACTCCTTCCAATTTTAGCCGTCAACTTACTTCACATTTGAAATATTTCATCGCGGTTGAAAAAAATGGACACAAATCTCATTTTCTTTATCACAAAAAACACACAGAGGGCTTATATTCATACCAATCAAGTATAGTTTTGTCTTAGTGAGCATAACTTCTTTTGAAACCTTCCACAATAAAAGGTTTTCTTTGGGTGGGGAGTGGTTAATCCAAATCCTCCTACACCATTTGAAGTTCAGCAACTCATCCAACCTGGATATTGCTTTGTAGACCACATTGATCGAGTGGGCTTTACTTATATCAGTCCAAACTAACTGATCATGGCAAACTATAGGATAACTTTTTGGCTTGGAGTAAATTCCATATTGATCTAGTAACCTGGTTGCTAGAATATGGAAGGGATATGACACCTTCATGTATAAAATCACTTGCCTTAGCTATCATACAGATTCCAGATTGCTGCATTTTCTGACGGGTTAGGGTTTTCGAGAGAATCGGCCCATGAGCAGCCCAAGGATTCTCCTAAAACTTTGCTCAACTGTTATGAGATATGTTTATTTTCACTAAAGGAAGGAAAGTTCTCCTAAGGTTTAAAATTTTTCTCCACGTCCAACTACAGATTTGAGGAGCTTCCATGATCCAAAAGTTCTTCCTACCAATATTGTGCACCTGAGACCATTTAACCCAAATACTATCTGCTTTATTCAACAAGGAGTCAAAATGTTTGCTAAAACCAGAAACATTCAACTGGGTTATATTCAACACACCCAATCCACCTTTCTTCATAGGGATTTCAAATTTGACGAAGGCATATGGGATTAGCTTTTTATTATGAATGCTACCAGTACAAAAAACCTTATCATTACAGTCCTGATCATGCTAAGTAGTTTTTTATGTAGCACAAAAGTCATATCCCAATAAACCAACATAGAGAAGCTCACGAATTTTATCAAAACAATCCTTTATGCTTGGCTCAAAAGCCTATTAGCCCAGCAGTTCAAAGAAGCAGTTATTTTTAGAATAGAGGGAGGTATTGAGCAGTTGTAACCCTAGCAGTTGTTAGAGGGATGCAAAGATAGTTTATGTTTTTTAACGTTGGCTGAAGCACAGAAATTTGAAGCATGGTATTAGACATAGATTGAGGCACTCCAGAACATAAGAAATGGGACTTCTACAAGTTTAATTTCATGCCAGTCATCAAGTAAAAGCTATCCAAAACTTGGAGAATACAGTTGATGGAAGAGAGCTTAGGCTTAGTGAAAATCATGACATCATCTGCAATCATTAAGGTGGTAACTAGTGGCTGCTTACATTTTGCATGTAACTAAATTTGAGAGGTTTGGAATTTTCTGTTGACCATCTGAGTGAAAAATTCCATGACAAGAATGAATATATGGGAGGAGATAGGTTCTCCTTATCTTATGCCTTGTTAGCTCTTGAAGAAGCCAAGAGATCTTCCATTGAAGTTCAAGGAGTAACTTGGGATAAAAATACAAGAATAAACCCAAGCAACAAAGTGTTTAGGAAAATTCATCATTGCCATAATTCTAACAACAGAAGTCCAATGAATGCTATCATAAGCCATCCTTATGTCAAGCTTCAATATAGCACTAAGAGATGACTGAGCCTTATTATATCCTTTGAGTAAGTAAAAGGAGATGTGTTTTCACCTTTCGCCGCTCATCTATCCGCACATCATTCAACTCATCATCTCAACCGCTCGTGCAATCCAAGGGCAAGCATCTCACTATAGATTTACTTCAGATCATCGGCTAATCTGTTTAAAGCCCAATGCTCTTATATGTATCATATATAAATTGCTGTGTGTATTTTCAATTCATCATTCTGATTGTAACTGAGATAATAAAACAATCTCTTCATCAAATATTATTCAAATCAAACATTTGTATTGTATTACTTTTCTTACTTGGTATCGGAGCAATCAAAGGCTTAACAACCATCTAATCATTGTTCAAACACCATCAGAACAGTATCATCATTTGGGTGATCACCTTCATCAGGAACCGTGTCTCATCATCTGAAGGGTGAATCGTGTCAGGGACATAATTCTGTGCCGTGCCAACAATTGTGGCTGCAGCAGAATCAACTAACAAAAAAAAATTAAACAAGAAAACCAGAAAAACAAAAAATCAAGAAATCAAGAATCATCTCAAAATTAAAGAAAGTGCCCTCCTGCACGACATATCAGATCAAAGAAAGAAAGAAAGTTGATCATCATCTATGTCATACGGTAGCATTAGTTTTACTGTAAGAAATTTTTGACTCAGTACCTTTATTTTTCTGTTTCCAATTGAATAGTTTCTATTGCCCTGCATTTCTATTGCTTTTTTGTATTCTTCTTGTTTCTGAAATCATCATGAGTGAAGAGATGAATAATCAACCCCAATTATCAAGCACAAGAGTATCTCAAAGCCAACCATAGTCAGATCTGGTGAATGATCTGATGAAGGCCATAATCAAGCCTCAGAGCCAGATGATATCCATTCAGCTTGAAGAATCGAATTTTTTGCTCTGGAAATTACAAGTTGAAACATCCATCAGAGGTTATGGGTTAGAGGATTATATTCTTGGCACAAGAATTACTCCACCAAAGTTTGTCAAAGATAATGAAGACAAACTGGTGCCAAATCAAGAATACATAGCACACCAAAGGCAAGACAGCCTTGTATGTGCATGGATGATGTCATCCATAAGTACATCAATTCTGCCACAACTTATAGGCTATAAAACTGCTCAAGAAGTATGGACAACAATTGAAAGAAACTTCACTTCTCAGTCATCTGCAAGAATCATGCACCACAGAAGGCAACTACAAAATATCAGAAAGAATGATATGTCAATGAATGAATATCTGCTCAAAGTCAAAAACTTATGTGATCAACTAGCTTCAATTGGACACAAAGTGTCTGAATCAGAGCACGTGCTGCATATAATCAGTGGTCTAGACAGTGAATATGAAGCTGTTGTGGCCATCATCTCCACTATGGAGCCTACACCACCCTTACAGTTTGTGTATTCTACCCTTCTTTCACATGAAGGAAGGATAGAACACAACAAAACAGTAAGTTCAGATATCTCTGTCAACTACACATACAACAAAGGTAAATAAAACCCAAGTACCAGAGGACAGTTAAATAACTTTCAAAGGGGTGGACCATCCAACGGAGGAAGAAGAGGAGACAGAAGCAACAATAGCAATAAAATAAGGTGTCAAATATGTGAAAAGTATGGCCATGGGGAAAATAAATGTTACTTTAGATTCAACAAGAACTATACTCCTTCACAACAAGGTAGCAGTGCAAATGTAAACCTTGTCACTGTGCCAAAAGACAACAGCTCAAATCAAGCAGAAATCCTAAACATTGAAACAACAACAAATGATGATACTGGAGATGACTACTGGTACCCACACTTAGGGGCTACTAATCATGTGACCAACAATCTCAACAACCTAAACTTGGGAAACAAAGAGTACAAAGGTACACAAAATCTTTTTGTTGGTAATGGTAAAACTGTGCACATTACACACTGGAAATGCAAGAATACATGGACCCAAACAAATTCTTCTAAGAAATTTGTTAAGTGTTCCTTCAATTAAAAAAAAACTAATGAGTGTTTCCCAGTTTGCAAAAGATAACAAAGTTTTCTTTGAATTTTATCCTAACACGTGCATAGTTAAAGATATACTAACACAAGAAATTATCTTGCAGGGTAAAGAAAACAATGGATTGTACAGATTTGATTTTTCAAATTCAAAAATCTCTGAGAAAAAGGAAAATACTCATGTAATGAATGTTTCTAGTGATTCTAAAAATTGTAGTAAAATTGATTTGTGGCATCGCAAACTAGGTCATCCCAGTATAAAAATTCATCTAGTAACATCCCTGATTCTTACTTTTGTACTTCTTGCCAATTGGGAAAGAGTCATAAACTTGCATTTTCAGATTCACACACAAGTTACACAAGACCTCTTGATTTAATTGCTAGTGATATATGGGGGCGAGCACCTATTAGCTCAGATTATGGTTACAAGTATTACATATCTTTTATAGATGCTTATTTAAGATTTGTATGGATATACATGCTAAAGTCTAAATCTGAAACCAGTAATATAGTAATGCAGTTCATTAACAAGGTTGAAAACATGACTGGGAATAATGTATGTACATTTCAGTCAGATGGTGGAAAAGAATTTTTTCCTTTAAAAATTTTCTTTGAAAAGAAAGGTATTAATCATAGGACTACATGTCCATACACATCTGAACAAAATGGAATCATTGAAAGAAAACACAGACATATTGTAGAAACTGGGTTAACCTTACTAGCACAAGCCTCTATGCCATTAAAGTTTTGGCCAGAGGCATTTAACACTGCTGTAGACTTGATAAATATACTACCAACAAAAACTCTTAAATTCAAGTGTCCACAGAAAGTGTTAACTAAAATTAAACCAGATTATGAGCATCTAAAAATATTTGGATGTCAATGTTTTCCTTGTTTAAGATCTTATAATACACACAAATTAGACTTCATATCTACTCCTTGCACCTTTTTAGGATATTGTAATAAACAAAAGGGGTATAGGTGTTTAGACAACAAAGAAAGAATATATATATCCAGGCATGTAAGATTCAATGAGCAGGTTTTTCCATATAGCAATGCTGAAGCTAAAATCACATAAAAAGTGAGAAATTCAAAATTCAAGATTCCTGATCCACCTGATGAGATTGAAGTTCTGCCCTCAACACAACCTATAAGGAATGACATCAGTACAAGCTCACGACACACCATGACTGCTAGAGAGTCAGGTCAAGAGCAAGCTACACATGAAGATAATAGCAACAATCAGGATTTTCAAAGTCAAGAAACAAGAAGTTCAAGTCATGATCAAGCCATCAGAGATGATACTATGGCATACAGCAGTTTAAAAAGAAACTCTGACAGCATTGTTAGAAATAATATCAATATTCACCCAATGTTAACTAGAGCAAAATGTGGTATTTATAAACCAAAGATTATCAACAACATGGTTGTTCAGGAAGAACCTTCATCCTAAATAGAAGCTGCTCAAAATGACAAATGGAGAGCTGCTATGCAGGAAGAATATAATGCTCTAATTAACAAAGGAACTTGGGATCTGGTTAAAAAACCAGAAAACAAAAATATAATTGGGTGCATATGGATTTTTAAATTAAAAAAAAATGCTGATGGATCAATTTCTAAATATAAAGCAAGGTTGGTTGCAAAGGGGTATTCTCAACAGCATGGGGTTGATTTTTCAGAAACTTTTTCCCCTGTTGTGAAGCCTTCCTCAATTAGAGTCATTCTAACCATTGCTTTAAGCAGAAATCGGACCATTAGACAATTGGATATTAATAATGCTTTTCTCAATGGTGTATTACAGGAAGAAGTATTTATGGAGCAACCAGAAGAGTTTACTCAGAAATCATACAAAGGGTTGGTGTGCAAACTCAATAAAGCTATCTAGGCTTAAAGCAAGCTCCAAGAGTTTGGTTTGAACAGCTCAAGTCAACACTTGTGAAATTCGGCTACAACTCTTTAAAATCTGACAACTCCACATTTACTAAAATTAATGACCTTGCCACCACTTATATTCTAATTTATGTTGATGATTTTATTATTACAGGGAGCAGTGAGTCAGAAATTAAGAAAATTACTGCAATGCTTAACTCATAATTCTCAATTAAAGATCTGGGAGACCTGAATTACTTTCTAGGAATTGAAGTACAAAGAACCTCAAAATCAGAAATACGCCTCAATCAAAGGAAGTACATTTCAGAAAATATTATCAAGAGCCAAAATGGACAAAGCTAATCACCTACCAACTCCAATGGTTGCAAATCATCAACTATCAAAATATAAGGGTGAAGCAATTCAAAATGAAAAACAGTACAGGAGCATAGTTGGTGCACTTCAATATGTGACTATAATAAGGCCAGACATATCATTTTGTGTTAATAAAGTTAGCCAGTACCTGCATAATCCTTTAGACAGTTACTGGAAAGCAGTAAAGAGAATACTTAGATATCTCAAAGGAACTATAAATCATGGCCTTATCTTAAAATCTAGCTACACACTTAACATAAATGCATATGCTGATGCTAACTGGGGAACAGATACAGATGATCGAAAATCAACATCTAGCTTTTGCATTTATTTGGGTAAAAATCCTGTATCATGGAGTGCAAGGAAGCAAAACACTGTGTCAAGATCTAGCACAGAGGCCGAATTTAGGTGCGTGGCAAGTGCAGCAGCAGAAGTCATCTAGCTAGAGTCACTTTTAAGTGAACTCAACATCAAACCAAACAGAAGAGCAACAATTTGGTGTGGTAATGTTAGTACAATTTCCCTAATATCAAATCTGGTTCTTCATTCGAAAACCAGACATATCGAATTGGATCTCTACTTTATCAGAGAGCAAGTAATTAAAGAGAAATTAAGAGTTGGATACATACCATCTCTGCATCAAAAAGCAGATATACTTACTAAACCATTATCAAGGTCAAGTTTCACAAGATTAAGAGAAGAACTCAACGTTGATGCTGCTAACCCAAGTCAGAGATCTCAAAGAATAATCTTCATACCAGATTGATGTTTGATCCATTGTTCTCTGCATGCTCTTCTTTGTAAACCATTTATTTTTTGTTGTATTCCCTCCTTGAGAAGAGTTGTCGCCTTGAGAAGAGCAGCTGCCATTGTTTTTCCTTCTCTAGCAAACCCTAGACTATTCGAGTTTGAGGGGGAGAGTAAAAGGAGATGTGTTTTCACCTTTCGCTTCTCATCTATCCGCACATCATTCAACTCATCATCTCAACCGCTCGTGCAATCCAAGGGCGGGCATCTCACTATAGATTTACTTCAGATCATGGGCTAATCTGTTTAAAGCCCAATGTTCTTATATGTATCATATATAAATTGCTGTGTGTATTTTCAATTCATCGTTCTGATTGTAACTAAGATAATAAAACAATCTCTTCATCAAATATTATTCAAATCAAACATTTGTATTGTATTACTTTTCTTGCTTAACTTTTGGGCAAGTAGAACATTATCTAATATGTTTCTATTGGGCAAAAACGTTGCTTGGTTTGAAGAGATTAGGTTTGATAGCACTTTCACTAGTCTTATAGCCAAGATTTTGGAGATACATTTATTGACCACATTACAACATGAGATAGGCCAAAAACAACTCACTGTACTAGCAGATCTGTACTTAGGAATGAGGACTAAATTTATTGCATTTGCTTCACCTAGCATTTTGCATTTGTTAAAGAAATTATGGACTGTTTTGCACATATCCGTAGAAATAACATCCTAATAGTGAGTAAAGAATAAGACAATAAATCCATCAGGGCCTCACTTTCATTTTTATTCGTTGAGAAAATTGCTCTCTTTATTTCTTTATCAAAAATGGAAGAGGAGAGGAGAGTTATGCCTTTAGGCTTAATTCTAGGTTAAAAAAAATGGCGAAAATCAAATTTAAATTAGGGGAGAAGTTGCACGCGTTACCAAGGAGGCTGGAATTGTAGTTCAATAAAGAATGTCAATAGCTTCAGGAGTAGACTACAACAAGCCATTCTCATCAAAAATTGAAGGTATTTGGTCCTTGGCTTGCTTAACCTTTAATGAAGCATGAAAGTAAGCAGAGTTTCTATCATCATGCTCGGCCTATTTTTGCCTTAACTTTTTCCTCTTCATGCTATCCTCATTTTTTAAAAGCTTCATTGATGGCTGTAAAAGGCACGGTTTCTTCACTTGCTGCTTCTCCATCTTCAGGATTGCTCATCATAAAAATTTGAGTCGTCTTCAAATCTTCTTTGATTTTAGTAGATACTAGTGTGTAACCCATGCGTTGCGCACGGTAACGTTGTTAAAAAATAGTATTTACATTTTAATTATTGCTAAAATTATTTTTTATTATGCAAGATATATAATAAGTTTATAATGATATATAACCATAAACTAAAATGACCTGCAATGCTTGGATAAAAGGTTGAGGGTTCAATACTCGCTAACTACATATCTTTTAAAAAATTAATATCCTAATTCAAAAAAAATTATAAATTAAAATTGTTAATACCGTATATATGTAAATAATTTATGCTATGGATATTTTTTTCATATGTATGAGTTATTAAGTAACTTCACCATTTTGTTAATATGATTGTTGTATATATATTGAATTATCATTTTTTTAAAGGACTTATAAATGAATTATGGAATCTTAGATAGTTGAATTTATTTGAATAACTTGAATTAATGATCAACATACCTAATTAAATATAAGAAGATAAATTTAAAAAAGTTAAAGAAAATTGGGAAGAACTTTGTATAAATTTGTAACCGAGAAGAGCGTAGATCTTATGGTTAGCTTATCTACATGTGAACTTTTTTTTGAATCAGACATGTAAACTTTTATTCGTTATTAAGTTTTCATTTTCAAACAATTTTATTCTTAAAGTTAACCATAGAATTCATGTTCTTGTAGGAGGGTCATACTTATGACTTTGATAATTACAAAACAATGTTATTTAGTATTTAGTTGAGTTATGAGTTGGGTATGATTTGATAACACGTTGAAAGTGAAAATGTTTATATAATCTAATTTTTATCAGTGTAATCTTTCCATTCACATCGTAATGCTGTAAAATATAAATTTATCTTTTGAAGGTTGTTAAAAATGAAATTATCTTATGTGATGTAAGATTTTTTTGAGATAAATGAATTAGAAATTAAAAAAAGTTATTATTATTTATGTATACAATTTATGTTATATGATGTAAAGATCTTTATATATCTGAATAAAGAAGAAATAATTTATCATTTTTTTACGTTCATGAATATTGTACATATTGAAATCCTTGTATTTTTATGATTTATTAGATGGATTAATAAATATTAGTTAATCATATTTATTAAAATAATTTAAATTTAAGATTACACGGTTAGTTAAATATATGGACCTGAATGTAAAATATTAGAAGATAATTGAGAGAGTTTCTAAATAATTGTAAAAAAATTAAAATTTTAAGTATTTGAAGTTAATATAATTTTATAGTGTAATGATAAATTCATTTAGTAAATAAATTATAAAATAAAATTATCATTATCATCAAAGTATATAATTTATGTTATGTGATTTATACACACACACACACACATCTAAATAAATTTTTTTACCAATTTGTTGATGAGCATGTAGTATACATATCGAAAATTTCATCTTTTAGGATTTATTAATAAATATTAGCTGATTAAGTTGATCAATTAGTTTAAATTTTAGATTATGTAATTAATTTAAATGTGTGGACTGTAATGTAAAATTTAGGAGAGAACCATGAAAAAGTGGTAAATAATTGTAGATTTGTTTAAAAGTAGGTATTTGAATGTAAAATAGCGTAAAAAGTTTATTAAAATAATGGTAAAGTGGTAAATTATAAGACTTTTAAAATATAATATCCACTTTGAGAGAATTAAGGAGAATATAGATAATTCCTACAATTAATGAGAGAGCTTCAAATTCTTCTGCTTTACTATTATTTAATAGACTAGTGTGTAACCGTGCGTTGCACACGGTAATGTTATAAAAGAAATTGTCAAATATACATAGTTAAATAGTTGACGTATAACATGCTAATGTTAAGTATATATTTTTTGATTTTAGCATGTTAAAATGTTATGTTTTCATAGTAAAATATATTAAAATATTATTTTCGAATAGTTAAAAATAATCATAAATTCATTATTTTCATATTCTAACTATTTAAAATGATAGATTTTATTTCAAATTAGTTTTACAACAATATTTCTAAAGTTTATGGAAATTATATGTTAAACATATTATTTTATTGATTTATACGTTTAAAAAATGTAAAGAAATATTATTCTTATTTCCAAAATTTTATATTTTAAAATATTTTATGTAATTTTAAAATAAGTGTAATTTATATTTTGAAATTAAAATTATATGTTAAATATGACTGATATACCTATACATATGAAATAATTTTTAATGTTTATGTATACGATAAATCTGAAAGAAAAATATTGATGTAATATGTTCCATTTTGAAGTAATATTGAGTAAATTCGTGATCTTGTGTGTTTTGATGCGCATGCGCACCCGCACATGTGCATTATGATGAGTTTTAGACGTTAAATTGCAAAATATGTATTGATAAGAATTTTAAATGTCACATTAGATAATTGAGGAAAAAACTTTTTTTTATTTACTAAAATTGTGGATAATAATAATAATAAAGTAATAGAATGTATCCCATGCATTGCACACACTAATGTTGTAAAAACATGATACTCATACTTTAAATGTTGTTAAAATAAAATTTTGGTATGCAATGTTTGATATATCAATCATAAATTTAAACTTTTTATTATTGTTTATGCCTTTAATTTTTATTAAGTGATTCAGATATTTTTATATTTGAAAGAAATATCTACCATTTGTTACTACTAATGCGATATATAAATTGAAATTGTCATTTTGTTTATAAATCATCAAAGAACTAAATGAGTATTAATTACTTGAATTTATTTATATAATATGGATTCACAGTGTTTGGTTAATTTAAATACATAGATTTGAATGTAAAATAATAAAAGAAAATTGATGAAAATTTTGTAAATGACTGTATAAATTACAAAATCTCAGTATGTACGAATATAAAATCATTGAAGAAATTAACATAATATTTTGGATAACCATAAAATGATAATTTATATGGATTCAAAAAAATCAAAGAGAATTAGGTGTAAGGGTGGAAATTTTATAATTATTGTGATGATTTGTGATCTTTAAACTTCTATCATTTACTGATAATTTATTAAAATAAAAAATTATACATTAAAGTTGTTCTTATTGTTTTTTATGTGATCTTTATTTTTTTATTTATGAACAAAAATTCAATTTATACCGTGTTGTTACAACGAGCATGGTATATTTGTTGGCATGGTTATCTATATTATTTATTAGACAAATTAATAAATAATGGTTAATTATTATTTTTTAAAATAATTTATTATGAAATTATTTAATTAATTTAAATATAGAGACTTAAATGTAAATGGTAAATGAAAATTGAGGACTTTAAAATAATAATAGAAAGCAGAAAGTGTAGATTTTTGAATGCATAACGATAGTGTAAAATTAATAAAATCTTATAAACAATTCAAAACTAATAAATTGTATTAGGTCTTTAAAATAAAATATTAATAAATATCTAGAGAAAGTTAAGGAGAGTCGAGAGAAATGCTATAATTAATGTGAGAGCTAGAAATTCTTCTGCTTTACTATTATTTAATAGATTAGATCACCATTTCCATATTTAATCTTAGCCCAAATCATGATAGCAGCCTTAGTAGCTTTCAACTTTCTAAACAGAATATACACTGGGTTGCCATAAAAATTGTTAGACATAAAGTTGTAACAATGTTTAAAAAACCAGGGTCAAGTGTCCAAGCATTAAAAAAAAATTAAAACTCCTTTTTTCACAACTGAAAGGCCATACGACATGACTATAAGGGAGTAATCTGAAAGGGTTGCCTGGGGTAGGAAGTTTGAGTTGGAGGGTTATGTTGTAAGGGTAGTGAAGCTACAGAATTCATGATCAATGATAGAGAATGTTCTTGCTCCACTTATGCTTATGTTGTTCCAAGTGAATTTGGCACCGGATTTATTAATAGACAGGAGAGAAGAGTTAGAGATTGCAATGTTGAGAGGCATAATGTCAATAGTTGTCAGAGGAGAACCACCTCTCCTATCACCAAGCTTAAGGCAACAGTTGAAATCCTATATGGAAATCCATGGATGGGAATCTTCACTTAGGAAGGGAAAAGATTGAAGAGGTCCTGCCTGGAATCAACAAAGTTATCTGCATAAACTATCAATAGGAAAAATAAGGTAGCCGAAGGAATGTATAGAGCATGAAAGTGCATGAGTTTCCTTATAGAAGTAATAAGAGACAAAGAGAAAGTAAGGGGTTGTGAATGACCATAATCCTCCCATTAGGGGCTTCATGAAGATTGTGAGAGAAACAACACAGGGGATTTATGTACTTAGCAGCACATAAGTTAGATGTGGGTTTAATTTGGTTTCAAGAACAACTAAAAGATGAAGATTATGTTGGTGAATTAGATTTTGACCTGGTCGAGCTTTAGATTGTTGTGAGCTCCTCTAATGTTCCACATAGCTAGGTTATGCAACATTAAGGAAACTAAAGTGACTGGAGATTGCGTTTTTGTCTGCTCCTTGTTGAAGGAAAATTAGAAATGTTTGATTCTTGAACATAGCTAACATGAGGGGAGCTTGAGGTTGCTGTCTTATAAGGAGGATCAACATTCTTATTTTTTCTAGCATTTTTATTCTTTTTGTTTACATGGTTTGATTCAATTTGAGATGACTTGGCTACTGTTTGAGAATTGGTTCTATCTTTGAACATTAAAGGAGGAGAGGCCCCACTAGGTGGAGATTTGATATGGTCATAGGGTGAAGGTGACATTTTGACATTCAAGACAATGTCCTAAAAAATAGGATTGTTTGAGAAGTTGGCATAAGTGGGAGAAAGGGAAGAAGAGATTATTGAGTGCGGAAAAGAAGGTGAATCGGGAATGATAGGAGAAGTAGTAATAGGAAGCTGTTGTGATGCATGCATGGCGACATGCACATGTAATGAATCCCCTTCAGCAAGCAAAGAATATGAATCCAGGTTGTCAATTATTATTGATTGCTCTACATCATTGTTTTGATCATTTACTACTTGCTGGGTGCAACCTTGGTTAGAACTTAAATCCTTAAGTTGTTGATCTAATACAATAGGCTTATGCACAGAAGCGTTACACACATGCACAATATCTTTTGTACAATCAGTTTCATGAAGCAAGTTCATTTCTTTGTTATAATTTACAACTGAAACAACTGTAATCTATATATTGTGAATAATATAAACCCTAAGATCTAGAATTACATGATTATCACATATGTAATGAATCAATAAAACATACCTCCAAACATCTTGTATATGAATCAGCAATGGTTGTTGTCGAAAGCTATTTCAATGGATAAAAGAAATGGTTTCTCTCTCTTTTCCTATATCTTTCTTCATGTGTTTTTATCCATATCCTTTGTGATAGGCAAAGGTTAATATTTATAGGTGGAGAGAGGACCAAATTTCTAAATTTGTAGACTTAGTCTTGATCGTCCATCAAGATCAAGATGAGAGAAATTAACGCTCTAGATTATAACTGTTTTATTGATTAGCGTATTAATAGTAAAAACCTTTAGATTCTACTGACCACAAAATGAGGAAGGAAACGTTCGAGGAAGGAAACGGTCAAATTTCCTTACAAAATAAGGAAGGAAAATCCATTAATGTTTTCGTATTAATTTCCTTACAAAACGGTCAAATTTCCTTACAGTCTCCCACTTGGTCAATAGTAAAAACCATTAATGTTTTCGTATTAAGGTCATAAGGCGCGCATGATATGCTAAACTTTTCTTTAGTCAGTTATCATAAGTGTCTTGGCTAATCTAGTGGTCAATGGAAGTCATGACGTGTACATATTATTTTACAACATGCTTACTTCCATGTTTAATGACATTGACAACTTTCATAACTAGACCGTAGATGGGCATAACTTAATGGTCACATAATGTCTTGAAGCAAAAGACTGTTTCTGTTATCATTTATCTAAATATAAATGTGCACACATTATAAAACAGAAATAAAAGATGTCCAAATTATTAAGAGCTCAATAATTGTTATGTCTAGCTAAGTACAAAATAAGTGGCATAATAGGAATATAATTAGGAACTATCTGCAAGACCCATGCTATCAGTATGTCTCTGAAAGGTCTTTGGAGGTAGTCCTTTCATGAATACGTCTGCCACTTGTAAGCTTGTACTTATCGATTCAACAACAATTTTCTTTAGTTTAACATCTTACTTCAGTGGTAGGTATTTCAGGTCCATGTGTTTGGAACCTTTGGTTATCCTATCATGCTTGGAGAAAAAGGTTGCAGCTTCATTGTCGCAGTAGACAGTTAGTGGCTTAGAGATAAAACTTAAAGTGCCAAATTGTGAGACAAAATTACGCAGCCATGTCCCCTAAATTGAAGCCTCATAACATGCTACGTATTCAGCCATCATGGTGGATCCGAAAAGCATCTCAGATTTCTGGCTTCTCCATGATATCGCACCACCACATAAGAGGTACACATAGCCAAGAGTGCAGATCCTAGTGTCAGGACATCCAGCAAGGTCTGAATCAGAATAACCAGTTACCTATAGGTAACTTGATTTTCTATAGGTGAGCATGTAATTCCTTGTTCCCTTTAGGTATCTCAGTACCTTCTTTGCAGCTTTCCAATGAGCGATTCCTGGGTTACTTTGAAATCTATCCAGCATACCAACTGCATGACTGATATCAGGTCTTGTACAGACCTGTGAATACATCAAACTCCCTACAAGAGATGCATGAGGATATTTGGTTATTTCTTCTCGTTCCATAGAAGTCTTTGGGCACTGCTCAAGAACAAGTTTTCTCCTTTCTGCAGTGGGACAGGACTAGAGGAACAATTCGTCATGCCAAATCTCTCAAGAATTTTGTCAATATATGCTTTTTGAGACAATCCTAGAATTCCTTGTGTTCTATCATGAAATATTTCTATTCCTATCACATAGGAAACCTCACCCATATCTTTTATTTCAAAGTTCGTTGAGAGATAATACTTAGTTTCACGTAATAAACCAAGGTCGCTGCTAGCTAATAATACGTCATCAACATACAGAATCAAAAATATGAACTTGCTCCCACTGAACTTGAGGTATATACAAGGGTCAACTATGTTTTCCATCAAATCGAAAGCGGTAATGATTTCATGAAACTTTAGATACCATTGTTAGAAGCTTGTTTCAGTCCATATATTGACTTATTAAGTTGCGGACCATGTCTTCCTGTCCTTCAATTATGAAGCCTTCAGGTTGACGCATGTAGACTTCTTCTTCCAAGTCTCCATTTAGAAAGGCTGTTTTCACATCCATTTGATGTAACTCGAGATCATTCTAAGAGAATCTTTCTTGGAAACATGAGCAAAAATTTCATTATAGTCGATGCCTTCTTTCTGATTAAAATCTTTGAAAACAAGACTGGCTTTATATCGTTCGATTTTACCATTGCAGTCATGTTTGGTCTTGAAGACCCACTTACAACCGACTGCTTTATGTCCTTGCAGCAATTGAACGATTTTCCAAACTTGATTATTATCCATAGATTTCAGTTCATCTTTCATGGCATCAATCCATTTAATAGAATTAACATCCTTAATGGCTTGTGAATAAGAAATTGGGTCCGTAGTTCCTTTAGATTCTATTAGATAAAGCATATAATTGTAACAGCCCGCAAATCCACACCCCTTGAGTTAACACTATTCTACAACAATCAACTCAAGCTGTACAGAAATACGAACCATTTGGTTTAAATAAGAAGAGGTAGAAGGAGAAAATAGAAAACAACATCAGAATCTAACCATCGTAGCGGAATAAAATATAATAGATAATAAATGATCTTTACTCAAAAGTCAAATATATTTGTTTACATATATTACATCATCAGAGTACATCAATCACAGCTCAACATCAATAATATACAAATGAATACTCAACAACTCAACACAGTGGAATATGTATATATATATATACAAGTACGGGAGTACGTATCGCCATCCAGCTCGTCTCCTGAGCCCCACAACATTAAATCATGTATCCTATAATACTCAGTCTGACCCGAGCATTACAGTTAAATAACACCCGAATCAGTCCGGAATACCAGCGTGAGAAAATCACACCCAATTGATTATTAAAGTTTCAAAAATCCTTTGAAAACAAAAGCATCTCGTAAGACTACGCCACAAATAAACATGTCGGGTTTTTACCTTACGATAGCTAAAACATTTTTATTAAAGTCCTCTGATATTATAATAGTGTCTATAGAAAGTAAAATAGAATCTAGCTGAAATGCTTGCATCTCACGTTTCAGCAATAGTTGGGCACAATCAAAACCGTACGGGCGTGTAGGGAAAATGGATTCCAACTAATGGCTAGGCACTGGGGTACCACCTGTCACGGTACCTGGTCTAGATCAGTGTACCGAGGAGCCACCCTAACTCCCCTGCAACACAAGACCGGAACCATCCCTTACTGGACAGTCCCGAGCAAGATCACCCCGCGGTTGGGATCAGCAACCGCCCACTAAGCCGAAATAAAAGGGACATCTAGGCAGGGATGACCTCACCCTCCAGTGGGGGCTACCCACGAAGCCTTGCTGCATATCCCCTGATTTTCAACCATTCCCATTTGATTAGGCTTGAGGCTAAGCGTTACCTTTAAGAACAATATCTCTTAGAATGCCCATCGTACACCTGACGATGTTTCGCAAGCATTCATCCATACAAGTCCGTCCCGGGTTCGAACGGAACCGAAGGCACTATTCCTACTACATCCATTTTGGAAATATCCTCAGGATTAGTAGCGACTAGCCCTTGCACTTCACCGCTCCATCTTCGAATCCAAAATCGTTTTTTTTCACGAAAACGTACAAACCGGATCGAAGCGGTTTTCGAGAAATACATCTCGATCCCGGTCTCTTCGAAACGATCAGCGCATTTGGCCAATATTGATAGTCGGTGATTTAACTATCAATTAATATTCACAAACATCCATCAACCAATAAATAATTTTCCAAATTATTTATTTATCTCAAAATATCTTTACAAGATATAATTTCACTTTCAAACCCTTTTTAAAACAGTTTTCAAACTAACTTCCTTTTTCTCAGAGTAAATTCCGTGTATTTCCATTTCCACTGGAATCACCAAGCATAAGATTTTAGATTTTAAAATAATTTCAAAACACTTTATTGTAAGACATATTTAACCCTTTTTATATAGGAAATTTTACTTTAGTACTTAAGTTAAAATAATAATCTAGAAATAACTAAAATAAGGTTACCTTATAACTATACATTAGATTTTCTTCTTTAACCAAAATACCAAGTCGTTCTTTAAATAATTATTACGATAATAGATTGACTAAAACACTTACTTTGGGATTTACTTTAAAATACTTAAATTAAGACTACTTCAAAAATTTACTAAACACATACTATATAATCATTGAAAATAAGGTTACTTTATATAATATAAAACTAGGCTTTCACTTTTCAAATAAATACTAAGTCACTATTTATAAATATTTATTACGGTAATAGATTTGAAAAATATTTACTTAAGAATTTAAAATAATAAATTTTCTAAAAACATGCTTTTTAAAACAACATTAAACCTTTAACTTATATCTAAAGTTTACTTTGAACGTTCTTGGCTATCCAAAGAAATATACCCCTCTTCACATTCTTCCTTAAAATTTCAATTTCAAACACTTGAATCAATTTCCAAATTGATTTCCCATTTACTCCCTTTTAATTCAAAATCTATTAATTTCAGATTTCATTTCTTAATTATGATTTAAAATATTTTAACTAAAAATTCCAATTTTTTAGATTCCTCAATTACTTCTTTATCCTTTTATATAAATTTAAAACTTTAAGTTTAAAATAATTCTTTATTCCTTTAAATTAATACCACATAATTTTACAATTCATTAATTACTGTTTATTTAAACTCTTTTCTTTCATACTCGAAGTTATTATTATTATTTTCATATTACTTCTATTTCCTTTCAACTCATTCTTAATTTATTCAAATTTCCTATAATTACTTTACTTACAAATTCATTTCTTTTATTTTCTTTCCAAAACCCAATCTATATAATTTTGGTAATTCATTATACCCAAATATATCTAATCAACCATAACATTCAATATCCCAATATAACTCATTATAGAATATCAATATTCACAGCAGAGAATATTAAATAGTTTAAAAATAAACGTTGAGGGATCCAGTTGGATCCCTCCAACCTGTTTTCCCTGCATCCACAGACGTTAGCACAATATAGTACACCAATTACAAAATATCATACTATATCACATCGATCAATTCAACCATCCAAACGATTATTTAAATTTTATTATTTAAATTTAAATTTAAACTGAGTGAGATTAACTCACCTTTGTTTTTATTGGCATCCGTTCCAATCCACCTTTCCTCTTTCTCGATTTTTAACCTTGTATAAATATTTATTCGATTTATTAATATCCTTGGTTAACCAAAAGTCTGTTAACGTTTAATAAATTTAAATTAACAAATTCTCCTTAAGTAATTTATTTTTGTAACCAAAACAATTCTATAGGTTAATTAAAATATCTAATTCCCAAATCAATTGTGTATAGTTATTTTATTCCCTTGAAATTACTTATACTAAATGACATATATACGTTTATAGGTAAAATTCTATAAACTGAAAATTTAATATCAAACACAACTTACTGTAAATCGAGTGTAAGGCTAGATATATTTCTCCAAACCCAATATATTTATTAATTCAAAACTGAATGTTTTTACTTTACTGCAAAAGTTTCTTCACTTATATATATATATATATAAATAAATTCAGAATTTAATCCAAAATAAGCTAAAACCTTACTGCACAGAACCCATCTCTCAGAACGTGGCTTCACCGATGCAAAAACCCATCCATTCGAACAAGACTGCGCACCTACGGCATCCCATCACCGAATCGCCCACTCGCCATCATCGCGAAGCTTCGCTACCACCGAAGGACTGCCGAGCCTCCATGACACCGCGTGCTTCGAAATCGAAGCTCCAAATTGAACTCAGCTTCGCCGCGAGATCGCGACCCAGAGTATTCTCGAGATTTGGATCTCGCGCGACCTCGTCGCTTCCAGACCCGTCGCGACTCCTGACTTGAATTTCGAAAACGATTCCTACCCAGATTCGAGTTCGTGACAGCGGCCATGGATTTTTGAACGAAAATGAATTATGTTTCTAATGATTCTCGGCCATTTTTTTTTAAAGCTGATTTATTATTTATTTGTTTCTCTTACTATCGGCTGTCCAAACAAGTGAAGAAGGAGAGGTCGATATATTAAAAGAGAAACGAACGAATTGAATTGCCTTGCGTTAGAAGCTAAACGAGTGGCTTCCATGAAAAGGTTCGACTGAATAAATTGAAGTTAATTAATTCTTCTATGCATTTACGGTTTGTACAATCAAATGATAACTCCAAACGCTGCGAAAATTGAAATCCGACAATAATAAAATATTACAGATCCAATGGCACTGGTTTCATCGAATTCCGAGACTGTGCCTCGAAAGGCTATTTTTAAATTCAACTTAAACGATATATTTTTAAAACTGAACAAACCACTGTTAATTTCAATTTTACAACTTTTATTATTTTCAGTGCTATCAATATAAAATTTTCAAGCCTTCAAATTATTTTTAACAGGCTTAAAACTTGAAATTACATATTTCACCCAATTCCAAATTATTTAATTTAATAATTTAATCATCAAATAAATTGTGATATTTGAAATTTAAGTTAAAATTACTTTATTGAATATTTAAAATCAATTAAATATTCCGATTTCAAATGCTTGAAAATTCCAGGTCATCACATTCCTCCCCTCTTAAAAGAATTTCGTCCCCGAAATTACTAGTAAGGAAGAATGGTCCAATACCCGTTTATCTTTTCCCAAAACCAATCAGTTCTTAACAATTCAACATCTTACCAACTATCTTTTAATAAAAGACCCATTATCATTCTTATTAACTTCTCAATTCTCCCATAGTTTCAAACTATACTATTTGTTTAACCATTCAAGTTTCAATTTAAAACCAAATCTTGAATTATCAAAATTGTCTCAAAATTTTTCTAACTCCCTAAATTCCCGAATTTTTTTTCCAGCGTCTCCTTTGCGCGGCTAGCTCGGTACAACTACAAAATGGCTCTACGGCCTCCCAAATCCAAGAAGAAAACAAAAAGCCAAGTGGCTCAATCTAAATCGATCAAATTTCACACCAAATTTAAATACATACCTTTTTGTCGAGCATTTCAAATTTATCTTCTTGAAATCAAAAACCAATTCTCTTTTCCATTTAGATTACCTGCATATCCTGCTTAGCACTAATATCCAATCACAATATCCCAAAACATTTTATCGACTTTTTCACAAAATGCCAATATCTATTTATCCAAATATTAACTTGGAATATATTTATACTATCAATTTCCAATTAAGAAATTCACCATTCCTTACTTAAGTTAACATAAGCATTTTATATGTTTCTTACATTTATTTTCACTTTACCACTTTAATTTATAACCATTTCTATTCAAATCGGTTCTTTCATTTCCATATAAATTCAATTTATTTTTAACTCTGAATGTTTATTTTTTTTTTCATTAATAACTAATTCATATCATTACTTCAAATTGATTTCCTTTACTAATTTATTTTAGTTTCCAATTTGGATTCGATAGTCGTTAACACAATTTTCCAAAATTTCCAAAAATTTTCTAACTCCCAAAATTTCTGAAATTTTTTGGCATAGTCCCCTTTGTACGGAGGAGTTTTTGCAATTTGACAAAAGATATAAATATATATACATCGACCCACACGGTCGGAAAAACCAAAAACAGTTCATATTTCCTATTTTTATTGCGTAGGCGTACCTTATTTAGCATTTTAAGCAAGCGGCTTATTATTTTAGCAACTAGCACAACCATATCCAGCCCCACGGCATCCAGGTACCTGTACTTACTCAATTTAAACATGAAAGTGCCAAATATATGCAGTTTAACTATATTTCACGTAGCTGCAATGGTTAAAACAAATGAATTCTATAAAAAAATGCACATCAAACATTTTCTGGTAGCAATTTATACAATTTTCATACTAATTCAACTGTTTCAATTAATTTACATACCATTTTCATTCAATTTGAATGGTTTAAAACTCAATTACACTTAATTTATTTTTAAGAAAACCGAACTCATATTTAATCCAATTACTTTCAAAATCAATTTATTTTACTTCTATCAACACATAGAATTTTAATTACGTCCATTTACATCAAATGACAATTAAATTTCCTTTTTATTTTAATTCATTCACAACGATTTATTTAGCTCGACACATTCCATTTCAGTTTTATTCACAATCCATTCATTTACATTCCACTCCATATTTGTTTGTTCCAAACTATTTTATTTAGCTCAAAGACAATCTAAGCTATTTCATTCAATAACCATTTCAATTTTATTCATGATCTATTCATTTGTGATCTATTCTTTTGTGATATTCATTTAAAACCATTCTATTTAACTTGAAACATTCTATTTTTCTTATTGTCTCAAGTTACTTCAATTCCTTAACAATTTAAATGGTTTACAAATATTTAGTTAAGAATTTTCATTCCATTAAATATTATCTGTAACTCATCGAATTCTACTTCGATTTAAATTTATTTTCACTTGATTTAAATCTAACCCAATATCATTGAACTTAGTTTTAAGTTGAACTTAATTCAACTCTTCCATTTGTTTAGCTTAAGTCAATTTACTTCATTTTATACTTAAGCTCATTTTCATTTTACAATTTAATTCTCTCTCAATTAAATCACGTTTTAAATTTGCAATTTCATTTGATTGGTTATTATAGAATTTAACTTTCCAGATTCAACTCATTCAATTTATACCTGGCTATTTTCCAATTTATCTTCACTTATTTGGATTTTATTCGCAATTCATACCATCACTATTTTAATCCATTTACATTTTATTCGATATATTACAATTATACTTAATTTGTTAACACTTCACATTAAATTTTAATTAATAACTCAAGTTCTGAATCCACTATCCATTTCAATTTACCACCCAATTTCATGAACTCACAATTCAGTTACTATTACTTTACTGACAATTCAAGTCGAATTCAATTCATAACTTGAGTTTTATTTCCAAACTTCATCATAAATTCACAATTCAGCTTCTATTAAACAACATTACTTCCCATTTACACATTTTATTAACTAATTTATTATAAAATTAGTTCTTTCCTATTTGTAGTTCCATACTTGATTTTTAATTTCAAATATCACTTCATTTAATGTTCTTAAGTTCAATTTACCTTATAATTCAAGTTTTGATCTTCATTTTTTTTTCAATTCATCAAACAATATTTATTCTGGATTTTGAATTCCATTTTCCATTTTATAAGTCACAACTTATTATTTACACCATTCCATTCATTATAGACTTGAATATGTTCATCTTTTATTTTTAACTCAAGCCTTCTATTTATTTATAGCCCAAGCATATTTTTATTCCATGCAATTTAATTCTGATTCTTTTATAAGCTACTCTAATTTATTTACTTCAATCCAATCCTTATTCAATTTATTTCCTATTTGTTCAGGTAAGAATTTAATTCCATTCAATATTTCAACTGAATTTTTATTCCAATTCAATTTTATTTTACTTAATTCGATTTCAACTTGATTCGAATACAACTGGATATTATTTTTCAACCTATTAAATTAATTTTCAATCTTGTTAAATTTTATTTCCCAATCCAAGTTAATTTCTTTTCATTTTAAATTTACATTCCATTATTCAAAGCTTATATTTCTTCCTGATTTAAAAATCATCTCAATTTATAAGCTTACAATTTATAAGCTTCAACTTATCTCATCAGGATTTTTAAACTCCCGGCTTTGGTTTAAAATCATTTTGAAATCTTCAACATCTCAAATCACATTTCTCAAAAATCAAACCATTCCTGTTTTATTCCTAACAAATTTCTTTTGAGATTTTCAAAAACTACTAGTTTTTCTGAACAAATAAACTTTTGGCAGCAATCCGTCACTCAGAAATTCGAAAATGAATACTGATGATGCAGCCGTCATCATCAGAATTATTTTCCAATAATTCAAGTGATTTCAATGCTATTTCACTTTCAAAATCCATTTAAAACAACTTTCCTTTCATAAATACCCCTAAACAATAATGTTATTATTTATCTCCAAAACACTTCCAAAATCTACGGGATTTAAATTTCCAAATCCTGCTTAAATCACTTTTAACTATAATTAATTTGCACATGCTCGTACAAATTATCATTTGATTATATTTCAATTTATAAATTACATTCATAATTCATATTTATAAATTTCATTTCATAATGAATTCATTTCCTTAATCCCTTAGTAATTTTTTTCAATTTCTAGTTAAAATTTCACTTAATAATGACAATACTTTTAATATTATCATTCCTTGCATCCAATTAACATCCAAGCAACCATATATTAGCCAAAATAGTTTACAAAACTTTTATTTATATCAAAATATATTTTTGGGTAAAATTATTTCATTCACCCATATTTAAAACAATACCGTGTCGATTGCTCTATTCAAATGTTTAGAAACCCCTTCAATACAGTTGTCCAGACTGTGCCGACGAAGGTTCATATGCCACTCAATAAATCAATCAACACAATATTAAAACAATTTATATTCACCAACAAATACGCACTCATATCTATTAATACGCTCAAACTCATTCTAGAGTACTTCGGACTCTAATTTAAATGAGTAATTCCCACCAGAGCCAAGGTTATCTCCAACCTAAGCTCTGATACAAAGTGTAACAGCCCGCAAATCCATACCCCTTGAGTTAACACTATTCTACAACAATCAACTCAAGTTGTATAGAAATACGAACTATTTGGGTTAAAGAAGAAGAGGTAGAAGGAGAAAATAGAAAACAACATCAGAATTTAACCATCGCAGCGGATTAAAATATAATAGATAATAAATGATCTTTACTCAAAAGTCAAATATCTCTGTTTACATATATCACATCATCAGAATACATCAATCACAGCTCAACATCAATAATATACAAATGAATACTCAACACAGCGGAATATGTATATATATACAAGTACGGGAGTACGTATCGCCATCCAGCTCGTCTCCTGAGCCCCACAGCATTAAATCATGTATCCTATAATACTCGGTCTGACCCGAGCATTACAGTTAAATAACACCGGAGTCAGTCTGGAATACCAGCGTGAGAAAATCACACCCAATTGATTATTAAAGTTTCAAAAATCCTTTGAAAACAAAAGCATCTCTTAAGACCATGCCATAAATAAACATGTCGGGTTTTTACCTTACGATAGCTAAAACATTTTTATTAAAGTCCTCTGATATTATAATAGTGTCTATAGAAAGTAAAATAGAATCTAGCTGAAATGCTTGCATCTCACGTTTCAGCAATAGTTGGGCACAATCAAAACCGTACGGGCGCGTAGGGAAAATGGATTCCAACTAATGGCTAGGCACTGGGGTACCACCTGTCACAGTACCTGGTCTAGATCATCGTACCGAGGAGCCACCCTAACTTCCCTGCAACACAAGACCGGAACCATCCCTTACTGGACAGTCCCGAGCAAGATCACCCCGCGGTTGGGATCAGCAACCGTCCACTAAGCCGAAATAAAAGGGACATCTAGACAGGGATGACCTCACCCTCCAGTGGGGGCTACTCACGAAGCCTTGCTGCATATCCCCTGATTTTCAGCCATTCCCATTTGATGAGGCTTGAGGCTAAGCGTTACCTTTAAGAACAATATCTCTTAGAATGCCCATCGTCCACCTGACGATGTTTCGCAAGCATTCATCCATACAAGTCCATCCCGGGTTCGAATGGAACCGAAGGCACTATTCCTACTACATCCATTTTGGAAATATCCTCAGGATTAGTAGCGACTAGCCCTTGCACTTCACCGCTCCATCTTCGAATCCAAAATCGTTTTTTTTACGAAAACGTACAAACCGGATCGAAGCGGTTTTCGAGAAATACATCTCGATCCCGATCTCTTCGAAACGATCAGCGCATTTGGCCAATATTGATAGTCGGTGATTTAACTATCAATTAATATTCACAAACATCCATCAACCAATAAATAATTTTCCAAATTATTTATTTATCTCAAAATATCTTTAAAAGATATAATTTCACTTTCAAACCCTTTTTAAAACAGTTTTCAAACTAACTTCCTTTCTCTCATAGTAAATTCCGAGTATTTCCAATTCCACTAGAATCACCAAGCATAAGATTTTAGATTTTAAAATAATTTCAAAACACTTTATTGTAAGACATATTTAACCCTTTTTATATAGGAAATTTTACTTTAGTACTTAAGTTAAAATAATAATCTAGAAATAACTAAAATAAGGTTACCTTATAACTATACATTAGATTTTCCTCTTTAACCAAAATACCAAGTCGTTCTTTAAATAATTATTACGACAATAGATTGACTAAAACACTTACTTTGGGATTTACTTTAAAATACTTAAATTAAGACTACTTCAAAAATTTATTAAATACATACTATATAATCATTGAAAATAAGGTTACTTTATATAATATAAAACTAGGCTTTAACTTTTCAAATAAATACTAAGTCACTATTTATAAATATTTATTACGGTAATAGATTTGAAAAATATGTACTTAAGAATTTAAAATAATAAATTTTCTAAAAACATGCTTTTTAAAACAACATTAAACCTTTAACTTATATCTAAAGTTTACTTTGAACGTTCTTGGATATCCAAAGAAATATACCCCTCTTCACATTCTTCCTTAAAATTTCAGTTTCAAACACTTGAATCAATTTCCTAATTGATTTCCCATTTACTCCCTTTTAATTCAAAATCTATTAATTTCAGATTTCATTTCTTAATTATGATTTAAAATACTTTAACTAAAAATTCCAATTTTTTAGATTCCTCAATTACGTCTTTATCCTTTTATATAAATTTAAAACTTTAAGTTTAAAATTATTCTTTATTCCTTTAAATTAATACCACATAATTTTACAATTCATTAATTACTGTTTATTTAAACTCTTTTCTTTCATACTCGAAGTTATTATTATTATTTTCATATTACTTCTATTTCCTTTCAACTCATTCTTAATTTATTCAAATTTCCTATAATTACTTTACTTACAAATTCATTTCTTTTATTTTCTTTCCAAAACCCAATTTATATAATTTTGGTAATTCATTATACCCAAATATATCTAATCAACCACAACATTCAATATCCCAATATAACTCATTATAGAATATCAATATTCACAGCAGAGAATATTAAATAGTTTAAAATAAACGTTGAGGGATCCAGTTGGATCCCTCCAACCTGTTTTCCCTGCATCCACAGACGTTAGCACAATATAGTACACCAATTACAAAATATCATACTATATCACATCGATCAATTCAACCATCCAAACGATTATTTAAATTTTATCATTTAAATTTAAATTTAAACTGAGTGAGATTAACTCACCTTTGTTTTTATTGGCATCCGTTCCAATCCAGCTTTCCTCTTTCTCGATTTTTAACCTTGTATAAATATTTATTCGATTTATTAATATCCTTGGTTAACCAAAAGTCTGTTAACGTTTAATAAATTTAAATTAACAAATTCTCCTTAAATAATTTATTTTTGTAACCAAAACAATTCTATAGGTTAATTAAACAATCTAATCCCCAAATCAATTGTGTATAGTTATTTTATTCCCTTGAAATTACTTATACTAAATGACATATATACGTTTATAGGTAAAATTCTATAAACTGAAAATTTAATATCAAACACAACTTACTGTAAATCGAGTGTAAGGCAAGATATATTTCTCCAAACCCAATATACTTATTAATTCAAAACTGAATGTTTTTACTTTACTATAAAAGTTTCTTCACTTATATATATATATATATATATATATATATATATATATATATATAATTCAGAATTCAATCCAAAATAAGCTAAAACCTTACTGCACAGAACCCATCTCTCAGAACGTGGCTTCACCGATGCAAAAACCCATCCATTCGAACAAGACTGCGCACCTACGGCATCCCATCACCGAATCGCCCACTCGCCATCATCGCGAAGCTTCGCTACCACCGAAGGACTGCCGAGCCTCCATGACGTCGCGTGCTTCGAAATCGAAGCTCCAAATTGAACTCAGCTTCGCCACGAGATCGCGACCCAGAGTATTCTCGAGATTTGGATCTCGCGCGACCTCTTCGCTTCCAGACCCACCGCGACTCCTGACTTGATTCGAAATTGATTTCGAAAATGATTCCTACCCAGATTCGAGTTCGTGACAGCGGCCATGGATTTTTGAACGAAAATGAATTATGTTTCTAATGATTGTCGGCCATTTTTTTTAAATGCTGCTTTATTATTTATTTGTTTCTCTTACTGTCGGCTGTCCAAACAAGTGAAGAAGGAGAGATCGATATATTAAAAGAGAAATGAACGAATTGAATTGCCTTGCGTTAGAAGCTAAACGAGTGGCTTCCATGAAAAGGTTCGACTGAATAAATTGAAGTTAATTAATTCTTCTATGCATTTACGGTTTGTACGATCAAACGATAACTCCAAACGCTGCGAAAATTGAAATCCGACAATAATAAAATATTACGGATCCAATGGCACTGGTTTCATCGAATTCCGAGGCTGTGCCTCGGAAGGCTATTTTTAAAACTGAACAAACCACTGTTAATTTCAATTTTACAGCTTTTAATATTTTCAGCGCTATCAATATAAAATTTTCAAGCCTTCAAATTCTTTTTAACAGGCTTAAAACTTCTAATTTCATATTTCACCCAATTCCAAATTATTTAATTTAATAATTTACAAATAAATTATGATATTTGAAATTTAAGTTAAAATTACTTTATTGAATATTTAAAATTAATTAAATATTCCGATTTTAAATGCTCGAAAATTCCGGGTCATCACAATAATCATCAAGAATAGACGATCTTCTTTGTCTTTGAGATCTTCTTAATACTAGTTCCTGTGGTACTTCATCAACATTATGATTGGTGATAATTTCATTATGGAGTTGTTGATCATTTATTGGGTGTTCCTCATTGTGAACAGGTTCAACAATGGGATGATTCTCAATATCTTTCGTAATAGAGGGTAAGACAATGGGTACCCTTATTTCATGAATGACCACTTCTTGTTGTTTTGTACTCCCACTGATTTCACCATTCTCATAGAATTTGGCATTGCCGGTTTCAACAATTATTATACTATGGTTGGGACAATAAAATCTGTATCCTTTAGATTTTTCTACGTAACCTATAAAGTAACCACTAACTGTCTTAAAATCCAATTTCTTTTCATTTGGATTGTACAGTCTAGCTTCCGCTAGGCAACCCCAAATTTGGAGATGTCTCAAACTAGGTTTCCATCCTTTCCAAAGTTCAAAAAGAGTCTTTGGAACAACCTTACTTAGAACTCTATTTAAAATGTAGACAGCTGTTCGTAATGCATCCATCCATAATGATATAGGTAAATTTGCATGACTCGTCATGGATCTAACCATTTTCATATATGTACGATTTCGCCTTTCAGCTACACCATTCTACCATGGAGATCCAGGCGTTGTGTATTGTGCAAAAATTCCAAGTTTTTGAAGAAGTCTAGCAAAAGGTCCAGGTTGTTGTCCTGTTTCATCATACCTTCCATAGAATTCACCGCCCCCATCTGACCTAATGATTTTCACTTTTCTTTCTAATTGCTTTCGACTTCAGTAATGAACACTTATACAACATCCACTGACTAAGTTTTTCATGCAACAGATAAAGATAGCGATAACGTGAAAAATCATCGATAAAAGTGATGAAATATTTCTCTCCTCCAAAAGTTGGAACATCAAAAGGTCCACAAATATCTGTATGTATTATTTCAAGAAGTAAGAATCATTCTTGGATGACTTTCCTTTAGTTTCTTTTCAATGCAGGGTGAGTTGGATTTCAGCATTTTATTTAAGATGAAGTTTATAAAGTCCATCAATTAATATTCCAGAACCAATAAGACTAGAATTTTTAAATAAACTAAAATTTCCATTTCCAACTTCAAAAGAATATCCAAATTTATCAAGTACACTTACAGAAATCAAATTATGGGAAATAGACGGAACATAAAGAGTTTGACACAAATCTAACTGATAACCGCGATCTAAAATAAGACGAAAAGTTCCAATAGATTTAACTGGAGCTTTAACTTTATTCCCCATGAAAAGGAAATTCTCACTTGGGTTTGTGGTTTGGATCGTAATGAATCTCTGCATAGAATTCGAAACATGAACGTTAGCAGCAGTATTAATCCGCCAAGTAGAAGAAGGTACATTAGTAAGATTTGATTCGAAATGACTTACGAAACCCATTGGGTTACCTTTCTTTTCGAACCATGCTTTGCGCTTAATGAAATTTTCCTAGAAGTGTCCAGGTTTCTTGCAGAATTTGCAGACATCATCCTTCTTTTTCTTCTTGGATGGTTGAGTGGCGTCTTTAGATTTGGGTGGTGCTCTTTTATGCTGTGAGTTGTTCTTTTTGCCAGCTTGTTTTCGAACCCCTTGAGTGAAATAAGCAACTTTAATGCCTTGCGAGCCTTGCCTAGACTCCTCTTGAACCAGTTTGTTAGTCAATTCATTTGGACTCCACTTTTCCGTAATAGCGTTGTAATGAATTTTGAATGGTTCATACTGAGGAGGTAAGCTACTGAGAATGAATTGGACGAGAAAAGCATCATCCATAACCAATCCCAAGTTCTTAAGTTTGGCAGCAAGGTTAATCATTTCAATGACATGATCCCTCATTGAGCGAGAGCCATCAAACTTCATGATTACAAGATCTGCCATAAGTTTCCCAGCAAGGGATTTGTCCGCAGTCTTGAACCGATTTTCAATGGATTGCAAATATTCTTTTGCGCTTTCAGTTTTGGGTAGGGAGGTTTTGATGTTGGTATTAATCACCATTCGCATGAACATCATACTGAGCCTATTAGATCGTTCCCAATCATCATGGAGTTTGTTTTCCTCAGGCGTACTTGTGTCAGTAAACGGGGCTGGCTTTTTCTTAAGGAGAGCCATGTCCAGTTCAAATACACTCAAAGAAAACTCAACTTGCTCTTTCCATTCCGAGTGGCTGGTTCCATTGAGTCTGACGATAGACGTAGCGTATGAATTAAGGTTTGAGAGCATTGCAACTGCAGATATAAAAGAAATGTAGGCTTCTTTATTAGAATAAAACACATGTCATAATAAGAGGTTAGGTTTAGCGCCTCCTTTGGGTAGGCAGTAGAACCATACTCATGGAAGAATGATAAACATTAATGGTTCATGCGTTATTGTGCAAGCAGCAGCCGTCTGTGGACGGGACTGCATGCATCAGACCAAAGGAAACAAGGAAATTAAGCGCGGAAGCGAAAACTAAAACAAGAGAGAAAAGAGGGAAACCGGATCGAACCAGGCGGTCACCTCCTTTGTTTTTTTGCATAAACATTTGCCATTCTTTCAAGTATTCCAAAGCAAGGATAATAAATGTCTAGTAACTCCAAGTAAATTCCATATATGAATTTAACATATGAACAATTATTTTGCAAATCATATATAAACAATTATCTTGCAAGTTGCAGATCATGAATTTAATGTCAAACTAGGAAACAATTGTTTTCAATATGTATACTTTCTGAAAAGTATTCGCATACAATAAGTTGTTCCATTTTATACAGTAGGTCAAACATTAAAGTAGAAAAAATTAACTTTTGCGGAAATATAAACTTTCCAGATCCAGATTTAAGCATACAGTAAATAGAACAATATTGATAATCATGATTACTGTAGCAACTTAAATAATATGAATATTAAACTTGAATCATATTAACACTAATAATCATTATCATCATCATAGTAAAATTATAAACATCATATCATAGATCTATGCTAGTTTCATTTTATATGTTGATGGATAATCATGAATTCTAAAACTATGCTCCGATACCATATGTAATCTATATCTTGCGAATAACATAAACCCTAAGATCTAGAATTATATGATTATCACGTATGTAATGAATCAATAAAACATACCTCCAAACATTTGTATATGAATCAGCAATGGTTGTTGTCGAAAGTTGTTTCAATGGATAAAGGAAATGGTTTCTCTCTCTTTTCCTATATCTTTCGTTATGTGTTTTTATCCATATCCTTTGTGATGGGCAAATATTAATATTTATAGGTGGAGAGAGGACCAAATTTCCAGATTTGTAGACTTAGTCTGGATCGTCCATCAAGATCAAGATGAGAGAAATTAACGCTCTAGATTATAACCGTTTTATTGATTAGCATATTAATAGGAAAACCCTTTAGATTCTATTGACCACAAAATGAGGAAGGAAACGTTCGAGGAAGGAAACGGTCAAATTTTCCTAGAAAATAAGGAAGGAAAATCCTTTAATGTTTTCGTATTAATTTCCTTACAAAATGGTCAAATTTCCTTACAACAACTTCTTCTGAATTAACAAAACCCTTATCACTAAGAATCTCTCCTTCTTCACCCATCTCACCTTATGCTTCACAAAATAAAGCATTAATCTAGTTTCCATCATCCTCTAAAGCTACAAATTCATTAGATGCGGTTGCAGCACTTTCATTTTTTTTACTCAATCCATCACCTATTGTCTCAACCATAGTTTTACCACCTGCCTCATTCCCATTCCTTCGTTCTTCCCTATCTCAACCTCATTTCCCTTGTCATTTTCAATCAACCGTTTACCATCTCGAGAACTTTTATATTTCTTCTTTAAGAAGGCTACTCTTTGCTAAGACTGCTTCTTACTCCCTACCTTATTTATTTTTTCTTCCTCTTTGCTGACTATGTCTTTGCCTTTTTCCTCGACAGGCAAAACTTTCTTTTTTTCATCATATAACTTTCTTGCATTTAGACAGTTCTATTTCAGGTGACCAAACTCCTTACATTCTACAGTATTTTTGGCTTCCATAGGTATCTCACTTGAACTTGTTGCTCACTTCCACCCAAGAGTTGTACAGGAAAAATCAAGCGGTTCCTTCTCAAGTGTAACTTCAATCATACACTTAACATATTTTATCATTTTCAATCTTTCTGTTGACTCATCTACACACAAGAACTTTCCCATCCTTGAGGCTAGCTAATTGATGCCTAGGTGAGACCAAGCATACAGAGGAATATTGTAAAGCTTTATCCATATAAGGAAAGATTTAATGCTTCCATAGCCATTTCCAACTGAACGTTCCCAAGGTTTTATAATGAAAAACTTATTTTCATGATAATTGGATTTGCCTTAGTTATTCTTTTCCTATCCTCCTCATAAGATAAAAAAAATAGAAAACCATTAGATGTAACCCCGATAGATCCCTTAAGCCTTTATGCCTTTTTTAGGTGTTGTATGAAAATAGTATAAGACAGAGGTTTGTCAAGGAAAAAGCCAACTAGATAATCCTTCCACACATCATTTCCTGCATGCAACATTTCAGTTAAGGGAATCATGACATCACCAAAGAAAGAAAAGGAAAGATCGGCTGGGTTATACATACTCGCATTACGCGGTTTGCTTTTGAAAAGGGAGTTCCATAAGAGGGAAAGAGAAGGAGGAGGTAGAACTGGGAGACAAGAAGGCTAATTTGGCAGAGGTACAAAGGGAGAGGTAGCAGACGAGAAAGGAAGAGAAGGCAAACAGGATGGGAAAGGATTGGGAGAAGGAGGAATGGGAAAAGGAGACGGGCGCGATTGGGGAAAGATGGAAGGGATGGACGGATAAGGGAGAAGCAGCAAATTTAAAAGGGGGAAGGACAGAGAAGCCGGAACATAGGCCATTAGAGAAAAAAGCAGTTTCTGAAAAAGAATCATTAATATTTTTCATACGAGTAATATGTATATATATGTATGTATGTACTTACATAATTTTATCAATTCTATCAATAACAAGTTTACATACATATATAAATTTGGACAACATCCAATACATATAGGATGAGCGAACATGTCTATTGCGATGTAAATGCCAACATCTATATACAAACATGTTATACCCTGCACGGTTATAATTTTACACGTGCACACACACACACACACATATGACACACATGCGTAATCATATACTAAAATTGAATACAAATAAAATAAAATTCCATAATTTAAAATTTTAAATGAAATAAGAGGTCTTATTTTAATTAAATTTAGAAATTTTCTAAATAGATTAGACTTCATAGGCCCAATAGAGATCGAATAAGAGAAAATTTTGAAATTCACCAATATCTTCCGTTGTGTGATGGCCCAGTTATAACAATGGTATCGGAGCCCGGTAGCTTATGCTGTCTAAATTAGTCTTTTAGGGTTAACTATCAAGCTCACAGCCTAATAGTTGTCCCTAATAAAAAAGGCCCAAATTTGAATTGGGCCTTGGGCTAATTTTCAAAATTGTTTGAAAATTAAAATATAAGATTTTTTTAAATTTAAAAGTTAAGTTTAAAATAAGATATATAAATATTATAAAAGTTATAACATAATATAAAAATTAAAAAAAAATTAGAATAAATATTAAATTTGAATTTTTAAAATTTATTAACAAGATTAATAAAATAAATTAACTAAATAAGTTGATTGATTAATAAATGTATATATGTATTATATATTACGATATATGTTGTGTTGTTTTAAAATGTTTAAAGTAACATAAGTATACATGTATGTATATGAATTGAGTTCTGAAATTAATATAATTTAACTAAATTATTTAATTAAATAAATTTATTAAAGGTTAATTAATTAAATGAATTAGTTAAAGGTTAATTAATTAAATGAATATACACACATATAAGATATATATATATATATATATATATATATGCAATATAAAGGTTATAGTATGTAATAAATATTTAATTTAAATGTTGTATTAAAATAATATTAAATTAATTAAAATGTCGATTAATTAAAAATTAATTAAATAAGATTTAATTAATATAATATTAAACATAAGACTATATAAGTAATATAAAATATAAAAATTATATAGTAATAAAAATTATATAACATGAATGTATAAACTAAAGGTGGAGCATTAAATAAATCCTAAATAGACTTTAGGAATAAATACATATGTAAATATTCATATACCGTGATTTCTTATGTGTCCGATACTTGAATCAAGAGAGTATTTCATTACAAATACATTATTCCATAAGTCGATATCACTCAATATAATATATTAAAGATTATGAATCTTCAATATAGTATTGTCATGTACCATATATATATTAATAATTTACTTGCATACTCCTTAGCTATTGAACAAACTCAAGCTAGGGATGTTATGTGTAGTATTCTTAGTATACTGAAAAGATGAGGTAAGATAACTATATGTATTCGTTGAGCAAACTCAAGATACATATAGTATACATAGGCTGTCATGGTATGGTAGGCGCGAGTGAATAATTTCGTTTCGATTTGTTGAGAAAACTCAAGGTCAAAATGAGATTAGGACAAGGAACCATGGGTTAGGAGTTGCATGTGATACAATAGATATGGAGTTATCCATCATTTATGAGGCTTTGATTTGTTGAGCAAACTCAAGATCGAAATCCTAAGATAGATGAATCCTAACACCCACTAGCAAAGTCGAAAGACTTCTATGTTTCATCTTAGGGTTTGGGGAAACATAATGGACTAGTGGTAGCCTTACTAGAAAAATGAAATGATAACATTTAACCTTTCTAATATTGTAAGAATATATGCTATATGATGTTGTAATAATCTACACTAATAAATTTGTATATTTAATATGATTGATAAAACATTCATCAATTAAGACATACAAATAAACTAAATTAAAGATTGACAAATAAAAATATAACATATACTTACTAATAAATGCTTATTGCATGTTAACGTTTCAAAACCCATGCAAGTGTTCTACTTCTACAACTACTAAATACGTTCGAAATTTGGTTGCTTATGTGTTTATTTGGTCGAGACTGTGTATTTTATTCTATGAGTTTTGAAATCAATAGCAATACAAGACTATGGATATTTGATACATATACTATCACATATAAGTGCTATATGGTCAACGATCACGGTTCTTAATATACGATACTTCGATGGAATCGGTTCATTTGAAGCAAAAAAATAAACTATATTATGAGATAGAGTATTCAATTTGACTGATTACAATAAAGATCATATTATGTTAAATTTTAAAACAAGACCAAAACTACAATATAAATCTAAGAACTCGATTGTTGAAATGCCAGTTTGATCAGTGTACGCAAGGTGCAACATATTTGATGTCCTTAAATGTTAAGGATGATCAAGTGCACCTTTGTAAAGAGTTAATTATGATGTTGTAGTGAGTGTTCTTTTGAATAGTTTAACCACTTAGAAAGAAAAACAAATGTATAAGAGTAAATGTGATTTAGGGTACAGTTAAGATGAAAAGGGTGAATGGTCACTTCTGCATCATAAAGAAACATAAAAAACAAGTATAATAATAATAATAATTGATACTTAACATTAGAATGAGAAATATAATTTCTATTCCAAAATGTATTTTCATATAGAAAATTGTTTTCTATGAGACATATTTCTTTGAGTTCAAGATATTTAATTAAA
Source organism: Allium cepa (assembly GCA_030765085.1). Classification (NCBI taxonomy): domain Eukaryota; kingdom Viridiplantae; phylum Streptophyta; class Magnoliopsida; order Asparagales; family Amaryllidaceae; genus Allium; species Allium cepa. The sequence continues at coordinate 613,694,932 of CM060942.1, read as the reverse complement.
GAACTCTCCACTGTAAACTAGTTCCAACACATGAAATAAATAATCTATATTAAGTGAATGATGGACCTTCGAAATTAGTATGCTATTATAGTAAGGGCAGAAATAGTGAAAGCATACTATATAGCACTAGTTGATCGTATCAAATTATGAAAATAGTTTTGTAAAATGTACCGAACATTATTTATGAAATAATGACCATTTTTCGTGTCTATTGTTTGCACAATAAATGGGCAAACACTTCCAAGTCGTATGATTTAGTCGATTTTAAGTTGTTCTTAATGATTTGGATGATTTATGCAAATATGTAAAAAGCAGGGACTAAACTGTAAAAGACACACAGATTTATAGTGGTTCGGCCAGAATGTGCCTACGTCCACTTTATATGTTATTCTCCTTTATTGTTCAAGTTACAAGTACAAAGCTTTGATTACAAGTATCTGAAAGTTGTTTGAAAGTTCTATCCATGCTTGAGCTCTCAAACTTGTCTGCCATTGTTGTACCCCTGCCCCTCTATTTATAGAGTGAGGTTGGGGGCAGAGGTCTTGGATGTATGTAGCTGCTGGTGGGCCTGGGCTGATGCAATTTGGCCTGGAAGTGTTGGTCCGGTGGAACTTGGTTCGGCGATGGGTGGAGTGTGGGTTGGTTCGGTAGTGAGGGGAGTTGGACCGGTGGTGGCTTGGGAGTGAGTTGGTTCGGTAGTAGGTGGTTCGATAGTGAGGGGAATTGGACCGGTGGTGGCTTGGAAGTGAGTTGGTTCGGTGGGCCTGGGATGGAGCCGGTCCCGTGAGATGTTGACTCGGTGGTAGGGATGGATTCGGTGGTAGGGATGGAGCTGGTCCGGTGAGATGTTGATTCGATTGTAGGGAAGGAGCCGGTTGAAACACACCCAACATTTGGCCCCCAAAGTAGGGCATATGCCTGTATATGGCGTGCTTTGTTTTAAGTCATTCATCCTGTACGCTATCATCCGGTCTCTAATGCCGAATCAACTGGTCCGGTCATTGATATTTGCTTATAAATAGGGGACTAACACTTTCGTTTCTCCTTATCAGCCGAACCAAACCCCTGTCTTTGCCGAATCAAACTCTCATCTCTGCCGAATCAAACGTGTTAGCCGAACCAGAATCTTATTTTGCCGAACCGGGTGAGAACCTTTTCTGCCGAATGTGTTTTTGCTCTGGACTACTGAATGGTTTCGGGGACTCGACTCACCGAATGAACTTCGTGGAGTATAAGTGCCGAATGAAATTATATACTCGGATTACCGGATGAACTCAAATCTTGAATTACCGAATGAACTCGAATCTTGGGTTACCGAATGATGCTCCGGGACCTTAAGTGTAACGCCTACGGATTTTCGTTGCCGAAAACCCGAATAGTTATGGGTTTTAAAAAGAAAAGAAAAGAAAGAAGAGAGAAAAAGAAGAAAGAAAAAGAAAAATAGAGGGAAAAGAAGATAGACAATTTTTAGAAAACAGAGAATTAGAAAAACAGAAGATAGAAGAATTTTAAAAATAGAAAAAGAGAATTTGAAAATAGAACGGACAGAAAGGAAACAAAAAGAACAACAACAGAATCTCACAATTCGCAGCGGAACAACATATAATAATAAATGAATAATCTTTAAACAAAGAACTATATCAGTTATTACATTACATTTTATTACATCATATCATCACATCAGAGTGTACAACAACAACATACAACATCAAACAGTGCAGCGGAAAAGAAATACTATATAAATAATACGCCATGCCATCCAGCTTGCCTCCAGCAACTCCAGAATATCCAGAATATCCTGATAAACCTAACTCTTGACTGCCCGTGTGGAAATTGGTGGGCACCCAGAGTTTAGGAAGGAAAACAATAAACTCCAAGTCAGTCATGTGACTGGTGTGAGAACTCAAAACAGTTTATTTATCTTTAAAATCAAAATAGAGAGATATTTTTAAATTCAATTCGCAATGCTTTTAAAAATGAGACTACCATAAGGCCTCCCGCACACACACACATGCAAACGCAGAATCGGAGGAGATTTCTCCTTATGATAGCCAAAGATGCTTGATACGCATTTAAAATAACATTTGATATTATTACTAGTGCATAGTGTAATAACAAATCATTTCAAAAATAAAGATATAAATCTTAGCCAACATACGACCATTATCGTATGCCTACTATAGCTAACTATGTTCAATAGCAGGTTACCGCCACATTCCATAGCAGGTTATACAACTAAAACCGTACAAGTCACGTATTGTTTCTTTGGATTTCCAACAAATGGTCAGGCCAAGGAACTTCCCATTGCCACATGAGAATGCCTCTGGATGGACATCCCCGAGAACCAAACCGGATCTCTACCAACACAAGGCCGGGTTACTCCTAACTGAGTAACAACTGACCGAATATGCCATCCCCCGGTCCTTTGGGACCTTTTCACCGAGCGCTCGTAATCAATTCACACAATCATAACAAAGTGTTTTCAACATGAGTAAGCATCTGGGCTCCATACCATGATACCACCCTTTTCCAGAAGGAAATGGACACATCCTAAAGGGTGCTACCCCTCATAACCTTGCTGCTTCTTTCCTGTTTTGACCATTCACGGGGTGTGAGGCTCGACGAATTCACATCCACAAAAACATACTTTATACAAAAGCCATGCTTTGGGTCAACAAATGATCAACACAATGATCACAAGGATAGACGATCAAATAAACGATCCTATCACAAATAATCAACACAATGATCATTTCAGCATCACTCAGCATGTCACATTACCAAATTGGGAATATATCGCTGATAACTTCAACTATATAACCTCTGAGCTCGTACGTCTCAGAGAAGGGTGTTAAGCAAAGAATAAATTCTCCGCCACCAACAGAAATATATTTGAAAGAAATCGGCTTTATATCTCAACTTGTAATGTCAGGCATACAATCCATACAAGTCTGTTCCGGGCTCGAACAGAACCGAAGGCACTTACAAAGAAGTCCTTGCAATCCGGATATTCACAATCCTGATCGGATTCACCATCACATATGGAGAACTCAATACCGTAGCTACTCGGTGCAGAGTCAATCGATAGTTCATCCTATCACTTTCGCAAATACCGGTCTTCAACACCGATCTTCAAATGCGATTCACAACGACGTATCACATATTCGGAGTGGGTTATACGACCCCATGGTCCTTTCCCGGTTAACCCGAATAGTGAGCGCTTATTCAAAAATAAGTGTGGCATTCACATTCAATCAATTCACATCAAATACTCATTCAAAGGGAAATACTGATAGTCGGTTATTGAACTATCACTGGATATGCACACATCACCAGATTCCAAATAATTTTCCAAATTATTTATTTTCCAAAATATCTTTATAAGATATATAATTTCAACACTTCAAAAATAAATCAATATTTATTTTCAAACAAATTCCACTTTTCACATATAAATTCTATAATGAATTTATATTTCAAAATATCCATGCATATTCGATTTCAATAATCCATTTCAATTTATCTTCAGAAAAAGATAAATTCTAATTATTCACTTCATATAGGAAACATTTCCATACTTATTTATTCATAAGTAATTCACAAATCTCTTTTATTTTCAACACTTAGAAAATATTCAATATACTTAAACCGAATTAAGTATATATTTCATTCTTTAAGGAAATTATTCACTTAAACATATTTACTTGGGCCAAAACGAATGTTACGTAAAACATCGTTACGACAACCCAAAATCACTAGTATAGGGATTCGAATTTAAAATAGATATATAAATCCCAATACTATTAAAAACATTTCCTTTCGGAAATCATTTACTATAACAACAGTGTTATAGTCTACCATTTCCTTTTATTTCTCGAAAACGTCTATTTCAACAATAAATGTTGAAATCTATGGTTTCGAATCTCAACACCTTTTAAAACATCACTAGATTGTTTTAATTCTATTTGAAACATCAAATCTAAAATATTTCCTTTAACGTGTTATTCACTATTCAAAAACGTGAATATACTACGTTAACAATTTCATCCTTTTATTCATTTTAATTCAAAGGATTATTCACTATTTAAAAATGTGAATATAACTCCATTTATAAGTTATAACAATTAACTTATCAAAATAAGTCGTTTGCGAATTTATAAAACAACGTTTATAAATTCTATTTCTATTTATATATATAAAAACTTCCTTTTACAAATTCCTTTATTAACCTATTCCAGTTTATAACTCAATTTTAGATCAAAAGTTCATATTATAAGTTAACTACTTATAAACGATTATTTCACAAAATCATTCCTTAGAGTTTCATAATTATAAATCTTATAACTTATAAGATTCATTTATTTAACCCAATCTATTCTTCAAATAACTTCATAAAATTTATAAATCTACTGTTTATAAATTTCGTTTACAACTTCACCATTTATAATTCTATTGATTTCATTCTTTAATGAAATTCATTTTCAATTCATTCAAACACTTATAAAATCTCATTTTATAATCCCAACGTTTTAATTTACAAATATTCATTTGTAAATCCTTTAATATAAATCAATCTATATTATCCTTTAAAACGTCTTTAATTTCCTTTAAAAAAAAACTTCACCATTCTGATTTATAAAATAATTAAATTTTATAAATCCTATATTTAACTTTTTATAACAAGTTCAGAATCCCAATTTAAACTCTTTTATAAAGTCATTAATTCCTTATTTTCAAAAATCAGCTTTTAACTATATTTCTTAAAAAATCATAATTTTTATAACATTAAAAATTATAACGTTTATTTATTTGAAATGGATCAATTCCAAAGATATTTTATCTTTTCAAAAATCACTTTAAAAACATTTTAAAATCCCAAAATCTGGGTCCAATGATGCTACACACCAAATAGTCAATCACGACTACTAACGATATCATATATCGATATGATAATCCATCAAATATCAAAATATCTGAAATAAAATAAAAACTGTTGAGGAATCCAGTTGGATCCCTCCAACATGTTCTCCTGCATCCAAAAACATTAGCACAATACCAATTTCGCTCCAGTACGAAATTATCGCGGTACATGTTCTTATTAAATATTATCCGCTTACTAACGGCGTAATAGGGTCTCATCCGCAAAAAAATACGGGAAATCAATCAACTGCAATATATACATATGCCAATATATATATATTGCTACTATATATATAATACCAATTTCACTGTTTATGAAATATTCGCGGTATATGTTTTTACTAAATAACATCCGCTTACTAACGGCGCATAATGTCTATTTTAACAATCAATAATATCAATCATTATTCAAACATGCATTCAAATATTTTAAATCTAACTATTTAAAATAAAATCGAAATCTATTCGATTGAGTGAGAAGTTCTCACCTTGGTTTTAAATTCCGTTTTAGCGATTTATTTCGAATAAAATTAAAGGCGCGTTTAATTTTACCCGAAATTCTCACTAACTCCAAACGACTCCAAACCAACTCCATCGCGTAGTGCTCGTCCATACGATTCCAACGCAACTGAGTTTGCATTTTTTCGACCTCGTATGAAAAAGTTATGATTTTTACAAGTTTGCACACGATTTAAACTAAAATTTACAATATAAAATTTCCTTTTAAACCTAACTTTAAATCATGGCCATAGATCACAAGCTCATTTACATCAGAACCGTGCGTGCTCCCCCCTTCTCCTTCTTCTCATTCACGTCTACAGGAACAAAACGCACATGAACCCAACACGCACGCCATCTAGGGTTACATGCCGCTCCACCTGCCGACGTCGAGGGTTCATCAGACCACCTCCATTCGAAAGCTAGCGTCGAGCTCCACCACCGCCGTGAGTAGGGCCAAACTCGGCCACCCCCTGAGCACAGAAAACCGTGCCGAACGCCTGGCCTTTGAGCCCAAATCCCCATCGATCCACAACTCCGTTTAACATCACCACCGTTGAATCTGTAGAGTTCAACGCGCTCTACAATATCCTAGTTGAAACTATTTCGAATCGATGAGTGGATTGAAAGATATTTGGGGAGGAAGGTAGGACATTTTCGGCCGTGGGTTGAGTTACTGGCGGCTGTGAATTTTTAGGGTTTATTTTTATATTTTTTTTTTTTTTTAATGAAGGGTGGGCTATTTATAGAGTTTCGTTCAACACTATTCATCCGGATTTTCCGAACTCCGATTTAGGCGCCGTAACCAGCGTACCTAGGGTTTATCCCGCGTTCCGGACACAATGGAACAGGTTTCGGAAGCTAATTCGGAAGTATGTGCGAGTTATGGCTGAAAACGCTCAATTTAAATTAAACCGATTTAAGTCGATTTCTAGGCGTTTTAATTTGTACCGGACAAACGGTAAATCCAATCGACTTGAAATTTGAAACCTTACAATAATATCACATTACGGATCCGATGAAACTGGTTTCGTCGAATTCCGAGACTTTTTGAAAAATGGCTATTTTGACTCGCCAAATTTAAATTAAAAATAATTCGATGCGTTTCGAGCTGCCACGATCAAACGATAGCTCCGATTGACACGAAAATTGAAATCCGGTAATAACTAACTATTACGGATCCAATGGAACTGGTTTCGTTCAATTCTGAGACTGTTCAAAAATTGGCTATTTTACAGTCGATTATTAAATATTAAAATATTCAATTTTCACAAATAAACTTTTAATTCGATTTTAAAAGTTCTAAAATATCATTCTAACTCCAACATGATAAAATAAAATTTTACTAATCATTTTCAATCATATTTAACTCAATTTTCAATTATTTCCATAATTTAACGTATTAAATTATCGATTAAATTATCCAATTAAATCCAAAAATTCAAATAAAAATTTATTCGACTAATAAATTCACTTATTAATATTTAAAATTAATAAAATATTCAAATTTTAATTTCTAAAAATTCTGGGTCGTTACAATCTTTCCCCCTTAAAAGAATTTCGTCCTCGAAATTACAAGTAAGAAGATTACAGAATCTATTAACTTTCCAAAATTTATAATTAAACTTCTTACAAATCTTTACTAAGTTTCAAATCATACTTAGTTATCTTTTCAAAAACAAACTATATTGTTTAACTTTCAATTCCAAAATCAAAGTTAAAGTTTTCACAATTTTCCCAATTTACTCAAAAAATTTTCTAACGCCTTAAATTTCCGGAAAAATTCGCCATAGTCTCCTTTGCGCGGCTCGATCCGAAAAAAAAATGACAGTATATATATCACAAATATACATCTCATCAAGTAATGAGGCATCCCGAAGGGAAAAAAGTGTAAAAGTACGATATTTAATCCGAGATATGTACCTTATATTTTATTAGCAAGCATATACAGCTAATATAGCGCAAAAGCGAGCTCCAAATGCGAAGCAAACGCGATCCGCACCTACTAAACACTCAACAAACAACATGAGAACATGCATATATGTAAATAGTATCAATATACAACATATAGCAACATAATAACTATATACGTCAACATAGCTATGCATTCAAAACAACAAATGCAATATATATTCAACCATCAACCAACTAACATCCATATCCAATAAACATTCATTCATATTCTCATTAATATTAAATGAAATGGTTTTCAATTTAAATCACATTTGATTCATTAACATTGGATTTTTTTATCAACATTCATTCTCAATTTAATTAGTTTACATTTACTAATTAAATCCAATTCACACTCAATTCTATTCAAATTTATTTACTTCTAATTTGAATTCAATTTCATAGCTTCCAATTTCGCTAACTCAATTTCATTAATACGTAATGAATTCATATACAATCAACAAACAATCATATAACAACCAATGTATATTTATTATAACCAAATTCCTTTGCTTATATTCATTCATTTTTTTATTCAACTTCTAATAACATTAGATTTTAATGAATCAACACTTATATTCATTATTTTATATCAACTTAAATTTACATTTAATTAATTAACATTCAATTCATTCAATTTCTAAAGTTGAATTTCATTCACATAACTTAAGTTCACATTTCTTTTAATCCACTTGATTATTTACTTCGATACCAAAATCAATTCCATTCAACAACACTTAAGTTATATTTCATTTAACTTTAAAATTCACTTTTATATTTACAACTCATATTCATAATATATCCATATAGTTTCACTTCTTATATATATAAGTTTATTTCACAATTGTAAATCACTTTAATTATAATTCAATTCTTATAATTCATTTTACTTATACAATTATTCTTTTATTTAGATTATTCAAACAACCTAACAATCAACTTATATACCTTTAATAATTCTGAAAAATTATTTCTTTATATATAAAATATAATCAAGGCAAAATTATTTCATTTACCCAATTAAAACAATACTGTGTCGAATTGTTCTATTCAAGTGTTTAGAAACCCCTTCGGCATAGTTTGACTGACCGTGCTGACGAAGGTTCATATGCCACTCAATAAACCAATCATCACAATATAAAACAATTTCATATTCACTAACAAATACGCTCTCATAGCTATTATTACACTCAAACTCATTCTAGAGTACTACTGACTCTATCTCTAATGAGTAATACCCAACAGAACCATGGTTGTCGCTTAACCATCAGCTCTGATACCAAATGTAACGCCTACGGATTTTCGTTGCCGAAAACCCGAATAGTTATGGGTTTTAAAAAGAAAAGAAAAGAAAGAAGAGAGAAAAAGAAGAAAGAAAAAGAAAAATAGAGGGAAAAGAAGATAGACAATTTTTAGAAAACAGAGAATTAGAAAAACAGAAGATAGAAGAATTTTAAAAATAGAAAAAGAGAATTTGAAAATAGAACGGACAGAAAGGAAACAAAAAGAACAACAACAGAATCTCACAATTCGCAGCGGAACAACATATAATAATAAATGAATAATCTTTAAACAAAGAACTATATCAGTTATTACATTACATTTTATTACATCATATCATCACATCAGAGTGTACAACAACAACATACAACATCAAACAGTGCAGCGGAAAAGAAATACTATATAAATAATACGCCATGCCATCCAGCTTGCCTCCAGCAACTCCAGAATATCCAGAATATCCTGATAAACCTAACTCTTGACTGCCCGTGTGGAAATTGGTGGGCACCCAGAGTTTAGGAAGGAAAACAATAAACTCCAAGTCAGTCATGTGACTGGTGTGAGAACTCAAAACAGTTTATTTATCTTTAAAATCAAAATAGAGAGATATTTTTAAATTCAATTCGCAATGCTTTTAAAAATGAGACTACCATAAGGCCTCCCGCACACACACACATGCAAACGCAGAATCGAAGGAGATTTCTCCTTATGATAGCCAAAGATGCTTGATACGCATTTAAAATAACATTTGATATTATTACTAGTGCATAGTGTAATAACAAATCATTTCAAAAATAAAGATATAAATCTTAGCCAACATACGACCATTATCGTATGCCTACTATAGCTAACTATGTTCAATAGCAGGTTACCGCCACATTCCATAGCAGGTTATACAACTAAAACCGTACAAGTCACGTATTGTTTCTTTGGATTTCCAACAAATGGTCAGGCCAAGGAACTTCCCATTGCCACATGAGAATGCCTCTGGATGGACATCCCCGAGAACCAAACCGGATCTCTACCAACACAAGGCCGGGTTACTCCTAACTGAGTAACAACTGACCGAATATGCCATCCCCCGGTCCTTTGGGACCTTTTCACTGAGCGCTCGTAATCAATTCACACAATCATAACAAAGTGTTTTCAACATGAGTAAGCATCTGGGCTCCATACCATGATACCACCCTTTTCCAGAAGGAAATGGACACATCCTAAAGGGTGCTACCCCTCATAACCTTGCTGCTTCTTTCCTGTTTTGACCATTCACGGGGTGTGAGGCTCGACGAATTCACGTCCACAAAAACATACTTTATACAAAAGCCATGCTTTGGGTCAACAAATGATCAACACAATGATCACAAGGATAGACGATCAAATAAACGATCCTATCACAAATAATCAACACAATGATCATTTCAGCATCACTCAGCATGTCACATTACCAAATTGGGAATATATCGCTGATAACTTCAACTATATAACCTCTGAGCTCGTACGTCTCAGAGAAGGGTGTTAAGCAAAGAATAAATTCTCCGCCACCAACAGAAATATATTTGAAAGAAATCGGCTTTATATCTCAACTTGTAATGTCAGGCATACAATCCATACAAGTCTGTTCCGGGCTCGAACAGAACCGAAGGCACTTACAAAGAAGTCCTTGCAATCCGGATATTCACAATCCTGATCGGATTCACCATCACATATGGAGAACTCAATACCGTAGCTACTCGGTGCAGAGTCAATCGATAGTTCATCCTATCACTTTCGCAAATACCGGTCTTCAACACCGATCTTCAAATGCGATTCACAACGACGTATCACATATTCGGAGTGGGTTATACGACCCCATGGTCCTTTCCCGGTTAACCCGAATAGTGAGCGCTTATTCAAAAATAAGTGTGGCATTCACATTCAATCAATTCACATCAAATACCCATTCAAAGGGAAATACTGATAGTCGGTTATTGAACTATCACTGGATATGCACACATCACCAGATTCCAAATAATTTTCCAAATTATTTATTTTCCAAAATATCTTTATAAGATATATAATTTCAACACTTCAAAAATAAATCAATATTTATTTTCAAACAAATTCCACTTTTCACATATAAATTCTATAATGAATTTATATTTCAAAATATCCATGCATATTCGATTTCAATAATCCATTTCAATTTATCTTCAGAAAAAGATAAATTCTAATTATTCACTTCATATAGGAAACATTTCCATACTTATTTATTCATAAGTAATTCACAAATCTCTTTTATTTTCAACACTTAGAAAATATTCAATATACTTAAACCGAATTAAGTATATATTTCATTCTTTAAGGAAATTATTCACTTAAACATATTTACTTGGGCCAAAACGAATGTTACGTAAAACATCGTTACGACAACCCAAAATCACTAGTATAGGGATTCGAATTTAAAATAGATTTATAAATCCCAATACTATTAAAAACATTTCCTTTCGGAAATCATTTACTATAACAACAGTGTTATAGTCTACCATTTCCTTTTATTTCTCGAAAACGTCTATTTCAACAATAAATGTTGAAATCTATGGTTTCGAATCTCAACACCTTTTAAAACATCACTAGATTGTTTTAATTCTATTTGAAACATCAAATCTAAAATATTTCCTTTAACGTGTTATTCACTATTCAAAAACGTGAATATACTACGTTAACAATTTCATCCTTTTATTCATTTTAATTCAAAGGATTATTCACTATTTAAAAATGTGAATATAACTCCATTTATAAGTTATAACAATTAACTTATCAAAATAAGTCGTTTGCGAATTTATAAAACAACGTTTATAAATTCTATTTCTATTTATATATATAAAAACTTCCTTTTACAAATTCCTTTATTAACCTATTCCAGTTTATAACTCAATTTTAGATTAAAAGTTCATATTATAAGTTAACTACTTATAAACGATTATTTCACAAAATCATTCCTTAGAGTTTCATAATTATAAATCTTATAACTTATAAGATTCATTTATTTAACCCAATCTATTCTTCAAATAACTTCATAAAATTTATAAATCTACTGTTTATAAATTTCGTTTACAACTTCACCATTTATAATTCTATTGATTTCATTCTTTAATGAAATTCATTTTCAATTCATTCAAACACTTATAAAATCTCATTTTATAATCCCAACGTTTTAATTTACAAATATTCATTTGTAAATCCTTTAATATAAATCAATCTATATTATCCTTTAAAACGTCTTTAATTTCCTTTAAAAAAAAACTTCACCATTCTGATTTATAAAATAATTAAATTTTATAAATCCTATATTTAACTTTTTATAACAAGTTCAGAATCCCAATTTAAACTCTTTTATAAAGTCATTAATTCCTTATTTTCAAAAATCAGCTTTTAACTATATTTCTTAAAAAATCATAATTTTTATAACATTAAAAATTATAACGTTTATTTATTTGAAATGGATCAATTCCAAAGATATTTTATCTTTTCAAAAATCACTTTAAAAACATTTTAAAATCCCAAAATCTGGGTCCAATGATGCTACACACCAAATAGTCAATCACGACTACTAACGATATCATATATCGATATGATAATCCATCAAATATCAAAATATCTGAAATAAAATAAAAACTGTTGAGGAATCCAGTTGGATCCCTCCAACCTGTTCTCCTGCATCCAAAAACATTAGCACAATACCAATTTCGCTCCAGTACGAAATTATCGCGGTACATGTTCTTATTAAATATTATCCGCTTACTAACGGCGTAATAGGGTCTCATCCGCAAAAAAATACGGGAAATCAATCAACTGCAATATATACATATGCCAATATATATATATTGCTACTATATATATAATACCAATTTCACTGTTTATGAAATATTCGCGGTATATGTTTTTACTAAATAACATCCGCTTACTAACGGCGCATAATGTCTATTTTAACAATCAATAATATCAATCATTATTCAAACATGCATTCAAATATTTTAAATCTAACTATTTAAAATAAAATCGAAATCTATTCGATTGAGTGAGAAGTTCTCACCTTGGTTTTAAATTCCGTTTTAGCGATTTATTTCGAATAAAATTAAACGCGCGTTTAATTTTACCCGAAATTCTCACTAACTCCAAACGACTCCAAACCAACTCCATCACGTAGTGCTCGTCCATACGATTCCAACGCAACTGAGTTTGCATTTTTTCGACCTCGTATGAAAAAGTTATGATTTTTACAAGTTTGCACACGATTTAAACTAAAATTTACAATATAAAATTTCCTTTTAAACCTAACTTTAAATCATGGCCATAGATCACAAGCTCATTTACATCAGAACCATGCGTGCTCCCCCCTTCTCCTTCTTCTCATTCACGTCTACAGGAACAAAACGCACATGAACCCAACACGCACGCCATCTAGGGTTACATGCCGCTCCACCTGCCGACGTCGAGGGTTCATCAGACCACCTCCATTCGAAAGCTAGCGTCGAGCTCCACCACCGCCGTGAGTAGGGCCAAACTCGGCCACCCCCTGAGCACAGAAAACCGTGCCGAACGCCTGGCCTTTGAGCCCAAATCCCCATCGATCCACAACTCCGTTTAACATCACCACCGTTGAATCTGTAGAGTTCAACGCGCTCTACAATATCCTAGTTGAAACTATTTCGAATCGATGAGTGGATTGAAAGATATTTGGGGAGGAAGGTAGGACATTTTCGGCCGTGGGTTGAGTTACTGGCGGCTGTGAATTTTTAGGGTTTAGTTTTATATTTTTTTTTTTTTTTAATGAAGGGTGGGCTATTTATAGAGTTTCGTTCAACACTATTCATCCGGATTTTCCGAACTCCGATTTAGGCGCCGTAACCAGCGTACCTAGGGTTTATCCCGCGTTCCGGACACAATGGAACAGGTTTTGGAAGCTAATTCGGAAGTATGTGCGAGTTATGGCTGAAAACGCTCAATTTAAATTAAACCGATTTAAGTCGATTTCTAGGCGTTTTAATTTGTACCGGACAAACGGTAAATCCAATCGACTTGAAATTTGAAACCTTACAATAATATCACATTACGGATCCGATGAAACTGGTTTCGTCGAATTCCGAGACTTTTTGAAAAATGGCTATTTTGACTCGCCAAATTTAAATTAAAAATAATTCGATGCGTTTCGAGCTGCCACGATCAAACGATAGCTCCGATTGACACGAAAATTGAAATCCGGTAATAACTAACTATTACGGATCCAATGGAACTGGTTTCGTTCAATTCTGAGACTGTTCAAAAATTGGCTATTTTACAGTCGATTATTAAATATTAAAATATTCAATTTTCACAAATAAACTTTTAATTCGATTTTAAAAGTTCTAAAATATCATTCTAACTCCAACATGATAAAATAAAATTTTACTAATCATTTTCAATCATATTTAACTCAATTTTCAATTATTTCCATAATTTAACGTATTAAATTATCGATTAAATTATCCAATTAAATCCAAAAATTCAAATAAAAATTTATTCGACTAATAAATTCACTTATTAATATTTAAAATTAATAAAATATTCAAATTTTAATTTCTAAAAATTCTGGGTCGTTACATTAAGTATCGAATGAACTCAAACCTTGAATTTTTTATGTTTCGAATTACGAGCGAAATTCCAGACTACATAGTTTATATGTTTTAACGATATACTTTCTTGTGTTGCAGATAAATGTCTCATAAAGTGGAAACTCGATCAGATAAAAGGAAATCTATGGACAGAGGAGAGTCCCTCATTGTGCCTCCAGCCCAGCCAGGACCGGGACGACAGGGACCCACCCCGAGATCATTAGTGGATGGATATGGCCCTCAGGAGCTCTTGAACTCTCCTCCTGTCTGCTTTCCTAGCTCCCTCAAAGAGGAGCAGCTTGATGTTATATCTCGTTCTTTCGGGATTGATAGAGCACTCATGGTGCTGCCAGGGAATGGAGTCATGTCATATGATCCCCCTGAAGGATATTTTGCTTATAGCAGGTACCATTGTATGTGTGGGGCCATTCTCTCAATCAATGCTTGGATAGTCAGCTTCATCACCTACCTAAAAGTGGCCCCTTTCCAGCTTCAGCCCAACTCTTACGCTATCTTGGTGAGCCTATTCATCATTTTCCAGAGAAAATACTGGCGCCCTCCTTCCAACCGGGAGATCCGATATTTGTACAACTTGAGGGGCTACAAGAAAGGGTCTCCATACATCAGCTTGGAATTGGCCGTGTCCTTCAAGCCGGTCCTGGACTTATATTCGAAGTTCACCATGTTCAAGAAAGAATGGTTTTTCGTCAAGGACGACTCCGTTTCTATCCGTCGCTTCACCTCCGACTGTAAGTTGAAGCTTATTTATAATTTCCGTTCTGACTGAAATGCTTCTTCTTATGTGTTTTTATTTCTTACTAGCGACAGGTGGCTTTGCGGTCGTGGAGAACGATCCCTGGTTCAGATGGCCGCGGAGATAGAAGCCATTTCGGGAAGGGAGAGGTCGGCTTCTTACCTGATCGGGAATGCTACTCTTCTGCAGCACAACTTGATTCTACCACGTCAGTCTGTGGTCAAGCAGAGAGACACAGCTGAGGAAAGGGCTGCCAAAGCCAAAGGAGGGGCCACGACAAAGAGCATCAAGAGGAAACCCTTCTCGACACCTCCAGTCGTCGGGGGGAAGAAGCTCAGGAAATCCGATGGACCCTCCCCTAGCACATGTCCAGATGTTCCGGAGGAGGAAAGTGTAGAGGAGGAAAGAGGCGAGGAGGAGAGCGGAGGTGATTGTGCCGGGGCTTTGTCTTCTGGGAAAGCAGAGGAGATCCAAGAATGGACAGATGACGCTTTCCGCAAGGCCTTTGAGGGGTTGGAGGAAGGATCGTCCTGGGTGGAGAAGCCAAAGGAAACTGATAAGGTCGGGACTGGTGCTGGTCCATCTTCTGAGAGCATTTCAGCTAGGGCAACTCCGGCGATTCAAGGTGAATTTTTGACTCCTCTTTTAACTTCACATGTTTCTTGGATCGTAGTCCCATGCATGCTTGTAACCCTTGGTTTTTATTCCAGGAACGGGTAAGGCGGCCAAGACATCAGACATTCGGCACCGCCTCGAATAATTCAAACTCCTCAAAGCTTCCGCTAAACCAAAGCCTCCGACCGGCCGTTCAGGGGACGGAGTCGGCTACCGTCCTCTTCTCGGAGTTATTGAAGAGGATATTCAAAAGAAAAAGAGGAGGCGCTCCTTATTCGAACCTTCACCTGGCCCTCAGGCTCCAACCCAGCCTATTCATGATATCACGGGGGAGGATACCGAGTTCATGCCCTCTCCGCATCCGTCTGAGAATCCTACTGTTACTCAGATTGATCATCCCGGCTTGGCTCGTAATCCATTTACGGGTCATCCGAATCTGGATTCGGGTTCTCATGATATTTCCTTTGACGAGGTTACTGGTGAGCACCTTCTCCCTCGCAATCCTATGGTAAGGGTGCTTGATGAGGCCAAGTCTCTGGACCTTGACTTGCTTACTACTCGGATTGTAACTATGGGGGATGAGGCTAAGGCAAATATCGACCGGGTTGATAAGGAGACTAGGAAGTTGATGGGGCACCATGCCCGATTGGTCAAGACTGGGGAGGAAATTGGGAGTGCCAACATAAGATTGCGGTTAGTAGTTGCTGACCAGGCCAAGCAACTTGCCGATCAGGCCATCCAGATCTCTGAGCACGAAGCTGCCTCCAGATGGCTAAAGAAAACCATGGAAGAGGCTAGCAGAGCCGAGCTGTGGAAAATGGAGGCCATCTGCAAGGAACGGATCGATATGGCCATTGCAACGGTGGATGAGGTTCGAAAAGCGGATCTCGAGCGGGTAGAGGAGTTACCTGGGAAGCTTGAAGCCGCAGAGCTTGCCCAAGCCAAGCTGAAGGAGGAGATGGAGGTGATGAGGAGATCCCTTCAGGCTGAACGCTCGCGATACCGCTCGGAGAGGGATGCTGCCGTTGCAAAGCTGTTGGCTTCTGAGGTCCGAATGAGGGAGTTTGAGGAAAACGAGGGGATGGTGGATGAGATGCTCCAGGATATGTATTTCCGTACTTGGAAGCAGGGCAACTTATCCTGAATGGATGATTATCCCCGGATCATGGTCAGGATTTATCTCCGGGCTCTAGAGAAGGCCAAGGATGATGCAGATAAGGAGGGTGGTATGGCCTTCGGGATGGATGTGGTTACGGCCCAGTTTACTAAGGAGGAGAAAGTGGCGGTGAAGGAGGGCATGCGGCTGCTCGCTGCCGAGGAGGTAGGTGTGCAGTTGGGAGATGACGATCAAGGAACAGATGCTGGTAAGTTTTTCCCTTTTAGCCTTTTCATAGCTTGGTTTCTTATTGTTTATTCAATGAATTCTTCTCCTGAATTGGACAGGCGGGACCTTTGAAGCGCCAACTACCTCTGCCCAGCAGGGTAGAGGCGAAGCCCCGATGCAGTCGGCTCCTTAGCTTGATCTGGACATTTTTCAGTTTACTTGACATTGCTGTCTATGTTAGTCTTAAAACAATAATGTAATTTTCAAGCTGTAATTATGTAGCGAACCACTTGATTTTTGGCATGTAACTTTATAACATAAGCTGATTTTGTCGTGTTTGAATGCTGTCGTTATTTTCATGTGTTGCATAAAATATAGCTGTGCATGTGTTAGTGATTCAATTGTGTTTGACGCTAAGTTTTTCCTTAAAATATGATTTCGTGTCTTGCGATATTAGTGTGATGTGCGTAGAAATTATGGTTACATATTTATGTACAAGAGAAGAAAGTACCGCCCTTCAAATTTTTGTTGTAGATGGTAGCTTTGAATGCCTTGTGTAATCGAATATGGAATGCAGCTGAATGACCTGCCATCCAGCTGTGAGTTCTTATTCCCATTAGCGAGTGTCTCCTATTTTGTGTCTTGTACTTTAGTGATCGTTATAGAGGATATGAGGAAAGTTTTTATAAATAAAATGGAAATATGAGAAATAGTAAAACTTCCAATTACGGAAGGCCTTCGATGTGCTTAAGTTCGTGGCAAACAGGTTTTGTAGTCACTTTCCCTAGCTGTGGGTCTTGGAGACGTTTGTCACCCATCGTAGGTATTATTCGATTTACCGTGGCTGGCTAGCGCGGGTGTCGATCGTCAACTGTGAACTGCCCCTGGCTGGCCTCACCTTATGTTGGGGCTTATAATCGGTTCACGGTTGCCGGCGAGCCGAACGCCGTAATGAGCTGCCTCGACTATAGTCGGCCTTCTCGGTGGCTTATAATCGGCTCATTACAGTTGGCTTTGAGGGTCGTCGCGAGCAATGAGTTAACCCGCAGCAGAGGGATGCTAAAGCAAAAGTGTCTCATTGGCGACGGCATAGATTCGTATAGTACCTGTTAGGTCTTTTCCTGGTGAGGTTGCACCGTGAAGTGTCCAGAATGGAAATGCCGTTACACAGGATTTTGTTCAACAGAAAAGGATAAAGCTTAATAAGCAGCCAAGTCATAAAAGAACAAGTTAAAAAGAGACAAGATTTTTAAAGTGGTTCGGCACGAAAATGCCTACGTCCACTGATTCTCTTTGTTAATCCACTTCATGTGGGCAGTACAAGTTAAGAAAAGTATCGACGAAGGTGTTGGATGTTTCATGCCCTCTGAAACACCTCTCCGTCCACTGTTGATAAAATATAAGCTCCGTTGTGGAGATCTTTATGAATTACATAGGGTCCGTCCCAGATTGGATCTAGCGCTCCGAGGCGCGGGACCGCTTGAGGACAAGATCTCCTTTTTGTAAGCTGCGATGCTTGACTTTGGAGTTGTATCGTGCTGCCACTTTTTGCTTGTGAGCTGCCGCTTTAAGTGCTGCATCATTTCTTCTTTCTTCGATTAGATCCAAGGACATGTGGAGGAGTTCTTCGTTCTCTTCTGGGTTGTAGTGGATCCTACGGTGGGATGGCACTACAGTTTCAACTGGGAGCATGGCCTCCGATCCGTACGCCAAAGAGAAAGGAATATGCACTGCCGATGTTCTGAAAGACGTGCGGTGGGCCCAAAGTGCCGTAGAAAGTTCATCCACCCAAGCGCCTTTTGACTTTTCAAGCTTCTTCTTGATCAAAGTTTTAAGAATTTTGTTGACAGCTTCGACTTGTCCGTTTTCCTGGGGATAAGCTATAGATGAGAAGCTTTTGTGAATTCCGTGCTCTTGGCACCAGTCGGTGAATTCCTCGATGTCAAATTGAAGTCCTTGTCCGATATGATCTTGAGTGGAACCCCGTACCTGCATAGAACGTTTTTGATTAAGAAATTAATAACTTTTACCGAAGGTATTTTATTCATAGGTTCCGCTTCCACCCATTTGGTGAAATAGTCGACTGCCACTACAGCATATTTTGCTCTGCCTCGGCCCATCGGCAGTTCTCCAATCAAGTCAATTCCCCATACTGCAAAGGGCCAAGGGCTGGTCATTTGAGTAATATCACTTGTTGGTAGTCGAGGAATCTTAACAAATTTCTGATACCTGTCACATCTTTTGACGAAGTCCAAGGCGTCCTTGGTTAAGGTGGGCCAGTAATATCCATATCAGAGTATCTTCTTTGCCAGAGTCTTCCCACCAGTGTGATCTCCGCAGCTCCCTTGATGGATGTTGGATAAGATTTCCTTGGCCTCCCTTCCAGCGACACACCTTAATAAGGGGTTAGAGAAGCCGCGTCGATAGAGGATGCCTTCTTGTATTGTGTAGCGGGAAGCTTTCCTCAAGATTTTCTTAACTTCGTTACGTTCGTCGGGTAATGTGCCACTTTGTAAGTACTTCCAGATGAGAGTCATCCAAGTTTCCTCTTCGATTGTAGCTGCCAGATTCACTTGCTCGAAACTCGGGACTAGTTTCTTTGAGATGGTTACCGTTTCGGAAGTGGTGCCGTCCTTCATGCTAGCTTGCTTTGCCAGTTCGTCGGCCTCCTGATTCTCTTCTCGAGGAATGTGTTTGATCAAATAGTGATTCAATTGATCGAGAAGCAGCTTGGTCTTCTTTAGATACGCTGTGAGTTGTTCTCCTCGAGTCTGGAATGTTCCCAGTATTTGATTTATAATAAGTTGAGAATCACTATGGAGACATAAAGAACCGCCTCCAATCTCTAGGGCAAGTTCTAATCCGGCTATCACTGCTTCGTATTCTGCATCATTGTTGGTGGCAGTGAATTCCAACCTTAGAGCATAGTGTAGCTTCCTTCCCCGGGGAGTGATTATTACAATACCTGCCGCCGAGCCTTGTTCGTTTGATGCTCCATCTACAAAGAGATTCCACTTAATGTCTTCTTCTATTTCAGATGGCTCCTTTCCTTCGTTGGTGGTGAATTCGGCAATGAAGTCGGCCATGGCTTGTCCCTTGATGGCGGTGCGAGGATGGTAGGTGATATCATATTGACTTAGCTCAATGCACCATTTAAGCAGTCGCCCGGAGGTGTCGGGATGAATGAGTACCTGCCTTAGCAGTTGATCGGTTAGAACTCTGATGGAATGGGACTGGAAATAGTGTCGCAATTTCCGTGATATGATCAGTAAACAATATGCTAACTTCTCAAGTTTAGGATATCTGTCTTCTGCCCTCGTGAACCTCTTGCTTAGAAAGTATACTGGCCGCTGCGCGCGGCTGTCTTCTCTTACCATAGCGGCGCTTAGAGCATGAGATGACACAACAAGGTATAGGTATAGCTCTTCGCCTTCATTTAGAGTTGAGAGTACTGGTGGTCTCTGGAGGTGTTCGATTAGGTTGTGGAAGGCTGTTACGCATTCGTCAGTCCATTCGAACTTTCCCTTGTCTTTCTTTATAGCTTCGAAGAAGGGTACGCACTTGTCAGTTGCTTTAGAGATGAATCTGCTCATGGCGGCCACTTTCCCGTTTAGGCTCTGCATTTCTCTTCGAGTGGAAGGTATCCTGATTTATTTCAGAGCCCGGACTTGTTCAGGGTTCGCTTCAATTCCTCTGGCATGGACGATGAATCCTAAGAACTTTCCCGACGATACCCTGAAGGAGCACTTTAGAGGATTCAGCTTCATTCCATACCAACGAAGTACTTGAAACATCTCGTCCAGGTGGCTTACGTGATCGTTGGCTTTCCTTGACTTTACTAGCATGTCATCCACATAAACCTTCATAGTTCGTCCTATTAGCCCCGCAAACATCTAGTTGACGAGGCGCTGATAGGTAGCTCCGGCGTTTTTAAGTCCCAAAGGCATTACTCTATAGCAGTACAATCCCCGGTCAGTGATGAAACTAGTGTGGTCTTGATCGGGGGCGTGCATAGGAATTTGGTTATATCCTGAGTATGCGTCCATAAAAGATAAGAGTCTGTGCCCAGCTGTGCTGTCCACAAGCTGATCGATCCGAGGGAGTGGGAAGCAATCCTTTGGGCAAGCGTCATTTAAGTTGGAGAAGTCAATGCATGTTCGCCACTTTCCATTAGCCTTCTTTACTAGTACCGGTTTAGCGATTCACTCTGGGTAGATGGCTTCCCGTATGAAGTTATTGGCAAGCAGGTTCTTCACTTCTTCATCGAGGGTTGCTGATCATTCTGCCCCCATGCTTCTCTTTTTCTGCTTTACTGGCGCCTTGGTAGGATCGATGTTGAGTGCGTGGCATGTCACGTCTGGGGAGATTCCAGTCATGTCAGCGTGCGTCCATGCAAATACATCCAGGTCGTGGCGGAGAAAATCAATGAGTTAATCCCTCAATTTTGTTCTTAGTTGAGATCCGATTTTCAATAGTCTACTTAAGTCATGTTTGTCTACAGATACAAACTCCATAGCCTCTGCCGGCTCTGCGGTGGCCTCCTCCTCTTTGTCCTTGGGGTCTAATTCGTTGAAAGGGTCACTGGTATATCGAAGAGGAGGGGCTCTCTTTAGTTGCTATGCTTCCAAGCTTTTCATGCAGAGAGTAGTCTCTGCATTCTTCCCTTTATCCCTTCTGCGGTTATTGCGAAGTTCATTTACATAGCAGTCCCGGGCAGCGTCTTGATCTCCCTCTACCTCCCCTATTCCGTTGTCTGTTGGAAATTTCATCTTCAGGCACCATGGGGCCAAGACAATTTGAAAGTCAGACAAGGCTGGTCTTCCCAAAAAGGCGTTGTAGGCCGAGTGGTTTTCTATCAGCACAAATGTTTTTTTCCGTACGACGTAGCGGGGATGACTTCCTCTTTCGACAAAGAGTTCCAGTTGCCCGAGGGGCATCTTCGCATCCCCCGTGAAACCGTGTAGTGGTTTGTTGCAGGGAGACACATCTTTTATTAACAGCTTCATTTTTTCGAAAGCATGCTTAAATAGGATATTTACTGAGCTGCCAGTGTCTACTAGAATTCGGAAAACTTTGACTGGACCGAACCAGGCAGAGATGACCATAGGGTCCATGAAAGGGTACTGCCTTCCCTCTAGATCACGCCTACTGAATGTGATGTCATCGTTCTCTTTCCGCTTCGGGTGGCGTTCTTCCATAACAGAGTTAATGTAGCCTTCATCGTTTCTAAGTGACTTACCGTATCTTTCCATCTCTGCCCAGCTTCTGTCGACGATGTGTGGTCCTCCTGATATGGTATGGACCACTATCATCTCTTGACTAGAGCCGCTGGTGTTGCGATTTCCTCCGCCTAATTATGGAAGGGGTAGCCCTGGGTTTTCATTGGCAGGAGTTGAAGTCCTGTTCTGACTTTTCACATAGCGCTCCAGCCTCTTCCTTCTGATGTGTTCTTCAATTAAGTTCCGGAGGTGATGGCATTCATTTGTGTCGTGTCCATGAGATTCGTGGAAGCAGCAGAACTTTCTAGACTTAACTGCGTTATCTGATTCCTTCTTGTGTGGGGGGCGCTTGTATCTAACTTCGTCTTGGGGGGCCAAGAAGATGTTTTCGATTGTTTCATTCAAAGGAGTGTAAAAGTCAAATCTCGATCCTGGCCTATATAAATGTTTTTCTCCATTTTTGCCCCCAACACTATCTCTGGAGTCATTTCTTCGAACGTCCTTTGCTACTGCGGGTGCATTGCCATGAGCTACCTTAGTTTGTTGCCCTATCTGCGTTTCAATGGCAGCGTCTTCAAGTCTCATATATTTTCCGGCTTCATGGAAGAAATCGGGTAAGGTAGCTGGCTTTTCTTTCGTTAGTCTCCTAGCAAATTTAGTATCCGGATGCACGCCACTACAGAGGGCCATTAGGATAAGTTTCTCATCGACATCCTGGACTGCGGCCGTTGCGGCATTGAATCCGGTTAGATATTGTTGTACTGTTTCTCCGGGATTTTGTTTGATATTGGATAAGGAATAAACGTCCTTGGGTTGTTCCACATGAATGCAGAATTGGCTGATGAACTTTTCTTTCAGCATTTCCCATGAGCTGATGGACCCTTGGGGTAGATGGCAGAACCAGAAGGTAGCTAGATCGGCCAAGAAGAGTGGAAAGCATTTACACAATACTCCCTCTGTCACCCCGCTCATGAGCATATGCTGTATGTATTTCTGTAAGTGTACGACGGGGTCAGAGGTTCCCTTGTAAGGCTCCATTGTTGGCATTTTCCATTCTCGGGGGTGATGACAATTTCGATATTGCGGGTGAAGGGGCTGGTTACCCTAGCGCCTATCCCTCGATCTCTTTGATCCCGTCGGACGCACTCTCTGAACAATCGCGCCATCCTTTCATTAGAATTCGGAGCAGATAGAAATGAGTTTGGTTCTTCTCTACGGGATTGACTCCGTCCAGATGACCTGTAGGGATGGTACCGTTTATTACTCCTAATATTTTCCGGCGGCTGTCTTTGGTCTTCCTGGAGCATGCTGGGGTCAGCCACAGTCGGCCCTTTCCTCGAACTTCTCCTGCTGTGCTCTGTTCTAAGCATTCCCTCGGGTCCAACTTCGAGATGGACTCCAGCTCGGCCCCGCTCATTGGTGTTTCCATGGTTAGATAGCATGACAGGCTCAGCCATATCCGACCCCTGCCTGGTACCTCCCCCGTTGGGTTCGGTTCCAAACGTTTCCTCGGGTCGGAATTCGGGTTGAGTCTGGGCTCGGCTCCTACCATTGCTGTTTTTGTTGTTAGCCTCTTCGAAGATGAAAGATCTTTGTCGCCTCCCATACTCTCCAGACTGGGACTCGCCCCATGATTCGGTGTTGCGGTTGGATTCTTCAGCATCCCTTAAGCGTGACATGAGTTGGTCCACCAAGGCTTCTTGTTGAGATGCGAAGCGATTAGTTACTTCAGCCACGACCCTGTCCAGATATGCCCTAGTAATTGGTTGTTCCATAGCAGGGGCTGTCGGATTTGCCTGATTTCTATTTGCTGTTGGGACAGGGCGATTCTCTTGATCTCTGATCACTGGATCTGGGATGCTTCTAGTTGCGATGTTCTTTCCTCTGCCAGCATCTTTCCTCTGCCTGGGAGGCATGTCTTCCAAGCAATGAGCGATGCTGTTGTGAAGAAGGTTGAGTGGGAGAAGCTTAAGCTTCTAGCCCGAGTTCAGTTCTCAGTGAAAGCACCAAAAATGTTTGCACAATAAATGGGCAAACACCTCCAAGTCGTATGATTTAGTCGATT
The DNA here is from genome assembly GCA_030765085.1 of Allium cepa. Lineage (NCBI taxonomy): Eukaryota > Viridiplantae > Streptophyta > Magnoliopsida > Asparagales > Amaryllidaceae > Allium > Allium cepa. The sequence continues at coordinate 613,670,673 of CM060942.1, read as the reverse complement.
TTAAGTTGTTCTTAATGATTTGGGTGATTTATGAAAATATGTAAAAAGCAGGGACTAAACCGTAAAAGACACACAGATTTATAGTGGTTCGGCCAGAACGTGCCTACATCCACTTTATATGTTATTCTCCTTTATTGTTCAGGTTACAAGTACAAAGCTTTGATTACAAGTATCTGAAAGTTGTTTGAAAGTTCTATCCGTACTTGAGCTCTCAAACTTGTCTGCCATTGTTGTACCCCTGCCCCTCTATTTATAGAGTGAGGTTGGGGGCAGAGGTCTTGGATGTATGTAGCTGCTGGTGGGCCTGGGCTGATGCAATTTGGCCTGGAAGTGTTGGTCCGGTGGAACTTGGTTCGGCGATGGGTGGAGTGTGGGTTGGTTCGGTAGTAGGTGGTTCGGTAGTGAGGGGAGTTGGACCGGTGGTGGCTTGGGAGTGAGTTGATTCGGTAGTAGGTGGTTCGGTAGTGAGGGGAATTGGACCGGTGGTGGCTTGGGAGTGAGTTGGTTCGGGGTCCTGGGATGGAGCCGGTCCGGTGAGATGTTGACTTGGTGGTAGGGATGGATTCAGTGGTATGGATGGAGCTGGTCCGGTGAGATGTTGATTCGGTTGTAGGGAAGGAGCCGGTTGAAACACACCCAACATCTACTGAAAAATATACATAGTTATATTTCAATGTGAATATTCGTTATGAAATAAAACTATAACGTGGCATTTCTTTTCATGCCAAAAGTGATGCATTAGAAAATACCAAAGTATCTGAAATTATTAACTATTACTCTGAAATTATAGACTAAGCCGTATTTTTGAGAAATATATATTATACGATTATAAATCATATGGTATTATTTATTATTCTCAAACAATTAAGGGATATGCACTCATTTAGTGGAAGCATCATAAGAGTTGATGAACTCTTCGAATTAATACATATTGATATATGCAATCACATGTCTATTAATACCAAAACGGTTCCACATACTTCGTTATATCATCAATTTGTTATCACCGACATGGACATGTGTATTTGATACACATGTAGTGTATCCATAGTAAACTCATAGCAATATAGAAAGGAAGTAAACAAAATAACATGCAATAGAAATGGTTAGATTTGATCGAAAGGGTGATTATATTGGAAAGAGTTTCAAATGTATCCAAAAATGAATAAAAGATTCAACCTCAAAAGTCACTCCTTCCTATGATACATAATAATGCATCGATAAGGAGTAATGGAACTTTGTTGGACAAAGTATGATTAGTTATGAATGAAATTGAGTTAGCTTCTTTATATAAGGTTATGTACTTAAGAGTAATACACGAGATTAATATTATCTCATTTAAATGATTGTTTACAAAATCATACAAGATAAGGGTTTATAAAAATATCCCAACATATCCTAGGCTAAAGACTTGGCAGGTTGTAAAAGTCGAAAGTCTGCATGTAATAATTGTTCGTGAGGGATCTTGTTTGAATCGCCGAAAAAAGTTTTGGTACAATAGTCGTTGGATGACTAATTTATGTTGTGAACATAAATATATTGTGAACTAATGAAAAATTAGTTTTATATAAGGCAATTCATAAAATTTTATGATTGCATGTTCTGTTGCATCGAGAAAAAATTGTTGTTCCAAGAAATACCAAATTCATAGTGAAGGAATTTATTTGAATAATTATTGATTGTAAAATGGAATTGGATACGATTTAAAGATAAAACTTATTACATGATATGAAGTGAAATTAACTAACCTAAACGAACACATCACATTATAGTGTCTAATAAGTATTCTCGCACAATGAAGAGAAACTATGAGTTCTTATCGATGTCGAAAATATATAATCCTTGGTTGTTTAACTAAACCATTAAGATTGTAGACTATATGATATGGTATGATGCGCAGATCCAAAATCAAAATATTATTTTGGTAGATGTACACGAAAGGGATAGATCCAATAGCCGTGAATGTGCCTTCACGAGCAAGATAAATGTAGCTGGAATATAAGGAGCAATATTAATAAGAATAACAACACAAATTCCAATTGTTGAGATTAGCATGATAGATTCGATATTCAACGTGCACAAGTTAATTCGGACTTGCTCACAAAATTATCACTTAGTATGACATTATATTTTGGTACATATGTATCGAAACAGAAAATTCTAAATAATGATTTAGATTAAACTGTTAATACATAATAACCAAAATGTCTCGAAGTTGGTGGGAGCGTTATTGAGTTTGTGAGTCTTTGGATATGATCCAAGAAATGATAGAGAGTGTCATTTTATAAGCATTAGAATTAAATAAATGTTTTGATAGAAATATCAAATGGTTTGAGTATCAATCAAAATGCAAAGGAAGCATGTGTTCATAAGAAAGAACGTTACAGGGTACATTGATATTTCTAAAATGTAAGTAAACAACACGTTGTTGATTTTAACTATATACCTGTTTGAAATCAACCTTAGTTGTTTTAATACTCAATACTGGATTGAAAATGGTGTCTTTATAGTAGAATAAAACATATCGGGAATGTCCCAAATCGATATGCAATGGCACCTTATTAAATTATTTAATATGAAACAGTAAGATGATTTCTTATGCATTAGCATTGGGAATTATCATAAATGTTATGTTGTCTAAGATATTATGATTTTTTTCATGTATTTGATACATGAAGAAAATATTAAATCCAAGTTGATATCACTAAATGGTTATTTGAAGTATTCTCGTGTATTTATGAAATACTAGAGAATGGTTTTCAGAAACAACGAACTCCTTATGAAGAGAGTGTTCGGACTCAAACTTTCATAAGTGATATTGAGTATAATATGTCAATAATAAATTGAAGTTAAGAATCTTTAAATTAAAAATGTTCCAAATGAACGACTGTGGCCGATTCAATGAAAAATGCTAGGTACATCGCTTAGAATAACACTTCAACAAAATCAATGTATATAAATATAAATGCTCAAATTTATAACTAAGCTAGGTCCAAATGTTGAGTATCCTATAAAATTATTATATGATAACAATGTTGCAACAAAGTTTATAACAGAACTTACAGGTCACCGGAAGTCAAGTGACATATTCCAAATTGTTCCATATTATAAAGGTATTTTATCAGCATCGGGGAGAGCAGATTGACAAAGTAGTAAAAAATTTACACAATAGCATACCCGTTCACTAAGAGACCGACGCAATTGGTTTCGAGAAAATCGACCAGAGAAGTTAAAATAAGATTCCATAATTAACCCTAAGTGCAAATTAGAGATTGATAGAGTTAGGGGTATGCCCTAGGGGTAATTATATAATTTGTTACATATATCTAACTCATTGACCAATCTTGTTCAAAATAAAAGGTATTTTTTCTATAATATAGATATAATGCGTTATGTTAATTAATAAATTTAATTAAAAGTATATTCAATAGAAATCCATAAATGGTATGTTTTGTTATAGTAGTTACAAAATGTTGTAACCGTGAGTAATTTATCACAATAAATATAAATATACCATTTTAAATGTTCCTAAAAAAGATGCATCGAGATCGAATATCAATGTATCTGTTGAGACTAGAATATGTAACGCTCTCCAAATGTTGGGCAGTGTATTACTCAAGACTGCTAGGGCACTAAGAGGTTATGTATTGATAGTTATTGGATAACTATGGAACGACTCACTCGATAGTTTTCTGATGCTTAATATAACCGAGGTCAAGCAGAAAATATCGATGTGACTTACTTATACAATTCTCTCGACTTAAGAATATTATCAATCTTTGGTATGAAAGCTCTGCTTTGATTATAGTCAAATCATGGCATGAAATCCATCGAGTGACTATAGTTGGGTCGACTGGAAGTATTGTAAGTCAAACACCATTCAAGAGAGGATTCGTCTCCTGATTTATATGGGGTTAGTATCACGGTTAACTCGAGTCAACTCAAATTTAAAGTCTCTGGCCAGAGCAGTTCGGATAATAATAATTGTTATTATTAAACCAAAGAGTTTGTGTTTGGACCATAAGTTGAATATGGATAATACTGGAATTTTGATCATTACCCAATTCCATAAGTCTGAAGTGAGATGGTTTTAATGAAGAGAATGAGTGTAAATAAATGTCACAACCGAGTAACGCTTAATAATGTAAAATTAGATTTTACCGAAGCTTAGTAAGCGATAAATTTGGCAAAAATATCACACCACTTACTATGTGACGTGTAAACATTAACACTCGAATAGTTCGATGTTAATTGCTGACCAAATTTACACATAACGATTCATACTACCGAAATGATGAATTCTCTTTAAACCAAACGATTTAATTAGTTTATAATCATTATAAATAAATTAATATTTATGAAATATTAATTATAAAATTTCAAATATGATATGAGGAATAAATATTATTGCATATATTTATAATAGTTATAAATAAATCGATCAATTTGCAATATCGCCAAGCAATTAAATTAGATTTAATTAATAATATTTATTTGGGCTTAAATGGATTATTAGCTCGTGATAATGAGATGATAATTTCGACAGCAATATGGCTTGTAGGGGGCGGCTAAAAGGGCTAGAGGTATTTTGAGATGGATGGCTTAGATCTAGTAAGAATTAGTATGAGATGTGATCCATATTTCTCTCTATTTCAGCCACTATAAAAAAGGCCCCTAACCCTAATTATTTAGAACTTTTTTGGCGGCAACTATTTCTTCATTGATGGTCGATCTCATCATCAGGAAATCCAACAAATTCAACTCTAATCAATTCGAAAGATGACAGCTATTGGATAGCCAAAGGTCTATGCTTCAAGGATTAGCAATCTACCAAATCAAGAAGGGTTCAAAGGAGAGAGAAGCCATCGTTACTAGGTGTGCTGCAAGGCAATAGTTTTAGGTACATATTTACTACACTATATGGTTTAAAATTTATGAATAATATCTATTATTCATATAATATATATCTATATATATATATATATATATATATATATATATATATTATAATGGAAGTTAGATGACAATTCTTATATGTATCAATGTTGTTATATGTATGTAATTATTTAATTATAAAATATTTTATATATATATTTGTTGTGCACAGTCGAAGAAGTTCAATTTTAATTATAATCATTCGATATATATATATATATATGCCATTTAATTTAATTATATGACTTATTTTTAATCGTATCATCATATCATGTTAATACTTGAACTTATATTTTATAAATGCATATTTGCATTGAATATAATTTCGGCGATTGCAAAATAATTTTTACAGTTATTTACTATTATTAAATATTATTTAAATCAATATACTAATTAAATAATTCGTATAAAATAAAATATGTTTTGAAAATTAATCTTTTAGTTTCATAAAATAATTTTATCATCCTAAAAACTCTTGGCCAAAAAATCAGAATTCGAAATTAGTTTTTATATTTTTAAAAATCATTTTAACATTTGACCGAAATTAATTAATTAATGAAAAATAATTTTTTGACCATGAAATATATGGAAAATCTTTCCTAATCTCAAAATATCATACTTGATATTTTAAAATTTTAAATTTTGAATAATATATTATGAAAATATTTTATGTTATTATTTTATTATTTTTTACTATTTAATTAATATAAATTTTTTTAATATAAGAAAATTATAATTAAATTTCCACTGTGTTTTGCATATGATCTGAAAAGTTTAAAAAAATTCTATTTAATTTCATAATTAATACACACATGTAGATATATATATATATATATATCATAAATTTACTTATATATATATATATATTTAAGGAAAAAAATTATTACTATGATACATACATATATACTTATATATATATATATGTCTTTGCATATTGATTTAAAAAGTTTGTATTATATACATATACATATACATACATAGATACACACACACACACACATACATACATACATACATATATATAACATAATAATAGATATATGGCGCCCTTCTCGATTCAGTTCTGCCTGATATCTTCTGTGTGATTTCCTTCCGACTCCACTCTCTCCTCCTTCGTTGTCTTACTTCGACTTCCCTTGCTCTTGCCCACCTTCTGTTCCAACCATGTCGCACCGCCGCAACCTGCCTGGTCCTTCTGAGTCTTCTCCTAAATTTGGGTGACTTTACGTCGCCTCAAATATTGCGGCCTCTGGCCTTGCTTCTGTTGTTGCTTACGTTGGTCCGTCCAAGGAATCTCCACCATCAAAGTCACTTCTTTCATTAGTTTCAGATTTGGAAATCTCAAAGTCTTTGGCTGTCGCAACTTCGTTATATGGCATGGCTAATAGAAGCTCACAAGGTACTTCCCCTCTATCGCCGTTAATTCTGGCTGCGGTCTCCGGTACTGTTGGTCAGTGGACTAAAATGAAAATTATTGGAGTTAATGGTGCTAATAACTCCGTGCATGAGTCTACTGTTAGAGTTGATAAGGTTGCCAAGGCTGTTGGTGTGCATGGTAGGTCTGACATTGCCCATGTGTCATAAGTTGGATTGGGTGATAATATATGTGGTGTTGTTGTAGGATCCGAGGTTGGTACAGGTGTGATGCATCAAGCTGGTGAATGCACGGGAATTGGCTGTAGGAATGTCAACACTAATAATCAAATGCAGGATCCCCCTAATGTTGTGTCACAGCAAGCCGCAAATCAGGTTGCTCTTCCCTCGATTAATAAAAGTGGTCCTCCCTGTTTGGTTCTTTATCAAAGAATGCAGGTGAATATGTCCCCAGATCTTTTGATATTGTTGTAACCAATGTTTTCATAACCCGACCGTGAATCAAACCGTGGAGACTCAGGGTTCGAGGTTTCAAAGGTCCGACCGGTCGAACCCTCAAGAACCGCATATGTACTTTTATTGAAATTTTAAATACATAAAAGCTTTACACACAAAAATAAAACAGTAACACTTCTGGATAGAAGAAAGTGACGAACATATTGGAAACATGTGCAACTGTGCAATATCAACACTTTTTGAAACTTCTGCATGCATCAATGAACTTACATACACAGCTAGCTGCTTTATATTCTCATGAATTGCCACATCTGCTTAATTTATAAACATAACCCAAATATTACTGGCAGCGCCAACTACCTCTCTGAATGCTTACTAAATTCAAGGCATGCTTGGACTACCAAATCAGTCTGTTAACATGTACTTGTACATGAAATGAGATATCACCATAAATACACATATAAGTTTGATAAAATTCAAAATTAACACTAATCTAGATATACATTACTAAAACAAACTTCAGAACATTACATTAGAAAGCACATCATCCGGGTTTACAGCCATAACAAACCCTTATTCTTCAGCCCTGTAGAACTGAAGCAAACCCATGGCAATACTTTTTCCTGAAACCAGAAAATCAAGTAATAAACAGCAGTACAACTATAGCACAAACACAAAGAAAAATGGTTACCTGAACATTAATCTCAGGTGAAGAATTGGATAGAAACTTAAGGCCAATAGAGCATTTATCAAGAGTTCCAGGTTCTTTCATCCACTCTTTCTGTGCTTTTCAGTTTATGAAGAAACATCTAAGATTAACACAAAGCTCATTTCATAATCATATACTACCTAAAAAAAAAGATGAAGCTTGATGTATTTCAGTTAAAACAAACCTCAAAAAGAAGAACAAACTTCACTTCCACACACAACCACCCCACATAATCTTACATATCCATGGTCCACAACGATGGTTATTTACTGTTAGCACCAGCTTCTTCGGCAACTTGTAACATTGCGGTATACGACATCAGCGGATCGTAGTTGAATGTTTCTACACCATTGTTTATTTCTTGTAAGCCCGCTTCATTACCAAAGAGATGACCAACAGCCACTCCGCTATCATCAATGTCAATGACATTGACCTCTACATCATCCAACGACCCTTCTACATCATCTAACGGCCCTTCTATATCAACCGACGACCCTTCTATATCGACTGCTATATTGGCATCTACAAAAATAAAATAAAATAAAAAATATAACAATTTGTTAATTTATGGAAACATGAAATAATCTTTCAAAATAAATAAATAAGCACCTCCATCGTTGTACAAAGCATTGATTTCATCTATCGTCAATAATGGTGGTTCATGCTCCACCACCCATGTATTGTTCTCATCAAACTCAAGAAAACTAATAGGATCATAGTTTCTTCCCTTTAATTCACGCCTAAATATACGTCGTAAACTTGAATGAGTTTAAGTATGAATAAATTAATTTTTATTTGCAACAATAAATATATAGTAACAAGTCATATTTGCCAAGTAAAAAATTATAATTCATTAAGAATAACTTACTTTTGTCCAAGTCGAAGATTGTAATGTACGAAAACCAAATCATTCAACCTTTGATGTTCTAATCTATTCCTTTTCTTTGAATGAATGTTTTCAAAAACACTCCAATTTCTTTCACATCCAGAAGAGCTACAAGTTTGACTTAACACTCGAATTGCTAACTTTTTTAAGTTTGGTGCACCGGTTCCATAAATCGACCACCACTCATCTGCATTTGAATTTTATTATTAATTATTTACTAGACATAGGTGTAATAATGAAAACTAAAAATATTTAAAATCTAAACATTTACCTGGAAGCATATGGGTATGATTATTTATGGCCGAGCTTCTACCAAAATCACCCTCTGCATTTTTATAAAACTTAATCTCTTTTGTAAGATCTCTAGTCAAATCTGGATCCCCTTCGAATATTTCTCAATGACATCTAAAATAGCCGAATGACAAGAAAAATGCTTCTCCATAATGTCAAGGTTATAATGATATTCTGGATTAAACCAAAAACCAGCAGAGTGTAGATTTTTATGCAACTGCCTATCCCAACGGCTATCAATGAATGGCTTTAGAATATTTTTGTTCCTTCCAAATATTTTTATCATATCCTCTCTTGCATTGTGGATTGCAGCATACAAATAACCCATTGCAGGTCTTTCATCGCTATCAACAAGTCTGAGAACACGAACAAGCGGTTCAGTAATACTGACAATTAAAGAACATTCTTTCCAAAATGTCGAATCAAAAATATGACTAACAAATTGTTTTCCTTTTAAATCTCTTGCATATGAGGAAGTTTTCCAATCCCGACTCGTTAACATGACCACAAGTTCATCTTTGTGGCTCAAAATGCTTTGTAAAGCGACAAAATTCGTTGCAAATCTTGTTGGAGCCGGACGAAGTAAATTTCTCCCATTTGTGAATCGTCGCATCATTGACAATACAAAACAATGATTATAGACAAACTTTGTTATCTTTGATGCTTGAGTTACCGTATTAGAAACTCGCTCAAGTTTTCCAATATCACTAAACATTAAATTTAAGCAATGAGCAGCACAAGGAGACCATGAAATGGTTGGAAATTCTGCTTCAATTAATCTTCCGGCAGCCACATAATTTGCCGCATTGTCGGTTACCACTTGCATTATATTTTCAGCTCCGATCAACAAAATCACTTCTTTAAATAGGTTGAAAAGAATTGAAGCAGTTTTAGAAGCAGCTGATGCATCAACAGATTTCAAAAACAATGTACCTATCTAAAAACAAGGAAGGAAAAATAAAAAAGTTTCAAAAATGTGAGATTACTAATAATTATATACCAAATATAATATACCTTTAGGAGAATAAGCCAAGAAGTTGATTAAACTTCTACCGTTTTGGTCCGACCATCCATCCGCCATTAGTGTACAACCGGTTTCCTTCCATGAATCTCGATGTTTTTTTACTTCATTATGCACTTGTTCAACGCAATTCTTTAGTAACTTGCCACGCAATGCATGAAGGTTCGGTCCTTCGTATCCTTTTCCAAAACTAGCAATGGCATTTATCATTGGTTTATACAATACTGAATTCACGGCATTGAATGGAATTGATGCATCATAGAACCACTTCGCAATGGCTATATCCACATTATCTTTTACTGCTTGGCCTTGAAGAACACTTTTTATAGTTGGTTGAGAGCTAGTGGTGATTCTTGAAATTAAATTAGGACTTGAGAGATTGTTAGAATCTGAAGGTTGTACACTAGTAGATGTGAATCTTTTCTTCGAACCAAAAGGCATATCCTCATCTTCATTTTGAAAAGCGCAATCTCTAAACTTTTTTGTTGCAATATTCTTCTTTAACACTTCCCCGCTTTCAATATTCAACTTCATAGTGCATTTGACTTCATCGTTCACACGCATACAAGGATTACATCCACCTCCAAATAAACCAGAAAGATGATATTTGAAACGACGAATCCCACCACCTTTAAAAACTTTGTTGCAGTACATACACTTTATCTCCGAATGCCCATTAACTACTGTTTCAGTGCAATATTGCCATGCCGGATCATATTTAGTTCTATTTGATTTTTGAACGATGCTTTGGATGCTAGGATTAGATGCCTCTTCAGAAATTGGATTTGTTGTCATTCTGTTTGTAATTTTGAAAAAAAAACATTGTTTTAATATCAACTAAACAATAAATTATAAAGTATGAAACTGGAAATTTTAAGTGAAAATGAACAATAAAAAAATTGCAGTATATCACTATAGGTATTGAATGCAAATTGCAGTTTGCAAAAACAAAAAAAATATGTAGACAGTTTTTATTTTTATTTTTTTTAAGCATATAACAAAGGGATTTTTACTACGTATTACACAACAAACATGCCAGCATAACTACAAAATTAAAAGCATCATCCATCAGCACATAGACACCAAAAAAAGGTGCAAGCGTCAATCAGCTATGGAACGGCAAAGATGTAAATGCACAACAAATGTTAAAATTCAGAGAAATGAGCTGCGTTCCTTTTTTTCCACTACAAAATGCCACAAAAGTGACTGAATTGATCCAAGTCATAGCCTATTAAATGGTATGCTTCTTCCTTGTGTTTGGGAGGGGACACTGTTTTAGGCAATAATCATGCACTTCTACCCAATGTTTAGATAAATGTTTCATACAGTTGCCGATTCCTCACAACAGTCATCCTATCTATTCAGCCAAAATGTTGAATTTGCCATTTCATGATCTGATTCAGTGCCACGATAAGCTAACTTGTTGATGCGTGTTGAAAATTCCAGTATTTAATAAAAAAAATTAAGTGAAAATGAACAATAAACTTTTTCATTTTAGATGATACAGCCACTGTTTGCAAACCAGCAAATTCAACTTGAAAAAGAAGTTGGCAAATCGGGGAAAAAAATTGACATAACCAAAAACGAATTTGACTGTTCAAGAAATAATAACAAACAACAAATTCAACCATTTCACTTTCCATAGCAAATTCAACCACACAGTGGCGGAGCCAGCATTATCATTGAGATATGGCAGAAATTTGAGCACTTTTCATTTATGTCTAATTATGGAAAAAACTTACATGTTACATTATCAGAAAAAACATACATCACCGGACTAAAGTTGTAATAAAAAAAAACAATGAGCTATAAAAAGTTAAAAGAAAGCATGTTAAAGCATATAGTTATGGCAAACATGGCATGTGAACAATATCAGATAGGGCAGGGTTACACTTTAGCAAAAATATATGCAGATATTACAAAATACTGGTAGGGCAACTGCCCCACCTTGCCCACATATAGATCCGCCCCTGCAACCACAGCAAGAAAAGGGAAAAAAAAGAAGATAAAGAATAACACACCTGTAGGTGAGAGTGGATGGACCAAAGATAAACTATGATGATTTGGCGGAAGCGGCACTAAAGGCGGCGACAACGATGGGTAGTGGCGACAGCGATCTAGGGTTAGGGTTTTGTAATTTAGGAAATTAAGATGGACGAGATGCGTTTGATATTTAGAGGAAAAAAAAGATGGAAGAAAGCTTAGAAGGGTTCAGAGGGTTGAAACGACGGTCGAAATGAAGGTTGAAACGAAGGTTCGACGGTTGAATCAGGGTTTACGCATGACGAAGGCTGGAATGACTTCCCGGCCTTTGTGGCCCAAGGCCCGCGGTTACTCGCGGTTGGACTGCGGCCGGGTCAGGTTGTTAAAACACTGGTTGTAACCTATGGTGTTATGGTGCCACTAGATGAGGTAAGCGGGAATTGATTATTAGTCTGATTACTTGGTCAACTACTTCATTGATTCCTACCCGATTTATTATGATGTTTGAAAACATTGTGGTCCTATCTAGAAACTTAGAGGTGGCTTGCGAGTACATTATGTTGATGCTATGTATTATTTCAAATTCTCAAATGCTCAGGTTAGACTACTTGTTCTAAAGGCGGATTCGACCATCATTGATGGAAAGCCTTTTATTATTACAATGTTGATTCCAACAGTCGATAATGCTAGAGATCGGGTTTTGTATATTCCCGTTTGGGCTTATTTCACTCATATCACATCTGTTTTGCAACCTTTGATAGGTCTAAACTGGTTAGCTAACCTTGTTGGCAAGTTAAAATGCTTTGATGCAAATACGGTTGCTAGAAAGAAGTTAGTATATACTAAGGCCTTAACAGAGGTAACCCCAGATAAGACTCTGCTATCTAGGCTTAAGGTTCATATTGGTGAGGGTCGGGATGTATATGTTGACGTTAACTACAGTTGGAAACTTGATTTTGCTGTATTTGTCGCTCCTTTGTCCACACTTCTGAAACCAGTAAGCATGAGACTATTGACCCCTCCTTGCCAATTCAAGATAAAATCCCCCTTCCTCGTCCTCCTGTAAGGAAATGGGTTTCTAAGCTTTATGCCCTTGATCCTCCTAATCATATTCCCATCGATATTTCGCCATTGGTTTCGCCTCCTACCATTCCATCTTCCGCTACCGTATACTGTTTTGGGCCATCTTCCTCTCCTATGGTTGATTTTGTTGTTATCTCCTCTAAGACCTCTGTTATGGTTATTTCGACTATTGACGCCTGCACTGTGACAGAACCTGAAAAAGTTTCTGTAACAACCCGTAATTTCGCTACTTCGAAAATGAGAGATTTCGTTCGTTTTAAATTTAAAAGGAATTTAAAATTTTATATATAATAGATAATAATGAAGAAATTTATTTATTCTTATAGTTAATAATTTAAAAAGTATAAATTTGGATTTTAGAACAAATCAACAAAAGTTAAGTTTTGTTAAAAATAAATAAAAGCTTAAATAAATAGGTTAAAATATTTATTTGATGAGTTAAATCTTATTTAAAACATCTAATAAAGAAAATAAAAGTATATTAATATATTTAAAATTATGTTAATAATCGTTTTACAAAAATAATCAAATTTTGTCGCATTTTGTCAGTTTTACATACACTGTAAAATTAGAGATTTTGATATTAATTAAATATGTTTTTTAAATATAAAGAGACATGTTTTAATTTATTTAAAGAAGTAAAAAGTTCATTTTAAAGTTTGGTTTACTTCAATATATAGCTTAACAAAAACGTCAAATTTTGACTGTAAAATTTGTCAACAAAAACATCGTTTCAACCAAAACAAGTTGTCGTCAAACTGTTGCAACTTGATACATTTTCTAACACACACAAATACATAAATACAACTTTACATACTTTTTAAACAATTTACATTTAGCACTAAAAGACAAAAGGAGTTTACTTTTGAAAAGCTTAAATAAATAAAAAAGTATAAAAGTATGATTTGACTAATTTCAAATTAAATTAAACTTTATAAAACAACATCATTACTTTACCTCTTATCTCATTAATGAGATGCTATGCATATACATAGAAAAAGAGTAAAATTATATGTTTAAACAATTACAAACCATAAGTAAGTGACACCTCTTCACCTCTTAACACACTCTTTCATAACCATCATTCCACGCGTTAAATGCAACTCAAATCAAGGCTAATCAAAGTCCAAAAGTAAACAAGGTTATTTATGTCATTTACCACTAAAATCTTCACTTATAAATACAACCTCAAATCCTTCATTTTCACTTCTTTTTCATTATACAAAATTTCTAAAATCTTTCTCTACTTCTTCATTTCCTTCCACCACCGTCACCAAACATCACCACACTTCCACATCACCAAAACCTAGCCCCACCATCACCCTCAAAACTCACGGCCAAACACACCCACCCACCTTCAAGACCCCACACCCTCCACACAACCACCCTAGCCGAGCCCTACACACCCATACCTACCTCCATAATCCACGCATACCCCTTCCTCCTCACAAACCCGAGCACCTACAAGCCAATCTGAGCCCAAACTTCCACCTAACCACCTCCCACAGCCAGCTACACACCTCTACCCCACAAACCCGAGCTCAAAGATCCCATACCCACCATTTACAATCCCTACCCGAGCCCAAAGCAACTACCCAAACCGTACACACTCCAATACCCTAGGACGTACCCTTCCCTATAGCTCACACACCTCCAAAATAAAATAAAAAAGAAAAGAAAAGAAAAGAAAAAGAAAAGGAGAGGAAACGGAAAATTCGAGACGTTTGGAAATAGTACGAGAGATGCGTATCTCACGTAAAAAAATTGACGGAGTGGATATGAAGGTGAGAAATTCTCATCGCGTTTGAAATTATATTTGGTTATGTTAAAACAATCACATTTATACCCTTATAACATACGAATGGTTATACACATTTGATTGTTAATATGGATGATTGAATAGTTTGGTTACATGATTGAATTATGATAATATATCCCGTTATGGTATTAATAGTGAATGTTGGGTTTGGAATCATATGTTATGTGATTGGTTCAATGGATGTTATGTTAGTGATAATTATGGACATTTGTTATGTTCATTTTTGATTTAATAATTGTTGATAAGACCATATTTTAGTGATATGAAATACTTTGGAAAAATAAGTTTCTTTTCAATTAGAAGTGAAATTAAAGTTAAAATAAAAGAGAATTTGAAATTTGAAGTGAAACGGGTTTAAAAAGGATAGTTAAATTGAAATTGAGATGAATAGTGAAATTGAAATTGAAATTGAAATTGAAATCGAAATCGATTTTGAAAATTGAATTTAAGATTAAGGTTGAATTTGATTCTAAATTGAAATTAGATTTGAAATCTAAGTTTTAATTGCGTTTAATTTGAAGTTAGAATTGAAATTGGAATTTAAAATTTAATATTAAAATAATAGGAATAAAAATATTGTAATATGGTAATAGTGAAAATTCATTTTAAATACTTTAAAAAGTGGGATTGATTTAAAATGATTTGGAATGATTTATCAGTGATAAAATTCAGTCTGAATAGATTATTTCAAATATCGGAAAATAAGTTAAAATTAGGTGCGTCGCGCAACGGTAGTTCGCGATTTCACACAGGAAAGTTCAAATGAATGTGTAGAGTGGAATATAGCTCAGAATTCTCAAGATAAAAAAATTCCTGGCAATTATATCCATATCTTCTAAACGAAGAAAGAAAATCAAAATTTCGTTGAGTATATTTTGAATTAAGTCTAAATCAATTTTCTAGAAAAATCGCGCTAGTGCAGTTAAGTGACTATAACAGAAAACATGTTTAAATGAACGTTTTTAATTATGGAAAAATATGGATAAATTTGATAAATCCATTTAAATAATTTAAAAGAGATTTGGATTGAATAATATGAATTTTCAAATATTAAAAAGTTTTTTAAATTAAATAAGCTTATATAGCACTTTCCGCAGCACTTTTATGCGGCGAATTGTATAACTTTTTGAATTTAAGTTTAAATGTAACCATTTTTCCTGGAATCAATTGTGAATTTTTTTAAAAGAAAAATTAAGCATTTAAAGGATAATTTGGAATTTTTATAATCAATTCCAAAATAAAGTTGATAACTGAGTATGCGGAAACAACTAGTACATTTGTCCCGCCGGTGAGATCTGGGAAGATAAAACAAGGTGTTTAACTAAGGTTAGGGATGGAGCAACCAGTGTCCTGAACTTACCCAGCCTATGTTTTCTTTTCTTAGGCGAGGGGTGGAGTAGATCGAAAGAAAAGCCCAGATGCTCTAAAATAAAAAGATTCTATTAAATTTTCCAAAATAAAAGAAGATTGGTATTATCAAATTTAAGCAATCTCCAAAATGAACAAACTACGATTTGGATTGCATGGAGATAATCTTTTTATATTTGGTATTAAAATCCGAAGAGGGAACTCGTCCTATTCGTGAAATTTAAAAGGTGATTTCACCGTTATTCCGCCCATAGCACTTGTTGAATACGGAAATTGATGTTGAGTGAAATTAGAACGATTTCTATGATTCTATTTACTCAAAAACGTTTGCTAAGATCAAGTTTAGGGTTTATCGCAAACGATGTCTTAAATAACATTGTTTTTGACCCGCCTAAAAGTTAAGGAATTTGGATCGAGAGTTAAGTGAGAAAATTTGAAATATTATCTAAAGCAAAAGATTGAATTACTTAGAATTATACTAAGTAAAAAGAAAGAGATTTCAAAATCATCCAAAAAGCATTTAAAGTGAAAAGAGACTTAATAGATCTTGTATACCCATATTCACTTTTTTATCAATGATTGGAGTCGAAGGAACCGGGGTCGGATTTGGGTAATCCCTGTCCGAAAACCACTTTGAACCAATGTATACGTTCAAAAGTGAAGACATGTTGAAGATGATGATTATTGAAGACCGTGGTTCTTCGTGACATGAGGACTGCTAGTTGACATACTCTGGGTAGCCCCCATTATAGATTTACTTATAGCAGTGGTCTTCTCGTTGTGGAGATTTTTCGGATTGCAAGGACTACTTGCTACAAGTGGTAGTAGGAGACCGCCTTCGGTTTGTCATGTTCCTGGACAACTTGTATGGACGTTTATCTGACGTTGCATTTCTAAAGATTACATATATTGGCTTTTACAAACGTACATCTGTTTGGTGGTGGAGAAGGTAACTTCCCTTAGCTTAACACCCTTCCTTGAGACGTACGAACTCAAGGGTTGTATTTTTGTGGAAGGCAATTAGTAGTCAACAGAAATGGCAATGTGGCATTCAGAGATGTGATATGTGCTATGTGAAAAGGTAATCGTCGCCTCAAGCCTCATCAAATCGAAAATGACCAAAACAGGATTAGATGCGGCAAGAATAAGTGGGTAATTCCCAATTAGGGTATGATCATCCCCTTCTAGATATATTTCTTCCCGCTATGACGTTCGGGGTGTAAATTAATGTGGTGTATGGAAACGAGCACTTGGTTAAAGGACGGTAACGACCCGAGGATGACATATTCGGCACTATCTAATTACAGAGATAGGCTGGTTTTGTGTTGGTAGAGAATCCTTTGTGATGGTTCTCGGGACATCCATTTAGAGGTGTACCCATACGAAAGGTAGATCTTTCACCTGGTCATTTGTATGGAAATCCATTTTCCAATAAGAACCTACAGTTTTGTTTGTAGAACCTAGTATGCTGGAATTTAATAATGGTAACAATTTTGGCAAAGATTAATAAGTTTATTTGTAAATGTTTTCAAAGAGATGTCATTAGAAATAATATCATATGCTTTGATATAAAAGTGTTTTAGTTATCATAAGGTAAAAACCCATCTGTATTTATGTGTGGGCGTAGTCTTATGAGATACTCTTTATTTTCAAAGGATTTTATTCAAAGGCTGATATACGACACTGGTTGAGTTTTCCTCATGCTAGTTTATCAAGACTGATCCGGGTATTTTCAATACTCGGGTCAGATCCGAGTAGTTTCAGTTTTAGTCGAAGACGGTTGAAGTTTTCAAAGGAGAGCTGGAGATATTCATCTACGTATAGACATACTCTATTATCCGTTGTATTTAGTTGGATGTTTGTCAGCAATTGTAAGGGCAGATGTTTATAACTGTCCAAGCTGAATTTAGGTTAGACTCTGATGTAGGTATTTAAATGTTTTCCGCTGTAAAAAATATTTGTTCAATATTATATGTTATTTCATTCGTGTGAGATTCAGTTCTATCTTATTTTCTTTATTAATCTTCATGTTCCGTCTTTTCGTGCAATTTGAGTTGGACATATGTGGTTTGTTTTCGATTCAAAGGGTATCGAAAAACGAGCCGTGCCAGTTTCTTTGGCCGTTACTGAGATTGTGTGGAATTCTTATGAGCGTACATGGGTACATGTTAAATCTAAAATGAGAATTCTCTGAAGTATGCTAGTTATCATATGTATATTGGTGGCAAAGGTGAGGAATGTAGATTATTTTATCACGTTGAGGAGGAAAAACTTGTTCTTTCATCTCTGGGAGAGAATGGTGATGAAAATAGAATTGTTTTGGCTGATGAGAATTGGGATTGTAAATACCTTTACTCATGTGATTCTGTCAAATATGTTCCTAATTGTGTAGCTCTTTTTGCTGATTTTATTAATGTTAGTGGTCCAGTGTCAAACGATGAAGATTGAATCTCCTCCCCTATGGAGGATACACAGTTCCATCTTATACTTAGTAGTTTTGGCATCCTTCCAAACTCCTGTGTTGTATTTTCTATTTTTTTAGTGGTTTGACCACTATAAAACCACATAGCCATTCTATGCATGTGCAGAATACATGTTTTCCATTATTAATAACAGTGGCATGACCCACTATAAAGCCCGTTAGCCTTGTTATATATATACACACATATGTATATATATGTAAGTATGTATGTATGTATGTATGTAAGTATGTATATGCATACAATTCATTAACATTTTTCATGTAGGTAATATATATATGTATGTATGTATGTATATGTATGTAGGTATGCATGTATGTATGTGTTTTTGTATGTATGTATGTATTTACACAATTTTAGCATTTATATAACTAAAAAATTTACATACATATATTTGGACAACATACAATACACATAGGATGAGCTAATATGTCATTTGCGATGTAAATCCCAACATCTATATACAGGCATGTTATACCTTGCACGGATTATCATGTTACACATGCACACACACATATATATGTATATGATATACGTGTGTAATCATATAATAAAACTGAATATAAATTAAATAAAGTTCTATAATTTATGAATGCAAATGAATTGAGATATTTTAGTTAAATTAAACTTAGAAATGTTCTAAGTAAATTAGACTTCATAGGCCCAATATAGATCCAATAAGGGATTTTTTTTCGAAATTCACCTATATCTTTTGCTGCGGGCTGACCGAGTTCCAACAATGTTAAGGTGGAGAAATGTTCCTTCGTCTACAATTTGTTTGGCCCATTTTCAAAGAAAACTAAAAAAACAAAAGCAAAGGTCTAGTACAATTTGAGCGCATGGCCATACTGCTATTGAGTGGATTTGTTGTCTAGAAGAGCAAATACTGTGCTCAAATTCTAACAAATTGACCTTGACTACATCTACCTTTCATCCATCTTCACTTACATATGCGCAATCTGAATTGGTTAAGAATCTTAAAGAGAAAGGGTAAGCGTTTCATGACAGGGATTTCCCTAAAACATGTAGTTGACGTCTTTACATACTTTACACCGACCATAGACTTAAGTTTTCTCTATAATCGATCAAACTATGCGTTTGACGAACATGATCTTGATAAACACTAGGCAAGGGCCAACTACAATTCCCATGCCACTTTTGGTAGCACTCAACATCACACGTTCGTAGTAATTTCTGGTCCAATGGTTCTCCCATGGCCTTCTAACCCTAGAGGAGATTCATCTAATGTCATGCATTATCCACTCGAAGACAAGTTCATGCTCAGAGAGGTCTTTAAGGTAGGATAATTATTATTAATGATCCCTCCGACTCGGGCTCGGATTCATAGTGTAGTTGGTATTGTAGTAATTGTTGATCAAATGAATGTAATTACTTTAGCATTAAGCCCAATCCCCGATATCCTATATGCATATATGATTCGTAAAAGAGTGGGTGTAAATCAGGATAGATTATAACGTTTATGTTCATATAGAGGGTTTTGCGTCGTTGTCGTATTTCTTTTTTTTAAATGTCACTTGGTTTTGATTCATTTGCCTCCTCCTTGTTGTTTATGTTTTCTTTGATGGACTGCTCTGTTGAACTTCTTCCTTCTACGCTACTTCACCTTCCTTTTTCATATATGTCATGCACTTGGCATGGTATACCCCGTTAATGATGCAGACTAATTGTGTTTTGAATGAGAAGTCAGGTCGTGTGTTAATTGTTCATGCGCATTTAACAGCTGGTTTGGGTCGTATAGTATCCTTACTTCCAACGTAGTATGTGGCTGACAAGCTGAGTTGTGGAGCTGAAGCTCACATAACTTATAAGTGCATAAAAAGAAAATTTTACAAACGGATTTTTATACTGGTTCGGGACACATATTATCCCTACATCCAATTAACAATTTTATTGCTCAAATTGATAATTAGTGATATTTAACATATCAAAAATGTTTACAAAAGGGAAATTTTATCTCAAATATAATGTGGTCTGAGGTGCTCAGAGTTCCAGGTTCTTGAAACTAAATTTCCATCAGGTCCGGAGAGACGATATGCTCAGTTTGACATAGTTTCTACGATAACCTGTGGTCCTTTCCAATTTATGCCTAGCACTGCCTCTGCAAGATCTTTTGTATTAGTCATTACTTTTCTTAATACCGGGTCTCCGTTATAGAACTTTCTTTCTTTAATGTGTGAGCTATATGTTTTCACCATTCGTTGTCTATAGACTGCGGACCTAATTGCAGCTTCGTCCCTTCTTTCTTAGATATAATCCAATATAGCTTCCTTCAAGCGCGTATTCCTTTCCACCGCTTATGATAGTCATCGATGTGATGATATGTTTACTTCAACTGGAAGCATATGTTGGAACTGGGCCAGCCAACAGCGGAAGGTATGGGTGGATTTCAAATTTTTTACCCTATTGAATCTTTAATGGGCCTAAGATGTCTAATTTATTCAGAACCTTTCTAAATTTAATTTAAATAAATTCATATATTTCATTTAAATTTATAAATTATTGATAGAAAGTTTATTTAATTTATTTTCAACTAATATATAAATACACACATGTATCATATACATATGTATATGTGTGCACATGTGTAACATGATATTCCATGAAGAGTATAACATGTCCGTATATAGATGTTGTGATTTACATCACAACAGGCACGTTAGCTCTTCCTATATGTATTGTATGTTGTCCAAATATGTGTATATGTTTACAATTATTATATGTGTAAATATTCAAGTAATATATATATATATATATATATAATATTGAAGTATAAAAAGATAAACATACATATATAAAATTATACTATATACAATTTAACTTTTTTTATAAATCTAAACACATAAATCTAAATGTATTTAAGTAACATAACTATATATGTATGTGTATATATAAATATCTATCAATAAATATTAATATAATTATTAAATGTAAATATGATTTAGAATATTTTATATAATTATATAATTATAAAATTATAAAATAAATAATTTTTTTAATTTTCATTCCAGATCGAATACTCAGCGATTTCAAATTTAAATATCATTTTATTATATTAATATATATATATATATATTAAGAATTAATTAGTCAAACAACAATGAATAAAAGATAGAAAATATATATGAAACAAATATTTCTAATTTTAAAATTTTAAAATATCAGGAATACTATTAAATAGACTAAGAAAAATTTGTGGATTTGTCTAAGCCAAAATAATAATTTTTATTAATTAAATGCTTTTCGGTCGAATTTAAAAAAAATCAAATGGATTTAAAAATTTAATAATTTGACCTAGAGCTTATAAGATATCATATTAATTTTCAAAAAAATAAAAATTAGTTTTCAAAAAATAATCTATTTTATATGAATATATTAATCGTATGATGATTAAATAATAAAAAATATTAGATAATTACCAACAAATTATTTTCAGTTGCTAAAAATTATGTTTAACATAAATGTACATTTTAAAATTATTAGATCAATTATTTATATGACATAGTCATATAATTTAATATAAGTCATTAAATAAATTAGTTAATATATTAATTTATATGTGTATTTGTGTGTATTAATAAAATATAAACAATTAAATAATATTTTCGGCTGTGTGTATCAAATCCTTATGGAAAAATTATAATTTTTATTTTATTTTATGTAACATCCCCCACTTGGAGGCTCAAAACGAATGGCTACAAATGCTGCAGTCATCCATAGTTATTAATTCCCGGCGACGAAATACGGTAATGTTAGATAAATTGATATACCAGAAACACATGGATATGGAAAAAGTTTAAAATTTTCAAAACAACATTCATATTCCATTCCAAAAACTCATTTCAACATTCTTTACACAATCCCATAATGTTAACCACGTTTAGGAAAAATATAACTATTACAATATACTTCAAGAGCGACATATGAAGATGCCTCCTTGGTGATCAGAGTATATAATAGGCAATAAACAACTTTGCCTTAATAAAACAACACAGTGTAATCATATGAGAGAACTTAAATAACTACATGCCTCATGCACGACTTCGGAAGCTTATTCGTCTTAAGAGGTACCTGAAAACCTCAAATCTCAAGCTACTCAAAATCAATTGAGTACCCGAGTTTAAGTGGAAAACATAAACTTTGAGTCAGACATAAAGCCTAGTATGAATAATAATCTACCATCTCAAATCATTTAGATATCTAATGAGACTATGCCGCTTAGCGGAACGGGTTTCCCCTTAATAGTATCTTAAAAACTTTTATGAACCATTTTCTACGCTCCTGCATCCACAATGGTCAAATAAATTCAAAACTTTATGTGATGATATGAAAAACAATTGAATCAATTATTGATTTCCCATCCCCATTCATTTTGACTATCTATCATAGTTATAGTTTTTAGGATTACTATTAACCTAATAGTTTCATAGGCTGACTAATAACCGGTTAAACATTTATGGACTCTATGTCTACTTATATATTTTTCAAGGGATCACTGTGAACCTATTGGTAACTCCAACATCATTTCTCTTATCCTAGTTTTCATGGGCTGACTAGGAACCTATTGACTAACTACCAATATCAATATCTTTTCTTTTATCCTAGTTTTCATAGGCTGACTAGAAACATATTGACTAACTGTCAATATCTTTTTTTTTTGAGTTTTCATGGACTAACTAGGAACCTATTGACTATCTATCAATATTGCATTTTCTTATCCAGACATAGTTTTCATAGGCTAACCATGAACCTATTGGCCCCTGCTGATATCCTTAATTTATATTCACTACTGGGTCAACATAGCTGGTTATTCTGCCCTTCCCCAATGTACTATGGGCTTATTACAATGTGAATATATGCATATATAAAGAAGCAAACAATATAACTTGGTTAACTCCTTTAACACATTAAGACTTCTTCATAAGTTCCATTTTAAAATACTTTATTTATTAATATGCCATAATTTGCTTTTAAGTGAGATTGAGTTATTTGTTTTGAAAACTATACTTTCGAACCCTTTAAAACCTTGATTTCGACCTCACTGGATACCCTCCTTCGAAAGCATATATCTCTTTTCAAAACATTAGGCTTCTGCCTTTAAAAACACTTCAAGTACTTCTTTCAAAACCTTTCAAATACAATAAAGTGTTACTTATTAATTATTAGAAGCATGGCTTCGAAACCATTGGAAGTATCTCTTCCTAAAGCATTGAAAGTCCCCCTTTCGACATCATTGGGTTTACTTTTAAAAATATAAATTGGGTCCAAGTACATATGTAAATGAAAGTATCTCTTTTGAAACCATTCTTTATCATATAAAAATATTGGGGAATTTATGATGGCGTCGAAACCATTCAATTCGACAGAGTCAAAAGCATACATTTAAAATGCAGAAGGATAGCTTCAAATCCATTACCTTAGAAACCCATAACACTTTTGAAAGCATATAGAAAGCGGCTTAATATGGCTTTAAAACAAACCATACCTTTCGACAGCATTGATGACTTCAATACACTCGAAAGACTAAAGAATGGGCGGCAGGGCTTCGACTAGGTAGGAACCCCTTCTTTCGAAAGCATTGATTTATAATTAAAGGAACTCCTTCGAAACCCATTTTTCTTTTAAAACAAACATGGCAAACCCTTCGAAAGACATTATAAAACACCTTCTGAAATCATACGTATCGACTAAGTCAAAAGCTTAGTAAAATAAAGGCAAGCACTTATCTTTTTAAAACAAACTGAGGTAACGACCCTATCAGAAGTTATGCTTTCGACACTACCTTGCGCCTTTCCCCAATCCACTACGTATCACCTAGATGGTACCTTGTGTATTGAATTTAACTTAATGGGGTTTCAATATAGTCGAAGGCGAAAGGTAAGGGGTGAAAGGTACTTTGAATAGAGGCTAAGCCTGTTTTGTTATGGGTTAAATACTAAATTAAGAAACTTATATAAACTAACCTGACTACATGCAAATTTCACTACAACAAAAACACCCTTTAATAGCGTTTAAAAAACGCTACTAGAAGCTATTATAGCATTTTTTCTTACGTTGTATATTAACATGTTGTAATAGGTCAGTGACCTATAACAGCAACATACAAAACGCTATAAAAGACGCTATGGACAAGGACATTTCATAGCGTTTTATGAGTGCTGTAAACATGACCTTTAATAGCCTTGGAAAGTCGCTATGAAGTGAAACTATAGAGTTTTCATGACTGTTATATAAAAACAGGCTGGCACACATATGAAATATATAACAGCGTCTATAGACGCTATAGAACATAATATTTTACAGCGTTATCTGCTGCAATAGTACATTGTATGTATAAGTACAGCTGCTTTCTATAGCGGTTTGCTGTCTTTTATTGCGTTGTTTTTTTGTTATGAAAATTGTTTGAACGCGCTATGGAATCATCGTGTCAACCTTTTATGACACATTGAAATGCTATAGAAAATTCATTACTATCTATTATAGCACCGTCTTGTTGCTATGGAAACTATTTACTCTTTGCAAAATATTTTGTATAGCACTAACATGATGCTATAGTATAACAAAGCTGAACAAATTTTCTTTTTATTGCATAGTTAGAACGCTATAAAAAAATTCTATTGCACATTTTTTGCTGCCGTAACATTCAAAGCTTACAATTTTCAATTCTATTTATATATTATAACTCAAAAAACCACATTCATCACATTAACGTAAGTACACAAATTGAGTCATAAGCCAAATCACAAAATATATATATATCCATAATATTTCATACATGAAGAATTAAACAAAAATATTTGTGATAAAATTAAATATAAGTACATAAATTGAGTGTAGCATACCAAAACGATACATATTAAAAATATTTTAATGACCGTCGATAAGCATGACTGATTTAAAGGAGAAAGAGTGCGACATCATGTATCAACCTCAAAAGCGTCATACAACACCTATGAAGAAGAAACACAAACATACATATGTTAGTCAATATATACAAGTATGTATAAGTACAAAAGATGCATCGCCAAAGACCAAGTTACTGAAACTAGCATAACCCCTAATGAACCTGTTATTGTGATCAATCTATACCCTAATATGCAAACAGAAATCCTAGTTATGTCATGGAACAAAATCTAATGACCCTATGCAGATGCAGCTCTAACTTACAGTTAGTTTCTGACCCTGGGGATACATGTACTGCATAAGCCTTCTTCACAAACCACTATCAAAAATGCTTCTAACAGGAGATTGCCCCATCTGAACTTGCAAGTTTGGCCTTAGATGTTGTGACATCATAGGTTCTTTGCATGTGTGACATCCGAATTCTGGCAAAATGAGTGAACAAAGTTTGATTTTAGGCGAAGTACCTAAATTAGGATGAGAGTTGAGATCAGTGAATCAATAAACATGAAATCGAATGAATCTAATAAACATAATATAAATGAGTAATCAGGCAACTAACAAAACCAAAGTACAGGCGAATGATAGGGAAATAGTGTAGCCCAACTCCATTGAAAAAAATCGAAGTTCTAAGAAGATTAAAGTTTTGCTTTGAGCGATAAAGGGATAGAATGGAATTTTTAGGAATACAGAGAGACAAAAATTAAAAGAGGGAAAATGAATTTTAACTGTTAAAATATAATGAGACAGGGCACCAACCAAAAACCTATCTCAACATTCGAGCGTAAAATTTCCTTTTAAAACAACGTTTACCGCATTTAATGTTCAAACGCTCATAATGATTGCAATAAAAGGTAAGTTTTGTCGTAGTGACTTTTAGTTATAAAGGTAATTTTTGTGTTTTGTTAAAGTGAAAGATGAGAAACATTTTGTGATTTACTCAAAAATGAAGAATATTTCGTGCTTTAACAAGTGGTTATGACAACTTTAACTTATAAATGTTTAAACCTATAATATTGGTATTGTGTTATCATTTTTGGTTGATGTCTATGTGCCGTGCAATCATTTTCATTTCTTGTTTGTGCTAAATAATTATACATGGCGGTAGTTCTTTGTGTTACATACAAAAAATGTCATTTCTACCTAATATATTGAATTTTTTTGTTTGTCATTTTCCTAAATGTCATTTTCTTTGTTTGTCAATGTATGTCTTTTCTACCAACATATTGAATTTTTTTAACAATTTTACAATAAAGAAATTTATAAAAATACATTCTTGATTAAATATTCTAACCATATATTCATAAATACAATCTTATATTGAAATACTATAATCAAAGCATGTGCCAAAATCAAATTTTCTCTTCATACAAATATAGAGAAATAAAACAGTAGGAAAGATAAAAATCGTTCAAGTACCAGACCTCAGCACATCGAAAACTATTGATTTCACAGGAATAAGTACTGCATGCCATAGGATATGTATTTTCAAAATCAATATGTACGATGTCCATATCATATAAATTTCCATGACCCTCTTTAACTGCATAATAAGAAAATATTATTAAGAAAGAGTTAATAAATGACAACACTTTTATCGAAAGTCAGGAACAAACTTAAAAAATAATAATTTGACTATAATCACCAACAATTAACAATACCGTCATACTACTGAAGCTAGCCAACACTAACAAGTTATAATAGTGTTTACACATCCATAATACTTGCTTTGTTGATTGCTTTTGTGATCATAAATATGTAACCAAGAATACTATTGAGAATTTCTTCATACATATACACATTTTGCTCCTCAAATATCAAGTATATATGATTAGGACATACCTCTACTTGAAGGTCATATACCAATCTGAATATAAGCCCAGTAGGAACTCCAATTAAGTAATAACTTCCAAGAGTAATATAAGCAACTAGGCCCTGTCATCCAGAACCAGCACCACGCCTACATTGAAAGTCTGAAATAAAGTTTATCTGAGTGTTAAAGAAATGCATAAACATAAAGAATGTAAGAGATTCAGTACTATTCAATTATAAGGAAATGAAAACTGTCAATGCAATGCATAACACAAATTTAAAAGTCGAATAATTATCCAAACAAACATGGTAAGGCTGCACTTGTCAGACATAGCAAGGCTGATACCCAAATGTGACAATAAAATAATCAATATATTTTATGATTTTGCAATTCCATTTTAAAACTATATTAGAACAAATGTGACAATAAAATAACCAATATACAATTAATATAGACTATTATACTAAATGTTTCTTAAACTAACATATAGGAACAATAGAAACAACCAGCCATGTTTAATCGGTTTCACAGTCTGATACCCAAGTTCTAGTATAAAAATGTGCACTTGATATCTTGTAAGGAAAGTCTGATACCCAACTTCTTGTTTTATCTGGATAACAAATAAATTATGAACTAAAGATCAATTATATATTTTAAAATAAAACATAAATACTTTTGGAGACAATAAAGTGGCAAATGGTTCCAAATGCAACCTGACCATCCACCCATACCTCCATCCACCCAGACCTCGCCCAGGCAGCCTTCATAAACCCAACAGACACCAAGTCTCCAAATCTCTTAATCATTAAATTAGTCTCCAAATCTGGTTGCTCCACTTTTGCCCAATAATATTTGACGCAGCTCCAAATCTCTTAATCATTAAATTAGTTAATCGTAGGGGTTTTTTTGTGGTCCAACCAGATTTGATGTCATGTAACAGGAAGTGGAGTATAATATTGTCCACAACATTTTTCAAGAAATAGACAACCCAACATCCTACACAAGAATTTTGATAGGTCTGCTTTCAAAACTTATTGGATTGACTCCATTTAAGCAATCCTACGAAAATAAAATTCATGCTAACATGTTTAATATTGCTGCTCTGAAAGAACATAAATTTCTACCATACCAAATATAAGATTTGATTAAAGTCTACCATATCCTAATGACATAAGAAACTGAGATTACCAAATCCTACAGGTAATATCATATGGTAGATTTGATTATATCTTATAGGATATATCAATACACGATTTGATTAAAGTCTACCATATCTTACAGATAATATTATATGGTAGATTTAATTACAGTAGGATATATATCTAAATTACCAAATATAAGACCAAGATTTGGTTAAATCTAGGGAATATAAATTACCTGCTATAAGATACCGGTAGAAATTTGATATGGCAATATAAATTTAGGCAATCCTACTGAAAATAAATTGTTTTATACTTAACGTGATTGATTATATTAAATCTAAAACAACATTTAAGACTGAAACATAAATTTAAGACTGTTGTTTTTTGTTAGCAATACAAAAGTAAGCTGTGATATACCTAGTTAGATATTCCTCAAAAGACAACAATTTAAGTTTTGTGTAACAGATTTAGAATGAATGTCAAAGCTTAGCTTCATAAATAAAATTTTCTAGTGAATATTACATAGGATTTCATGCATTTGTTTATTTATTAAGAACAAATATCAATTCTTGGTCAACATGACCTGAAATTATTTAATTAATAGATTATGTCCAAAAAAATGGGAACATGCACACTAACCTGCACACTAACCTGTAGCCAATTCACGACGAAATAGCTTTCCTTGAGAATATGTAGCGAGTGCAGCATCAACTATAAATGGAACAACCTTCTTGATATCCCAAGCAGGCACTAGGCCTAGGAGTGCAGTCTTCACTTCACACACTAGAGGAATTACTTAAACTACCATTCCCAATTGTTGAATTATTCAAAGATTAGTAGCCTCCTCTGTTATTTTCCAAAACATCGTAGTTCAAAGGCTATCAACATTCTGGTGAACTAGTGTTCCATGTTCGAGACCTGATAGTGTATAGATGTAAGACAAGTCTGATGTTGCTGACACCTGGCATAGGCTGTGATGGACTGCTATTGCTAAAGCTATTGGTATTACCTGTTGCATTGTTGGATTGAACCTGAGAGTTGCACAATATTCCTTGGATTAGTATGGCATCACAATATTAGGCGGTAAGAGTAAAGAAAATAACCGTAAACAACAATTTTGGATACCTCTGGATTTCAAGTCACAATATTCCCCTGATTTTATCTAAATAACAAAAAATGAAGGAAGAACAATAATTGAGTAAACGGCATAACATATGAAAAAGTCAGTTGTTATTCAATTCCATAATGGTTTGAACATAGTTAATATGATCAACTTAAAACCTAAAGCAGAATTCTAATTTACACTTTAGAGTAAAATACTAAATTCAGAGTTTTTAATTAGTGAGACATTAAAAATAAACTAGAATATAATGTTAAAACATAACGCTATGCAATAAGTATTTAAAATGAACTAAAATCAATTTCCACACATTTATTTATATAGGCAATCAAA
This sequence comes from Allium cepa, assembly GCA_030765085.1. Lineage (NCBI taxonomy): Eukaryota > Viridiplantae > Streptophyta > Magnoliopsida > Asparagales > Amaryllidaceae > Allium > Allium cepa. The sequence continues at coordinate 613,640,942 of CM060942.1, read as the reverse complement.
ACAAATTAAAAGCTATAACAGTGAAATAATTGAACAACCTTTCCGTGAAGTAAACGTTGAAAAGAGTGAAACATACAACTAAAATACAATTCAAGATGAAAATGTTTTGAGGAAGGGAAACAAACATAAACAACTATATACTAGTTTTTTTCTTCAAAACACTACTAGCATACAAGACAATGATATTATTCTTCAAAAGTTTGCATCAATTGGCAAGAAAAAACATATTAAAATATTTAGACTAGTAATACATTCCATGCTGCATAATTTATTATTGAAAACCATCTTTCTTGTTTCAAATTTGGAATAGATGAAATTTCATTACAAATAAATACTCAAATGATACATAAGGGGAGTTAAGAAACTTCTTTTATTGACTACATAAATCTTTTATGTGACGTTTCATAGTTTTCACCTTGAGCTAATTTAAGTTATGGTTAAATAAAAAATAATTATAAATCAACATAAAATGCCTATTTTATAAATTCCACAAGAAGAAGCCATTAATTTTGCAGAAGATGAAGAATATTATGTAAATTCTTTTATTTAGTTTCTAACATAAACCATGAATAAGGTATGGTAAGTTCATGAATATTGGACAAGCATAATTACCAAGCATACTAATTAACAAGCATAATTAACCCAAACTTAATTAACAAGCATACTAATTAACAAGCATAATTAACCCAAACTTAATTAACAAGCATACTAATTAACAAGCATACTAATTAACAAGCATACTAATTAACAAACATGAGGAGCTAATAAAAAAAAGTGACACGAAAATACAACATACTAATTAACAAGCATAATTAACCCAAACTTATTTTTTAGTACAAAAACAAAATAAAATCATTTATACGATTACTTTCCTACACATAACTAAACTTAAAAGAGAAAAGGCAATTTTGTAAACATTTTCTTTTTGTTTAGTGAAAACTGTTTACTATCTAAACAGTTTAATGAAAATTATTAGATTAGATGCTAAATGGATCTTAGAAGACAGATTATCTCTATCACTTTAGAAAATGTATAGAAATAGTTCAAACCTTTTGCTTTATTACTCGAATTCTGATTGCTAGAGCATGGAAAAATAAAAAAGGTAGACGGATCAGATCTTTTGCACAAAATGCTGCTAAGGGTGGTCTAATACATTGAAAATTTCAATATGTTGGAGGTTTCTGTATAAATTTCAAGCCTAAATGAATTGAAGAATAAATAATCAATTAGCTAGCTTCCTCAACTTATTATTCCATCGATCATTGTTTGCTTGTGGATGTCTTCCTGATTATTTTCCCCATGACCTTCACATGCCTTTTTGCATATATTACAAGGAGAGTAAACTTTCGGAAGAGGTGAAATAATAATTCAAATGGAGAAAAAAATGAGTGCACAGTAATAGACCCAGCAATTAGAACATTCATTGCATGGTTGGTTTCAAAACATAGTAGTTGACTGCATATTATGATCTTACTCCTTAATCTTTTAAATGTTCTAACTGACACAATATTTGGCACACCATGTGTCATGTTTACCCTTTTTCACATTAATTCAAAGATGAATCCAAACCAATATAATTGAACAATTTGACATTTACTGGACAAAAGAATGAAGTATATGTAGCATACGATAGCAAACAAAAAATAGCTTGATCAGTATATGATGCTAGCTGCATATATCATCTAGAGGACAATGTGTCAACGTCCTTCTTCCTGATCAAATATTTTGTGCAATATACTTATGACATATGTATTATTGAGTCCAAACATGTAATCTATTGGAATGTTATCATTTCAGGAAAGTGTATATGGTTAAAATAACTAAATAAAACCGACGGATATTATCTGCAATGTTTGTTCCATTCGTTTTTTTGTGTATCCCTTGGTATAATGTATGTTGTGAATCTAACGTAGTGATTTATCTCAAACTCATAGTTAGGCGATTCTAATTTTAACAAATATTATAAAATCAAATGTTTGATTGCTAATTTTACAAAATCAAATGCTATGTTGTTAAAGAGCTTATAAGGCTCATGTATTCAGTAGTGTCTACAATTCAAGACAATAGATTCATTACTACTGTCCATTCACACTTTTTTACAATCTAAGGTTGGGTAAAAAAAAATGGATTTCTGTTTTCGCGTATGATTAGGAGAGTTGATCCTCCTTTGTACATATGAACATAAAATTTGTTGCCCGACACATCATTTCAATTTACTCTCCAAACATATTTAGAGCATTGATTATTCAAAAAATACATAGATTGTTTGTTGTGCACTGTTTTACTTGAACATGCTTATTTAGCATCAATTTTTTTACACATATTTAACTTTTGCAAAGTTGATTGGAAATGTTTTTTTTTTTTTACTGTGGCTTCTTTTAAAACTTCAAATAGTACAAAGATTTTAACGGACGTGTGAACATGCTGATGCTGTTCACTATTACTTTGTATGGATGCAAATTTAGTTCCGTTTGAAGCAATGCGCTATTTTGAAGTATTGGTTCGTCTTGGTTTACTTTGAACACAATAAAATATTTTAGTTGGTTACAAATAAACAATATATTCACTGATGGTTACCGAATTAGTGCTTCTTTAGTATTTGTGTTTTCTCCCTATTTCTTACTAAATTGATGCATCTGCATTCATGAAGTTTAAGTACCATTTCTGTCATTGAAAAAATAAATACAACAAAGAGGCAGACGTACAAAATAAATAGATATTTACAGTAATTGCAATATAAATAAATTACAACGTGTAACACAAACGATCTTTATATATAGTTTTATAGCTAAATACATAGGAAAACATATGTGCATAGTTTTATACTTGCAGACATTTTTCTTAAGGAAGCAGAAGATCAAGTAGGGTAAATGGCTCTTTTGGGAGAGGAATGAATAATGTAAAAATAGTCGTATATGGGCTAAACTATGTACACCTAAATCTAAACAAAGAAATAAATTCAATAGAGACGGTATTAATAGGAAGAACAAATATAATCATTTCTAAAGCTATGAAGCGCCTAAAAAAGAAACAAAAAAAAGTTAAAGATTAAAGATATCGGTTAATTACAGCATGTATAACACTCATCTGAGAGTAGAGCTAGCCATTCCGTCCCTATAGCAAAGGGAGGCTAAGTGCAGTATGTAGGAGTTGAAAGCACCCGTCCATCGAGCATTGGTTTTGCAATATAGTTGTTGTTGCTGCAGTGACTGCTGCTAAGAGATAGCTTCGCTATTGAGTGGAGACGGATGAACATGCATAGTGGAATTGAGGCAGAGCATATACAGTCTTCAACTAGTTGTATTCAAGTATTCAACTGAGAGTGATAGAGTGTGACAGCCAAATCTATAGCTGATTAGACAGGAGAGCCACAAAAAGACTGAGAGCAAATCTTATACAGTGAAGAGACAATGTGATATGATGAGCACTTGAATTTAACTTAGTGTAATAGTTTAAATTTAACTTAAATTTTTATTTAACCATTCCCTTTAAAATATAAGCTACCACTGAAGAACCCAGTCAAATAAGAGTTTCTTCCCCTCTATTAAAATATAAGCTACAAAGGCTATTTTCTTGATTATTAAACACATAAAACATATATAATAAAATATATGTTCATGCATCTTGTAAAATAAGGACCGAAGCTAAAAGATGACAACATGAGATGAAAAACAGAGAATCAATTCATGAACACTAAGCAAAATAATGGTGTACAGCTTCACCAATACTAGAAAAGGATTTACTGAACAAATAAAATCACCAAAATTATCCAATCATTTTGTAAATTATTTTGTAAATTACCGAAATTACTGAAAAAGATTTGAACACTTGAAACCCTCAATCATTTTATAAATTATCCAATTCAAAAATTAAGAGATTACAAATTACCAAAATCACCGAAATGTAAATTACTTACCTGCCTTGTTTCTCTAATATCTAAAAGTCTATTCATTGACTTCCCTCCTTTACTGCTTAAGCATTTGAAATATATGAAATAAATATAATATGCTTTAAATGAAAGGCGAAATGCAACAATTGGGAACTTACGTTGAAAATAGTTGGCTAACTATCAAAATTATGCATCAAGAATTACCTGTAAGAAATCCAAGGATAGGGAAGTCCCGATGATATGGTAATTGGTTGGTGAAGAAAGGAGGCTGCAGGACGTCACTGTGAACTGAAATAGGTATGAATGGTGAAGAAATGAGCAAAGTTGCGTTTTTTCTTAGGGATTCGATGCTAAGAGGTTATGTTGTACAATGGTAGAGAAAGATGAATGAGAGGGAAGATAAAATGTTTTGCCGCTTAAGTTTTTCGGCGTGGGCGCAATGTGACAGACAGCGTGACTTACACTGTTTATTAAAACCCTAAAACAGATTAACAGCAAATATAATTCGAACGCTGTTAGCTCTTGCAATTAAATATGATTTTTGTTGTAGTGTTTCTTATTGGTTGCCTTAAATTTTCCCATGCTTTTCAAAACTAACCGCCTTTTGATTTTGGATAAGTATCAAACTTAAACTCTTATAGATAAAATCTTCCTTTTAATTTACACGTAAATCATTTTGATCCTCTTGCAGATAAAATCATTTTGGATAAGTATCAAACTTAAACTCTTGCAGAAAGAAAATACCTTTGATTTCGAACAAGATTTGTCATTGAGTTAGATATATATATAACAAATTACATAATTCCCCTAGGGCATACCCCTAACTCTATCAACATGGCTTCATATTCGTACTTGAGAGAAAATGGGGTGTGTCATGTAGGGGATCTTATTGATGTCCTACATGCCCACGGAGCCAAAAGCAGCTCTTCTACCCATCTGCCTTTAGCTTTTTCTAGCCTTCTCTTTAATAGTTTTTTTTTGGCTACATCATCTGGCCCATTGGTCTGAGGATGAGCTACGAAAGAAATTTTTTTATGATCCCGTTTCTTTCGCACAAACCTGCGAGCTACTTATTCTTGAACTATGTTCCACTGTCCGACATTATCCTATAAGGAATTACAAATATGGTGATAATATTTCTAACTATGAAAGTGACGATTTGCTTTGCTATGATTGTTGCATGGGGCTCAGCTTCTACCTACTTAGTGAAATAATTCATTGCCACCACGATGTACTTCGTCCCTCCTTTGGACATAGGAAGAGGCCCTATCCGGTCGAATCTCCACATGTCAAATAGCCACGAGCTGACCATTAGGGTTAGTTCATGAGAAGGAAGCCTTAGGATGCTTGTAAATCTTTGAAACTTATCACATCTTCGTACAAACTCTTGCAAATCTGCTAACATTATTGGCTTGAAATATCCCTATCATAAGACTTTCTTTGCTAACATTTTCCACCTGAATGATCTCCACGGTATCCTCATGAACTTCTTTAATAATTTCGATCCCTTCCTCCATGGTTACACATATTAAATAAAGGGTGGAGTATCCTTTTTTGTAAAACATCTCATTAAAGAATGTATAGTATGGTGCTTGATATCTTATCTTTCTAGCTGCATTTCTGTTCTTTGGCAAGATCCCTTCTAACAAGTAACACTTGATAAGGGTCATCCAACACTCTACCTCTTCCTAATCCACAATTGACGAGATGTGATTCTCTTGTGTCTCGTTTTGTCTTTCCCACCCTTCCTATTTTTGGCCCTTGACCCAACCTTGTCACTACAAAAACCTGTTGTGCATGGGAAATGATCGGTTTTAGCAAATGTCCTACCGGGATTGTCTTTATTCCATGCACAACTTTAGTGCTTGCTAGCTTGGTCAAGGTGTCTATGGGTGCATTTTCTTCTCTTAGGATTTGTTCAATGTTGAGCTGCTCAAACCGAGAGAGTAGCTTTTTAACTAATTTTACATATTTGGATTTGTCAGTTCTTTCGCTTGATAGCTTCCTTGTGCTTGATTAACTGCAAGCTGAGAATCACTATGAATTTTGAGAAGGGTTACCTTCGTTACCTACGTCGTTTTAAGGCCTATGACTAGTGCTTCATATTCTACCATGTTAGTAGTTGATTAAAATTCTAGCCGGACTACTCCATAGAGTTTTTTTATTTGGGGTAACAAGTATATAGCATATTTCTGCCCCTACTCGTTAGATGCCCCATCAATATATAATTTCCAGCTTTGTGGGTCATCTTCCATCTCTGCGTTGGATTGTTCTTCCTACAATGTGCTTTCTGCAATGAAGTCTGTTAACGCCTACCCCTTAATTGTATTATGGGGGCAGTATGTGATATCATATTGACTCAATTTGATGGTCTACTTTAGAAGGCGTCCTAACATCTTTGGTTTTTTTTTAGTATTTATTTCAAAATCTTGTCCGCTAGCACCTTTATAAGATGTGTTTGAAAATATGACCGAAGCTTTCTTCCCATTAGGAGCAGGTTATATGCTAGCTTTTCGATCACTATGTGTCTCAAATCCACTCTGCCAAGACGGTTGCTCGTAAAATATATTGGACGTTGAATGCCCTCCTCCTCTCTTACAATTGTTGCGCTCATTGCTTGATCGGTTATTGTTAGGTATATGTAGAGGTCCTCACCTAGGATCGGTTTAGAAAGTATTAGGGGGTTGGCCATATGGGATTTTAATACTTTGAAGGCTTTATTGCATTCCTTAGTCAACTTGAAGTTCCTGCTCTTCTTGATCTGGTCAAAAAACAGGATGCGTTTGTCTGTAGCTTTGGAAATGAACCGGCTCAGGATAACTACCTTTCCATTTGAACTCTTCATATTCTTAAGCTTCTCTAGTACCTTCATTTTTTTTATTGCATCAATCTTCTTCGGGTTGGCCTCTATTCCCCTGGCGCTTACTATATACCATAGGAGCTTTCCTGACTGTATTGCAAACATACACTTTTGTGGGTTAAGTTTCATTCTATATAACCTTAAAGTCGCAAAGGTTTCATCCTGGTCATTTATATGCTCTAATGTAGTTGTAGACTTCACTAACATGTCATCCACATAGACTTCAACATTCTTTCCTAATCGATTTTCAAACATCATATTGACTTTCCTTTGGTACGTTGTTCCTGCATTTTTATGCCCGAATGGGATTACTTTGCAACAATAAATCCCTTTATCGGTTATAAAGCTTGTGTGCTCTTGGTCTGGTTCAAACATTGCTATTTGATTATAACCTACGTAAGCTTCTAATAACTGATCTATTCTAGGCAATGGGAAGGTATCTTTTGGGCAAGCTCTGTTGAGGTCTATGAAATCTACATAGGTCCTTCACTTTTCATTTGGTTTCTTTACTAAAATGGATTTGCTATCCACTTTGAATAATATACCTTATAGATGAACCTATTTTCCTTAGCTTCTTGATTTCTTCATGGAGCGCATTATACCTCTCCTAGTCTAATGTGTAGCGCTTTTGTCTTACGGGATGCGCATCGGGGTCAATATTTAGAGCATGACATATGATTGTAGGATCAATTCCTATCATTTTTGAATGGGTCCAAGCAAATGCACCTTTTGATTTCTTCAAAAAATCAATTAATTTTTCGCGTAGCTCGTTTTTTAGATTCTTTTCGATTTTAACCATCTTTTAGGAGTCGGATGAATCTAGCTCTATTTCTTTCAAATCATATAATGATTCCAAGTCCTTGCGCTTCTTCCCTAACCTGGGATCTACTTTGCTCTCGGCTTCATCTTCTCGGGTGAGTTTGTAGTACTTCCGTTGAGGAATTGCATGATAAAGACTGCGCATACACTAAGTTACACTCATCTGTTTTAATCATGTACGGATAGGTCCGATTAGAATTTATTGTAGTACTACGGTCGTATAATGACTTGTTTCAGTACCTGCCTTGGAACTAATCCCCATGCAGTTATTTCAAATGGCTTTTCATTTTTTCTTTTGTTATTATTTAACTCAGAACATTAAAAAATATAGTTCTAAATAATTTTATCGCTAGAATTTATAGTTATATTATAAAGTTCCCGAGCTAATAACTATTCTCCCTTTACACTCCCTATCCCTACTAGGGTGGGGAATTTCAGAAGCAAATCTTTTTGCGAGATGACTACACCCAACTCTATTAGCGCAGGTCTCCTAGGAAGGCATTTTATAGGGACTACTAGTCAATGATCAGAAAGTTTGCGTAAAAGGCTTGTAAAGATGCAAACTTACAACTATCACGAGCATTCGTGCTATACCTATTAGGATGGTCGCCGTATTATTAAAACCGGCTTAGGGATTGGTTTTAAAATTCTCTCGGCAACTCCATTTTATCACAAGCTATTTTAAAGATAACATTTGCATAATTGCCTAAATCTATAGTGACCTTTTTTATTGTGCAATTTGAGATTTGCATGGATACTGCGAGAGGATCCAGCTATGGGAATATAACTCCAGTTGAATCTAAAGGGGTAAAAGCAATCTCTGGAACTGCCTTCTGCTTAATGAGATATATAGTTCGATGTTCTGTGTGGACCTCTCACATATACCTCTCTTGCGCCTTTTTACTTTATCTTGCTAGATATGTTCCATCATGGATGGATGCAATAAGGTTGGTGGGGATTCCTGCCAAACTTTCATTATGGTCAGGGGTCTGGTTCTAGGCCGAGGTAATGTAACCATATTTCGCATAAGTTCCCAAATAGCGCTTTTGGATCAGTCTTTCTATTTCAAGTTTTAGGTGGCGACAATTGTCGATACGACGCCCATTGACTCTATGGAATCTACAATACGTGCCTCCTTTGTTGGGCTTTGCCTTCTTCCCTTTATTAGGTACATTATAAGCTAACTCGGTCCTGATTACTTCATAAATTTGGCTTGGTGCATGAGTGCGTGGAGTTTTGACTATGAAATTAAATTCCTTGGTCTCTTGGCCGGTGGGTTGTTATACGTTTATGCCCCTCGCTTTCTTTCCCTAATGGTCTCAGCTATCCTTTCAACTGAAGCACTTCCTGAAGCTTTGGCATCTTCAGTCCGTATGTAATCGTTAGCCTTCTCATAAAATGCTTTCATGCTTCTGCATGGCTTTCTACTATTTTTATCCCACTTGTCAGTATTTCTTCTTATTCCAGAGTGCACCGCCATCAAAAGTGCTTCACTCATTACCCCAATTCTTATCACTTCTTCTTTGAAGCATCTAATGAAATTTCACAAGCTTTCATTTTCTCATTACTTAACTAAGGATAGGATATAGGGAGCTTTCACGACTAGTGTGAAACTATCTACGGAAACCTGCCGATACCTGCGTCCAAGAATGAATTTCTCATGAGGCATATCTCCTGAACAATCTTAATGTTTCCCTATGAGGTATATTGGGAATAGCTTGCGGTAATCCAGCTTTTAGACTTTCAAGGTGTCCATATAGTACTCAAACGTGCATAAGTGATCGACTGGATTTGTTAACCCGTTATACTTTTCTATGGTTGGAGACTGGAAGGTTCTGGGAAATCTGCTTCAATAATGGCTTCTTTGAATGGGGATAAGCACTTCTCTTTCCCACTTCCCTTAATGCCTTATTCACTTGCTAAGTAGTTAATGCAAGATTTTAGTTCTCTTATCTCTTCATCTTTCTCACTAACGCATGATAAGGCACCCTTATAGGTTGAGCTGGCCTCATTCTCCTGTGCAGTCTGGTTCTTGTTTTTCTCCAATAATTGTGGGTTGATGTTCGTAGGTTGGCCTTTAATATTTGGGTTTTTTGGTGCTTTGCCTTTTGTTTTTGTTCCTAAGCCGGATACTCTGACGCCACCGTTATGATTGATGATAATGCCATGTTTTTCTCCTTCTTGCACTTTCTATGCGATAGGACAAAGTTGGCAGTGAGCCATGGAGCTGTGGGATTTTGAAGATCTGTTATGATTTTGAGTTATCAACTTCTCAATACCAGCCATCCTTTCGTTGATTTGAGCAATGAAAGTGTTGAGTGCATCAAGGATGGAGTCTGAGCCTATTTTTTGAGGTGGATAGTTCGTTTTTTATGAGGTGGTTAAGGGTTTGTTTAGTTTTGCAGCTTAGTGCTCAGTTTCTTGTTGTGGGGGGAGGTAGAGGAATTTCTCGTTGCATTATTCATGATTCCTTAGAAAGTGTTGGGGGAGTGGGTTAGGTTATGACACCGATCAAAGTTTGTTGGGAGGGCCCGCCCTCTTTCTAGCGTCACAAATGTTAGTGAGATTTTTTGTCTAACAACATCAGATTTCTATATGGGTGATTATATCACCGGTTATCATTTAAGTTGCAAATCAAAAAATTTAAGTAGTGTTAAATTTGCCTTCACGTAGTAATTGTGTTGCGGCATGCTTACACAATCAGGATATACACTTTAGCTGTTTGTTAAAATGTCTAGGTTGATTTTAGTATTGGACTCAGTACAATTAAAGTTAAACATAATCTACTAAAAAACCGATTGTTAAATGTAGTAAAACAAAGGACATGGAAATTTACATGGTTTGAATTTCAGAAAATCCTACGTCCACGGGTCAAATCCTTTAATATCTTTTCTTCTTTTCCGTACGATGCTTTTAATGGCAGAAAGAGTATAAGAATATAAGCTGAATTTCTATAGAATTAATTAATAGTCCTTTTCTCTGCTGCGGTACTTTTCCATTTACAGTATTGTGAAGTCACATGGATCATCAATTTCCGTTCCCATCCTTTTCTTCTCCGTCGTCCAATTATCCCACATATCATTCATACTTTCTTTAAGCGATTTTCCCTCGGATTACTGAGGTTGCCAATAGAATTTGGCGGTTGCAATCAAGCAGGAGAATTTGAGTTCGAGGCGGGATTTTTGAAATTTGAATCTTTTGGCGAGGAGTTTGGATGTTCCTAGATGGTCTTCGTGAGATGTGCCCTTCTGACCTGCGCGCCTTAGTTAACATTACCCTAGGTACCTTGGCTTAGTGTCAAGCTTGTTTGTTGCTCTGAAGGGAAAAATAGGAGCAGCTTTATTTGAGGTTAGATGACATCTTCATGCAGAGTGGTGGGTGTTGTACTGAGATCGTAGCGCAGTTTCTTGTGGTGTGTGTGGTTGTTCATGTAATTAGTATTGGAGCGGTTTAAACAGATCATTTAATGCAACTTGGTTAAAGATGGACAGCTAAATCGGGTAATACTGATCTGATCCGTTATCGTGTAAATTTTTCAGAGATATATTAGTGTAGTACCATGGATGTCGTATGGCTTATTATCGCATGAAGTTCTTATATGACTTTTCAACTAATAGAACAGTTTTAGTTTGTTGTATTGCAGTTTTGGCTTGATTCTATTGACTTTTTCCCTGCATGGATCAGTTTTGTTGGGCTTCTTATTTATGCAGTTATAACGGTACATAGGCATAGTCATACATTGTGGAAATGTAGCTTGCCTATACATTTTATCATTGTTTATTCATGTTGTGCGGTTAGTTTTACACAGTAGGCCGATATTATGACGTAGTTTTATTTATGGCAAAAATTGTTTTTGTAAATGGCGACACGGATTCTGGAGACAATTCGTGGCATAATAGATGACAGTGCCATCTGAGAGTATAACGAAGTAGTCTTTGTTGAAGATGGCGACACATATTCATGTGTAGACTACGCAGATTCTGGGAAGCTTGAACGTGCACCTTACTTTATGGTGGTGCAGTTCTCATTTGTGTTATTGTTCGTTTTTGTTTATCAAAACGCTTCTCATTTCCATACCGACATGGTTTGTTATATGATTCGTGCTTATATTAATGTAATTTTCCGTATGAATACGTGGTATGGTTTGATTCAGGACTATATTGTCTATTGGTTATAGTGTTGTAATAATTCTAAATGCTTTGGATAAACACAATACTTTTGATGGTATGGCTTGCTTGCTTTTTAAGGAGTCTACTATGCTATGGGTCTGGCCGGTCTTTTAATCATGTTAACTTCATTTTACCGGACTTCACGTGTAATGTCTTTTGGGGATCTGACTATTCCGTTGTATGATTTTTGGTCATTTCATTATACTATGCTTTTTTTTTTACTGGATACGCACCATACATTGTAATTGAAAATGGGTGTAACGACAACATATTTTGGATATTGACATCTTTATGCTTACTCTTCAATTGATAGTCATGTATGATAGTGGTGGTATTGTTTACTATGCTTGATTGTACGTGTTTCAATATTCTGTTGTTGCATTAGAGATGCTTGTTGCATAGTTTGTTGTGACATGGTTATTAAAGATGCTTGTTGCATTAAATGTGCTCTTGCACAGTTTGTTGTAACATGTTTATTTGAGATGCTTGTTGCATGGTTTGATATAGCTTATTTATTTGAGTCGATTGCTATATATGATTTAGCATGCTTAAATCCATGGTTTGATGTTGCAACTATGTTTAATCCTCTTTGTTGAGCACATGATTAGTTACGTGGAAGCAGCTATGCACTATTGGGATAAGATGCTTATTTGTTTGTATTCATGTCTAAATAGCATGCTCTTACTATGAAAGAGGTACGTATGATCCATAGTGTAGATAGCATGGATACACACACACACACACACACACACTTATTTGTCATCAGAAATAAGATGCCTTAGATACAGAGTGCCTTAGATACGAGATGTATGTGTATTATTTTGGGATTTTTTAAGAGCTAGTCGTGCAAAGGAGATGCTGCCGAATTTTCCAAAACAATAGGGCTTTAGAATCCAAAGGATTATGAGATTTACTCTATACTTTGAAAGTTCTCGTAACGCCAATCGCATAAGGCAAGGACTGGTGAAATTTTCCAAAATAGATGCTAGGAAATTTTGGTCAGTCGGGTTGCATTATTGTCGTACTCGTAGGAATTTCAAAAACGAAATTCTTTTAAGAAAGGAAGAATGTAACAACCCGCATTTTGAACGATTGTATATTTAAATAAATAATTTAAATATTAAACCGCTAATTAAACAAAAGGTCCAAAATTCGATTTTTTTCCGGCCTATGATCAAATTAGGACTCGAGACTACCTACATTGAGTGTAGATCAACGTTGCGAATCAAAATGTGTATAAATATCGTTTTATTTGAAGTCGTGATAATTTTAGGATTTACGTATTGTTGTCTGTATTTTGTAAAAATACATGCGTAGTCGAGTTCAGCGGGATCTACACTAACAGCTTGTGATTCTGGGATGATGATTTCATTATAAGACGTATGGTTGAAGAATTTTTGAAATTGGACGATTCGATCGTCAAAATGGCATCGAAATGCATGAAATTATCATCAAAGGTGTGGCTGCGTATAGCGATGAAATTATACCAATGAGATCGGAAAAATAAGCCGATGAGCGCCAATGAGTTTCATGACGGTCCAATGTGCTATGTGATCGTACAAGCTCAAAATATATAACGATTTATTTAAGGAATTAAATAAAATATATATTTATATAATAGCTACACATTCACAAAGACAGATATTTCACTTCCCTCTTTTCCTTCTCTCCTTTTGCGCATTAATGGGTTTTAGGCTACCCCAATTCGAGGAGCTATGGGCGAAGTTAACTGACAAGGTCGGATCCGTTGAGCTCGTGGCGAGAGGAAGATCAAATCTATGGTAGTATGGGTCATGTGCGACTGTGTTTGAGTCTTGAGACCGTCGAATAGGGTTGGCCTTCTTTTGCGATTTAGGTGGAGTTGACCAAAAAAAAGAGCATCATTTTCTTTTAGTTGCGGCGCACACCATTTGGCATCATCGGTTGGAGCTCTGACCCCGCGTAGACGAATGCGACTTTTCAAAGGCGGCAACGGCTGTCAGGTTGTGATTTCATGGTGTCGTCGAGCTTCACGAGGCAGGGTTCATCGCAAAGAGCACATGAAGTGTAACGCGATGGAAATTGAGAAGAGAAGGTGTGGTGTGTATGGAATGAGATGCATGGATTTGTGCAGGAGGAGTTGTGGAAGAGGAGGGATCAATATTTAAAGCGGTGATTAGTTATTACTTAAAGTTAATTAATAAATCGTTGTCTCATGTTTAATTCATATCTTTTGAATACGAGGTTCAATCAAAATGCAGTCCTTACCGTTGCACTCGTAGTGAGATTATCTATGACATAGTATAAGCTTGGATTAGATTCGGACACTTAGGAATTTTTAGTTCAGGTGAGCGGAATTATAACTCTGGATTTATATCTCAGTATAAATTCCCACAATTATATATATTGAAAAATATTACCTAGATGTTAACCCGCCTTTTTTACAAGGCCACGGATAGGCGGATTTAACTTAAACAACTTCACAACTATCGAGATTAAAGTATGATGGGTTCGGTTTAAAATGATGAAGTTCACTTGGATATGTCGTTGGGAAAAGGAGTGGAGAAATTACATGGCTCGGCCTAGGCAGTTTGGCAGATGTCGTTCGACATTTGGATTGTTCGGCATTTGGATGGTCCGGCATTAGAGGGATCGTTCGACATTGGACGAACGTTCGGCATAGAAGGATCGTTCGACATTGAACCTCGTTCGGCATCGGCGTATGGTTCGGCATCCATGAACGTTCGGCATCCATGAACGTTCGGCATCTATGAACGTTCGGCATTTAGGAGCGCTCGGCATTGAAGTACGTCTGGCATTCTTTCACTCGGCATCTTCCACTCGGCATTTGTACTCGGCATTGAAGTACGTCCGGCATTCTTTCACTCGGCATCTTCCACTCGGCATTTGTACTCGGCATTGAAGTGCGCTCGGCACACCGCACCCCAGCATCGATCGACATGCATCACTCAAGTGCCTCGACCGACATTATTCTATCAGACTTCGTTCGGCATTCTTCCTCCGGACGCTTCGTTCGGCATGGAACGGTTCGGCATTGATGGCTCGGCATTACATGGCTCGGCATATGTGGACCGGCCATAAACTCGATGGGCCTGAATCACGCAAAGGCCCAACAACTCAGGATTTGCCTATAAATACAGCATGCGGAGGTTCAGAAAAGGGATCCTGATTCTCTCTCCTGCTCTCTAACTTTCTATCCCCTAAGGCTAAGGCTAGCCTATCACTTTGTAACTGTAATCGATTGTTACAGCAATAAAAAAGAAATTATTGGAGTGGACGTAGGCCAGAGTTAGCCGAACCACTATAAATTCCGTGTCTTTACCGCTTTCATTTTAATTTCTGTTATTCTTCATATTATTACTCTCTACATACACTCTATCTGTTATCAGTAACTGTTAATTAGTGCTTTCATTCACATTTGGGTGTTAGTGACCAATTTTGGCGCTAACATTTTGGTGCTTTCACTGAGAACTGAAGCAGTCAGGAATTTTGGAGTTAGAAACTTGGATTTAAAAGAGCAATGGCTAGACCATCAGCAAGGAAACAAGTAATGGAAAGAAGCAATCAGGAGGGAAGTCAAGAGGCTTCCTCTGGAGATGGAGCAGGTGGAGCATCCATTTACATCACTAGAGAGGAAATGGAGGCGATGATGAAGAGACAAGAGGAGATGATGCAGACTCTTCTCAGACAATTTGCACAAACAGAAAATGCAGGAGCTCAGATCTGTGGAGCTGGATCAGAAGCACTCAACCAACAAGCAGAGGGAATAGCTCGACAGGGGGCAACCTCCAATCAGCAAACATCTATCAATCCAGATGGATCTAGACTTGGGGGCATACCACCAGGAAATGTTGGACCAACCCATGGAGGGATACCAGACGATGTTGTGCAACCCGACACCAACAGGAGTGCAGGAGTGCGAGATGAGGAGTATGTGCCAGAATTCCCTCATAAACTCGGGGGGCAGACCAGGGGCGATGGACAAGGATTACATCTTGGGGGCAACGACAGATTAACGGAGATGGTTAGACGGGCTATGAGAGGTGGATTGGTAAATAGAGACTTGGAGGATGTAAATAGGAGTCCATTTACTCCTACTATCAGGCAAGCTAGGAACCCACCCGAATTTAAGCTACCAAATTTGGAAATGTATAATGGAAAGGCAGATCCAACGGTTCATCTGACGAAATACATAAGGCATATGGAGGTACTGGGGGCATCGGATGAGGTCATGGCTCGATGCTTCCCATTGTATTTGATAGATATCGCAGCTATGTGGTTTAGATAGCTGGAGAATGGTTCTATCGGCACATGGACGGAGCTAATTGAGAGGTTTATGAGACAGTTTCGGGTCCACATAGTTAGACCCAAGAACGTGATGACTCTGACATCTATGAAACAGTGGAAAGGGGAATCGCTCAGGGACTTCTTAACCAGATTCAACGCAGCGGTAGCCTCAGTGGATCGACCCGATCCGTCAATGGTTTTGATGGCAGCCGTCTCGGGAATCGCGGATAACTCGGATTTCAAAATATCATTGGAACGGGACCCACCGAGGGATCTCGGGGAGTTCTATCATGAGGCGGAGAGGTTCTTGAGACAGGAGGATGCGCAGGCTGAGAGAGTAGGGAGAGAGGCAGAAGCTTATGCAGTGAGGGGTGGAGGTCCATCCAGGAAGGATCTAAGTAAAGATGACAAAGGAAAAAGGAAAACGAATGGAAATGGTGGCACTTCGAAGAAACCTCGGAGGGAGTCAAAGTTTTCTTCTTACACAGATTTAACTGAGACTCTAGAAAGGATTTACTTGGATACTCGAGGGCGGCTCCAATACCGAAGGCCAGCAAAGAGAGAGCCTTCAGAATACGAACGGACATCGGGAAAGCATTGCCTATTCCATGGGCTGGATGGGCACAACACAAACGACTGTAGGCATTTGAGGGATATCATTGAGGAGCATGTAAGGAATGGTCACCTACAGCAACATGTCAGGAATCGAACTACCGCAGGGGAGCAAGAGCAGCCACCACCTATCTCTAGCAATGGCGGCATTGGGTCTGGTCAACGCCAGTTTACTATCAACTAAACAGGTTCATGGTTTTGAATAAGTAATAGAACTCAAAGCAATACGGCTAGGTCACTTACACACGTATGGGATTGAGGACGGTCCCTAGGCGTGCTCTGAGATAACTGAAAACCGTACTATTTGAGTCTATGAAATTCTGCTTTCTTTCTGGTTTTCTGCAAACTTTGGTTCTCTCTTTCGTATTTCGGACATTTACTTTTCTTTGGTATGGTTTTGGAGTTTGGATTGAACTCCCGATTTGGTTGGTTTTTTCTTGGTTTCCTATTCTGGTTTGGATGTTTGATTTTTTGATACGGATTTGTTCTCTCTTTCGTATTTCGGACATTTACTTTTCTTTGGTATAGTTTTGGAGTTTGGATTGAACTCCCGATTTGGTTGATTTTTTCTTGGTTTCCCATTCTGGTTTGGATGTTTGATTTTTGATACGGATTTCTGGTTTTATATTTGGTTTTGGATCAATGTAATAAACAGTTCAGGTTTTATAATTACTACCCCGACCGGAGAGACGGAGCAATGATCACAAGTTACGAGTCCCTTCGCCGGAGAGCGAAGAAATGGACTCGGGGAGAATACAAAAAGTCCTTGACCGGAGAGTCGAGGCCGGAGAATATAAAAAGTCCTTGACCGGAGAGTCGAGGCCGGAGAACATAAAAAGTCCTTGACCGGAGAGTCGAGGCCGGAGAAATATAAAAAGTCCTTGACCGGAGAGTCGAGGCCGGAGAACATAAAAAGTCCTTGACCGGAGAGTCAAGGCCGGAGAACATAAAAAGCCCTTGACCGGAGAGTCGAGGCCGGAGAATATCAAAATCCTTAGCCGGTTTGCTGAGGCCGGTGAATATCAAAGTCTTTGACCGGAGAGTCGAGGCCGGAGAACATACAAGCCCGTGATGGAAAAGTCAAGGCTGGAACAGGATAACACGACCCGACGAGGTCTACAAAATCAAGATTAAGCCCGGAGAGGTTAGTTCAACATACAGGGACACTGGACCAAGGCCGTCATGTGTGGATTACGCTCGACAAGAACCCGATAAGGCTAGCTTAACATCCAGGGACGCTGGATCACAGCCGTCAGGTGTAGATTGTGCTTGGCAAGAGCCCGGAGAGATTATGGATTTGGATATCGACCCAGAGAGGTCCTGCATTCGGTTTTTGGCTAATGGATAAGGATGGTTTGGGACTCGGTTGTCGAGTTCGGATGGACATGGAATTGGCTCAAGCTTTGGTTATTGGATTTGGAATTGGATATCGACTCGGAGCAGTCAAGAATGATATACTCTGGCAATATGGCTATGGACTTTGGATATTGGATTCGGAACTATTCAAAACACGCCTTGTTATCACAAGGCATGTTTTGGGGGGCAAGTGTTAACCCGCCTTTTTTACAAGGCCACGTATAGGCGGATTTAACTTAAACAACTTCACAACTATCGAGACTAAAGTATGATGGGTTCGGTTTAAAATGATGAAGTTCACTTGGATATGTCGTTGGGAAAAGGAGTGGAGAAATTACATGGCTCGGCATAGGCAGTTTGGCAGATGTCGCTCGACATTTGGATTGTTCGGCATTTGGATGGTCCGGCATTAGAGGGATCGTTCGGCATTGGACGAACGTTCGGCATAGAAGGATCGTTCGACATTGGACGAGCGTTTGGCATTGGACCTCGTTCGGCATCGGCGTATGGTTCGGCATCTATGAACGTTCGGCATCTATGAACGTTCGACATCTATGAACGTTCGGCATTTAGGAGCGCTCGGCATTGAAGTACGTCCGGCATTCTTTCACTCGGCATCTTCCACTCGGCATTTGTACTCGGCATTGAAGTACGTCCGGCATTCTTTCACTCGGCATCTTGCACTCGGCATTTGTACTCGGCATTGAAGTGCGCTCGGCACACCGCACCCCAGCAACGATCGGCATGCATCACTCAAGTGCCTCGACCGACATTATTCTATCAGACTTCGTTCGACATTCTTCCTCCGGACGCTTCGTTCGGCATGGAACGGTTCGGCATTGATGGCTCGGCATTACATGGCTCGGCATATGTGGACCGGCCATAAACTCGGTGGGCCTGAATCACGCAAAGGCCCAACAACTCAGGATTTGCCTATAAATACAGCATGCGGGGGTTCAGAAAAGGGATCCTGATTCTCTCTCCTGCTCTCTAACTTTCTATCCCCTAAGGCTAAGGCTAGCCTATCACTTTGTAACTGTAATCGATTGTTACAGCAATAAAAAAGAAATTATTGGAGTGGACGTAGGCCAGAGTTAGCCGAACCACTATAAATTCCGTGTCTTTACCGCTTTCATTTTAATTTCTGTTATTCTTCATATTATTACTCTCTACATACACTCTATCTGTTATCAGTAACTGTTAATTAGTGCTTTCATTCACATTTGGGTGTTAGTGACCAATTTTGGCGCTAACACTAGATGAGGTAGAATAATGTATATATGTGATTATTTCCCCCTATTTGATTGTATTTGTGGTAAAATATGTGTGTGTGTGTGTGTGTGTGTATGTATATATATTATTACAGATATTTGGGATAATTGATTAAGATCTCGTATACATAAATATAGTGTTCTATTTATTTTGAATAGAGTTAAATAAACTTGATATTAGTTTATAACATGGTTATAAATTACTTAAACTCTAATTCATCGTTGTATTAGTGATAGAAATATTTTTATATATTTTACTACTAATCAGATGTTAAGAGTATGACTTTTATTACTAATCAGATGCTAGGTATATAAATATTATTATATATTTTATAACATGGTTATGTGTGTGTGTGCACGCGCGCGTTTGTATGTATATATATACGCAAGGATCAGCCCCACCTCATTCCGCTATATCTTTGTTCCCTCTCCCGATTTCAACCACATGTTCTGATTGAAATAATATAATGAGATGACAAAAGAGAGAAAATATATTATTTAAATCATAATGTATGGTTGAAATTGGGGAGGAACATAGGTGTAGGAAGAATGAGGTGTAGCTGATACTTGCTATATATATACTATATATATAACACAAAAATATATTTTATATTTAAAATATTATATATACATACATATAGTATAATTTTTATAGATATACATAAATAAATATTTACTACTATAGTTTAAAATTAAATTAAGTTTTATTATTATTTTCTATTTGCCGAAATAAAGGATTCAAAACAAATACAAGTAGTTTAAAATTAAATTAGGTTTTATTATTATTTTCTATTTGCCGAAATAAAGGATTCAAAACAAATACACGCACCTTGGATATATTTATTTATACTTAATATATAAAAGGTTAAAGAGTTTTACATCGTAAAATTTGTGTATATATGTATATCCTTAGAAAAGTGCATAAATATATTAAGAAGATATTATTTTAAACCTATTGTATGCTCATTTTATATAATGTGATCATAAATTCTAATGATCACAAATACTCTATTTTATATTTCATATATCTCATAGATTAGTCTATTCACATCATATGTTATTACTCATATTATAAATATAATCTCTAACAAACAAAATTAAAATTAATTCAAAAGAAAATTTAAGTCATACTAGATTTTAATAAACAAAATATTAGATACAAACTACAACTTCATTAATATCAAAATATTAAACTCTTCTTTTATCAAACATACACTATGATTTAGTGCAAATGAGTTATTCATGAAAAAATAGAATAAAGATCTGGTGCAAGATTAATAAAAGTAAGTTCTTTTTTGGAATTCCTCTTGTTTTATCCATTGCCAACTCCAACAATGGTGTCATAGCTTAATTATGTTAACACGAATAATTAACCAATAAATAGGGCAGTCACCTGGAAAATCCAATTAGACGAGTGTATAAGGAAACAATGTTAACTAAAAAGAAGGTTGCTCCAATTAAACAATGTTCTTATGAACGAAAAACCACACATCACCTGACATTTACCTGGCTCATCAAATCTATTCATTCTAAAGGTATTCCCTTAATGGGAGGACCAAAATTGTTTTGAGCGTTGGGTTGATTCAAATATGCATACTTGAATATAACAAATTTAAATTTATAATCGTTTTGAATTTAAACAAAATCTAAATTACATATAAGTTGTAAAGTACAAATT
The DNA here is from genome assembly GCA_030765085.1 of Allium cepa. NCBI lineage: Eukaryota > Viridiplantae > Streptophyta > Magnoliopsida > Asparagales > Amaryllidaceae > Allium > Allium cepa. The sequence goes on along the minus strand of CM060942.1, from coordinate 613,620,001 downwards.
TAACTTTTTTTTTAATTTTACACAAATATAAAGTTATAGTTATATTAATTAAAGCGTTAAATTAATAAAGAGTAGTGTATGAATGTGTATATATAACTTAATAAGTGGTAATCGGGGCCACATCCTTATTTTTCACCTTTTTATAAATTACATGCCTCCATTTTTTTTTCCTTTTTTCTACATCGTTGTTTATTCATTTCCAATTTTAATTCTCCAAGTCTACCCTTCTCCTTAAATTCCATCTGCCATCACCTTCAAATTCGTACAAATCGTCTTCATGTTCATCTCAAATCTCGTATCTCACACAAGTAATCTTTCTGCTCTCACCTTGTTTCCGTTTTCATCTCCCTATTCGTGTTTTTCTTCATCTTCGCCTTTAGCATTTTTTTCAGTTTCAACAGGGACATAATTTTGTCTTCATCCTCATCTTTGTCAGCTTCTTCTTCTATCCGCTGTTTTAGTTGAATTGAAGTTAACACCAAGCGGTTTGTATTAAAATTTTAGGTTAATTGTTAAGTTTTTAATTTTTTTATTTAATTTGAGTTGTTTTTTCCTTTGTTTTTAGTTCAGAAATTATATCAAACCAAAAATTTTTGATTCAAAGTATCCATGTGTTTTTGAAGAATGAGTTCAAGGTTAGTTAGGTTTATTTATAGTTATTTTTTGCTGTTGAATGATGGTTATAGCATCATGTTGAATTGAATGCTATTGTTTTTGTTATTGCGTTGATTGGTATAGCTGTATTACATTGTGCAGTGATTTTTGAAATGATTTTATGCTGATTAAATTTTGGCATTGCGTACAATGATATGAAAAGAGTAGGATGATAAATATTTGTTAATAAGGTATTATTCAGGTTGGCATTGCCAAATCATTTTTTTATTTTATTCTATTTACATTGTCGTTTTTTTGTATTAATATTATATGTGGATTTGTGCAGGTCTGATACTACTAATGTTTTTGTTTTTTTATGTTGGGTAGTGACACTTATTGTATGTAACTTGATTTGGGTGATTATGTGTTGGGATTGAGGAATTATACATGTGACCATCAGCCTGAATTAAAACCTGGTTCTATTGAATCGGTTTAAGAAAGAGAATTGGAAAAGAGTAATTAACTAATTTTGATTTGCATGTTATATTGTTGCTCGTTGCTCATAGTCGTGATGGTTTTCTATGCATTTTGGTTATTTCAAAGCAATCTAAAAGCAGTTCATTTTGATTCTTATAGTTTTTCATTTATTGGTTCCTTTATCGAGGATGGTTCATCTAGTTCTTCCATGGTTGGTTCTTCGATTGAATGTTGTTCTTTTTCAAAACAATTGTTAGAAAATGATAGAGTCTGTCAACATAAACCGAGATGGTATGTCAACATACTTAGTAGTTAGTACCAAGGTTTTAAATCTCGGATTTCGATTACGTTTTATCTCGAAAATTTTACGCACAATATCTCGTATCGAACGAGATCTCGGATGAGATGAACGTATCTCGGATGTACATCTCGGATTGACATCTTGGATATTAAAGTCCATCTCAGGACTATCTCGGAGTAACTTAAGTGTATACATTTGATGTTTCAAAGATTTTTGTAAAAAAAATTATCAAAATATAGACTTAACAGAAATAATTTATATAAAATTATAATATTAATTTTACTTTTTAGATAAGAGTTATAACATGGTTGATTTGGTATTAATTGAATTGATTCTACTCATTTGAATATTAAAGTAAAAAATAAATGAAAAGTCTTTTATTAGAGTGTAATTTATTTTGGACTCGCATAAGAAATAAAAAAAATATGTAAATGAAAAAAACATAACTTCGTATGAGATCTTCTATTGAGATCTTATCTCAAATTTCGCTATCTGGACGAGATGAGTGTCAAACAATAAATAAACAAAATTTAATATTTTGTTTCGCTAAATCTCATCTTGCTAAAATTTGAAAATGGAATCTTGAGCGAGATCTTATATGAGGTTAATGAGTTTTGAAATAGTGCTTAGTATAATTATGGTTTTCTTTTTCTAAATTTCAAATAGAGACTTCCATGCCTTAGAACTCAAAGTGTATGGTTATATGAAGATATTTAGAGATGAATTTGAGTTATGAAAGAATGATTTCAAAAGATATTTCTATGGGGCCTTTAACAGAAATTCCAAGACTCGGTAGAGATACTGAATACATCTATTATCTTTTTCTTTGAAGGGCTCGTGTTTCACTGCTCTTGAGTCAGACATATCTACCATTTGCTCAAATCCATTCTTCATATATATATCTGTGCGTGCGTGATTTCTTTTCTTGCTTTCATTCACTATCTTATAATATCTATATATCTTCATTATATGTTTGAAAATGCTGCACAACTTGGAGTGGTAATATTTATATTGTTGTTGTCATCAAAATCAATACTCATGGTATTAACAGTGTATTCGGTGAGTTTAGAACTCGAAAACAATAAAAGAGTATAGATACTCAGTCGCATAAAAACGTTTTATGGGGAACAACTGTATTCTGTAATATACGAAATTTCAACAAAATTGTTTCATTCGAAATGAGAAAGTAAACCATATTGTGAGATCATGTGTTCAATGCAATTGAATACAATGAAGATCTTGTTGTGTTGGAAACAACACTAAACCGAGACTATAGATGGACCTAAGAATTTAATCATTGAAATGTTAGTTTTGATTTGTTTGCTTAAATACAACTTATTCAATCTTCTTAATGTATTAAGGGTGATTGAATGCACTTTTGTAAAGAAATCCGATGCATATTTATACTAAAGTGTTTTTCTTTTGAACGGTTCGACCACTTAAAAGGAAAAGCGAAGGTCCACGAGAGGATGCAACATAGACACGGTTGAAAAGAGAGTGAATGATCATCTCTGCTTCATGAAGAAACATCGAAAACTGAATTATGTAAAATATTTGTAGGTGCTTATAAGAAACACACAATATGATTTTATTCCAAATGTGTTTTTCATATAGAAACGCGTTCTCTATGAGATCTATTTCATTGAGTTCGATATACATGATCCAAAACTCTTGACTGCAAATTTGTTACAGTATAAGAAATAGATTGCCTATAGTAAGTTAGTTAATGGAGCTTCATATTTCAAATGTTGTTATTGCAACAACAGAAATAGTGGAAGCACACCATATAACTACCAATGGATACATTAATTTTTTTGAAAAATTACTTTCATATATGTCAAATAGTATTTATGAAATAAAATGTTTCCGTTTTTGACTAAAAATAGATGCAACTTTGTATTTGTATGAATATTCTTTATAAAACATGTGTGTTTTTGACATTTCAATAATGTTACTTGCTTTCATAACAATAGTGATGTGTTAGCTATAGAAAATATAAAACATCTACAATACTTAACAAATTATTTTGAAATCGTAAACTAAGCCATATTTTTGAGAAATAATTATTTAGTCATATGATTGTGAATCATACAGTATCTATGAATTATATCTCGAATGATTATCACAAAAGCACACAATCAGTGGAAATGATAAGAGTGCCAATGAACCATTCATATTGACGTATGTAGTCAAAAGCCTAATGATATCGAAAGTGGATGCACTTACTTCCGTTCAATTCAATGGTGAATTTTCTCAAATATGCACCTGTATATTTAATACAAAAGTTAGATATCTTCGAAAAGTTCATAGACTATAAAACATAAGTAGAAAATGTAGCATGCAAAATAAATAAAACAATCTGATCGAATATATGGTTATGCTGGATAAAAGTTCTAAGATTATCTAAAAGAGAATATGATTTAGCCTCAAAGTCACTCCTCCATATGCTACTTAATGATGTATCGATAAGGCGTAGTCGAACTTTGTTGAACAAAACACGATTGATAATGAATGAAGTTGAATTACCTCTTTCTTTAAGGATGTGTATTATCGACAAGGCGTAATCGAACTTTGTTGAACAAAGCACGATTGATAATGAATGAAGTTGAATTACCTCTTTCTTTAAGGATATGTATTATCGATAACGCGTAATCGAACTTTGTTGAACAAAGCACGATTGATAATGAATGAAGTTGAATTACCTCTTTCTTTAAGGATATGTACTTAAGATTAAGCACATATATTATATTTGGTTTTATCTAAAGCTGAGATGATGATTCCATATAAGACATGAAGTGGAAAAAAATTTACCATCTTAAATAGTTTAAGATATATGGTTGCTCGATCTACATTCTAACTTTAAGTTTCGTGAACTCAATGCTAAATTTATAGATTACGTAAATCTATAGGCTAAGAAACAAATTATTGTTTTGAGACACGCCACATTCTTACCAAAGGGATTTCTTTTTAGAGAAATTAATGGTAGTGCGACAGACTCGAATACATTCCAAGATTCTAACATAAAAACATATTATATAGATAAGACAAAATTATCCAATCCTAAAAGGACACAGCTTGTTAGTACTAATAAGAAATCTCGTACATTGTAGAGAAACTACAAGTTTCTCATCGATATCGAGAAAATAGATTGTTAGTAATGACAATCTCCTCAACTGCCGAAAAGCCACGAAGAGCATAGTCACTTCCATATTGCACGGTGTTTTAAATCCAAAATAGATTCCAAATACATTCACAAAATTTGATTTTAAAATTTGTACCCAAAAGTATGTGATCCATTAAGCGCGAGCCTTTGAGAAGAAAATTAATGCAGTTGGAAACACATAAAGCAAGGTTGATAGGAGATGACCTAGTCGATTTAAATTGTTGAAATTAATGAACTAATTTTGTCAATCAACATGTTTAAGTTCGTTAAGATTCTATTCGTAATTATTGCATGATATGACTGAGCATTGACACATTGACGTTGAAACGGAACTTCTAAATAATGATTTAGATGAGACTTTTTGCACACCATAGCCAAAACGTCTCGAAATCAATGGAAGTGATATTAAAGCTCGTAGATTTTTTAAGATCGGTAAATGATCTTAATTAAGTAACTAGAGGTTAATATTCTGATAGAGAAATCAAATAGTTAGATTTTAGTTAGGATGCAGATGAAGCGTGTATCTATAAGAAAGAAAATAGAAGGCACTAAAACGATTTTACTACTATAAGTAAATAACACGCTACTGATTGCTAATGATGTACCAGTGTTAAGATCAGTTAAAGTTTGGTTGTTGAATTCTCGATGAAGAATTTGAAAAAGGCATCATTTATACTTGGTACACGAGGATGTTGGGATTGTCCCAATCAATATACACAGATATCATATTGAGCATATAAGATAGGATCCTTATACATCGACTGCGGGAACCATCATACATATTATGTTATGTTTTAGATCGAAATTTGCTTCTACACTTGTGTAGTGAGTGAATATCAACTCCGAGTTAAAATCATTAAATTGTAGAAGCGAATTCTCAAGTATTTATGAAATACTAGAGAATTGTTTATGGAAATAGCGAACTTCTTATGAAGAAGTGTCAAACATGAATTTCATAAGTGGTATCAAAAATAGTAAGTCAACCTTAATTCATGTTTACCCTTAAAAAGGTTTTAAGCTGTAAATGTTCCAAACTAGAAATTGTGGTAGACTCAACTATAAAGGATAAATACATCGCCTTAAATAGTGTGACAATGAAAGCAGCATATGCACGTGGATTTATAAGAAAGATGGGATGGTTCCCACCATTGATAATCAAGTAACAACCATGATAGCAATGATGCAATATAAATGCAATAGAAACCGATAGGTTGAGAAAAGATCGAGACATGTCCTCCGTAATTAACACGTGATAAAAGAGTTTATTAGTGATGAAGAAGTATAATAAAAAAAATAGATACGAAATAATAATGCTATAGATCTACCTACTAAGACGATTACTCGGTTTTGTCTAGGAAAACTGCTTGAAAGTATGGTTATGAGTATCATAATTAGCCCTGAGTGCAAACGAGAGATTGATAGAGTTAATGTTGTCTAAGAAGAAATTATGCAATTTAATTATATAATTAACTCTTACAGCGAATCTTGTTCAAAATGAAGTAAGTTTTTGATTTTATTTTCTATTATATACACTGTTTATTGGGATATAATTAATGTTTTAAGTACATTAAATATATACGAGTAGAAACTTTGTATGAAAATTATTTAATCGATTGCAGGTACAAATGTGTTCATAATCATTGGTATTGGATGGTATTAAATACATTCCTCAAATGTTCATAGTTAAGAGGTATCGAGCATGATATATTAATATATCCATTGAGACTAGTGTACAGAACACACTTCATATGATTGACAACAAATTACTCATGACAGTTGAAGGACACCGAGGGGTTACTTACATGTGTGGACAATTACAGAACGACTCACTGAGAATCTTTTAGGGGTTAAAATTAAAATTAAAATTAAAGATCTCACATAACGACATGTAGTAGTCTTTTGACTTGAAAATACTGTGAATGTTAAGTGTCTGAACAATACTTTGATTATGGTCAATCACACGATAGCGATGATCGTGTTAAGGTCATAGTTGGATATAAGTTGAATAGCTTAAAGTGAAACACTATTCAAGAGTGAATCTGCCTCCTTCGAATATAATGTTAATATCATCGTAATTGGTAGTGAATGTAAAATCAAAGTTTGTGGTCAAAGTAAATCTGTTAATCGATAATTGTTATCAAATTGAACCATGACTTTAATGTTGGACTTCACAATTATAAATATGGGTATTATTAGAGTTCTGACCATTGACCGAGCTATAGGTATATAAGTGGTAGAGTGATGACAAAGAGAAAACGTTTGCAATATAGCATTGCTTAAGGATGTTGCTTTAAAAGGTAAAAAATTAAATTTTACCTAGACAATCTATAAGCAGCTCGACTCTATTCCACTATTGTGATTCGATAAGGTCTCTACTGGCTAAATTGCTTAAATTATTAAAACGAGTGTTACAGCACGCACTTCGCACGTGAATTGTTTTCCTTATAAATTGTATATGTTTAAATCAGTCAAAAAAATAATTTTTTATTTTCAAGTGATATTAAGATTTGTATATTTATAAAGAAGTATTTTGAATTTGTAAATGAAATTTAATTTTAGATCATATTTTTAAAAGCATTTTAAATTTATAAAGCATGTTTAATTGTTAGATCCTATTTTTAGTAGCGTTTGAATTTGTAAAAGAAGTTTAATATTAGATCATATTTTTAAGTGATTATATAAAGGGGTGTTTTTGGTAGTTCACATTGATACCAAAAAAGTGTGACACCAAATCTATTACGACTATCATTAAAGATTAGATGTTATTTTTTGAAAATCAACAAGGTTTTTATGAATTTTTTTAAAGTTGTGTATATAAAGGTAAATTTTTTAAAGAATCATATATAAATGGCGATTTTGGAAGTTCACGGTCGGACCAAAAGTTGTGTTTCTATTCCAACTATTAATAAAGATATCACCAAGGGCTGAGCTCACACCCGGGAGACACACAACCACAACTCTTAGCTTTTGACAGAAAATGATTTCTTAAAATAATTTATAAAATTTATAAATTATTATTATAGATAAACTAATACAATGATTATATTAATTTATTTATTATTATTTTTTGATGAAAACTAGTATTCAAAAAATTAATTATTATTATTTGAGCCCTAAAAAATTAATTAATAAAAAATATTTATTTAATTATTATATAGGCTGAAATAATATTTAATTAAATAATAAATATTTTATGATAGTTGAAATTATTAATATTGATTAATAACCAGATGGCGAGCCATGTTGATAATAGCTAAATGGTTTTATTATTTAACTAAGTTATTGGACCTAATTAATAATGAAGTTTGGCCTAGTGGAAATATTAATGAGATATTTTTTAGCACCTAATGCTATAAATAGATCCATAGAGCCTCCATTTAAATATACAAAATTTTATTCTCTCTTCCAAAATAAATTATATTTTAATGGTGGGCCTGGTAACTCCATCATTGAGTATTGAGTTAGAGAGACGTTCTCCCCAAGACGAAGCTCATGGTTCAATATGTAATGGACTAGTAGGATTATCAAGAAAAAATTTAAATTGATTTTATATTAATTTACATTGGAAATTTTAACGCTACTTTTAAACCAAAATTGATTATACAAATAATTTCAAATCAATTTGTTTAAAATAAAATTGTTATCACGTTTACTCTTCGTGCAACGTGAACCACTAGGCCTCATCGACCATGTGTCGTCGGAGGAGGTAGGGATCTCAGCATCCACACGATTGGAGGTCATATGGACTGGACTGAAGGCTGCAAGAGTAAAGGAGATCAAAGGAGTCACTAGCCAAGAAATCATCTCCATAGGTGACGATTATGGATAAGGATGGAGATAGCAGGCGACAACTAGGGAAACTAGGAGAAAAGTAATTTTTATTTCAGTCATCCATATTGCTAAATTTACATTTTTAACTCTTGTTTTAAACCACTTACAACTCTCACATACGAACTCCGTTTTGGACATAATTTGCGTCGTTGAATTCGTATTGAAACTCCAAATACAATAACATCATGTAATAGTGAATTGCATGTTTATGTATGACATCGTAAATTAGACATTAAAATATTGGTTTTTAAATTAGACATTTTATAAATTAACATTATTAACAAAAAATAATATATTAGCACATTATTTTGAAATTTTGAATTTTTTTTAACATTTAGTTCAACAAAGTATAAATTGTTTATTAGTATATAAATTTATATGCATATATTTATATGACATTTATTTTATGTATAATTTATTAAATATTATATCTAAATAAATAGTATCCAAATAAATAATAAAATTGTTTTGTTAAAGATTATATTGGAATAAACTTTATTAACTTGATAGTAAAATTATTCTAAATATAATACTTTAAATGCCTATAATACGAATAAACAATGAAATCATTTCACTAAATTTTATATTTAAATAAAATCATTCATGTTAATAATAATATATCTTAAAATTCAAATCAAATTCATTCAAAAAAACATTAAATATGATTTAATGTTAACAACATTATTCACGATGGAATTATAAAGCATAATGAACTAAAAGGTTTTTTTTTAATTTGCCAATTTTACCCCACTGTTTGATGCGTCCGATGCAACGAATACATCCGTTGAGACTAGTAAACGTAGCGTCCTCCATATGATGGACGATGAATTACTCGTCGTCATTGGGAACACCAAGGGACTGTGTATTTATGGTTGTTTGAAACAACCATGGAACGATTCAACTAAAGTTTTTTATAGGTTAATTACAACAAAGTCAAAATAGAATACCTCATGTAACGATGTGGTGGCCTTTAAACTTGAGAGCACTGTGAATATTAAGTGCCTAAACGTACTTTGAGCATGGTCAATCGGACATGGTGCTCGTATTGAAAGCACTTGGAAGCTTGAAATGAATTACTACTCAAGAGATCATATATCTCCATTTGTTGTAGAAGATTATTAGCACGGTAACTGGTAGTCCGCTTAAAATCAAAATCTTTATACATGGTAAAATGGATGAAACTTTTTGGAAATAATTATGAAAATATGGAAATTATTAAAAATTTCAGCTTAGTTGACAATCACACACATACATATAAACACGTACTAACAAAACTAAACTGCAAATAATAATATAGAAACACAAGGATGTCCGTTCAATTTTAATTATGCTATCCATCATCATCTATTTTAGGGACTCAACACTAAGATCTCATTTGGTTTCAAAATGAACTTTGAGTTTCCTGTTTTTAATTTGTAATACAAAAGGGATGGAAGATGAGGGGACCTGAGAAGGAGGTTTTCCATATCCAAAAAAGCAAAGAAAATTTTGTTCTCAAAAGCTCGTTCTTCCTCCTCTCTGTGCCGTTCTTCCATGCTATTTTAAGTACAGACTGAAAATGGAAAACTTAACATTCATTTTGAAACCAAACGGATCCTAATTGTTTAGAATTATTCCATTTTCCAGAACATGAAAAACTTTTAGCTGCATCTATTTGTAAAGAAAAAGTCAGACCAACAAAAAAGAAAAAAAAAGAAGAAAAACCCAGGTCTGATCAATAATCTCACAAAATACATTTTCAACCCTGTTCTTGTTATTATTGGATCATGACACTGAATTTACTGCAATATAGGTTATTGGAGCGATATCAACTGCGCTAGACGTTTATCTACTAAAATATTGTAAAAGAGCACATAAACAATATAAACTGAAAAATTTATGAAAGGAACGAAAGAATAAACTAGTTCTTTCTAGCTCACTCTGGTAATAGCCACCAACTTCGTTGTTCCAACGTGTGCTAGTGTTGTGTACTAGGAAATTAGTAAGCAACAAACTGACCTATTGCAATATCTCAAGGAACACAATATAAATCCAATAATGGCCACAAAGAAAAATAACCCTAGGTTCCCATTTTCAACCAAATTTTCTTTATTTAAACAAATAAAATTACAGATTTACACTAAGGATGCGTTCATTGTGATAATGCACGGGATATTTAAACATAATATTTGAATGAAACATGTGCTTTTTGCTTTGAACATGTTTAAACGTATATTTGGAAAAAAGGTTGAACATATGCAATGAACACTGCAGCAAAATTAGAATACAGAAATACACAAGGAGTTGCATATTTCGTAACCAACTTAGCAAGTGCAAACATTTTACACGCACAATTTTTGTTTCAAGGTATCAAGTGAAACACATTCCTGCATGATAATGAATAACCAGCCAAATTTTCTCGCTTATTATCTTTTTCCTTCTAAACATTCATATATATAACTATAGCAACAGTAAACATACCTTATGCTAGTGCCCTGGGTTTCCACCTCCAACCAGAGTTAGCCCCAGTATTAGCTTCTGCATCAGTTTTCAATAAAGCTCGTTGCCTTTGTTCAGCGCATTTAATATACTCATCAATAGGAGGTAGATTCTTCCCTTCACTGTTAAAAGGTACGATGCCTCTAATCAATTTCGAAGCCCAATGTCTCTCCGCTTGCTGACAAACATCCCTTATATCTCTACCAGACATATTCTCAGTAGCCTCTGCAAATTTCACCATATCAGACTCATCAAGATGCTTCGCATACTGTGAAACGATCTCCTTACGTGTCTTCTGATCAGGCAAATCAAAGCATATTATCGAATCGAATCGACTAATCAAAGCAGGGTCGAGATCGTCTTTTCTATTTGTTGCAGCTATGACCACCACTTGCTTTTCCTGCTCAAAACCATCAATTTGACGTAACAATACCGATAAAATCCTCCTCGTCGCTTCATGCATCTCACTATCTCTAGCTATAGCAAAGGAATCGACCTCGTCTAAGAAAACTAACGCTCCGTTAGGGAGATCATCAGCGAGTTTGAAAACATTGCCTAATAAGCGCTCGCTTTCTCCATAATATTTTGACATTATCACCTCTAATGGCACATATAGCAAAGGAACTCCAGCTTGCTTTGCAATTACACGGGCTGAAGAGGTTTTACCAGTACCCGGTGGGCCTTCAAAAAGGACTGCCTTAGGTCGATTCGATTCGAATTTACGTCGAGTTCCATGGGCAATATCATCGTATATTTCGGGTCTTTGCAAAGCTAACAGTATAGTGTCCTCTATCTCTCTTTTCTGCTCTTCATATCCAGCAAGGTTATCCCATGACATACCCACATCCAAAGGTACACCACTAGTTTCATCAAGTCCATAAACTCTTACCCCCATTGCTTCTAACTCGGATACCGATTTTTCGATTGGTACCTCTTTTCTTGACTTACTAGCTCTAGGATTCTTCACTGTAGGACTTTTGGCATAAAGTCCTCCAGCTAGTTTCATAACGCTAGCCAAGGCATCGAGTTCTTTATCACTAAAACTTCCATTTTTTATGAACTCAATTTCACAAAACTCAGGTCCAACAAGGGATTCGTACATAAAAACACATAAGTTATCCTCGGGTTTACTTGTTTCATTAGCCAAATTAGGGTAAGTTAACGTGACCTGCCATGCAGCAGCATTTTCCCAAGCACGAATTGACATTTCTGAACTAATATCATCTTGACTTTCGGCTTTTAATCCAAGATGTGAAACTAAATCTATGATAAGCTGTGATACATCACACTTTGGTGGAATTTTAAACTTAATGGTTATGTTTTCACCTCTACTAGTAACGGTAAACTGTGGATATGCGCCTCGGTGTGATCCTTTGCTTTTTATCAATTCTTCTAACCTTCTTCTTTCATGACTAGCCTTATTTTCCAATATATCAGGTTTTACAGGCTCTTGTGCATAAGCTGGTTCCAGAAGTCCAGGGACTCCAACTCCTAAAAATGTCAATATAGAAAGAGGTAATAAAGATGACGAGGTGGAATGAGTGGACTCCGATGACCATGTTGACTTTTGTAACTCATTCACCTGAGAATAAATTTGGTATTTGACTGGTGATTGAGTTGAGTTAGAAATGCTGTTGGATGCAACCCTCGGCCATAATTTTCTAGTATTTCTAGCTCGTGACATCATGTTTCTCAACATTTTGATTTTTAGAGTAATGGTAGCCAGTGATTGCAAAAATCGCGAGATCGTACGTTCCAACGCGTGACTTGGAAGGAAACGCAGCCTTCCCGATCCAAGAGTTAAATTGGATCGCAACCCGTGTAAAATGTGCAATTCTATTTCAGAACGAAAATATTGGAGTCCAATACTGAATCGCGGTTTTAATTTAAACGTCGAACTGAAACAAAATCAAAAGAGATATAGTCCAGCATCGCGATCTCGATTTAGCAAAAAAGAAAAAAGAGAAAAGAGGAATAGGAAGAAGCAGCAGCAGCAAACCTGAATTTTTTAGAAACCCTAAGCTTCAGGGAGGAAGACGACTGACAGAATAGTTGAAAAGTTACGGTCACTGGTTCTGTTTTTAAGGCTGCTAGAAGTAAAGCGGCTACAATAGCGATTATCTCAATTAGGCTAATTTTTCAAAAAAAGGTTTGCAAGGTTGTATTTTTTTGATAAAAAGGGCAAGCGGTATTGCAGTTTCTTAAGAAAAAAATAATTTTTTTCTTAAAATTGGATAATGGAACAAAACTACAATTATCTACTACAATTATACTTAAATAGAAATTATTATTATTTACTAATAAAGAAATTTGATTTTTCAAGTTTTGAAAAACTTTTTAAAAAAGTCCAAGTTAACTTGCACTTTTCAACTAGTTTGCGTTTTGTTATTTTAAACAATAGAAATCTAATTTACATATTCAATACCACACGGACTTTTCTTGTAACAAGATCAGAAATAGAGACTTGAAATGCAAAGCCCCTTAACAGAAAGTATTAAGATTGAATCGGTAATCTCGGGTTCGACATCGCGATCTCGGTCTTCGTCTTTGCCGAACCACTTTGAGAAAACATAGATATATTCTCGGATTTGATTGTATTTCTGTAAGAACACGTAAAGAAAATCGATTGATTGGACGTAGACCGAAGATTTTGCCAGACCACTGTAAAAATCTTATGTCTCTTCTTCGTTCTCTTTTAATTTCTTCATTTTAATATTTGTTTGATTCGTTTTCTAGTGATATTAGGTACGTGTACCAAGTTTTTGGGCAACATTTTTATTGCTTCATCTAAGATGAATTTAGATCTCATATTGGTGAAGATGAAAAGGCATAATATAAGACTCGTTATTGGACCGAATCAACCAGAGCATGAGGCAGACAGGAGATGTCTGCTAGTTCAAATCCACATTTTATCTATGTGACTAGAGAGGAAATTGAAAGGATGATGAAAAGTTTACAAGAGAGATTAATATCTCGATAAGAAAAGATGATGAATGGATTCTTCCAAATGATGGAATAATAAAGTGTAGCTGGAGTTGTTGAAAATTAAAACCGAATGCTAGAAGGCAGAACAGATAGACAAGGAAATTAAGCGAAAGAATCTAGAACCATCCCCCAACACGCCAATAAGTCGGTACCGAGAGGTCCAGACAAGTCGATAGTGACATATTTGGACATGGGGGTATGGTCGAGCATGTAAAGGCACATCAAATGAATGATGTCGAGCCTTGAAATCTAAATCGAAATGCAAACTTGCAACTGCAAGGATTTGAACTGGAAGTTCCCCACAAGAACGGAAGCATGAAGAAGATTTGAATCAAAGGCATGTATAGAGATTTCAACTGAATCCAAATGATCACTTAGCTGAGATGGTAAGACATGTACTTTGAGGTGAAGCTATGGATCGAAGTTTGGAGGACGTGAAAGGAAACCATCTCACCCCCAAACACCCGATACGCAAGGAATCCACCTGATTTCAAGTTACGTACTTTGGAGCCATGCGATAGAAGGACGTATCCAACTGTTCACTTAATGGTATACATCCAACGTATGAGAGTGTTAGCAACTTCGAAGGAGGTAATGGGACGATGCTCCCATTGTACTTGACTGATTTCGCTGCCATTTGGTTTCATTAACTAGATAATTGGTCCATCATCAGTATATGTACCGATTTAGTGGAAAATTTTATGAGCCAATTCATAGTTCGTATAGTTTGGCCATGGAGTGTGTTCATACTTTCAAGTATAAAGCACAGAGAGAGTGTGAGCTTTGTAGAATTATTTGATTAGATTTAATGCATCATCGCTGCATTTCAGAAACCATGTTCGTTGATAGTACTTGTTGGTGAAGTTTTTCAGCTTCACCACACTCAACTAGATCGTGGAGCAATCTAGTCATTAGTTGCTTCCACGAATTGGAATCAGTAAATTTAATATGTGTTAAATCTACCTTTGAGAAGTGACCATATTACTGAACGCTTACATAGCCTAGTAGATGCGCTCCAACTGTTTGTTGAAATATCAAGATGGTTTTATAAATGAATGGCAATCCAAAATTAGATGACGGAACAATAAAAGTAAATGACATAGAAATTTTTACATCGTTCAGATTATTGTTAATCCTACATCCATAGGATAATACATTATTTATTTTCTACTTTCTGGTATAGATGATTACAATCGTCTAGAAGCATACAATATTCAAATCTCAGATTTTCCTTTCTAAGAAGAAAAGGATCCCCTTTTTCATCCTCTAATGTTTTCTTTTATAGTATGAAAAGTGCATCGCTAGTTGTCGCGGTCATCTTTAATCTTTTTTTTTCAATCTCCACCCTTAGATTTGCCACTTGTCATTCATCTGCAATGCCTATTCATCGACCTGGATCGGTGACGGGTTTTTGGTGGGAAACCGTGACATTGATGGGATTTTATAAATTTGAAGCGAGATGTCTGAAAAATTGGGTTGGAAGCCCAAGCCTGTATAGGTTGGTCTTCTTTCTCTCGGAGTGGAAAATTTCTTAAAAGGAAAGGTAGGGGACCACCCTAATGCTTCAAATATGTTTGATGCATATGAATTATTGCAGTGGTGAATAGTGTCCTGTGTTCAGGTTGTACTGCTAATACCTTTGCCGTCTTTGCTTGACTTGACATCATGTCGGGTCGGAATGGAGTAGCATTTCCCATTCTAATTTGATAGTTGACTTGGCATATGCCTGGAATGTGCTTGAGGCTATTTGTGAATTGAGTTGGGTGCAGCTTGATCCCTCTTTGCAAATATGCTTGGATTGCCAATGAGAGGGAGCTTTACATTTTTCATTTACCTGTAAGTATGATTCTACATTGAAGCATATCTAGAGCGGCCATGTATATAGCCCCTTTAGAGTGCTTTTGACCTTGTACGGCGCTGCCTAGGTTGCCCCCGATATATGTTGGTGCAGACCTGTTCCTGTAGGTATTGACAAAATATGAGCCTTAGAGGTATGGTGAGCTTAGTATATCATGCATTGCTTCCTACGCCTCAGTGGAGTATTTCAATTTTTTCCTTTTATTTTTGATATAGCCACTGTGACTTGCCCATGTTTCCTGATACGTGAAGCATTTGTCTCTTCCCACGGTTCCATTGGTTGTAGGGCTTGGGTCGGGTTATGTGCCAACTAGTTCCTTGTTCAGTACGAATTTAATTGATTCGCTTCTTTTTCTCTAGTCTTCTTGACATGAGGGTAGCTTTTCTGACTTCATGGACTGCCCATTTCCCTTCGTCGTAGTTCTTCGTAAGAACGGGTATAACACTTGCCCCCAAGTCTGCGATGACCGTAGGTTGGGCTAGACTTGTTGTCTATACACCTGGTCTGTATGTATAGTTAGTTCTTTCTAGTCTATCTTTTCGGTGCAATAAAAATGTCTTTTTGGCCGCACTTGCATTTAATACTCTTGCACACATGTCGTTCCCTTACTGGACCATCTTCAAATAGCTGTTCAATCTGCCTTTTCATTTCTTTATGGGATTTTTGTAAATCTTTGCACTCATTATTTTTGCAGCAAAATCTACATTTCATAAAAATCTTTGATCACTTCAGTCGTGCGGCCATTATTCAAATTGAGATACGTATATTCTTTCTTCATTTTTCCCACATTTCCTTTTATCCTTTTGTTTGAAAAGAACCGATGTTAAGTTAGTCACCAAATTTGGGAGTGTCTTCGGTAGATTGTCAGTAAGAGAAATTGTTTCGATTCTTGTTCGATCCTTTTCATAAGTAATCTTTAAAATTTTGATATAGGTTCCTATTTTCCTTCCTCTATGCTTCTTCCTTCTGAGATCACCCAACTGGAAGAGGCTATTGGCGTCCTTTGACAATTTGAATTTTCTGGCTATGAGGTTAGGGTTCCCGAATCTCATGAACGCATTAATACACCGCTGGAGGGATATATCTCCATTACTCACAAACATTTCCGGTGTGGTTTGTATCTTTCTATGCATCCGACTATCCGTCAATGGCTTTCTCCTTAGGTGTTGCTCCGGTTCAATTTTCCCCTCATTTGTATATCCTTACCTTTGCCACGTTGGTCGGGGGATGCTGCATCAAAGTTGGAAGGAATAGAACAGAACTTATAAGAGGGTGAAAGCTATACAACATTGTTTATAGATAGGAAATTGAGCAATATAAGAAGCAGGTGAAGGAAATGTCTGCAGAAATCACTAGATTGCTCAGTGAGAAAGAAGTCATTGAATATAGGAGGGTGATTGCTTATCCCCTCCATGATATTGTCCCTCCTTTTCCTGTAGGTTTTCGACCTCTCACTCTCGTAACAATGGATGGAAAACTATTGCCCACGGACTATTTGGTGAATCTTCTAGTCAAACCATAAAGACAATGTAACGACCCAAAAATTTTGATTGGTTTTAATAACGTATTTAACTGAATTTTTGAGAAATTTTAAACAACAAAATTTTGAATTTAAAAGTTTTATATTTGGATCACGTCCAATTAAACATATCAAATGGTAAATTTTCAATTAATTATATGGAAGTTTATTTTATTGTGTAATTCTATTTCAATTCAAATCAGTTAATAATTGATGATAATAAATTAATTTTCAAACCTGAATATTTTTCTATAGAAAATTTCTAAATCATATTCTAAGTGAGACGTCATCTTTCGTTTTTCCAAATTTGGACTGCTATTGCTCCGTTTATCTTATTTCTTGCAAAATAGCAGCATTTTCGGTACCGATTATCGACATTTAATCGGATGATCGTACCACTGATACTTGTATACCGTTTTGATCGTCTCGTTGTGCTGATCTTAGCAGTATATTTATTTCTGTATTTTGAGATCCAGTAGTCAACAGAAATAATAAACTGTTCGTCGTAACGGTACCATAAATTGTGACTTTATTTCTTCCATCGATTTCAAAATTTGAAACGTACTGTCCAATCAACCCAATAAATTACTTTAAATTAGTCAGCTGCATTGTAAAGTGTGACTGTTACTTTTCTTCGATGAGTATTTATTTTTCCCTTTGGCCTTCATTTTTACCCTACGGTTCATTCTTCAAATAGGTACGCTTTTCTTTTATTTCCCTGTAGCTCATTTTTCTCCCCTCTCCTATTTTTCTTCCTCCTTTTGCTTTAGCATGCTGCGTCCATTTTTATCCACGCAAGACCCCTCCATGCCGGCCTTCACTTCCTCATCCCATCTCCTCATCGCACCAACCCTTCCACCATAACACTTCGCATCTCCTCACCCGTGCGGCACACCGACCGAGCCTGCCCTCGGCCCAGCCGTGTTTTCCCCTCCAGCCTATATCTCCTCTTTCCTCCGTCGTGCCCTGATCCAGATCACCTCGCCTCCAACCTAAAGCCTCCCTCAACCCGCAGCATTTATTGTAAGAAATCATTCTGAACAGAAACGAGGAAAACCCAGAATCGTTTATAACTATAAACGACTAAACGATAATACAGAGGACGGCGGATACAATATACCCAATAAAGACACGTTAATAAATTTAATTCAAAACAAACGAATATTTAGCAAATTTGACTTAAAATCTGGATATAATCAATTAAAATTAGAAGAAGATTTTAAGCCTTGGACAGCATTCATGTGTTCAGAAGGGCATTTTGAATGGAATGTCCTTAGTTTTGGCCTAAAAACGGCCCCAGCAATTTTTCAACATTTTATGGACAGTATTTTTAAAAAATGTGAATTTTGTTTAGTTTACATAGATGACATTCTTGTTGCAAGCAATAATATTAAAGAACACGAAAGTCATCTTAAAACGATTTTTCAAGAAATAGAAACAAACGGGTTAGTAGTATCAAAACGCAAAATGGAACTTTTTAAACAAAAGATTTCATTTTTAGGACTAGAAATCGGAAACGGTAAGGTTGAACTGAGAATTAGATTTTTTAACAGGCAACGAACCTAAAACTAATAAAACCTCTCCAACACATAAAGAACATAAAAATGCTTTAGTAATTTTAGCAAATGAAATATTCAGAGAATTAGAAAAGGGAAAGGAGGTAAAATATATCCCTTATCCAAATTAGAAAAAATAGGATTGATTGGTGATGATGTCACCAAAAATAAAGTTAATTACATATGTAAGATAAAATTAATAAATCCAGAAATTACGATTAAAACAGCCAATATAGATTACAGTCCAGCAGATGTAATACACTTTACCCACAAATTACCACATTTTTCAATCAGAGTGCGCTCGAAAGCGTGGTGGACAGGGAGAATTAGATTTTTTAACAGGCAACGAACCTAAAACTAATAAAACCTCTCCAACACATAAAGAACATAAAAATGCTTTAGTAATTTTAGCAAATGAAATATTCAGAGAATTAGAAAAGGGAAAGGAGGTAAAATATATCCCATATCAAATTATATCCAAATTAGAAAAAATAGGATTGATTGGTGATGATGTCACCAAAAATAAAGTTAATTACATATGTAAGATAAAATTAATAAATCCAGAAATTACGATTAAAACAGCCAATATAGATTACAGTCCAGCAGATGTAAAAGAATTTAAAATACAGATTAATGAAATGCTTAATCAAAAGTTAATTCGCAGATCAGATAGTAGACACAGATCTGTAGCATTTATTGTAAGAAATCATTCTGAACAGAAACGAGGAAAACCCAGAATCGTTTATAACTATAAACGACTAAACGATAATACAGAGGACGACGGATACAATATACCCAATAAAGACACGTTAATAAATTTAATTCAAAACAAACAAATATTTAGCAAATTTGACTTAAAATCTGAATATAATCAATTAAAATTAGAAGAAGATTTTAAGCCTTGGACAGCATTCATGTGTTCAGAAGGGCATTTTGAATGAAATGTCCTTAGTTTTGGCCTAAAAACGGCCCCAGCAATTTTTCAACGTTTTATGGACAGTATTTTTAAAAAATATGAATTTTGTTTAGTTTACATAGATGACATTCTTGTTGCAAGCAAAAATATTAAAGAACACGAAAGTCATCTTAAAACGATTTTTCAAGAAATAGAAACAAACGGGTTAGTAGTATCAAAACGCAAAATGGAACTTTTTAAACAAAAGATTTCATTTTTAGGACTAGAAATCGGAAACAGTAAGGTTGAACTTCAACCTCACATTTCACAGAAAATTATTGAATTTCCAGATAAATTAGACAATAAAAAGAAAATTCAAGCATTCTTAGGCCTAGTAAATTATGCTAGAAAATTTATACCTAATCTAGCAAAAATGGTTGGACCACTTTACGGAAAAATTTCAAAAAACGGAGAATCTAGATTTAATTCAGAGGATATAAAACTTGTTCAAAAAATTAAAAACGAAGTAAAAAAGATTAAACCTCTAGAATTACCTCTAGAATCAGATTATATTATAATAGAGTGTGACGGTTGCAAAGAAGGATGGGGAGCCATCCTGAAATGTAAATCATCCAAATACAGTGATTGATCGACAGAAAAAATTGCAGCCTATGCAAGCGGCAATTTTCAGACAACATCAAAATGGACATCCTTAGACTTCGAAATCCAAGCATTAATCAATGCATTAGATAAATACAAAATTTATCTTAATAAAGAATTTACAGTACGCACTGATTGTGAAGCAATTGTCAAATTCATATCCAATGAAAACTCTAAAAAAGTAAACAGAACACGATGGTTAAACCTACAGAATCTTATTCAAGGAAATGGATATAAGATCAATTTTGAGCACATCAAGGGCAAAAACAATCAGCTAGCGGATATTTTATCCAGGAAATTATCTTATATTTTTAACCAAGCTTATGATTTTCAGGAAAGGAATAATATGAATGTACAGATAGACAAAGGAAAGGAGAAAGCTGAACACAGTAACACAGCAAATAAGTCACAGAAAGTGGAAGTGCAAACTCCATTAGAAACAGAAGTAAAAATAGAAACGTCATCTCCCAACAGAATGGACAGTCAAATTCCATGCATGACATTTGGTCAGAATTCTCTGACTATCTACAGAAACGATGATCCTAGGAGGTTTAAACCCCTGGTTCGAATAAACGATCAATCTCAATAGTGCCTTCTTGATCATCTATGGAATTTACGAACCATAGACCAAGAAAGGAAGAATAAATAGAAATTAGGCAATTGTTTGGCCTTTTACTTCTCCAGAATACAGCAAAAACCTCTTTCCAAAAACTTCTTTTGTTATATTGTTTTCAAAGGAAACTTTACAGGAATTTTCAAACAGTATAGCCAAGTTCAAATGGCTATAAACAATTTTTACAATCCTATTTTCAAAGGCTTTTACAATTTAAACGATGCTTTGAAAGAAGCCCGAAACTTTTTTGGGCCAAATTATTATGTTGATCCAGAATGTCACCAGTCCTATGCCCAGACTACTTCTTCTCCTCCTCCTACTCCAAATGATCTTCTCCAAACCCAGGCAATTCAATTAAATGACCTTCAAAACCTCTACCAAAAAACTCAAACCCAACTTAGCCAGCTATTACAAGAAAACCAGCTCCTCAAAATCGACAGCAACAGACTTCATACATCCAAAATACAAACAAACTCCTAGAAAAATGAATTCAACCACTAGTTGTAGAAAGAGATGATCTACAACAAAACCAGGCTAAACGACCCAAAACACTTTCTCATCAACAACTGTCAAACCACCTAAAACTAAGACCATATCCTATCCTTCAAGATCTTTACAAACTTACAGGAACAAATGTTCAGTTGAAAATTGAAAGGATGGTAGAAGAACGATGGAACCAACATTTGACAGAACTTCAGAAAAACCTAGCACAGATGTATAAGGACACTGCTGAAGGACACCAGTTTAAAGTTGTACAAGACAGACGATCAAATATGCTAAAAGCAAGAGTTGATGAATCACTCTTACCCTGCAGTATTGATCAAATTGTTGATTTTTTCGATCATGGGATGTTATCCCGTATTGCATTTTCCAGGTCAACAGATCCAGAAATCCTTGAGAAGTTTGGAAAACGCTTTGCAATGGTGGCGTTACAGTATCTAAAACTAGTACCAGGCATCATGGTATGCATTAATTCCACAACCCCAAGCTACCATTATGGACAGAATCACCAGACCATACCAGCTTTTCATCGCATGGCAATATTTAAACATAATGGTTATACTCGGGAGCATGCGTCAAAAAGTTTGAGGTGTTATTATCAACAGTTCGAAGGATCTCCAATATGGTTCGAAGCACACAAATCATGGGAGTTTCATCACAACAAACGCAACCTAGTGGCACCACTAGGATGGAAAGAACTCATATTACAGTCAGAAAGTTCACGCTACCAGATATGGGGAGAGCTTGAACTAAAGATAATGTTTCCTCCACTCTTTCATGAATATTATTTTGATCCAAATAACGACGTGTTATTATATGATCAAAACCTTTCAGAGGAAGAAATGGAAGATAGTTGTCCCAGCATTAGTGACTTAGCCAGGAATGCAGAATTCGATCAAATGGCCGACACTGATTAAAAAATTCATTATCCTTAGAGGCAACATGTCCCTTAACTTTTGCAAAAGAAGGACAGATGTAAAAGCAGATTCCAGTTAATCCCTCCAGCTCACACAAAGACTCCAGAAAATGTAACGTTGGCAGTATCTTATTCATAGCTTTATTAGTGCTTACTTTATGTAATAATTAATGTACAGTATCTTTAAGACAGGTGTATTTTAGTTTGTATCGGCAAAACCGGCTGAAGTATGTATATATAGACAGGCTCTGCTTCAAACAAGATATAGAAGCAATCCTAGAAATATTGTAAGCTCTTCAATTCTGTAATGGCAAACTAAATTTCTATTTCATTCCTCTTATGCTATTTTAAGTTCTTCAGTTACTTTGTCACTCTGAGAGATCATCAAAAAAAAAGGAAGGAAGTATCTGCTTTTCAAGCTGCACTACTCAAGGTGTGAACAAATCTATTATCCATGAATCAGGTACATCCGCTGCTTCTTCTTGTTTGTAATATATTTGAGTTTATTTTCAGATTTTTATTAGGATATCTTTTAGGAATTTACCTAGAAGATTTTGTGTCATACATAGCCCGTTTGCTTTATGATATGTGAAATTTGTTGAATTTTTCTACCCCCCTACCTAAACTGGTATCAGAGCATGGTTGTTCCTAGTGTTATCAATTTTTGTTTTATCATAAACAATTAAATTGTTATTTTACTGCAGAACCCTCTGAGTTAGTTCTAGGGTAGCAGAGAGGCGTAAATCCCATTTTTTCAACTAAACATGGTAAACTGTAAGATAACAACGAAGTTGAATATGTAAAAAATGTTTGTTCTTGTTTTTACAATCGCATATCATATATTTGTACAAGTTATGGTAAGTATATGTGTACATATGAATAGGTAATATAGGTTACAGTATATATAAGGTTAGGGTTATGTGTTGAACTAAAATGTATGTTGCAAGTGGCATTTGTTGTTGCTTATGTATACTGGTCTATGATAAATTTGATTTGAAAGGTATAATAAGTGTATATATAAGTAAGTTTTAATGTATTATACATAGATTTTTAAACCTTTCAATTTCTGTTAAGTTTTATACATATCATAATAAATTGTTTATATTGATTTGATAACACAAATTGATTTTTTAACTGGTACGTAAGTTGTGTGCATGTGTATACACATTTTTTTATATATATGAGGACTTGGTTTTCAATCTTATAGTTATATAGTACGCTTGGGATTAACTATTTAATTGAAACAAATATATATTATTTTAAGTGTATGTTTGATTTTAATAAATGTATGTTTGATTTTAATATATATGTTTGAAATGCATGTATACTAAATTTATTGTGTTTGAATTTAGAATATAAATTTTATATGTATATATAGTTATATATATATATATATTCACTTATACCATCTATCTACATCAATCCAGTTCTGATTTGACTTTGTCAACTCCTATTTATCCGCTTATCCGACAAACCCATGTCCATCGTGCTTTTCTTCGTAATTCGTGCCTGGATTTCGTAACTCAACTTCGTTATCTATCTTCTCTAGCCTCGAAAGGTGAGCAATCACTCACGATTAACGTTCTTGTATTTATTAAATTTGATTTCAATTGAAACGACAATTGAAATATGCCGCTGTAGTTATTTAAATTGTTATATATACTATTATCTTTAACTGTTCACCTATGGGATATGAAACCATATCATGTTGTTTATATTATTGTTATTAATGATATATGCCTGTTATATTATTATCATATCAGTTATCACTCTGCAAGTTCCCATTTAGTATAGAATTAACTATGGGTTGAAATGATATATACCCGAACGGACTTTAGAATAGGAGAAAATCATTATGGGTTGAAATGATAAACCCAAGCGATTTTCATTTGGATTGAATTTGGGATTGCGCGTCGAAATGATATCTACCCGTATATATTTAAATTATGGATTGAAATGATAAATATCCGTATCACTTGACCATGGGATAGAAAGTTATATACAGGCACCGTTGGTCTATATATAAATATTTTAAAATGATTTCTATGGTTTTGACAGGGAATATATATATGGTTTTATTTAATATTGGAAATATTTTATATAGAAATAAGTTTTAATATAAAGTAGATTTAATAATAATATTTAATTTAATAGTTTGATTTAATTAATATAATATGTCTAAGAATTATATTTTTAAATAGATTTTCAAGGATTTGTATAAGTTAAGGAAGATAAAGTTGAATTAATTGAAATTGTATTTAATAAAGAATTCTACTAAATTAAATCGATTTGAACTATTGAATTTGAAATTTAAGATTTGATTTTATAACTTGATTTTTGATTTAAAGTGATTAAATGGATATTTCAAGTTTAAATAAATCGAAGGGAATATTTAGTTTAAATGTAATTTAAGGTTATTTAAATAATGCTAAATTTATTAAGTGAATATTTTAGGACTAAATAATAATGAGCTTAAATCAAGATCTATATGAAAATAGTTAAATTGAACTTTGAAAATATTGAATATTAAAGCTTTGAAATATATTGGAATTTAAATGGTTTATTTGTGATTCAGATCTGTATTTGAAATCAATATAATTTGAATTTGTTATTTAGAAATTAATTGAATAAAAATGGATAAATCTAGATTGAATTAAATTTGAATTTGGAACTCTAGTTGATTGGAATCAATTTGTGAAATTGAGGATATATATATATATATATATATATATTTGATGGAAATGATATTTCGGTTTTGAAGCATAAATTATTTTGAAAGGACCACAGTGTGTTATAACGATGTTTAGTCCCATGGATTCTTAGAGGATGGTTATCCCAAACATCCTTTGAGTTACTTGTATTTCAGTTGATATTCCACTTGAGTTGGATTTATTGATATAAGAATGTTAATCCTGACTCAAGTGTTTTGTGCTTTTCTTTACGCTCGGGTCAGAATGAGTGATACAGCATTTGAGACTCACCTTTAGAGTTTGGAGCTTCGTTTGGAGATCCAACTATCGATTCAGCTTTTCCAGTTGATTTGTCTGAAGAGGTCAACTGTTTGCACTGGAGACTTCACTGTATTTGAGATATTCTATTGTATTTTATTTCTAACTCTGATGTTTATATAGTAGCTTCATGAACTACTATTTATCTATTCCGCTGCATTATTACTACTACTCTGTGTCTGTGATTCTGTAATTGATTTATTTATTGTATATGCTGAGTTTGCCAAATTTTAAATTAACAATCTGATCTTTTGAGCAATTCAAGTCCAACATGTGCAGATGCACATGGTTGAAAATATCGGGTCATTACAGTTTGTATCAGAGCCAGGTTTTAGGCAAAACTTAGCATATGTAATAGATTTGATTACAGAATTACTTTCGTTCATGCTTGAACCTCTTCCTCTTTGATTCGGATTTCTTACGAACTTCGAAACCCTACCTTGTTCTGAAATCCATTCTTGTCTCTCCCTATTTGTATTCTTTTGATTCTGGAGTATCCCATAACTCCACTTCGAACGATCTCTTTAAAAAAATCGACGATCCCGCCAATCTTTGAATGATTTGTAAAAGGGTGAAACTCTTTACAATTGGCATTGATTAACCGGAGATTTCTATACCCTCGGTTTAGATGCTACTGTCTCTTTTTATACCGAATTCTATCTCTGACGATCGAATGTCGATTTGCCTTAGAATTCCGCATCGATCATATTCCTGAAGTCACGGTTGACCAGGTTAAGGTCGCCCACGATTTATATGAGCATATTCATCTTCTATTTTGAAATTTAATTATCTCATCTTCGAACGAGCCTATCTTCGGATCATAATTCTATTTGATTAGAGTTCCTCTAATTTGAATCTCTACATTTGTTTTGAAATCCATTCCCAAATCATCCTTTGAAAAATCGTGTTTGTTTGTATTTTTGACATTGTTTTATATATCGAAATTATTATTTTGATAAGTATGATCATATTCTATATATAAAAGAGAAATGTTTCGATAGGATTATATACCTTTTAAAATGAGAATTTGAAGTTTCGAAAGGATTTGAAATTTTGAAATTTTATATAATTCAAAGAAGTTTTCAAGAAAGTAGAAGTCCAGAACTCACTTATGTCGTTGGAGAATAATTTCGGTGATGACTGCACGCATCATCGACATTAATTTTCGACTTTCAGAGTGGGGGAGAGGCCACTTTAGTAGCTTTGCTATGCGATTGAATTTTTGAAACTAATTTTGATTTCAAATTCCAAAGTATGATTTGATATTCGAAAGATATATGTATATATATTTGAAATGATTTTGAAGTGAGCCCAGTGTTCAGTCCTCGAGTTTTGAATTTGTTATGACCCTATCTATTGAAATTGATTTACTGATTTGTTGTTGATTTCTAACTCTCTAATTGGAAATTTTATTTCTTCGACTATTTTGAATGTTCGAACACTTCCAAATCGAGATTTAGTTTTCAAAGCTAAGTAATTTCGAAAGTATAAATTATTTGATAAAGTACATAAATGTAGTTTCGTATGTTTAAGTATGAAGTAATATGATTTAAATAAGTTTGAAATGGTAAGTAAATGAATAAGACTATTTTGAATTATACTGATATGAAATTTAGTTTTGAAACGTTTTGAATAAAATTTAG
This sequence comes from Allium cepa, assembly GCA_030765085.1. Lineage (NCBI taxonomy): Eukaryota > Viridiplantae > Streptophyta > Magnoliopsida > Asparagales > Amaryllidaceae > Allium > Allium cepa. The sequence goes on along the minus strand of CM060942.1, from coordinate 613,593,003 downwards.
TTTTAAATGTTTTGACTTAGTAACATTTTATATATATATATATATATATATATATATATATATATATATAGAGAGAGAGAGAGAGAGAGAGAGAATAATAATTTTCAAAAGGTAAATTGGATCTTTCAAAAAGAAATAAATAGTTTAAAAGTCTTAAAGGGATGGTTATAAACTTGGTAATCATTTTTGGGTATAATTGATTTTGAGAAAATATTTGGTTTCGAAAATAGATTGGAATTTAAAACCCAGTATTTATATGATGATTTTGGAAATGAATTTGTTTGACCTGAATTATGTTGATTTGGAAACTTTGAAACTGAAGATATTTAACTTGGAAGAAATGATTTGGTGAAATCGTATATGATTTTTGAAACTGAATTGATATTGAAACGAATTGAAATTGAGAACCTTATTTTACTAAATACTTGATTTGGGAGTTATAGAACTTATATAAAAATTGATTTGTATAAGTATGAAGTTGATTCGAAAACTATTGATTTGGAAAGGTACTCAATCTGTAAGTGAAATCTTATATAATCGAACTCTATATAGGTGTGATTTGATACACTATTGATTTTGGAAAGTATTCGATATGAAAATGAAATATATGAAATATTATATATAATGGACTTTATATAAGTACGATATTTGAATTGATTTGAAGGGTGTTATATGACATATATTTTCGAAGTAAAGATATGGAAAGTGCCTTCTGCTTGATATCATCTTTGTGGCCACATTGTGGATTCATTCTATCGATATTATTCTCTCTGATTTGGATTTTTTGGATATGATACTCGAGTGTCCATCGAATTCCATGGAGTTACCCATGGTCTTACGAATTCGACTGCATAGCATAATTCGCAAGGCAGTGATTGCTTAAAAGGTACGGATGTTTCCTGAGGGATCCAGGCGTAACCATTGTGTATCTACGATCTATGGTCGTTTTAGTAGTGCAATCCGCAAGGAAGAGATTGGTTAAAGTGTACAGATGTCTCCTGGGGGATCCAGGCGTAACCATTGTGTATTCGCGGTATACAATTTTGTTGTCGTAGCGTAATCCGCAAGGCAGAGATTGCTTAAATGGTACGGATGTTTCCTGGGGGATCCAGGCGTAACCATTGTGCATCCATGGTCTACAGTTTTTGTTATCATGGCGAAATTCGCATGGCAGTGAATGCTTAAAAGGTATGGATGTTTCTTGGGGGACCCAAGCATAACCATTGTATATCTACGATCCATGATTCGATTCGTTTGATTTATTTGGATTGTACTTTCCATATCAGTTTTGAATTTTTTTCAAGTATTTTCACCGGGTGTTGAAATATGTCTACTAAGTACTTGGAGAATTCTAGCTTTGCGCCTGATCAACGCATGGCCAAAGTCTGCAAGAACGATGATAAACCTGTTGAGACATCGAGTTATAAAAGTATTTTGATAAAATATTATATAAATGATATTTTGATCATTTTTTTTCTTTCTTTCTAAGTAATTTAAAATGTTTAAAATACTGTTTATTTATATACTGCCTGGTTCAATAGTAAAATTATTAGTGTTTTATATAAATAATTGATCTTATAAAAATAAGTGAATGGATTTTTATATAACGGGTTTAACCAAATTTATTGAATATTAATTTATTTAACTTTAAATTTATATGGTTTTAAATTAATTGTTCTATTTTGTTTTCCAAATCTAAATTTTTTCTGCTGGCTGTTTCTATTCTCCTACCTCATTCCTTTTCGGGGACGAAAAGTTTTGAGTGGGAGAGAGTATAACGAGCCAAAAATTTTAATTGGTTTTAATAACGTATTTGACAGAATTTTTGAGAAATTTTAAATACCAAAATTTTGAGTTTAAAAATTTTATATTTGGATTACGTCCAATTAAACATATCAAATGGTAAATTTTCAATTAATTATATGGAAGTTTATTTTATTATGCAATTCTATTTCAATTCAAATCAGTTAATAATTGATGATAATAAATTAATTTCCAAACCTGAATATTTTTCTATAGAAAATTTCTAAATCACCTTCTGAATGAGACGTCATCTTTCGTTTTTCCAAATTTGGACTATTATTGCTCCTTTTATCTTATTTCTTGCAAAATAGCATCATTTTTGGTACCGATTATCGACTTTTGATCGGATGATCGTACCACTGATACCTGTATACCGTTTTGATCGTCTCGCTGTGCTGATCTCAACGGTATATTTATTTCTGTATTTTGAGATCCGGTATGCAACAAAAACAATAAACTGTTCGTTGTAATGGTACCATAAATTGTGACTTTATTTCTTCCATCGGTTTTAAAATTTGAAACGTACTGTCCAATTAACCCAATAAATTATTTTAAATTAGTCAGCTGCATTGTAAAGTGTGACCGTTGCTTTTCTTCGATGAGTATTTATTTTTCCCTTTGGCCTTCACTTTTACCCTACGGTTCATTCTTCAAATAGGTACGCTTTTCTTTTATTTCCCTGTAGCTCATTTTTCTCCCCTCTTCTATTTTTCCTACTCCTTTTGCTTTAGCCTGCCGCCTCCATTTTTATCCACACAAGACACCTCCACGTCGGCCTTCACTTCCTCCTCCCTTCTCCTCACCGCACCCACCCTTCCACCATAACACTTCGCATCTCCTCACCCGTGTGGCAGCACCGACCGAGCCTGTCCTCAGCCCAGCCGCGTTTTCCCCCCATCCTACATCTCCTCTTTCCTCTGCCGTGCCCTGACCCAGATCACCTCGCCTCCGACCTAAAGCCTCCCTCAACCCTCTGTTTTGCCCATCGATCCACCACCCTATCCGCAAACCTTACCAAGTCGTACTTCCATGCCATGGATTCTCTTCTCGTGCGCAGCCTTGTATATATGTATTGTAGGTAATATTTTTTGATTTTTGTTTTATAAAATATTAGTTTATATGTATATATACACGTATAGGTTGAAATATATATATATATATATATATATATATGTATGTATATATATATATATATTTGTTTTGTTGGTTGTTAAAAGCTAACCGAACCTGCTTTGGTATATATGTGTCAGTGATGATATGGATTTAAAGTGTAATGTATAAACATCTGTTAGTATACACATAGTATATGAGATTTGTATAATCTACTGTTAGGAATTTTAGTTATATTAATCCTATGTAACTTGTTGTTACATATATATTAGTTATATAACTATGATCTGTTGAGTTGTGCTTGATAATAGATTTGCATATATAATTTCTGTGTTATGAACATAAGTGATATAATTCCATATTGAGCTGTATAAATGCCTATAGATCAGATATGGAAGTGATATAAGAAGTACTATATATAAACAGTATATAAATTTTATATGTATATATATATATATATAAATTCACTTGTACCATCTATCTGCATCGATCCATTTCTGATTTGACTTCGTCAACTCCTATATATCAACTTGTCCAACAATCCCATGTCCATCGTGCTTTGCTCCATAATTCGTGCCTGAATTTCATAACTCAACTTCGTTGTCTATCTTCTCTAGCCTCGAAAGGTGAGCAATCACTCATGATTAATGTTTTTGTATTTATTAAATTTGATTTCAATTGAAACGATAACTGAAATATGCCGCTGTAGTTATTTAAATTATTATATATTCTATTATCTATAACTGTTCACCTGTGGGATATGACACCATATCCTGTTGTTTATATTATTGTTATTAATGATATATGCATGTTATATTATTATCATATCAGTTATCACTATGCAAGTTCCCTGTTAGTATAGAATTCACTATGGGTTGAAATGATACATACCCGAACAGACTTTAGAATAGGAGAAAATCGTTATGGGTTGAAATGATAAACCCAAGCGATTTTCATTTGGACTGAATTTAGGATTGAGGGTTGAAATGATATCTACCCGTATATATTTAAATTATGGATTGAAATGATAAATATCTGCATCACTTGACTATGGGATAGAAAGTTATATACAGACACCGTTGGTCTATGTATAAATATTTTTAAATGATTTCTATGGTTTTGAAAGAGAATATATATATGGTTTTATTTAATATTGGAAATATTTTATATAGAAATAATTTTTAATATAAAGTAGAATTAATAATAATCTTTAATTTAATAAAGTTTGATTTAATTAATATAATATGTCTAAGTATTATATTTTTAAATAGATTTTCAAGGATTTGTATAAGTTAAGGAAGATAAAGTTGAATTAATTGAAATCGTATTTAATTAAGATTTCTACTAAATTAAATCGATTTGAACTATTGAATTTGAAATTTAAGATTTGATTTTATAACTTGGTCTTTGATTTAAAGTTATTAAATGGATATTTCAAGTTTAAATAAATCAAAGGGAATATTTAGTTTAAATGTAATTTAAGGTTATCTAAATAATGCTGAATTTATTAAGTGAATATTTTAGGACTAAATAATAATGAGGTTAAATCAAGATCTGTATGAAACTGTTAAATTGAACTTTAAAAATGTTGAATATTAAAGCTTTGAAATATATTGGAATTTAAATGGTTTATTTGTGATTTAGATCTGTATTTGAAATCAATATAATTTGAATTTGTTATTTAGAAACTAAATTGAATAAAAATGGATAAATCTAGATCGAATTAAATTTGAATTTGGAACTCGAGTTGATTGGAATCAATTTGTGAAATTAAGGATATATATATATATATATATATTTAATGGAAATGATATTTCAGTTTTGAAGTATAAATTATTTTGAAAGGACCACGGTGTTATAATAATGTTTAGTCCCATGGATCCTTAGAGGATGGTTATCCCAAACATCCTTTGAGTTACTTGTATTTTAGTTGATATTTCACTTGAGTTGGATTTATTGATATAAGAATGTTAATCCTGACTCAAGTGTTTTGTGCTTTGCTTTACGCTCGGGTCAGACTGAGTGATACAACATTTGAGACTCACCTTTGGAGTTTGAAGCTTCCTTTGGAGATCCAACTATCGATTCTGCTTTCAGCTTTTCCAGTTGATTTGTCCAGAGAGGTCATTCGTTTGCACTGGAGACTTCACTGTATTTGAGGTGTTCTGTTGTATTTTATTTCTAACTCTTATGTTTATATAGCAGCTTCATGAGCTACTATTTATCTATTCCGCTGCATTATTATTATTGCTCTGTGTTTGTGATTCTATAATTGATTTATTTACTTTATATGTTGAGTTTTGCCAAATTTTAAATTAACAATCTGATATTTTGGGCAATTCAAGTCCGGCATGTGCGGATGCGAATGGTTGAAAATATCGGGTCGTTACAATCAAGGTCTCAACTGATCGAGACCCTGGATGACACAAGGAGGAGGCAAATGTTAAAGATATGTAAGCTTAAGGACTCATTGCAGGTTTTTCGAGGTAGGATTGCTTCTTAATCGAATAAGCTTAAGCAAGAGAAAGTCAAAAGTAAGAGGGAAGAGGTGTTACAACAATGATCCCGAGACGTCCGAACATTTTCTACCCTACGTTGGCCCAAAATTTTCTAAATGATAAGCTTGACTTTGAAGTGACAGTTGACCAACCTATGGATCAGTGGACAAGAACACGTTATGAGCCTCGTTGGACATTTCTTTCTAGCACTGCTCCACCTCTTCCTAAGGTCCCTTAGATATTATCTTAGTATTCTACTTTTAAGACTCCAGGATTAGAAAAACATTTTTTATAGCGCTTGACATGATTCAGAAGTTTGCTTGTTGACTATTACTTCTTCACAAAATTTGTGAATTTTTAGCAGTCTCATTTTTCTTATTTATATTATTATTTAACTCTTATATGTGTGGATTTATTTAATTTTACGGCTGGCTTTTCTCAAGCAAGGTTTAGAAACAACCATTCTCCAAAACAGTTAGATTCTACTCTACTCAGAGTAGCAGAATTGGAAAACTTATTAAAGAATGCCGAGAGTATTTACAAGGCCATATATCAGGATGAAATTAAAAAGTTAAATATAAGGATTGTGAGATGGATTAATGGCACTACGCATTAGCACGGAAGAGGATCCTTAGATGACTTTTGCTGCATGTGCCTCCCTCAGGTCAGATGCTATTCCATTTCTCCTTATGGACTGACCTGTATGTGGTCCTCAAATGGAAGCATGACACGAAGAATCATTATGAAGTCAGGATTAAAGAATTGGAGAATTATTATAAGGGGGAATTGAGGACACCGAGTACTCAGGTTTCACCCTTTTGTTCTACCGAGGATGGGCTCTTTGGTCCCCTTTATAGGAATATTAACAAAATGAGGGAGCAACTCTTAGATGAGACTAAGAAAACTAGAAAAGTGGCTATAAGGTGGGTAAATCCCTTAGAAAACAAGATATTCAATTTGGATTGTGAGGTCCAGTTAGATTCCATCATAGTTTCTCAAGGTGGAATGGACAGGGCATCTCTATTAGAAGAGCTTCATAAAGGAAAGGTGAAGACAACAATAGCGAAAATTGGTCGGCAATGCATAATTGACGGCTTTAAACATTTTTGGCCTAGACTCAATTTGTCCTTCTTGTATAATCGGGCCAATTATGAGTACAGATCTCTGGATTATAGAAATGTTTGGGCTGGTGCTACTTATGACCCCCGTGTTTCTTACTGTGCCTCTACTCACGGTAGTGCTGCCCATACTTGATTATTAGTCATGATTACTAAACTGAAAACTAAATTATTGCTTTTCATTTAGCAGATGGTTCGTCTTAGCTTATAGCATCACATTCCCACTAGTCACATCAGCATGGAGTGGTTGTACCCGGTTCCTCTTCTGGTTTTGAACCAGATTTGTAACTTAGTTTTTCATCAAGGGGTGTTATTTTGTAAAATGACCCAGATTGTAATCTTTTGTACATTACGTGCAGATATGTAAAATAGACAACAATATTTTTGGTAGGTACGTAATGATCATAACTAAGTATTGATAACCTAGTCTTTTGATTATGCATGGCAAGCTTTGAGTAGCATTTAGATTTGTACCTAATTAATAGCTTTTGGTACATTCTGTATATTATGCTTTCTTGCCATGCTTAAGATAAGCTCTCGAAGTAGCATTTGCCCCCTGGTTATGACTAATAGGTCATAGTCCTAACCTGACTGGATGTAGCATCTTGAGCTGACCTGGCTGCAAGCTTGATATTACATGTCCCCTTTCTCTAGGGCCTAATGTCCGTGGCCATATACTTGGTGTGACCTCTCCCTTGTTTGGGGTTGTAATGCCCTTAGCTGCATGCCTGGTACGACCTGCACTCCTATTTGAGAGCGTAACGCCATATGTATGCTGAGTCAAATTCTTCTTTAGCCTCATCGACCTAATTTTTGAGATTGTCGTTGTCGTTTTAGGTGGTCCATAGATCAAATGCAGCGAGCTATGAAGAGTAATTTGTTCATGCGGTTGGCAGTGTCTCCCCTGCTGTTTAGGGAGGACTAAAATAGGATTTGACTAAGAAGTTAGGTCATGTATACAACCTTTGTCGCATGCGCATGGTTTTTTAGTACTAGTTATGGTTGTCTAATGTCCATACATCCAATGTGGTATGTTGAATTAGCTAACATAGAGGTTTTTTATACTGGTTCAGGCCATCCAATATTCCTACGACCAGTTTGAGTATGATATGATTGCTACCATAGAAATATTTATACTGTGGCATGGCAGCCTAATATCCCGGCCAGTGCAGTTTTTTGGCTGAAGAGCTGGATTTGCGTTGATGTAAGTCCAAGTGTGAAGAGGCAGTTTCACCATTCTTAGTGTTGAGAGTGTCGTTTTTATCTACCCATCTCGCACTATGCTTAATCGGTGAATATTGGCGGTGAACTATGAAGGTGTATTTTAATTTTTCAAATAGAAATAATATAGAGATTTTTATACTACTTCGGGCTGTCTGGTATTCCTATGACCAGTTTAATACATCGATACATATACACACACATTTTCCTTTTAAATATGAGCCACTCCGGAGGAAATTTGATGTCCTTGGTGCGGTCCTTAACTTTGGTCTGCTCTCTGGTTTCTATACCTCGCTGGTTTGGGATTCTTCAAACCAAGGTGCCTTGCCCACTTTTGCCTGCTGCATTATTTGGAATGGGATTGGTGCCAAAGGCATAACAACCAAATTTCTTGATTTTTAAACAGGATGCGAAATAAGGTGGGATGACCATGGAAGATGTAATGTCCCGCCTTTTTGTGCGTTTTAAAACCGACGATAAACCACACACGTCAGACTTAAACCATACAGAAGGGTGGATTGTTATGGGTAAATAAGAAAAGCAGAGAAAGAAATAAAATAAAAAAAGAATCTCACTGCGGAACGATAAAATATAATAATCAAATAACAGTTCATGAAGCTGTTTACAAAAACATTTGATTGTACTTATATAATACACATCAGAGTTACACATACCAATAACAATGCAGCATAACAGTATGAGTGTAGTGGAATACTATTAAATAATAATAATATAAAACTTCGTCTTCGTCCTCCAGAGCTAAAGTCTTCGAAATCCTGAAATGCTCAGACTGACCTGAGAAAATTGAAAAGACAAAACGCTTGAGTCAGAACTAAAAGATCTTATGTGAGTTAAATCAATAGAAATAAATATGAGTACAGTAACTCAAGAGATGCTCGGGATTTTACATCTCCTAAGGATCCGTTAAACTATTTACTATGTAGTAATATTTCGCTATTATAATAATGTCTAATTATAAAATAAACTTACTTTTAAATACCGTTAAGGGGTTACCCATATAGCCCATAACACAAATAATGCCAATAGTCTATACAGTGCCTGCATATCTCCTGATCGGGAGACTACGAGAAGACACTCCATAGGTACGACACAAATAGAAACTCGTAGTAAAGGCTCGGTATGGTAGGTGACACGGCATAACTAGGTAATGCCAGGGTAGATATACCAATTGCTATCCATGCTGGTGGAAAAGCGTAGCAGCTACTACCGCCCACCTCGAACAACACCCCCAAAATCAAAAATCAAAAGTGGCCACCGAATCAATCCAAAAGTCAGTATAATATCGAAGGAGTGCGTCCGATCAAAGGAATGGCCTCATTGGCCCGAGAATCGCTCCTGTTTTAGCCACCTTATGCCAACTCACGGAAGTTGGGTCCACGTATTTACCTCAAAGGAAACGCAGCCGCCATCCTACTTCATTCTGGAACCTCCACCGCGTACACGGTTGTTAAAGTGATTTTCGGAGTTGGCAGAGAGTATGACAACTTCCGATCCCGGTATCTTTAACAACCAAACGTTATTATAACACCGCGGCCTTTTCAAAATAGTTTATACTTTAAAACCAGAAAATAATATCCATTTCAAAACCATATGAATACGATATCATTTATTTTGAAAACCAAATCAATATGATATCATTTTATTTCAAATATATCTTTTTCCAAAATCATATCACTTTCAAATCTATATACCTTGAAAACCCATAGCTTTGAAGCATAACTTAGAATACTTAAATGGTTTAAATATTAAATTACTTTATGTAATAAAATAGCTTCTTTAAATTTCACAAATCGATTCCAAAACAGATTTGAACCCCCAAATAAACCATTTAAATTTCCATATATTTCAAAACTTTAAATATTCAACCATTTCAAAACAATTCTTTGATAATTCCATATATATATATATATATATTAAATTTAATTACTATTATTTAGATTTGAAATGTTTACTTAATAAATTCAATATAATTTAAGTAAAACCTTTAACTTCAACCAACCGGATATTCTTTCAATTTAATTAACTTGATAAATTCATTTATCTCAACTTTATATTCATTTAAATTACTTTATACCAAATCAAGTTATAAGAGTCATACCCTTTAAAATCTCCATTTTTATTTGAATTTCAAATCAAATTTATTCAAGTACAATCCTTATGTAATTCAATTTAAACCAATTCCATATTTATCTTTCAACTTAATTTCATTTAAGTCATTTAGAACTCTATATATACACAATATCTTAAATAGGCACTTAATCATATAATATAAAACAATCAAACTTCATTATTAAAATCATTTTTATTAATAAATTTATGCATAGCTTAAATTAAAGAATTCAACTATATATATATATAATAGTATTTATATAACATCAAAAATTAATATTTATTAAACCGTATTTTCTTTCCAAAACTATAGAAAATCATTTCAAAATATTTTATATATAGACCACGGTGTCTGTATAAAATTTTCTATCCTACGGTCAAGTGATACGGATATTTTATCATTTCAATCCGAAAATTTAAAATAAAAATTACGGTTATATATCATTTCAAACCGCAATCCCGAATGAAATGAAATGCATAATGACTTGCAGTTTATAACAAATATAAAATACAACATCCATTTACCAAATATCAATCATCAACCATCTATTACAATCATCATCCAATTTAAACAACAACATCAATATAGAGCATATAATCAATAACAGATAATTACTCACGCAAGCACCCTTTTGACCGCACTTTGACCTCCTTTTCCTCGCCACTGCAAGCCGCCGCTCGACCCAGGTGCGCGCTCCTCCGCTCCACGCCATCACGCCTCAGCCCCTCAGATGCTCGAGCACCCCAGATATTTGTAGCAGCTGCCCACTTTTTGCTTGACCTAATCAAAATTTCTGCAAAATCCAACCGTCGATTTGCCGCCAAACTTCACCGATGAACAACGCGCTAGCACCTCCACAAAACCCAGAAGAGATTTTCCGATCAGACGCAGTTGATTCTAGAACGATGAACGGTCGTGAATAGATCATCAATTTCCGGCCACACCGAAACCCAGATCAAAAAACGAATTATATATTCGACTTGCGCTCTTCGAGAACTTCAAATCCATATATATTTTTTTATGGTTTGAGGAGATTGAATTTTTGATTTGATTTTTGAATTTGTAATTGGATTTGGAATTGTCTGCCATTGAAGAGAAGAGATAGATGAATTGTACGTACAGACAAATGAGAAATAGAGGCTGCTAGAGTTTATAACAGGGTATTTATAGACAACTGAAATAGAATAGATAGACCCGATAAATAAACGTGATGAACGATCTATGGCCCGAAAAGCCCGTTTCGACTCCGGAATGAAATTAGGTCAACCCATATATCAAAATAGATGTTTTAAAATATTTTAAACGCAATGGAAATGGTTTCAAGCCCAAATTCTATCGTATGAAGAAGTTATGCTAAAATCAATATTTTTTCAAATTGATTTCAATTGCATTTATTTCAAGGCGTTTCGAGTCCGTACGATCAAACGACAAGTCCGATCGATACGAAACTTGGAGTCCTACAATAATTCACCGTTACGGATCAGATGAAACTGGTTTCGTCGAAATCCGAGTCAGTGTCCAAAATGGCTATTTTTACACCTTTTAAATAAAATAATAATTAATTAATTAAAACCATTTTTAAATTCAATTCTGTAATTTAAAACTTTTATCACTTTCGTATTTCTCAATCAACTACAATGATTTAAAAAAATTTAAAGGTCAATTTAACATTGATTCATTCATCAATTTCAGCGTAAATTTAAATTTCATTATATTCAAAAATTATCAATAAAATTCCTAATGGTTCCATTAAATTAAATAAATTACTAATTATTCCATTTATTATTGTCAAATAAAAGGGTTTGCCATTGGATTCAAACTATTTCATTAAATATCCTCATATTCCATCTAAATTTCAAATAACGTATTATTTAGCTATTTCAATTCCATTTAATTGCAATCTATCTTATTATCAGAAATTAAATTCCAATATATTAATATAACTTTATTTTCATTTCTTATAATTCAACAAATTGTCCAATATGAATAACTTTAACATCATTTCCTTAAATTTAATCATCAATTCATTCATACACCATTAGCAATACCTTATTACCCATTACTACCCTACTTTATACTAATATAACCTTTAATTAGGTTAATTGCAATTGATTACCCATTTTAGTTTATTAGACTCCATTAACGTTAAATTCATTTATGTTATCACTAACGGACAAGTGTTGAAATTGATTACATACACCGTTCTCATCCTATAATCAATTGGAGAATTTTCATTGGTTCATAGTTATTGCATTAATATCCACAAATTTCATCCTCATTTCCATTAACACAATAATTTAATATTAAATTCCACTTATTTGTAATTAATTCACTTATTGAATTTTAAATTTCAAATAAATTAATAAATCTTGATTTTCACTCCTAAAATCCACCACTTGTTATATTATAAAAAAAAATTAACATTGGTTACATCTTAGGGAATTAACAATCTTCAATTACAAATCAAAATTTACCCTAACTACACAAATTAAGTCAATTAACTGCAATTGATTTCACATTAAATTTTATAGATTATCAAATGAAATCTTAACAAATCCATTTACTTGATTTAAAATCTTGCTATTCTATAAATTGACATTTATGGGTGTAATTAACATTGACTTATGTTACATTTTATTAATGTATGCTTCATTTCATACTATTTAATTATATTTGCCAAATATGTACATTAATTACAATTTATTCTTAATTAATTTACTTACTTGGTTTCATACTTTAAGTTTTCACTTCCAAAAAATATTATAATTACCTACAAGGCATCGATTTTTATTTCATGAATTCATTCTATTTCTCTATTATACTATTTCACACATTAATTCAATAATTACATTTGCTTATACTATATTCCATTTAAAGCTAAGTCATAACATTTGAATTTTATTATATTAAATTGGGATATTTATTCAAATTCATTAATTATTAACTTACAATAACATATTTCCTTAATTTACATCCAATTTCTGTTGATCATGTTTTATTACAATAATCAATTCAATACTTACCTCTAATTTCTCATATTCAATTATATCCAGGTATAAACCTTTCACTACTTCATTTATTAGAATTTTTATTCAAATTACCAATAAATAGGTTTTAATTATCATTGCTATATTTATTTTAGCGTCCATTTCAATATTAATTTACAAAGTTTTTTTCCTTTTTTCCTACTAAATTAAATTACAAAATCTTATTTAATTAACAAATTTAATTGTCGAAATTTACGGGCCGTTACAGAAGAAGAGGCGACAATTAAGGAAGATGAAAAGTTTAAACGCGCTTAGCGCTTGCCGTACCCAGAGTTATCCCTTACTCGTGCCAGTGTTATCTTAAGGACATGCAAAGTGGTTTGGGTTGATGGACCTTCACTACTTGTTTGCTTTCTTCTTTTTGATTAGCAGGAACCTTCATGTCCAAAAATACTACAGGAGTTTCTTTATTGGAAAAAAGAAGCAGCACCGTTGTCCTTGAAAGTAAACTGAGTCAGTCTATCAAGTAGTAATCGATCCAAGTGTTGCTGGCAGTTCGATTTCACCATTCTTATTTTTGAGAGTACCATGACTGTTTATCTACTGCATGAAACATGCAACATATAAGCGAGGGCGGTGGATTACAGGCATCGACAGTTAGTTGTTCGGAATGCATCAATTTGAATCGTTGTGTCCTATAATTCTCTGCTTTGTTAGTTCCCTAATTTGCTGAGGGATCAAAATGAGAATTGGAAAGGGTCTACGGGAGTTTAGGTAGATTTGTTGGAGATCAAAAAAGTGAATGGAGGTATGGAAGATTGGAGGTATGGAGGTTCGAGCTCTCCTTCTAATACCAAAATGTTAGTGGATTTTTTTGGCTTCACCACACTCAACTGGATCATGGAACATTCTAGTCGTTAATTTCTTGCATGAATAAAAATCAGCAAATTTAATCTTTGTTAAATCTGCCTTTGAGAAGCGACTATGTTGCTGAACGCTTACATAACCGAGTACACACACTCCAACTATTTGTTGAAATATCAAAATAGTTTTATGGATGAATGGCGATCAAAAATCATATAACAGAACAATAGAAGTAAAGGACATAGAAATTTTTACACGGTTCAGATTATTGTTAATTCTACGTCCATAGGATAATCCACTATTTATTTTCTATTTTTTAGTACAGATGGTTGCAATTGTCTAGAAGTATACAATATTTAAATATCAGATTTTCCTTTTTGGGAAGAAGAAGAAGCTGAAGAAAAAGATCCCCTTCTTCATCCTCTAGTATTTCTTTTTATAGCATGAAAAGTGCATTGTTGGTTGTTGCGATCACCTTTGATCATATTTCTTCAATCTTCGCCTTCAGATTTTGTCATTTGTCATCATCTGCAATGCCTATTTGTTTTGCTTGGATTGATGATGTGATTTTGGCGAGAAACCATGACCCTGGCAGGTACTTGGAAATTCAAAGCGGGATGTCTGAAAATTGGGCGGGAAGACCAAGCCTATATGAGTTGGTCTCCTCTCTCTTGAAATGGAAAATGTCTTAAGAGGAATCATAGGGGGCTTCGAATATGTTGTTGATGCATATAAAGAGGTGAATATTGCCTGGCGTTCAGGTTGTACTTCTAATACCTTTGTCGTCTTCGATTGACTTGACATCATGTCAGATCAGAATGGAGTAGCATTTCCCATTATACTCATTGACTAGTATATGCTTGAAATGTGCCTAGGGCTATTTGTGATTTGAGTTGGTTGCGGCTTGAGTTGCTCTCTTTGCAAATATGCTTGGATTGCTGATAAGTGAGAGCTTCACATTTTTCGTTTACCTGTAATATGGTTCTACATTGAGGCATATCTCGAGTGGCCATATATAAAGCCCATTTGGAGTGCTTTTGACCCCGTACAATGCTTTTTAGGTTGCCTTCAGTATGTGCTGGTGCAGACCTATTCCTGTAGGTATTGACAAAGTATGAGTCTTAGAGGTACTGTCAGCTCAGTATATCACATATTTCTTATTGAGCCTTAGTGTAATATTTCACTTTTTGCCTTGATTTTTGATATAGCCATGATGATCTGCCCCTATTTTATGACGGGTGTATTATTTATCTCTTGCCGTGGTTCCCTTGGTTATGGGGTTGGGTTGGGTTAGGTGTTGTGACTCCAAGTTGGTTCCCTATTCAGTACGAATTTAATTGATTCACTTCCTTTATCTTTCCCTCTAATCTTCTTGACACGAGGGTAGCTTTTCTAACTTCAAGTACTGCCCATTTCCCTTCACTGTAGTTCGTGGTAAGAACGGGTATAACGGTAATGATGGTGACGGTTTCTAGAGTCGCTAATAAGACTGATTTTAAGAAAGCATCAGAAAGAGATCTGCCAATGGATCTCGCAGACTTTTACTATCAAGCTGAGAGATATTTATGCCATATGGACACAGAAGCCGATAGCGGTAAAGTTAACGCTGTGGAGGATGGAAGACCATCTAAGGCAAGGTCTAGAAAATATGAAGGAAAAAAGAAAACCGACATGGCTTTAGATGATCAAAGTGACAAAAGTGGGAACCGAAGTTTTCCACTTACACAAGTTAACCGAGACCCCGAAAGGGATTTATCTTGATACCATGGGTAGATTATCTAACTCTGTAATTATGTAATTTATTTTAAATTATCTAACTCTGTAATAAATCTCACTCAAAATAAAAGGTGTTTGATTTCTTTTATATGATTTGTTATATTGTGATATAAAGTAATTACTTAAAATATATAAATAAAAAGGTCCTTAAATAAGATGTTATGTGATTGTAATTGCAAGTAGTTGTAATCATGAGTGATGAATCACAACACAGAATAACATTTTGTTTTAAATATCTCTGGTCAAGTGTTTCGAGAAAAAACATAGATACATCTACTGAGACTGGAGTTCATATCACTCTCTAAATGTTGGGCAGTGCATTAATCATGACTGCTGGGGCACAAAGGGTTACATATTTATAGTTATTGGATAGCCATGGAATGTTAACATTTGAATTATTCAGTTATTAATTGATGACTAAATTCACGCTTATGAGTCGCATGATTGAATTCGTTCAGGATTCAAAACACCACTCGATTTAAGTAGTTTACAATATTTACAAATTAATTAATATTTAAGAAATATTAATCATTATTAAATTTTATGTTTGGCGTGTATTTAGTAAATGTAGTAGTCTTTAGAAATATTTCGGGTGCTAATAGTAATATATATATATATATAAGTTATAAATGTACATATCAATATATGATATTGATGTATATTTAATTTAGATTTAAATTGAATTGATTACAATTGGGTATTGTTGTTTATTAGTCCATTAAGGGACCATCAGGGGTCGACCATAAGGGGATAAAGAAGAGGTCTTAGGAGTTGGCTTAGCAAGAGAGAATAGTGTAAGATATATTCCACTTATTTCTTTATATAAGCAACTCAAACCTAAATTGTTTTGGTTCTTGCTTTCTCCCACCATTGGCCTCCATTTACCTTTCTCCCACCATTGGCCTCCATTTACCTTTCTCCTCCCTCATCATAATCGATCTCTATTCAGACTTAAAACATCAACCAACTCAACTTAAGTGGTGATACGCCGAAACCAACAACTTTGGGTAGGGATCTAAGAGATCTATGAGACTTTCATAATCGACTGCATCTCAATCATGTAAATTCTAACTTACATATGTATTATTATTGTATGCTACTTAGAATCGTTGTTATATACATTGATTGCCATGCTTATAATTCAATAAATTAATATAATAGCAAGTTAAATGCATTTATTCATTTTAACATAATAATATAAATAAAATATATATATGTATATATTTTTGTTTCGACCATATAATTGTTTTAAAGTATGTAAAATAATTTTTTAGATTAAAAATATATATTTTTACTAATTTTAAATTATTAATTATTAATTAAAATCATTTAAATTATAATATACATTTATATCAAATTAGAATTAAAATAATATATATGGAAATTAAATCAAATTGCTTACTGCAATTAAAAAATGATTATGCCAAAAGATATTTATAGATATTTTATAATATAATTAAAAGGGTACTTTTAAATTATATGTTAGTGTGTATACATATTTATTTATAAATTATTTTTGTCATTCTGTAAATTTTTTTTACCGAAAGTATGCACACACACAAATTTTTATAATATTTATTATATTCAATTTAAATACAAATATATATTATTATTTTTAAAATTAATTCAACAAATTATTTTTTAGTGGCAGTATATTTAAGTCAGTATATTTATTTTATAATAATAATACTTAATCAAATATAAAATATTTTACAACTTTGAATTAATATCTTAGACCTAAATTTGAATTTGAATTTTTGTTTACCAAAGTCAGAATTAGATAATTTATTTTAAATTCAAATTTGATATATATATATATATATATATAAATATATATAGACAAACACACATATATAATAAATATAAATATCATATCTACACATGTATATATTTGATAGTGCTTTTGTTTGATGTTGTAGACACCACATATACATGTCATCTCATATATGTATGAATATGTATATATAGACACACACACACATATATATAACGGTACATTCATAATTATACGCATATTATATTTAATTATTTTTCTGAGAGAAATGAGTGATCCTTTGTCAAAGAGGAGGGCACCCCATGTATTTTATTCTACACTAGAAAATATAGCTATCAACATGTGTGACAGGTAGCATTACCCACCCCTTACAATATAAATATAATAGTAAAACAACGCCCCAACTCTAAAAACTAAGGTCTATAAAATATAACAAAAAAACATCTAGACTGTTGCGCCTTAACTCCATCCTCCATCCTCCATGTGTCAGCATTACCCTGTAGCCACCATCCTCAATACTTTGAATCAATATACTCCACCTTAACTCATTCCAGGACACCAATCAATGCTTCCATTGTGATTGAAATATCACCACGTTATCACTACCATATCTCTATTATCCTCAACTAAAACACTATTAATTCATCACTACAACAATTTCACCCTTATTTACCATTGAAGTAATGATACCACAATAAAACCTACAGAAATCCAAATAACATTCGTTATGCATTGCCCTAACCTCACACAACAACTTTATATTTACATTTGCCTTGTGATTGCCACTTGAATTGCAACGCATATTCTTCATAAATATTGTTATCCCATTTTTGGTCAAAACTGGAATATCAATGTTGTGTGCGTTTCCACCACGACCAAACCAAGAAGAAGCAGTCAGCAAGCGTATATAAGTCTGCGATTTCACTCATGACTCAAGTATAAAAGTCCATTCGGTATCAAAGGATTAAAGATTCATTCGGTAGTACATCACATATCTCATTCGGCATAGTTCATTCGGCACTCCACCTACTACACACCACCGATCCAGGAGGAAGGCACCACCGGTCCAAAAGCTTCTCATCTTCCACCGAGCCAGACCTTAGCCACTGCCGAACCAAAGTACACGAGCCCTTGCCGAACCACCATACTCCTACCACCGGACCAAAGCCCTACCGGCCCAACACCACTCCCTGCATAGCCGAACCAAGCTCCATCCACTCACCACCGGATACACCTTCACCGAACCAATGTCCCACCGGACCAACTCCACTTCCATGAACTACCGAACCAAGCCCTTGCCGAACCGAAGTTGCCAGTCCAGGTTGCATTAGCCCAGGTCCACCAGCAGCTATATACATCCAAGACCTCTACCCCCAGCCTCACTCTATAAATAGAGGGGCAGGGGTACAACAATGGCAGACAAGTTTGAGAGCTCAAGCACGGATAGAACTTTCAAACATCATTCTTAAACTTGTATACAAAGCTTTGTACTTGTAATCTGAAGAGAAAAAGGAGAATAACATATAAAGTGGACGTAGGCACGTTCTGGCCGAACCACTATAAATCTGTGTGTCTTTTACAGTTTAGTCCCTGCTTTTTATATATTTGCATAAATCACCGAAATCACTAAGAACAACATATAATCAACTAAATCGTACGACTTTGAGGTGTTTGCCCAATGTTTGCGCAAACATTTTGGTGCTTTCACTAAGAATTGAACTCAAGGATTCTACCGCTTGGAATTCGAACTTGAGAGTTTAGAGATTCAGATTGGAAGAGTCATGGCAAGACAATCAAGCAGAAGGCCAAGGCCAGAGCAGAGTCAACAGGAAGGGAGTCAAGAGGCTTCCTCAGGAGCAAACCAAGCTTCAGTCTTCATCACCAGGGATGAGATGGAGGCTATAATGAGAAGACAAGAAGAGATGATCCAGAACTTGCTTCAACAAATTGGGCAACTTGGAGCACAAATCCAAGGAGCAACTGGAGTTCAGAACGGAGCAGGACCATCTGGCGTAGCACCAGAGCTAGGGGGCACTCACGCAGAGCATGTTGATCCGACCCCGGGAAGAGAGATGGGGGCATCCGAGCCACCTGGTAGCAATAGGAATGTTCAGCCAGGGAGGCATACACATGAAAACTCCCGCGGACTCGGGGGGCAGGTCGAAGGCAGTGAGCGAGGACTACAGCTTGGAGACAATGACAGATTAGCAGAGATGGTTAGAAGAGCTATGAGTGGCGGTTTAGTAAACAGAGACTTGGAAGATGTAAACAGGAGTCCTTTTTCTTCTGCGATTAGGATGGCTAGAAACCCACCAGAATTCAAGCTACCATCAGTAGAGATGTACGATGGGAGGATAGACCCTGCGGTCCATCTTACAAAGTATATGAGGCACATGGAAGTGTTGGGGGTATCACAGGAGGTCATGGCCCAGTGCTTTCCATTGTATTTAACGGACATTGCAGCGTTATGGTTTAGGCAGCTGGAGAGCGGCTCCATAGGAACATGGGAAGATTTAACTGAGAGATTCATGAGGCAATTCAGGGTTCATATTGCGAGACCCAAGAATGTGATGACTTTGGCAACCTTGAAGCAGAAAACTGGAGAGACTTTAAGGAGCTTTCTAACGCGATTTAATGCGGCGGCAGCATCTGTGGATCGACCATATCCATCTATGGTCATGATGGCGGCTGTATCTGGAATAACTGATAGTACAGAGTTCAAGAATTCATTAACCAAGGACCCGCCTATGAATCTGGGAGAGTTCTATCATGAAGCTGAAAAGTTTCTGCGTTTGGAAGATGCTAGTGCAGAAAGAGAGGAAGAAGATGACGTTTACGCAATCAAGAGCGGAAACCCACCTAGAAAGGGTGCAGAGACTAGCAAAGGAAAGAGAAAGGCTGAGGATAATGATGACAGGACAAAGCGGCAACGGAGAGAGCCGCGATTCACCAGTCACACTGAGCTGAACGAGAGTCTGGAACGAATTTATCAGGATACCAAGGAGCATGTTCTGTATCGTAGACCAATACGAAGGGATCCAACCTCTGACGAAAGAAAATCAGATAAGTTTTGTGTATTCCATGAATTAAACGGTCATAACACTAATAATTGTAGGCATTTGAAGGACGAGGTGGAAGGGCATATCAGGAACGGTATGCTCCTTCAGTATGTGAGGAGGCGAACTCCAGCAGTGGAGCCAAAGCGACCACTGTCAACATCGACTAGAGGTGACCCTGGATCGGGGCACCTTTTGATTATCCATTGATTGCTTGATTAAAATAACGATGAACAAGTTGTAAACCTCTCACTAACGCGGTTAAATCATTTACACATGTGAGCGATCGCGCACGATCCATAGGCATGCTCTGAATGACTACCAACCGCGTTATAGTAAGAGTTTGCGCTTTGACATCTTCATTCTGCTTTTTGCTTTGATTTTGATTTGAAAAAATTCTTCCTGTTTGGACATTTCTGCCGTAAGGTTCATATGATTATTGTTTTAACATTTACAATTCTATGGAAAAGTTACTTGTATGCCCGTGGATCGCGAACGGTCCACGAGCACCTCTTGCATGGCAGTGAACTGCCGAAGTCTTTGATTCGAAAACTCCCCCAAACAATAACTCCGGCACTGATAATATTAAGTCCCCCCCGGGCACACTCATTCGCCTCGAACGGCACCCGACTTCGAACAGTCATAATTCGCCTCGAACGGCACCCGACTTCGAACAGTCACAATTCGCCTCGAACAGCACCCGATCGCGAACTCACAACTCGCCTCGAATGGCACCCGACCTTGAACGGTCACAATTCGCCTCGAACGGCACCCGACTTCGAACAGTCACAAACTCGCCTCGAACGGCACAACTCATCTCGCCACAAATGGCTCGATCGCGAAAGTTCGCCATTTGAGGTCCACCCCCTGACCGCCAACAGTCGCACCTTACCACGAATGGCTCGATCTCGAACGATCGTCATCCGAAGTAAGGCGCTTGACCGCGAACGATCCCATTTCATCTTTTGCCGCGAACGGCACCGGCCGTGAACGGTCACATTTCACCCCAAGTGGCTTGATCGCGAACGGTCGACATTTGAGGTCCGCTCTCTGACCGGGCTCGGTCGTACTTTACCTCGAATGGCTCGATCCCGAATGGTCGTCATTTGAAGTAAAGCGCTTGACCGTGAACGATCACATTCCACGCAAATGACTCGATCTCGAATGATCGTCGCATGGATTTAGACGCTTGACCGCGAACGGTCGCACTTCACCTCAAATGACTCGATCGCGAACGGTCGTCATTTGAAGTTAGGCCCTTGACCATGAACGGCCGCGCTTCATCCCAAATAGCTCGATCCCGAACGGTCGTCATTTGGGACCATATAAAATATCAAGCTCTTTACAGGTTGTCAACAGGATATGAACATCCAGCTCATGGCATTACAAAACACGCCTTCCTATCGCAAGACATGTTTTGGGGGCAAAGTGTTATCCCATTTTTGGTCAAAACTGGAATATCAATGTTGTGTGCGTTTCCACCACGACCAAACCAAGAAGAAGCAGCCAGCAAGCGTATATAAGTCTGGGATTTCACTCATGACTCAAGTATAAAAGTCTATTCGGTATCAAAGGCTTAAAGATTCATTCGGTAGTACATCACATATCTCATTCGACATAGTTCATTCGGCACTCCACCTACTACACACCACCGATCCAGGAGGAAGGCACCACCGGTCCAAAAGCTTCTCCATCTTCCACCGAGCCAGACCTTAGCCACTGCCGAACCAAAGTACACGAGCCCTTGCCGAACCACCATACTCCTACCACCGGACCAAAGCCCTACCGGCCCAACACCACTCCCTGCATAGCCGAACCAAGCTCTATCCACTCACCACCGGATACACCTTCACCGAACCAACGTCCCACCGGACCAACTCCACTTCCATGAACTACCGAACCAAGCCCTTGCCGAACCGAAGTTGTCAGCCCAGATTGCATTAGCCCAGATCCACCAGCAGCTATATACATCCAAGACCTCTACCCCCAGCCTCACTCTATAAATAGAGGGGCAAGGGTACAACAATGGCAGACAAGTTTGAGAGCTCAAGCACGGATAGAACTTTCAAACATCATTCTTATACTTGTATACAAAGCTTTGTACTTGTAATCTGAAGAGAAAAAGGAGAATAACATATAAAGTGGACGTAGGCATGTTCTGGCCGAACCAGTATAAATCTGTGTGTCTTTTACAGTTTAGTCCCTGCTTTTTATATATTTGCATAAATCACCCAAATCACTAAGAACAACATATAATCAATTAAATCGTACGACTTTGAGGTGTTTGCCCAATGTTTGTGCAAACAAATATATACTACTATAATAATGATTACTGTATACCGAAGCATTGTTATTACATTTGTATCAAAATGTACTCACATTTCTACATCAAACAATGGCTACTTCTTACTTCAATTTCACAAAACACACATACTGAATTTTAGCTTGACACACATCGCTAATTCATACTTGATTCTCACCTTTTCTACTTCCTACAATAGATACCATTTCTAATAAATGCCTTAAGCTTCTAAAATCTGGGGCTTCTTCTAATTGTATTACACTTACGAATCTTCTTTTGCCATGAGCAGTGTCACAAACATGAATAGAGCCTCTTAAAGATGCAAGACAACAATATAAAAAGAATTTTATAGGTTCAATGTAAAAATAAATTTAACTACCATTTTTTTAAGCAACTGACTTCAAATCTGTGATCATACATCACTTCTTCTTTACTTTAATTTTCTGTGTTGTATCTAACTCCATAATATCATTAAGTATCGAACTTGAGGCTATTACATGTTGTATATGATCATCATTGTGCACATAACCCCTACCATTAACACATCATGTTACCTCCTTCGTGTCAATTTCCCTATTGACCATATTTTCCATAACAACCTCTGCCTAATCACCTCTTATTTCTTTTTGCTGATGCCTTACTTTCATTGAATTTATCACACCATCAACTAATTTTTTGTTACACTGCATTGAATTAGTTGCATGTATTTTATTTACTTTTATGTGCACATTCTTTATATCACTTTGTACTTTATATATTTCCTTACTGCCATTATCAATGTTAACAACATCAACTAAATCATCTTCGTGCACGATATCACCATGTACACTGACAATATCAACACGGGAAATAGCCAAACCCATAGAACCTTCCACTACATTAATAGCCTTTTCTTTCTCTATGACTATGCAATCCATCACTTAATACCTCTTTGAATTCAAAACCTTATTATCCAAGCCGTTTAGACCATCTAATTTGATTACAGTGGTAATCATAAAACTTGAATCAACATTATCAAAATCTTGATCAATCTACTGTAATTGATTGTCACCGCCTAAAAATAATTTATGCAACGATCCCGATTTTGAGTTAAATTTAATTTGGTAATTAATGTTAAATTGGGAATTTGATGGTGAATTAATTCAAATTGTAACATTGTTAATTATAAATAAAATTTACATGTGTATAAATGGAGTTTTAATTTAAATAGAATTTCTAATTGGGAATCTAGAAAAGTATTTTGAATAATATATATTTACGAATATATATATATGTATATGTAATTAAGTTGGTTCATCTTTAAAACATTTTCTTTTATACTTGAAATAAATTATTTTTGTACATATTTAAACTAAATATAAAATGTATTACATAAACAAATGTAAATATAAAGACTAAATAATTTATAAAAGTAAGGGTTTAAACTATAAATTTAAAATTAATTTGAATGAGAGACTTAAACATAATTTGATCGGTATTTGACAAATGTTTAATAAGTAATAATATAGGTTAACAAGTGTAACATAATGATACAAGTGGCAAGCAAAGGGTTTTTCTTTTTATCTAAAATTTATAAAAAAATGAACAAAGAAATAACCAGGCTATGTTTAGATAAAACATCTTCTTTTTAAAACCTGGGAAAACAGAAAATACAAAGGAAAAAAAACACATCCTCACAAAGAAATCACAAACCAGATCAAAGTTTCAACTTGTTTCAAACTGAAATCAAGAAATCTTCAACCTAAGATAAAGGCT
Source organism: Allium cepa (assembly GCA_030765085.1). Taxonomy (NCBI): domain Eukaryota; kingdom Viridiplantae; phylum Streptophyta; class Magnoliopsida; order Asparagales; family Amaryllidaceae; genus Allium; species Allium cepa. The sequence continues at coordinate 613,568,608 of CM060942.1, read as the reverse complement.
CTAACCTGATTCAAAAGCTAGTTTAAACAAATTCAAAGCTTCAGTTTTCAAGTGTGGAAATTCAAAAGAAATCAAGCAGGGAAGTTCAAGAACAATTCAAACAAGCAAAATCAAGTTTAGGCTAAATCAAAATTCCAGATCAAAGCTAAAATCAGTTCTCTGCTTTCAAACATCAACCCAGGTGAGCAAACTTAAAATTTTAAACCAGCTCATTGATTCTGGTGTCTGTGATGATAAATAAGTGTTTGCGTATGCTTGTTTGTATATGTATTCATGTCAAGGATAGTGCGTATGCTTTATTACAGGCAGATAAGTTTTGTTCCGGGTTTACGGAGTAAACCATTTCAAAAATTCAAATCTCCAAATGCAAGCAGTTTTGAGTTAAAATCTGTAAAGGAAAATTGTTAGAGATACTCGGATTCAAATTTTAAAAATAATCTCAACCATAGAATATTAGTCAATTTTGAGTTAAAATCTATAAAGGAAAATTGTTAGAGATACTTAGATTCAAATTTTAAAAAATAATCTCAACCATAGAATATTAGTAAATAATTTGAAATTGTGAAATTACAGAGGAAAAACATTTTAAACAGAAAATTCAAGTATTTTAATTTGAAGTCTTGATCATTGGATCAGATTTATCTTGTAATATGATGATTTTTCAAAGGAATTTCATGATTTTTAAGTGAATAAATGTTAAGAATTTGTGTAATGAACGAAATTGTGAATTTTGGCAATTACTTGTCGTCGGCGAAGTAAAGTAGGTCGTTGTCATGGTTGAAGGTAGCCAAGGGAATGGGGATTCATGGAAAAATGATTTTAAAATTTTTCGATGATCATGGTGATTAGGTGGCGATGATTTAGGGTTTAATATACTGTGATGGTCAAGGTAATAGACGTAGCGATTTCATTGACTGGGGTGCATCGAGGTAGATCGGACCAGGGGGAAAAGTAGCATGGGACAGAGGTGCAGCTGTGGCCAGGGTGGCATGGTTGATGGTGGCTTGGATTGTCAAGACGAGGTGGATTTAGCGATCTGGTTTGGAGCCAGTGGGTTCTCGTATGATCGATCTCGTTTCTGTGTTTGATTCGGGGTTTTGGATAATCGATAGGTTTGGGATGATCAGCGTCGATGTGTTGATGGTCGTAGTATCGACCAGAGGTGGTCGGAGCACCTATGCGTGTGCACGTATATCAGTGTATATGGTCAGTATTTATGCTTTGGAAAAGAAGCATCTTTCTCGGGTACAAGATCGTGTAGGTGATGAGATAACTCGAGCCGTGAATCGGGTTGTTCGAATGTCGAAACTGTATAGCAGGATTTTTAATTTAAACTAAAATAACAATTTAAAAAGGAAAATGAAAGGAAGAAAAAAGAGGAAGCTCGGGGGTGGCTCGGGGATTTCGTTGTTTGGCCCGGGTTTTATTTATGTGGGCTCGGGTAATTTGAATGAAACGGGTTTTGAAATCTTGGATAGGTTTTTAAAATTAAAAAATATGTTACCAGGTTTAGAAATAAATTAAGTCTTACTTAAACAGGTTTCTTAATATTATTTTTTAAAAAGAAGAATTGCTTAATAAAAGTTATTAAGAAAAATTTATCAATAATTAAGATAGTTAATCAAGGGATAAGAGGATGATTACTTAATGTAATTAAATTGTGATTTATTAGGATAATCACTTATGGTAATTAATTAAAGTAATTATTTAATAATTAAAGGTTGATTAATTTATTAATCAATGTTGATTTAAATTAATGATTAAGGTTAATTAATTTATTAATTAAGGTTGATTAATTAATATTTAAAGGATTAATAAATTTATTTATTAATGGTTAATTAAAAAATGATTAAGGGTTAATAAATTAAGATGGTTTGTAATTAATTAATATTAATTAACCATGATTAGTAGTTTGTTCTTAAGTAATTAATCTGATTTAAATTTATTAGATAATTAATTAATCCTACTTATGAATGTTTAATTGTATTGAATGTTGGATTGTTTGATACCCCTGATGTGTGATGTTGTGTGATATGAATTATCTTGATTCAAGCTGTGTTGAATGTAATTTATTTATCTGCGATGAATGTATATCATTTATCTATGAATGGAGATAAGCGTTATTGGATTATACCGCTTAACGATATTGTTATGATTGAATCTGTGATGATTGATGATGTTGCACTATTGTGTAAAATCCCTAGACTACACCATATACACACAAATATGGATTTCACGAGGAAATCGGTAAGTCACAGATATTTGCATTTAATTCAAAATGGTTCTAAAAGTTGAATTTTGAATCCAAATGGTTTGGAAATGGAATTGGGTTAAATATGAAAAGCTTTTGAAAAAAAAAGTTTTAAAGATAAAAGTTATTTTGAGTAACTTGATAAGGTTTTGAAATCTAAATAGTTTGATTTGAATTCGAATTCAAGAATTTGAAGTTGTGTATATATATATATATATGTGTGCATATTTATTTGGAAATTATGGTTTAAAAAGGTTATACGAGTTATAAATGTACTTATATGGGCTTTTGAACCATTTTAAAAGTATTATTTTGGGAATTTAAATTCAACCCAAGTTTTATACTTGAAGGGCTTTAACTTGTATAAATGTAATCGGATTTTTTTCAAAACGAAAACTATTTGTTTTCAAATAATAATAGCTTTCATGTAAAGAAAGAATTTCCCATTTGTGTTGAAAAGATTTCATGTTTGAAATAGAACGGTTTTGAAAGCTATAATTGAATCTTGTAAAAGATTGTTGAACTTTTTTTTGAAATTGAAGAGGATTTTAAATGGTGTATCTTTTATATAGAAAAGATTTGAAATGGGAATTGTTTTGAAAGTTATGAATGAATCTTTGGAAATTGTTTTGAAAGCTTTAAAATGAGTCTTTGATTTAAAGACTGGATGAGTTAATCTAACTTGAAAGGAAAACTGTTTTTGAAAGGCTATGAATGAATCTTTGTTAAAGATTGGTAAATCTTGTTTTAAATTGAAAGGGGAGTTTAAAGATAAATGTTTTGTTTAAAAGATTAAAGTGTGGAAATTGTTTAAACCATTGAATGGTTTCTAGAAGTGAATCTTTTTGTTTAAAGATTTGAAAATGGTAATTTGTTTAAACCATTTGAATGAAAGGTTTTGGGCTTTAAGCTGTGATTTAATTGAGATCCCATTATCCATATGATTTTTAAATATTGCGCTCGTTATTCGCTTTAGCCGGAAGAGGACCTTTGTGTCATATAACCCATCCCAAATAATTATACGTCGATATGGATAGTATTTGATGACCAGTGGTGAAGACCGGATATTTCCGAAAGCGAAAGGATAACTCGTCGAATGTCTTTGGACCGGCTGATCCCCGGTATAGAGATTTAAGCATCCTTTGTGATGGAAAGTCCGGACGTGATTAGGGATTATTCGGATGTGCATGGGCTTCTTTTGAAGTGCCTTCGGTTCTGTTCGAACCCGGAACAGACTTGTATGGATGTGTGTCTGGCATTACACTTTGAGATGTAAAGCTAGTTTCTATCAAATACATTTCTGTTTGGTGGCACAGATTTATTCTCTTAGCTTAACACCCTTCTCTGAGACGTACGAGCTCAGAGGTTATGTAGTTGATGGTTACTAGTGATACATTCCCAATTTGGTAATGTGGCATATGAAGTGCTGCTGATCATTTGTTGATCGAAGCATGGCTTTGTGAAAAAGCGTGGCTTTGTGAAAAAGCGTAGCTTTGTGGACGAGACTTCGTCGAGCCTCACAACCCGGAAATGGTCGAAACAGGAATGTCGCGGCAAGGTTTTTTTGGGTCGATCCCCTAGGGTATGTCCATTTTCTTCTAGGTAAGAGGTGGTATCATGGTATGGAGCCCAGATATTTAACCTATGTGGTTAGTACAATCTCATTACTGTGTGGTTGTTGCTTTGTTGGTGTCGAGCGCTTGGATAAAGGTCGGTAACGACCCGGGGATGGCATACTTGTATGGTAGTTACCTAGTTACAGCTTGGTTAAAGCGTGAGGTAGCGTCGGCCTTGTGTTAGCACAGATCCGGTTAGGTTCTCGGGGGCGTCCTTCCAGAGGCGTTCCATTTTGGTATGGAAGTTCCTTGGCCTGACCATTTGTTGGAAATCCAAAGAAACAATACGCGTCCTGTACGGTTTTAGTTGTATAACCCGCCATGGAGTGTGGCGGTAACCTGCTATTGAACATGGTAGCTATAGTAGGCATACAATAATGGTTGTATGCCGACTAAGATTAATATTATACTTTCAAAAAGTTTTCTGCACTATGCACTAATGATAATATCAAATGGTTTTCGCGTAGTAAGCATGTTTGACTATCATAAGGAGAAACCTCCTCCAAGTGTGCGATTGCATTGTGTGTATGGCGGGAGGTCTTATGGTAGTTTCATTTTGCAAAAAGCATTGCGAATTTCCTTTTAAATCGTTTTTGTTCAAACGAAATGTTTTTGTTTGCTCATACCAGTCCCACGACTGACCTGGAGTTTATTGTTCCATTCCTAAACTCTGGGTGCCCATAATTTTTCACACGGCAGTCTAGAGTTGGGTTTTTCAGATAGTCAGATAGTAGATATTGATTTGGTAGCTTTCAGCTTTCTCTTTTGAATTATTTGGAGACTTTGGATATTGAAGTCTTTGGTTAGGATGAATGACCTTGTTTATTACAACTTGATGGTGGTTCGAGCTAGTGATTTGGAGTTTAGGCTTTGGAGTATTGGATTGGAGTTGCAGTTGATATTGGAGTTATCTCTTTTGCTATTATTCCGCTGTTGTCTTGTATCTCTGATATTGATATTCTGTTGTATCAGTGTTGTATCATTTTGGATATTATATTCATTTGATTGTATATGATATTCATTTATTTTTCTTCTGCTGTGTTGTTATACTTAATTGTCTTATAAGCTCCGGCGTACTGGATTTGAACGTCCGAATCTGCGGCATTTGAATACGAATGAAGTATGGATGTCGATCTTCGAACGCGAAAAATTTGGGTCAATATAGTGGTATCAGAGCTGAAGGTTGAAACTTTAGCTCAGGAGTATAACACATTAGGTAACTCATTAGAGATAGGGTGAAGTATACCCTACAATGAGTGTATCTCTAAGATATCCATCTGTATGCCTCAATAAATTCTCTTACTATCCACTGATAGTGAGTATGAGTGCAATAAGAGACGAGGTAGGGGACAGGGGAGTACCACTACAAATGGTCAATATCCAATAACAATAAAGAAAATAGTCTTTTCTCTATCAATCTCCTTTGATCCTTTAAATTCTTTGATTGCTTAGTGGCAGCTCCGGGAAAAAGCTTTGATGATGATGGCCCTGCGAATCATGTAGATAAGTTCCTAATTCGTATTCTCTTCGTCGGTTTCTTATCAGCTTTTCATTTTTGACTTTAATAAATTTAAAATTCTATTAGAAATAAATTGGTTAACTAAATATGAAGTTAAATTAGTTTGTATCGATAAAACAATTTCGATTAAAACCAAATTTGAAATCCTATTACGATTTCTTGTGAGAGTCAAAGTCCAAAGAGGGACAAGTTATATATACTTTGGGGTATTCTGACCTGAATTTGGAATCCGTACCTAGTGTTTGAAAATTATGGAAGATTAAATCCATTTGTCTATTATTTGGGTTTCGATATATTCTACAAATGGTTAGTTATCCCTTTGAACTAACCAATACCCCTGCCTATTTCATAGATCAGATGACTCGAGTATTTCATAAAATGTTGAATGACTTTTTTCTCATAATTATTGGTGATATTCTGATTTGGTGAGCCAAAAACAGAATATATATTCGGCTTGATTAATGAGTCGATTCTCTATCTTTGTGTACTTATCCCTTGTTGTCTCCCTTGCAAATTTCGAGGATGAAATTTTCTTAAGGGGGGAATCTGTAATGGTCCCGATTTTGAGTTAAATTTAATTTGGTAATTAATGTTAAATTGGGAATTTGATGGTGAATTAATTCATCTTTAAAACATTTTCTTTTATCCTTGCAATAAATTAGTTTTGTACATATTTAAACTAAATATAAAATGTATTACATAAACATATGTAAATATAAAGATTAAATAATATATAAAAGTAAGGTTTTAAACTATAAATTTTAAATTAATTTGAATAAGGGACTTAAACATAATTTGATGGGTATTTGACAAATGTTTAATAAGTAATAATATAGGTTAACAAGTGTAACATAATGATACAAGTGGCAAACAAAGGGTTTTTCTTTTTATCTAAAATTTATAAAAAATGAACAAAGAAATAACCAGGCTATGTTTAGATAAAACATCTTCTTTCTAAAACCTGGGAAAACAGAAAATACAAAAGAAAACAAAACACATCCTCACAAAGAAATCACAAACCAGATCAAAGTTTCAAATTGTTTCAAACTGAAATCAAGAAATCTTCAACCTGAGATAAAAGCTCCAACCTGATTCAAAAGCAAGTTTAAACAAATTCAAAGCTTCAGTTTTCAAGTGTGGAAATTCAAAAGAAATCAAGCATAGAAGTTCAAGAACAATTCAAACAAACAAAATCAAGTTTAGGCTAAATCAAAATTCCAGATCAAAGCTAAAATCATTCTCTGCTTTCAAACATCAGCCCAGGTGAGCAAACTTAAAATTTTAAACCAGCTCTTTGATTCTGGTGTCTGTGATGATAAACAAGTGTTTGTGTATGCCTGTTTGTATATGTGTTCATGTCAAGGATAGTGCGTATGCTTTGTTACAAGCAGATAAGTTTTGTTTCGGGTTTACAAAGTAAACCATTTCAAAAATTCAAATCTCCAAATGCAAGCAGTTTTGAGTTAAAATCTGTAAAGGAAAATTGTTAGAGATACTCAGATTCAAATTTTAAAAAATAATCTCAACCATAGAATATTAGTAAATAATTTGAAATTATGAAATTACAGAGGAAACGGAAAATTCATGTATTTTAATTTGAAGTTTTGATCATTGGATCAGATTTATCTATAATATGATGATTTTTAAAAGGAATTTCACGATTTTTAAGTGAATAAACATCGAGAATTTGTGTGATGAACTAAATTGTGATTTTTGGCAATTACTGGTCGTCGGTGAAGTAAAGTAGGTCGTTGTCATGGTTGAAGGTAGCCAAGAGAATGGGGATTCACGGAAAAATGATTTTAAATTTCCCGATGATCATGGTGATTAGGTGGCGATGATTTACGGTTTAATATACTGTAATGGTCAAGGTAATAGACGTAGCGATTTCATTGACTGGGGTGCATCGAGGTAGATCGGACCAGGGGGAGAAGTAGCGAGGGACAGAGGTGCAGCTGTGGCCAGGGTGGCGTGGTTGATGGTGGCTTGGATTGTCAGGACGAGGTGGATTTAGCGATCTGATTTGGTGCCAGTAGGTTCTCATATGCTCGATCTCGTATCTGTGCTTGATTCGGGGTTTTGGATGATCGATAGGTTTGGGATGATCAGCGTCGATGTGTTGATGGTCGTAGTATCGACCAAAGGTGGTCGGAGCACCGGTGCACGTACATGTATATCAGTGTATATGGTCAGTATTATGCTTTGGGAAAGAAGCATCTTTCTTGGGTAGAAACTCTTGTAGGTGATGAGATAACTCGATTAGTGAATCAGATTGTTTGAATGTCGAAACCGTATAGCAGGATTTTTAATTTAAACTAAAACATCAATTTAAAAAGGAAAATGAAAGGAAAAAAAAAGAGGGAGCTCGTGGGTGGCTTGGGGATTTCGTTGTTTGGCCCGAGTTTTATTTGCATGGGCTCGGGTAATTTGAATGAAACGGGTTTTCAAATCTTGGACAGGTTTTTAAAATGAAAAATATGTTACCAGGTTTTGAAATAAATTAAGTATTACTTAACCAGGTTTCTTAATAAATTTTTTTTAAAAGAAGAATTGCTTAATAAAAGTAATTAAGAAAATTTTATCAATAATTAAGATAGTTAATCAAGGGATAAGAGGATGATTACTTAATGTAATTAAATTGTGATTTATTAGGATAATCACTTATGGTAATTAATTAAAGTAATTATTTAATAATTAAAGGTTGATTAATTTATTAATCAAGGTTGATTTAAATTAATGATTAAGGTTAATTAATTTATTAATTAAGGTTGATTAATTAATAGTTAAAGGATTAATAAATTTATTTATTAACGGTTAATTACTAAATGATTAAGGGTTAATAAATTAAGATGGTTTGTAATTAATTAATTAATATTAACCAGGATTAGTAGTTTGTTCATAAGCAATTAATCTGATTTAAATTTATCAGATAATTAATTAGTCCTACTTATGAATGTTTGAATTGTATTGAATGTTGGATTGTTTGATACCCCTGATGTAACGACCCGTAAGTTTCATAGATTTAAATTTGGGTAAATATATAAGTTTACAATTAAAGGTTAACAATTTAAAAATGATATTCCAATTCAATAAAATAATGTAAAAAGTTGTGATTTGATTTTTAATGGAATATGAGGAAACAAGAGTAAGTATTGAATAATACGTTATTTATGTAGGGTATTGAAAAATTTGGTAAGCCAATTGTAATTAATGGTAATATTGTGATATAAGCAAATAAGTAGATTTCAATGCAACACCCATTAATTAATGTAATGAAATAGGATTTAGGAAAATGTATACTAGGTTATAAATCAAATAAAAGAAAACAAGCGTATATATCGAATTGATTTATGAATAAATACTTTGATTAGTAATTGAATGTACAGTTAATGGTAATTTAAAACTTATTTATAGTAAAATTGCATAAGATTCAATAAATTTAAAGAATTATGCAAGCGGATCATTTATAAACTAAAATGAAACATTCCAATTTAGTAGAGATATTTGAATGTTATGACTTATTTAAAGGTAATAATTGGAGTTAATTAGAATTGGTTATATTTGGTTTAAATAGGGAAGAAGTATACAAAAGTAACTGTGAATAGTGATGTCGCAACTGTAAATGGAAGAAATTGAAATAAGGGGCAGTAAACATTGAATAAATTAATAGTAATAAATGCCAACATTGAATTGTAACAAATATAATTAATATTACAAGTGGGAGAACGTAAAGATAAGGGTTAAGAGTGTTGGAATAGGTATAGTAGAATAACTATAAAGTGTAAATGTAAGTATTTATAGCGACATGAATTATTGAAGGAAAATAATTGGAAAATGGGTTTTGAGCTAAGGAAATGTTGTTGATTGTTTTGAAACCTTATTTATTAAAATTATTTTAGCATAAGCAAAACAAATGCAAATATTTAATTTATCAATAATAAATAGTAATCAATGCAAATTTATGTAACAATAGAATGTGAAGTTTGGGGAATAGATGCAAAGTTATAAATGAGTTGTTAAAAAGTATGCATAATAAGTGCAAATTTAATAAATCAATGGGAGTATAGATTTAAAGTATAGAAAGTGATATTTTTAGTTTAATTTAAAGTATTGCAAAAGAAATGAAATTAACATTTAAATATTACGTTTATAGAGATTAAACTAAAATTCAAGGACTTCAAAAATATAGATTTGGAATCCAACATGGAATCCATCTACTTAAAAACTTATAGATGGGATAAACATTGATTATTTAATTTAATAGGAATTTTTGGGAACTTAATTTATAACTTTGAATATAAATGGAATTGAAGATGAGACACTGCAATTGATAAATTTATCTTCTCTAAATTGATAATAAAATTTTGTTTAAATAATTGCATATGATTTGAAAAGTATATAGGTGATAAATTGTCGATTCTATAACTGAAATATTTAATTTGGATTTATTTTTACAAATTCTTAATTTATTTAATTAATATAAAAATAGCCATTTTGGCCACGGACTCGGATTTCGACGAAACCAGTTTCTCGGATCAGTATCAGTGAATTATTGTAGGGTTTCAAGTTTCGTATCGATCGGACCTGTCGTTTGATCGTACGAACGCGAAACGCCTTGAAATCGATTTAATTGAAATCAATTTGAAATCAATTTGAGAATTTTGTTTTCAGCATAACTTCTTCATACGATCAAATTTGGACGTGAAACTTTTTCCATCGCGTTAAGAATATTTTAAAATACCTATTTGGATATATGGTTTAACAAATTTCGTTTCGGGGTCAAAACGGGTTTTCGGGCCAACTACCCTTTAACACGTTTATAATTCGTGCCCACCTGTTCTATTTCAGTTTGTCTATAAATAGGCTATGATAAACCCTAGCCTCCATCTACTGTCATTTGGCTATACGTTCATTTCTTCAACTCTTTCTCTTCCTCAATAGATGCAAATTTCAGATCCAATTCTATCAAAAAATTCAAATGAAAATTCAAACATCTCAGAAAAATCTCAAAAAATATATATATATCGAAGATCTAACCGATACGAACCTACATATGCTGTTCGTTTTTCGAGATAGTGACCGGATTAATCAGAAATCGCGGTCAAAGCCAATTTGGGCATTTTTGATTTCGTCGTCAATCAACGAAATTGAGATATGGGTTTTGTAGAGGAGGTTGCCTGGAGTCGTTTGGATGTGGTCGTTTGGCCAGATCGTGGTCGTGGGGCCAGTAATCGGCGATCTAGGGTTTCGAAAACCCTAAAAGGGTGGCGGCGACGGCGTCACTATAGGCGACCGCGATGGTATCGGTTGGAGGGGCTAAGTGAGGCGAGGTGATGGAGGTGGTCCGGGGAGTCACGGTGGCCTGAGGTGCGCGAGGTTGGTGGTCAAAGTCTTGGTCAAAGCTTGATATTGGGTTCATTCGTCACTGTTGCAACCTGGGTAGAGAACGTACGTATCTGGAAGGAGGAAGGGAGTCCACCTTGGCTGACGTGTCATAGCTTAATGTTTGTTAGGTTTGTTTTATTTTAATTTTTGTTTTCAATCGTTTAAATCGCATAACTTTCTCATACGACCTCGTTTTCACACGAGATTTTCTTTGTTAGGATCGTAATAAATTTCGGATCTGTTGACGCTTGTTTGGATCAATTTGGAGACTGTCAAATTTTTGAGTTTAAATCGGATTTAAATTCGATTTAAATTCAAAAGGTGAGTGTTTTAACCCACTCACAAGTTCAAAAAATTTCTTGTGTTTGTTAAATTAATTTTTGATATGAGTAGAAATTTATTTATGACTGTTTGGCATGATTTATTCGTCATCTCAGTTAATTCGCATTTATTTAATTTAACTGTTAATTTATTTTATTTATTGCATATAAATTGACAGTTAGAAATTTATTTATTTGCATATAACTGCTAGTTCAATAGTTATTAAATTTATTTGTTTGCATATAAACTGCTAGTTTAACAATTATTAAACTTATTATTGAATATAAACTGTTAGTTAATACCTGTTATTTATTACCTGTATAATTCATATGCTTTATATCGATGATTGTTTAAATTGGATGATGATTGCAAATAATGGTTGATGATTGATATTTGGATGAATGGATGCTATATTTATATTGTATAAACTGCAAGTCATCATGCATTTTCATTTCATTCAGGATTGCGGTTTGAAATGATATACAACCGCATTTTTATTTTAAATTGCGGATTGAAATGATAAACATCCGTATCACTTGACCATAGGGTAGAAAATTTTATACAGACACCGCGGTATATATATGAAATATATTTTGAAATGTTTTATGGTTTTGTAGAGCTATATATATGGTTTATGGGATATTGAATTGGTTATTTATATATATTTATATATAGTAATTTTCGGTTTTTAAGCTTTGTATAAATTTGATTTGAAGTATAAAATAAAGTTTGATTTTCGAGATCAAATACGATTAAGAATTTATTTAAAAATTAAATTTCTGGAGTTTTAACGACTTAAATGAGAATAAGATTTGGAAGATGAATATTACGTTAAATTGAAATTTAATAAAAAATAAATTTTTTAAAGGATATGATTTTATAACTTGATTTTTTTGTAAAGTGATTTAAATGAATATCAGGTAGATTTAAATGAATATATCAAGTTTAATAAATTGAAAGATTTTCCAATTACGTGAAGTTAAATGTTTTCTTAAATTATATTGAATTCATTAGGTAAACATTTCAAGTCTAAACAATAAGTAATTGAATTTGATATATATATGGAATTGTCAAATGAGTCTGTTTGAAATGGTGAAGTATTTAAAGCCTTGAAACATAAGAATTTAAAATGGTATTTGGAAGTTTAAATCGATATTTGGGATTTATTTGTGAAATCTAAAGAAGCTATTTTGTTTTATAAAAGTAGTTTAGTATTTAACCATTTAAGAGATGGAAATTTGTTTCAAAGCTATGTTTTTCAAGGTAGTATAATTTGGAAATATTATATTCAAGAGTTTTGATTTCTAAATTATTTTACTTTGGAAACCCTATGATTTTGGAAAGAATATATATTGGAAAATAAAATGATATCGTATTGATTTGGGGTTTTAAGAATAAATGATATCTTATTTATATAGGTTTTAAATGGATATTTTATTTTGGTTTTAAAAAAATAATTATTTTTAAATAACCGCGGTGTTATAATAACGATTGGTTGGCAAAGAGACCGGGATCGGATATGGACATACTCTCTGTCGATACCGAAAACCACTTTGACCAACCGTGTACGCGGTGGAGATTCTAGAATGATGTAGGTTGGTGGCAGCGTTTCCTGTAAGGTAAATACGTGGACCCGACTCCCGTGAGTTGGCATAAGGTGGCTAAAACAGGAGCGATTCTCGGGCCAATGAGGTCATTCCTCTGATCGGACACTCCTCTTCGATATTATACTTTGACTTTGGATTGATTCAGTGGCCACTTTTATATTTTGTTTTGGGGAGTTTGTTCGAGGTGGGCGGTAGCTGCGCGCTGCGCGTTTCCACCAGCCCGGATAACAATTGGTATATCTACCCTGGCATTGCCTAGTTGTGTCGTGTCACCTACCCTTTCGCACCTTGTACGAGTTTGGATTTCTCCTGTAGCCCGTGTGGTATCCTCTGGTGGCTTCCCGATCAGGAGGGACTATGATATTGGATGGACTACTGGGACTATTACGTGTTAAGGTGGAAAATGTAAAGCCTTAACGCTATTTAAAAGTAAGTTTATTTTAAAAATAGACACTATTATAATAGCGAAATATACTACATAGTAAATAGTTTAACGGATCCTTAGGAGATGTAAATCCCGAGCATCTCTTGAGTTACTGCACTCATATTTAATTCTGTTAATTTAACTCACACAAGATCTTTTAGTTCTGACTCGAGTGTTTTGTCTTTTCAATTCGCTCGGGTCAGTCCGAGCGTTTCAGGATTTGAAGTTTTAGCTCTGGAGGACGAAGACGAAGATTTGTATTACTATTATCTACTATTACTCCACTGCACTATTTAATTCCGCTGCATTAATATTATTGGTATATGAACTCTGATATTTATTATATAAAGAAGGAGCAATGTTTTGTAAACAGTTTCATGAACTATATATTGATTATTATATTTTATCCTTTCGTTGTGAGATTCTGTTTTCTTCTTTTATTTCTTTCTTGTTTTTTTCTTATTTATCCCATAACAATCCGCCATTCCGTATGGTTTGAATTGGCATGTGTGTCGGTTTAAAGCGTGCGAAAAGGCGGGATGTTACAGTTGGTATCAGAGCTTTGGTTTAGCGATAAACCTTAGCTTTGTGGGGTTTGACTCTTTACTAACAGGGTAGTAATACCCTATGGGAGTCGCTGAGTGTATATACATGAGAGAGCGTATTTGTTAGTGTTATAATTTTTTTTAATATTGTGTTACTCTGTTCCGTTTTGTATTTATAAATTCTGGTTGATGCACGGGACGCTGTGACATCAATAGGGATTTCTAAACACTTAATAGGACAGACCGACATAATATTTGTTTTTAATATATGTGAATGAAATAACTTTGCCTATTATATTTTCTATATATTAAAATATTTTATAAAGATATATATATTTGGTTGCTATAGATTGGTTGTTAGGCAATAAAGTGTAAATAATAATAGAAATAAGATTAAAAATTTTAAGTAAATAAAAAGTGGAAATTTAGAACTTATGATCCGGGGTTTTAAAATTTCCTTCGAATAAATTTTGGAATATAATAATATTGTTTATAAGTATGTTATGATGTTAATATTTCAATATAATTCGGAAAAATTTGTTTTAAAGAAATTTTTGGAGAGAATAAGTTTTGTACTTTCCTCTCTGTCGCTGGAAAATAATCTTGGTGATGGCGGCCGCATCATCGACTTTCATTTTCGAGTTTCGAAGGGGGAAGGCCACTGTAGTAGTTCTACTGCAGATTCATTTTTGAAAAATATAAATTTTGAATTGTTTTAAATATAATTAGAGGTATATATAAGTCGTAAGAATATATTTATCTATTATTTTAAAATAAATTGAAAAGTTAACCCGGTATTAAATTCTTAAATTTCCATTAATTAATTATTTCAATTATTGTAGTAAGTGAAAGGTTAGTAATAAATAATTGGAACCTTTAATTGAAGTAAAAATTTAATATAATAGATAGATAAGTAAAAATGTAAATAAGTGTTGTAAACCTTAGTAAATGAATTAATGAAATTCTTTATTTATAAGAATTGATGCTATAAAGTTGTAAATGTAAGTTTAATTAAAAGGTTAATATAATTAAAACAATAGAATGGAAGCAGTAAATAAATTAAAAGTAAGTTGAAATTGTAACTTATAAGAAATGGATAAAAATTTATTGAACAATGAAATAATTAAAAGAAATGAGAAAACTTGTATAACTTTCAATTACATTCTTTAAAAGAATATATATAACTTACCAAATATTAGAAGTTGAAATGTTTAATAAGAAATGTAATAGAAATGTGTACAAGTAAAAGTAGGTAATGAAGTATGCACTGAATTGCTATTAAAAATGAGAATTTAATGGTGTAAACTTAAGTGGATAAAATGAAATTCTTAAATAAATAAGGATTGATGTGTAGGATCATAAACTTAAGAATGATTTAAATGCTACTAGTTGAATATAATGGAAAGAAGGTAATATAAATAAATGACTGCAGACCCTAGTCAAAAAATTAACAAAACCCTTTACCTATAAGAATGGATGTTATAAGGTTGAGAATTTAAGTGTAATTAAAAAGGGTTACAATAATTAAATATAATAGAATGTAAGCATTTAATAAATGATTGAAATTGAGAAGTGCATTAAATGTAATACAAATAAAAGAAGCTTACATAACCTGAATAAATGAAAATGAATAATTGTAAGTAATAAGTAGAAATAAAGGAAGCAACCATTGAATGAGTAAATTGAATTAAAAGTTTGAATTGTTATTGTTTGATTTATGGTTGGTTGGGTAAGAAAATTTGAAGTTGTTGGATGAATAAATAATCTATGTTTGTTCCATCTAAGACTGTTAAGTAAATGATGCACTTCATAGTTATTTTCATTCCATACAATTTCCAGTTTTGAACCCGAACAACTATTTGCTTGTTTGATTTTATAGTTGTTTTGTAAATTGTTGTGTATGCTGTTTGTTGAAACTATTGGTTGCTGTATTGGTTTGTTGTTAGTGATTGAAGCCACTTAAATATTTCACTTTATACAAATTGTTAACCCTTTGGATTATATAAGTGAAATGCAGGTTATGGAAGCAATGGCTACTTCTTTTGGTTCCATAAATTTAGCATAATTTTCCCGAGAAATAGGTACGTTTTCGGATTACGATTTATAACGCTATTTATATATTTTCCCGTGATGGGATATAATAATTTGGGTAATATTTGTAATAAATTTTTTATATTTTGATATTATATTTTCTCCCGAGCCTCTCTGTACAAAGGAGACTCTGCCAAAATTTTCCTTAAATTTTGGACTTAGGAAAATTTTGAAATGTTTTCCAAACTTTAATAAATTAACTAAAAAGATAATGTTTGTAAATTTTAAGACAAGTAACCAATGTTGTAAAATTTATTGTATATAAGATTAATGTTTTGAATAAGATTTATAGATTTCTCAATCCTTCTTTTCCTTCTTTTTCCTTTTCGGGGACGAAAAGTTTTGAGTGGGGGAGAGTGTAACGACCCGTAAGTTTCATAGATTTAAATTTGGGTAAATATATAAGTTTACAATTAAAGGTTAACAATTTAAAAATGATATTCCAATTCAATAAAATAATGTAAAAAGTTGTGATTTGATTTTTAATGGAATATGAGGAAACAAGAGTAAGTATTGAATAATACGTTATTTATGTAGGGTATTGAAAAATTTGGTAAGCCAATTGTAATTAATGGTAATATTGTGATATAAGCAAATAAGTAGATTTCAATGCAACACCCATTAATGAATGTAATGAAATAGGATTTAGGAAAATGTATACTAGGTTATAAATCAAATAGAAGAAAACAAGCGTATATATCAAATTGATTTATGAATAAATACTTTGATTAGTAATTGACTGTACAGTTAATGGTAATTTAAAACTTATTTATAGTAAAATTGCATAAGATTCAATAAATTAAAGAATTATGCAAGCGGATCATTTATAAACTAAAATGAAACATTCCAATTTAGTAGAGATATTTGAATGTTATGACTTATTTAAAGGTAATAATTGGATTTAATTAGAATTGGTTATATTTGGTTTAAATAAGGAAGGAGTATACAAAAGTAACTGTGAATAGTGATGTCGCAACTGTAAATGGAAGAAATTGAAATAAGGGGCAGTAAACATTGAATAAATTAATAGTAATAAATGCCAACATTGAATTATAACAAATATAATTAATATTACAAGTGGGTGAACGTAAAGATAAGGGTTAAGAGTGTTGGAATAGGTATAGTAGAATAACAATAAAGTGTAAATGTAAGTATTTATAGCGACATGAATTATTGAAGGAAAATAATTGGAAAACGGGGTTTGGGCTACGGAAATGTTATTGATTGTTTTGAAACCTTATTTATTAAAATTATTTTAGCATAAGCAAAACCAATGCAAATACTTAATTTATCAATAATAAATAGTAATCAATGCAAATTTATGTAACAAAAGAATGTGAAGTTTGGGGAATAGATGCAAAGTTATAAATGAGTTGTTAAAAAGTATGCATAATAAGTGCAAATTTAATAAATCAATGGGAGTATAGATTTAAAGTATAGAAAGTGATATTTTTAGTTTAATTTAAAGTATTGCAAAAGAAATGAAATTAACATTTAAATATTACGTTTATAGAGATTAAACTAAAATTCAAGGACTTCAAAAATATAGATTTTGAATCCAACATGGAATCCATCTACTTAAAAACTTATAGATGGGATAAACATTGATTATTTAATTTAATAGGAATTTTTGGGAACTTAATTTATAACTTTGAATATAAATGGAATTGAAGATGGGACACTGCAATTGATAAATTTATCTTCTCTAAATTGATAATAAAATTTTGTTTAAATAATTGCATATGATTTGAAAAGTATATAGGTGATAAATTGTCGATTCTATAACTGAAATATTTAATTTGGATTTATTTACAAATTCTTAATTTATTTAATTAATATAAAAATAGCCATTTTGGCCACGGACTCGGATTTCGACGAAACCAGTTTCATCGGATCAGTATCAGTGAATTATTGTAGGGTTTCAAGTTTCGTATCGACCGGACCTGTCGTTTGATCGTACGAACGCGAAACGCCTTGAAATCGATTAATTGAAATCAATTTGAGAATTTTTTTTTCAGCATAACTTCTTCATACGATCAAATTTGGACGTGAAACTTTTTCCATCGCGTTCAGAATATTTTAAAATACCTATTTGGATATATGGTTTAACAAATTTCATTCCGGGGTCAAAACGGGCTTTTGGGCCAACTACCGTTTAACACGTTTATAATTCGTGTCCACCTGTTCTATTTCAGTTTGTCTATAAATAGGCTGTGATAAACCTAGCCTCCATCTATTGTCATTTGGCTATACGTTCATTTCGCATCTGTTGACGCTTGTTTGGACCAATTTGGAGACTGTTAAATTTTTGAGTTTAAATCGGATTTAAATTCGATTTAAATTCAAAAGGTGAGTGTTTTAACCCACTCACAAGTTCAAAAAATTTCTTGTGTTTGTTAAATTAATTTTTGATATGAGTAGAAATTTATTTATGACTGTTTGGCATGATTTATTCGTCATCTCAGTTAATTCGCATTTATTTAATTTAGCTGTTAATTTATTTTATTTGTTGCATATAAATTGACAGTTAGAAATTTATTTATTTGCATATAATTGCTAGTTCAATAGTTATTAAATTTATTTGTTTGCACATAAAGTGCTAGTTTAACAGTTATTAAACTTATTATTGAATATAAACTGTTAGTTAATACCTGTTATTTATTACCTGTATAATTTATATGCTCTATATCGATGATTGTTTAAATTGGATGATGATTGCAAATAATGGTTGATGATTGATATTTGGATGAATGGATGCTATATTTATATTGTATAAACTGCAAGTCATCATGCATTTTCATTTCATTTGGGATTGCGGTTTGAAATGATATACAACTGCATTTTTATTTTAAATTGCGGATTGAAATGATAAACATCCGTATCACTTGACTATAGGGTAGAAAATTTTATAAAGGCACCACGGTATATATATGAAATATATTTTGAAATTTTTTATGGTTTTGTAAAGCTATATATATGGTTTATGGGATATTGAATTGGTTATTTATATATATTTATATATAGTAATTTTCGGTTTTTAAGCTTTGTATAAATTTGATTTGAAGTATAAAATAAAGTTTGATTTTCGAGATCAAATACGATTAAGAATTTATTTAAAAATTAAATTTCTGGAGTTTTAATGACTTAAATGAGAATAAGATTTGGAAGATGAATATTACGTTAAATTGAAATTTAATAAAAATTAATTTTTTTAAAGGATATGATTTTATAACTTGATTTTTTTGTAAAGTGATTTAAATGAATATCAGGTTGATTTAAATGAATATATCAAGTTTAATAAATTGAAAGATTTTCCAATTATGTGAAGTTAAATATTTTCTTAAATTATATTGAATTCATTAAGTAAACATTTCAAGTCTAAATAATAAGTAATTGAATTTGATATATATATATATATATATATATATATATGGAATTGTCAAATGAGTCTGTTTGAAATGGTGAAGTATTTAAAGCCTTGAAACATAAGAATTTAAAATGGTATTTGGAAGTTTAAATCGATATTTGGGATTTATTTGTGAAATCTAAAGAAGCTATTTTGTTTTATAAAAGTAGTTTAATATTTAACCATTTAAGAGATGGAAATTTGTTTCAAAGCTATGTTTTTCAAGGTAGTATAATTTGGAAATATTATATTCAAGAGTTTTGATTTCTAAATTATTTTACTTTGGAAACCCTATGATTTTGGAAAGAATATATATTGGAAAATAAAATGATATCGTATTGATTTGGGGTTTTAAGAATAAATGACATCGTATTTATATAGGTTTTAAATGGATATTTTATTTTGGTTTTAAAAAAATAATTATTTTTAAATGACCGCGGTGTTATAATAACGATTGGTTGGCAAAGAGACCGGGATCGGATATGGACATACTCTCTGTCGATACCGAAAACCACTTTGACCAACCGTGTACGCGGTGGAGATTCCAGAATGAAGTAGGTTGGTGGCAGCGTTTCCTGTAAGGTAAATACGTGGACCCGACTCCTGTGAGTTGGCATAAGGTGGCTAAAACAGGAGCGATTCTCGGGCCAATGGGGTCATTCCTCTGATCGGACACTCCTCTTCGATATTATACTTTGAGTTTGGATTGATTCAGTGGCCACTTTTATATTTTGTTTTGGGGAGTTTGTTCGAGGTGGGCGGTTGCTGCGCGCTGCGCGTTTCCACCAGCTCGGATAACAATTGGTATATCTACCCTAGCATTGCCTAGTTGTGCTGTGTCACCTACCCTATCACACCTTGTACGAGTTTGGATTTCTCCTGTAGCCCGTGTGGTATCCTCTGGTAGCTTCCCGATCAGGAGGGACTATGATATTGGATGGACTACTGGGACTATTACGTGTTAAGGTGGAAAATGTAAAGCCTTAACGCTATTTAAAAGTAAGTTTATTTTAAAAATAGACACTATTATAATAGCGAAATATACTACATAGTAAATAGTTTAACGGATCCTTAGGAGATGTAAATCCCGAGCATCTCTTGAGTTACTGCACTCATATTTAATTCTGTTAATTTAACTCACATAAGATCTTTTAGTTCTGACTCGAGTGTTTTGTCTTTTCAATTCGCTCGGGTCAGTCCGAGCGTTTCAGGATTTGAAGTTTTAGCTCTTGAGGACGAAGACGAAGATTTGTATTACTATTATCTAGTATTATTCCACTGCACTATTTAATTCCGCTGCATTAATATTATTAGTATATGAACTCTGATATTTATTATATAAAGAAGAAGCAATGTTTTGTAAACAGTTTCATGAACTATATATTGATTATTATATTTTATCCTTCCGCTGTGAGATTCTGTTTTCTTCTTTTATTTCTTTCTTGTTTTTTTTCTTATTTATCCCATAACAATCCGCCCTTCCATATGGTTTGAATTGGCATGTGTGTCGGTTTAAAGCGTGCGAAAAGGCGGGACGTTACACCTGATGTGTGATGCTGTGTGATATGAATGAACTTGATTCAAGCTGTGTTGAATGTAATTTATTTATCTGCGATGAATGTAAATCATTTATCTGTGAATTGAATTATACCGTTTATCGATATTGTTATGATTAAATCTGTGATGATTCATGATGTTGCACTATTGTGTAAAACCCCTGGACTACACCATACGCACACAAATATGGATTTCACGGGGAAATCGGTTAAGTCATAGATATTTGAATTTAATTCAAAATGGTTTTAAAAGTTGAATTTTGAATCCAAATGGTTTGGAAATGGAATTGGGTTAAATATGAAAAGCTTTTGAAAAAAAGTTTTAAAGATAAAAGTTATTTTGAGTAACTTGACAAGGTTTTGAAACCTAAATAGTTTGATTTGAATTTGAATTCAAGAAATTGAAGTTGTATACATATATATGTATATTTATTTAGAAATTATGGTTTAAAAAGATTATACAAGTTATAAATGTACTTATATGGGTTTTTGAACCATTTTAGAAGTATTATTTTGGGAATTTAAATCCAACCCAAGGTTTATACTTGAAGGGCTTTAACTTGTATAAATGTAATCGGATTTTTTATCGAAACGAAAACTATTTGTTTTCAAATAATAATAGCTTTCATATAAAGAAAGAATTTTCAATTTGTGTTGAAAAGATTTCATGTTTGAAATAGAATGGTTTTGAAAGCTATAATTGAATCTTGTAAAAGATTGTTGAACTTTGTTTTGAAATTGAAGAGGATTTTAGATGGTGTATCTTTTATATAGAAAAGATTTGAAATGGGAATTGTTTCGAAAGTTATGAATGAATCTTTGGAAATTGTTTTGAAAGCTACAAAATGAGTCTTTGATTTAAAGACTGGATGAGTTAATCCAACTTGAAAGGAAAACTGTTTTTGAAAGGCTATGAATGAATCTTCGTTAAAGTTTGGTAAACCTTGTTTTAAATTGAATGGGCGTTTTAAAGATAAATATTTTGTTTAAAAGATTAAAGTGTGGAAATTGTTTAAACCATTGAAAGGTTTTTAGAAGTGAATCTTTTTGTTTAAAGATTTGAAAATGGAAATTTGTTTAAACCATTTGAATGAAAGGTTTTGGACTTTAAGCTGTGATTTAATTGAGATCCCATTACCCATATGATTTTTAAATATTGCGCTCGTTATTCGGTTTTGCCGAGAGAGGACCTTTGTGACATATAACCCATCCCAAATAATGATACGACGATATGGATAGCATTTGAAGACCGGATATTTTCGAAAGCGCTCGTCGAATGTCTTTGGATCGGCTGATCCCCGATATAGAGATTTAAGCATCCTTTGTGATGGAAAGTCCGGACGTGATTAGGGATTATTCGGATGTGCATGGGCTTCTTTTGAAGTGCCTTCGGTTCTGTTCGAACCTGGAACAGACTTGTATGGATGTGTGTATGACATTACACTTTGAGATGTAAAGCTGGTTTCTATCAAATACATTTCTGTTTGGTGGCACAGATTTATTCTCTTAGCTTAACACCCTTCTTTGAGACGTACGAGCTCAGAGGTTATGTAGTTGATGGTTACTAGTGATACATTCCCAATTTGGTAATGTGGGATATGAAGTGCTGCTGATCATTTGTTGATCGAAGCATGGCTTTGTGAAAAAGCGCATCTTTGTGGACGAGACTTCGTCGAGCCTCACAACCTGGAAATGGTCGAAACAGGAATGTCGCGGCAAGGTTTTTTTGGGTCGATCCCCTAGGGTATGTCCATTTTCTTCTAGATAAGAGGTGGTATCATGGTATGGAGCCCAGATATTTTGCCTATGTGGTTACCGCAATCTCATTACTGTGTGGTTGTTGCTTTGTTGGTGTCGAGCACTTGGATAAAGGTCGGTAACGACCGGGGGATGGCATACTTGATTGGTAGTTACCTAGTTACAGCTTGGTTAAAGCGTGAGGTAGCGTCGGCCTTGTGTTGGCAGAGATCCGGTTAGGTTCTTGAGGGCGTCCTTCCAGAGGCGTTCCATTTCGGTAAGGAAGTTCCTTAGCCTGACCATTTGTTGGAAATCCAAAGAAACAATACGCGCCCTGTACGGTTTTAGTTGTATAACCTGCCATGGAGTGTGGCGGTAACCTGCTATTGAACATGGTAGATATAGTAGGCATACAATAATGGTTGTATGCTGGCTAAGATTAATATTATACTTTCGAAAAGTTTTCTGCACTATGCACTAATGATAATATCAAATGGTTTTCGCATAGTAAGCATGTTTGACTATCAAAAGGAGAAATCTCCTCCAAGTGTGTGATTGCATTGTGTGTGTAGTGGGAGTCCTTATGGTAGTTTCATTTTCCAAAAAACATTGCGAAATTCCTTTTAAATTTTTTTGTTCAAACCAAATGTTTTTGTTTTCTCATACTAGTCCTACGACTGACCTGGAGTTTATTGTTCCCTTCCTAAACTCTGGGTGCCACAATTTTCCACACGGGCGGTCTAGAGTTGGGTTTTTTAGATAGTCAGATAGTATATATCGATTCGGTAGCTTTCAGCTTTCTCTTTGAAATTCTTTGAAGACTTTGGATATTGAAGTCTTTGGTTAGGACGGCTGACCTTGTTTACTACAACTTGATGGTGGTTCGAGCTAGTGATTTGGAGTTTTGGCTTTGGAGCATTGGATTGGAGTTGCAGTTTGATATTGGAGTTATCTCTTTTTTTATTGTTCCGCTGTTGTCTTGTATCTCTGATATTGATATTCTGTTGTATCAGTGTTGTATCATTTTGGATATTGTATTCATTTGATTGTATATGATATTCATTTCTTTTTCTTCTGTTGTGTTGTTATACTTAATTGTGTTATAAGCTCCGGCGTACTGGATTTGAACGTCCGAATCTGTGGCATTCAAATACGAATGAAGTATGGATGTCAATTTTCGAACGCGAAAAATTGGGTCGTCATAATTTAGCTTCACTATCGCACTGTACAACTCCATCTGCCTCATCAAAAATGACAACATCCCCACAACCATTCTCATCTACCCTTTGTATCATTGCATGGATATATGCAGGACTATGCACATACGAAATATCTGAATATACATTAGTTTGAGAAACTTTGCACACATCAACAGATTTTCCATAAAATCCATTACAATAATCAACAGTCCTATAATCCGCCCTATCAACCACTTCCTCCACCAAGCAACTGTGCACAATGGCAGTATCACAAAGTCATCTCCAACAGCCTCATCAGGTATGACAACATCCCCACAACCCTTCTCAACTACCATGTTATCATTGAAACAACAGTACTCAATCCCACAATCAATCACCATTTCCTAAAACGGATCAAAATTATCGCTTATAACATCCAAGTCCCTTAAATCATCAAAAAAATTTGAAGTAGCAATCTCAAACTTCCCCTTTTTGAAAGATTTTACTACAAATTTTCTGGTTTTTTGGAACAAAACCTTCATTAGTTTCTTGCACCTGATTTGCACGTCCTGCATCTAAAATGGTGATACCGATTTCCTAAGGATGAGAAATCGATTTGCATTTCTCAAATGCTGGATCAAATAATAATGGATTAGGAAAATAATTCTCCTTTAACACCGTGATGTTGGATTCAACAAGAACAATCAAAGCATCAAAATCAAATGTATGACTATTTAAAGCAACACCACTCAAATAAGAGATGAGAATATTATCCTTGGCAAGACCATCGCTATCTGCAACCATTTCAGGATTCTCAAATTTATTTTTAAAATTTTGACCTATGTTCACAACATTAATGACATCGAAATGTTTAATATATATTCCAATAGTTCAGTGCCTTCATACATTTGCAATCACAAATGATCAAGCTAGATTCTCTTTAATTTCATACACTTTAGCACAAAGAAAAACCCATAATCAGTAATTGAAATACTCTTCTTTCCGCCATCGTCTGAACCAAAATTCCTCAAACATATATCTTTTCTATGCCCGAACAATCTGTTAGTACCTGAGATAATGATTTTGATGACAACAACCTTAGGACTTGTTATAAAATATAAATATAAATATTCTTGTCTAGATATATATGTATATGAAGGATATATATGCAGGTATTGAGAATGGAGACTGTACAGTATAAAGATTCAAGACCGAATATAAAGATTCAAGACTAGTATAGAGATTCAAGACCGATGAATTCAAGATTGAAGAAACCTAGATTGAAAACTCATGAGTATCAAGAGTTCAAGATATCAAGGTATGTAATAGAGTCTAAATTTATGTTAAAACTTCATAATAGCACTAAAATCTTTATTCGGATTCTAATTGTGGAATGGAATCCACCTTCTCGCTTTAATAATGGGATTGAACCTATGACCTCTTTAGTGGGATGGAACCCGCGATCTTCTCTAGTGGAATGGAATCCACGAAATTTTCGAAATGATTTATTTTTTCAAAACTATCTTTTTAAAGTCATCTCTGTCAATTTAAATATTTTAGCCCTAATTCAAAAACTATTTTTAATCATATTAATTTCGAAATCATCTCTTTTTTTAAACTATTTCTTAATTATAATATTTTAGCTATAATATACTTTAAAGAAATTTATACTTAGTTTTCTATCACTTTTATATTATAGATTATATACTTTAAAATCACTTTCTAAAACTCTTTACAGAAGTTTAAACTATATTCAAAATGGTTTACAAAGTTTAGAAATTGTTTTGACAAGTTTTAGAATAGAAATCATTTTAAAGAAAAATCTATTTCCAAAATTAACATAGGGATGGCGACATCCCTAATTCCCCCATGTCGAAATGGTAGCCGTAGAATTTAAAATTCAAATTTTCAAAAGAAGCGTCTATTCGTCATAACCTTTCGCGAGTGGACATGACCGTTGTTCTTCTATAAATACCAGTTGTTTTCAATGAATTTTAAGTTAGTTTTTCTTCATTTCTTCACTCCTTCTTCTCCACTCAAATATTCTCTTATATTTCAAATGCTTTGACAAAATTCTATCGAAATTCTAAGTGAATCAAACTCGATCATCTCTAGTTTGATTTTCTGCCACTCTCTCTCAAAGATCTCAGTGCTATTCAGAATTATAAGATCATTTGTAATCAAAGAAGTGTATTGAGTCTCTCTTTATCAAAATGTGATTGGAACTGATGTGATTGTGGCCCGTAAATCAATTGGGTGTGATTGTAGCCCGTAAATCAATTAGATGATCTTGTAGCCTAGTTAAATCAAGAGAGTTTGCCCTGGACTTGGAGACAGGAGGGTGTATCTCATGGCCTTGAAATCGAGATTGTAATATCAACATTGTATTTGAAAAAAAATCTGCACAAGAAATTGTGTGGGACTGAATGTAGGGTAACTCCGGACCAATATAAAATTCTGGTGTATTCTTTCCTTTATTGCTTTTATTTACTGTTTGCATCTATGTCTGGTTTTGTGATTGTTTCTATGTTTGTGAAGCTGTTAAATGTATTCTAAGATATGTTTAACACACTTTAGACTATGGCCTATTTTACCCTAAAAATGATTCATTTGATTTAATCTCATATTGTGATGCTAATTATGCTGGTTGTAAATCAGACCGAAAAAGTACAAGTGGAACTTATCGCTTTTTAGGACATTCTCTGGTTTCCTGGTTTAGTAAAATGCAAGACACTATTTCACTATCAACAACTGAAGAAGAATATATATCTGCTACTTTGACTTGTTCTCAAGTTATCTATATGCAACTTACCCTAAAGGATTTTGGATTAAATATTTCAAAATCACCAATTTATTGTGACAATACAAGTGCAATAAATTTAACCAAAAATCCTACTCATCAAGCCAGAACAAAACTTATTGATATCAGACCTCATTTTCTCTAAGATAATATAGGTAAAGAGATTATTTCTCTTGATTTTATCAACACTAAGAATCAAATAGCTGATATTCTGACCAAACCCTTAAATCAATCAACCTTTATTAAATTAAGAAGAGAACTAGGTATTAGTTTTATAGTTGAGATATAGAATATAGATATAGTAACAGATATATTTAAATAAATAAAGAAAAACAAAATTGACAAGGACTCTCGTTAGATTGTTATTGTATTAATGTTTTTTTAATTTTGTATACTTGTATATATCTGTGTCTATGTTTCATATGTGTAATGTAACAACATATATAATAAAATTATTATGTTTCACTTATTATACTTCGTTGTTAGCATTTAGTTCCATAGCATTAGTTTAAGGGGGGTTCTGTAGTTTAGGATTAGTTTTTGTTGATGACAAAGGGGGAGAATTACAAAATAGGTTAGTTAGGCTTAGATTAAGGGGGAGTTAATAGATTAAGGGGGAGTTGTTGGAATAAGGGAGAGTCAGACAGAGTTTGTTGGAGTAGATTTTACAAACATAAGTTGTCATCATCAAAAAGGAGGAGATTGTTAGTTCCTGAGATGTTGGTTTTGATGACAACAACCTTAGGACGTGTTATAAAATATAAATACTAATTATATTCTTATCTTGATATATATGTATATGTAGGATACATACATACATAAATATATATATGTAGGTACCGAGAATGAAGACTGTAGAGTATAAAGATTCAAGACCGAGTATAAAGATTCAAGACTGAGTGTAGAGATTCAAGATTAAAGAAATCAAGACAGAAGACTCATGAGTATTAAGAGTGCAAGAGTTCAAGATATCAAGATTAGTAATAGAGTCTAAATTTATGTTAAAACTTTATAATAGCACAAAAATCTTTATTCGGATTTTAATTGTGGAATAGAATCCACCTTCTCGCTTTAATAGTGAGATGGAACCCACGACCTCTTTAGTGGGATGGAACCCACGACCTTCTTTGGTGAAATGGAATCCATGAAATTTTCAAAATGATTTTTTTTTCAAAACTATATTTTAAAGTCATCTCTGTCAATTTAAATATTTTAGCCTTAATTCAAAAACTATTTTGAATCATATTAATTTCAAAATCATCTTTTTTTAAAACTATTTCTTGATTTTAATATTTTATCTTTAATATATTTTAAAGAAATCTATACTTAGTTTTTAATATTATTTTTATATTATAGATTATATATTTTAAATTTACCTTTTGAAACTCTTTTAGAAGTTTAAACTATGTTCACAATGGTTTACAAAATTTAGAAATTGTTTTGACAAGTTTTAGAATAGAAATCATTTTAAAGCAAAATCTATTTTCAAAATTAACATAGACATGTCGATATCCCTCATCCCCCCATGTTGACAGGGTAGCCATAGAATTTAAAATTCCAATTTTCAAAAGAAGTGTCTATTCGTCATACCTTTCACGAATGGACATGACTGTTCTTCTCCTATAAATACTAGTTGTTTATAACGAATTTTAAGTTAGTTTTTCTTCGTTTCTTCACTCCTTCTCCACTCAAATATTCTCTTATATTTCAAGTGCTTTAACAAAATTCTGTCGAAATTCTAAGTGAATCAAGCTCGATCATCTCTAGTTTGATTCTTTGCCACTCTCTCTCAAAGATCTCGGTGCTAGTCAGAGTTATAGGATCATTTGAAATCAAAGAAGTGTATCGAGTCACTCTCTATCAATGTGTGACTAGAAACGGTGTGATTTGGCACACAAATCAATTCGGTGTGATTGTAGCTCGTAAATCAATTAGGTGATCTTGTAGTCTGGCTAAATCAAGAGAGTTTGCCTTGAACTCAAAGATATGAGGGTGTATCTCGTGGCCTTGAAATCGGGGCTGTAATGTCGATATTATATTTGAAAAGAAATCTGCATAAAAAATTGCGTGGGACTGGATGTAGGGTACCTCCGAACTAGTATAAAATTCTAGTGTATTCTTTCTTTACTGCTTTTATTTATTATTTGCATCCGTGTCTGATTCTATAATTTTTTCTGTATTTGTGAACTACATCTGTTTGGATTTAATTTGAAAAGATTTCAAAAAGATTCATAAAATTAATTAAACACTATTAACACCCCCTCTCTAGTGTTAATTCTTCTTTAATATCTGTAATCCGTATTTCCTACATAATCCACAACTAAAACATCGAATAGGATCCCGATAATCTCTAGCTAGATGATAGTAACCCCACACCGAAAACAGATTCACTTCTCTTTTCCATTATTTATCTAGTTCTTAAAAGATTTTTTCTAGTTGAGGATCTAACGAAACAAACTCTTAGATTCTTTCACAACCTGGGTGTACGATCGATAACAAGTTTTGGTAGAATTTGGAACAGAAATATGAAGAAAGGATTAGAAATGAATTGGAGGACAAGATTAGAAGAATTTGAGAAAGAAGAAGGAAAGCATGGAAACAAGGAAGATGCCAATTTTGTTCTTCAGGATGTGCTAAAAAATTGAAATTAGTTTAATTATTGCATGTTAAATAAATCAAATGAAACGATAAGTAAAATATGACTTTGTTAGGAAACAACCAGATTGGATCCATTGTTAAATATTAGATTTCGTTAAGCCAATAAGGTCCAATTAGGGAATTTTTTTAAATTTACCCATTTCATTCGTTGCCGAATGGGCCAGATCCATCACTTTCATGTTTTCAATAAATACCAAAGCCTGTCTTCTAATTGTTTAGCCCTTCGTATGGTTAATAGCTACTCCCTTTAGGTTGGATGATTAATGACTAGGAAGTTTTGTATAACATAAGCATTTATGAAGTATTTATATATTTAGTGCACATATTAGTGTAACATACTTAATTATAGATCTATAACATTACATTAAATATTTTAGTTAAGTTTTATATGGCTAAGCAATTTGATGTTGTATTTATGTAATTATGGACCATATATCCAATTTCTAATGACAACCAAATATGTTTAAGTTCTTCTTTCATAATGCAAAAATGAGTGTAGAATTTTCATTAACAAGTACACTTGATTTTTCAAATGTTATTTCATTAATAAAAAAAGAGTGTAGAATTACATAAATAAGTACACTCTATTTTTAAAGTTACAATTTGAACCCCACTCTGATTTACGATTCACGATTCAAATCTCGTTTCAATTAAAATTTCAAACTTTACGATTTAAGATTTGAATCTCATATTGAAGTCATTGATGGTAGAAAGTAACACACTTGAAAGGTGAGCACGATTTTGGAGATATGTATGTAGAAACTTGTTTACACTGGCAGTGGCAGGTAAGGTCTAAATTATACGAGTGTTCCTAAACATAGAGCAGAAAAACATTAGTTTACAAGGATGTATTTAGCACACATTAATTGCATCAACATAGTGCATCATATCAGCTATCTAAAACATTATATGAAGAAAGAAGAACATACAACAGTGTTGTGTAAAGTGGCTAAACTGAACATAGATGATCTAAAACTCATATGTAAAGGAAAAAAAGTTATGCTTAGCCAACCATATGATGTGGTATATTTGTTTATAAAAATCAATTTCACAATATACTTGGTAACCAATCAACCACTTAACTACATAACTACAACATTAGACACATGGAAGAAGAATAGTTTCCTGTAAAATAGATAAACTATATAAAGCATAATCCAACAGTCAACAAAAACGGACATAAATAAAGAGCGAAATACATACAGCTATCATATCGTATATAAGTAAATTCAATATCATTGGAACATTTGAAGCAATTCATACATCACTAACACAAACTTACTCAAATTTAATTTCATATTGTTGAAATCAATTCTTGGCTGCAACTCATTATTTTGGATAATTCATTCTAGACAGTATATATTCATGAATATTCAAACTTGGTGAAGCCAAAATGTGAAAAGTTATGAAAATCGAAGTTAAATGCATTGCACAATCCAACTGACAACTACTTCAGCATAAATGAATACAAAGATGCCGAATCGGAAGATTGGATATTGAGAACATACCTGAATTGTTATGATCAATGAAATGAAATTGCAATTTTGACTGGAAATTTTAAACCCTAAAACCCCATAATGTTGCAATTTGGGTTTTGATATACGAGTCTTGTTGATTTCGCCCTAAGAAACAAGAGAATATCGGGGAGTCGGGTCACGCTAAGTCATAAGACCCGAATTTTGAACATAAACAAGAGTTGTTTATTAAATATTTCTTCAACAGAGCTATCAGGCCCGAAACAAGGAAAGAATAGATCCGAAAGAAATCTGCGGTTGCAACTCAAAAAAATTAAATAATAATAATAATAATCTATTAGATATTATTATAAAATCAAAGAGCCTCGTGAATTCCGGATATTACCAGACTTCTGTGATCTTATTTGTCGAACATCGTAGCACCGTTTGTATTAGGGCTGTTATGGTAATGGTAAATTTACCATTATCATACCATTACCAGTCAATCGATTACCATTTTAAAGTAAAGTCGGTATACCAGTATAATCGGTACGATAACGGTAAATTTAACATTTTTTACGGTAAAACTTCGGTTATATTAATTTAAAACCAACGGTAACGGTAATTTACTAGTCCATTCATAATACATCGATATTCATGTAAAATGTTGTATTACGGGCATTTAGAAGCAAGAAAATAGTTCTATTTATTTAGTAATTCAACTCAAACGATGATAAATACACTTCTTTTCTATGTCCTTTATTAAGTGACCCAATGAAATATATAATGAATCATCATTCATTGTAAAAATATATCAACTTATTATTTTTCTAGACAAATGGTAATTTATCACTACTAGTGTAACGGTTACCAGTTTATCAGTATACCAGTCAATCGGTAAAGGTAATGGTAAACAATTTTAGTTTACCAGTAAAAACGGTATGGCAATGGTATTTACAAAATGTAATGGTAACCGTTACCATAACCGCCCTAGTTTATATCATTTTTTAAAAACCCTACTCCGGAGAGCAGAGCTAGGGGATACAACTGTCCGCCACACCGACCCCCCTTTTCAGCAAGCCCAGCCAAGAGCATTAATCCTCTACCACATTTCGGCTTTGTTGAGGATAGACCGCTTAAGGCCTTAAGGGAAACAAATCTCAGCTGCGGGACTCGAACCCGCAACCTCCAGGAACATTGTTCCATGGTTGCAAGGTAGTCCTCAACCAGGTGAGCTATTCCCTAGTTTATATCTTTACCATTAGTTGTAGAAGTAATTTTACTTAATTTAATAATACAATGCTCTAAATTCTTCGTTCTTCCTTTGGCAAATCGATGTTACTTGGTATTAATGATATACTAGTGCACAGAAGCAATTTCAATCTTTTATAATTAAAAATTACATTTCACAAAAATACATCATCAAACTCAATGGGCCAGAAAATATGAGCATGCCCAATATCTCCAATCTTAATTATTGTTTTCATAATGTTCGAAAAATAGTTTAAACATAATTTTTAAGCTCATTATTTTTGTGCATCCACTTAAAGCTAAATTTAGCACCTACTTGTGCTAAATCTGTAGGCACTAAACAAAAAAAGTAAGAGATGCAAGTGTTATCATCGTGGAGTCATCTTGACCAACAATATTGATCCAAGTTTAGAAACCAATCACGACTGACATAATTGAATTACTAAAATAGGAAAAAAGAAAAACTTCAGTTGCACTTTTAAACGGACACAAGTTTGAAAAACACTGAACGCTATATTAATATAATATCACATAACAGATATTATATGACCTATGAAAACAAATGTATTAACCTACAATTATACATGTGTAATGATATATTGATTTGACATTTCTTTAGCTGTGAAATAAATGCTATTTTGGTTCATAGTGTAGTTCATCCAATACTAGTTTAAATTAGCATTTTGTTTATCCGATGCTAGTTTAATATGACATTTTTCATTATCCGATTCTATATTAATATAGCATCCGGTGTCCTTCGGACTGAATTCTAAAATTTGCATTCTTCTGCTTAAAATTGATCCTAGGTTTTTTCTTTAAACTATATTCCTCTTAGCAAAATATAGAAGAGCTACAAGACATTGAATTTACTATTTGTAATAAGGTACATTTGCCGAGGAGATAAAATAGTATATGGTGGATGGCAACTCCATCCGCTATCACCATAGATACCCAATAACATCAGAAAGGAAATGGCTTCTCATATGCAAGACTTTCTTTAATCTTCGTGTTGGGGAGCCTCACATTATATGTTGCTAATAGGTATGTGTAGAAATAATAATCCCGTATCATGAAAAAAATAAAGAAGTGTATTAGAGTGTGTGTATGTATGAGTTTAGATGCATGTAATAACAAGTAACTCTTTTTGTTAGAAGATATTGATAAAACTCTATGTTGCCTTTATGAAAAGATGTGTAAGAAGATTTCAAATACAACATATGGTATTAGAGTCGATGCTGTTTCACATTTTATGTAGGTAACAGGTGTGAATTCCTATTCCATTTGAATTGTGTAAGCCAAATTCTAGACTTTAGCAACATCCTTTGGCCATGTTGCAACAATATCTATAAAATGCATCATGCTTCCATCCATCTTTAGTTGAGATAGAATAAACATTCAAATTGAGTGTGTGTGTGTGTGTGTATAATACCCACATGAGTATGTGGGTAGATCCATTAATTGAAAATGGTTAAAAGTGTTAATCAATAGAATTTATTTGTTAATCAAATCACAGAGCATTATGTCAAAATGGTAAAATAACGGTAATGGTAGAATCCAAGAAATTCACTTTTCTCAATACTTAGAAATACATGTCATCAAGTCTATGAATTTGTGATTATGATCCAATAATAACAATAAACTAGTGCAAACCCATGCTACGCATACAAGATTCGGCACATAAATTATTTATTGGCGTGTTTTTGGATTTGTTGTTATATAAAAATGAAAATGTATGTTCATGAATTGTTATTTTTTTAAAGTTATCTTTTCCTCAAACACTGTTATCAAACGTTCGTTGATAAATCTACTTAAGTAAATGTAGAAGGCAATATTTTCAGGCCATAATACCATTATATAACAAATGTTAACGTCAACTATATGTTATTCTTATCTTGGTAAACATTAGGATGACAATGGGGTGGGTCTAAATCAAAACCAGGTAGATCCACCTCTGTTTTTACCTACCAAGACCTATCCTATTAGGTCATCGGGGTGGGTAGACCCATGATTTGTTCTTGAGAGCTTCGGGTCTAGAGTCGGGTCAAGGCTTGGTTGACCTGCCCTAACCTGTCCCGCATTACCAAGATCTCATAAGATTACTTTATTACTATAATGATGATTTGTCAATCCTTTTAGACATAAGTGACTAAAAAATTCAAATTATAATGTTCATTCAATAAATTATAGGATTTTTATCGCACTGAGTTGCATCGCTAATGATGATTTGAACATCTTATTTTTATTATCTTCCATTATTATTGTAAACACGTTGTTATTTATATTTAATGTATCATTTAGTGAAAAACTATCTTACAAATAAAAATATATGTATTAGTACATAATTTTGAATGAATATATAGGATCTCACAGGGTCTTGGGGCGGAGCGGGTCTACCCCGACTCATACGGGTTCTAGGTTCGAAGCGAAGATCCAAACTTGCACGGGGTCTACGGAGCGAGTCTAGGGCAAGGCTTTAAAAACCCAAGGTGGGTTTGGGCACAAAAAACCCACCCTAACCTGTCTCATTGCCATTTCTAGTAAGCATCGTATTCCTAAGAATGTCTATTAATTTTCAATTGTAAGCATCATAAATTCAAAATGATTTCATTTATGTTAATATGTACACAGTTCACTATGATAATAGCATTCTAAACCTAGTAAAAAGAAATTACGCTCTAGGTGAAATAACGTTTAAATTTTGGTTCGAAGAAACAAAACTTCAACATTGCATTATTCCATTTTTTGACATACATAATAGTAAATCAATTAGAAAAATATCACAATAGCTTAGAAATACCAAATTTCGAACTTATAATGTAATGTGACCTGTAAGTAAAACGTAATATACAATGCGTATTCAAACTTTTAGGACAACCAAATTTTTTCCTTTTTACTTAAAATATCCCTGCAAACATAAGACTTAAGCAATACACCACTAAGCATAATTAAAAGTAAATTAATATCACTGCAACACAAATTGCTTAAAGATAAACAAAAAAATATTTTGGATTAAATTTCATAATGATAACAATCTGATGCAAGTGTAAGGAAACAATGTAAATGAAATAACCTTTGGAAAAAATATTATATTATTATTAGAATATCAGTTAGCTATACACAATGCATAACGAAGCATTTTAATAGGCACATACATATGTGTAGATGTAAAAATATCGAAACGAAAGTAGAAGTGTTTGTTGTAAAATAATGATTTTATAAATGTAAAAAATAGATAAAGTTAACTTGTTTTATATGAAATAAAATTTATAGAAACCATGTTTTATTAAGAGATAAATTATGCAGGTTTCCCAAAAGTAATAAATAAAATTTGCATTTGAATTATGTGCATTAAATAACTTCATTATATTCCACCAAATTCTTTATAATAATTTATGAAATAGAAATATTTATCATATCTCACATCCTTCATCAAACTAATGTCACTTGATAACTAATTTTCCATTCAAACATGTTTTTCATTTAATGTCTACCCTTTATTCAATAATTTCTCACTATCATCATATGATTTTTTTTGTGGTTGCAAACATTGACCATAAGTTTTCATTGAAGATCCAGTTAGAAATTGACATAAACATTTTCAAAATATCAATTCAATATCGATACAGATGCTTTTAATATTATCATTTCTTGTGAGGTGAAATATATAATATGTTCTATAATATATATAATACTGCCTTCAAAGCATAAACATATGTGTAAAACATAATACTACCTTCAAAACCATAAAAATATAAATGGAAATTTATTACATATCCTTATTTTTAATTATTTTATAAACTATATCCCTTCCGATTTTTCTTCATGTTTTACATCCCCCTTTTTATTTTCCTTTTTTTTCATTTTTACCCTTGTATGTATACCTAATTGCTATTTAACGACTTCTTGCTCTATATCTAATTTCAATCAACGGCTTCCAATTTTCCTTTCTGACAATTTCGACTTCTAATATCTTTGGAGTTCTCATGTCGAATTTTTGTAATGTAATTTCATTCAAATTACAATGTTTTGCATAGATGATCTTGAGTTATTGTTGGCATCTTCAGTTTTTCTTCGTCTCGATCAGTTTTCGTGACATCTCGTTCAGTTTTTGGTACACCTTGATCAGTTTTTGGTACATCTCGATCAGTTTTTGTAACATCTCGATCTGTTTAGCTTTTCATCTTCTTCTATCCTACGTTAAAATTTTGAGTTTGAGGTTAGTTTTTCTTTTCATGGTTATTTTTGTTTGTCTAATTTTTGACATAGCATCATGTTGAATTAAATTTTGTTGCAGTTGTAATTGGTTATCAATTATGTTGTTATTTTTGTAGTTGAACTTTTTTGTTATCTATGATATGAAGGCAATTGTTTGTATAACATATATTTACCTATGTTGAATTTACTGTGTTTGTTTTTGTTATCATTGTAGTTGGTTGCAATGCTCATGTTGTTATTGTTATAGTTCAAGTATGTTGTTGTTGTTGAATTATAAGATATTAATGGGATATGGTGGTGAAGTTTTATGCAGGATGACAATATTTGTTTGGCAAATATTTTTTATGCTAGTTTTTTCTACTTTTTATGTTATTGTACTTCTATTCTAATATTATATTTGTTTTCTAGGTCTGATCCTATTGATGTTTTTGTTGTCTTTCTGTTGGGAAATGATACTTATATGAGGCATCTTGGTTTTAGAGATTGTGTGTTGAGTTTTAAGAAATGATATTTGTGAACAATAGCCTGAATTAACACATGGTTCTATTGAATTGGTTTATGAATGAGACGAAAAGAAAAGAGTTATTGAAACTAATTTTGATTTGCATAGTATATTGATGCATATTGCTCATAGATACGATGATTTTCTACTTGTTTCAAATAAATCTAAGTAGTGTGAAAGTATTTCAGTTGATGTTGGTTCTTATAGTTCTTCATTTGTTGGTTCTTTTGGTGAGTGTGGCTTATCTACTTCTTCAGTGGTTTGTTCTTTTGTTGATTCTAGTTCTACTTTGAAACGGTTGTTAAAAAATGATTTTAGTAATCCAGTATTTATTAATATTGGTCAAAGATTTGCTGATGGCGTTGATAAGTTCTGATTGTATCTTATTATATACTATATTAAGAATGATTATAAAGTTAATGTTGTCAAAAACGATACGGAGTAGGTTATAGTTGTTTGTTCATGGGAATGTTGTACTTTTCATATTCATGCTTCTCACAAGTTTAGCCTACCAGTTTTTTTTATTACCAAAACTATGCAGTCTAATCATTCAGGTGGAGTTGGTATTATACATGTTAACCATCCACCTGTTTTTAGCAAATTATTTAAGAAGTTGGTTGTTGATTTTATTCGTTCAAATCCTCTTATGAAAATGAAAGATACTGTTCATTTACTTCATACCGAGTACGATATTATGTTAAATTACCATTTTGCTTATTAGAAAAAAAGATTGGCTTTGGAAGAAATCTGTAGGAATGATTTGCTTCTCTATCATCATTTGAAATCTTTCTATAAAGCCGTAGCTGAGTGTAATCCTGGTAGTACCGTTGAACTTCAAGGTGATTTAGTTAGTTATGAATTTGAAAGGATTTTCATTGGGTTTGAAGCATGAAAATATGGATTTGATTATTGTCGTCCTTTGATTTTTCTGGATGGGACTTTTATGAGTGGTAGAGGATAAGGTTGTATTATGTCTTCTACGACTAAGAGTGATAATCAAGCTACGATTTAGTTTTAAAAATTATAGTATAATTTATTTGTATTTCATTTAGTGAAATTTTGCACGACAAATATTTTTATGGCAAATATTTGACACATATATGTTGTTTCATTTTATTTGATATGTTTGTTTATTTTGTTATTTTATCGTTTTATTAGTATTACATGTGCTAGTTTATTTACTTATAACACTTTTATTTTAATGGTTTAACTTTTTTGTTATATTGAATGATTTAGGTTGTTAAATATTTCAATGTCAAATATTTTCCATAAGCATATGACAAATATTTGACATACCTTTAATGTTGCAGTTTGTATATTTTGTGCATTTATTTCTATTTTGATTGTGTGATATGTTAGCACCAAAATTGATCATTAACACCTTTATAAAGTAGAGAGATTAATGAAGAAAGTAAATTAAAATAGAGAACAGAATGTAAATTTAAATGCAGAAAACAAGAACACCAAATTTATAGTCGTTCAGCGTAATAGCCTACGTCACTTTGAAGTTAATCTTTATTCCTTTTCTTGATAACTGATTACAGATACAGTCCATTTTTAAATACTTGAATACAATTGCAAAGTAAAAAGATTAAGTCTTGGATGGGTGTTGATGCAGCAGAGGTTCCCTAGTGTTCTCAGAATTCTGATCCCCTTCACTGTGCCTCTGCCTCTCTATTTATAGACGAATATGGGTTGGACTTCCTTGGTGGGCCTGGTAGCTGAATATCTCTACCCAAATGGGGTAATCTCCGTGTGCCGATCCATAGATGCCGAACGTTCTTTGAATGCCGTACAGGGCATGAATGCCGAACGGTCGCCTTAGGCCGAACGAAGTGAAGCCGACCACCCTGCATGCTGTGGAAAGTATTTGTGCCGAACGTCATTGGGAGTCGATGGTGTCTTGGCCGAATGATGTCTGTATGCCGAACGCTCCTTGCATGCCGAACGTTCGTGGACGTCGAACGCTCCTTGAATGCCGAACAATATGGAAACATGCCGAGCGAAGTGGAGCCGAACGCCCTGAATGCCGGACACCCTGAATGCCGAGCGTTGTCCAACGCCGAACGCTCTCTAGATGCCGGGCGTTATCCAATGCCGAATGTCCACTAGATGCCGAGTGCTCTGCCCTACCAAACGAACTTGACTGTCGAACACTTCCCCATGCCGAGCGCTCCTTTCTGTCGAGCGTTCCTTTATGTCGGGCGCTCCCAAATGCCGAGTACTTCGCGGATGCCGAACGTGACGATATGTCGAACCATCCAGTTGAACCGAGTACCAAGTTGCCTGGTCAAATCTCCAAAAACACTTTCCCCCTAAAGTTTATCACGTGGCCGGACGTGATGCGCTTTGAATTACGTGCCCTCACTGCTTTGCTTCGAACCTTGGTTTAATTTTCTTGGAGGTGCTTTCTTAAGAATATCAGGTGAGGTGAGGTGATGTTTGCCGATCGTAACGCGAATGCCGAACAAACTAAGATAGCCGATGCCGAACGGACCAAGATTGCTGATGCCGAACGATATCCCATGACCGGTACTATCGGACATAGCCTCTTTGACTTCTTCTTCTTCCCTATAAAGGCCGGCCTGCTCCATCTTCTTCTTTTTTCACTTTTTACCTCCGCTTCCTTATACTTGCAAACTTCGCCTGTTAACAAATACTAAAGACTTAATAATTCTTCCCAAGTCTCGATCTACCAACTAGGTATTGACTCCTCTATCTAAATCCTTTCCATGATTAAAAAGTTTCGATAAGAGGCTTAAGTTCGTAAATTAGAACCGTGGCCGAAAGGGTTACGTGGATGGAGGAATCAAACTTCGATTAGGATATCTTTAGGGCTAAACGATGTGAAATAAGGAGAAGTGACCAGGGATGATCACACGTAGGAGTTGTTGGGAGATATACTGTGGCTCGGCATGGTTCTCTCGTGCCGAACGAGATTAAGGGGAAGAAAATAGTGGAGGAGCAGGAACTGGCTATCATGCCGAACAATATGGTTCGACATGACTCGCCGAACGATTCGGATGTCGGTCCATACTTTTAGCCGAATAATACCTATGCCGACCAAAAATGAATGCCGAACCATATTTTAGCCGAGCAGCACTTATGCCGATCAAAAATGAATGCCGAACCATATTTTAGCTGAACGATACTTATGCCGAACAAAAATGAATGTCGAACCATATTTTAGCCGAATGATACTTATGCCGAACAAAAACGAATGTTGAACTATATTTTAGTCGAATGATGCTCTAGGCTGAACAATCATGGATGCCGAACCATATTTTAGCCGAACAGTGCTCCAGGCCGAGCGGTCATGGATGCCGAACCATATCTTAGCCGAACAATACTTAGGCCGAACACTCATTTATGTTGCCTAATCATATAACAAAACAAGGACTCTAGCATACTAGCATATCGAACTGATCCGGACTGATAACTTCCTAGTTTCAGTATTCACAAGCCTGAACTTAAATCGACATAAACGGATAATTTCTTCTAACATTTAGCGCCAACTTTGGAGTCCGAAATTGTAAACACCATAAGGCTGGCTTTTGGAGACGGTCAACGATGACGGTCTTCGAAGGCGACGATTCGAAGCTCAATTTTATATCATTAACTCTATGACTTTCAATTTATTAGCGTTTACACACAATAATCGCATTAGTTCACACACCACTCGGGGGGGGGGGGGGGGAATACTTGTGTTGTTAATTCTGACGTCGATTGTTTTTCGAGTATAGTTCAATCAGGTACTCTGCGGGATTCAATTTCCATCAAAGATGTCTAAAATATCTTGCTCCGCCATAATCTCAGATAGACCTGGGCCGTCTTCTAAATAAGGGGTCGTGGATACTTCTAACCCGTCGACTTCCTCCGCTCATAACTTAGCTCCCGACGCTCTGGAGGCGTCAATATTCCTAGACAACTCTGTTGACTCTCAGGCTTCGAAGGTTAATGAAGTTGCGCTCCGGCGAATATGCTTCATCCACGGAATCCCCTTCGACGACGTGCTAGTTCCATCTAGGCACGATTGTCCACACTTGCCCCCGGTTGGATATACAGCTTGTAATACGTTTATGTGTTGGGTTGGTAGTGTGCCACCGTACAATTCATATCTACGGGACGTGCTGCAATACATCGACATTGCCCCATCATAGTTGCACATGAACGGTCACGCCTTCATCTACTGTACCTACATCATGTTCATGACTGTCTTCTCTAGGCCTCCAACCCCGGATGACATCAGATATATATATATATATATGATCAAGAAGCAGAGAGATAACCCCTTCTTTGTGTTCCTCGAGCCGCACCACAAATGCCAGATTTTAACCAAGGCGTAGAGAAAATTTTCCCTATACAAACAGGAATGGTTCTATGTGTGTTGCCCTCCTGGCTTCGCAAGGAGATGGGTGCAAGGAAGTAAGTATTTTCTCTGAATCAATTTTCATGCTTGGCCGAAACCGTGCCACTTCTAACTCTCTTTTTTCCATCTTTTCAGGTATCAATCGACGTCCTGACGGCCGTGGGTACTCTGAAACCATCGAAGCCATCAGGGCCCTTCCTGCCGACGAACGGGACATTCAGACTCTCATTTCAAATGAGTCACTTTCAAGGTTTGGACTGTTAGCGGAAGGCTGTCGGATAAGCCTTCATCAAGGCGTCACCGTACCCAGGCCCATCTCTGGGAAAGGGAAAAAATTAGCCGAGCCATCAACACATCACTCCTCTGATGCACCAGAAGAGGGGGAAATTAAAAAGAAAAAAACATCCAAAGCACGGGGTGAGAACGTGGGTCCCACCCAAGATCCGATAGTCGAAGTGCATGACATCGAAACGTTATCTTCCACTTCGAGAAGGAAGAGGAAATTGACGTACAAGATAAGGAAGAAGAAGGCTGGCGGAACTTCCAAAGTTACGCTCATTCCGACAGAGAAAGAGGCTTCTTCACAGCACGTGGAAAGTTCTTTAAAGGGTCTATCAAACCTCTCCATTCCCGATGATCTGCTTAATTACGACTTTGACGATCCAGAGGCATTTAAATTTCACTCGCCCGTTAGGGGCGATGCGGGCGCTCTAGCCCAAAGTCAGGGAGAAAATACTCCCATTAGTAAAGCAACTGGTCCGTTGGGGGAAACACTAGGACAAGCACAAACACTTGCACTTCACTTTGCACTTAAATTCTCGTTGTCACTCTTTTTATTGCTGAGTCATCGTTTTTCAAATTTCGTTCAGGTGACATGGGGCGTTCTCATGGATATGACCGCCTTCGTGGTTCATCCACTTTCTATCAGCCAGGACGGGACTCAGGCTCTGGGAGACATCGGGACAGGGATGACGACGACAACAGGGACTATCATTCCCAGGACTCATCATCTCGGAAGAAAACTATTACCAGCCCAAGCATCATCAACATCCCTCTTCTCATTCGAAGCGAAGCAAGGATAAGCATGACTATAAGGGGTCGCAATCCGATACCCCCTGAGACCAACACTATGATTCCTCTTCCACACATTAATCTCGGGATCCTCAAAGGAGAGCCGAATTTTCAAAGCCGTCTCCTCCTGCTCCTGCCACAGATCCAACAGTGTCAGAGAGAATGGCTGAGCTTAAAGCTAAGTTTCCAAAGATCTGTTTTGATGGTCTGAAGTTCCTTCCGGCGATCTACCCTATACCTGAAGATGTTAAACAGAGCGCCATCGCCTGTACCAACGACGTCTATGTTCAACATGATGCGTTTGTTCACTTGGATGAAAAACTTTCAGATGTCTCCATGGAGCGCCAATATAAGATTGATCGCCTGAAGCTCAAGGCTATCCACGACAAAAATATCATCAAGGCTCAGGACGAAGAGCTTGCGTCTTATAGATCTCAGCTTGAGGCCGCCTAGTAGAGTGCCCAAGACACTGCCGAAGCCGTATCTCGTCTGGAATCGTCCCATAAAAAAGAAATCGACGAGGCGGTGCAATGATGCGGGCCCTTGGCTCTAGAGAAGGACTCAGTCCAAAAGGAGAGAGACGCGTTCAACCTTCGAGTCAAGGAACTCGAGGAGCAGCTTCATAAGGAGAGGGAAAAGAAAACGGCCGCCCAAGAAAAGGCACAACATTATTGTGATGAGATTGTCGCCACTCGGCTCTTGAAGGAGAAACTTGAAGATGATCTCTCCAAAGTTGAGGCACAGAAGAATGAAGCCCGCGAAGAGGGCAAAAAGATGGCGTCTGTGGACATTGACTCCCATCCTGAGGCGGCCAGGGAAGAAGGTAGAGAAGAGATCAAAACCGCATTCGACCCGCTCATTGCCGAATTCAATGCCCACGTTCTCGTGCACCGGGACTTAACTTTTCTAGGCGAGGGCTACCTCGAATCTCTGGTCGAGGCATGGGAGACCTTAATTCAAATCAGGAAGGCCGAGCACGGTATCGAGGAGGCTGATGAGGGGGCTTTGATAAAAGAATTCCTTAAGGGAAACGAGCCTTCGGACCTGTCAGCAGCTAAGGCCCTTTATTGCAAAGGCTCCCCCTCGAGGAAAGGGAAAGAAGGGGTAGTGCCCCAGCTCATGTGCCTACTCAATCGGCCGATCAGCCGATACTCGATCCATTTGAGTAGCACATTGGTTATAATCCAGAGGACCCGGGCCTTGGCGTCCACATTCTGTCTCCCATTCCAAAGGGTGAGACCCCTCGTACGGCCGAGAGTTTGCCAGAACCTGGTAGATAACCCTTCACTTTTAAAATTCCAGAAGTCGTCGTTCTTCATGAAAAACTACTGTATTTTAATGTTTTCTCCTCATGATTTTATGCAGGCCGTTTTGACCCCGAGCCCACTCCGAGGAGCGATGTCACCAAGGAGGTGGAAAAGAAGACAAGTGAGGCTGCTCGCGCGGGGAAAGCTCCTGGTCCGGATGCTCAGGTGATCGAAGCGCTTGACGAAGACAAGTCCGAAACTTCCTCCCCTACTGTCCGGGGTTATGAAGTAGAAATTACAGGCGCCTTTGAGCACACATCCGAATTGAGCATGAAGGACCGAATCGAGAAGGAGAAGAAAGAGACAGCTAATATCAAGGTCGAGCCTCGTGCTATGGACCTGGACGATCCTTTGAATAAGCCGTTGAAGGTATCCTTCCTGGCGGGTCCAAGCCCATGGTTGTGCCCTGTACTTTTTCAGTCGCTACCCCTCCATCAAAGAAGGGTACCAAGGGTAAGCACACAGGAGAGGAGCCGTCTGAGAAGACAACGGAGGCGAAGAAGTTGAGGAAGCATAAGAAGTGATCATTACTCTCGTTCAACGAGAGATAGTTTAAGTCATGTAATTTTTCTTTTCTTTCTACTTTTGTAGTCTTTGTGAATAGATTGTCGACTCCAAGCTTTGGAGGGTTTGTAGTAGAAACTTTTTCTGAATAAAGTTTAGTTCCTTTTTCTGTCTTTATAAAAGATTCTTATTGTTCAGTTCTCTTTGTGATTGAGATTTTAATCCAAGCTATTGTGAGTAGCATAGACTTCTTAGTTCATCTTCTTATAACTTGGAAATTCTCTAGAGTTATTCACTCTTCATCTCGTGCTTCAAGCACTTACAATATTTTTCAGTCTGTATTCTGGGGACTCAGAGTACTCCAGTCTGCACTCTGGGGACTTGGA
The DNA here is from genome assembly GCA_030765085.1 of Allium cepa. NCBI lineage: Eukaryota > Viridiplantae > Streptophyta > Magnoliopsida > Asparagales > Amaryllidaceae > Allium > Allium cepa. The sequence goes on along the minus strand of CM060942.1, from coordinate 613,524,455 downwards.
GGTTTGAGTCGTTTATACTTGAGTGTGCACTCTGGGGACTTAGAGTACTCCAGTCCGCACTCTGGGGACTTGGAGGTTTGAGTCGTTTATACTCAAGTCCGCACTTTGGGGACTTAGAGTACACCAGTCTGCACTCTGGGGACTTGGAAGTTCGAGTCGTTTATACTCGAATCCACACTCTGGAGAGTTAGAGTACTCGAATCCGCACTCTGGGGACTTGGAAGTTCGAGTCGTTTAAACTCGAGTCCGCACTCTGGGGACTTAGAGTACTCCAGTCTGCACTCTGGAGAATTGGAGATTTGAGTCGTTTATACTCGAGTCCACACTCTAGATACGTAGAGTACTCCAGTCTGCACTTTAGGGACTTGGAGATTTGAGTCGTTTACACTCGAGTCCGCACTCTGGGGACTTAGAGTACTCCAGTCCGCACTCTGGGGACCTGGAGGTTCGAGCCGTCTATACTCGAGTCCAAACCCTGGGGACTTAGAGTATTCCAGTCCGCTCTTTGGGGACTTGGAGGTTTAAGTCGTTTATACTTGAGTCCATACTCTGGGGACTTAGAGTACTCCAGTATGCACTCCGGGGACTTGGAGTTTTAATTCGTTTATACTCGAGTCCGCACTCTGGGGACTTAGAGTACTCCAGTCCGCACTTTGGCGACTTGGAGGTTCAATTCGCTTATACTCGAGTCCGCACTCTGGGGACTTAGAGTACTCCAGTCTGCACTCTGGGGACTTGGAGGTTTAATTCGTTTATACTCGAGTCCGCACTCTGGGGACTTAGAGTACTCCAGTCCGCACTCTGGAGACTTGGAGGTTTAAATCTTTTATACTCGAGTCCGCACTCTAGGGACTTAGAGTACTCCAGTCCGCACTCTGGGGACTTGGATGTTGAAGTCGTTTATACTCGAGTCCGCACTCTAGGGACTTAGAGTACTCCAGTCCACACTTTGGGGACTTGGAGATTTGAGTCGTTTGCGTGCGTTCGTACGTCAGCCAGAATAATATAATTTTAATTTCCTGCCACAAGATTATCATATACAGAGATATTAATAATTCATGGAAAAGTTGGCTTCAAGCCTTTATTAATGAAAGTAAGCTAAATTGCCTTGTTACATGCCAAGGACTAGAAATAAAAATGTACTGGAAGTAAATGCAACTACTACAAGAAGGAAATCAATCAAGTATAATAATGCCGCAAGTGCTCGCTGTTCCATGCTCGGGGGAGTGTCACACCATCGACGATCGCTAGCTTGAAAGTTCCTTCTCCAAGCTTCTGTTCGATGACATATGGACCTTCCCATGCGAAATTCATATGAGATTGGACTGGAAAAACTCGTTTCAAAACGAGATCTCCCACATCAAAAAAATTTGGCCGGACCTTTTCATTATAATATTTAGCGACTCGATGTCGGTATGCGGCTGCTCTTAAAATCAGCTTCTTCGCGTTTTTCATCAATAAAGTCCAATGATTCCAATAAGAGATCCTGGTTCGATGCGGGGTCGTAATAGGTTACTCGATGTGATGGAACTTCAAGTTCCACGGGTATGACAGCTTCCATGCCATATGCCAATGCGAATGGAGTGTGGCCAGTCGCGGTCTTGTGGGTGGTTCTATAAGCCCAAAATACCGTTGGGAGTTCATCCACCCACTTGCCTCTAGCCTTTTCCAAATGCTTTTTCAATATGGACTTGATTATTTTGTTTACGGCTTCTACCTGTCCATTCACCTTTGGGTGAGAAATTGCTGCGAATTTTTTCTCCATGCCATATTTCTGACAAAATTCTTTGAACACCTTGCTTTCAAATTGAGTTTCATTGTCCGTTATGACGGTCCATGGAAGGCCCATACGGCATATGATATTTCGTACAACAGAATTAATAACTTTCTTGGTGGTGATGTGGCCAGAGGCTTTGCCGCTGCCCATTTGGTAAAGTAATCGACCGCAACTATCGCATATTTCGCACCACCTTTGGCTATGGGTAAAGAACCAACTAGGTCGATTCCCCACATTGCAAATGGCTAGGGACTAACCATTTGCGTGAGTTCCATCGAAGGAGCTATCGGGATTTTTGCATATATTTGGCATTTGTCACATCTTCTCAAATAGTCTGCAGCATCCCGATTCACCGTTGGCCAATAGTATCCATAACAGAGGATTTTCTTTGCTAATGTCTGCCCCCCATTATGGTCGCCGCACTCTCCCTCATGGACTTCTTTTAGCACCCATTTTATCTCATCATGGGCCACGCACCGGAGTAAGGGGGTGGAGAATCCCCTCCGATACATTATTCCGCCATGTACTACACAACACGAAGCCTTACGAAGGACTTGGTGTCTTTCGTTCCTTTTTTCAGGCAAATCCCCTTGTAGCAAGTACTGTCTGATTGGGGTCAACCATGATTCCTTCTCAAGTTCGGTTTCTAACATGAAATCTATCTCCATCCAATCTATACTCGGAGCATGGAGGGTCTCAACAGGGAACAATCTCATTTGCTGTGCATCACCAGTGCTTGCAAATTTTGCCAACGAACCGGCTTCTCTATTTTGTTCACGTGGGACATGTGAAATGTCGTAATATTCCAGATTTTCTAGCAGCTCTTGAACCCGAGCAAGGTAAGGAGCGAGTCTCTGTCCCTTCGCCTGATAATCTCCCCGCACTTGATATACTATCAGTTGTGAGTCACGGAAGACTTCAATTGACTTCACTCCCAGTTCGTTAACAAGTCTCAAGCCAGCAATCAATGCTTCATATTTGGCTTCGTTATTTGTCGCTGCAAACTCAAGCTTCAAAGCGTAGCAAATTGATCGGTCTTCAGGAGTCACAATGACTATGCCAGCCCCCGAGCAACGGACGTTAGATGCCCCATCGTGTGCATCTTCCATCGAACGAGAGGTATGACATTGTGATTGTCTGATTTATCTGACATAATGAATTCGACAAAGAAGTCAGCTAGTGCTTGTCCTTGTATGGCTCTTCGTGGCAGATAGGTAATATCGAATGGACTTAACTCAATATTCCATTTTAACATCCCTCCAGAAGTTTCTGGTCGTTGGAGTACCTGCCGTAAGGGTTGGTCAGTGTAAACACTGATTGAGTGTGCCTGGAAGTATGGACGAAGCTTGCGTGATGCAATCACCAAGCAATAGGCTAGTTTCTCAATCCTTGGATAATTTCTTTCCGCCCCCGTCAAGCGTTTACTAACATAGTAAGCTGGCTTTTGAACCCGGTCTTCCTCGCGAACCAAGGCTATACTGATTGCATGCTGGGATACGGCCAAGTATACGTACAACATTTCGTGGTCTATTGGTTTTGACAATACCGGGGGACTTCCTAAGTGCCTTACCAGAGCTCGGAATGCTTCCTCACAGTCGGATGTCCATTCGAAATTTCTCTTTCCTTTCTTTATAACGTTGAAGAAAGGAATACACTTGTCTGTGGCCCTGGATACGAATCGGCTCAGCGCGGCCACCTTTCCGTTCAAGCTTTGCACATGTTTTATGGTTCTGGGTACTTGTATATCTCGGACAGCCTGAATCTTCTCCGCGTTAGCCTCAATTCCTCCCACATTCACAATGAAACCCAAAAAATTTACCGACGCTACGCCAAATGAACACTTCAGAGGATTGATCTTAATCCCGTAGTGCCTGAGTATGTCGAACATCTCCGCTAAGTCTCGGATGTTGTCGTTTGACTGCCGTGACTTTACGAGCATGTCATCCATGTAGACTTCCATCGTTTTACCAATCTGGTCTTTGAACATCCGATTCACCAGACGCTGATAAGTTGGTCCCGCGTTCTTCAATCCAAAGGGCATCACTACATAGCAATACAACCCAACGTTTGTGACAAAACTGGTGTGTTCTTGGTCTGGGATTTGCATGGGGATTTGATTATATCCAGAGTACGCATCCATAAATGATAGTAACTCATGTCCGGCTGTTGAATCGACCAGTTGGTCAATCCTTGGTAGCGGGAAGCTACCCTTCGGGCATGCTTTGTTTAAATCAGAGTAATCAATACAAGTTCTCCATTTTCCATTCGCTTTCTTTACTAACACCGGGTTAGATACCCATTCAGGGTAGAGGGAGCCGCGGACGAACCTGTTGGCTTTGAGTTTGTCCACCTTCTCTTTTAGAGCTGCGGACCTCTCTGGGTCCATGCCTCTCCTTTTCTGTTTCACAGGGACATGTCCCAGGTCCATGTTCAACATATGACTCGCAATTGCAGGAGAAAACCTGCATATACCAGATTGCGTCCAAGTGAAAACATCAAGATTTGCTCGGAGGAAATCAGTAAGGTTCTCAGCTGCCAAAGGGTCGAGTTGCGATCCAATTTTAAGAACTCGTGATGGGTCGCTCCAGCTAATTGGGATGTCAATGGTTAGTTCAGCCGGTGTTGCATTTGTTTCCCTGGGTTCCCTATCATCATCTCTCAGACTATGTCACTACGGATCCAAGAATGTTGCCCGAGCCAGGGCTCGGGTGCTGCTTGTCAATCATCAGAATTTAGGATGCGAACGGAGTTATCCGCAACCTTTCATTTCTCTCTGCGCCGAGCCTCTCTCAGCTCAGCCACATAGCATGCACGACCAGTCACCTGATCGCCGTATACCACTCCAACTCCTTTGTCGGTTGTGAATTTTAACGTTAAACACCAGGGGGCCAAAACTGCCCTAAACTCCGCCAGGGCTGGACGACCCAAAAATACGTTGTATGGGGAATCAACATCCAATATTATGAACGGTAGGATTCGCACCCTCCTACGTTCGCCTTGTCCCAATTCAATTGGTAACTCCACATATCCCATTGCATCAGTTGCTACACCATTAAAGCCATGGATTCTGGCTTTGGATGTTTTCAAATCCTTGGTCTCCAGCTTGATTTGGTCGGATGCCTTCCGGAAGATGATGTTAACGGAACTTCCGCAATCAATTAGAATTATCTTCACGTTCGCCAGCCCGATTATCGCAGATATGACCATTTGGTCGATGGTAGGAGCCTCTACCTTATCCGCATCTCTGCTCCTGAATACGATATCATCATTCATCGTGCACTGCTGCTTTGCAGGAGTCCCATCCTCCACATTCTAACAACACTCATACTCCGCATGTCTTAAAGAGTTAGCATATCGCTCCATCTCCTACCAATTCTTATCCGCCGAATGAGGTCTTCCAGCAATCGTGTTAATAACCAATCTACCTACAATTCGAGAAGGTTGTTCTAGTTAGTGTGGGGCCAACCCACGTCCAGGGTCCGATGTTTCTTGCCTTCGGTCTTGTGGGTCTTTGACAAATTCCTACAGCTTCTTCTGTCTTATCAACTTTTCTGTAGCGTCATGGAGGTGTCTACACTCCTCTGTGTTGTGCCCATAAGACTCGTGAAAGCGGCAATACTTCGCGCTCCGCTTCTGTTCCTCTGTCGATTCCTTTGGGCATGGTTTTCTATACTGGAAAGTGTTGCAAGTTGATAAATAGATGTTCTCAAGAGATGCGTTCAACTGGGTGTATTCATTATAGGATGGGATCATTGACTTCCATCCCCATATTTCTTTTTTCTTTCTAGGATTTCCACATCCGAATCCTTTAGACTGCCCAGGCTTATTCTGGATGTTGACTTGAGTTTTTCCAGGATTATCGCCGATTTGCTTCACTGCGATGTTACTTTTTACAGACTCCTGAATGGGCCCTGGTGCCTTGTCTCGCCTTGTCCACCGATCTTCCTCCCTCCTTATGTACTGATGAGCTTTAGAATAAAAACGTTCCAACATAGCTGGGGGCTTTCACGCCAACCAATCTCCAAATTCAAAATCTGGATCCACTCTATATATTACCGCCATCAAAATTGCATGGTGTTAGGATCGCTCACCTCGGTAGGAGCAACATGAAATCTTTGCAAGTATGCTTTCAATGACTCTCCCGGAGCTTGGATTACGCTCGATAAGGACATCACGTCCTTTGGACGAGTGGTGTGTATCCTGAATTATTCTATGAATTTTTTGCTAATTCATCAAAGCTGGATATAGATCGAGGTGGGAGTCCAGTAAACCACATGGAGACAATTCCGGACAAAGTAATTGGGAAGCACCTACACTTGGTCGCATCATTGGCTCTTGCAAAATCCATCATCCATCCATACCTCATCACCCTGGGGTCAGTCTTCCCCTCATAGACTGGAATGGTGGGCATGCTAAACTTTCTTGGGTAATCAGCCTATAGAATGGTATCCGTGAAGGGAGTATGACTCTTAGACACTCCCCAATCTTCATTAGCAAACCTTGGTTCTCTTTCATCAACTGCCTGACCATAGCTGTCAAGTCCGGGGTTTGTATGGAAGATGGAAAGTTGGGTTCCGTTCCACGGGACCGTGCAGGTTGATGTCCCGCCTGATTTGGGTCTTGGAGATTCGGGCGTTCGGTCTCTTCACAGGCTTGATCCCTAGTTGATCGATCCATGGCACCTGCCTGTGCACCTTCATCCTTACGGCGCCTATGCCTAGGAGGTTCATCAGCCGAAGTCGAACTATCATCTTCAGAGTAAGGGGTAGGGCTACCTTCAGCATTTTGACGCTGTTGTTGAGTAAGCTAAGTCATGAGGTTAGCGTTGGCTTGCATTTGCTCAGCAAATTGCCTTCTACTTTCCTTAAGTTCTCTTATCAAGTCATTGAACTCTGCTCAGGAAACAACTTTCGCTTGGTTTTGTTAGAGGGCCCTGCGCCTCGAATCGCTTGCTGATTGCTAGGTCCAACTTGTTGCATGCGAGCAGTTTCGTGGACATCTGCATTTTGAGAGGCCAATCTGGTTCGTGGTCTCCCCTGGTAGAGTTGTTGGTTGTAACTCTGAGTAGAGTCAACAGATGCCTTGTGAATGATTTTGGATCTCCTTCGGGGGATTTATGCAATCCAGTAGCTATAAAGCAGATCCTAATAACCTGAGAATTCAGTTCTCAGTGAAAGCACCAAAATGTTAGCACCAAAATTGGCCACTAACACCCTTAGAAAGATTGTGTAGATAGATTAATGAAGAAAGTAAATTAAAACAGAGAACAGAATGTAATTTTAAATGCAAAAAACAAGAACACCAAATTTATAGTGGTTCGGCGTAATAGCCTATGTCCACTTTGAAGTTAATATTTATTCCTTTTCTTGATAACTAATTACAGATACAATCCGTTTTTAAATATTTGAATACAATTGCAAAGTAAAAAGCTTAAGTCTTGGATGGGTGTTGAATGCAGCAGAGGTTCCCTAGTGTTCTTAGAATTTTGATCCTCTTCACTGTGCCCCTGCCTCTTTATTTATAGATGAATATGGGTTGGACTTCCCTGGTGGGCCTGGTAGCTGAATATGTCGGCCCAAATGGGGTAATCTCCGTGTGCCGATCTGTTGAATATGCGCTTACATGATTTTTGTTTGATGATATTAAACATATATACATTCGTTTAAATGTATTTGTTAATGTACTATTTTATTTTTCATAGATTAAATAAATATTTGCTGAATAAAATTAAATAACACAGAATTTGAATTCAAACAGAAATTTTATTCAAACAAATATTTATTACAATTTTGAATAGTACAAATTCAAGCTCTCACTATACATATACAATTTTGATTACAAATACATCACAATTTCATATTTACATTTAACCTCACTACACATCACTCATTCACTCAATTCGTATTTTATCTTCAACTTCATTCCAGTTAGAATCCAACATCTGAGCAATCTGCAAAAATATTCACTAACGCAGTAAAATTGAAAAAGAAATATTTTTGCAATATAAAATAAAATGTGAATTTCGAAAATAATATTTGCCTCAGTTATTTGGGTTGTTCGTCATCATTTACATTTGAATTCATCACACACGAACATTATGACATGCACAGTGTATCACTGTACATGCCACAAGGCCGTGCACACCGATATACACTTGATAATGTTACAGGGACAGGTGAGCACAAGGTCAAACCCAAATAAAAAGACGGGTTCAACTCAGGTGCAACATAAATAAAATCTCGACTTCAACACAAGGTCAAACCCGAGTTGTAAAACTGGATTCAACTCAAGTGTAATGCACAGTCTACACAAATTCAAGAAGGCACTAAATAACAAACAAAGTGCAAAGGTCAAGCCATCACTGCAAACTCGACTCAACTCAATGCAATTCAAACTGCAAGTCCAAAACAAATGCACAATGCACTAAGCAAATGACAGAACCAGTTCAAACATGAAACAACATAAACCAAGCTACAAACATCAAGTGCATCACTACAAAACAAGCCCTACTGGACAGTTCCATCTAACCAGAGTTCAATGCATATGAGACCAGCAATGCTCAAGTGAAGTTCAGGTCTGACCACACATCAAATATGCAGTAGCAAAGCAATCCAGACCAAACAAGACAATGCAAATGAATTTGACAAAGTATGTACACAAGTAACCGAACTACAACAAGTACAGACACAAATGTATATAGTACACAAGTGCAACAAGCAGCAGTGTGCAAGTGCAGACCACAAAGAAAAATGCAACATGCCTCAAAGACCAGTGAACAACCGGACTTCAAGCCATGCACAGCAGCGACCGAAGACAAAGCAAAATCAGGTTGAACAGAGACTACAAGCAGTGAACACTTGTATACATATACAAGAAACTCAAGTGAAGATACCAAATTCAACATGACTGAAAGTACAGTGGATAGAAGTCGATGCAAACATATATGAAGACCACAAAGTCAGTGCACATAATCAATGTGAACACATCAACTACAAGCCCAAGTGACAATTTGAAGACAGCAAATACAATTTTAATGCAAACAGTAAGTGACAATGCTCAATGCACAGCAGTTCATATATATATATACACACGTATACAATGCAGAAGAATCCAGACTCATACATCCAGAATCAAGCAACAATATGCACAGGAGCATCAGGATATACTACAGATATGAACACATGAGAATGGAATGCACAGGTCAGGGAAGCAACAAATATACAGAGACAATAACCACTTCACCGAAGTCAAAACAAAATCAAGGTGAAGCCGTGCAAGTCCAGGTTGACACAAATGGTAACAACATGTACAGACAATGAAGAACCAAGTCAAAGCCGTGTTTCTTAATCAAACAAGTTAACAAATGCCCAAAGACGAAAGGAAATCAACATCGAGCCAGAGCCGTCAATTTTAAATGCCACAAAATCAAAGCCATAATGACCAAGTCACAGGTCAAAACCGTGAGTATCAAGAATCAAATTATACGAAATTTATCAAGTCAGAGAAAGTCATGGAACCAAAATCAAATGTCACAAATTCAAGCCGAGAATGTTTTACCGTGACAATCAAGGAATCAAGTACATACGAAAAGGTCAGAGATAAATCTCAACATCCAAACGAAAATCAATGGCCGAGCTATATCAGTTGACAAATTCAAATAAAGTATATACAAAGAGAATTCAGGGGATCGAACCCTATAAATTGCAATCTAACATCATCGGCAAAGGCATCGAGTTCAAGTACAAAAAACATTAAAGCACAAAAGGATAAAAAACATACCAAAGCCCTTTCGAACTTAATCAATTCGAAGCAGTTGAAGCAAATTAACAGAGACCATCGATTGACTGAAAACGGACGCCGATTCATCTATTCAATCGAGCAATTAGAATCGGCTTCTTCGAATTATACGAAAGCCCTAATTTATTGAAGGAAGAGGAACAAACAAGAAACGCAAGCCGCCATTATCAATTACAAGGGAATGAGCCGCAATAATATAAAAGAGGAAAAAGGGGCTGGCCCTTTTCTTTTGTTTTTAAAAGTTTATAAATTATAAGGCTTTGTTTTAAAATTAGGGTTGTTTGTTTTTAAATTGTTTTTAATTTGTATTTTTCTTTTTTTAAATCGTTGTAATTTCTAGTCGTGTGACCAGGGGACAAACTATGTGGCGTAGTTTGAGAATTCGCAACTCAGTGGCTGAGTTGTGGCAAGGTTTTGAGCGTAGAGTTAGGTTTAGTCGATAGCGGGTGTCGCGAGTTTACGTGTGTAAGCGTCTCACTATATAATTTCTAGTAGAAACCTTAGAGGCAGCACGTAGGCAGGGTTTTGCCGAAGCTGGGTAAATTCTGCATCGTTCTATTTCTGCATTTATTATTCTGCTATTATCTGTGCTGCTATTGTTCAGTGATCTGTGTTAAAATTATTTTAAAAAGCTTCCGCAGTTAAGTTTTATAATTTATACCATCACCCTATTCTCCCCCCCCCTCTAGGGTGAAATCGATCCTACAAGTGGTATCGGAGCTAGGAGTAGTAGTCAACTTTTGTTTTAAAAATTCGTTTTTCAAAGAATCAGTTTTTGTTTTAAAATTTTGAATCTTTAAAATGGCTTCTTTTAATAATGCTTTTTCAGAGGGTCAGTCGATAGTTAGACCACCAATGTTCAATGGTGTATATGCTTTTTAGAAAAAAAGGACGAAAATTTTTCTGGAAACCATTGACGCTTGGGATATTGTTGAGACAGGTTATAAAACTCCAACTATAACTGTAGATAATCAGGAAATTAAAAAACCGAAGGGACAATGGACAGAGCTAGAGAATAAATTACAAAATATTAATGCTAAGGCTATGAATTCTATTATCTGTTCCTTAGATCAAATTGAATTCAATCGTGTCTCACATTGTCTAACTGCGCAGAAGATATGGCACACACTCGAGGTGACTCACGAAGGAACATCTCAAGTCAAAGAATCCCGCCTTGCTATGCTATGCAGCGAATATGAGAACTTTACAATGGCGAAGGAAGAAAATGTCAAAGAGATGTACGGACGACTTTCCAATATCGTATACAAATCAAAAGCTCTCGGAAAAACATACACCAAATTGGAAATAGTCCGGAAAATCCTCAGATTCCTTCCACGAAGCTTTGAAGCCAAAGTGACTGCCATTCAAGAATCAAAAGATTTGAAACAAATGAAAGTCGAAGAACTTATCGAAAATCTCACCACTTATGAGCTAGAAATGAAATTCAAGGAAGAGCGTGAAGGAGGAGATACTCGAAAGAAATCAATAGCTCTCAAAGGAACAACTGAAAATGATGACGATGACGATGACGATGCAACAGCGGAATTGGAGCTATTAATAAAGAAATTCAAAAAGTGGAATTACAAATATGGAAATTCAGCTCGAATTCAAAAAGCAAAAAGCAGAATAGCCAAAGCACTAGACTACTCTGAAGAACAGAAGATCATTTGTCACAAGTGCAACCAACCCGGACACATCAAGCCCAATTGTCCGCAAAATCAACGTGACTTTAAAAAGAAATCAAAAAGGAGAAGTTTTGCAGCCACGTGGAATACAAGTGATGAAGATAATCAAAGTTCTAGCAGTGAGAGTGAGAAAGCAGATATGTGCCTTCATGGAAATATAACTGATAGCGACGATGACGAGCCAAGCGAGGTATCAAATCTTACTCACTCCGAATTACTTATTTATTTCCATGAAGTGAATGGCTGTTTTGAACGACTTAGGGAAAAATATGCCAAACTCGAATCACAAAAAGACACTTTGATAGAATTAAATGAACAACTTGACCAATTAGTTGAAAACTATCAAAGAAGGATCCCTAAGTGTGATAAGTGTCCAATATTCAAAGAGGAAATTAAAAAATCAGAAATTAATATAAAATCACTTGAAAATGAAATTCTGATTTTAAAAGAGAGTGAAAATACTAGGAGAGAGAATTCTATCAAAAATTGCACACAGTTGTTAAACGAAAATGAATCTCTCAAAACACAAGTCCAACAATTGTCAACGACTTTAGATAAATTTTCAAAAATTGAAAAATCGTTGAATATGCTATTAGGAAAGCAAGCTGTTAATACGGTTAGACAAAGACTTGGATATAATAAATCGAAAATTGTTAAAAGCAATATTAATCGAGTTAATTCTATGTTCACAATTTGTAGAAAATATGGACACAATCACAACAATTGTTGGTATAGACCCAAACATGTGAAAACTATACCAATTTGGGTTCCAAAAGGCACAAATATAAAATCTCTCAAAGTTAAACAAATTTGGGTGCCGAAGGGAACAATTATAAATAGTTTTGGGTCTCCACAAAATTATTTTTCTAAATATTCTGCCACTAACAACCATGGACCTGTAAAAACAAATAGGTCACATAAATCTTTTCCCGTGTAGGTGTGGTGGCAGGGGAAGGAACAACAACAGTGTTCTCTGTATTTTGGCTGTTCCAGAAACACGACGGGCGACAAAGCAAAGTTCCTTAGCCTAGTACAAAGGTGACAGAATCACATGGACAACAACGAAAAATATCGTAAGGTAAAACAGGTAATGGTATATTTTGAACGATATATTAAATGTGATAATCTGTACCGTATTCTGAATTAAATCAGCCAATAATGTGATGATGAAAAGATGATGATTCTGACTTATTCAAAATAGTTGGCCAATTATATTCTTATGCCAAAAATACTATAAAATTCTCTAGATTCTTTGAATTACTTCATATATATTAGTTTGGATTAAAAATAGTGTTTTGTTGGATGATACATTTGGTTATAATACGGCTAAATCTATATTCACGGTTTTTAATTATTAACACGGCTTCATTTCAAATTCAAGAGAATGTCATTTAAATTGCTGTTAAAATTGAGTTTGAAATTTTTGGTGCACACTTCATGGTTTGGTAAATCAAATTCAATTAATGATGATTTTGAGTGAAAAAGAAATTCGGATGCAGATTACACTGGTAGTCTAGTTGATAAAAAAAAATACTAGTTGAACGTGATTTTTGAGACATTTAGTAACTGCATCGTTTTTCAAAGAAAATATCTGCATAATTCTTACTTGAAATAATTTTCAAATAGCAGAAAATTTTCTTATAAAACCCCCTTGAGAAAATCATTTTTGACCACATTTTCAGATTAGTCATTTTGAAAAATTGATTTCATAATTATTTTTGAATTTGATTTTAAATGACTATTTTGACTAATCTGACTCCCTAATGATTATCGAAAAGAAAAATAGTGATTGAAAAAGTGAGAGTGTTGATATTGATCTATATTATAACTCGAGAAAGCATAATTAGAAAATTTCTTTAGAAATTTAAACAAGACTTATAAAACTTTTTGTTGGTAAAAGTTCCATGACCATCTCTATATCTATCATATTTCTAACGACCATCACTCATCAAAATTCTATATAGTTTGTCGATATGTGGTACTTTAAACAGGAATCGTTCGTTTTTCATTTTCACATTTTTTTAAAGAAAAAAAATAATAATAGAAAAAAATTTATATAGTAAAAAAATAATAATAAATAAATACCAAAGTATTCACTCTCATTTAAAAGTCCTCACGGTTATGCATGGGTGAATTACTTGGAATTTGTTATGTGCTTCCATGCTCATTTAAAAGTCCTCACGGTTATGCATGTATGGAACGCATATCAAAAGTTGATTTTTTAAAATAAACAAGTTTATTCTAATCCCATTTAAAAGTCCTCACGGTTATGCGTGGTTAGAAGATACTTGAATTCATTTTTTTTAAAAAATGGAATACTACTAATCTCATTTAAAAGTCCTAACGGTTATGCATGGTTAGTAGATATTCAAATTCCTGATATAAATATTCCACAAATAGACACAATTGTATGGTTTTATATGATGACATAATTCCCATCATTCTAAAAGTGGAATATGCGCCTAACAAAATATTTATGATTTTTGTTTGATTTTTTATTGAAATTATATTCAATTGAGTTTTAATGTTGGATTAATATCGATCATCTTATCTTTGTTTTCTCTAACACTATTATTCCTTTGCTGATAACAAAAGGGGGAGAGAAAAGTTAAGATTTTGTCAAATAAAATCAAGCAAAGGTCAAACAATTTTCTATTTGCATCTAGGCTCATTTGCATATTTTTATTTGTATGCATATATGTAGGGGGAGCTTTGTGTAGAGAGAAAGCATTTAAATAGGGGGAGCAATTAGAGCATATCAATGATCAAATACATTTAATATATTCAAAATCTTAAATATATGTTTGTTATCATCAAAAGGGGGAGATTGTTAAATATGCGCTTATATGATTTTTGTTTGATGATAATAAACATATATACATTCGTTTAAATGTATTTGTTAATGTACTATTTTATTTTTCATAGATTAAACAAATATTTGCTGAATAAAATTAAATAACACAGAATTTGAATTCAAACAGAAATTTTTTTCAAACAAATATTTATTACAATTTTGAATAGTACAAATTCAAGCTCTCACTATACATATACAATTTTGATTACAAATACATCACAATTTCATATTTACATTTAACCTCACTACACATCACTCATTCACTCAATTCGTATTTTATCTTCAACTTCATTCCAGTTAGAATCCAGCATCTGTGCAATCTGCAAAAATATTCACTAGCGCGGTAAAATTGAAAAAGAAATATTTTTGCAATATAAAATAAAATGTGAATTTCGAAAATAATATTTGCCTCAGTTATTTGGGTTGTTCGTCATCATTTACATTTGAATTCATCACACACGAACAATGTGACATGCATAGTGTATCACTGTACATGCCACAAGGCCGTGCACACCGATATACACTTGATAATGTTACAGGGACAGGTGAGCACAAGGTCAAACCCAAATAAAAAGACGGGTTCAACTCAGGTGCAACATAAATAAAATCTCGACTTCAGCACAAGGTCAAACCCGAGTTGTAAAACTGGATTCAACACAAGTGTAATGCACAGTCTACACAAATTCAAGAAGGCACTAAATAACAAACAAAGTGCAAAGGTCAAGCCATCACTGCAAACTCGACTCAACTCAATGCAATTCAAACTGCAAGTTCAAAACAAATGCACAATGCACTAAGCAAATGACAGAACTAGTTCAAACATGAAACAGCATAAACCAAGCTACAAACATCAAGTGCATCACCACAAAACAAGCCCAACTGGACAGTTCCATCTAACCAGAGTTCAATGTATATGAGACCAGCAATGCTCAAGTGAAGTTCAGGTCTGACCACACATCAAATATGCAGTAGCAAAGCAATCCAGACCAAACAAGACAATGCAAATGAATTCGACAAAGTATGTACACAAGTAACCGAACTACAACAAGCACAGACACAAATGTATATAGTACACAAGTGCAACAAGCAGCAGTGTGCAAGTGCAGACCACAAAGAAAAATGCAACATGCCTCAAAGACCAGTGAACAACCAGACTTCAAGCCATGCACAGCAACGACCGAAGACAAAGCAAAATCAGGTTGAACAGAGACTACAAGTAGTGAACACTTGTATACATATACAAGAAACTCAAGTGAAGATACCAAATTCAACATGACTGAAAGTACAGTAGATAGAAGTCGATGCAAACATATATGAAGACCACAAAGTCAGTGCACATAATCAATGTGAACACATCAACTACAAGCCCAAGTGACAATTTGAAGACAGCAAATACAATTTTAATGCAAACAGTAAGTGACAATGCTCAATGCACAACAGTTCATATATATATATATACACACACACGTATACAATGCAGAAGAATCCAGACTCATACATCCAGAATCAAGCAACAATATGCACAGGAGCATCAGGATATACTACGGATATGAACACATGAGAATGGAATGCACAGGTCAGGGAAGCAACAAATATACAGAGACAATAACCACTTCACCGAAGTCAAAACAAAATCAAGGTGAAGCCGTGCAAGTCCAGGTTGACACAAATGGTAACAACATGTACAGACAATGAAGAACCAAGTCAAAGCCGTGTTTCTTAATCAAACAAGTTAACAAATGCCCAAAGACGAAAGGAAATCAACATCGAGCCAGAGCCATCAAGTTTGAATGCCACAAAATCAAAGCCATAATGACCAAGTCACAAGTCAAAACCGTGAGAATCAAGAATTAAATTATACGAAATTTATCAAGTCAGAGAAAGTCACGGAACCAAAATCAAATGTCACAAATTCAAGCCAAGAATGTTATACCGTAACAATCAAGGAATCAAGTACATACGAAAAGATCAGAGATAAATCTCAACATCCAAACGAAAATCAATGGCCGAGCTATATCAGTTGACAAATTCAAATAAAGTATATACGAAGAGAATTCAGGGGATCGAACCCTATAAATTGCAATCTAACATCATTGGCAAAGGCATTGAGTTCAAGTACAAAAAACTTTAAAGCACAAAAGGATAAAAAAGCATACCAAAGCCCTCTCGAACTCAATCAATTCGAAGCAGTCGAAGCAAATTAACAGAGACCATCGATTGACTGAAAACGGACGCCGATTCATCTATTCAATCGAGAAATTAGAATCGGCTTCTTCGAATTATACGAAAGCCCTAATTTATTGAAGGAAGATGAACGAACAAGAAACGCAAGCCGCCATTATCAATTACAAGGGAACGGGCCGCAATAATATAAAAGAGGAAAAAGGGGCCGACCCTTTTCTTTTGTTTTTAAAAGTTTATAAATTATAAGGATTTGTTTTAAAATTAGGGTTGTTTGTTTTTAAATTGTTTTTAATTTGTATTTTTATTTTTTTAAATCGTTGTAATTTCTAGTCGTGTGACTAGGGGACAAACTACGTGGCGTAGTTTGAGAATTCGCAACTCAGTGGCTGAGTTGTGGCAGGGTTTTGAGCGTAGAGTTAGGTTTAGTCGATAAAGGGTGTCGCGAGTTTACGTGTGTAAGCGTCTGACTATCTAATTTCTAGTAGAAACCTTGGGGGCAGCACGTAGGCAGGGTTTTTCCGAAGCAGAGTAAATTCTATGTCGTTCTATTTCTGCATTTATTATTCTGCTATTATCTGTGCTGCTATTGTTCTGTGATCCGTGTTGAAATTATTTTAAAAGCTTCCGCAGTTAATTTTTATAATTATACCATCACCCTATTCACCCCCCTCTAGGGTGAAATCGATCCTACACGATCCATAGATGCCGAACGTTCTTTGAATGCCGAACAGGGCATGAATGCTGAACGGTCGCCTTAGGCCGAACGAAGTGAAGCCGACCACCCTGCTTTCCATGGGAAGTATTTGTGCCGAACATCATTGGGAGCCGATGGTGTCTTGGTCGAACGGTGTCTGTATGCCGAACGCTCCTTGCATGCTAAACATTCATGGACGCTGAACACTCCTTGAATGCCGAACGATATGGAAACATGCCGAGCGAAGTGGAGCCGAACACCCGGAATGTCGGACACCCTGAATGCCGAGCGTTGTCCAACGCCAAACGCTCTCTAGATGTCGGGCATTATCCAATGCCGAACGTCCACTAGATGTCGAGTGCTCTGCCTTATCGAACGAATTTGACTGCCGAACCCTTCCCCATGCCGAGGGCTCCTTTCTGCCGAGCGTTCCTTTATGCCGGACGCTCCCAAATGCCGAGTACTTCCTGGATGCCGAACGTGACGATATGCTGAACCATCCAGTTGAGACGAGGGCCAAGTTGCCTGGTCAAATCTCCAGGAAACATGACAAATGTATTTTTATTTATTTTAGGTTTTTTCCACTAGCTTTTAGGATTGTATTCGGTGAAGGTGATCCTAATTGGTATTGGTTTTTGATGAAGCTTAGAGAAATGTTATGCGACGATGATTGTTATTTCACCTTTATATCTGATCAACATATTGGTCTTTTGCTTGTCGTTCCTCAAGTTTTTTCAAATTAACTCATGGTTCTTGTTACTATCATTTGAAGAGTTTTTTTTAATAAAAATGTGTCCTCAAGGTAAAAAGAAATGGATTATTTCATTGTTTTATCGAGTAGCTAATGCTGCTATAATCTGTTTATATAATCGGGTTTTGTTTGTGTGTAAAAGTGCTGGTGGGGTTTAAGTAGAAAATTTCTTGCATGGTTTGCCTTTTGAAAAGTTTGCTAATATTTTTTTATTGGTAATCGATATGGAGAATGAGTTCTAATTGTGCTGAAATTTTTAATCGATGGATTTTAGAGGAAATATATTTACCTACCACCGCATGTTTAGGTAGAATTCGTTTGAAGCTCATGAAACTTATGTTTGATAAACGCGAGTTAAGTAAAAGTTGGAATAGTCCATTGTGCCCTGTTATGGAGAAGCACTTAAGGGATTTATACCTTGAGGGTATTCGATGAAAAGTTACTAGATCTACTATTGATGTTTATGTAGTTCAATCAACATAATCTTATCATGTAGATTTGAGTGTTCTGTGATGTAGTTGTAACTTATGACACATTAATGGATTTTCATTCGCTCATGATATTAGATGCATTCTTGCTTTTGATTTGGATGTTTATTCTTAAATTGAGGACTATTTTAAAGTGTTCTTTTTCCAAGCATCTTATTCTCATTCGATTTATTCACTTGTTAATTTTCAAATGGAAGATGTTTTATCTCAAGATGTTGAAGCTCACCCTCCTAAGAGAAGATGTGATGTAAGAATGCCTTCTTCTTCTGAACGGATTAAGTCAGCTGGTGAAGTGAATAAGTACAAACGTTTTAGTTTGTGTAGGAAGTTATGTCATAACAAAAGATCTTGTTCGTTAAGAAATAAAGTGTAATTTTTATACATTATTGGCTTTTTATTGCAAATACCATCAACGCAATTTCATGCTTTCTTTTATTGAATTAAATATAGTTTTTGTTATTTTACTTATTTGTTTGGTTAGTAGTGTAATTTAGTTTGTTTGGTTAGTGACAGTCTGACAATTAACAATCTGGCAAATATATGCTTGGGTAATATTTATCAAGCTAATATTTGTTAGTGATATATTCAATAATTTATATTTTCTAGTTATACATATGTCATACATATATATGTTTTTCCATTATAATATGTTTTTAGTTATAGTTTATGAAGATAAGTTTGGTTAGTCAATATTCTAATTTTGTTAAAAATAGTAATATTTTTGTACTAGATCGAGATGTGTATTTAGTTATCTTTTGCATCCATACGTATATGATTATGTTTTTTTATCTTGTTACATTTTGCATTCACATGATTCTTATTATGTTCTGTACCAGCCAATTGTTTGCCGACAAATATATTTTTTCTTCTTTCATGATCATATTGCTTAACTGTTGTTATTTTGTATACATGGTTATGTTTGGCATTCACAAATATTTGGTTAGCTTATTCATCCATACATATCCAATTAGGTCTGGCATTCAGCTAGCTTTTTCATCTATATGTACCCATTAGGTTTGGCATTTGACTAGATTTTTACATCCATACATACTCGATTCGGTTGGCATTTGCATTAGGTGGTATGCTCAGTTAAACAATATATCTTGATTAAATGCTGGCTTTTATACGTACCTGATTGAGTTTGGAATTTAGTTTTATTCTGCATCCATATGTACTTGATTGGTTTGTCATCTAGTTAGCTTTTGCATCCATATGTACTAATTAGGTTTGGCATTCAGCTAGCTTTTGCATTCATACGTACCTGATTAGATTTGGCATTCGACTAGATTTTCCATCCATATGTACTCAATTTGGCTTGGTATTCGGTTGGCTTTTTCATTCCATGGTATGCTCGGTTAAACAATTTATTTTGGGTATAAATTGGTTTTCATATCTACTCGATTAGGTTTGGTAGTCGTTGACTTTTGCATCCATACGTACCCATTAGGTTTGACATTCGGTTGGCTTTTACATCTATATGCACCTGATTAGGTTCTGCATTTACATCCATGTGTACCCAATTAGCTTTGGAAGTCGGCTAGCATTGGCATCCATATGTATCCGATTAGGTTTGGCATCCGATTGGCTTTTGCATTCCATGGTATGCTCGGTTGAACAATTAATCTAGGGTATAGATTGGTTTTCATATATACCCGATTAGGTTTGGCATTCGGTTGGCATTTGCATCCATACGTACCCGATTAGGTTTGACATTCGGTTAGATTTTACATATATATATGTATCCGATTAGGTTTGGCATTTGGCTAGCTTTTACATTCCATTATATGCTTGGTTAAACTATGTATCTTTGGTACAGATTGGTTTTCATATTTACCGGTTATGTTAAGAATTTAGTTGGCATTTGCATCAATATGTACCCGATTAGGTTTGACATTCGGTTGGCTTTTACATCCATACATACCCGATTAGGTTTGGTATTCGGCTAGCTTTTATATCCATATGTTCCCGATTAGGTTTGACATTCAGCTTGCTTTTACATTCCATTTTATGCTTGGTTAAACTATGTATCTTGGGTATAGATTGGTTTTCATATGTACCCTATTAGGTTTGGCATTCTGTTGGTTTTTGCATCTATACACACTCGATTCGGTTTAGCATTTGGCTAGCTTTTGTTTGTCATTCGGTTGGTTTTTTCATTCCATGGTATTCTCGGTTAAACAATTTAAATTGGGTATAGATTGGTTGTCATATGTACCCGATTAGATTTGGCATTCGATTGGCTTTTGCATCCATATGTATCCGATTAAGTTTCGCATTCACCTAGCTTTTGCATCCATAGGTACCCAATTAGGTTTGGCATTCTATTGGCATTTGCATTCGATGATATGCTCGGTTAAACAATATATCTCAATTATATTTGGTTTTCATATGTACCCAATTAGGTTTGGCATTCAATTGGCTTTTGCATCCATACGTACTCAATTATATTGGCATTTGATTAGCTTTTGCATCCATATGTATCCAACTAGGTTTGACATTCAGTTAGTATTTGCATTCGGTCGTATGCTCGGTTCAACAATATATCTTGGTTATAGATTGGTATCCATTTGTACTCGATTAGGTTTGGAATTCGATTAACTTTTGCATCCATACGTACCTGATTAGGATTGGAATTCGGTTAGCTTTTGCATCAATATGTACCCGATCAGGCTTGGCATTCGATTGCCTTTTACATCCATATATACCCGATTGGGCTTGGCATTCGGTTGGCTTTTACATCTATATGTACCAAATTAGGTTTAGCACTCGGTTGGCATTTGCATTTAATGGTATGCTTGGTTAAGTAATATATCTCAGTTATGTACCCATAACTAAGCACATAATTAAGCCTATAACCAAGTCCATAACCAAGCCTATGACCGAGTCCATGACCGAGTTCATGACCGAGCGCATAATTGAGCCTATAAGTGAACCCAAAACCGAGCTCATAACTAATCCCATAACCGAGCCCATGACCAAGCACATTACCGAGCCATAATCGAGCCCATGACCGAGCCCTTAACCGAGTCCTTGACCGAGCCTATGACCGTCTCCGTGACCAAGCTCATAACCGATCCCATAACCGAGCCCATAACCAAGCTTATAATTGATTAGGTTTGTCATTCGATATGTTTTTACATCCATATGCATTCGATTAGGATTAGCTTTCAATTAGCTTTTGCATCCTTACATACCTAATTAATTTTGGCATTTGGTTGGCATTCAATTATCTTTTGTATCCATATACCCTTGTGCATCTATTTAGCTTGTGCATTCAGTGGTTTGTTTGGTTAAACAATACATATCAATTATATATATTTTTTCATAGATATTCGATTATAGTATGTAGTTTATTACATAATGGTGTTGGCTATAACCTTGGTTAACCAATATTATATTTAGTGTCATGTAACAACCTGATATTTTCAGTCATTCGCAGCCGCACATGTCGGACTTGAATTGTTCAAAATACCTCATTGTAATATAATTTGGAGCAAATGAAGTATAATCACAAAATCACATACACAAATATATCAGAATAACTCGCAACGGAAATTAAAATACCATAGTAGTTCATGAAGCTACTATAACAAACTCTCATAAACATAATACATAATATCAGTCTGAAAACATATACAATAGAAATTCCAAATACATATAAATTTATAAATACTAGAGCTGAAATAGAACAACTGAAATTGAAATGGAATAGATAACTAGACAAGCAGAATCTCCAGCGATTCCTGGCTCCAGAAAAGGAATCCAAAGCTAAGCTGTAAATATTCAGGCTGACCCGAGCGTAAAGTAAAATACAAAACACTCGAGTCAGGACATACGTACTTATATAATGTAAACCAACTCAAGTGAACTGTAGTAGTAATGAACAATAACTTAAAGGACGCTTGAGATTGCCCATCCTTTAAGGATCAGTAAACTATAAATTAAATACATCCCATGGTTAAATTCCGGAATAGTATTTTATACTTTGAAATCAACTATCATTTCAAAATTAAATATCATTTCAAATCATTTTCAAAATATCAAAATATCATATTTTTCCCAAACCACATTCATTTTATTTAAAAATACCATTTCAACACACATTTCAAAATAGTTTATATTTCAAAACAAATTACTTCATTCTAAATCATTAAAATGAAGTTATTATATTTAATAATTAAATTATTAAATTTCCAAAATTTTAATCTTTCAAAGTTCATTTATTCACTTAAATTTATCAAAACAATGAAAATTCACCTTTCGCAGCATTTGGAAAATGCTACAGAAAGTTACTTTTAAAACAATTCAATTTAACAAAAGACAGTGTTAAAAATGTTGTAATATGGTTACTTCAGTTCAAATAAAACCTTAGTTAATTTCAGCAACTACAACACTTACAAAGTGCTATAATAGCCCTAAATTCAATTTAGCCATTTAGTTCATTTCTATCAACTACAACATTTACAAATGTTGTAATATCCTTTACATTAGAAATAATAACATTTCAAAAATGCTGTTAATTAAATTCCAAATATTCAATATAATTTCACAAATAATTAAATTTTATTGAAACCATTTTAAACTTATAAAATCATAAATTTTCACATTTAAAATAATCATTTAAACACCCTTATATTCATGATTTTATAAAGTAAAATTTCTATTCAAAAATTAATTTAATAACAATTCACTTATTAGATCCAAACACTCAATTTCAATACTTTATAATTAAATTTTTTAACTTAACACTTAAATTTAAATTTTCCAAATATAACTTATTTTTCATTTTATTTACTTACCTTAAAATTCACTTTTAAATAAAATTCACAAATTTCCAATTTAGGTAATATTCCAACATTCAACTTAAATATTCATTTATTTCACATTTTACTTCTTCAAAATCCTTAAGCACTTTATAAAAATTATTTTAAATTCATTTTTATCAAATTTAAATCTACTTATCATATTTTCAACTTAATTTAAATTCCATTTATCACCAAGTTATAATTTCCAAAATAACTTACATTTCAAATTTTCTAACTTTACCATTAATTCATTCACTTATAAAATTTTAGAAAATCAATAATACTTTACAAAAATCATTTTTTTATTAAGTTTAAATCAAAATATTATAATATTTACATTACTAAAATATTTTAAAATTTTTAGAAAAACATATTTTAACCACGGGTCTATATATCATTTTCTAGCCTAGGTAAAGTGATATGGATAATATATCATTTCAATCCTAATTTACTAATAAAACCCGGATTTTATCATTTCAAACCCGCAGTCCCAAGTAAATGAAATAATTGAAAATCGTTTAGGCCTATCATTTCAGCCCATAACGATTTTCCCCTATTCTAAAGTTCGTTCGGGTATGTATCATTTCAACCCATAGTGATTCTAATCTAAAGGGAACTTACAGTGTGATAAACCGATATAAATAATAGTATAGCATAATATAACGGTAACATATGATACAATAGGTGTATGGTAACTAGGCTATAAAAATTGAAAATAAATACACTAAGCTTTGGAAAAATTATAACATTGCTTTAATTTTTTTTAAATATATATATATATATATACCTAACATGTCATATAATACATATTAGAACATAATATGACAAATAAAAATATTATTTATATAAATTAAAATAGACAATTTTATTAAATAAATCAATTTACATACGATATTGTAAAAAACATAGCTTTCACAATATAAATCCAATTTCAACGAAACAAAAAGCAGTATTCTTGAAATTTAATCTAATATAATAATAAAAGATCAATTTCAAAAATTCAAATATTTAAATTTTAAATTTAAAAGTTAAAGTTTGACTAAATTGACCAAAAAAATCCACTTTTCTAGAAAATATTCTATTTATTCAGGTTTGAAATTATGATTCACACAAAAATGAAAAAATATATTTAAAATAAAAAATCTATCCATTTTAATAAATAAAATAAAGATTTTAAATCAGGAGTTTCAATTTAAATAATTAAAATAAACAAATAGAAATAATCACAAAATACTAGGTTGTTACACTCGCCTCTACTCAAATCTTTTCGTCCTCGAAAAGAACGAACAAGGAGAATAAGGACAAGCAAGATAGACAAAACAAATAGTACATGAAAAAAAACTCCGGATTCGAAGCACGAATGCTCTCCTCCATTTCCCAAGTACAATTCCAATCATCAGTACTTCACAGTACTTTGTTTAGACTAACAGATTTCCATCTTAACTGCATCATACCTCTGCTGACAATCTCTCGACAGTCTGATTAGGTTAAATATCCAACTATCAAGAGCAGAAGGCTAAACAAAAAGAGATGGGTCATGAAGATACTAGAGAAGATGAGAGACGTGGAAAACATCATACACTCAAGAAAACTTCTCGGCAAATTCAGACGATAAGCCAAAGAACCAACTTTTTCCACAATGCAGAAAGGGCCCTCGAAGAGGAAAAGGTAGGAATAGCTAGAAGAGAAAATAGGTTAGAAGACAAGGATGAACCATTATTTAAAACCATTATACATTTCAATTAAAATAATTATAACATTTTAAACATTTTATAATATGATGAATAGTCGTTTGATAGTTCGAAGTAAACAATGCTTGAAACATTTATAATTATTTAGACAAGTAAAATAAATGGTCAAAATATCCTTTATATAATACTTTTATCAAAATACTTTTATAACTCGATGTCTTAACAAGTTTACTTTCGTTCCTGCAGACTCTGGCCATGCGTTGATCAGGAGCAAAGCTAGAATTCTCCAGGTACTTAGTAGACTTGTTTCAACACCCAGTGAAAATACTTGAAAAACCTTTTTTTAAAACAGATATGGAAAGTACAATCCAAACAAAACAACCAAACCAAAACATGTCGATCATGGATCGCGGATACACAATGGTTACGCCTGGATCCCCCAGGAAACATCCGTACCCGTAGGCCGACTACCGCAGCCCTGCGATTACGCCATGAAGACTGGTAGTACCGTTGATACACAATGATTATGCCTGGATCCCCCAGGAAACATCCTTACCCTTAGGCTCTCGCAGCCCCTGCGGATTACGCTACCAAGCGACCCAATAGATCACAGATACACAATGGTTACGTCTGGATCCCTCAGGAAACATCCGTACCCTTAGGCTCTCGCAGCCCCTATGAATTACGCTATGCAGTCGCAATCATAGGATCATGGAGATCGCCATGGAATTCGATGGACACTCGAGTATCATATCCAAAAAACCCCAAATTAGAGAGAGAATAATATCGATAGAATGAATTCACGATGTGGCCACAAAGCGGATATCAAGCAGAAGGCACTTTCCATATCTTTACTTCGAAAATATGTATCATATAGTACCTTTCAAAATCACTTTCAAATATCATACTTATATAAAGTCCATAATATGTAAGATTCCATTTCAAATCAAATACTTTCAAATCAATAGTATATCAAATCACACTTATATAGACTTCGATTTGTATAAGATTTCAATTTACAAATTGAGTACCTTTTCAAATCAATAGTTTTCGAATCAACTTCATACTTATACAAATCAATTTCATACTTATACAAATCCATTTTATATAAGTTCGATAACTCCCAAATCAAAGTATTTAGTAAAACAAGGTTCTCAATTTTAAACCAATCCAATATCAATTCAGTTTCAAAATCATATATGATTTCACCAAATCATTTCTTCCAAATCAAATATCTTCAATTTTCAAAGTTCCAAAATAATAAGTTCAGAAAGAAATCCAAATTTCTAAACCAACAGAATTTAAGTCAAACAAATTCATTTCTAAATCATCATAAGATACTGGATTTTAAATTCCAATCTATTTTTGAATCCAAATAACTTCTCAAAATCAATTATACCCAAAATGATTTTTAAGCTTATAACTATCTCTTTAAAACCATTAAACTATTTATTTCCATATATGGAAAATCTAATTTACCCTTTGAAAATTACTAAGTTTAAAAATTCAAACCTTGATTTGGAAGTACTCGAACTTTAAAATATAGTCAAAGAAATCATATTTAAAAATCCAAAAGTTGGAAATCACCAACAAATCAGTAAATCAATTCTAACGGATAAGGTTATACCCAAAACAAATCTGAAACTCGAGGACTAAAAACCGTCTTACTTTAAATCATTTCAAATATATATACACACATAGATCTTTCGAATATCAAACCATACTTGAATATCTGAAATCAAAATTGGTTTCATAAAATCACTCGCATAGCAAAGCTACTTGAATGGCCTCTCCCACACTCAGAAACTCGAAAATTAATGTTGATGATGCATGCATTCATCACCGAAATTATTTTCCAGCGACATAATTGGGTTCTGGACTTTTATTTTCTTGAAACTTCTTTGAAATATCTTTGAAATCATTGGAATTCATTTGAATATATTTGAAACATTTTTATTTTGGTGAAATATCTTTAAATCATATTATTATTATATATTTCCAAAATCTTAAAACCGATTTCAAAACACCGGAGTTCGATTCCTCGAAATTCAGATTCAAAAACCTTTAGTTATAAATCAATTTATATATAAATCAAATTCTTATAAATTTTAAAAAATTTCAAAATCCTTTCAAAATTTTAAATTTTCATTTTTAAGAGGTATATAATCCTTATCGAAAACATTTCACTTTTATATATAAAATAGGGCCATCCTTATTAAAATAATTGTTTCGATGTATGCACAATTTCAAAATACAATCAAACCCAAATTTTCAAGGGGTTTTTTCAAGGATGGATTTCAAACAAACAGATATTGGAATTTAGAGGAACTCTAATCAAATAGAATTCTGATTCGAAGATAAACTCGAATGAAGATGAGATAATTTAATTACCAAATAGAAGATGGATAATCCCATATAAATCACGGGCGACCATAGCCGGGTCAACCGTGACTTCAATAATTTAATCAATGCGGAAACCTAAGGAAAATCGACAATCGATCGCCAGACATCGAATCCAGGTAGAGCATGAGAAGATAGCATCGTAAACCGAGGATACAGAAATCTTCGGTGAATCGATGCCAATTGTAAAGGAGTTTCACCCCTTTACAAATCATTCAAAAATTTGTGGAATCATCGATCTTTATAGAGGTCATTTAAAGTGGAATTATGGAATGCCCCAAAATCAAAAGGATAATTAGGGAAGACAAAACTGGATTTCAAAACAAGCGGAAGCATTCCAAAATTTAAGGAATCCTAATCGATAAGAATCCTAACCAAGAGATTACTAACATGGTGGATACCGAAGGAACGAAGCTTAGAAAAATCTTGATCTCAAAATAAGAAAATTTTATACTAATATAATCTTTGAAAGTACTTTAAAAATCATTTGGAAATCATTTTATGCTTTGAAAATATGTTTTCTCACAAAGAAAGGATTCTGAGATTGATTTCACTCTTCTAGGGTATTTCTACCCCATCTCTAATGAGTTTTTGCACCGTAGGCTAATGTTTGCCTAAAACCAAAGCTCTGATACCAACTGTAACAACCTGATATTTTCAGCCGTTCGCAGCCGTTCACAGCCGCACATGTCGGACTTGAATTGTTCAAAAAACCGCATTGTAATATAATTTGGAGCAAATAAAATACAATTACAGAATCACAAACACAGACATATCAGAATAACTCGCAGCGGAAACTAAAATACCATAGTAGTTCATGAAGCTACTATAACAAACTCTCAAAAACATAATACATAATATCAGTCTGAAAACATATACAATAGAAATTCCAAATACAAAGAAATTTATAAATACCAGAGCTGAAATAGAACAACTAAAACTGCAATGGAATAGATAACTAGACAAGCAGAATCTCTAGCGATTCCTAGCTCCAGAAAAGGAATCCAAAGCTAAGATGTTAATATTCAGGCTGACCCGAGCGTAAGTAAAGCACAAAACACTCGAGTCAGGACAAACATACTAAAATAATGTAAACCAACTCAAGTGAACTGTAGTAGTAATGAACAATAAGTTAAAGGATGCTTGAGATCGACCATCCTTTAAGGACCAGTAAACCATAAATTAAATACATCCCATGGTTAAATTCTGGAATAGTATTTTATACTTTGAAATCAAATATCATTTCAAAATTCAATATCATTTCAAATTCATTTTCAAAGTATCAAAATATCATATTTTTCCCAAACCACATTCATTTTATTTCAAATACCATTTCAACACACATTTCAAAATAGTTTATATTTCAAAACAAATTACCTCATTCTAAATCATTAAAATAAAGTTATTATATTTAAGAATTAAATTATTAAATTTCCAAAATTTTAATCTTTCAAAGTTCATTTATTCACTTAAATTTATCAAAACAATGAAAATTACCTTTCGCAGCATTTGGAAAATGCTACAGAAAGTTACATTTAAAACAATTCAATTTAACAAAAGACAGCGTTAAAAATGTTGTAATAGGGTTACTTTAGTTCAAATAAAACCTTAGTTAATTTCAGCAACTACAGCACTTACAAAGTGCTATAATAGCCCTTAATTCAATTTAGCCATTTAGTTCATTTCTATCAACTACAGCATTTACAAATGCTGTAACATCCTTTACATTAGAAATAATAACATTTCAAAAATGCTGTTAATTAAATTCCAAATATTCAATATAATTTCACAAATAATTAAATTTTATTTAAACCATTTTAAACTTATAAAATCATACATTTTCACTTTTAAAACAATCATTTAAATAGCCTTATATTCACGATTTTATAAAGTTAAATTTCCGTTCAAAAATCAATTTAATAACAATTCACTTATTAAATTCAAACATTCAATTTCTATTCTTTATAATTTAATTTTTTAACTTAACACTTAAGTTGAAATTTTCCAAATATAACTTATTTTTCATTTTATTTACTTACCTTAAAATTCACTTTTAAACAAAATTCACAAATTTCCAATTTAAGTTATATTTCCAAATTCAACTTAAATATTCATTTCTTTCACATTTTACTTCTTCAAAATCCATTAACACTTTATAGAAATTATTTTAAATTCATTTTTATCAAATTTAAATCTAATTATCATATTTTCAACTTAATTTAAATTCCATTTATCACCAAGTTATAATTTCCAAAATAACTTACATTTCAAATTTTCTAACTTTACCATTAATTCATTCACTTATAAATTTTTAGAAAATCAATAATACTTTACAAAAATCATTTTTTTATTAATTTTAAATCAAAATATTATAATATTTACATTTCTAAAATATTTTAAAATTTTTAGAAAAACATATTTTAACCACGGGTCTATATATCATTTTCTAGCCTAGGTAAAGTGATATGGATAATATATCATTTCAATCCTAATTTACAAATAAAACCCGGATTTTATCATTTCAAACCCACAGTCCCAAGTAAATGAAATAATTGAAAATCGTTTAGGCCTATCATTTCAGCCCATAACGATTTTCCCCTATTCTAAAGTCCGTTCGGGTATGTATCATTTCAACCCATAGTGATTCTAATCTAAAGGGAACTTGCAGTGTGATAAACCGATATAAATAACATAATAGCATAATATAATAGTAACATATGATACAACAGGTGTTTAAGCATGGGTGAACATCATATGATCATAACATAGCAAATATGACATGGTGATGCATTTTACAGATTCAAATGTGATCGGTTTACTAGTCATATAAGTATAAAACTGTCTGGTGAGAATAACTCACTGGTATATGCTGAAGACATCAATCAAATGCACAAACTGGGATCCACAAAAGCACGATAGAACGACAAAGATTCGATTGTGGGAGAGACAAAGCTAATTGCCTTGAACACATTCAAACAAATAATATAAAC
Source organism: Allium cepa (assembly GCA_030765085.1). Lineage (NCBI taxonomy): Eukaryota > Viridiplantae > Streptophyta > Magnoliopsida > Asparagales > Amaryllidaceae > Allium > Allium cepa. The sequence goes on along the minus strand of CM060942.1, from coordinate 613,494,339 downwards.
AACATAAGCTTTCAACCTAAATATAATAGAACAATGTTAGAAATGAATATACAAAACATCTCCAAACCACTTGCACTTGCTTCCAACCACTTGTGCTTCAGCTATGGGCTGGAAAGGCACTGCAAAGAGATGGTTTTGGATCAGGTTTTGGGTTCATAGGGTCGTCCTAGCATGGGTTTGATGATGGTGCAACATTGGGTGCATGAACTACAACACAAAGGCAACACAATATGGTTTCAAGGCACATATGGGCTCGACCAAGGCAACCATGGGCACGGCCAGTCTTTAGGTGGGTCAGGGGTGATGTGACAGAGGGTGTCAAGTAAGGAAAAGGCTGGTGGTGGTGGTGTAGGTGGCGACCAAGGAGGAGTTTGAGGTGGTGGTGCATGATGAAGCTCGACTATGGTGAATATGTGGAGTTTGGTGCATTTTTATGTGGATCCGCTTCATGGGATGGCTCGGCTTGGCTATGGGGTTGGAGAGGAGGTGGTGGAGGCTGGTTTAGGTGGTGGTGGAGGCGGCAACATGGCTGGAGTTGGCGGACCGTACCAAAGAGATGAAGAAGCAAGTGCAAATCCACATGAAAACAATGGAAGTGAAAACGCAAAGAAGAAGTTTTACCAAATTTTTCACAAAGGAGATGGCCGAATTTTTTCCGAGTTTGAGGAAGAAAATTCACGTGAAAGTGAAATGGAGAAGTCAGCTGAAAGGAATGAAATTAAGGCAGCAAAAATTGAAGAGGTGTTGGTTGAAAATGAAGAGGTGTGAATACAAAAGGTCAAAGAATAACAAAAGTCACAAAACCCTTCAAATTTCCATATTTTCTTTTGGAATTTGAAATAACTGAAAAATAATTCTAAATTCAGATAAAAATACGAAAATTTTGCAAATAAACAAGAATAAATAAATAAATATTAATTACATATAATTAAATTAAGAAAAATAGCAAAAATGGTAAAGTAGGCTTGAAAATTTGAAAATAAATGAAATGAACTTTTGAAAAAAAATTATGTACAAGAAAAATATTTATAAATAAATATAATAACACAAAATAAAAATGCATTCACCAAAATAAATAAACAAATTTTAATTAAATATAATTAAATGAAGAAAATGACAGAAAAATGGAAACTAGGCTATAAAAATTGAAAATAAATACACTAAGCTTTGGAAAAACTATAACATTACTTTAACTTTTTAATATATATATACACCTAACATGTCATATAACACATATTAGAACACAATATGACAAATAAAAATGTTATTTATATAAATTAAAATAGACAATTTTATTAAATAAATCAATTTACATACAATATTGTAAAAAACATAACTTTCACAATATAAATCCAATTTCAACGAAACAAAAAGCAGCATTCTTAAAATTTAATCTAATATCACAATAAAAGATCAAATTCAAAAATTTAAATTTAAAATTTAAAAGTCAAAGTTTGACGAAATTGACCAAAAAATCCACTTTTTTGGAAAATATTCTATTTATTCAGGTTTGAGATCATGATTCACATAAAAACCAAAATTTATATTTAAAAAAACAAATTTTTCCATTTTAATAAATAAAATAAAGCTTTTAAATCAGGAGTTTCAATCTAAATAATTAAAATAAACAAATAGAAGTAATCACAAAATACTAGGTTGTTACATGTCATTACTTCTATTGCTTGTGAAATTGGTTCCCGGTAAATATTTGCTAGATATTTGAGTTTACTATGGAGATTACACAATGTTATACTATATGAGAATAACAAATTTCCTTTGAATATAATAAATTGTATTTCTGATATAAAATCTTGTACATTACATCATGTTAAAAGCATGTAGCATTCAATATCCAATATAGTTGAGTTAAACATCAAATTTATACATTACACTAACCACAATTTATAGACATTACAGTTCAGACATTAAGCACTTTTACATTACGTTATGATAAAAGTTCCTAACAATCATCAAAAAGTGTTTTTCAAACATTCAATATGTTCAAGTAAGATTACATATCTAGCATCCAACATTAATCATCCAGGATTCGGTACATTCGGTCAAATTAGACAAACTGTGATCATTTAACCAAAATTGGCTGTCGCTATGTAATCTTTAATACATTCGATTGTGTCAGATTCTGATTTCCAGATATGATTTTTGTCTATGACGATCTCATGTACGATGCAAGCTCTTAGTTTTTGCATTTCTTCATCTTCATATAAATCTACCTTTCCTTCTATTTGTATGTCATTGGATAAGTTTTCCATATATCAGAAAACAAATATTGCACAACCAATTCTGCATCGGTTTAAAAAATGTTTTTTAATATTATTAAATTTAATTTATAAAATAAAATTTTATACTTACGAATAGTATTTTTGTTATGGACAATTCATAAAGTTCATTGGTTTGCCTTAAAATTCTGATGGTTTTTTCCCCTTCTTTGCATAAGTTCACTTCAAAACATACATTATTTTGTCTCTTCGTAAAAAATAATCAAGTCAATAAAGTGAAAAATATTTTCCACCAAGAAAATATTGACGAATATTTTCTAGGAAAATATTTGTCAGCAGTAGTTATTAATATACTAAACATTTACCATTATGTTTGCTTGCTGTTTGTGTGGGTAGTCGTAGTTTTTCCTTTTTGCTCTTTGGGAATCATAGTACGTCTAGGTTTTGTCAACTACTTTGAACTCCAACAACATATAATGGTTATTATGATATAGTGGTATCAATATTTTCTGCAATTCATTGCTTCTTCTACCAGCACTTTGACTACCAGTGATTCATATATTGGTTTGTAGTCTTGAATTATTGATACATGTAATTACAGATAATTAGCTTTCAAACTTTCAAGTGATATTTATTTGTAACTTTAAGTATTTCATACCGCTGCATAGGATTTTAAGTATATGATGTCTTTGTGATTTAACTTAAGTTTTATCTCCGAATACCATTCTATAACCTACACAGAAATTAGATTTATATATTAGATTTTTACATTCAGTTACTTGTGTTGGCGCCAAAATTGGGCAACACCCTTCGAAAGTTTTTGAAGAGATAATAAATGAAGAAAATAAATTGAAAATGAAGATTATCTAACAAAAACTCCAACTCACAGAAAAGTAAATTGCACAGAAGACAATAATTTAGAGTGGTTCGGCATTTTGCCTACGTCCACTATGAAGTTTTATCACTTTATTGCTTAATACTTGAAGATTACAAGTGTTCTAGAGCGAAGTATAGTAGATAATAGACTTAAATTCGAAATCAACAACAGTGAAAATGATATGGAGTGATTCTGGCAGCGTCCGGGCATGCTTTATCTCTAGAAATTCTCCGATCTCCTTTCTGGATGACCAGGGGCTCTATTTATAGGTGTAGGAGGCTGATATTTCACCTAAAATCCGAGGAGACCGCTTCTGGCACGTGAGGGGTTCCACATGCACGGCCTCAGGTAATCCGGGCCCACTTTGGCATCGATTCGAACTCTAGTTCGAGTCGATCAAAAAAGTGTCCAATCGAGGTGAAATTTGGTGTGGACATTCTTCAACATGTATGCAAGCTCCTGCGAAAATTTCATAGCATTTGGACTTGTAGATCTCGAGTTATGATCGATTCAAGATTTCATTTTCGGTTGAAGCGTCTCGTTCGAATCGATGCCCTTCGAATCGATTAGGGTCGAATCGATGGCATCACGCGCCCAAGTAATGACGTGGTGCACATTTGCAGGGTCAACCCACTCTTCACTCTGAATCAACTGGGTCGACTCCACAATTTTCGCCGCCTCGACTTAGTGGATTCGAAGATATTCATTTGTTCATGGATTCGAACGTGTGCTCGTTCGTATCGATCATGTTGTACCATATCCGATCGATTCGAAGTCACTATTGCAAGATGGGTCCGAAGCAAGGTCATAGGGTGGATTCGAAGCACCTCGTCCTGATGGATTCGAAAGACTTCAATCTGAAGGATACGAAGCGAGGTAGCATCATGGATTCGAAGTGACTCATCTGAACCGATTCGAATGAATGCTTTTTGATGGTTCCGAACCATATGGAGTCGAACTGATGGATTCGAATAGGGGCTTGGCCGATGGATTCGAACAACATCTCTACCTATGGATTCGAACCTAGGGCTTGTCTTATGGATTCGAACCTAGGGCTATTTCCTCCACTTTTCGTTGGTGATAACATGAGCATACGAACTCGGATTGACTTGAAATTCGAAACATTGGTTTTCACGGCTTTGCTTAATGTATCTTATCAATTGCAGCCCGATCAACTTGAATAAAATTCATCAATATTGGTGGCTCTCCAGTGGCAGCCCGATGCTGAGGATGTATGAGCCTTATTCTCTAGTCAGTTCCTTGGTATCTCGGCCTTGCCAAAAGGCGGGATAACATTTGCCCCCCAAAGTACGTCTTGTGTAAACATGACGTGCTTTGAAAAGCTGTAGTTTCTCGTTTGATAACCATCATATGTTTCGTTGAAAGCTGTATTCTGTATTGCTGTAATTGACCGTTGTATGATTGTGATTAGCTTTTTGCTGTCGGATCCATGACGAGATGAGCATTTGATCCCTGTGAATGTCAAAGATCAAGTATTAGTCAGACATATGTGCATATGCGTCATCTTGACGTTAGTTAACGTTGCGTGTTCGCAAGTCGTTACCAGTTCAGTTTGTTATCGAATTCCGTATCGATCCTCTCCTGAACCGATTTGAGATTCGAGTTAAAACATTGTTTTGATGATTGTCTATGATTATCCTCTTGTATCGATCCTCTCCTGAATCGATGTAAAAGGTAGACAAGTAATTTTTTCATATCGAAGCGATGCGTTCATTCTCATCGATGGTTCCCGATGGATTCGAGATGTCCGTTCGAATCGGCAACCTTCGAATTGCTAGGGTCGATGGTTATGAAATTGGTACTTCGAATCGATAGGATTCCTCGGCTTTAATTCAGCTTTTGTTCAATCACTGCGTGTCGATGAAGCCTCGCATCGATGCTGTCTTGATGGGTTCGAAGCTTTGAAGGATTTAAAGCTTTAATGGATTCGAACGCGACGGATTCGAACATGGTTGTTTGAATCGATATGATTTATGACCGGTGGCAATCGGTCAGGTCGACCGGGAGGCGAAGCGTCACGAATCCTCCCTGGAATCCATATAAATACGTGTGGCTTGGCTCATTTTCACTTTTTATTTTTTACTGTTGCTCTAACTCTTCCTTCGTATCAATCCCCCAGAGCCGAGAGAAACATTCCTTCGAGTCAATCAAATCCTTCAATCTTTCACTCGTTATCACAATAAACCATGTAATTAATGGATTTAGCCAAGTTGAGTGGGAACGATAGAACTGGAAACCTTCGCCATCGTCCTCCGTTTTTTCTTTCGAAAATTCTGGAAGGTTGTGAGATCTGAATGAAATGGGTCGAATCGATGGACGAAGCGTGACAAAGCGCTGGAGTTCTCTTGGAGAAGCAGATATCTTGGGGGATTTCGCTTTTCTTTGTTTCGTATCGATCCGGACTGGGGTAATTCGAATCGGTCCTGATTATGGGGCTTCAAATCGATGCCTACGAAGGGAAGTGGCTCGTATCAATCGATTCGAAGTGATGATTTTGTGATCGATTCGAAGGCGTTGAGTTCGATCGATACGAACTTGCTTTTCTGATGGACTCGAAGCGCTCCTTCACTTGATGCTATGGATATCGTTCCAAGGACCTACTTCGATACGAAGTGCATCGAGCCGACCTTCTATCGATTTGAAGCACATCGATTCGACTCGTATCGATTCGAGGTGATCGATTCGATCGTCCTTCATTCAGAGAATACGACACATCTGATTTTCTCCAATCTTTAACTATGACTGATTTCAAGTTGAATTTTGACGAACTTAATGAGCCTTAGTAAACTTGATTCCGACGAGTTTTTGCCTTGCATAATTGAACTTGACTGTAGGACTACACTCGACTGCCTTTTGAAGCTCGTCGATGGAACTGTGGCCTAATCAAAATATAACGGACTTATGCTTGAATTGATTGGTAACATTTGGATGACGAGGTTGTGACGGTGAGCGATGACGGTCATTTCCGGTCTCGATTTTCAGAGTTTTGTCGTTCGCACATCCTGCTGTTTGCAAATTTTCTCTAACTCTATAGAATCTTTCTAAGTAATGCACAACACTGCACCGCACCGCACACACTTTACACTGGGAATGAACGGGTTTTTTTATGTGCTCAATGTTGCTTTCTGATGAGTTAGTTAGTTATGGAATCTTCGAGCTCTCAACAATAAGAAGTTCAGAGTTCGCCTCCTCCAGAAATACTTGAAATCCCTGACATTCCTCCCGAAGTAGTTGGTCCGGCTCCGGACGAAGTGCTGGAAGCCATATTTATCGATGATCCTATCGACTCCGTTTCGTCCAATATTTCCGAAGCCTTACTGGGCCGGATCTTCTTGAAACATAACTTATCCCCGGACGACATTTTGCTACCGGGCGTTGATGACAGACCTCACAACCCACCCGAGGGGTATACTGCTTTCTATCATCACGCCTGTGCGGCTGGAACTCTCCCTCCATTTAACCAATATATCAGGGAGATGTTATCGTTCATTGGAATCGGCCCCTCACAACTTCATCCCAACGGACACGCATTGCTGAACAGTGTTTTTGTCCTATTTATGGATCATCTCTTTCGTCCGCCAAGGCCAACCGAGATTAGACACATATTTAACTTCAAGAGCAGGGGCGATAGCCCATCTTTCACCTTTTTGGAAGCAGTTAGAAACTGCCAGATCGTGACAGGAGCCTGGACCAGACTCAGTTATTTTAAAAATGAATGGTTTTTTGTTCGATGCTCCCCAGGGTTCGCTAGGCGGTGGCTGTCTAGACGTAAGTGTCGCAAATTGCACAAGCCTTCTTTAAACAGTCATTATCAATACCTGTACTAATATCAGGCGTTCTTCGTGCAGTTATCATCTCAAGGCCTGACGGTGGATATTACAAAGGCGTTTTTCGAAGTTTACAAGAGGTCACGAGTGATTTGCGGCACATCGAATCGGTGTTAACTGACAATAACTTAAGGATGCTAGGTTTAATTGAGATGAACCAGAGCATTGTTATCGAGGGGTTGGCGAAACAGGCTTCGAAGACAAAGAAGAAAACGGTGAAAAGAAAACCCGTTATAGTAATAAGAGAAATGAGCGATGATGAGAGGACGCCCGCTGATACCGAGTTAGCGGCTGATCTTTCCCGACTAGAAGAGAAACGGAAAGGCAAGGCTGTTGTCCCTAAACTTAAGAGACGGAAGTCTGTAGTCATATCTCGTTTGATCCCCGGAACTACTACCTCTGACGCTGCTCCTTGTCAATCAAGAAACGCTTTTATAGGACTGGATGACATTCCCATCCCGGAATACGTATCTCTCCACCACGAGTCCGGGTTGGATGAACTCCGGGAAGCGTTAGAAATAAGCGAGCCTTTACCTGTTAGTGCAGTCGACACTTCTGGTTGGTCAGGGGCTTTGCACATTTGCATACACTTTCATAACACTACACGACTTTCGCACAAATCGTATTGCTTTCTCCTGGTATTTAACTGAATTGCTTCTCTTTTTCAGGTGCTATGTCTGGCCGTCAATCTACACTAGACAAACTCCGAAGAGTGTATCACCCTTCGTCTTATTATGAATCTCGACGTGGAGACTCCGATCGCGATCGCGAACGGAGGTATCATGGCCAGGAATACTATGCAAGGGATCATCCACGTAGTTACTCTAGTCAGGAGCGCTCGGACAGAGACCGGAGATACCGCTCCCCTTCTCGTTCTCCTCGGCCACCCCGAAGCCATATTCAGGTATCTGAGCCTCTACGACATCAACCGTCTTCGCAAGTTTCGAGGCTTGAGTCACATTGTTCTAGAACTGAGGTTGTTACGACCACGGCTGCGGAGGAGGCCCCTATTGAACCATCCGGTGAAGGGGCTATCAGACTTGCTCAATTGAAGAGGGACTTCCCGGAAATTTGCTTCGACGCTTGTATTTTTCCTCCTAATCTTAAAAGAATTCCCGAAGACGCCGTGACCATGGCACTTAGTTATACCCGCGATTTCTATGGTCAGTACAAAGAATGGTATAAGGCGGCTGTTAAAGCTTCAAAAGTAGCCTTTGATCGGGCCAAAATTATTGAGAAACTAGAAGCCGACTTGGCTCAGAAGAACCGTATTCTCGATATACTTCAATCTGAGGCGGAATCCTCCCGTAAGGCCGAAGTTGAATCGCTAAAAAAGGTTGATGAGACATTAGTTGAGATGGCAAAGATGCAACAGGCACATTGCACTTTAGTAGAAGACTTGGGCCATCGATACAAAAATGTTGAGGCCGAGCGGGATGCGGCAGTTAAAGAACTAGAGGAATTAAAGGCTAAGTTTGCTGATATAAACAAGGAAAAAGACGATGCTAATACGGCCACACAAGAAGCGTGTGAGAAAGCTGTGTCTCTTCGGGCTGAGCGCGATGCAGCAGTCGCAAGGGTTAAGGAGGTTGAAACGGAAGTAGAGGAAAAAGTCCAGGCATAGAGGTTCAAAATGGAGGCCGAATTTGACGAACTCCTAGATACATATAATGCCAACGTGTTAGAGCACAGAAATCTCGCCTGGCTAGGAGATTACTCTATGCTTCTCTACAGTGCCTGAAGGAAATTAGTGGAGAACAAGAGGATGTCTTTCCCGGATGGAGTATTAGATGAGTTTGAGCTCGAGTCACGTCTGCTTAGCGAGGATGAGAGGAGAACTCTTCATGAGGCGATAATCTCCGTCGAGAAAGAAAAACTTGGCATCCATCAAATGGAGATCGGCGAAGGTTCGGGTGTCGCGCATCATAATGAAAATATCGAGGTTCCTATCCCGACTTCGTCCGAAGTTATCGCCACGGTTGACCCACAAGTCATTCCTGCTTACAACTCGGACCAACCGGGGTTGTCTTCTGGTAAGACTGCTGTCTCCGAGCCTGTTCAAGCTCCAAGGCAAGGTAAGGAAGGTACTTTGATTATTTCCCTCATGTCTTAAAGTATCATTTTTTGAGAGAATTTACTAGACTGATTACTTTTGCTCTCCTTTGTTCAGTGACTGAGAGTGCCGCATTCGTGTCCCTAGTTCCTCCTGTCTTATATCCTACGCATGGAGTTATTGTCATCGAGGCTATTTCAACTGCTACCATGGCCGGTGATATTGGAGAGGGGTGCTCGATGTCATTCGATGCTCAAATGATTGAAGAGCTACTTGGTCATTCTCTTGACCCTATTCCTGATCCTTCATTCGCGATGAGTGGAGCTGCTCCAGTTTTTAGTTCTGTCGTGATGACCGCCAGCGTATCCAGCGCAGCTCAGTTGTCTCGAGAAGAAGAGATTTTAGCTGAGATAAGTGCTGAGATGGCCACGATGATAATGGTCGGTGGTTCTGGAAGCGACACTGCCCCCTCAAGCTTATCTTCTTTAATGGTGATCTCTCCCGGTGGCACGGTGACCGTCTCAAGCATTGCCGAACAGACACCTGTCACAGCTCCCATGCCTTCGGTTCATCCTTCCAAAAGGATCTCTGTCCCCTCCAGCTCTATGGAAGACGTTGATATTATGCCAGATCCGGAGGATGTTCCAAAGAAGGGCAAGAAGTCCCGTAGGAAGCCAGGTAGTGGGTCCAGCGGCTCGACTCCGAAAAAGAAGCCTCGGAAGAAGAAGGAGTGAGCTTCTTGTTTTATCATGTAGTTGTGAATAGCAATTCTTTTACCTCTTCTTTTGTTCTTTTAGAGCCGTGTATATGTGTGGATTCGGCCTCCACTTAATTGAAACCTTTTGACTTGCCATGTAATCAAACTTGTTTTTGTTAGTTGATGGAAAGGGAAGTCGCTCTTTTCTTTTACTTAAGTGTTTTGCAGTGTTCGTTTTTTATCTGCCAAGTATGAAAACATAATTTCGTGTCATGATTTGATGAATGAGTTGAACTCCGGGTATTGTACTTCTTCAGTTTGCGATTAACACTTAAGCTTTTTTTTGCCCCCAAGTTTCGGGGAGCAACATTTGCATTTTGGTGGTTGATCGCACTTATCGCGAATCTTAAGCACATGTCCACGCTCTGGGGACTTAGGATAATTTGAGATCGATAGTCCGATTCGCACTCCAGGAATTTGAAAGTTATCGATGTTTGTAACACAGTTTGCGCTTCGGAAACCTGGAATTAAAGTTTATACTCCGCTTCACGCTCCGAGAACTTGGAGTTAGTATTGATATTTTGGTTTGCATTCCGAGAACTAGTTATTGAATGTTTATACTCCAATTCGCACTCTGGGAAGTTGGAGTCCGTTCGCGCTCTGGGAATAAGTTATTGAATGTTTATACTCCAATTCGCACTCTGCAAGATTGGAGTCCGTTCGCGCTCTGGGAACGAGTTATTGAATGTTTATACTCCAATTTGCACTCTGGGAAGTTAGAGTCCGTTCGCGCTCTGAGAACGAGTTATTGAATGTTTATACTCCAATTCGCACTCTGGGAAGTTGGAGTCCGTTCGCGCTCTGGGAACGAGTTATTGAATGTTTATACTCCAATTCGCACTCTGGGAAGTTGGAGTCCGTTCGCGCTCTGGGAACGAGTTATTGAATGTTTATACTCCAATTCGCACTCTGGGAAGTTGGAGTCCGTTCGCGCTCTGGAACGAGTTATTGAATGTTTATACTCCAATTCGCACTCTGGGAAGTTGGAGTCCGTTCGCACTCTGGGAACGAGTTATTGAATGTTTATACTCCAATTCGCACTCTGGGAAGTTGGAGTCCGTTCGCGCTCTGGGAATGAGCTATTCAATGTTTATACTCCAATTCGCACTCTGGGAAGTTGGAGTCAGTAAAAGGATTGTCGTGTATCAATCCTTGTAAATGCTAGTGTAGTGTTCTGTCCCCGAGCTCGGGTTTCACTTAGTGAGTGACCAGTCGTATCACAGTCACTCCTTATTTGAATAAATCCCACCGCGTGATGGAACTTAGCTCTCCGTGCATCGTGGTATTATACGTCATTTTCAGTGAATCACAACTTTTGGCTCGAAGAGATGGCATTTTATTGCTGAAATAAAAGAAATATGAAAAATCAGTTGCCTTATTACAAGTTCAAACTTCAAAATGCAAAAATAAAATGCTAAGGAATAAATTGACTAAAAGTAGATAAATAAAGTCTATCATGTGTAGTAGCGATAGAGACTTTCGCTATTCCAAGCTCTCGTTAAAGTAAGACCGTCAATGGTTGACAACTTGAACGTGCCATCTCCGAGCTTTTGTGAAATCACATACAGCCCTTCCCAATTTGGCTTCATGTGCGAGGGGACCGGATAAATTCTCTTGAGTACGAGATCGCCGGGTTCAAAGGTTCGCGGTCGGACCTTGGCATTGTATATTCGAGCGACTCGACCCCGATATGCGGCCGCCCTCAAATCAGCTTCTTCACGCTTCTCATCAAGTAGATCCAGAGATTCAGCAAGTAATATGGCATTCGTTTTCGGATCATAATATGTCACACGATGAGAGTGAACTTCCAATTTGACTGGAATAACGGCTTCAGAGCCATAGGATAGAGAAAATGGAGTGTGTCCAGTTGTAGTCTTGTGAGTCGTTCGGTAAGCCCATAGAGCCATATGCAGTTCATCAACCCACTTGCCCCCGACTTTTTCCAGTCGTTTCTTAAAAATAGACTTGATAACCTTATTGACAGCTTCAACTTGACCATTTGCTTGAGGGTGTGCTACTGTAGAGAATTTCTTGTGGATGTGAAATCGTTGACAGAAGTTCTTGAATTCAACACTGTCGAATTGGGCTCCATCATCGGTGATAATAGTATGCGGCAGACCAAACCGGTAGATGATGTTGCGTACCACGAAGTTGATTACTTTCTTTATCGTAATTGTTGCAAGAGGTTCAGCTTCAGCCCATTTGGTGAAGTAATCAACTGCCACGATGGCGTACTTTGCGCCACCTTTAACTAAAGGCAATGCACCAATTATATCAACTCCCCATATTGCAAATGGCCGTGGACTGACCATTTGGGTTATCACAGTAGGTGGAACTCTGGGAATTCGAGCGTGTTTTTGGCATTTATCACACTTTTTGGCATAGTCCATAGCATTCCGATTTACGGTTGGCCAATAATACCCACATCGGAGTATTTTCTTGGCAAGTGCTTGCCCCCCAGTGTGATCGCCACATTCTCCTTCATGCACATCGTGTAATACTCGTTTGACTTCGTCGTGTGCGATACACCGGAGAAGAGGAATAGAATATCCCCTTCGATACATAACTCCATTTTGAATGACAAATCGTGAAGCTTTTCGAAGAATTTGTCTTTTCTCACTTCGACGCTCGGGTAATGTGCCACGCTCAATGTAATCTTGGTAGGGGGTCATCCATGATTCCCTGCTGGAAGTAGCTTCAAATGTGAATTCATTCTCTGCTCGATCAATGCTTGGAGGATAAAGTCTCGACAGGAACGAGTCCTAAGTGTTGAGCTTCGCCTGTACTTGCCAACTTTGCCAACGAATCGGCTTTCTGATTGTGCTCTCGGGGTACGTAGAAAATGGTATAATAATCGAACTGATCAAGTATTTCCCGGACTCAGGCTAGATAAGCGGCTAATCTTCGATCTTTGGCCTGGTATTCACCCCGAACTTGGCATACTGTCAACTGGGAATCATAGTAGATTTCCACAACAATAATTCTTAGGTCATGGGCCAACTTCAACCCAGTTAGCAAAGCTTCATATTCAGCTTCATTGTTGGTTGCACGGAAATCAAACTTTAAAGCGTAGCATATGGATCGGCCCTCGGGGGTTTCAAGCACTATCCCTGCACCCGAGCACCGATCGTTGGATGCATGCACCATCAGTATGTAGCTTCCATATGTATTCGGGGGATTTACTAGTTTCAGGCAAGTCTTCAGGAACTGTGAATTCGGCAATGAAATCCGCTAGGAACTGACCGTGTATGGCTCTTCTCGGAGTATATGTGATGTCGAATTGACTCAGTTCAATGTTCCATTTCAGTAATCTGCCTGACGTCTCAGGTCGTGTGAGGACTTGTCGTAACGGCTGATCGGTGTACACAGTGATGGGATGAGCCTGAAAATATGGACGGAGCTTCCTCGAGGCAATGACTAGGCGGTATGCTAATTTTTCTAACCTTGGATAATTTCTCTCGGCTCCGGTTAATCGTTTACTAACGTAGTAGACTAGTCTCTACACTCGGTCTTCCTCCCGAACCAACGCAGCACTGATGGCGTTTTCAGATACTGCCAGATAGAGGTATAACTGTTCATGATCGATAGGTTTTGAAAGAATCGGCGGTGTGGAAAGATGCTGAACTAGTGATTGAAATGCGCCCTCACACTCCGTAGTCCATTCGAAGTTTTGTTGCCCTTTTCGGATCAGGTCGAAGAAGGGTATGAATTTGTCAGTTGATTTCGAGATAAACCTGCTCAGTGCTGCAACCTTTTCATTAAGGCTCTGAACCTGTTTTATGGTTCTTGGAGTTTGAAGATTCCTGATCACCCAAATCTTTTCGGGGTTGGCCTCTATTCCTCGGGCGTTGACGATAAACCCAAGGAATTTTCCGGATGCGACTCCAAAATGACATTTTAGCGGATTAAGCTTCATCTCATATCTCCGGAGGACATTGAACATTGACTCTAAGTCTTTGACGTGATCAGTGGAGTATCGCAATTTTACCAACATATCATCTACATAAAGTTCCATAGTTTTCCCGATCTGGTCGGCAAACATTCGATTGACTAAGCGTTGGTAAGTTGCTCCGGCATTCTTTAATCCAAAAGGCATGACCTTGTAGCAGTATAGTCCTAGGTCAGTTACAAAGCTCGTATGTTCTTGGTCGGGCACATACATGGGTATCTTATTGTAACCAGAATAAGCGTCCATGAAGGATAGTGATTCGTGTCCGGCCGTTGAATCCACAAGTTGATCGATTCGGGGGAGTGGAAAGCTGTCCTTTGGGCAAGCCTTGTTTAAGTCAAAGTAATCAATGCACGTTCTCCATTTCCCATTCGGTTTTCGGACCAGTACAGGGTTGGATACCCACTCCGGGTACAAAGCATCCCGGATAAACCCATTCGCCTTTAGCTTATCAACTTCTTCTTTGAGGGCGGCAGATCTCTCTGGATCCATACCGCGTCTCTTTTGTTTGATCGGGATATATCGTGGGTCAATATTTAAGGTGTGGCTTACGATGTCCGACGAAATTCCACACATATCAGAGTGTGTCCAAGTGAATACGTCTAGATTTGCTTGGAGAAATTCGACCAATTCCTGTTGCGCTTGTGGGTTTAGCTGAGACCCAATTTTTAACATTTTTGAATCATCATCATCATTAACTGGAATGTCAATTGTCAGCTCGGCTGGGGAAGCTTGACTTTCTTTAGATTCATCATTACCTTCAGTGTCTCTGGGGTCTAGATCCTTTTGGAATTGGTCGTGGTGCCCGGGCCGAGGCCCAGGCACTAATTGTCAATCATCGGCGAAACGGACGCAGAGAGATTCCTCCACACCCTTTCCTTTCTCCTTTCTCTGCGCTTCTCGCAGTTCGGCAACATAGCAGGCTCTCCCAGCAGCCTGATCTCCTTGAATGACCCCAATCCCATGATCAGTGGGGAATTTCAAAGTTAAGCACCATGGGGCAATTGCTGCCCTGAATTCGGCAAGGGCCGGTCGGCCCAAAAAAGCATTGTATGGAGAGTGGATATCTAGGACAACAAATTGTAACATTCGGACTCTTCGGCGTTCTCCAACTCCCAACTCCACTGGCAACTCCACCACTCCAGTGGGTATATTAGCACTTCCATTGAAGCCATGGATTCTAGATTGACAAGGCTTTAAATCTTTGGCTTCCATCTTCATTTGATCATATGCTCTCTTAAACAAGATATTTACTGAACTCCCACTGTTCACCAGGATCCTCTTCATCCAAGTAGGACCAACCTGGGCAGATATGACTAGTGGGTCTATAGTTGGGGCTTCGATCTTATCAGCATCTCGGTTTCTAAATACGATGTCATCTGCTATCGTCCTCTGTTGTTTGGCCGGAGCCCCTTCATCAAGTATACTGCAACTCTCAAAATTCACATGCCTGATCGAATTGGCGTATGATTCCATTTCCCTCCAGCTTCGGTCCGCTGGATGAGGACCACCACTATTTGTATTTATGACCAATCTCCCTCCTGTACGAGCGGGCTCCTCCTGTCTCTCTTGGTTTTGTGCGCGATTTTGGTTTGACGGGCCCACACCACCAGCCTGTGGTGCCCGCACGAATTGATCTAACTTCCTTTCCCTGATCAATTTTTCAATAAGATCTTGCAAATGCCTGCAATCATTGGTATTGTGTCCGTAACTTTCGTGCAATCTACAGAACTTCCCCATTTGAATCCGTCTCTCCGACGACGGCTTCTGCAACAACCCGCATATTTATCGAGTTTGTATTTAAATATTTTATTTAAATATTAACTCGTTAATCGGATTTTGGTCCGAAAAGCTACTTTTTGCAAACGGTCAAATTAGGACTCGAGACCACTTCCATTGAGTTCGAAATGTCGTTTACAACTTTTTAAGTATAAACATCGATAGGTTTGGAGTTAGTGAAATTTCACTAACTTTTCCCGCTTTGGACTTTGGGTTAGTTTAGCCTATTAAGCCCAAGTTCCAACCCTCTTCTCCTCACTCTTCATAAATTTCCTAACTAATCAAGCTTTGGCATTAATGGTGGAGGGAATGGGAAATTAAAACTCCAAGCACAAATTCAATTGCAAATCCAACATTCAACTCCAAATTCAAGTAGAAGATATTGGATTCAAGCTTTGGATTGCTTCTCCTTGCTTTCAAGCTTCATCTTTATAAACTTTAGTGCAAAGGTGAGATTTTTATCTCACAAATCTAGTCTATATCTATCTTGGACTGTTGGGAATGATTCCCTATCACTTTAGCATGCATATTTGCTTTTGGTTTGGATTGGATTGGCGAAAGACTCCGATTTTTGGTGTTTGGGTGAAATTTCTGCATTTAGGTCGTTCTGGCCGTTTTTAGCTCGCTCGGAGTTAGGTCGTTTGGACCTTAGGTCGCGTACGAGTTAACCCCTAGGTCGTTCTGGCCATTTTCGTGTTTTCGGAGTTAGGTCGCTCAGGACCTTAGGTCGTAGGTCGTATGGCCGTTAGGTCGCTCTGCTTTGGCTCTGGCCATTTTTGCTCACTCGCAGTTAGGTCGCTCACGACCTAGGACTTAGGTCGCTCGCGAGTTAGTGGCTTAGGTCGTTGGGTCATATAACCCATTAAGTCGCGCCCTTTTAGGTCGTGAGCCTTGTTAAGTCGTTCACCCTGAGCTTAGGTCTTAGGTCGCATCACCCTTAAGTCGTTCGACCTGATCCTTTCTTAGGTCGCGCATCCCCTTAGGTCGCTAGGTCTTAGGTCGCGCCATCTTTTAGGTCGCGCCATCTTTTAGGTCGCGCATCCCCTTAGGTCGCTAGGTCTTAGGTCGCGCCATCTTTTAGGTCGCGCCATCTTTTAGGTCGCGCATCCCCTTAGGTCGCTAGGTCTTAGGTCGCGCCATCTTTTAGGTCGCGCCATCTTTTAGGTCGCGCATCCCCTTAGGTCGCTAGGTCTTAGGTCGCGCCATCTTTTAGGTCGCGCCATCTTTTAGGTCGCGCATCCCCTTAGGTCGCTAGGTCTTAGGTCGCGCCATCTTTTAGGTCGCGTACCATACTTTAGGCCGTAGTCACTTAGGTCGCTTGCACCTTAGGTCGGCCTCGTTAGCTCGCAGATCATCTAGGTCGCGTGGCCTTTAGACCGTTAGGTCG
This sequence comes from Allium cepa, assembly GCA_030765085.1. Lineage (NCBI taxonomy): Eukaryota > Viridiplantae > Streptophyta > Magnoliopsida > Asparagales > Amaryllidaceae > Allium > Allium cepa. Next base: position 613,477,452 of record CM060942.1, on the reverse strand, counting down.
GAGCGTTAGGTCGTTAGACCTTACCTTCCTTAGGTCGCTTGACCGGTTAAACCTTTAGGTCGCTCGACCCACCTTGGGGGGTTGCCACCCCCCCTGGACCCCCCCTCCGTAGGGGATCTTATCTGAAAAACATTGAGCTGATTTCCTTGGATTTTATTCACATCTCCGTATGCGATTTTTGTGACTGATTGTTTCTACAATTGCTTCTGTGTTTTGTCACTTTATAATATAAAGGTTTCAATACTAGTAGTAAATATCAAAACTCTTTTAACAAACAATTTCAACTCTATTTTTAATAACAAAGCTCTTTTCTTAAACCGTTTTCCAATCTATTAGTATATACAAACCTTTACCTCACTCGGATGAGAAATCTAATTAAACGACTTAGTAAAACAAGTGGTATGAAACGCTTGCGTTCACTTCGTCGGTTAATTCTTGGACTTGTTTGATTGAACCTCTTATGACAATTTTATTAGTGAAGATTTACAGTTTGTTCGTAAATATTTAAGTTAAGCAAGTGGTTATGGGACATGAAGCTAAACTTCTATATTTACTAGCTTAGTGTAATTGACACTTCTCGTTGATCTTGATGATCGCTCTATGAATTAGACTAGCAATTGCGCGATGTCTCTTTCATTGCAAGGTTAGACTAGACACCACTTGTGTGATTCCATTCACACATACCTTTCTGCTTTTTGGTTAGTCTTGACCTTAATCTGTGTGATTCCATTCACACATGCGGGGTAGCTCCCCTTGGTCTTCGGACCGTCATGTGATAGGCCTCTTTCCCTTTTTATGATTTCTGGATCTCTTGTGTTGATTTCTGGAATTTATCTCTTTGACTTGTCATGAGTACAAGTTTAGGGTATGATGCCCTCTTCGAATCTTTGAGAAGATTCTTGTGATAATGATTATCTCTTATTGATTGATCTTCTGTTGATCATTATTTACATACTTATAGTGGTATGTCGTTGTGGATGTTTATGTTTATGCCATATCTTTTATGTTATATCATGTCATCTGATATTTATAGCTAGACTGATCCGTTTATTATTTTCTTAAATAATACTCGGGTCAGACCGAGATGTTACAGGTGCTTCTGCTTGACTTCTTCCCAGGGATTCATTACTCTGACTTTTGGCTAACTGTTTAGATTAGCAGTTTTTGTTGTATACACTTGAGATATAGACTCATAGTTGTATTCTTTTGTATAGCACGTGTTGCTATTCTTTTGTATTATCGTGGATCTTACTGACCACTACTCTGATGTACACTTTCATGTGTTAGTTATATATTCATATCTTCTTCCGCCTTTGTGATATGGATATCTGTGACTGATTTGTGATATGATTATTTCTATGTTTGTTTTCGAAGATTATTTATAGCCACCGTGTGATAAGCAATTACATGGATGGTCGCTCCTCAACAGCCTTATTCTCCGTGCTAGTTGACAGCACTACTCCGGAGTGTTCTTGGCTAGCGTGGGTATAGAGGTGGGGCGTCACAGCTTCAGAGTCGGCTTCTTATACTGCATCGCATTACAAGTTTGTAGGTACACATTTTCCAGTGACATGTTCAGTGGTGTATAGCTTTCAAATATTTGCGCCATACGCCGCGGGCCACGATTCTGATCTTGCTTCTTATTTCTATTATCGTCGTTCGTCGGCTGGGTTTGCTTGTTTTGAATATTCAATTGTACTTTTCCAGAGCTCTCCCCTGACTGTTTGACTGCCACATTGCTTTGAATTCCTTCATTGCTGGGTCTCGCATTGTCCTTCTTCCTAGATTGTTTCGCATCCTCACGCCTTAAGAATTGGACGTCTTTGGAGTAGAAACGATCCAACAACGCGGAAGGTTTCCCAGCTAGTCAATTTTCAAATTCAGAGTCGGGGTCAATCCCCTTAGTCAAGGCCATCAACATTGAATTATCATTGGGGTTAGTGATCTCTACACAAGCGGCATTGAATCTTTCCAAATATCGCCTAAGTGTCTCTCCTGGAGCTTGAGTGACACTAGATAAAGTATTTACGTCTTTAGGCCTGACAATGTGCATACGGGACTGTTCAATAAATTTAGTAGCCAATTGGTCAAATGAAGAGATAGATCGTGGTGGTAATCGTGCAAACCACATCGTCACAATTCCCCCTAAAGAAATGGGAAAACTACGGCATTTTACTGCATCATCAGCTCTTGCAGCAGTCATCGACCATTCGTATTTCAGAATATGTTGGTTAGGGTCGGAACTTCCTTCATACATGAGGAGGGTCGGCATCCTGAATCGCCGAGGAGGTTCAGCATATAATATGTCATCAGTGAACGGAGTATGACTTCGGGAGATTTCCCAATCGTCATTTGTTAAGCCCTGACTTTCGCGGATCATTTGGTGTACGATAGCTGAGAGGTCAGGTGTTGCTATATTCGGAGGGTGGCAAGCCAAAGTGTGGTCAGGTTCCATAGTGCGAGGTAGGATCGGGCGTTGTCGACGATCCATGTCTCGCCTCCTTGGCTCGGTGTCTTCTGGGACATATGGTCCCGGAGTATGTTCCTGCTAGTGGTAGTTCTGATTGGAGTGATTTCGGGTATCAACTCCTATGTCAACTACAGTGGCGGTGGCTTGGTTATCCGTAGTATTTTGTGGAACAGTGCCTCCTCGTGAGGAGGTTCCTGTATGAAAACTGGCAGAAGGGCCAACTCTTATCTGCCCAATAGTTAATGCTTGTTGGTGACCAGCAGTATGCGTATGGGTTCCGTCTAGCCTAGGACGGGTAGATCTGCCGCTGTAATCAGACAAGGCAGAGCTTTCAGTGGAGGAATGAGGGGCGTGGTCCCTTCTAGATCTTCTACGCCTTCGACGGTTTAGTTGATTAGTCAACTCAACATTGGCACGTAAGTGTTCAGCCAGCTGTTGTCGACTTTCGGTTAGTTCTTGGAGTAATGTCTGGAACTCTTGTTGAGTGACCGGACCTGATGGATCTGAATGCCCGGTATCATCTTGATTGGGTGGTGGTAGTTGCGTAGGATTTTGTCTATCTCGGCCTTCTTGGCCAGCGGCAGTAGAAGTGGTTCTTGTGCTAACCATCTTGAGGTGTAGAATCCTTTCCTAGATTTTGGTAAATCTGAATAGTATGGAAGGAGTTTGAAATTGAAGTCTGGATCTCTCTCTTAGATTTATGCAATCCGGTATCGATGACAGATCCAATGAGCAGGAGAAAACCTGGGTTTTCTCGGTGAAAGCACCAAAGTGTTGGTGGCAAATTGGGCAACACCCTTCGAAAGTTTTTGAAGAGATAATAAATGAAGAAATTAAATTGAAAATGAAGATTATCTAACAAAAACTCCAAGTCACGGAAAAGTAAATTGCACGGAAAACAATAATTTAGAGTGGTTCGGCGTTTTGCCTACGTCCACTATGAAGTTTTATCACTTTATTGCTTAATAATTGAAGATTACAAGTGTTCTAAAGCGAAGTACAGCAGATAATAGACTTAAATTCGAAATCAGCAACAGTGAAAACGATATGGAGTGATTCTGGCAGCGTCCGGGCGTGCTTTATCTCTAGAAATTCTCCGATCTCCTTTCTGAATGACTAGGGGCTCTATTTATAGGTGTAGGAGGCTGATATTTCACCTAAAATCCGGGAAGACCGCTTCTGGCACGTGAGGGGGGCCCACATGCACGGCCTCAGGAAATCTGGGCCCACTTTGGGATCGATGCAAACTCTAGTTCGAGTCGATCAAAAACGTGTCCAATCGAAATGAAATTTGGTATGGACATTCTTCAACATGTATGCAAGCTCCTGTGATAATTTCATAGCATTTGGACTTGTAGATCTCGAGTTATGATCGATTCAAGATTGCATTTTCGGTTGAAGCGTCTCGTTCGAATCGATGCCCTTCGAATCGATTAGGGTCGAATCGATGGCATCACGCACCCAAGTGATGACGTGGTGCGCATTTCCAGGGTCAACCCACTCTTCACTCCGAATCAACTGGGTCGACTCCACATTTTTCGCCGCCTCGACTTAGTGGATTCGAAGATATTCATTTGTTCATGGATTCGAACGTGTGCTAGTTCGTATCGATCATGTTATACCATACCCGATCGATTCGAAGTCACTATTGCAAGATGGGTCCGAAGCAAGGTCATAGGGTGGATTCAAAGCACCTCGTCCTGATGGATTCGAAAGACTTCAATCTGAAGGATACGAAGAGAGGTAGCATCATGGATTCGAAGTGACTCATCTGAACCGATTCGAACGAATGCTTTTTGATGGTTCTGAACCATATGGAGTCAAACTGATGGATTCGAATAGGGGCTTGGCCGATGGATTCGAACGACATCTCTACCTATGAATTCGAACCTAGGGCTTGGCTTATGGATTCGAACCTAGGGCTATTTCCTCCACTTTTCGTTGGTGATAACATGAGCATACAAACTCGGATTGACTTGAAATTCGAAACGTTGGTTTTCACGGCTTTGTTTAATGTATCTTATCAATTGCAGCCCGATCCGGACTCGAATAAAATTCATCAATATTGGTGGCTCTCCAGTGGCAGCCCGATGTTGAGGATGTATGAGCCTTATTCTCCAGTCTCCTTGGTATCTCGGCCTTGCTAAAAGGCGGGATAACAACTTGTATTGTAACGAACCGCCTTCTTGCATTCGAAAGACGAGTCATTATGGGTTGAAGAAATGAGAAAGATACGAAGAAGACATATCAAACACCGAATACTACTACACAAGGAACAACATATAATGGATAATGTAGTATATTACATAGTCATAGCCAAAATATTACATCAAAATTCAATAATACAAGTTCCAAACTTGGACAATTACAACTGCTTGTCCAAAATATACATAGACCATACATACATGATGGAATAATTTATACTAATAATAGCTATTCTATAACACCCCTAATTTTATTGACATTATTCAGGAGATTTAATTGGAGTAAATTAAATAGAATCATGTAGATAAGGAGATTGAGGTTGATTAATAAACTAGGTGGTCGTGCTTATCCAAAAATGTAATAAACTTATATAAATGGTTAGGAAATTAAACATAAGGGCATTAGGGTATATAACCATACTTCCCATCGTTGTACTATTCTCATTAGGTCATACACATTCATTTTTATTAAAATAAAATTTTATAACCATGAGAAGGAAGGTCGGCCATTAGGAAGAAGAGAAGAGAAAATCAACTTAAAGCTTAGGATCCAAGTTAGAAGGAATCGATCTCAACCAAACTTCAATTTCCTTATCCAATCTAAGGTGAATAATAATTTCTACATCTCTATTTTAGTTTTATGATCATATGGTTCTGGATTTTAGTGTAAATCTGTTTTATGATATATTGAATGATGATATGCTAGATATATGATTTATATGGAATAAACAAGGTTGTTTAAAAGGGGATATACATGGTTTTAGGGCAAAACCGAGATGAAATGATTTTTAGAACGCCATGGGAAAATTTTATGTTATAGAAAACATGATTTTAGAGATGGGTTTCAATTTCCATAATTTTCTGAACATATGTGATTTTATATTAATTTTCTAATGAAGAAAATGGTCTATTGGGTTATAAACTAATTATGGCTAAAATAATAGTTACTTAGGTTTGAAATTTATATATGTTGGAAAACATATTAAAATAGATTTTATAGAATTTTTCCAGATTTTTCCTAAGTGATTTGATGAATATATAAAATTATTTAAGGTATGAGATTTAAATGTTTTATATATTTAATTAAGGAGAAGGGACACTTAATAAAATAAAATCATTATTTAATCTAGAAATTAGTGGCAGCACTTTTCTGATAAGTATTTGTTAACCAATGAGAATTTGACAAATGAAGGCAGGTTAGTTGAAAATTTACCTCTTTTATGTTCGAATCAGGAAAACCATGCTTTTAGCATGTTTCATCCATTTTGGCATCAAACCTTCCGACCCAGACCTTCCGACAAGGTCAAAAGGTAATAGCTTTTGACAAGGTCAAAGTTTAATGCATATGGTATCAATTTACCTTGTATGTAATGAATTGAACAAGGTCGAAGGGTAATTAGTCGAAAGGTTGGTTGCTAAAGAGGTTGTGGTTTGTTTGTTCTATAAACTAAAAGCTTACACCTGCTTGCTTTCGTAAAGGAACTTTTGACTTGGTTGCTTTCAACCAGTTCAATTATCTAAAATAAAGGTTTTAAACCTTTTGACACAGTCGAAAGGCTACTGCCGCTTTATCGTTTTGTTTTGAACCTTTCAACACGGTCGAATGGTTATTGTCTCTTTTTCCAACCTTTCGAAGTCATTGCTTTCGAAAAAGTCGAAAGGTTTACTTGTTTTAAAATCAGCCACTTCTCCAATGCTTTCGGAAGGTATCAAAGCTTTTGACTTAGATGATTTACCCTTGTTTTATAATTGAAGTATAACCTAGAGCTTTCGAAGGAGTTGTTTTGAAAGGAAGAGACCTATTGTCTTCAATGATATGTTTTAAAGCTTTTGAAGCAGAAGCTGAGCTTTCGACAAAGTCAAAAGGTTGATTCTAATGAAGTCGAAAGGTTTTCAAAGAAGGTTCTCCACATGTTTTAAATTGAACCCAGTAAGTTCTTGAATGGTTTTCCAATACTTGCGAAAGGTTTGAGTTTCAATGGGGTCGAAGGGTTTGGAAAGAAGTGTTTTAAAGTATAAAGAGGGCTGGAGGCCTATTATTTTAAAAAGATATTATTGAAACTCTTCGAAGGGGTTGAAAATAGCAGCTTTCGACATTGTCGAAAGGTTTTAAAACCCATAGATCTAAATTTTTAAGGAAAACCATGGCTTCCATAAAGGAGTTTTGTAATGGCTTTAAGTATGCAATTTTGAAGAAGAATTTACCTTGATAAAAAATATATGTTAAAGGTGTTAACTATGTTTTTTGTAATATATTTCAAGGACCTTAAACCCACAGGAGTGGTATTGTTAAATTGTTATCTTGCTTCTTCAAATAGGAATATATTCACATAATGTCCTATGATTGTATTATGGGGAAAAAAAGGGTAGAAGAACCGGCTAGGTTAACTCAATAGTGAATATAAATTGCTTAAACTCTTGAATGAGTAGAATTGCATCCAAGGAGTCAGGGTGACCATAAATATAGGATGCCTAAACTTTGTAGTTATTGGAGGTAACTAAAAGGTTTATATAAAGCCATGAAAACTATGATAACGTAGTTATTGGTGTAACCTAAAAGGTTCAGTAAATCCGTGAAACTATGATTAAGTAATTATTAGAGGAAACCAACAGATTCATAGTTAACCCATGAAAATTATGTATTAAGGACAGTTGGCAGGGGCTAATTAGTTTGTGGTGAACCCATGAAAACTATATCCGGATTAAGAATTGACATCAGTCAATAGGTTCCTAGTAAACCCAAGAAAACTACGATAAGAATGTGGCTAATGATATTATCGGTAGGTTCATAGTCAACCCATGAAAACTAGGACGTGAAATGAGTTACTTGATAAATCCATAGGTTCCTAGTAAACCCATGAAAACTAGGATAAGGTGATTAGTTATTGGAAGGACTAATAGGTTCTAGAGGACCCATGAATTAATTAATTGAACATGCAGGAGCCTATAGGTTCTTAGTGATCCCATGAAAACTATGAATAGGACAGAGTGTCTATTAGGTAATACAAGATTATTAGCAAACCCATAAGAACTAAAAAGGTTAATAGTGACCCTTGAAACTATAATTATGACGGGGTGTCAGACTAAACTGGGAATGGGAACTTCCTAATTATATTCAAGTATGCATATCCTCATAATATTTTGAAAATGTAAGTTTTAACCATTGTGGATGCAGGAGCACAGTATATGGATTTATAAAGGTTTTAGGATACCGGTGAGGGGAAAACCCATTCCTCTAAGCAACATGGTCTCACTAGATATCTATAAAGGATTGAGATGTTAGATTATTATTCATACTAGACTTTATGTCTGACTCAAATTTTTTGTTTTCTCCTTAAACTCTCGGGTACTCAATTGATTTTCAGTAGTTTGAGATTTAAGGTTCTGAGGTTTTCTTCTCTGATGAATAAAGCTTCCGAAGGCGTGCATGAGGCAGATAGTTATTTAAAGTTTTCTTTTTTCCTCTGTGTATTTTTTTGTGAAGGCAGATTTATTGGCCTTGCTATATACTCTGATCAACCAAGGGGCATCTTTATACGTCGCTCTTGGTGTAATTGTAATAATTATATTTTGCTGAACGTGGTTAACATAATTTAGGATTATGCAATGAACATGAAATGTTTTGATTTGAATATGGAAATGAGTTTTTGAATTGTTAAAGTTTTTCCATATTTCTGTGATCTATGTATTAATGCATCTAGCACCACCGTATTTGGTCGTCGAAAATTAATAACTATGGATGACTGTAGCATCCGTAATCGTTAGTTTTGGGCCTCCAAGTAGGGGGATGTTACGTATTCATAAAGTCACCTGCTCCAGCTCCTCCAACATGCTTTCAAGAGAAACCTGGATCACTTGACTACTCATAAAAATTGAGTACCCAAGAGTTTAGGGAAAAGAAAAAAACTCTAGGCTAGACATAGGTCTGATGTGAGTAAACTCAAACAACAATATTTTTATTTGAACACTCCTTCAAAAAAAACAAAGGGTACCCCATAAGACCATGTCGCACATAAACACAGACAAGTTCTTTTACGCAAAAACACTTTCTATTTAAAACTAGTGATATTATGATAATTCCTAAGGGTTTAAAATAAATATAGAACGGAGATGAAATGCTTGCATCTCACATTCCAACATATAACTAAAACCGTAAAGGCATGTATTGGAGATTTGATTTCATACAATGACATGGCTACTTGGGTACTGCTTTCCATAGTATACCTCTAGATTAGCGTACCGAGATCGCACCGAATGATCCCTTCCAACATACGACTGGCTTATTCTTTGCTGGATAGTACCGAATATGATCACACCCTTGGTTGGGATCAACAACCATTCGGTACTATAGTATATATGAGTAGAGACTCATTCAGATGGAAATGATCATACCCTAATGGGTGCAACCCACATGTTCCTGCTGCATATCCCATGTTTTAGTCATTCCTTGTTAATGAGGCTTGAGGCTACGTCATTACCTTTCACATATTGCACTTCTCACTTGGAATGCTAACATTGCCTTCCCGACTTGACATAATGTCAGCATTTATCCATGCAAGTCATTCAGGAAATGAACGAACCGAAGGCACTACTTCCACTACACCTGTTTTGGAATCACTCTCAGGGTTAATGGCAAGATAGCCCTTGCACTTCAAGTTTTGAATCTTGATCATGACTTCGATAGTTCCAATTCTAACGTTTTACGTTGGTTCGAAGTGGTTTTCGGATAACTATTCGTCATCCGATCCCGATCTCTTCAAACCAACATTCGATAATTTAAAATGGTCAATTTACTTGATAGTGAAGAACTCCACTACCGGGTGCAAGATTTACATATGGTCATGCACACCATATACTTAAATTATCATGACCTGCTTATCGAAATTAACCTCCTTGTGTTTATCACGTTACTGGATATTCAACATTTGTGCTAAACACAAGTCAATTTAATTTTCACAACGTTTTATAGTCACTACTTTAGTTCATTTGGCTACTTAATGGTCCAGACAATGAGATCATTTGATTTAAAATCACTTAACTTGAAAAAAAGATTGATTTAAAACATAAATAATATAGTTTAAAAATAGTTTTGAAAAGATTAAAGTATATTTAATTAGCTTAAACCCTAATTATATCTTAAATAAATCAAGACTAGTTCGTAATTAAACTTTAATTAACTTAATGAACTTAGTTAAGTCCTAATTAACTTCTTAATGTATCTTAGTTAAGGTTAACGCAATTCATTATTAGTTAAATCCTAATTAATTAAAAGTCAATTAAATAATCACTTAATTAAATAATAATTAACTTAATTTAATAATAATTAATCATTAAATTACTTCTTGACTTCATTAATCACCATTAAAACTTTATTAATCACTAATTAGTCATTAACCTTCTTTAAGTGTTCCTTAACCCTTAATCACTTACTTAATTATCAATTAAGTACTAATTATTTTATTTTATTTATTAAATAATAAAATATTAATTTAACTAAACTTAATCTCTTTTTATATTACTAATCAAGTTTGAAACTTTTGCAAAACCATTTCTGACGAAAATGTTTTAAAATGAAAATCGGAAATTATGTCGAACTGCGTCCATAACGACTATCGCTATGGCGCAATTCGCTCTAACATATTTGAACACAAACTACTTTACTAACTCTTACTATTCATGATTTGAAAACATACTTTGAAAAGTTTTTGAAATCTTTAAACCAAATGTACAAACTTTAATCCATTTCAAACTTTAAACTTTGAAACAAAGGTTGATTTCAACCGGATCTCACGTCCGTCGCAAAAACACAAAGTTACTAGCTTTGTTTTCTAAACATCATGTTTTTGGCTCATGCTTGTAGTCAAGCAAACACAATATCCCATACTACCATTGTAAATGAGTCACATGTCCACATACATACATACATACATATATGCTTACTAACTTTACATTTATCGTGTCAAACCACATAACAAAATATACTACACATGCTCAACTAAACATATACGACCAACATGATACCCATCCAATTAATACACCGTATTATCATCATATATCAGCAACTTTAAAAAGCTAATATTTTTCCCAAAATAAGCAAGTTTACTCACATTTATGCTAACCAAGTTCGCTCGAACTTCGACTATAGCTCGGTAATGCCTCTACGCTCGACTCTAGCTTAAGAATTAGAAACTTTGGAGGGCTAAGGCACTATAATGGGTTCGACCAAAGGTGATTTTGCTTGGCTCGGGCTTTGTGGGGGTAGTGATGACCTTGGTTTTTTGAAAGAGAGGATGTTGAAACAAAAGTATAAGAAGTATAGAAGGTATGGAAGCAAGTTACAACACAAAATGCTAACTTTTTTCTAATTTTTTTGAACTATAGAAGCCATGGAATTTTTTAGAGGAGATGATTTAGAAAAAGTGAAGTTGGAATGTAAATTAAAATGTGCGTGTAAGGGTGTGCATTTATAGATGAAGGAAAGTAGGAAAATTACCATTTTAACCTTAGTTTTAAAATATCATAACATGTCATTATTTCGACAAGTCACATAACCACATTCCTCCCCCTAATATATCAAACCCCCCTCATATATCACGTCTCCCCCTCTAGTCACATCCTCTAGGTCATGATGGATAATTATGATAATGCTAAGATATGACAAAAGATAATAATATATACTTATGTATATAAGTTATTATTTTTAAAACCATGACTTGTCACATCACTTCCTAAACATAATAACGTAAGAAAATATACTTTTAGTGTATTATTATTATTATTTGGTTAAATAACTATTATATGTGTTTGTATATAGTGCACAAAGATGAACAACGTCCCCGACAACTTTCTGGTGTCGAAAGGTCGAAATTTCGGAAAACGTTCTTCGGTCACATTTTCCATTTTTCTAAGAACTATTTAATTTGGTAAACAAATTTTAAAAATGATTTTTCCATCATTATTAATTAATTAAAATGAGTTCATTTATAAATAAAAATTCATTTACTGACTATATAAATTATATATAAATTTGCCTTGTTAAAGTGACTAAACCCTGGGTCGTTACGTTCTACCCCCCTTAAAAGAATTTCGTCTTCGAAATTACTAACAAGAGTTAACACAAAATGAATCATATATTCATACCATAAAATTCATAATAAAGGTATACAAGCATCCGAAACAATAATACATCCATGACATGTACACAACAACTATCCTAACATCCAACCAGGATAAGCTTCCTTTCGTGATCCACAGTTTCACAAGTGCAATCCCTAAGATCATCGCTCTACTGAATCTTAACTAGTTGCATCACTTTATTGTGAAATTTCTTCTCTTCTTGATCCACAATACTGACTGGATGTCTAACTACCATTAGGTTCGGTTCTATTTCCAAGTCATCTTGAACTGACGTTTCCACCACTGAAGATGGACCAAGCACGTTTTTCCTCAAATGGGACACATGGAACACATTGTGAACTCCTGACAACTTTCCGGGAAACTCAACTCTGTAAGCGAGTGGTTCAATCCTTTCCATGATCTTGAATGGCCCAATGTATCTTGGTGCCAGCTTTCCATCTTTTCTAAATCGAACGACTTCTTTGATGGGAGTTATCCTCACATAAACAACATCGTCGACTTCGAATTCCAAATCCTTCCTTCTCTTGTCAGCATAACTCTTTTGGCGATCCTGAGATTCCTTTATCCTTCTTCTAACCATTTCAACTTTCTCCCTCACCTCTCGAATCATATTTGGACCAAGCACTAAACAATCTCCAGATTCTACCCAATGCATAGGAGAATTTGCACGGTCTTCCGTACAGAGCTTCATAAGGCGCCATTCCAATGCTAGCTTGATAGCTGTAGTTATAAGAGAACCCAACCAAGTGAATATGATCCTCCCATGATCCTTCAAAATCAAGAATACAGGCACTCAACATATCTTCTAAATTGCAATTAACTCTTTCAGTCTGGCTATCGGTTTGAGGGTGGTAGGCTGTACTTTGACTTAACTCCATTCCCAAAGCTGTTTGCAGAGATCCCCAAAACTAGCTCATGAAGATAGGATCTTGATCACTTATTATTCTTATTCGAACTCCATGTAGATGAACTATTTCCCTCATATATATTTCTACTAATGAAGCTATCGTTCTAGTTGGCTTGACCGGAATAAAATATGCACTCTTTGTTAACCGGTTCACAATGACCCACACTCCTTCGTTTCTTTCCTGGTTTTGGGTAAACCATCTATGAAATCCATTGGTATCATCTCTCATTTCCACTTAGTGATTTCCAAAGGTAGAAGTAATCCGATCGTTTTCTGATGATCTCCCTTAATTTGTTGGTAACTTGCACATCTGCTCACAAAGGTGGAGATATCCATCTTCATTACTAGCCACCAAAAGACTCCCCTCATGTCCTTATACATCTTGTGAACTCTAGGGTGAATACTCAATCTAGATTTTTGACATCCCAACAACACTTCCTGTCTCAGTCCATCTATATCCAGAACGCACAACCTTCCCTTGATCCTTAAAACACCTTGGTGATCCATCACAAAATCTGTACATCGACTTTCCTAGACTCCTCAAATTAGCTTCTCCATAACTCTATCCTTCCTTTGGTTCTTCGTTATCCTTAGCTAAAGAGTCGGGGTAACTTCCAAAAGAGACAAAACTGCATTCCTTCTTAAGGACTCCGCCACTACATTAGCTTTTCCCGACATATAAAGAATGTTTAAGTCATATGCCGCCGAGAACTCTAACCATCATTGCTGTTTGAGATTCAAGTCTTTTTGGGTGAAAAGATACTTCAGGGGTTATGATCAGTGTCGAGCTCGAACTTTTCACCTAATTGAAGAAGAAGAAAATCCTACCTGCTAGAATATTTAAAGAAAGAACTGTAACACTCTATATTTTTAGTAACATTATTCAGTACATTTAATTAATTAAATAAAAATAAATAATGTAAGTTGATTAATGGATTGAGATTTGTAATTAAATAAGGGGTAGACGTGCCATGTTAACAAGAACTAAAGAATAAAAATGAAGTGTTAGTGTAAATAGGTAGGGGAAATATAGGAAAAATATTATTCTTATACCCTAAAATCTTAGGCCATACAATTCACACGTTCAATCATTCATTCACAAACAAAAAATATAAGCTAAGGTCGGCCACCATTAGCAAGCTCGAGAGAAGACTAAAGCTAGGTTTTCAAGCGAAAGAATTAAATCACTTAATCAAGAACAAATCTCACATCTTTAATCACAAAGCTAAGTGAATAATGACTACATCTCATTTTTCTTAAGTGTTTTCGGTTTTAAGGAAAATCCAAATTTGTTTTGCAATGTTATGCCATGATTTTGAAGGATAAAGTCATGGCATTATGTTTTCGGTTATCAATTTCAATTCTCATAATTTTCTGAATTTATGTGTACTTTATATTAATTTTCTAGTGTAGAAAATGATTATTTGGGTTTTAAATTATTTACGACTAAATAATTAATATTTTGGGTCTGAAATTAGCATATGTTAGAAAACATATTAAAAATAATTTTTTGAATTTTTTGTAAAATTTTCCTAAGTGTTTTGATGATAATATAGAATTATTTAAGGTATGGGACTTAAAAGTTTTATATATTTATAAAAGGAGAAAGGGTATTTTGTAAATAAATTAAATTGTTCATTTCTGAAATATTGGCAACACATTTAGAAAAGAAAATTAGCCATCAATTAGATTTTGACAAATAAGACAGGTTAGTTGAAAAGATTACTTTAAAAGGCTAAAAATCAATTTAAACATGTTTTTTCATGTTTCATTACTTTCGGCTACAAGGGTTCTGACCTAGTAGTTCCGCCTCCATTGCCATCGAAACCAATGCACACAGTATTAGTAACTTGGTATACAGTGAATTGGACTAAGGCGGAAGGTACCGAGTCGAGACCATAGATTTTGAAGGGGTGGAAGCGCTACTTTGCTTTTAAATCAAAACATACTTGCTTTTCTTTGAAAGGTTTGCTTTCGACTTGGTTGGTTTTTGGCCGAGTCAAATGTTTTAAAGGAGAGGTTTCGAATGGGTTGCGCTTTTGTCTTAAGTAAATGCTTTCAAATGGGGTTGAAATCCCTAGCTGTTGCTTTTCTACCTTTCAATGCCAATGGTTTCGGAAGGTATACTTTGCTTTTAAAACTGGCCACTTCTCTAATGATTTCGGAAGGTTGGTTTCAACACCAATACTTCTTTGCCTAGGAAATGCTTTTGAAAGAGTGCTTTCGACTTAAATGTTTTATAACCCTTTTGCTCTATTGAAGGTAGAACGCAAAGGTTTCAAATGAGTTAATTTTAAATGGTTTCGAAATGTGTTTCCACGTGTTTTAAATTGAATCCAAATGCTTTTGAAAAGTTTGTTGTTTACAAAGATTTTGATGCTTTCGAAAGGTTTCAAGAATGGTTTCGAAGGGGTGGTTCCCTAATGGTTTCGAAAGGTTTGAAAGGAATGGTTTTCCAATGTTTTTGAAAGGCAGTTTAAAATGTTTTGAAGATATGATGTCTAAGGTTTTAAAGCTTTCGAATGAAATGTTTTTCAAGTGTTTTCGAAGGAAGATTGAATTGGTTCCAAAGGAATGTTTTGGCTTTCGGTCTAGGTTATAAAGAAGGGTTTTACTGGTTTCGAAAGGGGTACTTTCAATGGATTTGAAATGGGTACTTTCAAAGGTTTAAATGTTTTCAAAAACAAAGATTTGTGTAAAGTATGCATATAACATGGCAAGGTGATTTTGAGTAAAGCATAGAGTATATGTGTTTTCCTAGTTTAAAGGTTTTAAATCAATTCGAGATGAAAAGGTTTTCAAGGAAAATTTTGAGAAGATTACCCTAAGTAAAATGACTCAGATATTGGAATACCAAATGTGACTGGTATAGGGTCGCGTCCTATAATTTAGTCCTAAATTCCAGTGTGTAAAGCTTTGTTACAGGTAAGACTAAAATGATGTTACACACGGAAGGGAATATATATTTGTATACATATAGGTTATTGGTGAGCCCGTAAAACCATTAGGATCAGGTGACACTAGGAGATTTTAAGTTAGGGATAGACCATCCAGAAGAGAAGTATTTAACAGATAGTTAGGGATAGACCGTCCAGAAGAGAAGTATCTAACAGGTGTTATATTATTATTTTTATATTTTCTGGTAAGCCCGAGTCAACCAAAGGTTAATATGTATATTTACATGATATTAATTTACATATTTAACCAGTTTTTGTTGCTGGAAATGATTTGCAAAAGATTTGTTTTAAAAGGATATTAGTGACAATAGTGCACTCAGGAAATTGTACTTCTTTTTGGCATGACTGTTGGATTTCGATTTTGCCTCTTAAGTTTGAATTTAAGGATTTGTATGATATTTGTAACTTTAAGTATGCTTTAATTAATGAAGTTTATTCTCAGGAAAATGATCCTCCTTGGAATTTTAGTTTTAACAAAATTTTAATAGAACCTAACCTTAGGCAAATTTCTTTGCTTTATGCCAGATTAAATCTGTACAATATTGATAATGATAATGATTTTATTAGTTGGGAATGGGATAAGAGTAAGAAACATACTCCAAATTCTTTTTATAAATTTATCAATTTTTTTGGAACTTTAAATAACTGTTTTAAATACATGTGGAAATCTAATGCTCCTCCTAAATCTAAAATCCACGTGTGGCTAATTTTTCATGGAAAACTTAATGCAATAGAATTTTTAAAGAGAAAAAACATTCAAAACGATAATAAATGTTATTTTTGCAATCTGCATCTTGAGGACATAAACCATTTATATTATGATTGTTTGGATTCTAATTACATTCTAATTAATACTCTTAAATTTTTTAACTTTAATATAATAAATAAAATTTCGGACTGTGAATTCTACTGGAAAAATTATAGATTCAAATTCAATAAAAATATTATATTTTTACTAGACACTTTATTTATTATTGTTAGTTGGTTTATTTGGTTTGAGAGAAATCAAAGAATTTTTAATAATAATAATAGTCATCTCTCCAAATTTATTTTTTCAATTTCTACATTTTATTTTAATTGGATTTCTAATCCCAAATATAAATTAGCTAAAAATTTTCCTTTTCAAACGATATCTTAACAAGGTTAGCTATAATATAACTTCTTTAAACATAAGAACAACTTTCATAGCACTAATAATAGTATTTTTAATATTTTTCCAAATTCATATGATAATCTCACTTTAAATAATAGCTTACTTATGATTAATGATAAATAAGTCTGATCCGTCTTAAGTTTTGTTCTTGTCTTTGTTTTGGTTTTTGTTTACAGCTTATTCATTCCTTTATTTTTTGTCCTGTTTGGCTTATTTAGGTTTTTATTTCATTTATTATAAATACATATATATGTATATTTTCTCAATAAATATACATATACATATATACATATACATATACATACATAGATATATATATATATATATGTATGTATGTATGTATGTATGTATGTATGTATGTATGTATGTATGTATCATTCTAAATCTTTTATTACTAGTCTTGTTTCAGATACAGGCTTTGGGCGATAGGTTATTAGGTTCATTTTGCAGGCTTCTCTTGTCTTCAGATTGCTGTGTACCAGTTTGTAGAGAGGTCATCAGAGTGGAGTTTCTTCATCCAGGACTTCTTGCAGATATCCCCTCAGATATGGATTCTGCTACCTTCACTATGGAGTACTTGTTCAGTATGTTTCTATTCTCTAGTTTTGCACTCCTTCTTCTTACTCAGAGCCTTCATAGTGGTCTCTCTATTTCAGCAGATCCTCTTCTAAGCAGATGCTTATTCACTTTAGCCTTTTCGGTACTTTCAACATCTTAATGTCGGGTGGTGGCCTTGCCGGAACTTGATATTGAGGTGCGATGGGTGGTGGCATCGCCGGAACTCATCTTAGGAGCACCTGAGTTTAGCTATATGTATTTTTGCTCTTGTTACCTGCCAGGCATGTTGGCAGCTCCTTATATTCGTGTTATATATATTCACATGTGTGCTCTCCTCTACGCGTAGTGGATCACACATTTTTCTCAAAAAAAGGATATTAGTGAGGGGAAACACGTTTCGCTAAGCGACATGGTCTCACTTAATATCAAATAACCGAGATGTATAGTATTATTCACACTAGGCTTTATGTCCAACTTGAAGTTTATATTTTTCCCCTTAAAGTCTCGGATGCTCAAAATTGATTTGAGTAGGCTAAGGGTTGAGGTTTACAGGTTTTTAGTTGGATGACGAATAAAGCTACCGAAGACGAGCAGGAGGCTGATGGATAGCTATTAGGAGTTATTATTTTACTTTGTTTATTCTGTTATATTGTATTAAGTCAGTATTGACTATATAGTAATCTGGTCAACCAAGGAGACATCATCATATATCGCTCTTGGCGTATTTATGTAATAATTATATTTTATCTGAACTAGGAAACTATTATGGTATTATGTAATTTGAATGTGAAACATGTGTTTTGAAATGTAATCAGTAAAATGTTGCTTTTGAAATCTTTGATTTTGTTTCATATTCAAGTGCTTCTGATATTATGGATGCCATCAACATTACCGTATTTGATCACCGGAAGTTAATACTATGGATGACCGCAACATCTGTAGTGCTTAGCTTCGAGCCTCTAGATAGGGGATGTTACAACTTGGCATCAGAGCATAGGTTTATGAAAATCTTTAACTAAAAATGATTTTTGAAAACATAATCCTAAGAAATTAGAGTAAGATCGGGGTATAGGATAACATTATAGTAACGTACTTGTACTTGCTATATATAAGTATACGCTATATCTCTAGTTTTCTATCTCTGTTATGCTATTCTTCTATATCTCGTGAGGTTTGAATACAGGTATGGATGCTAGAAGTGGAAGAGTTAATCTTGGAGGAAGCATCACCACAAATGGAAACACCAGACCGAATACTAGAAGGAATCAAGGTTAGGCACAAGTGGGGAATATTGGTGTCGGGTCCCACAAATGGATATGGGAGCCATGTATCATTTTTTCGTGAATATGATGCAAGCTGGAATTGCTACTGGAGTGGTTGGAGGAATTCTTGGAGTATGACTTCAGAAAGCTTAGGTGGTTAACAACTATGCTATGTTGGGTAGGGACTACGCTAGGCTTGGAGGAAAGCCATTTATTGGAACTGAGGACGCTACTGAGCTGGAGAACCGGTCGCTAGATTGTGAAAGGATCTTTGCAGACTTAGGGCTCAATGATGAGTAGAAGAGAAGGCTTGCTTCGAGACAACTTCAGGAAGCAGCTTTATTTTGGTGGAATAGTGTGACGGCTGGAGTATGAAGAGGAGATGACATGGACTGAGTTTAGGAGAAGGTTTCAGGAGAGGTTCATGTTTGTGATGGCGCGGTCATTTTTACTCAGAAAGTTTGCTGAGTTAGAGCAAGGGGAAATGTCTATTTTGGAGTATGCTAGTAGGTTTGAAGTGTTGGCTAGATATGGTTATGCCACTGTTGATACAGTGATGAAGAGGAATGAGAAGTTTATTAGGGGGTTAAAGCCTGAGTTGGAAAAGGCTACCTTACCTCATATCAGAGATCCTTGTGATGTTGTAGTTGAGATGGCTTTAAGACATGAAGAGATGCTTGCTTCTTTGGAAAACAATAAGGCGAAGGAGGTCCAGGTTGGGCAGGGTCAAAAGAGAAAGTTCTTTCATAAGAAGGGTGGTCAAAAGGGTGGTTCATCAAAGAAGGGAAAGTCAGAGGTTGTTTGCTTCAAGTGCGATAAGAAGGGGCATTTTGCAAATGAGTGTCGTACAGGTTAGGCAAAGGAAGTGTTCGGGAAGAAGAACATCAGATGCTTCAACTGCGATCAGATGGGTCATTATAAGAATCAATGCAAAGAGCCTGCTAAGGATGGGAAGGGCAAGGTGTATGCATTGGAGCCCGGTGCATTAGGACCAACACTGCAGGAGAAAGGAAAGGCGGTGTTGGGAGGTACGCTTCAGATTCATGGTATGTTTGTTAGCGTTCTGTTTGATATAGGTGCATCGCATTCTTTTATATCTCGTTGTTTGGTAAATAAGCTTAACCTAGAACCCACATACTTAGTTACTTCTTTAAGAGTTGCAAATCCGATAGGAGGGTATGCGACATTTGGGGATGAACTGTGAACACCTAGAGTTTGATTTGTTAGGTCATACCTTTGTTTGTAGTTTGCACGTGTTTGACTTTGTAGGGTTCAGAACTATTTTGGGTATGGACTGGTTAGGTAAGTACGATGCTAGGATATTTTACCATGATAGGAAAATATTGCTTAGACACCCTAATGGTAGTGATCGGATAGTATATACCTAGAAAACCCTAGCTGTGAGATGAATGTTTGTTGGGTTTTGTGGAGGTAGAAGACGAGTTGAATCGAGTTTTCATGCTTAGAGAATTTGTAGATGTTTTTGAGCCTGTAGTAGGATTGCCACTGAAACAAGCCATTGAGTTTCGGATAGATTTGGTGCCTGGAGCAGAACCAATGAGTAGGCCGACAAGTAGGATGACACCTATGGAGATGAGAGAGCAAAAGGTGCAATTGATAGAATTGGAAAGCAAGAATTTTATTAGACCGAGTAGTTCACCTTGGGGATCAGTCGTAGTGTTTGCTAAGAAGCCAGACAGATAGTTGAGGTTATGTATCGATTATCGTAAGTTGAAAGAGAAGACGATAAAGAATCGATATCCATTGCCTAGATTGACGAATTGTTTGATCAGTTGATGGAGCCAAGGTATTTTCTCGGTTGGATTTGGCAACAGGGTTTCATCGGTTAGAGTAGCAGAGGATAATATTCCTTTGACGGCGTATAGAACTAGATATGGATCGTACGAATGGTTAGTTATGCCGTTCGGACTTACTAATGCACCGGCATTCTTTGTGGATTTGATGAATCGTGTTTTCCAAGAGCACTTGGATATGTTCATGCTAGTTTCATAGATCATATCTTGATATACTCTAGAGATGAGAAGGAGCATGAAGTTCATCTTAGAGCTATGCTTGAAACGCTGAGGCAGCATCAGCTGAAGGAAAAGTTTTCGAAGTGTCATTTCTAGAAAAAGAAAGTAAAGTTTCTTGGTCATTTAGTCTCAGAGAAAGGGTTGTTTGTAGATCCGGCTAAGATTGAAGCAGTGAATAATTGGAAGAGACCTGAGACAGTGACTGAGATTAGGGATGGTAATTGGGTGGGTCTAGGGTTCAAACCCGGTTGACCCACCCCTGTTTTGGCTTGTCCAGACCCGCCTCATTGGGTCATCGGGGCGGGTAGACCCGTGACCTGTTCTTGAGAGCTCCGGGTCTAGGGTCGAGTCGGATTTGGCTGACCTGCCCCAACCCAACCCGCACTACTGAGATATCATGAAATCGCTTTAGTATTTAATGATGGTTTGTATAACATATGCATATTTTTTGAACTATTTTGTACACCACATTTTTATTATCTTCCCTTATCATTGTAAGCACATTGTTATTTGTATTTAATGTATTATCTAGTTACAATAAATATAAAAATATGTACATTAGTACACAATTTTGAATCAATACAAAAAACCTCACCGGGTCTCGGGGTGAGGTGGGTCTACCCTGACTCGTACGGGTTTCTAGTCGGGGAATTTTTTTGGACCCGCACCGGGTCTACAGGGGCGGGTCTGAGGCGAGGTCTAAAAAACTTAGGTAAGGCCTGGGTCACAAGAAACCTGCCCTATTGCCATTCCTAACTGAGATAAAGAGTTTTCTTCGATTAGCTGGATAATATAGGAGGTTCATAAAGGATTTTTCGCGGATAGCAGCACCGATGACTAAGCTAAAGCGAAAAGACGTGAAAGCTTGAAACACTTATTGACCCATGCACATGTACTAGTGGTTCTGAAGGGGAATCGAGATTTAATAGTTTATACAGATGCATGTGGAATTGGATTAGGAGTTGTGTTAATATAGAGAGGTAAAGTGTTTGCCTATGTTTCTCGACAACTTATATCGCATGAGGTTAGATATCCAACGCATGATTGGAATTAGCTGTGGTGATTTTTGGATTTAAGGTGCGTAGGCATTACCTTTTTGGAGAGAGGTTTGAGATTTATACAGATCATAAGTCGTTGAAGTATTTGTTCTCTCGAAAGGAGTTAAACATAAGACAACAGAGGTGGTTAGAGTTTATTGCTGCTTACAATTTTAGAATTGAGTACATACCAAGGAAATGGAATATGGTGGAAGATGCACTTAGCAGAAAGCATTAGAATGTAGTGTTAGCTATGATAGCGAAGTGGAAAGATTTGGAAGCATTGTCGGTTTGTAGTGTCCAATGGAGATTTGAGGCTGGATCTAGTGGAGGAAGTATTGTGTTGTCTTGTTTAGAAGTTCGACCGGAGATGATCGAAAGGATTGCTTCTAAATAGGAAGAGGATTCAGTATTAGTTGAATGGATCAAGAAGTTGAGAGATGGAACGTAGAGCGATGACTTGAAGGATTTCAGTCTTGATCAGAATGGGTGGTTGTGAAAGAAAGGAAGATTATGTGTTTCGAATGTGGAAGACATAAGGAAGGAAGTTTTTGAGGAATGCCATCGTTTCGAATGGGTTGCGCTTTTTTTTAAGTAAACGCTTTCAAATGGGGTCGAAATCCCTAGCTTCCGCTTTTCTACCTTTCGATGCCAATGGTTTCAGAAGGTATACTTTGCTTTTAAAACTTGTCCACTTCTTCAATGCTTTCGGAAGGTTGGTTTCGACACCATCATTTCTTTGCTTAGAAAATGCTTTCGAAAGAGTGCTTTCCACTTAAATGTTTTATGACCCTTTTGCTCTGTTGAAAGTAGAACCCAGAGGTTTCGAAGGAGTTAATTTTAAATGGTTTCGAAAGGTTTTTCCACGTGTTTTAAATTGAACCCAAATGCTTTCGAAAAATTTGTTGTTTATAAAGGTTTTGATGCTTTCGAAAGGTTTTAAGAATGGTTTCAAAGGGGTGGTTCCCCAATGCTTTCGAAAGGTTTGAAAGAAATGGTTTTCCAATGTTTTCGAAAGGAAGTTTAAAGTGTTTTAAAGATAAGACATCTAAGGTTTTAAAGCTTTCGAATTTAAGGTTTTCAAGTGTTTTCGAAAGGAATATTGAATGGTTTTGAAAGGAATGTTTTGTCTTTCGGCCTAGGTTGTAAAGAAGGTTTTTACTTGGTTTCGAAAGGATTACTTTTAATGGATTCAAAAGGGGCACTTTCAAAGGTTTAAATGTTTTCATTAACAAAGATTTGTGTAAAGTATGTATGTGTATATATATATATATATATATATATATATATATATATATATATAACATGGCAGGGTGATTTTGAGTAAAGCGTAGAGTACATGTGTTTTCCTTGTTTAAGTTTGGTTTAAAGGTCTTAAATCAATTTGAGATAAAAAGGTTTTCAAGGAAATTTTTTGAAAGATTACCCTAAGTAAAAAGACTCAGATATAAGAATATCAGATGGGACTAGTATAGGGTCGCACCCTATACATTAGCTATTAGCCCCAGCTAATTTAGTCCAAAATTTCAGTGTGTAAGGCTTTGTCATAGGTAAGATTAAAATGATGATTGCACACTAAAGTGAATATATATTTGTATACAGATAGGTTATTGGTGAGCGCGCAAAACCATTAGGATCAAGTGACCCTAGGAGATGTTAAGTTTGGAACAGACCGTCCAGAAGAAAAGTATTTAACAGAAGGTTAAGGACAGACCGTCCCGAAGAGCATTATCTAACAGATGTTAGATTATTTTGTTTATATTGTCTGGTAGGCTCAAGTCAACCAAAGGTTAGTAGTTAGCCAAACAAAACTATAATGTTTGGATAGATAGTTCATTTGTTACCTGATATGTATGTTTACATGATATTTCTTTATAGATTAAACCATTTTTGGTTGCAGGAAATGATTTTCAAAAGATATGTTTTAAAAGGATATTAGTGAGGGGAAACTCATTGCGCCAAGTGGCATGGTCTCACTTAATATCAAATAACCGAGATGTACAGTATTATTCACACCAGGCTTTATGTCTGACTCGAAGTTTAAGTTTTTCCCCTTAAATTCTCAGGTGCTCAAAATTGATTTGAGTAGAGTGGGGGTTGAGGTTTATAGGGTTTTAGTAGGATGACGAATAAAGCTACCAAAGAGGAGCAGTAGGCTAACAGATAGCTATTAGGAGTTACTATTTTACTTTGTTTATTTAGCTATGTTGTATTAAGTCGCTATTGACTATATAGTACTTTGGTCAACCAAGGGGACATCATCATATGTTGCTCTTGGTGTATTTATGTAATAATTATATTTTATCTGAACCTGGGAAACGACCATGGGAATGTAATTTAAATGTGAAACATGTGTTTTGAAATGTAATCAGTAAAATTTTGTTTTTGAAATATGTGATTTTGATTCATATTCAAGTGCTTCTCATATTATGAATATCATTAATATTACCATATTTGGTCACTGGAAGTTAATACTATGGATGACTGCAGCATTTGTATCGCTTAGTTTTGAGCCTCCAGATAGGGGATGTTACAAGAAGAAAGAAATCAAGAAGAAAGGAAATAATTTACCCAACAAATAATGCCTCCATATTTTCAATGCGAAGACCACATCTAATAGCTCCAAGTCATGCATAGCATAGTTTTTTTCATGTGGCTTCAACTGCCTGCTAGCATATGCAATCACTCCAATTCTGCATCAGAATAGCTCCTAATCCAACTCCACATGCATCGGTAAACATCGTAAACCCACTATTTCCATCGAGGATAGCCAGAACTGGCGCACTGATCAGTCTCTTATTCGGTTTTCCAAATGCTTCCTCGCATTTTGGAGTCCATTCAAACTTTTCATCTTTCATAGTCAACTTAGTCAAATGTGAGGAGATTTTAGAATAATCCTGAATGAATCTTCTATAGTAGCCGACCAATCCTAAGAAACTGCGAACTTTGGTAGGAGTCTGAGGTCGCTTCCATTCCTGTACTTCTTCCACCTGTATCGGATCTACCGAGGCACCATTTCCCGATACAATATGACCTAAAAATCTTACCTCTAATTGCAAAAAATGGCATTTTGAAAACTTTTTTTTTCAAAACATGCCTCCTCAGTGTTTCTAAAACTACTTCCAAGTGATATCTATGTTCCTCTTCCAATTTGGAGAAAATTAAAATGTCATCAATAAAAACAAGCACGAACTTATTTAGAACCTCCCAAAAAACACGTTTATAAAATCCATGAAATATGCAGGTGCACTGGTCAGCCGAAAAGGCATAACCAATCATTCAAAGAAAAAGTCTGGGCCACTAAAGGCAGCCAAGGGTATACTATCCTCAACAACCCTTAATTGGTGAAATCCAGTAGCTAGATCCATTTGGGAAAATACCATAGCTCCATGAAGTTGGTCAAATAAGTAATGGATATGGGGAAATGGATATTCATTTCTAATAGTCAACTTATTCAACTCTCTATAGTCCACACACAATCTTAAAGATCCATCCGACTTAGCCACGAAGACTACTGTTGTTCCCCACCTCGACTGACTAGGTCTATCAATCCCCTCTCCAACAAATCTTAGGTTTGCTTTACTAACTCCTCTCTTTCTCTCGAAGATATTCTTCTCTTAAGTTGAATTATGGGTCCTGCACCAGGAACTAGATCAATGTGGAATTCTATCTCCCTATGTGGGGTAAATTCCTAACTTCTTCAAACACATCAGGAAAGTTCTTAACAATCTCTATGGATCCTAACCCTTCTTGAGATTCTTCTAAGGCATACAAGAAACTACACATATGAATACCAGGGTCTTCACAATGTACTTTAGCAATATTTCCCAATTTGGTTACTAATGTTACCATTCTTTCTCTATAGTCTAAGATAGCCCCATATATTGATAACATGTCCATGCCAAGAATGAGGTCAAATCCCTTAAAATCTAAGATATACGGATCACAAGTAAAATAATGGGAAAGACAAGAAATTGGCACGTCTTCACACACTAAGTTCAAATGGGTTACACCTCCTATAGGATCAGTTACGCAAATAGGGTTTTCTACAATATTTGGGATAAAAAGAATTTTCTTTACGGCTGCAAAAGAGATAAAACTTAGGAGGCACCAGTATCAAACAAAACTCAAACAAAAATACCATTAATTAATAGGTTACCTTCAAGAATGCCCTTTCCCTTCACATCTCCTGAGGTTGATGGCTTGCCCTTAATCGCATACACTTTAGCCTGCTGCACCTTATTCTTGAGTGGATAGTCCTTTATCATATGTTCAGGCTGGTGACAGTTGAAGCATAACGTCTTCTGGACCATTGAAGAGATAGGTCCTGCTAGATGCTTGGAAGTTTCAGGGTCTTTACATAATTTGGCAATATGACCCTTCTGCTTACAGATATAGCAAGTGGTATCCTTAAACTTGTTCCCCTTGTTCCCTCCTGGATTTCTCTTTCCTTTACCTTTCTTACTCCAGTTCAGGTTGAACTTCCTTTTGTTTGAAATGTTGCTTCCAGCATTATCATTTGTTGCTGCTGGAGTAGGCTTCTTCTTGTCCAAGACATCATATCTTAGTGCCATGTCTACCAAATATACAAATGAAACCTTAACATGGGCAGTCATCCTCTCATGGAAATTTTCCCTCATTCCCAAAATGAACACTTCATTTTTCTTTAGTAGGGTGTTGATCAATTCCGGTCCAAAACAAGGTAGCTTGTTGAACTTCATCTCATATTCTGCCATAGATGAATCTCCCTGCTTCAAGTCCATGAAACTCCCGTACATCCGAGTCTTACCAGCTATAAGAAGGATTATCTTCAAATGTTTCCTTAAAACGAGCCCAGGTAAACTCCTCTTCTAGAACATTGGCTGTGAGTGAGTCCCACCAAGTTGTGGCTCTTTCTTGTAATTGCCATGATGCTAAAAATCTCTTCTGCTCATTCGATAGATCCGTACCTTTGAATGTCTTTTCACAAGTGCACAACCAAGCTTGAACTTCTACGATAGACTCATTTCCCTTAACCAGTTTCCCTCCCAAATTTTTGTAATCCTTACATAAAGTTGCAAAATTCACCCCTGGCTGCCCTGGTGTTGGCTCTTCGACAGTTCCAACCTTCCAGTCTAAGTCCGACCATTGGTGGTCGTAGTGCTACTAGTTCCTCTACCTCTAATGCTTATTTTTTTTACTACTTAGGAATTGCAAGATAATCCTTAGAATATTTTGGATGGGATAAATTCCAAAATGGAGAGTGTTAATCAAATTATCAAAGCTGATCTACACATCAAGGATATATATAGATATACGAGTAAAATTACAAATACGCTCTCTCGAAGTTGACCCAAACCCAAAGATAACTAGGGGTTCACTTAACCTGGCTCTGATATCAAATGTATAAACTGCCTTTCTTGCATTCAAAAGACGAGTCATTATGGGTTGAAGAAATGAGAAAGATAAGAAGAAGACTAATCAAACATAGAATACTACCACGTAGGGAACAACATATAATAGATAATGTCATATATTACATAGTCATTGCCAAAACATTACGTCAAAGTTCAATAATACAAGTTCCAAACTAGGACAATTACAACTGCTTGCCTAAAAAATACATAGACCATACATACATACGCAATGGAATAATTTATACTAATAATAGCTATCCATGAAGTCACCTACTCCAGCTCCTCCAACATGCTTTCGAGAGAAACTTAGATCACTTGACTAGTCATATAAATTGAGTACCCAAGAGTTTAGAGAAAAGAAAAATAAACTCTGGATCAAACATCGGTCTAGTGTGAATAAACTCAAATAACAATATTTTTATTTGAAAAATCCTTTGAAAAAAACAAAGGTTATCTCGTAAGACCAAGCTGCAAATAAACACGGATGGGTTTTTTACCTAACTATAATAAAAAACACTTTCTATTTAAAACTAGTGATATTATGACAATGCCTAAGGGTTTAAAATAGTATAGAACATAGTTGAAATGCTTGCATCTTACATTCCCAAATATTTAGGTATACAACAAAAACCATAATGGCATGTATTGGAGATTGGATTTCATACAATGACAAGGCTACTAGGGTACCACCTGCCACAGTCGACCTCTAGGTTAGCGTACCGAGATCGTACCGAACGATCCCTGCCAACACAGGACTGGCCTATCACTTATTGGATAGTACCGAATATGATCACACCCTTGGTTGGGATCAGCAACCATTTGGGACTATAGTATATCTGAGTAAGGACTCGTTTTAGATGGAAACGATCATACCCTAATGGATGCGACCTGTTGATTCATGGGTTTTGATTCATGACACAAGCTTCAGAGATCATAAGATGAACTACAAAGAGAATACTATACAAAGACGACAAAAAGAGAATAAAAGTAAATTGTGCACTACAAAGGAGACAAGACTACAATCCAGAGATTAGTATTAATATTTTATTATATTTAGTCTTAGAATATTGTTAAAATCATTCCTCAAGAATCATCATTCACATTCAAATAAACTTGCTTGCATATTTTAATCAAAATCAAGTTTACAAAAAATGCATGGAGCAGGGATCGAACCCAGGTCACTAGTTTGGAAGGCAAGTGCTCTAACCAAATGAGCTACTACTATTTTTGTTTAACAACAGGTCGGCTGACCGACCAGTATCTTCGGTCGACCGACCTGCATATAACAGCTAGTTTTCTGAAGAGTTGCGATTATTTCATGAAGAGATACGTCCCTCAATTCAAGAGATACGGACACAACTTTTGATTGAAACTCTTCATGAAAGATTGCAACTATTCTACAACTATATAAACATGTTCAAATCACTTCTACAATCACCGATTCTTGTTTATAATTCTGCAATCTATTCTCTATTTATTTCTGCAAATAAAAGCATTCATTCTAATTCAATATCTCTAGAATCTCTAAATTAATTTATATACTTCGATTCTACGAGATTATCTTCCTTTTAAATCTTCACATACACTACATATTCTTGAGGATTTGATTATAGGAAATTTGTACTATCAAAAGACAATCAGTGTTATTCAGAACACATTCGTCAACAAACTATTTGTATTGAAGTTAAAGTCCTCTTCAGCTGTTGAGGCGGAAAAATTCCTGTTCGGCTGCTCAGGTGTCGTATACCTATTCCTCCGGGTTAAGTGAGGGGTTTAGTTGAAATTCCAGAAGGAGTCTGGGGGAAGTAGGACTGGAGGTCCGAAGCAGTATAAAAATTCCTGGTGTGCTTACTTTAATTTTTATTTTACTGCTATTATTAGTTTCCGCATTTATATACCATATTACACGATCCTTAGTACTACACGTACACCTTCATTTGGTATCAGAGCAAGGTCATCCTATAACCGTCACAAAGTTATTTGATATTTCTTTCTAGTAATATGGCAATGACACAAACTAACGATTTTGGCACTAACACTAATACTAATTTCACAGAGGGTCAATCAACTTCACGACCTCCATTTTTTAATGGTATAAATTATAATTATTGGTCAACTAGAATGAGAATCTATATACAATCCAGTGGATTTGATATCTGGAATATTATACAAAGAGAGTACATAACTCCTGCCGGAGAATACTCAACTTGGAGTAACACACAGAAACTAGATGCTACATCAAATGCAAAGGGTATGAATATTTTATTTCGTGCATTAGATAGAAATGAATTCAATAGAGTTAGCATGTGCACTTCAGGTTATGAAATTTGGAGAACACTTAAGATAACACATGAAGGTACAACAAAGTTAAATTAAGCAAAATCTCTATGTTGAAAAATCAATTTGAAAATTTCAAAATGAGGCCAAATGAATCTATAAATGACATGTACTCTAGATTTCAGGATATTTATCATGCTTTATTATCACTAGAACAAAAGTTTACTGATTTTGATGTTGTTACAAAAATCTTGAATTCTTTAACGGACGAATGGGAAAGAAAAGTCTTAGCCATTGAAGAAGCAAGTGATTTGTCAACATTAAAACCAAAAGAATTGATAGGTAATCTAATGTCCTACGAAGTAAATTTGCAGGCAAAAAGAAATGGAGCACAAGAAAAGAAAATTGTGGCTTTTCAAGCAGAAAAAGACGATTCCGACTCAGATAATGAAAATATGGCGATGATCGCTAAAAATTTCAAAAAGTTTTTGAAATTCAACGGAAACAAATTCAAGGGAAACAAAAATAATTCCAACAACAATTCTAATAGCAGCAAACCATCATCTTCAGCAATGGAATGTTATGAATGTCACAAAAAAGGTCACATGAAGAAAGATTGTCCAGAAAGCAAAAAGAGCAATTTTAAGAAGGAAAAACCAAACGAAGAGCTTCTTCTGTCACTTGGGACGACACTGACTCGTCATCCTCTTCAGAGAGTGAAAGTGATAATGAACAAGCGAATGTGTGCTTCATGGCTTCATCAGACGATGTAAGTGATTTTACTTTTGAAGATTTAATTGAAATAAATTCTGAATTAGTAAATGTAACAAAGCAACTTAAAAAGAAAAATAAGGAGTTGCAAAGAAAATTAGATAGAACAGTCTTAGAAGTAGATATGCTGAAAGATGAGAAGAAAATATTAGAAGAAGAACTTGAAAGTTCTCAACAATCAAATTCTAACTTACCCTCTCAAATTTCGTCAATATCTGAAGAACTAGAAATTCAAAAGTATAAAAATGATGATTTACTTTTCAAAAATAATAGTTTAAACTCTAAGATTAAGGATTTAGAGTTAGAAAAATCTAGTCTTAAAATAAAATTTGATGATATGTCTAAAAATGTATCTATTTTTAATAAAGGGAGAGAAAATTTATCCAGTGTTATTGAAAATTCTCAACCTGCTTCAAATAAGAAGGGATTAGATTATGTTAAGAATTCAAAAGCTCACAATGATAAAAGTGGTTTAGGATATAATAAAATAGATCGTAGAAATAGCACTAGATATGCTTTCATGTATAGTAAAAATGATAGTGCTAGTACTAAATTTCGAGTAAAGCCTAAATCCAATTTTTATAGAAATTCAAATACTACTATGACCTATAATGTTGATACTTTCTTTAGAAGTACAAAATCATTAACAGGAAGTATGAATAAAAATTATCTAAGTATATGGGTTCCTGCTAATTGGAAAAATAGAGAAAAATACATTGATGATTATTTTGATATGGTAGTTAATAATGAAAATTATATTTATAAAGGTTCAACCACATCCAAATGGGTATGGTTTCCTAAAATTTAGGAAATTATAAGAAGCCTGGGTATCGCATGCTTTAAATGTTAATTTTTCTGATACCTTACATTATAAGTAGTAGTTATTTTATTTTATATTGTTCTATGTTAACATTTATGTGAAATATAATTTATATCATCAGTTAAATTCTCCTTTTTGTCGATGATAAAGGGGGAGAAATATATAAAAACTAACAAGTTTTTGCAGAAAAGTCGCCATATATTCGGGGGAGAATTACAATATATACTACTTCGTCACATAAGTATTGTCATCAATCAAAAAGGGGGAGAATGTTGATTCATGGGTTTTGATTCATGACACAAGCTTCAGAGATCATAAGACGAACTACAAAGAGAATACTATACAAAGGCGACAAAAAGAGAATAAAAGTAAATTGTGCACTACAAAGGAGACAAGACTACAATCCAGAGATTAGTATTAATATTTTATTATATTTAGTCTTAGAATATTGTTAAAATCATTCCTCAAGAATCATCATTCACATTCAAATAAACTTGCTTGCATATTTTAATCAAAATCAAGTTTACAAAAAATGCATGGAGCAGGGATCGAACCTGGGTCACTAGTTTGGAAGGCAAGTGCTCTAACCAAATGAGCTACTACTATTTTTGTTTAACAATAGGTCGGCTGACCGACCAATATCTTCGGTCGACCGACCTGCATATAACGGCTAGTTTTCTGAAGAGTTGCGATTATTTCATGAAGAGATACGTCCCTCAATTCAAGAGATACGGACACAACTTTTGATTGAAACTCTTCATGAAATATTGCAACTATTCTACAACTATATAAACATGTTCAAATCACTTCTACAATCACCGATTCTTGTTTATAATTCTGCAATCTATTCTCTATTTATTTCTGCAAATAAAAGCATTCATTCTAATTCAATATCTCTAGAATCTCTGAATTAATTTATATACTTCGATTCTACGAGATTATCTTCCTTTTAAATCTTCACATACACTACATATTCTTGAGGATTTGATTATAGGAAATTTGTACTATCAAAAGACAATCAGTGTTATTCAGAACACATTCGTCAACAAACTATTTGTATTGAAGTTAAAGTCCTCTTCGGCCGTTGAGGCGGAAAAATTCCTGTTCGGCTGCTCAGGTGTCGTATACCTATTCCTCCGGGTTAAGTGAGGGGTTTAGTTGAAATTCCAGAAGGAGTCTGGGACTGGAAGTAGGACTGGAGGTCCGAACCAGTATAAAAATTCCTAGTGTGCTTACTTTAATTTTTATTTTACTGCTATTATTAGTTTCCGCATTTATATACCATATTACACGATCCTTAGTACTACACGTACACTTTCACGACCCACCTGGCCTTGCTGCATATCCCCTATTTTAGTCATTCCCGGTGGATGAAGACTGAGGCTACGTCATTACCTTTCACATATTGCACTTCACTCTTGGAATGCTAACATTTCCTTCTCGACGTTGACACAATGTCAGCATTCATCCATACAAGTCATTCAGGAGATGAACAAACCAAAGGCACTACTTTCGCTACACCCGTTTTGGAATCACCCTCAGGGTTAATTGCAAGATAGCCCTTGCACTTCAAGTCTTGAATCTTGATCATGACTTGATAGTTCCAATTCGAACGCTTTACGTTGGTTCGAAGTGGTTTTCGGATAACAATTCGTCATTCGATCCCTGTCTCTTCAAACCAACATTTGATAATTTAAAATGGTCAAGTTATTTGTAGTGAACAAATCCACTATTGGGTGCAAGATTTACATATGGACATACACTCCATATACTTAAGTTATTATGACCCGCTTATCGAAATTAACCTCCTTGTGTTTATCACATTACTGATATTTAGCATTTGTGCTAAACATAGTTCACCTTACTTTCTATAAAACGTGTCAACATTTTATAATCTCTACTTTAATTCATTTGGCTACTTAATGGTTCATACGATGAGATTCTTTGATTTAAAAGCATGTAACTTGAAAAGAAGATTGATTTAAAACATAACCAATTAAGTTTAAAAATAATTTTGAAAAGATTAAAGTATATTTAATTAGCTTAAACCCTAATTATATCTTAATTAAATCAAGATCAATTCGTAATTAAACTTTAATTAACTTAATGAACTTACTTAAGTCCAAATTAACTTCTTAATGTATCTTGGTTAAGGTTAAAACAATTCATTATTAGTTAAACCTTATAATTAAAAGTCAATTAAATAATCACTTAATTAAATAATAATTAATCATTAAATTACTTCTTAACTTCATTAGTCACTAATTAAAACTTCATCAACCACTGATTAGTCATTAACCTTCTTTAAGTGTTACTTAACCTTAATCACTTAATTATCAAGAAGTACTAATTATTTTTAATTAATTTACTAAATCATAAAATATTAATTTAACTGAACTTAATCTCTTTTTATATTACTAATTTAGTTTGAGACTCTTGCAAAACCATTTCATAAGTAAACATTTAAATCGAAAATCGAAAATTTTATCGAACTGCGTCCATAGCGATTATCGCTATGAGCATAGTTCGCTCTAACATATTTAAACATAAACTACTTCACTAACTCTTACTATTCATAATTTGAAAACATACATTGGAAAGTTTTTGAAATCTCTAAACTAAATGTACAAACTTTAAACTTTGAAAACAAAGGTTGATTTTAACCGGATCTCACGTCCGTCGCAAATATACAAAGTTTTTAGCTTTGTTTTCTAAACATCATGTTTTTGGTTCAAGTTTACAATCATGCCAACAAAAATCACATAATACCATTGTAAATGAGTCACACACACACACTGATATATATATATATATATATATATATATATATATATATGGTGACTAACTTCACATTTATCGCCTCAAACCACATAATCAAATCAAACTACACATGCTCAACCAAACATTTACGACCAACATGATAACCATCCAATTAATACACCACATTATCGTCATATATCAGAAACATGAACAAGCTAATATTTTCCCAAAATAAGCAAGTTTACTCACCTTTATGGTAACTAATTTCGCCCGAACTTCGACCATAACTTGACAATGCCTCTACGCTCGACTCTAGCTTAAAATTTTGAAACTTTAGAGGGGCTAAGGCTTTAGGATGTGTTCAACCAAAGGTGATTTGTCTTGGAAGGGCTTTGTGGGGTAGTGATGGCCTGGTTTTTTGAAAGAGAGGATATGGAAATGAAAGTATAAGAAGTATAGAAGGTATATGTGATGACCCGCAAATCCATACCCTTTGAATCGACAATAATCCACACATGTCCAACCCAAAAAGCAAAGACTGATAGAAAGTCAAGAGAAAGAAAAGAAGAGAGAAGAAGAGAAGAGAAGAAAGAGAGAAGATAGAACCAAACAGAACAATACAGAATCTCACATCGCAACGAAAAACGTATAATATCATATCAATGATCTTTACTAAACAGAAACTGTATATATATACATCAATCAGAGTTCAACAATCAATCACGTGTTATCAATCTGAACAGTTATAATAACATGTCCTCACAATTGCTGATAATCTACAACAACTAAGCAACAATGCAGCGGATAATCAAAACAGATACATGTATATGAATATGAAGATCTCCAGCTCTCCTGCCGAAGCTCCAAAAGCACCAATCTAAACCTGTAAATATACTCGGTCTCACCTAAGAATTGAAAGGGAAGAAAGTCCGGATTAGTCTGGTAAACCAGCGTGAGAAACACACTCAACTGAATTTATTAGATTACCAAAACTTTTCCTTTATCAAAACAAAATATCCCGTAAGACAAGTCCACACATAAACACAGACATGTTTTTACCTTACGATAACTAAATCATTTCATATCAAATCATCTGATATTATACTAGTGTCTAGTATACAAATAATGTTAATCATAACCGAAATTGTTACATTGATTAAATTCCAGCATATAGCCCAATTGGGTAATACAATCAAAATTGCAGGTACGTAGCGGAGTTTGGATTTCCATACAAATGACCAAGTGAAGGGACTACCTTCCGAAGGGGTACACCTCTAGATGGATGTCCTAAGGCACATAACATCTTCCCTCTACCAACACAAGACCGACCTATCTCTATAACTAGATGGTACCAAATATGTCATCCTTCGGTCGTTACCGACCTTTACCGAGGGCCCTCGAAGCATACAAACCACAATAATCAGATACTTGACGTCATAGCGTGTAAAGATATATCAAGAAGAGGATGATCATACCCTGATGGGAGCGACCCACTTAGCCTTACCGCATATAACCCTGTTTTGGTCATTTCCGGTTGATGAGGACTGAGGTAATGATTACCTTTCACAATCACATATCACATCACTTTGAATGCCACACGACCATTTCCGTTGACTACTAATTACTTCCACAAAAATACAACCCTTAAACTCATACGTCCCAAGGAGGGTGTCAAGCTAAGAGAAGTTGCCTTCTCCACCGCCACTGATGTACATTTGTAAAAACCAATGTACGTAATATATGGAAACGCAATATCAAACAAACATCCATATAAGTTGTCCAGGAATAGGACAAACCGAAGGTACTTTCCTACCACATCCTGTCGGGAAATCTCTAGGATTAGTTGCGAACAGTCCTTGCATTGGATATTTCATAATGAAGAGACCACTGCTACTGGATGAATATTGGGATATAAACCCCAAATGATCAACAAGCAGTCCCCTACTATGAAACTCCAGAATATCAATATCATCACAAGCAACTTGCACAATCGTCGCATATACGTTGGTCCGAAGTGGTCTTCTGATAATTCTGATACCGGTCTCTTCACACCAACAACGCAAAAGCGTTTCTCAACCACACACAGAAACAAAGTCTCATAGACTTATCCTCTCTCCAACTTTCAACTTGCTATCCTTCGGGCCAAGGAAGCTCGATAGATTGGAGTAATACTCCGCATATACGGATCATCATCCTCAACCCAAACGATAATCAAGTCTATACATAAGGCTACGTACTAAGTGTACGATTGAATAGTTCCCATATCAAGTCGAGGAACTAAAGTATGGCCAATATTTGATAGTCGGTCATTTAACTATCAAAGAAAACAAACAAATATTTAGCACTATATACAATCATTAGGCTCTTTTAATAAATCTTTTATTAATTAAATCATTTTCCAAATTTTCACTTCAAATTATCTTTAAAAAGATATAATCTCAAAACCATTTCAACATTGGAAAACATTTCCACATACTTATTTAATAATAAGTAATGCACCAATAAATTTATTTTGAACACTTCGAAAATATTACATATACTTAAATCAGGATTAACTATATTTTATTCTTTTAAGGAAAATATTCTCTTTAAACACATTTATTTGGTTCAAAACCAATGTTGCATAAAACATCGTTACGACAACCCAAAATCATTAGTATAGGGATTCAAAAATAAAATAGGTATATAAATCCCATATACTGTACAAAATATTTCCTTTCGAAATCATTTACTATAACAACAGTGTTATAGTCCATCATTTCCTTATTTCTCGAAAACATCTATTTCAACAATAAATGTTGAAATCTATGTATTCGATACTTAACACATTTTAAAATATCTTTAAACCATTTTACTCCGTTTAAAAGATCACTTCCCAAAACATTTATTTAATTCAAAAGATTATTCACTATCCAATCGTGAATATAATTCTCTTATCCAAATTTAATGTTTCTACACATTTATTAAAGGATTACCCACTGTCCAAAATCATGAAATATCTCCTTTAATAAATTCAATATTTAACTTATCAAATTCAATTTGATTTCGGATTTATATAACAATGTTTATAAATCACATATATATTCTGTAAAACTTCAATTTATAAATTCCCTTATTTAACCAATTCTATTTATCTCTTATATATGCCAAAAATCCAATTTATAAGTTAATTCGCTTATAATTCATTTATTTACAAATTCATTCTTTTTATAACTTCACAAAATTTATAAATTTCATACACTTATAAAAGTCTAGTTATAACCTCATTTTAACACTTCCAAAACTCCTTTATAATTCAGTTATTTTGATTTATAAAAATTCAATTCGATAAATCTTATATATAAAACATTAATATTAGTCAAAAATCTCAATTTAAACCATTTATAAATAAGTCAACTTCATATTTCAAAAACCACATTCTGATTATATTTTCACAAACATCATAATTTTTATAACATAAAAATTATTTCTTTTCATTTATTTGAAATAAATTCATTCTTAACAATTCAAAAATCCAACAAAACGTATATTTTCAAAATCACTTTAAAATCCTTTTAAATTTGGAAATCGTCACTTTAACATTTTAAAATTACCAAAATAGGCCCAATGCTGCAACAACACAAAATACATCAACCACTTCATCCAAATCATCATATATCACATCATGACAGCATATATCACAATATCTATAAATAAATCAACATTGGTGAGCAACCAAGTTGGATCCCTCCAACCTTTCACCTACAACAAATATACATATTAGAAATATATGTACAATGTCCGCTTTAAGGCAGACGTGCATACAAAGGTTCATCCGCTACACGAGAACGTATAAGGTCTCATTTTCTCCAATAGGCAGGAATATATCCAAATACCAATCAATATATATATATATACATATATCGTCATATATCATCCAAACAATCATCCATCATCATAAAATAAATTATTTCTCACTTATGTAAAAATATCAGTGAGGCAAAAAGAGTGAGTTGTACTCACATTGCTTGTAGTCGTCGCGCTAGCGATTTATTCTGATTAAAATTAAACAAGCATTAAATTTCAACCAAAATTTTCACTAGCTCAAATAAATCTCAATCCAGCTCCATAATGTAGTGCTCATCAATATGAACCCAATGCAATTTGTTTCATGCGAAATGAACCTCTTATGAAGAAGTTACACATTTTAAAAGTTTATACGAATTATATATATTAATTTACAATTTTATTTTTTTATTTCAAAACCCTAACCATCTCGGCCGTTCCTTTTTGCTATAGAAAATCTGGGTCGCATCTTTCTTTCTTCTCCCCCTTCATTCCTTCACGATCAAATCAAACCCATAGACGCCCCTTGCTTCTAAATTTTGCTCCACCTATGTCGTATTATACGACGATTAAATACCACCGATCGACAGGCCTAACCGAGCTCCACCTTCGCCCAGCACCACTTCGCACTAGGTCGTGCCAATGACTCGCAAATCGTGCGTGAACGCGGGTGTTCAAGTTGAAATCGCCATTGATTTTCTCAACTAAAATTGATCATCCCCGTATGGATTTGTAGATCTCACTTAGCTCTATAATTTTCGTGTTGGAGGTTTCTCGAATTGGTTGGTGGATTGGAAGAAATTATGGGAAGAAGACGACAATTTTTGGCCATTGAATGTTATTAGAGGTGGCTGTAAAACCCTAGCTAGGGCTTTTGTTGCAAATGAGAAAATAGGGGGCCTTATATAGAAAATTTATCGACACTATTCATCCGGAAAATTTTTGAACTCGAAATGAAATGCGCCTCCTGGCATTTATACGGTTTTACCCCTATTCGGAACACAATGGAATATATATCGGAAGCCAATTCGATCGTATTTGAAAGATAGGTTTTCAAATCGACTATTTAAATTTAAAATTCACTTAAACAGATTTCTACGCGTTTTAGCCTTCCTCGGACAAACCGTAAATCCGATTGACACGAAATTTGAAATATTATAATAATATAACATTACAGATCCAATAAAACTAGTTTCGTCGAAATCCAAGACTGTTTGAAAAATGGCTATTTTTACGTGTTAATTAAATATTAAAATATTCAATTTCTACAATTCAACTTTTAATTCGATTTTAAAAGTTTTCTAATATCATTATAATTCAAATATGATTTATTACAACTTTAAAAATCATTTTTATTCACATTAAATTCAATTTTCAGTTATTTCTGCAATTTCAAATTTCAAATTAATTATTTAATTATCCAGTTAAATACATATATTCTAAATATAAGTTATTCAATTAATAATATTAACTTGTGAATATTTAAAATCAACAGAATATACGAATATCGAATGACCAAAATTCTGGATCGTTACATTCTCCCCTACTTAAAATAATTTTGTCCTCAAAATTACCAAGTAAGAAAAGTCACAAAATCCATTAATTTTTCAAAACAAATCATTCAAATTAGATTTACCAAATCTCTTAAGTGTTTATCTTTGCCAAAATCATTTAGTTAAACTTCTTATAAAAACTTTTCTTAGTTTCAAATCGATTCATAGTCATCTTTTCAAAACCAACCAATATCGTTTAACTTTATCACTCAAAATCAAAATAATAGTTATCAAAAAATTTCCAATTTTCCCCAGAATTTTCTAACTCTTTAAATTTTCAAAAAAATTCGCCAGCGTCTCCTTTGCGTGGTTCGAACGTAGTAGGATCAAAACATATATATATATATATATATATATATATATCACAAATATACATCTCATCATCGAGGATGAGGCATCCCGTAGGGAAAAAAGGTATAAAAGTATGATATGTAATCCGAGATATGTACCTTATATATTATTAGCGAGCATATACGGCTAATACAGCACAAAAGCGAGCTCCAAATGCAAAGCAAACGTCATCCTCACCTACTAAACACTCAACAACAAATGAGAAACATGTATATAAAAATTAATATCAATATACAACATATACCACTACAACAACTATATATATACACCAATATAGTAAATGCAACAAACGCAACAAATCCAACCATCAAACAACTATCATCCAACTAACATCCAATAAATCAATATCTATCCAATCATTCCATAACCACATCAATATAAATTCACTTCTTATTAATATTCATTGAATTGATTTCCAATTTATCACATTTGATTCATTAACATTGGATTTTACTATCATTCATTCGTTCAAATTCATTTAGCTTACATTCACTAATTCATGTTCAAGTTAGTTCACTTTCAATTCAAATTAAATTTAATTCTAATTAAATTTACTTAACTTCCAATTTGGATTCAACTATTTAGCTTTCAATTTCATTAATTCAATTTCATATGAATTTCTACACAATCAACTAACAACCAATGTATAACCAATATAACCAAATTATTTACTTTACTCTCAACATCATACTTACTTCCTTTACATTCAATTTGGCTAAACACTTTTACTTTCTAATTGGCTTAATATTTAATTTAGATTGAATTATAATATTCACTAATTCACCTTTACAATTAAAGTTGAATTTCATAACATAACTCAAGATTATATTCATTTAGTTACTTCATTTCATTAATTCACTTTATTAATTTACTTCGATACCAAAATCAACTTCATTTAACATTACTTAAGTTAAATTCATTTCATCCTCATTTACATTTAATTCCACTATACAACTTAAGTTCACTTCTAATTTAATTCAAATTCCATTTTATTTAACTTTTGCTTAAGTCAACTTCCATATAACTATTCAAATTCAGATTTTTTTGCTTAACAAAATTATTTAACCATTTTAACAATTGGTTTCACTTACATTTTCCCATTTCATAAGTTATACAACTTATTTAATTCAAACTTCCAAATTTATACTATATGATCACTTAAAAGTTTGATTTCCATTCTAATAACTTATCTAATCCAATTCAATTTATTTAATTTTCCTTTAGTTAAATTTCAAATCATATATTTTATTATGCTACTCAAATTTATTTCAACTCTACCAAAGCTAAAATTTATTATTTCATATTATAAGTCCAAAACTCGTTTCACTTGTATTTATCAATTTCAACTAGGATTTTAGATTCAAATACGTTTATCACAACAAAACTTAGGGCCCGTTTGGTTTGTCGTTTTCAAATCATTTTCAATTTTCAGTTTTGAAAAACATTGAAAACTTGTTCCTTTTATCGTTTTGAAAAATTCATTTTGAAAAATCATCATTTTGCAAAATGGGCCTAATACAGAAAACTAAAAACAATTTTTTATCGTTTTCAATGTTTTCAGCCCAACTGAAAATCAAAAACTGAGAACCAAAAAGGATGAGCGAACGCGTTGAAGAAACCCTAATCTATTTTCTGGCCGCACTATTCTTCTTCTTCCGTTTTCGTCGACCATCAAAATTTCCGTTAAAATCACAACTTTTTGTTTCTTTTGTGCCACCCTACATTCGATCTGTTTAATCGTAACTCCTTCTCTCCAAAATGGGTTTGGGTTTTCTCAACTACTATGTCTGGACACCATGGCCTCTCACCCTAATCTCGGATCTACAGATAAAGTAGTTCTTCCAGCATCCATCTTGGCACAGAGTTCATTTTCCTCCTAAGGTACTTCTTATTTGATTTATTGATGTTTAATTTACAATCACTAATAACCAGACCAGTATTTTCTTTTATTCATGCATGAGTTTTTTCAGTTAAAACTCCTGACCAGTTTATGAGCCAGTAAAGAATTTTTTGTAACAAGTTGATTTAATTTTTTGTAACAAGTTGATTTAATTTTGTAACAATCAGTTTATATTGATCTGGATTCTCCTTCGTAGGTTTTGTCCCATAGCAACTCCATGGATTTTCATTAAATCAAAACCTCACTTCGTCTGGGTAATAGGCTTTACAAAACTGCCAGTTGCTACTGGACTATAGTAATGCATAACCTCTTTTTACCCAATGGAAACTACAAAAATCTTTGTTTAGAAAATCTTGTATCTTTTGTCAAATTGAGTATAAGTTCCTATAACCCTCACAAAATCGCAGTCTATATGTGCAGAGTGGTTTAGGAAACAGTTTTAAGATTAAAATGTGATTTTAAAGTGAAGATCAATGACCTTCAAAACAGAGAGCAAATGTGCACGTTGAATGCTTTTGGGTGCAAGAGTACAGAAAGAGCTGAGTGTTAATTTCATTGTAAAATTGTTTGAAAATTAAGGCTTTATACACAGACTATAAATTATACTGTGAACAACTATTCAAGTTTGGATTTGTATATCTTCAACTTTTTTTTAGTGATATAACAAGTTGATTTAATTTTTCATTATCTGAAATAATGTTTTATACTTGTTGTTAGCAGTATGAATAAGCGTTTGGTCATTTTGATCGGTTCAACGGTTAAAAAAAAATATCCAATCGATCTAGAATGAAAAAAGTTAAAAATTAGGAAGAATCAAACCGTAATGAGTTAATTCTGATTAATTAGATCGATAACCGATCTAACCAAATTAAAAAGATTAAATTAAAGAAATTATCACACATTCTCATTAAAACGTCCAAAATTCGTATAAGAAGTCTATTTTAGTTACTATACAAAATCTGCCACAATAGTATAGCCTTTGCTATGATATAGCCAA
Organism: Allium cepa; assembly: GCA_030765085.1. Classification (NCBI taxonomy): domain Eukaryota; kingdom Viridiplantae; phylum Streptophyta; class Magnoliopsida; order Asparagales; family Amaryllidaceae; genus Allium; species Allium cepa. The sequence goes on along the minus strand of CM060942.1, from coordinate 613,435,084 downwards.
ATAATGACAATTACATAATCAAACACTACACCGTATAAAAAACTTTATCAAACTTATTAAATAATAGAGTATACAATATAGACTGGAAGATAGACGAAATTAATCACAGCCTTACAACCTGCTAGGCTGTTATTGCCTCTCAACCATTGATTCGAGTATAATCTGTTATTAAATGGTAGATCTTGCCATAATTGCTGAGAGGTTCATTGGACCATGTACGCATGAACACATCGGAAAAGAATTTAATTTTGTAATTAAGTAGACGCTTGCCTATTTTAGAACTTCTTTGATTCGCATGTCCAAATTATGTGTTAGGAGCTTAATTAATTTGAACTCATGTTAATCTTATATTTTGCTAGATATGGTAGTTGACTAAGTATTTTGAACTTATGTATTAAAGGATATTATGAAATATTTATCTTCATTGTGTTGAAATGTACTTGGTTATTATGAATTTATTGGCTTATGTATTAAAGGACTTTATGTGTATCCATGCGCAATATTTTCTTACTGATCTTGAGCATGTGTAGGTTCATTAAAAAAACAGGCTACCTGCTCTGCAGTTGTACTTATGCATTTAAGCTGCCATGTTTGGTGAAGTATTTACAGTGTTTTCTTTATCTGCCAGATCTTCTGAATTTCTACCTGAAATGCATTAGCCTTATCTTGAACACATGTGTCAACAGAGGTAATATCAAGAGAATGGGGTCGTAGCCAATTGGTATAAGTAGCATAGTACTTTTTCTTAGCTTTGATTGTAACATATTTTCATGAGAAAATGGGTGTAACTTTGGTTAGTTCACTGTTTTTGTTTGCTTGAGAGCTTTGATGGCTGTTATATTTTTTGAACAACACTTTTATGCATTATTTTCTTGTTTTGTTTCCATATTTTTACTTTAAACAACACTTTTATTACTTTTGATTATTAACATACCACCAAAATAAAAATAATTAACTAAATATTCTAGAAATACTGCATTATGATCCATACAGATATCCCAACTATCGATAACAAGCTGGGCTAAACAAATTTTTGATGAATTAATTGTATTATTCAACTACTACCAATTTAGCGACTTCATGAGCTTTTATAAGTGCAAAATATCTTCCAAAAAAACCCAAGTTAAACTAAGTCATAGATATTCTAACTGAATTGGTTGTTGAAGTTGTTTTTATTTTGTTAATTACAATAATCAACAATAATTTTCTCCTACTGTCATTGTCTAGAAGCTACTGTACATTTACAGGAAACTATGAATTTATCCTGATATTAAAGCCATCATATAATATGTTTTAACTGAATTATAAGGTTAACAATAGTCCAGATCACTAGACTTGGCTTCATTGATGACCTTATAGATGAGTCCAAGAATTAGATGAGTACATCACTGTATGTATTATCTCATACGTGGCACTGGTGAACTAACTTTTTGCTCAACTAACTTTGTTTTAGGTATCGAGGTTACTATAACATGGATGAAGAGAGCTCGGTGAATTCTACCAGGTATGTTAACAATTTATAGTGTCTAGTTTTGGATAATCTTTTGAAAATTTATTCCAAAAACGTAAGTCCACGTAGTGGTGAATTTATAACGAGTTTTTGTACAGTTGTACAGTGAGATGCCTGCTGAGTTTGATGAAATATCTAACGTCTCTAATTATGGTTCAAGTGATGATGGTTCAAGCGATGATGATTTAATGGATGACCATACATCAGATGACATTGATGATATAATGATGTTTAGCTATTTAGTTGCTAATCGAAGAAGTGTTATTAGTAGGAGACCTTGTAGGACATCATCTCTTACCGGAAAAAGGTTTATGTTTGAAATTTTAAATGGGCATCCAACTATCTATCATCAAATGTTTCGCATGCAGAAACATGTGTTTCTGAACTTCTGTGATGTGAATCGTCTTTGAACAAATTAAAGTTTAAACAATAAATTAATTCACCATCTGATTATTATATCATGTTACATTTGGTACATTATTCAACAGAATAAAAATTATTTCAAACAATAGGTTATATGAATGCTTCTGTTGATATATGAATATGCTAGGAGTTCCTTCCTTTTAACTTTTACATATTCCTCCTGTGAGCCTCTTCTTACGTCCTCTAAGTTAGTAACCTGTCCGTCATAAATTGTCAGATGTATTTATTTTAGATATTTATTTTAGATTGATACTAACTCTCATTTGTATTCTAATTTTGTGCAATGATCCAGTATGTGTCTTACATTCGTACTATCATGTGCATATATGATTTGGAAGACATCTCGGACGTGTTGCTTACAAAATTTATGGTCGATATATCTATTATGTTGTTGTTAAAGATGCTTGAGTTATTGTCTCTCGATTTTATCTTTGTTTGATGTATCTTTTATGTTTGTCAAAGATCTTATTATGAATTTTTTATTGTAATTTTATTTCTATACAATTTGGCCTCATGTACTTTAAAATGTTGTGTTATGTTTAATGCTTAATTATTATGTTTAAAATTTAGTGTGTTTAGAATTTAGTGTGTTATCTTTTATCTATTTTTGATTTTTAATTAGTAACTGGATATATTGACACTACTTTTTATTTAATTTGGTTTGAATTGCCAAAATGAAAACTCAAAATTTCAAAATATAAAAACAATATTTCAAACCAAACGCATTTTTCTATTTTCAGTTTTGAAAACATGTTTTCAAAAAAGGAACATCCAAACGCATTTTGGAAAATAACGAAAATCTTCAAAATGAAAAACTGGAAATGATCATGAAAATTCAAAATTGAATACTCAAAACGCAAACCAAACGCTACCTTAAATTTTTAATTTACCATTGGTAGCAAATCCTTCACATAGGAATTCGAAAATGATACTGATGATGCTGCAGTCATCACCGTTATTATTTTCCAGAAACAGTAGTGAATTCAGTGCTTTATATATCCTTTTAAAAATTCTCCTTTTTATTTTTATAAATCACATTTACAAAGCTTATACTTATATAATTTCACTATTTCACTTCACTTATATAAGACTCGTCCCAAATTTATTTATCTTATTTAGATTTAAAATAATATAATCTCTTTAATCTTTGAAAAACAACTTCCAAAAGAAATGGGATTCAAATTTTCAAATAATTAGTTTAAATTCATTTTCATTTATAACTCATATTTACAAATATATTCATGTTGTTTCATTTCTTATATATAAGATTATTTCACAATTGTAAATCATTTTAATTATAATTCCATACTTATATGATTCATTTACTTATATAATTTATTATTTTTACAATTGTTGCTTCTATTTAGATTATTCAAACAGCTTTTATTATCTTATATATATTTACATTTTCAAACATCCAAACAATTAATTTATATACACTTTAATAATTTCTAAAAAATTATTTCTATATATATAAAATACAATCGAGGTAAAATTATTTCATTTACCAAATTTAAAATAATACTTTGTCGCCTTGCCTCGTTTAAGTGTTTAGAAATCCTTATCGATAATATGGCGTCCCACATACCGACCGTGATTCACAAACAGCTCAACGGATAAGTAAACACAATATAAAACATTTTATATTCACTAACAAATAAACGCTCATATATATAATACACTCAAACTGAATCTAGGGTGCTACTGTCTCTATCTATACCGAGTACACATCAAAGCTTAGGAATGTACAAAATCTAAGCACTGATAACAAATGTGACGGAAGGGCACACCTGCCCCGGTAGGCTTTTCAACCATCCCGCTACCTTTTTGCTTTTCAACATGGGGGCACTCCTGCTTTTCAACATGGAGGTGACCACAAGTGGTACCTCGGATCGGCTTTTACGGCAAGCCTCTCGACTATCAACCAACCCTTTTACCCTAGGGACATGTAGGGGTAAGAGTCTAAGCTTCGTCACTGTTCACAAAGCGAGCACCCCTATCATGCTGAACATAATCAAGCAAATCCGATACCCTTTGAATCGACAATAATCCACACATGTCCGACCCAAAAATCACAGATTGACGGAAAGTCAAGAGAGAAAAAAGAAGAGAGAAGAAGAGAAGAGAAGAAAGAGAGAAGGTAGAACCAAACAGAACAATACAGAATCTCATATCGCAGCAGAAAATATATAATATCATATCAATGATCTTTACTAAATAGAAACTATATATATATATATACATCAATTAGAGTTCAACAATCAATCATAAGTTATCAGTCTGAACAGTTATAATAACATGTCCCCATAATTGCTGATAATGTACAACAACTAAGCAATAATGCAGCGGATGATCAAAACAGATACGTGTATATGAATATGAAGATCTCCAGCTCTCCTGCTGAAGCTCCAAAAGCATCAACCTAAACCTAAAAATATACTTGGTCCGACCCGAGCATTGAAAGGGAAGAACGCCCGGATTAGTCTGGTAGACCAGTGTGAGAAACACACTCAACTAAATTTATTAGACTACCAAAACTTTTCCTTTATCAAAACAAAAGTATCTAGTAGGACAAGTCCACACATAAACACGGACATGTTTTTACCTTACGATAACTAAATCATTTCATATCAAATCGTCTGATATTATACTAGTGTCTAGTATACAAATAATATTAATCATAGCCGAAATTGTTACATTGATTAAATTCCAGCATATAGCCCAATTGGGTAATACAATCAAAATGACAGGTACATAGTAGAGTTTGGATTTTCATACAAATGACCAGGTGAAGGGACTACCTTCTGAAGTGGTACACCTCTAAATGAATGTCCCGACGCACAAAACATCTACCCTTTACCAACACAAGACCGACCCACCTCTATTACTAGATGATACAGAATATGTCATCCTCCGATCGTTACCGACCTTTACCGAGTACCCTCAAAGCATACAAACCACAATTATCAGATACACGACGTTATCGCGTGTAAAGATATATCTAGAAGAGAATGATCATACCCTGATGAGAGCGACCCACTTAGCCTTGCCGCATCTAACCCTGTTTTGGTCATTTCCGGTTGATGAAGCCTGAGGTAACGATTACCTTTCACAATCACATATCACATCACTTTGAATGCCATGCGGCCATTTCCGTTGACTACTAATTGCCTTCCACAAAAATACAACCCTTAAGCTCATATTAAGGAGGGTGTTAAGCTAAGAGAAGTCGCCTTCTCCGCCACCACTGATATACGTTTGTAAAATCCAATGTACGTAATCTATAGAAATGCAATGTCAGACAAACATCCATACAAATTGTCCAGGAACAAGACAAACCGAAGGTACTTTCCTACCACATCCTGTAGGGAAATCCCTAGGATTAGTAGCGAATAGTCTTTGCATTAAATATTTCATAATGAAGAGACCACTGCTACTGGATGTATATTGGGATTTTAACCCCAAACTATCAACAAGCAGTCCCCCACTATGAAACTCCGGAATATCAACATCATCACAAGCCTGCACAATAGTCGCATATATGTTGGTCCAAAGTTGTTTTCAGATAAATCTGATCCCGGTCTCTTCGCACTAACAACGCAAAAACGTTTCTCAGCCTCACATAGAAACTAAGTCTCATAGACTTATCACGTCTCCAACTTTCAACGTGCTATCCTTCGGGCCAAGAAGGAAGCTCGATAGATCGGAGTACTTCGCACTATACGAATCACCATCCTCAACACAAATGATAATCAAGCCTACACAGAAGGCTACGTACTAAGTGTACGACTGAATAGTTCCCACATCAAGTCGAGGAACTAAAATATGGCCAATATTTGATAGTCGGTTATTTAACTATCAAAGAAAACAAACAAATATTTAGCACTATATACAATCATTAGGCCCTTTTAATTAATATTTTATTACTTAAACCATTTGACAAATTTCACTTCAAATTATCTTTAAAAAGATATAATCTCAAAACCATTTCAACATTTCAACATTGGAAAACATTTCCACATATTTATTTAATAATAAGTAATTCACCAATTAATTTATTTTCAACACTTCGAAAATATTACATATACTTAAATCAGGAAAACATTCTCTTTAAACACATTTATTTGGGTCAAAACGAATGTTGCGTAAAACATCGTTATGACAACCTAAAATCATTAGTATAGGGATTCTAAAATAAGATAGGTATATAAATCCCATATACTGTACAAAATATATCCTTTCGAAATCATTTTATATAACAACAGTGTTATAGTCCATCATTTCATTATTTCTCGAAAATGTCTATTTCAACAATGAATATTGAAATCTATGTATTCGATACTTAACACATTTTAAAACATCTTTAAACCATTTTACTCCATTTAAAAGATCACCTCTCAAAACATTTATTTAATTGAAAAGATAATTCGCTGTCCAAAATCGTGAATATAATACTCTATCCAAATTCGATGTTTCTACACATTTATTAAAGGATTACCCACTGTCCAAAATCGTGAATATATCTCCTTTAATAACTTCTATATTTAACTTATCAAATTCAATTTGATTTTGAATTTATAAAACAATGTTTATAAATCACATATATATTCTGTAGAACTTCAATTTATAAATTCCCTTTTTTAACCAATTCTATTTCTCTTATATATATGCCAAAAATCCAATTTATAAGTTAATTCACTTATAATTCATATATTTACAAATTCATTCTTTTTATAACTTCACAAAATTTATAAATCTCATACACTTATAAAAGTCGAGTTATAACCTCATTTTAACACTTCCAAAACTCCTTTATAATTCAATTACTTTGATTTATAAAAATTCAATTTTATAAATTTTACATATAAAACATTTATATTAGTCAAAAATCTCAATTTAAATCATTTATAAATAAATCAACTTCATATTTTAAAAACCACATTCTGATTATATTTTCACAAACACCATAATTTTTATAACATAAAAATTATATATTTTCATTTATTTAAAATAAATTCATTCATAACAATTCAAAAATCTAACAAAACGTATATTTTCAAAATCACTTTAAAATTCATTTAAACTTGAAAATCATCACTTTAACATTTTAAAATTACCAAAATAGGCCCAATGCTGCGACAGCACTAAATACATTAATCACTGCATCCAAATCATCATATATCACATCATAACAGCATATATCACAATATCTGTAAATAAATCAATACTTATGAGGAATCCAGTTGGATCCCTCCAACCTATCACCTGCAACAAATATACATATTAGAAATATATGTACAATGTCCGCTTTAAGGCAGATGCGCGTGCAAAGGGTCATCCGCTAATAAGCGAGAACATATATGGTCTCATCTGCACCAATAGGCATGAATATATCCAAATACCAATATATATATATATATATATCATATATCATCCAAACAATCATCCATCATCATAAAATTAATTATTTCTCACTTATATAAAAATATCAGCGAGGCAGAAAGAGTGAGTTGTACTCACATTGCTTGTAGTCGTCGCGATAGCGATTTATTCTGATTAAAATTAAACAAGCATTTAATTTCAACCAAAATTTTCACTAGTTCAAATAAATCCCAATCCAACTCCATAATGTAATGCTCGTCAATACGAACCCAACACAATTCGTTTCATGCGAAACTGACCTCTTATGAAGAAGTTACACATTTTTAAAGTTTATACGAATTATATATATTAATTTACAATTTTATTTTTTTATTTCAAAACCCTAACCATCTCGGCCATTCCTTTTTGCTATAGAAAATCTGGGCCGCATCTTTATTTCTTCTCCCCCTTCGTTCCTTCGCCTTCAAATCAAACCCATAGTCGCCCCTTGCTTTGAAATTTTGCTCCACCTACGTCGTATTATACGACGATCAAGTACCACCGATCGACAGGACTAACCGAGCTCCACCGTCGCCCAGCACCACTTCGCACTTGGTCATGCCAATGACTCACAAATCGTGCACGAACGTAGGTTTTCAAGTGGAAATCGCCATTGATTTTCTCAACTAAAATCGATCATCCCCGTATGGATTTGTAGATCTCACTTCGCTCTATAATTTTCGTGTTGGAGGTTTCTCGAATTGGTTGGTGGATTGGAAGAAATTAAGGGAAGAAGACAACAATTTTCGGCCATTGAATGTTATTAGAGGCGGCTATAAAACCCTAGCTAGGGCTTTTGATGCAAATGAGAAAATAGGGGGCCTTATATAGAAAATTTATCGACACTATTCGTCCGAAAAATTTTCAAACTCGAAACTAAACGTGCCGCCTGGCGTTTATATGGTTTTACCCCTATTCCGAACGCAATGGAATATATATTGAAAGCCAATTCGATCGCGTTTGAATGATAGGTTTTCAAATCGACTATGTGAATTTAAAATTCACTTAAACAGATTTCTAAGCGTTTTAGCTTGTCCAGGACAAACCGTAAATCTGATTGACACGAGATTTGAAATCTTATAATAATATAACATTATAGATCTAATGAAATTGGTTTCGTCAAAATCCGAGACTGTTTGAAAAATGCCTATTTTTACGTGTTAATTAAATATTAAAATATTCAATTTCTACAATTAAACTTTTAATTCAATTTTAAAAGTTTTCTAACATCATTATAATTCAAATATGATTTATTACCACTTTACAAATCATTTTTATTCACGTTGAATTTAATTTCCATTTATTTCTGCAATTTCAAATATTAAATTAACAATTTAATTGTCCAGTTAAATCTGGATATTCAAAATATAAGTTATTCAATCAATAATATTAAATTGTGAGAATTAAAATCAATTAAATATACGAATATCGAATGACCAAAATTCTGGGTCGTTATAGTATGGAAGCAAGTCATAGCACAAAATGCTTACTTTTTTCTAATTTTTTTGAACTACGGAAGCCATGAATTTTTTAAAGGAGATGATTTAGAAAAAATGAAGTTGGAATGTAAATAAAAATGTTTTTGTGAGGGTGTGTATTTATAGATGAAAGAATGTAGGAAAATTACCATTTTAACCTTAGTTTTAGAATATTCTAACATGTCATTATTTTGACAAGTCATATCACCGCCTTCGTCCTCGTATGTCACATCCCCCTCTCTAGTCAGATCCGTTAGTTCCTGATGGATAATGATGATAATGCTAAGATATGACAAGAGATTATGATATATACTTATATATATATATAAGTTATTATTTTTTAAACCATGACTTATCACATCACTTGCTAAACATAATAACAAAAGATAATATACTATTAGTGTATTATTATTATTATTTGGCTAAATTACTCTTATACGTGTTTGTATATAGTGCATAAAGACGACAACATCCCTAACAACTTTCTGGTGTCGAAAGGTCGAAATTTCGGAAAACGTTCTTCGGTCACATTTTCCATTTTTGTACGAACTATTTTATTTGATAAACAAATTTTGAAAACGATTTTTCCATCATTATTAATTAATTAAAATGATTTCATTTATTAATAAAAATCCATTTATTAACTATATAAATTATATATAAATTTTCCTAGTTAAAGCGACCAAACCCTAAGTCGTTCCATTTATGAAATTGATTTATATACTGTCGAGTCAACAAATCTGTTGAATAGCATGTCAGAAATATTGACTCATCTTATTTCAATGTATTTGTCCAAGTTATAGTACGCAGCTTTCCTATTTTAATAATAGATATAGTATATTAGTATGTTTGATTGTAAGAAGGCTAGAATATAATATATGAACTTTAATTATGGTTTGTGTCTGAAATTGACACTTCAGTGTGTGAATATTATTTATTGAAATACTTGTTTGGCATATATATTCCTGGGAAATAATTGACTAGCAAATACTTACCAGGCACATCAGTCATATATTTACTAGGCATACATACATTTTTGTATTGTCTTTTACTGCCTTTGGTACGACAGTCATCAATACCAGCATCTATATCCTTTTCTGCACCATCACTATCTTTGTCTTCATCTTCATCTTTGCGTTCTTCATCATCAACATCACCAGCAATGTCATTTGCTTCATCGTCATTAACAGCATCAACATCTATTGTTTCATCATCATTAATTTGATCATTATCATCTTCATCATCATTGTCTTCTTCTTCTTTTTCCTTCCTTTTTTTTCAAATCATCATGTTATTTTTTCAACGGCTTGTTTCCTTTTTTTAGGGCTGCATTTTCCTTTATCAGCTTTTTCATTTTCAATTTTATATCTTTTAGTTATTTGTTAGTTTTTTCATATTTTGATCACAAACTAAAGCTTTTTCTTTAGTCGATTTAGCTTTGGTAGATTTTAGCTCTTTTTTCTATCTTTGTTTTTTGTCTTCTCTACAAACTAGAAAACAATATTTTACCTTTTTCATAATTAAAATACTAGTTGGAATATTTGTTTCAAAATTATTTCGAAATCATATTATAAAATTGTCAAATATTTGTATTTGCCCGACAAGTATTAGGCATGCAAATATTTGCCAGGAAAATATTTACCAAGCAAATAGTTGTCAACTAGATATTTGCATTCACATTTTATAATAGAATTTCTGTGTATTGTTAGCAGATTTACCTTTTTGTCAAGGAAGTGCTTCATTTTGCTTGGAGTAACTTCCTGTAGTGTCCATTTAGTTAGTTCATTATGTTGATTACTTATTTTTGGAGTAATTATTTCTGTAATTTCACAGAATCAATACACATAAAGAGGTATTTGGCATTAGTTTAGTTTATAATAGAAATTATAAAAGATCAAATGAGTTATTAGAGTTTACCAATAGCAGGGTTACACATGTACGTATTTTTCTTGGACTGCCTTTATTTTTTCTCACTTGTTCCATCAAAGGTTTTCCTATTGTTGCTGGCCAAGAAACAGTTTTCATTTGCATCAATCTATGAACATATGGTAATAGCACTAAAGAAAATGCAAAGTTTGGATTAGAAAACAAGTATATCGAATTTAAAAACATAATTATCAACCTTACAACATCGATTGTATTTTTTGTTTATTTCTTTATGAATTTAATCGGATGCTTATTTCAATATGCTTAGCTTTGATCATTTTTGAACTACCAGAATATTTCTGTTTGAATGCTTTTTTTGAGAGTTCATGTTTGATTCCTTCAAATGAGATGTTGTGTTGATTGTGGTGCCTTCATTTAAGAATCCAAAAATTATTGCAATGTCGCTTTCTTTTACAATTTCTTTCATGTCTCTGTAATAAAAACAGTTTTCTTTAACTGGAAAGGGTTGATTCTTTCAATATATCCTCAATTGTTATAACTACCTTAATAAACGAATTGATAATGTTGAAGAATGAAGTTTTCTTCAATAATGTAATGTGTTCTTCCAGAAGTAGTTTTTCTTTTACTAAATTTTCTACCAATGGATGGAAAGACTTAAAGTTATTTCTATAGCTTTCTAAATTATATTTTGGCACTTCTATTTTCTGTTTCTTTGTAGGTGATTTTTTAGTGCTTCTTCTTGTTTCTGGTTGTTTTCTCTTAAAGTATGAAAGAGTAACATCTCCTTCGGATTCTACATCTTCTTTTAATGCCATATATTCCGAAGATTCAAAGGTTGGAGTTGTTGGAGATTCACATTTTGAGGATTCAGTGTTATGAGGTAATTCGGATTTATGAGAAGATTTACATAAATTTTTAAGTTTCTTGATTTTGAACGGTAGTTTTTTTTGTGCCTCAACTTTGTATTTTCATCGTTGTACCTGTAAAGGTTTTAAAATTAGTGTAATGTAAATATAAGTAGCTAATATTTGTCGTGTAACCATTTGCCGAGCAAATATTTGCCATGTCCATATTTATTGCAAATATTTCATACTATACACATTTCATATAAATGTATATATACTAAAATTTCAATATACAAATAATTTAAACTTTGTTTGATAAATATTTGGTATTTTTAGTATTTGTAGTAAAGAAAAAAATGCACAAAATTACTGTCGTAAATTGTGTGGAAAATATTTGCTATCATCTTTGATCATCTAATTGTGTACTATAATTTCAAAGAAAATTTTCACTAATTTCAATCTTTAATTAATTAGAGTTACATATGGTAAGTACTTGATACTCTTAAGATTTGTGTCAAAGGTTTTTATAATACATACAACTATTTCGGAAGTAAATTTTAAGCAAATATTTGCTACACTCACTTCTTCATTTAATTTTATACTACAGTTAGAATCTATTATCATTCAAAACTAAATATGTGTAATATTTGCAAATATTTACAGGTAAATGTTTGCTATTCTTTAAATATTTCAAGCAAAACTACATATGCAAATATTTCAAGCAATTATTGATAGTAATAAATTATGGCAAACATTTGCCGGTAAATATTTTCATTTTTCATTCCAATGTACACTATTTGTAGAATCTAATTCAATCTATCATGAACCAAAATCATACATGTTACAGTTTTAGTACTAATATTTGCAAATATCTGCAAGTAAATATTTGTTATTCTTTAAATATTTCAAGCAAAACTATATATACAAATATTTCAAGCAATTGCTAATAGTAATTACTTATGGCAAATATTTGGCAGGTAAACATTTATCATTCTTCATTTTTCATTTCATTGTATACTTTTTATAGAATCTATTTCAATCTATCATGAACCAAAATTATACATATCACAATTTTAGTACTAACATTTGCAAATAGGTGCTATTCTTTGAGTATTTCAAATATTTCAAGCAAAACTACATATGCAAATATTTCAAGCAATTATTGATGGTAGTAACTTACGGTAAATATTTGTCATTCTTCATTTTTCGTTTCATTATACACCTTTTGCAGAATCTATTTCAATCTATCATGAACCAAAATCATACATGTCAAATATTTTCCATAAGTTTCACTTATATATATAGTAATCAATATACACGGAAAAATTTCAATTTATATTACCTTTTGTTCTTTATTTTTAGGATTTTACTTTTGAACCGATGCATGTTCTTCACAATAGTTCTTATTGGTTGTCATCTTCGAACATTGAAGATCATTTTCCACAAATTTGCAGATATTTTCCATTATTTAGTGATTCTACTTCGATCTGAAGATCCTTTTCCTTCCGAGCCAAGATCGTTGATGGAGTTTTCCCTTTATTTGATCGATTGGCAGTGTAAAAGAAATCTAATTTTAAAATTAGGTATTTGTTGTTCGATTGAGAGTTTACATTTTTTTTGATTGACAGTGTAATAATGTCGAGAATTTGGAAAAGATTTTGTGCAAAATGAAAGCGGGTTGGATAATGCGGGTATTTGTTTTTTAATTATTTAAAAAGGGGGATGTAGTTTATAAGTTGTAAATGAGAGGATGTGGGCCTAATTATTTTCAAATAGAAGGAAATATATTAGCCCTATTATACTTAGGTTAGTTTGTTGTTAGCGGAATGAAAAATAGTATCTATGAATAGGTGGTTAGTTCCTAATTTACTATCTCTTTACGGTAAAAAAGCACTTGTTGAAATTATGAATAATACGCAGTACATATTGCTTTATTTAGCTAAAATTCAAAATGCAATAGAAGTATTTCTAAAAAAGGAATTACATTAAAGGAAATGATTGATTAAAGATTAATTCTCTAATCTATTAGCATTAAAGAAGATTAATATCTAACTGATTCTTTCATTAAATTTAGTTCGAATTAATGATAAATCAATTATAGCTAATTCTCCAATTTTTTGAATAGTTTGATATGATTATTTGAATTTGGTTAACTTATGCACATTACCAGTACTATGTAAGCACATCCATTGTATGTGTGTGAATAATCATGTGTGAGAATCTGTTTTATTGTGTATGTATATGTATATGTATATGTATATGTATATGTATATGTATATGTATATGTACCATAAGACATTTGTGTGCACTTACAGTACTTGAACCTAAATATATAAAGAAAAAAGAAAGAACATTTCATACACACAACATTAGAATAATTTTCTATCAAAAATTTTAGTACTCAACCCGTTAAGAGAATACCTCTACTAAGATTCATATTTATGTGCAGCTTTGTAACAAAAAGCTTGAAGCATGTCACCCTACTAAAAAATAAACAACCAACTAAACAACATAAAAATATACATGATAGTTAATTATACATGTTCTCTAATAAATATATAAAAATCAAATTTCTTTTGATCTAAGTATTTTTTTGATAGTTTAAAAGTAGTTTTTGTTGACACCACATATATTAATTTTGATGACTACAACCATATGAAAATGTTTAAAAGTTTTACAAATCATTAAAATTTTATTAACATTTAAAAAAAATACTCTATACAACTTAGGAAAACTTACTACATATATTCATATGGTTGTTGATTTTGATGATAACAGCCATATAAATGTAGGTGCTAATGTTTAAAACTATGGTTAAAAGTTTTACAAATTATTAGAATTTTATAAACACTTAAAAAACTATTGATTTTCAAAATTAACAAGAGTATGTCGATATAATCTACCTATGTATATCGATATATAGACCATTAGTGAGATGCCTTTTAAATTTTGAATAAATGATTTTTGTTTGCATCTCTTTGCGAATAGACACACCCCTTCATACACTATATAAAGGGGACTGAAAAATGAATTTTATCAACTAATTTCTCTACTTTCTTCTTACACCAAATTCTCATTATATATTTCACAAAATCCATTTTCTATATTCTTCGAATTCATTCAAATTCAGTCTCTACATTACTACATTCATTCTCTACAATCTACTCACTAATTTGAAAGTATTCTCTTATCAATTCAAAGATCAAAGTGCTATCAAAAGGGCTATAGGTTATTATGAATCCAAAGTACAACTGTTTGTATTTAGAATCAACAACTCTCTAATATTATTTGTTTGGGTATGCTTGTTTGTTACGGTTCAAATCAAATTGGTGTGCTTGTTGCCCATTCAAATCAAGTAGGCATGCTTGTTACCCGTTTAAATCAAGTGGATGTTCTTATTGCTCGATCGAATCAAGTGGGTGATCATGTTGCTCGATTAAATCAAGAGAGTCTGCGTTGAATTCCTAAATCAGGAGGGTGTATTTCATTGCTTTGAAATCAAGATTGTATTATGTTTTGCTTGCTAAATATTTAAAGTAAGTGTTGAAAAAGAAATCTATATATACGCCGTACATGATTGGATGTAGGTTTGGTTAATCCGAACTAGCATAAAAACCCTTGGTAGCATCTCTCTTACTTTTACTTTGCTTTTACAACATTTATATATCTGTGACTGTTTGTAAATATATATCAACAATTGATTATTTGTATTTGAATTTAAATTTGAAATAATTTAAAAAAATTCATATATATCTGCAATTGATTATCTGTATTTGAATTTAAATCTTGAAATAATTCAAAAAATTTCAATGTAAGTTATAAAATAATATTCACCCGCTATAGTGTTAAAATAGCCTTAAGATCCATTCACAATGGTACTACAACATTTTCGACACTTTTAAAATATGAAGTATCATTATTTTGACATTGGTGTAATTTGGGGAAAAGATCATATATGCAGAAAAACAGTTTTAGTTTGCAAATATTTAATGAGAATGATATGAATAAAATGTAAAAATATATCACAGCAAAACCCACATGATTTTTTGAATTATACTCAGGAGAACCCGACGGGCCGAAAACTCCTGAGGGGAATTAAATTATGCATGTCCGCTTCAACTCATGGCACCTATAACACCTGGGTACTATTTACGGCGAGAAACGGATGCAAGGTAGGGCTCAGACTACCCATATGTTTCTAATATTTAAATATGTAAAAGAATACGAAGTGAGAATGAATTTATATTTAATTCATATGGAACTAAGAGTAGAAAGTGCAAGGTAGGGCTCAGACCACCCATATGATTCTAATATTTAAATATGTAAAAGAATACGAAGTGAGAATGAATTTATATTTAATTCATATGGAACTAAGAGTAGAAGCATGTTATGATACTACTTATTTAAACTATTTCAGAACAAATTACAATATGAATTATGATATATTTATTTTCAAACTAAGTTAGAGAACTAGTTACACATTTATTCTTGAATTAGAACTCCTTATGCTAGTTAAACGAATTAATTGCCATAAATTTGGAAATTCGTTTACATTGAATGTTAAAGTGGAAAAATATATGTGAAAATATATGTTGCCAATGAAACATAACTTTAAATCATTATTAGTATCAATGATCAATCGAACCTAAAAATCAAACATGTAAAGTTTTAAATTAACCAAGTTATATATTCTCAAATATTTAGATATCTTTTTATACAAAAACTAGGCGTATTTTTTATATTTTCAAAATTAACTACAAAAGTAAGAGTTTTGGAGACTTAAAAGTATTGAAAAATCCAAAACTAACATTATTTATAAAACAAAAATCATAGAAAATTTATGCTTTCATCGGATGAAAAATTCATTTTTGAAGCAAGCATACAACTTAGGTTCATATATGGTGTAGTAAATTCAATCTGCTCCAAGATAATTAAAAGTAGGTAACAATTTATATAAAATTCATTTTAGTTTATAGATTATTATCATGATTTTTTGAAAATAAAAGCATAGAAGTGAATTAATAGTTTCACCACATGGCGTAGTAACTTTTAATGCTAGTGTATCGTCCAAGTTTACAAACCATTTTTCGTATATCAGCTTTCGATGGATATTAGCTATTGAATTATGAATCTTCAAATATGATGATTCCAACTACTTGAACGCAACCCTAGTTGTAACAAAATAAGAAAATAATATGAATATTAACACTACAACATGATTTAATAATGGAAAACTTTGAGAATATGTAATTATGTGGAACTAAAAACTAATATTTGTCATAATTGGAACATGAATGCAATCACTTTCGTTTGTTGGTATATAAATGCTAAATAATAAAATAATCTTATGCAAAAAAAATGAAAGAAATGTAAATCATAATCCATAATAAAAATAATCAAATAATGATACAAAAAGAAAGGATTAAATTTTTTTAGATTTACAACTAAAAGTATTTTCATAACAACTGAAGATTCTATGAAGCTTATGCATTAATAGATTCAAGAAACTCATGCAAAATAAACAAAGAAAAATAAATTCATAAGCATGTCAATTGAAACAAAATAAGAGAAAGATAGAAGCTATACATAAAATATGAATCAAAAATTGAAGTCATAAATTAGGCAAAAAACATTAAATGCAAACTTGAGTTTAAAAGAAAATTTTGTGATAAAATAAAGTCACAAACTTTAGTTCAAGCTCATCGATCAACTAACCTAATGTTTTTAATGGCTTTTAGATATCTGTTGCAATAAAAATCTCAAACCTAAATGAAGAAGGTAGAAAAACAACCACTACAAGACATGAATAAAATCGAAAAACAACCTTAGGCGGATCCCTCACTGACAATGAGGCTATTGTTCAGGAAGCTTTTACTTATTGCCAGGCAAACGGTATCATCTATGCTTTTATAAAGTTAGACTTATCCAAAGCTTTTGACGTAGTTCCATGGGATTTCATTCAAAATGTTCTTAAATCGAGAGGCTTCCCCCAAAATTCATTGTGTGGATCCATTCTCTGCTTTTTACATCGTCCTCATCGGTCTATGCCAATAGGAGGAATGTGACCTCTTCTCACCCTCTACGGGGATTAGACAAGGGAACCGATCTCCCCCTTGCTTTTCAATATTACTGTTGACACATTTTCTTGAATGATAGACCATGGATCGGCCTCGGGCTTGTTGAAATGCCCTGGCTCGTTAATTTCTCCGCCAGGCCTCACTTCATTCCAATTCATTGATGACACTATTCTCATTTCTACGCCTACTCCAAAATCCATTGCTTCTCTGAAGCTTCTTCTTTACTACTTTGAATTGGCATCAGGGTTAAAGATTAACTTCAAAAAAGTATTGTTTTCATTTCCGTTCCTTACCACCCTTCTGGCTTGGTGGTAGCCAAAACCCTAAACTTCCCTATTCAAACCTTTCCAATTCCCTATCTTGGCTTATAAATGTGGCCTTCTAAGCCTAAACGACAAGATTGGTCAGATGTCTTAGAAAATCTTACCTCGAGGTTGGTTAGGTGGAAGGGTTCATCTCTCTCTCGTGCTGGGAGAATCACACTAATTAATTCTATTCTTAGTAGTATCCCTACTTATTGGTTGTCTTTCTATGAAGACACAAATTAGGAAATACCAATGATTGATTCTATTCTTTGAGCATTCCTTTGGAAAGGCTCCCCGTCTACCTCACCTGCCAACTGTTTAGTAGCGTGGGATAAAGTGTGTAGGTCAAAGCAAAATGGAGGGCATGGAGTTATTATCCTATATCAATTTAACAAGGCCCTTCTAGGCAAATGGAGATGGGCATTGCTTTCAGGCTGCTCAAAGACCTGGGCTCCATGGATTTTGGCTAGGTATTGCAATAGGATCTTCAATCTATCTGATTGCTCCTCAACACCTCCTCCTTTTGCGTCTTCATTGTGGAAGGATGTCATCTTTTGCTGCTATGAATTTCACATCAACACATCTGTTAAAGTAGGTCACGGTGAGCGCACTTCTTTCTGGTACAACCCATGGTTGGAAAAGATGCCCTTCAAATCTCTTTCTCCCCGATTATTCGACCTGACATCCAACAAAAACCTATCTATAAAGCAAGCTTTTCAAAATAGGGAGTGCAACATAGATTTTAACAATGTCCTCATTGGTCCAAACATTGCTTCTTGTTTGAATCTGCTTTATCTAACCAAGTATGGCTCTTTAAACTTGCGAGAGGACATATATAGCTGGGGCAGAGCTGGTCAGGTACTTTCACAGTGAAATCTCAATATTGCTTCTAATATTTCTCTGGTATGTACAAAAACTTCAAGCACCTTTGGAAACTTAAGGCTCCTCTTAAGTACAATGTGCACATATGGCTCGTAATGATTGACAAACTAAATACTACATCTAATCTAGCATGAAAGCATATTGGATTGGCTTAGAGTTGTTTCTTGTGCTCGACATGCACATACTCAAGCACAGATATATTTTCTCCTACGATTTCTCTTATTGGATTTGGGCAACTTGTGCTACCAATTTAAACATTGATCTATCTATTTCTAAAAGTAAATGGGCTGATTTATGGAAGTCTTGTTACAACACATCTTTGGAAGCTTCGCTGACTCTTGCTTTTGCTTAGGAAATATGGATGGAAAGAAACATGTGGTGTTTCAATTCAAAATCTACGCTTTCTTTCTATCACTAAAAAAAAAATTTATATTTGTTTTCGTTATGGACAGGTAATCAAGTGGGTGCGCCTTAATTCTTCATATAAGCAACTAGTGCCCAAGAGTCGGTAGGGAGCAACAACGCACAGGGTTGATCCTAGGATCTAGTATTATGTTATCATGGTTATCTTCTATATGTACATTATTCGAATCGTGGTTGTATAGGCTGTATATTTTTTGCTCTGATACTTATATGTTTCTGTTCCAAGTTAGAACTATTTTAGTTTGATGTACTTTTGGCTACCGACCAGGCATGTTGGTCAAATATTTATACTATTTTATACATGGTATGGCTGTGCGACTTAGGTCGCATATCCTTCTTGTCAAAAACAATAAAGAGAATAAAGAGGTAAAAACTATTAATGAGTCCAATCAAATTATAACAATTTAAACAAATGTGATATTGAAGATAAATTGGTTGAAAAGGGCTCTAATTTGATTTATATTAAGAATCAAAATTGTTCACTGGAGAAAGGGAAGAAACAAAGTTATAAGAATTGAATGTTTTTATTTAAGAATTGAATATTTTTATATAATAAAACCATAGAATGGAAAGAAGCAAAATTGTGAGAGGAGGAAGAATAAAGTGAAGTTGTGCAATAACTATGGAAGTAATGTTTTTTCTTGTATTGAAAGTGTGAAGAAGAGAAAAAGAAAATCGGCTGGATTATTTAAAAACAATGATTACAAGTTGTGAGGTAGATGTGAATTTGAAATAAATGTTAAAATAAGTATTTTGAGAAATGATTATCGTTCAAACAAATTTCGTCTTGAATGAGCGTATTTACTTTTATGGTGTAAATGAATTTTTCATTATAAGTTGATTGGGGAAGAGTAGTATTTGGAATGAGAGTGAATGAGGACCAATCACACATGCCTTAAAGACCAAATTATGTGCATTTCAAAATTGGTGACTTGAACATTATAAAAAAATATGCAGACATAACTTGTTATATTATATTAGATTCATTAAAGTAAAAAAATCCACAATGCTATTCTTAAGATCAAAATAGAGATTGTCCTAATCAACCCTTCAGGATGAAAGTGACCATTATGTCATTTATTATTACGTATGAAAGAATAAAGCCTAAATTTCTAATGTTATCACTAGACATTTCACTCCCACAAATATTACCAACAATGAATGAAGCATATCAAAAGATACCTTCATCAATATTTTGACACACACAGCCAGATGAATTCCTCCTAAAAAGGAATTAATTTTGTAATGATATTTCTAGTCTCTATGCTAATATTTTGTTCTACTAAGTTCAAATAACATGATGTTATTTTATTTTTAATTTCTTTTAACCTATAGTTCAAATTTTATTATTTAGATTGTAATGGAACAAAATCTTATCCTATCTAATATGTATCATTTGATAACTAAGTAACTTTCTAGTATATAAAATCATATGCATATCGTAATATGAACTATTTGAATCTATGATCCATGATTTAAATGCATATTTAATTTAATATTTGATATTTACATTTTACAATTTGAATTTCTTTTTTAAATCCATCCCCTATAACACAAGAATTTCTCATCAAAATCTTTATCATTAACAATACTCTTAAAATCTCATAACTAAAAACTTCATAGTTAAGAATAATGATTTGTAATAGCCACAAGAGATGTTTTCAACCCATTATTTTTTTCATGTATTGGAGAATCATAAAGTCACATAAAAAAATGTATACATGAAAGAACAGGGTGGATTGCAAAAAAATACTGTTACATATTGAAAAGATACCATCAATACATAGTAGTATTTCTTCGAAATAAGGATAAAATTTTGAAGTAGGCTTGTGTTTCATATCAAAGAAAGGATACAAAATTAGTTGAGATCATGGACCAACTGTAGAAAGGTGAGAAATCGAGTCATTTGGAATGATATACAAATCATAGAAAAGGATATTTAAAGCGAGTTAGAAGATTATGCATGCTGAAGTTGAAGGAGCTAATTGATGAGGTGTTGGGGGAGTGCCATCATTCAGGATGACCAGTCATCCTGATGGTGACCAAATGTATATGGATATGAAGAGAGTTGATTGTTGACCACGGATGAAGGGGAGATGTAGCAAAGTATGCGGCGAGATGTCTCACTTGTTAGAGAGTTAAAGTGGAGCAAAGAAAACCGAATAGTTTATGATGCTTTTAGAAATTCTGTAGTGAAAATGAAAAAGTATTTAATGGATTTTATAGATGGATTGCCAAGGAGTAGAAGAGGTAATGAGAGTATTTCGCTAGTGGTGGATTAATTGACGAAGATCGCACATTTTATTCCTGTAATAACCAATACCCCAGTGGGCCTCAATTTTCCTTGAATCGAAAACCCAAGTCTACCAAAGTGCAGATCGTTAGTTAAGTATCCTACAAATAAATAAATACATATCATAGCACTATCGATATAACTCATAGCGGAATAGCTAAATGTAATAAATCATATAATACTTACCAAGATTGACACTTCCAATATCTAATGTCCTTGTCAGTGCCGAGCTTGCATACAGAAACCCGTCTTCCCCTGTTCCCGCCTTGCACCAGTACTTATTCCTCAAAAGCTGTCATGTGGGTTATGATAAGGAGGGGAGTCAGAATATCATTTTGGTGACTGGTAAATTATACGCTTTGTACATAATACTAGTTTATGTTGACTGTCTTCCATCACATGTTATGTACTTTTATTTTACTTTTTCGTCTCGACTCTATTTACGCCTATGATACGCCTTATCTTCCCAAAGTAGATGATAACTAGATATGTGTGTGTGTATATACATACATACATACATACATACATACATACATACATACATACATACATACATATATATATATATATATATATATATAT
The DNA here is from genome assembly GCA_030765085.1 of Allium cepa. NCBI lineage: Eukaryota > Viridiplantae > Streptophyta > Magnoliopsida > Asparagales > Amaryllidaceae > Allium > Allium cepa. The sequence continues at coordinate 613,412,958 of CM060942.1, read as the reverse complement.
AACTACCACAGTCCCCATGTGGACCAAGATACTATCCCCGCTAGTATCCATAACCCAATACTCTATCAGGATCCATTATCAACGCAGTATCATGTCCTCGTCGTTGTATGTACTAAGGAACTCCCACGTTGCCTAATAATGGCGTCACAACAGTGTAGCCATATTATATCTTGTCTTGGGGATTTACTACTTTTATGCTTTCTATTATGGACTAGCTCCACGGACTATAGAGGACTCAGCTCCTTGGACTACCCCATTCGCTTTGAAAGATCTCTTTTATGGGTTAACTAGCCTTGCCCCTAACAAATAAACTAGCAAACAACTGTAGCGGTGCACGACCTAACGTGATCTACTCCAGTAGGAGGTCTAGCTCGTTAAGTGTAACCTTGTCTTTCCCATTGAATTTGCAAGACTGATGATGTACTCAACCTATATAAGGCTCCTACTCCTGATATGGTACCAACATACACTAACATAGCGTCGAGACGCTCACCATCCTATTTATATTGCCTAAAGAAATCAAGGCAATGCCCTCCTATTTAATGAAGCTGACTAAATTGAGGGTATTCCTTTACCTATATGCAAGTGTATATAACTCCACAGGTCCCACAGTTGGATATGTCTATATACAACTACTGGAAGCCCCTTGCCGGGGGAAAGGGGGGGGGGTGACTTCTATTATGTAACACTACAGACTTCACATTCGAACCCATACTAATGACCATGTCATTCTTATTTGCTAGCTTTTAATAATTCATGCCTGTTATAACTACATGCTTAAGGCTACGTATGTGTGTGTCTATATACATATATATGTTTTTATATATACATATGTTTATATACATACATACATACATACATATATATATCTTCATTCATTCTTGTTTAATTATTGTGCCTCTTTTGTTTACTGTTAACAATATTTCTCTACTTCTTTATGTGTATACATCTTATTTTTAAAGTCATTACCACTTTCTTTTTAAAAGATTTAAATACCTTTTCTCATTTACATCCCACTTTTCCCTGCTATTTTACTTTCTATTTCTATTCCTTTTTAACCTTTAATTCCCAACCTTGTTTTAGAGTACTATTTATACCCTTTTATTTTAAATTATAACTTGTCTACTTTTCACTTCTTTTATTTCATTTCCGTCTTATTTATATTGTACATATTCTTATACCGTTTTATTTTCCCATTTATACTCTTTAAATTAGTCCTTAGTGATTTCTGCATTTTAATGTATTGGAATTACATTCCTCCCGAATGGAAAGGAAACACTATAAATTTCAATATTTTACCTATAAGGGGAATTTATGTTATGTTTGGAATTACAAGGAATTATCTTTTCATAGTTATTGAAATAGTGTGACGACCTAGAATTTTGGACATTTGAAATCGAAATATTTAATTGATTTTAAATATTTGGAAGTTATTTTAACTTGAATTTCATATATCAGAATGAATTTGGCAATTTAATTGCTGAATTTGATTATAGAAATTTGGGTAAAATTTTGAATCTTCAGTTTTAAGCCAGTTAAAAATTTTTAAAGGCTTAGAAAATTCTTTTGGATAGTACTGAAGATAATAGAAGCTTCAGAGTTGAATTTTAAACTGTTTTGTTTAGTTTTGAATTTATATCGTTTAAATCGATATTTAAAAATAGCCTTCCGGGGCACAGTCTCGGAATTCAACGAAACCAGTTCCATTGGATCTGTAATATTGTTTTATTATTGGATTTCAATTTTCGTAACATTCGCATTTGTTGTGTGAGCAAACGATAAGCAAATGCGTTGAAATCTATATCGAAATTTAATTTAATAACTGGTTCAAAAATCTATCTTCTCCATACGATTGAATTTGGACTCGAAACCTTTTCCATTGCGTTCGGAATGAGGGTATAACATTACGAATGCCTAGCGGCACGTCTCGACAGGGATTCGAAATTTTAAGTTGCCTTTATCGAGATAATTTGAATTTAAAATTTAAAATATATATTTATATCCTGGTCACATTCAGTTAAAATTATTTCACTTCATCACCTTTTCCTTTCAATTCAAAACCACTTTAGCCAACCTTCTCCTGCACGCCACCTCCTTTTCACATCACGTACCTTCTTTTATTTCAGAGCCGAAATCCATTTGTTCAAATGAAGAAAAAAAGGGGATTCAAAGGAAAGAAAATAAATGGCCGAAGCGTCGTTTGAAAAAAAATATTAAATTAAAATCGTTCAAATATAATAAATCGCAACCCAATTCACAGAGCAGCCTTCCTCAAGCGATTCTGTTGGCGAAGAACTGGAGAGCGCACTCGCGACAGTGAGGCGTCATTGTTGTGGGGAGTCTCGAGCATCGCGTGGTTTAATCGCAAGGCATTTTGGATGGTAGCAGCGCGATCAAGAATTTGGGTGCGCTCGATATTGATTTCACGGCAAAGACGATGACACCATGTACGCCAGAGCTCGAGCGTTTTCAACTTAATTTTAACCATGATCTAGACAAGGCAAGTGATGGCTTCAGGTGTTGGCGACTGGGGTGGTGGAGGCGATGCAGTGGCGGTCGCAAATTAGTGTTCGACAATGGGTTTGATTTGTTCGACTTTGATGTTGAACTCGAATTCGAGCAACGGAGCGGAGCGATGACAGTTGCTCGACGACTCGATGTTGGGCGTGGCGATGTCAGATTTTTCGGCAGGTGAAGTTGAGGGGAAATTGTTCAAGTGTTGATGGAGTGGGTCACATAGAAATCTCATGAGGTCGTTTTACTTACTTATTAATTTATAAATTATGTATATAAATGGAAAATATAAATCAGAGAGAGAAAAAAATATTAGTTCATTAAAATTATTAAATGGAAATTTAATTGTCCAATCGTTCAAATATTAATGGAATTGTATAATCGTTATACATGGTCCAAGATTTGGAAATAATAGTCGAGAGGAAAAATGGATTGCAAAAATAAAAGGCAAAGGTGAGATCTTCTCACTCAAACAAAGGGTTTTGTTTAATTTTAAATAGTTAAATTTGAAATTGATTGATTGTGTGCTTGGATAATTGGTTTATAATAATTATTCACTGGATGATATTATATATATAGTAGTATATATTATATATCGGGTGATTGATTTCCCGCATTATATAGCGGATGAGACTCTATTGCGCCGCATAATAGCGGATGATATTTTATAAATCCCATATACCGTGATATCCACCTCGAAATGGAGTTGGTATTTAATTGTTGTGCTAACATCTGTGGATGTAGGGAAACAGGTTGGAGAGATCCAACTGGATTCCTCAAACATTTGAATTTGTTTCATATGTTGTGTGTTAATTTATTTATAATCTGTGCGTGATTATACTTGTGATTAGAATTGTGAAAGGCTATAATTTAGCTGAATATAATATTTGATCGTAGGATACCAGAAATATGAAATTGGATTTTTGAAAATAAAAATAGAAAACCTGGACCGTTACAATTAAAGTATTAAAGTTGATTTTTATAATCCGATCACATTAATTCCAAAATATGGAAAAAGATATTAATAAATGGATTTTGAGAAATGTTGTTTAGAAAGTTGAAGGATTATTTAAAATATTCGGATTTTAAATAGTTTGGTAAAAATAAAGGGATTTCTTTTAAAAGATGATAAATTTGGAAATCCATTTGAAAATTGATTTGGTACTTGAAAATAAATCTTTGGAAATCAAATTGAAATTTGATTCAATGTTTGAAACCAAATTTAGAAATCAATTTGGAAATTGATTTTGGTGATTGAAAATAAACCTTTGGGAAATCCATTTGGAAATTGATTTGGGTGTTTGAAACAAATTTGGGAAATCAATATGGAAATTTGATTTGGTGTGTGAAGGTGAATATTTGGGGATCGATTTGAAAAATCGTATATCAATGGATATTTGGAAATTTGAATTCATAATGGGAATTTGTAAAGGAAAGGGAATTTTGTTTTAAAAATAAACAATGAATCATTTTTGAAAGTGTGGAAAGGAATTTACGGATTTGGAACGTAAATTTAAAATAAATCCAGAAGGATTTATAAATTGATTTGAATGAACCATTTTAGAATGGAAGGTGTACTTTCCCTGGAAAGCCGAGTATGTTTTGAAAGTAGCTTTTAAAGTATAAATTTAAAAGTTTTAAAGATGGTTTTAAAAAGAATATTTTGGATAAATTATTTTCTTAAGTTGTTTTTAAATCTTAAAGTAAAGATTTATTTAATTAATTATAGAAGTGATTATTTAAAGATTTAATTGATATTTGTTTTAGAAAATGGTTATTTAAATAGTTATACCTGATCTACTAACTTTATTTTAAAGTTAATTTGGACTTGAAATTTTATATGAGATATTGGTATAATATTTTCATAACTAATCTTTAAATAAATGTTTTAAAAATTTCTATCTAAATGTTTCCCAGTATATATTTTGGATAAGTGGTTTGAATTATTTTAAAGTATTTTAACTCGGCAAACTTTAGTGGAAATAAATAATATTGGGAATTTTATTCCACGAGTGAAAAGTGATTTGAAATTTGTTTTCAAATGGTTGAAGTGTGAAAATATATCTTGCAAATATATTTTAAAAATAAATAACTAGGGGAAATTATTTGAAATCCAGTAATTGTTGTGAATGTTGATTGATAGTTAAATAACTGACTATCAATATTGGCCTTTGAATGAGTTTGAATTTCGATGTGACCGGGGGTCGGATTCCAAGTGGATATCCGAAAACCACATGGAACCTTTGTGATTGTGATAGATCTTTTATTTAAAATGATCAAAGTGGAAATTGTTGTGATTTGTTTGAAATCTGAATGAACACTTATTTTTAAAAATAAGCGCTCGTTATTCGGATTAGCCGGGGTGGACCTTTGTGTCATATAACCCATTCCGAATAATGATACGACGTTATGGATAGCACTTGAAGGCCGGTGGTGAAGACCGGGTATTTGCGAGAATGATACGATGACCTATCGATTGTCTCTGCACTGAGTAGCTACGGTATAGGGATTCCCTAAGGGATGGGAAGTCCGATCGGGATTGTGAATACCTGGATTGCAAGGGCTTCTTCGGAAGTGCCTTCGGTTCTGTTCGAACCCAGAACAGACTTGTATGGATGTGTGTCTGACGTTACAAATTGAGATGTAAAGCTGGTTTCTATCAAATACATTTCTGTTGGTGGCGGAGAATTTATTCTCTTAGCTTAACACCCTTCTCTGAGACGTACAAGCTCAGAGGTTATGTAGTTGATGGTTATTAGTGATACATTCCCAATTTGGTAATATGGCATATGAAGTGCTGCTGATCATTTGTTGATCGAAGCATGGATTTTTTGAAAAGCGTAGCTTTGTGGACGAGACTTCGTCGAGCCTCACAACCCGGAAATGGTCGAAACAGGAATGTTGCGGCAAGATTTTTAGGGGTCGCGCCCCTAGGGTATGTCCATTTTCTTCTGGATAAGAGGCGGTATCATGGTATGGAGCCTAGATATTTAACCTATGCGGTTACTGCAATCTCATTACTGTGTGGTTGTTGCTTTGTGGTTGAGGATCCTTGGATAAAGGTCGGTAGCGACCGGGGATGGCATACTTGTGTGTTAGTTACCTATGTTATAACTTGGTTATAGCATGAGGTAACGTCGGCCTTGTTAGAAGAGATCCAATTAGGTTCTCGGGGGCGTCCTTCCAGAGGCGTACCCATTTCGGTGTAGGAAGTTCTTTTGCCTGACCATTTGTTGGAAATCCAAAGAAACAATACGCGCACAGTACGGTTTTGGTTGTATAACCTGCCATGGAATATGGCGGTAACCTGCTATTGAACATGGTAGCTATAGTAGGCATACGACGAAATGTTGTATGCTGGCTAAGATTAATATTATACTTTCGAAATGTTTTCTGCACTATGCACTAAAAAACAATATCCAAAGGTTTTCACGTATCAAGCATTTTTGGACTGTCATAAGGAGAAATCTCCTCCAAGTGTGCGTTTGCATTGTGTGTGTGGCGGGAGGCCTTATAGCAGTTTCATTTTTCAAAATCATAGCGGATTTCTTTTTATTTTCTTTGTGAAATAACTGTTTTTAAGATCTCACACCAGTCCCATGACTGACCTGGAGTTTATTGTTCCCTTTCTAAACTCTAAGTGCCCACCAATTTCCACATGGGAAGTCTAGAGTCAGGTTATCAGGTCATTCTGGTATTCAGGAGTTGCTGTGAAGATCAGGAGCAAGCTGGATGGCGAAGCGTATCACTAGTATATGTTATATTCTCTTCCGCTGTTCGTTGTTGTAACACTCTGATAATGTAATGTGATGTAATGTAATAACATATATGATTCTTTGTTTTAAAGACTATTCATTTATATATATTATATGTAGTTCCGCTGTGAAATGTGAGATTCTGTTATTGTTTCTGTTTCTTCTTCTATCTTCTTCTTCTTCTTAAACCTTAATGGTTCGATTTTCCGACGTTTGATGGTTCGGCAGTTGATACAGTGGACGTATTAATGTCGACTTTCGGAAGTCGAAAAATTGGGTCATTACAAACAAACACTACGAAATACGGTAAATATCCATATTTCATATATCTCTTTTTTTAAGTGTATTCCTTGTTATTTCGATTGCTAAACTTTCATTTATAAATCTGAAACTTGATAATGTATAGAAATTCACATTGCAACACGTATATAACTCAATAAATTAAAATACTACTTAAATCCCTCAGGTTACTATTATAACTCAATTTATGTTTATTTTCACAAGTCATATTAAATTTTGAAATAGGGAATTATCATATATCCTATAAATTTCACGGACCACCAATACCCAACATTTTCCAGATTTACATACATGTAATGTACAATACAAGTTATCGAAAACAGAATATGCAGGTGGAGTTTATAATTTTATTTCATGTATTCACTTTTAGTGTAACGACCCGTAAATTTAACCGGTTTTAATAACGTTACTAATTGAATTTTGTGAAATTTTAAACAATGAAATTTGAAATATAAATTTGATATTTGGAATGCGTATAGTTAAACATAGCAACTGGTAAATTTTCATCCAAAAATATGAAAGTTTAGTTCGTGCGTAAATTTACTTCAATTTAATCAGTTAAAAATCGATGAAAATAAAACGTTTTCGAAACCTAAATATTTTTACATAGAAAAATTCTAAACCATCTTCTGAGCAAGGCGTCATTTTTCGTTTTTCCAAATTCGGACATCTTTAGCTCCGTCGATCTTATTTTTCTATGTTTTTCATGCATTTTCCGCTAGTAGAAAATTCGAATTTTTATAATTTAATCGTATCACTGATACCCATATATCGTTTTGATTATCTCGTCGTGCTGATCTCTATGCTATATTCACTTCTTGTTTTGAAGTCCAGTTTACAGCGGAATCCCTGAAAACAGTTATCTGTGTCGGTAAAAGTTGAGCCCTTTCGTTTTCTCTGTGTCACTCCAATTTCTCTGTGAATAACCAACGACCATTTGGTTTATTTAATTCTTGAAATCAACATTTAACTCTTGCGATTACCTATATTCAAATATTAATTGCTGTTTTTTTCCGTTCTATTCTCTTCTTTGCTTCTGTTCCTCTCTTTTGATTTGTTATATTCAATATAAAACATAATATGTATAATTATATTCTCCTATTTGATTTGTATGAAGCTGTGCGTTTCATCACTTTCGATAAGCATGCTTTGTTTATCTCCTTGGCTTCCCTCTGTGAATATATGCAAACTCAACATATTCTTTTATTCAACCCCTATTTTTCCTGTGATTCACTTTATATATATATATATATATATATATATATAAAGCTTATACGTTGCTCTGAAGGTCATTCACCTATCTCCACATAAATTGTCCAACCCTCCACTGGCCATAGCAATCTTGGCTTCCCCTCCCACAAAACACCCTCCAACCGAAGCTATGTAGCAGCCTCCTCCTTCGAGCCTACACCATCGCATGAACCGCAACCACTGTCTCCTCCGTTGCAACTCGTCGAACCGTGCCTCCTTCTCCTCTAAAACCCGAAAGCCCATCACCGCCACCCTCTCTTCCTCTCCTCCTCCACCGACTGGACAACACAGCTCCATGCACGGTGTTGCTCCTCACCATCCGACCTCCACCGGCCCTCACCAACGCCGTAGCACCTTCGCATCCCCAGGCTTTGCCCCTCCCCTGCGTTTCCGGCCAGCACTCTCCGGCGTGCTTGCCTCAACCTTGTTTTTCCATACCCGTCTTCTTATGAAGCAACAGCTTCTCGTGAGAAATTTATATATATGAGGTATATTTATATGTATCTGTAAGCTTTATATTCCATATCTAGGCTAAAGTGTGGTTTATACTTATGTTATATATATTGGTACATATATGGGTTTAAAACAATTTTTGTTACTTATGTAAAGTATGTTGTGCATATTAGTCTATATGCATTGCTATTTGATTTTGGTTAACTATATATATCTTTCAAAGCTTTAGTGTTTACCAAATAGTGGGTTAGTGCAGGTTTTCTGTTGTTTTATGATTTGCTGGGTAAGTATATTATACTTATATTTTACAACATTATTTGCTAGGTAAGTATCAGTTTCAAACTACAAGGTATAAATGTATTTACTGTATATTAAACTAGCGAGTATTATATTGCATTGTTTAAAAGTATATATTTATTCAATGTCTCAAAGCACATAAGTTTATATATTGTGAGTAAATAAATTTAGGTTGTGTCTATACGCTAAGGAGTCGCATTGATTTGTCTTCATATACAACATGTTTGCATACGGATATACATTGATTTATGTACGTGTCTCATTACAAAAAATTAAATATTTTATGGCTTTGTTTATATGGTATATATGCATTTATTTCAAAATTTATTAATTATATATACGTTGGTTTTAATAATTTGTTTTTCAATTTAAATTAATGATTTTGAAAACGCATGTATATATATATTAATTCGGTATGAGTTTGAAATTAGAATGTTATTTTGTATATATAATTGTATATGTTATATCTATATCAGTTCACTTATACCATATATATGTATCGATCCAATTCTGATTTGATTTCGTCTATTCCTTGTTATCAGCTTTGATTATCAAATTCGTGCTTGGATTCGTAACCTAATTTCAGCGTCTGTATTTGTGTTCGTATCCGTGTCATCTCATGTTATCTCTAGCCTTGAAAGGTGAGCAATCACTCACGATTAATGTTCTTTTATTTATTAAATTTGATTTCAATTGAAACGACAATTGAAATATGCTGCTGCTAGTTATTTACACTGTTAAATATATGTTATTACCTGTATCAATTCACCTGTGACATCTGACACCATTATCTGTTATTTATGCGATGAAAATACATTTTGGCTGATAATTGATTGATTTCTTGACGTTTATATTGGACGTTAATTTGTTAATGTTAAGTGATAAATGGTATACAAAATTGAAATTGATATAGGATAGTTAACAATTTTAAAACTGATTTATATGTTAAATTTGATTAGTTAAATATGACCCCTTTTAATTGTTAAATTAATTGACATGTAGAATAGTGATAATTACACTTTGAGCCATTGAACGTATATTGGATTAATTGTCGTAGTATAAAATTGAAATTGAATGACAAGTGAAAAACCGTATAAATAATTAGTGGAATAATCTTTAATCTACATGAAATGATAGTGTAGATTCTAGCAATAATTATATTAATTTGCACAAACAACAATGTGAATTAATGTGATTATTTTGGGATTATTTGAATTAATTATTGGATTGTTATTGATTGTTGTTATTGCTTGTTTATTTACTTTGACACCATCCCAGTTATCACACTGCAAGTTCCCTTTGCCATATTTGATTTTTGAATTGAAATGGAATCGGGTTGAAATGATAAATACCCAAATAACTTGACTTAGGATAGAAAATTATATTAAACCTGATTGGTCAATAATTTGATTTAAAATAAAATAAAGATTTTATTTGAAAAATAATAAGGTTTGAAATAAAATTGGAACTTAAAATTTTAATGAAAAGGAATGTGAATATTTGAAATTTGAAACAAAATATTAACGTAGTAATTGATGAAAGAACGCGTTTAAGAAATATATTATTTAATAATTAAATTTGAGATTATTAATAATTAAGTTTGAAATTATTTAATAATTAAGTTGGAAATTATTTAATAATTTAGTTTGAAATTATTAATCTTTGAAATTATTTAATAATTAAGCTTTGAAATTATTTAAAAATTGAATAAGATTGGATTAATTAAATAAAAATTTGAATTCTTCGATAAGAGAAATTGAACTTTTGATTAAGTGAATTTGAACTTCGTTAATAAATGAAATTGGGTTTCTTTATTTATTAAGTTTGGAAAATTATTTAAATAAGTTAATAAGTGAAATTGAACTTCTTGAATATGAAATTTAGTTTCTTTATTAATTGATTTTTGAAATTTGTAACTAAGTAAATAAATAAATGAAATTGAATTTCTTTAACAAGAAATAAATGCGTTTTATTGAAAAATGTAAGGCTTGTAATTTAAAGAATTTGATTTGACAAACTTAACTTAATTAAAATTGTAAGCTTTGATCTAATTGAGTTGAACGTAAGTAATTGATTTAATGAATTAGAGATTAAATGGAAATAATTTTGAATGAAAATTAACTTAACAAATATTGAATGAAATCGATCAATGAATTTAAACTGATTTGAATGTTAAATTAAATTAATTTAAATGATTATGGAATGAAACTAATATACGAATTTAAATCAATATTTGAATTGTTTTAAATAAGAATTGAAGTTGAATCATAGCGTTTTGAAAATTATGAATTTGGTAGTTATGAAACGTAAAATATGGAAATTGATTTAGAAAGACAAATGAAATGTCGGTTTACAAATTCTAATGGAATTTGAATTTTATTTGGTTTTGAAATTTATTAAATGACCAATCGGTGTAATAATTACGGAAGTTATTAAAGAGACTGGAATCGGTTATGGACATACTCTCTGTCTAAACCGAAAACCACTTTAATAACTATACGCGGAGTGTGATCCAGAATGAAGTGGTTGGAATGATGTATGTGATGACTGAAGAAAGAGAACGATAATGGATAGCCTTGACACTTGTGTCAAATTGGAAATGACTAAAACAGAAGCCGTGCCGGGCCAAATGGGGTTAGCCACCTCGAGCGAACACACTTCTTCGTAAACTACTCATTACTTGTTACAGATTGGTGCACCCTCGTACTTTTGGGAGTGTTGTTTCGTGGTTTTGCGATCGTTGCGGCGATGCGTTTTCGCCAGTCCGGATCAGGCAAACGGTAGTTTCACTACCTTGGGTATTGCCTCATGTGCCTTGTCATACTTGTATCCCTATATACGCGACCACTACGAATTTGTTTTGTGTTATACCTATGGAGTACTCCCTGATATCCCACTAGTTTACGGTGGAGTTTACAATGTTGTATAGACTGTGACACTTATATAAAATGTGTTAAGGGGGATAATGGTAACGCCTTAACGCTATTTTGATATTTTATATTACTGATAGACATTATCTATTTAGCGTATATTACTACATAGTAGATAGTTTAACGGATCCTTAGAGGACGGTTATTCCAACGTCCTTTGAGTTATTTGTATTTCAACTGTTATTTCACTTGAGTTGGATTTATTGATATAAGAATGTTAATCCTGACTCGAGTGTTTGTGTTTTGCTTTACGCTCGGGTCAGACTGAGAGTACCAGCTTTCGAGACTCACCTTTGGAGTTGGAGCTTCGCTTGGAGATCCAGCTATCTATCCAACTTTCAGATATTCAGTTGATTCTAGAGATGTATTCTGATATTATATTCGACTATTGTATTCGAGACTTTTGTTGTAACTTATTTAACTCTGTTATTTATATATAGTAGCTTCATGAACTACTATCTTTTGCTTCCGCTGCATATTATTACTCCGTGTCTGTGATTCTGTGATTATTTATTTACTGTATATGTTCAGTTTTGCCAAATTTAAATTAATAATTCGGTATTTTGAATTATTCAAGTCTGACATGCGCGGATGCGAATAGTCCAAAATAGCGGGTCGTTACATTTAGCCTACAACTCCAACTTACATTTTAGGCATACAGGAACAGGTTTACAACAATATAATTCAATATTATATAAAATATATAACCTCTCGCTCAACTTTTTAGCTTTCCAAATCTCCAAATCCAATCCCTGTTATTCCAGTTTGACTCCTTTTTCTTCCTATTTGGATATATACACTACAAGCTTACATATGTTTATCAAAAAACTAGATTAGAAAAGAGATTTGGATTTAATTTACATTTTTAGATCTGGATTTATAACTTTCCTCGACTTTGATGATTTGATTTGATGCTATACTTCTTCTCGTTCATCTTCTATAATTTTCAAATTCTATGTATGTATAAACTATAACTATTTTTTAGAATTAGAATTTTATGGAGAAGAGAAAATTGTATAGCTTTGGCATTGCTCCAAAAATCTGAGAATAAAAGTGAGGATATAGGTCTGTATTTATAGGGGTTCAAACCAATGCTAGTCACCAGATTGAAGTATACTGAATCCAGGTCGTTTGACCAAGTATAATTCGTGCTTTTACAAGAGCACGGGTCGACCGCCCTCTGCCTATGGTTAACCACTACCGGTCGATCCGAAGACATATATTATGGACTTGTTGTGCTTTATCTCTGCAATTGAATTAGCGTCATCTAATTTGATTTGTTTATTTCTTGTTAAACCCGATCGATATGGTTTCCTTCACATTATCAACTTTCTTAACGTTTAAGCAACAATAATTATCTTAAAGTTTAACTAACAGTAATCAATGTTAGTTAATTATTATTACCTTAATTACATATATAATTATTTCCGATTTAAAAAACTTTAAACATCAATAACTTTTCTATTTGAACTCTGATCGGAAAACTTATATATGAAAATTGATCAGAAAATCACCACGGACCCAATGGTGCAAGTTCCATAGCCAAATTATAACATTTGTAAAAATAATACTTTTCAGCATTATTATTTACTAAATAATTTCTTTTAATTAATTATCATTAAAATTACGGTGTGTTACAATTCCTATGAAAAGCACGAGGATAGCAGCTTATTTAACTACATTATATATTAAGGAAGTGGTGAGATTGCATGGTATACTGGTGAATATTGTGAGTGAGTAGGACTGACTCTTTAGATGTGAATTTTGGAGGAGCTTATAGGATATCTTGGGTACAGAGTTTAATTTGAGCATAGCATATCATTTGCGTACGGATGGACAGACCAAGAGAGTGAATACAATGTTGGAGTATTTCTTTAGAGCATGTATTTTTGGATTTGGAGGTGCTTGGGAACAACGTTTTCCATTAGTGGAATTCACATATAGTAACAGTTACCGGTTTAGTATTGGATGACACCGTTCGAAGCATTGTATAGAAGGTCATGTAAATCTTCTTCTTCTTGGTGGAAGTCGATGGATAAGGTAATAATTGGATCGTAGATGATAGGGAATACGTCAGAGAAAGTAGAGTTGATAAGAAAAAGGATGAATGCGGTGCATGATAGGTAGAAATCATATGCTGATAGAAGGCAAAAGGAGTTGGAATTCGAAGTTGGTGATCTAGTATTCATGAAGGTATCGCCTCTTAAGCATGTGATGAGGTTTGGAAGCTTGGGAAAATTAGCATCGCGGTTTGTTGGACCATTTAAGATATTGGAGCGTATTGGAGGATTGGCTTATAGGGTGGAGCTATCTGAGAAAATGGCTAGAGTTCATGATGTATTCCATGTATCATGTTTGTAGAAATGTGTACATAACTCGGCTATAATGGTGGAACCTAGTCACCTGGAGGATATAGAGTTAGAAACTTAAGCAATTTCATCTAAAGGACCTACATGGATAGTGAGCATCGAATTCGAAGGCTAAGGAATAAAGTGATTAAGCTGGTGAAGGTGCAATGGGAAGACGATTCAACAGAGAGTACATAGGAGCCTGTGGAGAAATTAGGAGCTTCTCATCATGAATTCTTTACCAGTATTGTAACGACCCGTAAAATTTCAATAATTAAAAATGTTAATTTAATAAGATTTCAGGATTTAATGTTGGAAGAATTAATTTTTTTTAATTTATTTATGATAAAAATAACTAGAATGAATTGCAACAAATTTTTATCTAAGTTAATTATTTATGAATTGAATGAGATCCCAAATCAATGACGTAATATGTAGTCAACGGTAATTGAATGAATTTGTATTGTATGGGTAATTGTGACACTTGTTTGTAAATAATAAACTTATAAGTGTAATTAAAAGTTAACGGTGATAATTTATTTAAGTTACCTATTCATTTAGTTAGTCGAATTGAATTTGTGAACCAACTGCAATTGAAATGAAAGTTTATATATTAGTTGAGTGCATTATCTCTAACTGTAGTTAAATAATAATGTGGAATTCATTTGAGGTAATAAAGTAATCGACTGATAAGGAAATTTTATTTAAAAATCCAATATTGAAATCCGTCAAATATTGAACAATTAAATTGTTTAAATTTAATATTTGGAATTTATTGAATAATTGAATAACGGGAATTGAATAACTGTTTAATGGAAATGGTTGTTCTATAATTTGAATTTGTTAAATTATATAAGCTCGTTTTGAATATTTCAAAAGACAGCGATTTAAGACTAATCAAATTTGTTTAAATTTAATATTACAAATGTTTGAATAATTAAATTCCGAATTTGATATGATTAATTTGATATTGAAATTTAATATATGAAAATAGAGTGAATAACTAAAATTCGATTTAATATGATTCAAATTAGTTTCCAAAGTGAATATAAGTTATATTTGGATTATAATAGAGTTAATAAGATTTTAAAATTGAAACTTTAAGAAATTCTGTAAATTTTGAAAAGTCGATTTAATCGACGAGTTAAAATAGCCTTCCGGGGCACAGTCTCGGAATTCGACGAAACCAGTTCCATTAGATCCATAATAGTTTATTATTGTTGGGTTTCAATTTCCATAGCAATCAGAGTTGTCGTTTGACCGTGACAGCTCAAAACGCTTAGAAATTAAATTAATCGATTTAATTTAAAATTGATCGTTTATTTCCGTAACTCGCACATACGATCGAACTAGGCCCTGAAACATGTTTCATTGTGTTCGAAATGTGGGTAAAACATTATAAACGCCTGGCGGCATGCTTAGTTTGGGGTTCGTTTGAAAAAATGCATTAAAATTGATATATATTTATAAAATAATATTCTATACGCGTATATATACATTTGCACGGGAAGCCCTAGTCCATTACATTCGCAATCGCCACGTTTATAAACCAATGGCTGAAACTCTCTTGTTTTTCCCTCGATTTTTTCTCCAAATCCACGAGCTTTTGTGGAAAACCTCCAACATGAAACCTATAGATCACTTCGAGACAAACGTATCCATACGGTGATGATCATTTTTGGTCGTCGCATTTGACCTGGATTTGCGTGCGTTGGCCGGCTGTTCGAGCACCTGAGGCAAAGAGATGGGGGCACCGAGCTTCGAGCTATTGGGGCCATGAGTGGAGACGACAATGGCGCACATCGTGGCGACGGTGGATCGCATTCCGGTTGGGTATTGGCGACGTGGTATGGAGCCCTAGGTTTTGTGATGGGTTTCGGCTATCTGATGAGCTTGCGCGTGATGTTTTGGGGAAGAAGCATTGCGTTGGGCCAGGCCAAATAATTTGGGTACGTGTTGTTTAAAGTGTAAGTTAAATTGTTTTAAAATTAAATTTTCGATCAACTTATAACTGGTATATCTCCTTCGTACGAGATCGGAATCGGATGAAGCAAGCGGCGATGGGATCTTGGCGACAAGCACTATGCTCTGGGATCGATTTGGAGACGTTTAGAGCCTGTTAAAATTTTAGGTCAAATTGAATGTCGTTCGATTTGATTTGAAATTGAAATTCAAGGTGAGTGTTTTATAACGCTCACAACGTACTGAATATCTTTATGCTAGTTAAATTTGACATTATGAAGTGATATGAGTTTTATTTGTCGTTGTTTGATAAAATTTAATTGTCATATAGATTGTCATTTGAATTCACAGTTGAAAAATTAAATTGACAGTCAAATTGAAATTAGAATTGAATTGGATTAAGTTACCTGATACCGATAACTATGAAATTGCCGTGAATTGTATTATTTATTGGATGATGTATTTCGATGGATGCTATTGGTTTAAAATGTTTGGATGTTTATTTGCTTATATATATCCTGTTATGCATACATATGACACTGTGATTTGTTTTAAGTGATATATATTTATCCCTGACATTTAATTGAAATAAATAATCACTTGGCCATAGGGTAGAAAATTATATACGGACACCGGATTGGTTAAATTAATAAAATTTTAAAATCGTTGACTTGAAATTTATATAAAATGTTTTGATTTAAAAGTGATAAATAAAATCAATTTATAAGAATCGAATTTATTGCAGAAAAATTGAGTTTGGAATGTTGAAATAAATTTTGGTTAAAAGAAATTGTTAAATAATTTAAGTTGAGACTTTGAATTAAAATTGGGATATGATTGAGTTTCGAAAATTTATTTGTTTTAAAGATTTAATATTATTTCGAGCTTTGAGTATTACTAAGTAAAAGTGACATAAAAATGATATTTTGAAATTGAGCTTGAAATTGAATCATATTTGAAATTTGGATTTAAATTTGAATATTGAAGGAAATTTTTGTTAAGTGTTATAAATTGATATTTTGAAAGTCAAGCTCCAAATCGATATAAATTGTAATTGAAGTAATTGAAGGTGAATGTAGACTTGAATTAATTGAAGTCAAAGTTGACACTGGTTTGAATTGAAATCGGAATCGGTAGAATGGAAATTGATATTGTTTTGAATTGGGAAGTTATAATTGAATGGTTTGGTTTTGAAGCTGTTTCATTTTGTTTTCCAAACTACTCTGTTATATAAACCATCTTCAAATACTTAAACTATTTTAACCCATATTAACTATATTAAATTAATTTATCTACTTGAAATCCATTTAAAGATTTTAAGTATCTTTAACTATTTTAATTATTTAAACTACTTTTAAAACTACTGAAACTATTTTCTAAAATTTCAAGCTGGTCGATAAGGTGAAATGTTTATGTTTAAATCTTGAATTTAAATACGAATTGGGTTAAATGAAGTTGCAACCTAAATTGAAATTCGAAATGATTTTGAAATCGAAATGGGATATTGAGGCGAAAAATGGTTTTTGAAACGAAATCTTACTTTTGAATAGATATGATGATATTTGAAATGGATTTGATTTTTTTGAAGCGAATATGATATTTTGATATCAATTATGAATTGATTTGACATGTAAAAGAGCCATCGGTGTAATAATACGTAGTTATTAAAGAGACCGGGATCGGATATGAACATACTATTTGTCGATACCGAAAACCACTTTAATAACTATTATACGCGGAGTGTTGATCCAGAATGAAGTGGATGGTTTGGTGAACGCGTTGACCGAAGAAAGAGAACGATATTGGATGACCCTTGACATGACTAAAACAGGAGCCGCGCCGGGCCATTGAGGTTCGCCATCTCTAGCGGACACACTTCTTCGATACCATATCTATTACTTTGTGATTCGATTTGGGTGCACCCCTCAATTTGGGAGTCATGTTTCGCGGTGTTGAGGTAGCTGCTGGCTATGCTCAACATCAGTCTGAATCACGCAACTACTAGTATCCTAGTTGGTATCGCCTCATGTACCTTGTCATACTGATTATCCTATTCGCGACCACTACGTTTTGTTTTGTGTTATACCTATGGGGTACCCTCTGATAACCACCAGTTTACGGTGGGGTTTACGGTGCTGTATAGACTATGGCATTATAAAAATGTGTTAAGGGGAATTATGGTAACACCTTAACGCTATTTTAATACTTTTACTTTGCTGTAGACATATTATAATAGCGTATTGTACTACATAGTAGATAGTTTAACAGATCCTTGAGAGATGGAAAATCCTGTAACATCTCTTAAGTTATTGCACGCTTGACATTGGATATGAGATGTCAAACCCTGTAAACATCTCTGACGCCGTTACACTCATATTTATTTACGATTGATTTAACTTTCATAAGGATATTTTAGTCCTGACTCGAGTGTTTTGTCTTTTCATTACGCTCGGGTCAGACCTGAGTTTTTCAGCTTATTGAAGATCTATTCTCGAGGACAAAGACGAAGATTTGGTATACTATTACTCTTATTAACTTTGCATCATGTTGTCTACTGCATTATTTTATTTGTTCTGTTGTATATGTATAACTCTGATAAATGTTGTATAAATAATGATCAAAGTATTGTAAACAGCTTCATGAACTGTTTATTTGACAATTATTTTTATCGTTCCGCTGCAAGATTCTGTGTTGTTTCATTTCCTTTATTTCCCTTTCTTTTCTTTTCTTTTCTTATTTACCCTAATAACCATCTGCCCTTTTGAATGGTTTGGAATCGGCATGTGTATTGGATCGTCGGTTTTAAACTGTCCAAAAAGGTGGGTCGTTACAAGTATGTTCTTTTAGTTGGTGTGATTTGTTTGAAATTAGGTTTTGGTTGCTTAGATTAGACGTTAGGACTTGTATGTGATATTTATTGGATGTTATGCTATGCGCTACCTCTTATGTCACTAAAGTTGCATTTATACAGAACTGCAAGGTTTATACTAGGGTTTCTACGCATCATGCCTACTATGTCATACTCTTGCATTCATATAGGTCGCATTTATCGCATTTGTAGAATTATGCTAGATTTTCACAGGTATCATGATCATATTCATTATATGCTTATTATCCAGCCTTTTGGCCCGGCTATATTAGGATTGACAGGACAAGTTAAAATCGACGATTATCAAGGCAAGTAGTCCGAAGATATGATTCTAGGGTCCAAGAACCTAGTACATGGAAGACCACGAGACGACGGTCAAACAAACTTAGAAGAGCTACACCTCGGAATACACTAACTATTGATTTGTTCTCCACCCTACATAAGGGTCAATACCGATCCCTAAGGTAACCTAAGATGGCCCCCACTCCTACGGGTACCGATCCCTAAGGGTACACCTAAGATGGTCCCCACTCCTAAGGAACTCTTCTCTATCTATATAGAACCTGATTTAAGTGTTCTAGAATTCCTGTGCATCATATTGGCAATATCCATTACAGTGTAAAGTAGCAATTTAACCTTTAGTAGATCCATTGATTTTGCCAAAAAACACCTAGGCGACTATGCAAAACAACACTGGAAACTCGAAGCCAATATCAAGAAGAACCACCATGAAGAATCATCGATCCCCTATCTCTATATATAGGGATCGGTACTGATGCCCACCATCGGGGATCTAGGGCCGAGATTTCTTAGAGGACTTCGTCTCTACGAAGAGGCTTAGTAGGAGAAATAACAGCAAGATATTTGGCTGTCTACCTATGTAAATGCAGAAGGCTTGGCTCATTCTAAGGTCTTTAGCTGCCATTACGCTCGTACTCTCTTATATTGAAGGATCTATTCTGATCCCACTCTCTTAATCATAAAAACTAGTGCAAAAGCAATAAAATCATTCAAGTGGGCATAGCCAAGATTACCGAACCACTATAAATTTGGGTTTGCTTGTTTTATATCTGATTTTCCCTATTTTTCATTTTCTTTTTTCATTTAATCTCTACTACTTTCTTTTCTACGTGATTGTACCCATTTTAGTTCAGACATTTTGGTGCTTTCACTTAGAAAGATATTCTCAAGTGATTTAGATCTATCATATATTATTGGATTTCCTATATCCAAGAGATAGATCCAATTTCTCTACCTTTTGATTCTACAACTTAGATTTCCAAAGATCTACTAGAAGTTTTCTACCATGGCCCCACTAAGGAAAGAAACAAATAACATAACAAGTAGAGCTACACCCGGTGATGAATGAAGCTAACCGGCTGAAGCAAACGAAATCCAAACTCCAACTGGCGTCATAGCCAGAGTGGAGATGGATACAATGATGAAGCAGATGGAAGACGAATTCCAAGCTAGTATGCAAGTGTTTGTGCCAATATTGGTCACAAACCCCAAATGTAGTGAAAGCACCAATGTTTACACATAAATCCTAAATATCCAGTCACATCACAGATCCAAATAATGTAGAGAGTAAAAATGAAGAAATAGTAAATGTGAAATTTGTAAGAAAGTAAAGAACACAAGAAATTTATAGTGGTTCGGCTATCTTTGACCTTCGTCCACTTTGAATTGATCCTTTTATTTTCTTTATACTATGATTATAGTTACAATCCTTTGAATATCAATAGCCCAAAAAGGGCAGAGTCCAGCCAAAAGAGAAGAAGAAAAAGAGGAGCTGAGAGAAAGACCCCCTTTTAGTTGCAATGGAGGTGCTATTTGTAGGTGTGGAGCTGGAAATATCTTCCTTAAATCTCGGAATACTCCTTCTCATGTCCAAATGGGCCTACATGATCGATCTGGAGTCATTTAGGATCGATCTGGAGTCATTTGGGATCGATCCTTGATCGATCCATAGTGAGTTCATATCGATCATAAACTGCTCCAATTGAGCTGCGATCGATCATGGATATTCCCTATATGTTGTGCAACTTGCTATGAAAATCTCATTGCATTTGGAGTTGTAGATTGTAAGATATGATCGATCTTAGATCGAGTTTGCAAGTGTAGGTTGATGATTTCGTATCCATCATCTCGCATCCATCATCTTGTATCCATTAAATAACCTCGAGTCTTGCGCTATGATCCATGATTTCATGTCTTGGAAGCCAGTAGTTGAATCCTGTGATCTCTTCGGATCATTGACGGCGTTCTCTGAACCCTTGCTAAGCTCGATCCAAACTTAACAATTGAATAGGCAGATCCTGTCATGTTCCGGCGAAACAACCTATCCCTTGCACTCCGGCCTTGGTGGAAGCATATAATGATGTCTTGGTCCTCCTAGACTGATTATAGCCTCTCCGGGCTCTTGCTGGATCCCATCCTATCACTCTTTAGTGAAGGGAAACCAACGTCGAATGAGCCGATCCAGTCGCTCTCAGACAAAGTGGCGTCGCTCCCTGCACTTCGGTTCAGTATCCCTGAGCATTAAGCGATGCCATGGCCTAAATCCTAGACCAATTACAACCACTCTGGGATCTTGTAGAACCCTGATCCAATCACTCTTCGATGAATGGGGAACAACGCCAAGTGAGCCGATCTTGTCGCTCTCCGGCGAAGCGACTCACTTCCTGCACTTCAGTCCCTGCCTTTCCGATCAGGGGCATAAAGCGATCAATTTCCAACTGACTTCCAGTATCTGTCCCTTAACTCTTTGGTAAGGGATTTGTTTTATAAAATCCAAATCCATTTATTAAATCCAAATCCATTTATTAAATCCAAATTCCAAATGTCCAATGAAAAAACAGAAAAAGCTAAGTGCCGCCTCTCCAGGCAGAGCAGTCTATTACCATCTCAGAGCATGCCTGGGCATCGCTCCGGTTACCTTACATGTGTATGTGGCATAGCCACTTTATTTTTAGAAACAAAACTAGAAAGATTATTTGATGATCAAAGTTCAAATCTTGAACTTGGCCCTTGCCATCATGATTAGCTGATGATGAGTCGTGACCCCGATCCATGGTCAATCCTGTTTGGTGCAAGCGGTAGATGCTCGTGTTCTACTGCTGTTGTCTGCTTCCTCACATACTGTGGCAATCTTCCACTCCTGATGTGTTCTTCCATCATGTCCTTCAAGTGGCGACATTCATCTGTGGTATGCCCTTCCAGCTCATGGAATAGGCAGTACCTCCCGCTCCTGCGCTCCCGCTCTGTGGGATTCCTTGGGGCTGGTTTTCAACAGGGGAGTTGCCTCCATGTTTCCAAGTAGATCCATTCTAGATTCTCCGTTAGGTCTTTGTATTTGGTGAATTTGGGTTCCTGTTCTCTCCTTCGTTTGTTAGAACCATCATATCCATCATCCTGCTTTCGCTTTCCTCTATCCATCCCATGTCCTTCTCTAGACGTTCTTTCGCCTTGCACGGCATTCACCTTTTACCTTTCAGCACGTGCATCCTCTAATCATATAAATCTTTCTACCTTGTGGTAGAACTCTCCGAGATCCTGTGGTGGATCCCATGCCAATGAATCTTTGAACTCAATGCCCTAGGCAATTCCTACTACCGCCGCCATCAAAATTAATGATGGATTCGGGCGATCCACCGAAGCCACGGCTGCATTGAACCGCATTAAAAACTTCCTTATAGAGTCTCCTATCCTCTACTTCATCAATGCCATTAAGTTCTTTGATCGTTTAGCGTGGACCTTGAATTGTCTCATGAAGCGTTCCACTAGTTCGCCCCATGCCCTGATCGATCCATTCTCTAGCTGCCTGAACCAGAGCGCAGCTAAATTCGTCAAGTATAAAGGGAATCATCTTGCCATAACCTCCTCAGATGCCCCCCAACACTTCCATAAGGCTGATGTATCTGGTTACGTGCATAGTTGGGTCTGACTTCCCAATATAGGCCTCCAGCGTTGATAGTTTGAATTCTGGAGGGTTCTTTGCATTTTTGATATTCGAAGTGAATGGACTCCGACTAACTTCCTCCAAGCCCCCGCTCGGTAGCCGTCCTCTCGTAATCCTTCTTATTAATCCAGCCATCTGCTTATCTCCATCCGGTGGTGGCCTCCTATATGCGCTTCCATCCTATCTCCTATGTCCTGGAGGGTATTCTAGGTAGTACTCTTTATGTTGCTCATTCACGTTTGCATTGGCCCCAACTTGCTGAGCTTCATTCATGGGCCTCCCAGTATCCGATGCCAAGGGTCTTCCCCTAGGCCTTTGCTGATTCCCTTTGCATTCTCCATTCTGGTTCTGGATCTGACCTTGGGAGATTTCTACAGCTCTGGCTCCTTGTTCTACATTGCCAGCAGCTGTGGTCTCTCCATTTCCTAGGTTCTGGGTTCCAGCTGTGCCCATTTTCCTGAAGAGATTCTGCATTATCTCCTATTGGCTCTTCAATAATCTCTCCTGCATGGAATCTGTCATTGTCCACATCTTATCCCTTGTGATGTAGATGGATGCCTGATATACTCCAACTGTAGAGGAAGCCCCTTGACGTCCCTCCTAATGGCTCCTTTCTGGTAAAGTCCTTTTTGCCGATTGCCTAACCATAGCTTTAGATCCAATCCTTTTCCAAAGTAGCGTGTTCTAGAGTTCTTAGTGAAAGCACCAAAGTGTTTGTGCCAAAATTGGTCGTAAATCCCAAATGTAGTGAAAGCACCAGTGTTTACACACAAACCCTCAATATCCAGTCATAGATCACAGATCCAGATAATGTAGAGAGTACAAATAAAGAAATAGTAAACGTAAAATGAGCAAGAAAGTAAAGAACACAAGAAATTTATTGTGGTTCAGCTATCTTCGGCCCACATCCACTTTGAATTGATCCTTTTATTTCCTTTATACTGTGATTACAGTTACAATCTTTGAATATCAATAGCCCAAAAATGGCAGAGTCTAGCCAAAAGAGAAGAAGATAAAGAGGAGTCGAGAGAAAGACTCCCTTTAGTTGCAGTGGAGGTACCATTTATAGGTGTGGAGCTGGAAATATCTGCCTTGAATCTCGGAATACTCCTTCTCAAGTCCAGATGGGCCCACAAGATCGATTTGGAGTCATTTGGGATCGATCCATAGTGAGTTCGTATCGATCATAAACTGCTCTAATTGAGCTGTGATTGATCATGGATTTTCCTATGTGTTATGCAACTTGATATGAAAATCTCATTGCATTTGGAGTTGTAGATTGTGAGATATGATCGATCCAAGATCGAGTTTGCAAGTGTAGGCTGATGATTTCGTATCCATCATCTCGTATCCATCAGATAACCTCGAGTCTTGCATCGTGGTCCATGCTTTACGCTCCATCTTAACCACTTCTTTCATATCGATTGATACGAAATACACTTTCAAGCCTTCGAATCCATCCAATGCCCTATCCTTTGTATCTATCCCATGCTTACTCGATCGTTACGAAATGTATCGAGATGAAATTCAATCGATCCAAACCAAAAGTTCAGTGCATTATCCAAACCATATCCATTCTGGAGTTGACAGATCGATACACATTGTATCTATACGAGACGTATCGATCCGAATATCAATCGATCCAAACCAAATGTAAAGTACATGTGTTAATCCAAATCTGTATCCATAGTGATCGATATGAGCCAGTTTTTTAGGAATATTGATCCATCCATAACTCAAGCATATGAACTCCGATTGACATGAAATTCAAATTGTAGCCTCAGTGAGCCTTGTTAATCATCCTCGACCGGTCCCATCTTGATTGGAGCTTGGTCTAATTTTGATGGTATCGATCATAGCCATGTTTCCAATCTATCTCCAATCCTGATATCCATCCTTTTTATCTAATTGTTGATATCCTGGCTTTGACCAAAAAGCGGTATAACAACAGGAGATGAATCAAACAATGCAGCAAAGCTTGAGACTGCTGAATGAACCGACTCAAAACAACCGTAGATAGAATAGAAGGGATTCAAGCTCAGAGTCAGAGATTTCTTCGTTATCTGAGCAAAGTCATAGCGATAGAAGGCAAAAGAGGACCTAATACACTATTGGGGCATCATACCATAGGAAAGCGCTATTAATACCAAAAATGGGCGTCGACGCCAATAGAATCTTGTAGAGATTAAACGTGAATGAAATTAAAAACATAGTAGAAAAAAGTAAATAAATACACAGATTTTTATATTGGTTCAGCAATCTTGGCCTACGTCCACTTCATATTTTTATTGATCTTGCACTGGATTATGATTACAGAAATGTTTGGATCAGCTAGGATCCATTAATACAAGAGTAGAGAATAAAAATGGCAGAGCCTAGGCAGTAGAAAGAAGAATCCTTTTTACAAAGAATGGCCGCTTTATTTATATGAGAAGACATGCATGGATTGGGATGAAATTTTGCAAGAAGAGTCTTTAGATCCGTAGGAGCCCACCATAACAATCAGTGGCCTTAACTCGATATTTTGGAACGATCGACTAAAGTTTAGCCAATCATTATTTTGGCCTTGGATTGATGTGCGATCGATGGTGTAAGCTCTTCATGATGTAAGATACTTTCTCTCTAAATTTTATGCAATTCCGACATTCCATTTGTGGGATATCGCATTTTCCGTGAAACTATGGATCGTTCCGGCTGATTTTGTACGATCGTTATGGAACGATCGGTATGTCTTTCCAAGATTTAGGATTTTTGTCATGCAATTTTTTTATGGGCTCCACTCTTCAATATATTGATGCTTTGAAAGTTTCAAGTGAATTGGCTTTGTAGATTTTGAGATATTGATCGATCTTCGTCGATTTATGCTGTTTAGTGGATCGTTTTAGATCGATCCACATAAATTATTGATTTGTCCATAACTCGAGCGCACAAACTCCGATTGGCTTAAAATCTAAAATATAGCCTCACGGTGCCTTCCTTGTCACTTCGTATTGATTGCACCTTGATCGGGATTTGGTATGAATATGCTCGACCATCGTCCATAGTCTTGTATATCATTGATTCTCAAGGTTGGTAACTACTCGTTTTTAGTCAAATCAATGGTATCACGGCCTTGCCAAAAGGCGGGATAACATTTTTCCACCCAAAGTATGTCTTGTTCGAACATGATGTGCTTTGAATTACCATAAGATTCAACCATCGCAAAGGATTCCATTCAGTTTGTTGAATGGTCGTTATCCTTCCGTTGAGTCGTCTTTACTAATAGTTGCATTTCTCTGCGTCCGCCATGACTATTGGTCGATTTCCAATGGTATAAATTTAGGACTATATTCTACCAATTGCTACCCGTGTTCAGTTCTGCGAGGCTAGTAAGCTTTGGATATATGATCTAGTCTTTTATCCAAGAACTCCAAGTGGAAATTCAATTTCTATCGTTTTTAAGAAATCGAATTTTTATAATGTACATGTGCAAGTTTAGGTACACATTCAGACCATTGGCTCCCAGACGCATTTATACACCCACGAGTCGTCACTAATTCCTTATAGTTTTATTGCAGTGGATTGCAATTCCTCATTTATATTATTTTTTTTATAATGAAATAGGGGCATAATAAGTCACTTGATGGAAAGGGACTTCAATTTTTATAAGAACGATGGCTTAAGAGCTGTAAGCAAGGGCGAATGCAGCATGGCCGGTCGCGGACTTGTAGGTGATTCTGTAAGCCTATAATGTCGTTGGGATTTCATCCACCCACTTGCCTCTAGCCTTTTTCAAACTTTATTCAATATGGACTTTATGATTTTGTTAACAACTTCGACTTGTCAATTAACTTGGGGGTGAGCAACCGCCATTTTTCACAATGGTGCTGATGGCAGAACTCTATGAATTAACCACTGTCGAATTGGGTTCCATTATCAGTTTTTGTAGAAGGCAAAATGACAGATAATGATCCGGACAATGAGGTTGATCGCTTTCTTTGTTTTGATTATGGTTAAAGGTTTAGCTTTAGCCCATTTGGCGAAGTTATCCACTATAATAATGGCATATTTTGCACCGTCTTTAGAGATCGATAAGAAACCGACAATATCAATGCCCATTTGCATAACTTCCGTCGGTGGAGCTCTCAAATTTTTTTGTAAACATCTAGTACTCATTGCACTGTCTAGCATGATGAGCTGCATGTCGTTCGACAGTTGGCAAGTAATACCCGTAGCAGAGTATTTTCTTTGTCAGGGTTTTCCCCCTAGTGTGATCGTCACATTCTCCTTCATGGACTTCACTCAAGATTCATTTTATTTCCTCAATGTATGATACACCAAAGTAGGAGAATGGAGAAGCCTTTTCTATAGATGACTCATTCTTAGATGACTAGCGTGAAGCTTTATGGAATATCTGTCTCTTTTCATTCCTCCATCCATGAAGGATCCCTCGTTGCAGATAATCTTTGAAATGAGTCATCTATGACTCCCTTTCCGGATCGGTCTTTGAAACCCAATTAATCTCCATCTAGTCGATCCTAGGAGCATATAGTACTTCAATCGGGACAAAGTCTATTTGTTGCGCATTCTCGGAACCGTCCAGCTTGGCCGGTGAGTCGCCTTTCTCATTTTTTATCTCTGGGGATGTGTGTAATGGTGTAATACTCAAAGTCGGCCAATAGCTCTTGGACCCGGCCGAGATAAGGAGCAAGACGCTTCATCCTAGAAAGATAATCTTTCCTGACTTGGCATACTTCTAACCAGGAATCACAAAAGATCTCCTAGTTCTTTAGAAAGTTTGAGCATGGTGATCAAGGCTTCATACGTAACTTCGTTATTTGCTGCAGGGAAGTCGAGTTTCAAGGCGCAGCAAATCGATCGTTCCTTAGAAGTCATTAACACAACAATGACGCCAAAACATTGATCATTGGAAGCTCGATGCACGTACATTTTCTATTGGTTGGTCAGCACTCCACTGCTCTTTGGATAGTCGTCTGATGTAGTGGATTCAGATAAAGTCTGCTAATGTTTGTCCCTGGATAGCTCTCCGAGGGAGATAAGTGATATCGAATTAGCTTAGCTCGATATTCCATTTGAGCAAACTTCCATACCTCTAAGGTTGCTTAGGACATGTTGTAAAGGCTGGCCGGTGTAAACGTTGATGGGGTAAGCTTGGAAATAACGGCAAAGCTTTCGTGACGCAATCAACAGGTAGTACATGAGATTTTCCAGCTTTAAGTAGTTTCTCTTTGCACCTATCAATCGCTTGCTAACATAATTACTGGCCCTTAGATTTGATTCTCTTTACGTAACAATGTGGCTCTTGTAGCATGTACCGACACCGCTAAATAGATGTATAAGTCTTCATGATCTAGTGGCTTGGATAGGATGGGAGGTATCTCTAAGTGATATACCAGAGCTTGAAACACATCTATGCAATCCTGCGTCCACTTAAAGTTCCTCTTTCCTCTCCTTATCAAGTCGAAGAAAGGAATACACTTGTTGGTGGCCATGGAGATAAAGTTCCTTAGGGCGGCAACCTTCTCATTTAAGCACTGCACTTGCTTAATCGTCTTCGATACCTAGATGTTTTGAATTGCCTCAATATTCTTGGAACCGGCTTTGATTCCACGAGGGTTGATGATGAAACCCCAAAATTTCCTTAACGCAACACTGAAAGAGCATTTCAAGGGATTTAGTTTCATTCTATATTTTCGTAGAATACTAAACATATCCACTAAGTCATAGATGTGGTTGTTTGATCGCCCTGACTTAACGAGCATATCTTTCACATATACTTCCGTCGATCACCCGATATGGTCTTTGAACATCATATTGACTAGTCTCTGGTAAGTAGCTTCAGCATTATTTAGTTCAAATGGCATCATAACATAGCAGCATAGCCTTAGATCGGTAATGAAGCCGGTGTGCTTCTAATGGGGGATGTGCATCGGGATCTAGTTGTATCCATATTATGCATCCATAAATGAAAGCAGTTAATATCCAGTGGTTGAGTCTACCAGCTAGTCGATCCTCGAAACTAGAAAGCTATCTATCGGGAATACTTCATTTAGGTCAGAGTAGTTGATGTATGTCCGCCAGTTTCCATTAGATTTTTTTTAACATGAACTGGACTAGATACCCATTTTGGGTAGAGGGCGTCGTGGATAAATCAATTGTTTTTGAGTTTATCCACCTCCTCTATAATTGTAGCAAATCTTTTCGGATCCATGCCGCATTGCTTTTGTTTCACCAGGACATGCCTTGGGTCGATATTCAACGCATGGCCAGCGATAATTGGTGAGATCACACACATATCAGAATGGGTCCAAGCAAACACATCAAGATTCTTTCAGGGAAAGCCAGGTAATTCCTTCATCATCATTACACTAAACTGTGATCTGATCTTCAGTACCTATGATGGGTCACCATGGCTGGCCGTAATGTTGATCGCTAGCTCAACGGGTGTAGCCTTGGATTCCTTGAGTTCAACTGTAACTGTTTCACGTAAATAATGGATGTGAAATCTGACTGGGACGGTCAATGATGATGGTCACTCCGGACGAATCCCAGAGCCTTGTCATGAGTTATTAAGTCTGATAGTCAAGGGATCTAAACGCTTTGCGTTATTATTTGCAAATGGCCGAAGATCAGGCTTAGAAGCACACTGAATCAAGTGTCGAGTAGGGTTCAACCTCATGTTGCATGCAACTGTTTACCTGGCTCTTGCTTGAGTTTGAATCTGCTTGTATATTGGAGTAACGCATTTCCCATTCAATGTACTTGCAGTTCGTTACTCGTCATTCGAGTTGGAGTGATGGTCAGTTGACCATGAGCTTGAGCATCGATTCGATGATTCTATCTCTAGGCATCCTTCCGGTCGTAGCCTCGAGTCGTTGTAAACACTAGGTATGAGTCACAGTATTAAGCTACCGCAGCCAGTCTTTTGATGATCAAATTTTATCCCTAGTCTTGGGTTGGTAAATGTACTACATGGACGGTCGACTCTCGTCCTAGTAGTGTTTATACTGCCACCTAAGTTTGAAGACTTAGAGTCGATCGATGAATGGTCGGTTTACATTCATCTTGTTTCTCGCTCGTGTCCCCAAGTCTGGGGTATATGTCGATAAGTAGGAAGGCAAGTTATGTCCACTTTAGCTTTATATTCTTTCCCGTTGGATCGTGGGATCAAGCTAGTTGATGGAAAGATGAGTCGTACGTATTCTGGTTTTTCCTTCTTGGGGGAAAACTTCGATGCTTCGTCTGATTTCAAGCATGTGTTGGGCACTGGGCTGTCAATCATGTCTATTTTGGTGCACATGTCACCATACTCTAAGCAGGACCGAAGAGTAGATGGTTAAGTCACATCTAACTTGTCATTGATGCTCTCCATATCGGACAAAGGGCAAGGATCAGTGTGCAGATGGTCGAGTCACCTACATTTTGTATTGCTCTTCTAGTTGGATCATGGTAAGAGTCAATGAATGAATGGTCGCATCGCTTTCATTTGGAGATGGATGGTCAATCTCATCCATTTTGATTCATATTCTCCCATCATATCTAGGGATAGAGTTGGCACAGGTGAAGTCGGGTCATGCTCACCCTGTTTCATATTCTTTCTGACAGATAGAACAAGGGTGATGGAGAATTAATGATTAAGTCAGACTCATTTGTGGATTATTCTCCTATCTGCACTCCGATGAGCTGAGTTTTTCAGAGGACATCGGATTATATCCGTTTGTGTTTGGTATGGATCGATATTGATCATCGATCCAATGGCACGATATAGAGAATTTGGATTAATATTTCCTGTTGATCCAAAGGTATGATATAATCGGTCTCCCCTGATTGGTCTTGTATTGAGGCCTTCTTGCGGTCATTGCCTTAAGTTGTAAAGATCACCCAGCCAGTGCTATAGTAAGATGTCGTATTTGGCTTGAAGTAGTTTGTACTTTTGTTCCCATTCTTGGGTAAGCAGAATTAGTTCGTGGACGGTCAAATTCCATCCGTACTGAGTTTATACTCCTCCTGTTGTGTTCAGGTCAGAGTTTATGGAATATTAAGCGGTCGAACTGCACTCATCTATTTGTTTATACTCAAATATGCACTCTGGGGATATTTGTTGGCGGGAGGTCGAATAACAACCAATTTGTGATTATACTGCAATCCGTACTGGGGGACCAGAGTTAATTGCTGGACGATCGAATTGCATCCATGTCTTGGTTTGGATTTTGGGCTTTCCAATGTCCGAGCAAGACCTAGATAGTTTTCCATACCTCAGGTGAAAACCAGGTCATGGATGGACGTATCACATCCTCTTTGGATTGGACGGTCGAACCACGTCCGATTTAGGCTTGGGCTCTTAAACTGCCCCTAGCATCCAAGGCACGAGTCGATGCATGGATGGTCATACCACGTCCCCTTCCATTTAGATCCAGTTTCTTCCGAGTCTTGGGAGGAAGATGAGTGTTTTAAAGAACTTCGAGCTCGAGTAGGGGAGGAGATGGTCAGATCACATCCACTTTGAGTCATGTGTTTGCCCCTAAGTAAAGGGCAAGAGTTGAGGAGTGGATGGTCGAACCGCGTCCACTTTTCGTATTTATTCTCCATTCCACGTTCTGGGGACCAGAGTTTTATGATGGGTGGTCAGTCACACCCATTTGATGTTTATACTCCGGTCCATGCTTTGGCAACCAAAGTTGATCGATAGACAATTGAACCACATCCATCATTTTATGTTTATATTATGGTCCGCAGTCTGGGGCCCAGAGTTTTATGATAGGTAGCCAGTCACATCCGTTTGATTTATATACTCCAGTTCAAGCTCTGGGAACTAGAGTTGATCGATGGACGGTCGAACCGCGTCCATCGTTTTGTGTTTATACTCTGATCCACACTTTGAGGACCAGTGTTTTATAATAGGTGGTCAATCACACCCGTTTGATGTTTATACTCCGGTTCACCCTATGGGAACCAGAGTTGATCGATGGACGGTCGAACTGCATCCATCTTTTTGTGTTTATACTCCGATCTGCACTCTGGGGACTATAGTTTTATGATGGGTGGTCAGTCATACCCATTTGATGTTTATACTCCGGTTCATGCTTTGGGAACCAGAGCTGATCGATGGATGATCAAACCGCATCCATCCATTTGGGTTTATACTCCGGTCCGCACTCTGGGGACCTGAGTTTTATGATGGGTGGTCAGTCACACCCGTTTGATGTTTATACCCCTGTCCACGCTATGGGAACCAGAGTTGGTCAATGGACAGTCGAACCACACCCATCATTTTGCTTTGTACTCCTCCCGGGAAGTCAAGGGAGAGAGTTTTTGGGTGAATGATCAAGTCACATCCACCTCAAGCTGTAGTCGTGTCCACATGTTGAGAGCAGTGGTTAATGTGTAGGCGGTCAGTCACGCCTACTTTAAGTCGAGATTTCGAACTACTTCCTGTGTTCAGGGCAGGGATTAATGTGTGGAACAGTCAAATTGCGTCCACTTTAGTTGGATCTCGGTCATGCTAAGCTTTGGGAGGGGCATAATTATTTAGGTGAACTTCAAGTATGAATTGGGGAGTGGATGGTTGGGTTGCATCCACTCTAAGTCTTTCTTTGGTCTTCAAGTCAGGCGTGGAAGTTGATGAGTGGACGATCCATCGTGTCCACTTTTTGCTGGATCCTAACCATGTCGGACTCTAAGTAAGGCACATATGTTCTGTTAGAATCAAAGCACAGAGTAGGAAGTGGATGGTCAAGTCACATCCACTTTCTATTTCGAATCCTTGGCCCTAAGTCAGGGGAATAAGGTAGTTGATGAGCGGTTGAATCATGCTTATCTTGATGAAACTCCAAAGGTCCAATCATGGTCCCCAGAGATGGTTGGCGCCTAATTCTAAGTCTTGGTCACCTGCATCATTTGGAAGTAGTTTAGTTCAAGTTAGTCGTAGTTCACAACACAATTGAAATTGAAATAGAATTAATTCAAAGAAGATCGGAATAAATCTCATTGATAAGTAAAGCAACGTCGTATGCTCGCTATTCCACTTTGTCCAAGCCCTTCTCAGCTGGAAGTTGACCGTAGGTGGTCCAATTAATAATCAGAGTTCTTTATTAATAGGGGTCATATGTTCCCTGCTCGCTATTCCATGGGGCTTGTGCATATTGTCAAAACTTTCCTTTCCGGATTAGCTTTTCGATCACATCTCCGAGGTGATTGCAATCGCTAGTGTTAGAATCATGTGTATATTGGAATATACAACATTCCCCATATTTTCTCCAGGCTTCGGTGGACTCTCTCTAGGCTGGTTTTTAGTACTGCTCTGATTCGTGAGTCTCTAAGTAGATGTTATCGCTTGAATTGTTCAAAGGAGTATATGAGTTGAATTTTGAGATTCTAGGTCGTCTTATATAATCCGAGTCCTTAGCCAACACGCATGTGTTGTTCTTTCTTCTAGTCTACTCTATCTCCTTCTTGCTTAGGTTATGATTCACTTTGTAACAGAAATGATCCAAGGTCATAGGAGGCTCCCCAGCTAACTAGCTACCAAAATCTACCTGGCGGTCGATTCCCCTTACGAACACCATCAGTATGATATTCTTGCTGGGACTGCTCGCTTTAGTGATGACGACGACATTAAATCTCTACAGGAATTCTTTGAGCGGTTCATCTAGCATCTGGAATAAATTGGATAGTGACATCATATCCTTGGTGTGATTCACATGCATTCTGAACTACTCAACAAACTTCTGATCCGGTTGATTGAACGAGGAGATAGATTTGGGTGATAACAGCATAAATCGCATGATCGCTACACCTTTGAGGAATGTAGTAAAGCGTCTATATTCGATGGAACATATCGCTTTTGCGAAATTCATATGCCGGTCGAATTTCATAAGATGTAGTCTAAGGTTGGTTTTCCCTCAGTAAACCGATATAATTGGTACATTGAATCTCCTCGGATATTCTACACACCGAACGACATTAATGAATAGGCTTCAACTGGGGGAGATGCTTCAATCATCATCAATCCGGTTTGTTTTCAAGTTATAGCTACTTGTTACGCTTGTGAATGATGTATGCATGGTTGTCCAGCATTTGAATAGTTGAGAATGCCGATCGAATGGTGAATCGGTTAGGATGGGGTCGTTGATCAGTGATGATCCCCAAACTTTCACCTAAATAGGGTGTGTTCCATATAAGGCAGAAAGGAGGGCCTCTTGAGGTTGAACACCAAGTTTCATGTAATTTGGAGTCTGTATGCCCGAGATATGAGCAAAGCAAGATGGACCAGTATTGATGGATTGGTGGTAAGTTACTTGGAGTCGGACCCGAGAAAATATGCTATTTACTTAGAGTCAGCACCTGGTTTGCTTGGAGACACTGAATTCGAAGTGTTGGGTCAGTGAAGAACGGTGCTTGGAGTCATGTTGGTGTTTGCTTGGGGAAAACCTTGATTTTACCTGAGTTTTGCTTTGGCCCAAAGTTTCTTGGGTTTTCTTAGAGTCACATCACCTAAATTATCCAACCTTTGGGGGTATCGTTTTTGAGTAATGGTTGCTTGTCCGTTCCATGGTTGTAATTCAAAAGCTACTGCTTGATCCCCTATATGTCAGTTAGTAACATGACATAAAGGAAGTTGATAGAATGCATCGTCTTTAAGTTGAGTTTCGAATGCAGAATGCAGGGGCATTGCGCTGTGGCATGGGTTCGGGTTATGAAAAACGATCGGTTATGAAAACTATCGGTAGCAACAATAATTTGTTAAAAATAATCGGTTGGAATGCTAAAGTGATGGAATGACCGGTTGTAGTAATGGTCGGTCGGAATATCAAGGCAGTTCGAACGATCGGTGAAAATGTTAAATGGAATGGTTGGTGGAGACGATATTGGAACGATTGGTGTAAATGATGTTATGGAAATAATGATGGGTGAAAATAAAGATCGGTCTAAATATTTGGTGGGAATGATCGGGTATAAATGATCGGTGCAAATGACTGGTGGGAATGATCTATTGGAATGACTGGTGAAAATAATGATCAGTGAAAAGGTTAACTGGAATGATCGTATAGAAACGATCAATGTAAATCCATACAGCAATGGAATGATCGTACAAAAACGATCATATAGAAACGATCGGTGTAAATCCACATAGCAGTGGAACGATTGTACAAAAATAATCATATGATGCTGGCGGGAGGAACGATCGGTTGAGGAATGAATGATCATTAAGGAAGAATGATCGGTGTAAACTATAGGTTGGAGCGATCTTGTAGGAACGATCGTACAAAAAAATCGTAGAGAAACGATCAGTATGGAACGGTCATACAAAAAAACAATCAACCAAATTCACGTTGGTGGAACGATCAATGAGAAACGATCGTATGGAATGATCTTACATGATGATGCAACATATGGATTTGTAGGGAACGATCGTTCATTGAGTATGTATAGAGCTTGGTCGATGACCGATAGTTCACAAATGATTCATAACTTGAAAATGTATGCACATTGATCAAACACATGACTAATATCATGATTTCCTTCTTCTATAGGGAAGTAGACTCGGCTTCTCTGGTCATGTCTGAAAGTTTCCTTGTAGATCTCTTTCAAATCTGAGTAGAATAGTAAACTTGTCGATCGGAAGCTGGATTTATCTCGCGAACATGAAAATCCACAAGTAGAAGATGAGATCCAACCAAGTTGAGAATTCATTTTTCAGTGAAAGCATCAAAATATTGATGCCAAAAATGGGCATCAACACTTAATAGAATCTCGTAGAGATTAAACGATGAATGGAATTAAAAACATAGCAGAAAAAGAAAATGAATACACATATTTTTATAGTGGTTTGGCAATCTTGGCCTACGTCCACTTCATATTTTATCGATCTTGCACTAGATTATGATTACAAGAATATTTGGATCAGCTAGGATCCATTAATTCAAAAGTGAAGAATAAAAATGGCAGAACCTAGGCAGCAGAAAGAAGGATCCTTTTTACGGATAATGGCTGCTGTATTTATAGGAGAAGACATGCATGAATTGGGCTGAAATTTTGCAAGAAGAGTCTCTAGATCTATAGGGGCCCACCATAATGATTGGTGGCCCTAGCTCGATATTTTTGAATGATCGGTCAAAGTTTAGCCGATCGTTATTTTGGCCTCTGATTGATGTGCGATCGACAGTATAGGCTCTTCATGATGTAAGATACTTGCTCTCCAAATTTCATGCAATTCCGACTTACCTTTTGTGAGATATTGCATTTCCCGTGAAACTATGGATCATTCTGGCTGATTTTGTATGATCGTTATGGAACGATCGGTATGTCTTTCCACGGTTTGGGAATTTTGTTATGTGATCATTTTTATGGGCTCCATTCTTCAATATACTGATGCTCTGAAAGTTTCAACAGATTGGCTTTGTAGATTTTGAGATATTGAGCAATCTTCGTCGATTTATGCTATTTTATGGATCATTTTAGATCGATCCGTATAAATTCTTCATTTGTCCATAACTCGAGCGTACGAAATTCGATTGACTTGAAATCTGAAAAAGTACCCTCATGGGGCCTTCCTTGTCACTTCATATTGATTGCACCTTGATCGGACCCAGTTTGAATATGCTCAACCATCGTCCATAGTCTTGTATATCATTGATTATCTTTTTAGTCAAATCTATGGTATCACGGCCTTTCCAAAATGCGAGATAACAAGCACCGACCCAGGGTACAAGTTTAGGGATCGGTACCAACTTTCGAGGAGGGATCACTACCGAGTCCTATTATGGTGGGACCGACACTTGGCAATGAGAAGGCAAGGTGGATGTGGCCTCAAGACATGCTGTTGATGTTCAGAATATGGAGTTTCAAACTGCTGCTGACAATACAACTCACGGTTATCAAACAGCGGGGAATGTTGAACGAATTGATCCCCCAAAGTTTAGGGAGCCTAGGTACCGAGCACCTTGCTGAGTGTGTTTTCCAGGCCAAACATTCGAGACATGACCCAATTACCGTCGTTCAGTCAAACCTATTAACTTGGACTATTTGGAGGATATGGTTATAAGATTTGTGAGAGAAAATAAATTCAGAACCAATGATGAATTGGGTACCAATGCGAGTCAAAACAGGTTCACGGAGGACATTCTTCGTGCGAAATACCCTCAGAGATTTAATATGCCAACGATGTCATTGTGTGACGGATCCTAAGCAACATTTATTAGATATGAATGGCACATGGATTCAGCCAGAGCTTCAGATGCTGTGAAGTGCCGCTGTTTTCGAATTTTCTTGAAGGGGGTAGCAACAAAGTGGTTCACTCGACTTCCATCGAAGTCCATATCATCTGTTGTTGAGCTATCGCAAAAGTTCATGGAGTAATTCCGATTACACGCTTCACGTCCGAAACAGTGATATCACTATCCAACATTTATTAACCCAAACGAGAGTCATTGAGGGACTTTTTGAATAGGTTCCATATGGCTATAACAGAAGTAACAGATCCTAAGGAAGACATGGTACTGATGGCACTCTATAGGGGAGTTCACCATGATTCGAATTTCAGAGCTGGTTGGAAGGGAAGCAACCGTCGATAATGAAACTCCAACGAATATTTGCGCTGGGAGGATGCTCCAAGCATCCTAGAGGACCGTTGCTGGAAATTCAAATAAGGTAATACAAAGCAATTTCATTATAAAGCAAGCTGGAGCAAATTTTGGGGATGTAAACATGAAGGTTGGAAATCATAATGAAGGTCGA
This sequence comes from Allium cepa, assembly GCA_030765085.1. Taxonomy (NCBI): domain Eukaryota; kingdom Viridiplantae; phylum Streptophyta; class Magnoliopsida; order Asparagales; family Amaryllidaceae; genus Allium; species Allium cepa. The sequence goes on along the minus strand of CM060942.1, from coordinate 613,375,582 downwards.
AAATAGAAAAATGATGGGCCTAAGAAGCATAAGCCGATAACCGAAATCATTTTCGGACTCCTAAGTACAACAATTACACTGAACTGAACAACTCAATAGAGAACATCTATCTGATAACTTGGAACATTGAACCATATAGGAAGCTGGCTCCTTGGGATTCAACCGAGAAGGAGAGGAAGTTGGGCAAGTCCTGTAGATTCCATAAGACTCACGGTCATAATACCTATAAGTGCAGGCACATGCGTGAAATGATTGAAGGTTTGATTAGAAAAAAGAGAAATTATTGCAATATGTAAAAGCCCCGTTTGTTAGTGTGCAAGGAACTTCTAACCTCCTTGGGTCATCTTCCCAGCAGGGGCAACCTTAGCTTGGTGCTAATCCACCTAGGTAGCCATAATGATGTTTAGTGATAAACATAATCATCGGTAGGCTGCATCCTGTCGATAAAAGCTTTGAAGAAATAGATAGATGCTTTGGATCTTTAAAGCATGCTGAGAATGAAATTTGATGTGCTATTGAGGATGGAACTTCAAAAAAATAATCTCAAACCATGAAAGACGATATTGTTTTCCGAAATAGAGATGCCGATGGAGTGGAAACTCTAATGATCGACCCATTCGTGATTTCAGCCACGATTGGTCCTGATGTTGTACGAAAGATGCCTGTAGACTGCGGAAGTCTAATCAATATCTTGTTCTAGAAATCTTATGATCAAATGATGCTAGATGAGAAGGATTTAAAGCCTTGTAAGTCTCGAATACATGGTTCAATAGGTTGGCTACTGAAGCTATAGGATTTTTGGAATTACTGGTAGTACTTAGTGAGGGTGACCTCCAACGAGTGTGGGCCATGCCTTTTTTGGTGTTGGATATATATTCTACTCATAATGCATTTTTGGGCCGACTAACCATAGTTGAATTCAGAGTGGCCATTATTCCTTATTGCTTAACTATGAAGTTCCCCACAGACAACGGAGTGGAGATTGTGCATAGAAATCATGTGGTAGGCCGTGAATGCTATGTTGTCGAGCTAAAGGAGGCGATGCGAAAGGAGAAAGGAAAGAATGTAGAGGAGACCCTCTACATAAAGGCTTTGGATGCATAGCAACTACAGCCTGAGCTTCGACTTTGGCAGACTAGTCATCTCTATGATGACATGGACTAACAAAAAGAGCCAGAAGGTGGACGAGCAGCTCCCGTCGAGTTGACGATCGTTGTTCTAGTCAGCATGGATGATTCAAGCAAAGTCTTGAACGTTAGATCTCAGCTTGGTGCTAGTGTGTTGAAGGAATTGGTTGGATTTCTCAGAGCGAACCTGGATGTTTTTGCCTGGACACGCTTGGATATGTATGGGATCTCGCCCTGGATCGCGAGCCATGCATTAAACATCAATCCCAAATGCGTTTCTATGATGCAGAATCGTCGCAGCCTGGATCCAAAGAGATCTGTTGCACTCAAAGAAGAAGTGGATAATTTGAAAGATAATGGCTTCATCCACGATGCCTCATACCCGGATTTGGTATCAAACCCTGTTTTGGTGAAAAAAGAAAACGGGAAGTGAAGGATATGCGTCGACTATTCGGACTTAAATAAGGTGTGCCCGTAAGCTTCCCACTTCAAAGGATGGATCAGCTGGTGGACTCGATCGTTAGACACGAGTTAATTTCATTTATGGATGCATATTCTGGATACAATCAAATCCCGATGCATATCCTGAATTAGGAACACACCGGCTTTATTACCGACCTCAGACCGTATTGCTATCTGGTCATGCCCTTTGGAATAACACTACAACATTCAGGGCTTTTAACAGCGTTCAAAAAACACTATAAAAGGCTTTAATAGCGTTTTTCATGATGATGTACATCAACATGCAATTAAAGTCAGGGATCTAACATAGCATTAGATAAAACGCTATAAAAGCAGTGCTTTCATAGCGTTTATGATATGCTGTTAAACACTTTTGCATGGCGTTTTTTCAGAGCTAAGAGTATTTTTTATAGCATTTTGATCGATGATGAGAATACTTTTTATAGCGTTTACAGCCCATTTTTAACAGCATCTAAAGAATGTTGTTAAAGGATCTAACAGTGTTTTTATGTATGCCGTATAACTACATGTCATGGTATATTCATGGCCTATTATAACATAAAGGAAATGCTGTATATTTTCTACAACACAACAGAAACGCTGTTATAGGTTTTCTATAGCATATAAAAAATGCCATTATAAATTTCTACACTATTCCAAAACGCTATTTTCTTTACCCCTCTTTGAGTTTACAATATTTTATCTATACATTAGAACATCTAACAACAGGATATACCTCAATTAATGAACAATTCAATCAACTCAAACAACAATAATATAAAACTTTTGATAATCAAAACATATTATATATTATACACAGACAGAATTACACCAAATTCAATATTGTATACAACATTTCATAATAGATATTTTTAAACATACGTGATAGTAATACCATTAGGACTCTATAAAACAAAATACTCAAATATCATGATCGTAAAATGTCCATGTTTGTCATCTTCAAACATCCAATTCCCTAAAAGAAAAAGCAAGAGCATTTAAAGCATATGTACGAAAACATATATAAAAGGATATATGAGTAAGGCATAAACAGAAACATACATATTAAACATATTGACATGCTTAATGTCGGTACACATTCTATATAATCCGATGTCAGATATATAATGTTGTCACGGTTAAGGATTGTTTATATTACTTATTATTCACAATTCAAACTCAAATTAGAATAAATACATGTTGACCTTATATATCTATCAGTCGCGTTTTATGGTTGAACTTAATTAATTTTTATGAATTTATTTAGTTATTATAAAACTTAGTTAATTTAGTTGATTTTTATGACTTAGTTTACTTTTATAAGCTTATTAGTTATTATAAAAATAAATTAACTTAGTTAATTTTTATAAACTTATTTAATTATTATAAACTTTAGTTAACTTAGTTAATTTTATAGAGAGGTTAATTTTCATAAACTTATTTAATTATTATAAAATTTAGGTAACTTGATTAATTTTATAGATAGGTTAATTTTTATAAGATTTAGTTAATTTTTTTTTAAAAAATTAATTTTTTTAAACTAGATTAATTTGTATAAAATTTAGTTAAATTAGTTAAATTTTTATAAAACTTAGTTAAACTATAAAAAAAATTAATTTTTATATACATGGTTATTTTTTTACAAAATTTAGTTAATTTTTATAAACTAGGTTAATTTCTATAAAATTTAGTCTACGTAGTAAATTTTTATAACATTTTAAATTTTGTAAAACTTGGTTAATTTAGCTAAAATTTTATAAAACTTAATTAATTTTTATAAAACTATAGTTAATTTTTTAATGCTAATTTAATCTTTATAGGTCTGATTTAATTTTTTATAAATCTTAGTTGTTTCTCATAAGACTTATTTAATTTTTATTAACTTTATAACATCTAGTTAATTTTATAAAACTTCGTTAACTTGGTCAAATTTTATATAATTTTAATGATTTGTATAAACTTAATTAATTTTTATAAAACTTAGTTAATTTTTATAAACATGGTTAAATTATATAAACTTAGCTAACATAGTTATCATTTATTTAATTTAGTTAACTTGGCTAATTTTTTATAAAAAATAGTTAACTTTTAAAAACTTAGTTATTTTTAGAATTTTAATTACTATTTATGAAACTTATTTTACATAGTTAATTTTTTATAAAACATATCTAAGCCTTCCAATTAATGTAAGTAATTACTTTTATAGCATGTGGTGTTAAAAGAAGGTTAGTAAGCATCTGCATTATGCAAATTTGAAAGGAAGTGGGAAAAGTATATATCAATGTAAGTAGTTAAAGAATGATGATCATTAAATGAGAATGAAATTGCAAGCAAGTTAAAAATACACACACGATTGATAAATTAATCATTTTTATTTACATCGATTGATAAGGAAAGGGGAAATTTCCTTCATGTATTTTTACAATAAATAATGCATTTTGTTTCCATGGCTATTTTAGTGATCTTACTCGGGGTACCAAGGCTAGGATTTCCACAACGTATATTAGCTATTTATAGTTATACCGTAGGTATATGTAATGATAATAAAAACTTTGGTGATAGCTACACACTCTCTAAGGAGCTAAGGCAACAATCCAACATTTCCCGATCAAAACATTTATCATCTCATACAAAACAATATGTAACTCATCCATGAGAGTTGTGATCGAATTATTATTTTTCATCAAAACGTATGGGATGAATAACTATATATTTCAGAAATAATGTGATAGCATTACCTGGAATCGGTTGATTCACGTTTGTACATTTCTATAAACAGCCTCAACTCATGGTCACCTTTTCTGAACCTTTGGACCTGGAAAACAGCATATATATTTTCAAAAGGACTTTTATTTAGCAGAATTGAGTTTAAGTGTGGCAGAAATGGCCGTTATAAAATCATGAATAAAATGAAAGTATCAAAATTCACTGCATATAAGGATTTCATCAGAACAACTTCTAGAATTTGGAAGCCATTCATTAATAATAGAATATTGAATTGTATGATGTTTGCTCGAAATTCTGTCTGAAATAATATAAAATATTTGTGCTGCTAATTACAGGACCAAAACCATTTAAGTACTCCGAAAAGCAAATTAAGGTATTGTTGCACTGATTACTATTTTTAGAACATGATGAAAAAAGTATAAGTTGTAATAAAAGCAACGTACATCTTTTTGTAGCTTCTTTATCTCTAAAAGTTGTCATGAGGATTTGTTAGACAATGAATCCGACTCACTCACCTGCAAGTATGATACAATATGCTTGATAACAAAGCAAAGCCTTAAAAACTAATACATAATAAGAATTATGCCATCAAAGTACGATATACTTTACCTTTCTATCTAATAAACTAGAAAGTGACTGTACTTCAGATCGTAGAATATGAAAATCTAGGGCTGATGCTTTATATTTAATGATTTCTTTTTGCATGGCAGACATATCCTTTGAAAGAGATGAAATGTGTGATTTAAACTCTTCCATTATTTCTTTCATACCTGATGTTCATTAGCTTAATTTATAAAATAGCATATAAAATCCAACAAAACTATTAACCTTAAATTAGCAACATAGAAGGAAATTACTTGGCTCATAATCTCATTCAAACCTTGTTCAAGCTTGCTTTCTATCATAGTCCATCCTCCCTGTAATTTCTGTAAATCTAGTTCCAACTGAGATTTATGAGATTATGAGAAAGCAGAGAGTCTCTGATAAACATCAGCCAAATCAGCTTTTAAAGTAACTTCTTTTTCATGCCATCCTGTAATCAATATATTACAACGTGGTTGGAATAGGGCAATTCCTGTCCAACTTCATACAGTATTAACTAATATATGCATAATATATGAGCAGTTCAATTCATAGTACCACATAGTATTATGTTGATTAATAGATAAACAATGTCACTTTATAATATTAATAATTTATTATTTCGTATCGACTATATGTTAACTAGACGTGTATGCATAAGCATTATTAAACAGGTACATAATTTACAGATGTATGTTAAACAGGCATTTTTAATAGGATACTTTATTAAGCAAACATCAAAAAATTCATCCAACTATTGTTACAAAAGGAAATTTAAATAGGGTACTTTGTTAAACAAACATCAAAACATTCATCCAACTATTGTGACAAATTTGTAGCCAGTTTACTGATTTTTTTTTATGATATTACACTTCATAATTAATTGTTGGAAAATAGTTTTTGGTTTAAATTACAATTCTGTAATTTTCATACTCACGGTTGGAAATGTTTTTTGCATAAGGTAAACTTAAAACATCATGTACCATTAGATGTAATAAAACATTAACAAAATTAGTAAAAAAAATATTAACTAAACTTACCAGCTGAATGTTGATAAAATCTTCTATGTCATCGATGTACTCTTTTAACTAAAATAGAATAACGGGCACTTTAGATAATTTTAGCAACAAAAAGAGTAAGTAAAAGGAAATCAAGATCAAACTTATTGAACATACCGAAGTTAATTTGTTGAGAGTGTTATCAATAACAACAAAGTAAGCTTCTAACAACATTTTCAACTCCTCTATATTTTCCTGAATGATGTCTGAACTCTTTATACTAAACTCTTATTAAATTTAAAAATAACAATTCTATTTCTAAAAATCTATTTATGTTAATCTTATTCAAATTCATATTTATATGAATAAATCCAATTTCTTTTATAAATTATTTATAGTTATCAAATTTTGTTATTTGTAAAAATATAATAATACATTGTTTTTAACAAATAGATTTTTATAAAAATAACTGTATGTGTAGTCATATATGTATATATATAAATTCCCTTTTTAATTTTAGAAAAACAAAACAAAACAAATTATAGATATAAGCTTATTCAAAAAAAAATTATGTATTTATTCTTTTAAATTTCAAAACATTGAATTCAAAATTAAATTAAATTATAAAACCTAGTTTAAAAATCAAGTTACCCGGGTCAGACCGAGTATTACAGCTTTTCAGGTAAGGACGTTCTGGAGTTCAAGAGGCGAGCTGGATGGCAGGAACGTACGGAGTGATTTCCGCTATGTAGATTATTGCTGATTAGCTGGGACATGTTCTCAACTGTCCAGTGTTGTGTAATGATTATAACTCTGATGTATACGAATATAAGTGTAATGATACAGTTCTTCTTTGTAAACAGTTATTTTATTTGCTATTATATTTTATCCGCTGCGAATGTGAGATTCTGAGTTTGAGATTTCTGTTTCTTCTTCTTTCTGTTTCTTCTTTTATCTAACTATCTGGAATTTTCGGGATCGAAATTTCCGAGATGTTCTATTTCTGCTCCTAGCAAGGCTTAGGGCTTTCTCAAGCCTTTTGGATTCAGCCCTGGAATCAGGAGGTGAAGAAACTAGAGCGGACACAGATACTAGTTTTCCAGTAGAATTAAATTCTTGTAAAGACTGATTGCAATAGAAAGGTTCCTTCACTTTTTCTTTCCGATAAGATACATTTCAGCCATGTCACTATCACCATCATCCATTAACTTCTCTATTTCATTCCTGACCTGTATAATAAGAGGTATATGGTTGGGCTGAAACAATACAACAAAAATGAATGGGGAACTAGGTGGGTCTTACCTTTTGGACTCTACGGGTCAAAGCAACAAGTTTTCTTTTCAAACGACGTACATGCTCTAGGTTCAAGGTACTGATTTTTGATGTTAGCTTATCTAACAAGGGATATGCCCTGATTTCAAGTTCAGAAGCCTGGAATGATAAACATTGTTAGCTACTTGATTGACTTTGTTTATGTGTCTCTTTTGACCCCATTGCTCTTTTAAGCTTATATTCTAGATTACTCATTTCCTACATTGATAGGTATGAATAAAATCACAAATTTTCCATAATTATTAAAATAATACTTGAATTGAGGATAAAGGCATGCATTGTGGGTTATGAATAATGCAATGCACCATAGCAGCATAACACCATGTTTATTATTAAAGCAATGGTACTTGAATATAAATTATTAAAGCAATAGAAAAATCATAACCCATGACATACCATAAACCTGAATCTAGTAACATAAACTATGATATTTACCATTTCATGAAAAACAGTAATTCAAGAATGAAATTACCAAAATGCTTTTAGCTTTTCGTGTTAGCTTCAAGTGATAGACAAGTCCATACTGATTGCTAAAGTTATAATCACTCTAAAAAACAAACAAAGTTTAGAGGTACCTGCACTTAGTTACCAAATGGTACAAAAAGAGTGATATTTCTGCCAACCTCGTTTCTTTTCCTGGGCAAATTATATCACATGAAGGAGGATTGAATGATGATGTTAGTAATAAAAACAAGGCAAATTATGTCACATGAAGGAGGACTGAATGATATACCTGATTCAGTTGTTCAAATAGAGAGAACTGGTATGCTTGGAAATGCACAGAGAGAACCACTATAGGATTGTAACAACCACTAAAGAAAAAACACTTTAGGTGACGTCGGATGTACTAACAACCAATCAAACATAGGGAATCAGAAAAGTGTGGCTTCAAACGAAGTGAATGTTAGTCCATGTGATGATGGTTTTGATGATAACAACCTTGGAATAGATTATAAAATATAAATACTAACATTATAAGTTTAGATATATATGTGTATATGCAGGATTTAACCATGCAGATACTATGAATGAAGACTGTACAACATAGAGATTCAAGATATCAAGATAGAAGACTCTTGAGAATCAAGATTACCAAGAGTTCAAGATTTCAAGAATAAGTATTTTTTATTAGGAATTTTTGTTAAAACTCGTAGAAAATCACTGGCATCTTAAACCCAATTTATTTGTGGAATGGAATCCACTTCGAGCCCATTAAAGGGATGGAACCCTAAGTAGGATGGAACCTACGAAAATCTAGTGGGACATTGTTTTGTATCCACTAATTTTAATTCAAATGATTTTTCAAAATTATCTTGTTTTCAAAATGATTTCAAAATTTTCCTTTTAAAAGATTCAAAACTCTCTATCCTGATTTTAAATAGTTTTAGCCTAAAAAACATCTTTAATTTCAGAGTCAAATTTCTCCTGATTTTAGACTGTCTTTTCAAATAATATATTTAACTTTTAAATATTTATACTTTGATTTAAATGAAAAATTATAGTTAAATTATATATATGTGTGTGTGTATATATATATATATTATTCTTTATATTTAATTACGAATTTCAACTATATTCAAGTATATTTATAAAGTTTAAAATAGTTTTTACATAAGATAAAGGTTATTTTTATAGAAATTCAAAACATCAAAAATGGATGAGGGATGTCGACATGCCGATAGGCACCATGTCGACATGCCTATAGGCACCATGTCGACATGGTGACAGTTTAATTCAAAATTCAAATTTCAAAAGAAGTGTCTATTCGCCTTAACTCTTCACGAATGGTCATGACTGTTGTTCTTCTATAAATAGGGGTCAGTTTCAACAAATTTTAAATCATATTTTTCTGGTTTTCACTCCTCTTCTTCTTCCTTCTTTCTTAACATATATTCTTACCATTACTCTGCCGAAATCTACATCGAATCATACTCGATTACTTCTAGTTTGATTCTCCATCACTGTCTCTACAAGGTTCTCAGTGCTATTCAGAGTTATAGACTTCTTTGTAATCTATTAATGAGAAAAGGTGTGATTGTAGCCTTGGAAATCAATCAAAAGGGAAAAGGTGTGATGTAGCCTTGGTAAATCAATTGGGTAAACTTGTGGCCCGAAAATCAAGTATCTCTATCCAGAGGATCGAAATTCTGAAGGGTGTAGCCTTGAAACCGAAGGTGTAGTTGTACGATTTCTGTTGAAAGGAAATCCATACTTGTGTTGCGGGACTGGATGTAGGGGAACTCCGAACCAGTATAAAATCCGGTGTGTTCTTTCCTTTAATACTTTTATTTTACTTCTGCATCTGTGTTTGTTTCTGTGATCATTCCTGTTTCTGTGTATTGCATACATTTGTGTCTAAATTAACATATACTCAAAAAGATCAAAAAGATTTAGTAATTCTTTATTAACACTATTCACCCCCCCTCTAGTGTTAATCTTAGCCTTAAGATGCATAATCCACAATTCCTCACAGTGAAGATGTTAGCTGGTAAGTTGCAAGTTGAAGTGAAAGATCATGGTTCAATTGGTCAGGAAGGAATAGCAGATGCATAAGGACATACAGAGATAAATAGTGCTCACCAAGAAACATTACATGACTACAGTAATAATTTAAGAAATGTTGACTCAAGAAAAGTGGTAGGTGCAGGCATTCAATCAGAGATGGGTCTCAGAAATGGGGGGTTCGAATGAATCCGGGAGGGCTAGAGGTGGATTCAAGGTGTTGTGAAGATTGATAAAACAAATAACACTTCCAATTTTCATGCACGTGAATATAATATGATGCACGTCTTAAATAATAACCAGAAATGCGTGGACGCATGTGTAGTTGATTTATAAAACCTAGTTAGTTTTTATATATTTTTTAAATTCAAAAAACTTAACTTAGTTAAATTTTCTAAAAATTAGTTAATTTTTAGAAACTCGATCAACTTAATTCAACTATTATAGAACTTAATTAATTTTATAAAACGTAGCCATTTTTTATAAAACTTGGTGAACGAATACTAATTGCAACTTGTTTGATTTAGAGTTCGGCTCTTTGCACATGTCCGTGCCAAGTGAAAGGCAACAATTTGGTTCATTTTATAAGTTTCAAACAACACATTGTGTTCCAGTCCGTGTTGCACCACAATTTTTGAGTGTTCTTACTTGTCACCTTCGTGAATCACCATTTCTTACATTTTATAACCGGACTGGCCTGCAATTATTACTCCAAGCATACCCGGTATTTTAGTGCAGCATCTCTTGTTAACTAACATTTTCAGTATGCACTTACGGACCCATCAATTACTGCCTATGCACTTGCAAAAATATGTGTAAAGCTATCACACACTTCGACTTATCAATAAGGACATTTTATAGGGTGGCAGAGATCATGTCCCTACTTAGGAGTGAGATTGAAGCAAAAGAATACACTTAAAAATACTTTTATTTTTATTATCAAAAAATACACTTACATATAGAGTTTGAATAGGCTTATAATATAAAACAACAACATATCCATGAAGAATGTGCAAGTAGATGGAAAAAACCATTATGTGAATTTAACAACTTTGTATGACTACATGTGTATAGGAAGTTAATGAAACTTTGTAACCAAAGACAATAGTAAAATTTGTTTAGGCATGAGTTTAGTGCATATGTATACTCAAATAACCAAATGTCAAACAAAACTCTTATATGTTTGTTTTTATAATTTGCAAAAAACTTAGTTTCAATAAGTATAAATAAAATAGTAAAATTCAAATATATTTTTATGCCAGAAATATTTAATCTGGTTTGATCACCAAATAATACATAAACGGTATACATGTAACTAGATTTTGCATTGAAATTAAAAGTTACCGTCCCAAAAACAACAGAACTTTTGGTCCACTCGATCAAAATGCCTGAATCTATTGAAGTCTGCTTGACTAGAAAAGAAAATGTGCAATCAATCGCTCCTTGCCTCTCCTTAGTGACTGAAGTTTTTCATCTTTGGTAGCAAAATTATTTAGTGTAGAGGCAATGAAGTCGAGCAACTCCTATGTTATCAAATGAAGATAATATTTTAAAAGAATGATGAATGCATATTTTATATAATTGATTAGAAAAAACGTGGAGAAAAGATAGACATCAACCTCTGTAGTACCATCCATCAATTCTTAAGGTATTGACATTTGCACAAACTCGGTATCAATAACTCTAATTTCCCTCCCACTAATATGACCTTCAGCATTAGGAAGTTTGTGCCACCAAGATCTAATGCATAAAACAAGGCCTTCTCATCCCTTGAGAGGAAGAAATTATGTCTCAAAAGTATACATTTATATCAACTCAATAAATTATCTTATAACAAATACTTTTCTGCTGCACATTGAGTAGTATTAAACAGTTTCGTACTTTTCTAACTTGATGGAACATATAATATTATTGCGGCACAAGTAGTGTTTAGGAGCTGAACATATTCACATTTGCTGTAATGATTCTGATTTGAAATGATATCAGGCAGTTGGACAACAGCTTTACTAAACTACTAGTACTGGGGATGAAAACCCCTCAAGGGGTTAACAAGCTACCACATACGAAAGACGTTAAAAAACTGTGATATAGCTATGCTTATCAATGTTTTGTTAGGTTATCGAAACACTGTAAGATTTTGGTGCTTCAAGTTGATAAAGCTAGATTTATTACTAATGTTCATATTATAATTCAAATTAGTTATTTTGAGAATTTTGTTCCAAAAATGGTTTTGTGAAATAACGTTCAAAGAAATTAAAACTAAAGATGCTTTTGTGGAAGACAACTTACCAATAGAAGGCTACTGAGTTGGAGAATCTGCTCTTGTCTAAGGATACTCAACAAGATTACCGGCGTAACATGTTCTTCTATCACTTGACCTTTTGGCCCTATTTTAGGCTAAAATCAAACGAATTGTGAAAAACACCAAATTAATTTGCAGTTTAGAAAAATTATACGTACTCATTGCCTGGTGCTTCTTGATACTGGTGTTGATCAATCAAGATCACCAAGAGAAGCATAAGTGCATCTGAAAAGTAGCATCGATGATTCATCGTCTCCTGATAGTTGACCGTCGCACCTAAGAATATTTGATAAAGGTAGTGAATTAATGTAACGACCCGTAGATTTTCGATAATTAAAATAGCTAATTTGATAAGATTTCGTGATTTAAGGTTAGAAAAAATTTGAAATTTATGTATGGTAATAATAACTAGAATGAAATGCAATAAATTTTATCTAAGTAATTATTTATGAATTGAATGGAATCCCAAAACAATAGAAATAATATGTAGTCAAAGGTAATTGAACGAATTTGTATTGTATAGGTAATTGTGACATTTGTTTGTAAATAATAAACTTATAAGTAATTAAAAGTTAACGGTGATAATTATTTAAGTTACCTATTCATTTAGTTAGTCGAATTGAATTTGTGAACTAATTGCAATTGAAATGAAAGTTTATATATTAGTTGAGTGCATTATCTCTAACTGTAGTTAAATAATAATGGGGAATTCATTTGATGTAATATAGTAAATCGACTGATAATGAAATTTTATTTAAAAATCCAATATTGAAATCCGTCGAATATTGAACAATTAAATTGTTTAAATTTAATATTTGGAATTTACTGAATAATTGAATAGCACGTATTGGTGATTGGATTTCCAACAAATGATCAGGCTAAGGAACTTCCTGGGCCACATGGGTACGCCTCTGGAGGGACGCCCCAAGAACCTAACCGGATCTCTACCAACACAAGGTCGGGTTACTCTATAACTAGATAACTAACTGTCACGAGTATGCCACCGTCCGGTCGTAACCAACCATTATCCGAGGCCTCGATACCAACAACCACAAAGTAATAAATTTGCAGTAACCACATATGTTAAATATTTGGGCTCCATACCATGATACCACCTATATCCATAAGGAAATGGACATACCCTAAGAGGTGCTACCCCCAATAACCTTGCTGCATCTTTCCTGTTCCGACCATTCCGGGATGTGAGGTCCTGATGCAGTCTCGTCCACAAATCTACGCTTTTCACAAAAATCATGCTTCAATCAACCAATGATCAACAATACTTAGCATGCCACATTACCAAATTGGGAATGTATCACTAGTAACCATCAACTACATAACCTCTGAGCTCGTACGTCTCAGAGAAGGGTGTTAAGCTAAGAGAATAAATTCTCCACCACCAAACAGAAATGCATTTGACAGAAACCAGCTTACATCTCAAAGTGTAATGTCAGACATACAACCACACAAGTCTGTTCCGGGTTCGAACAGAACCGAAGGTACTTCAAAAGAAGCTCCTGCAATCCGGATAATCCCTAATCATGTCCGGACTCCCCATCACAAAGGGTGATCAAATCTCTATACCGGGGACCAGTCGGTGCAGAGACATTCGACAGGTAATCCTTTCATTTTCAAAAATATCCGATCTTCACTACTGGTCTTCAAATGCTATCCATTTTGTCGTATCATTATTCGAAATGGGTTTTATGACACAAAGGTCCTCTCCCTGCTAAACCGAATAGTGAGCGCTTAATTTTAAAAGCATATGGACAATGGAATCTCAGTTAATAGTCCAAAACTTTTCTTCAAATGGTTTAAACAAATTACCATTTTCAAATCTTTAAACAAAAAGACACGCTTCATAAAGTTCACCAATCTTACACAAAGATTAATTCATAACTTTCAAATCTATTTTCATTTCAAATCTTTTATATAAAAGATACACCTTTAAGATCCTCTTCCGTTTGAAAACAAAGTTCACCAATCTTTAGAAAAGATTCATTTATAGCTTTTCAAAACAATTTCCCTTTCAAATTGGATTAACTCATCAAATCTTTAAATCAACGACTCAATTTTTAGCTTTCAAAACTATTTCCAAAGATTCATATAACTTGGAAAACCATTTTCATTTCAAACTTGAAATCTTTTCAACACAAATTGGAAATCCTTTATTTATATGAAAGCTATTATTATTTGGAAAAATAAGCATTTTCTTTTCAGGGAAATTCGATTACATTTGCTCAAGTGAAAGCCTTTCAAGTATAACTTGGGTTAAATTCAATTTCTCAAAATAATGCTTTAAAAATGGTTTAAAACCCATATAAAGCACATTTATAACTTGTATAACCTTTTTAAACCAAAATTCCCAAACATAGAATAAAATTTCAAATCATGAATTCAAATTCAAATCAAACTATTTTAATTTCCAAAACTTTATTTAAGTTATTCAAAATAACTTTTATCTTTAAAACCCTTTTTTTACAAAAATCTTTTCAAATTCATTCCAATTCCATTTCCAAAACCATTTGGATTCAAATTTCAACTTTAAAACCATTTCATAATATTAAATTCAGATAGCCGTGACTTAACTAATTTCCTCCTGAAATCCATATTTGTGTGTGTATGGTGTAGTCTAGGGGTTTTACACAATAATGCAACATCATCAATCATTACAAATTCAAACACAGCAATATCGATAAGCGGTAAAATCTATAACGTTTATCTTCATTCATAGATTCACAAATAATAATATAAATTTATCACAGATAAATAAGCTACATCATGGATGAATAAATTACATCACAGTTCACAGCTAAAATCAGAATAATTCATATCACAAAGCATCACATATCAGGGATATCCACAATTCAACATTCCATAGAATCCAAACATTCAATAGAATTCAAATATCCATAAGTAAGATCGATTAATCATCTGATTAATTTAAATTAAATTAGTCACTTATGAATAAATTTCTACTCATGGTTAATTAATAATTAATTAATTACAAACCACTACTGTTAATTATCCTTTAATTATTTATTAATTAACCTTTAATTACTAATAAACCCCATGGTTAATTATCCTTAATTAATTACAAAAATTAATTAATTAATTAATCCTAAATCAATAATCATCCCTTAATCACTTTCATTAATTAATTAACTTTTAATTAGTTAATTATTCTAAAATTAATTACCTTAATTAATTAACCACATTAATGAATTATTCTTTAAATTAATTAACCTTTAAACTCTTGATTAATCAATCCTTAAATCATTAATTATCCATCCTTAATTACTTTCATTAAGTAAATATTTTTAGGCAATTAATTATCCTTTAATTAATTATTGTTTAATTACTTGATTACTCAAACTTAAATTATTAACAAATTTACCTTAATTACTTTTATTAAGTAATTAACTTCAAGTAATTAATTTTCTTTAACAAATAAATTAACATAATTATGTATATTTTAAACCATTTTAAAACATGGTTAATTTAAAACAATTTTGTTCAAAAACCTTCTTAAACCATTTTAAAACTTAAATAACACTTAATAGAAAAGAGAATTTGTTTTAACAAATTTGTTTTAAATAACTTAATTTTCTTTAAAAATTTAAAACTGTTTTCTGAACCAAATCAAATAACCCAAGTCATCCCTCATTTTACCCGAGCCATTCCCCGAACAAAACCACGTTTCCACCTGGTTCAAGAAAACCCATCGATTTCACGTGCTTGGCTCCGAGTCTAATTTCTTCTTCCCTAAAATATTCGAAACCCAGATACGTACGTATGCACGAGACACGTGCACAAGCCCATCGACCATCTCCGATCGACGTCAAAGCCATCCGATCTTCTACGATGATCTCCAGAATCGATTCGAACACCCAAAAACATGAAGTCGTCCCTTCATCAAAATCGAGAAAATTTTCGAAACCAATATTACTTCCAGAACCCAATCGATCGCCTTAATTCACATCGCTCCGTCGCGACAAGCCATCGGAAGCCACGCCATCTTAGCTGATAATGCTTCGACCATCTACGAATTCATCTCCCCCGGTCCGATCCTCTGAAACACAGTGTTAATGACGAAAATATCTCACGACTTCAACCAACAAAACGTAGGCTTGAAACCCTAAATCGATTCAAATCTCCAACCACAACGAATTAAAAAATTATCTTGCATTTTTCTCGAGATCATTGATCGTCCCAGTACCACCGAAAACAAACCTGACCACCAACCATGCGCCAATCACCAGGATTTCACGAAAACCCATTCTCCGTTCAACTAGTAAATGCAACCTCAATTCGTAACTAAAAATTATAATTTTTGTTTTAAAAATCCTTGCTTTCGAAATGGATTTAGATGATGTAATTCAATCTCGAATTCATGAAGATTGAAAATTAGGTAAAAAATTTAATTTATACCGTATTTAACTTCCAGACAAAAACCATCTCGTATTATCTTGAAATTATATTTTTAAAATTAAGTTATGATGATTTTAAACATGTTTTGTTTTAACCTTACAAGCTAGAATGGATTGAGGAAGATGGAATTGAATTTTGAAATAAATCTAACCTGTAAAAAAATTTAGCAGAGGCCTTTATGCCTGTTTTCCAGTTATACACAGAAAACATATACACACAAGCATAACCAAATCATCATACTAATTCATAATTTCCCAGATCATCACATGCAAAACCAGATATTCGAGCAGATCTAAGTTTAAGAATGAGTTCACTCACCTGACGTGATGTAAAATAGAGAAGAAGCAAAAGCCTGGAAGTTGTTTTTAAATTGAAAACTGTAATTTGTTTTGGACTTTGATCTGCAACTCTGATCTTGTTTTGCTTAAATCTTTGATTGTTCAGGTTGAAAACTTGAATGATGATGTTGATCTGAAGCTGATTGTTTATAAGCTGAGGCTTTGATCTTTTGTTGTGTTTGGTTGATCTTTTCTGTTTTCCCAGGTTTTGAAGCTGAAGCTAAATCTTGTTCTTGATTTTATTTCTCAGTTTGAAGATGAAAGAAAATTTTCCTTTACTGAATTGAGCAATCAGGTTACTTTTCTTTATGTATGTTTTATATAATTCTTAATTAAAAGAAAGTTGTTATATTGCCACTTGTTAAAACATGTTAACACTTGTAAATTTTCTATTTTCTTTAGTCAACACTTGTTTAAAACAAGCAATATTATGTTTTAGACCTTTATTTAAATTGTGTTTAAGTCTACTTAATTAAAAATTTAGTTTTAAACCATTATGTTGAATTTATTTATAAATCATGTTTTTATAAATATCTTAATTACACATGTATCATATTTTCAAACTTATACTTTAATAAATGAACGCTCACATTATAACATATAGAATTTAGCTTTAACAAATTTGAAAACTATTTATATCTAATTCAAAATATAGCTTTCAAAATATGTATTACATATTAGAAAACAAATTTTATTCATCTCAAAATATAGAGTATTCAAATCAAATTCAAATTATCTTATATAATCCATTTATATAAATAAATAAACATACATCTCATTTAATTTGGAAAATTCAAATACAATTTTATAAAATACTTATCTTTGTATTCCAATCCAAAATTCTATTTACAATATATTCTTATTTCCAAATATTCTATGTAAAAAACATATTTTTCTTTATTCTGGAATTTTATATTAATTACTAATTATTTCAAAATTTATTTCCAAATATTAAATTAATTATCAAATTAATCTTAGCTAAAATCTAGGAATGTTACATAAGAAAATGAGAATACTCTTAGCAATGGAGAAAGATCATACCAATGAAGCCATAGGCTGTGTTTGCTGAGGGAGTCTCCTACTCCAAGTGCATCCATGGCTCTCCATGCATTTTCCCATGTAGTTAAAGCAAATCCACAGGATCTCAATTCACTTGATAATTCTAATACCAAGTTCTTTATTCCTTTTCTGCAAAGAAAGTGCTATTATCGATTTCAGTCTGCAATAATCATACATTTTACTTATATATGATTTATACCGAAGGATAAATCAACTTTGCAATATTGGGTATTTTCAGTATTGGAAAAACTGGAAAAAACAGAGTAAAACCCAGTTTTTCAAAACTGGAAAAAAATCGATTTTGAAAAAAAATGAGAAAATTCAATTTTGTTAAATCATTGTCCCTGCATGTGTATAATCAAAGAATGACAAATGCCAAACATATTTGGCTCTACTACATCTACGTGAACTATGATATAGTAATTATATTTCTCAATATTCAATTGCAACGTTTTTTTCCTACCCATAATATTTCTTTCTACATACAACAATGTTTAAAAAACCAAGTTTCCTAATTGAACTTTTAAAGCATAATAGCAATAAATGTTTGATATTTTATATGGTTACAACATCAGGCAGTAAGGAAATATGTCAAACGAATACCAATGGCTTGCCTGTATATTGCACTCGGATTCAATCATGACGGCTGGAAGTGGTCGAGGACCAGCTGAAGTGTTCCTATTCAAATAGTATGGGAATGGTCGGTGGCACCATTACCACCCTAAATTGCTGCTGAAGTGGTCTAGAGTATATGGTTTTCATTTAGGGTTTCTTCTGGAGGGTGAAAGGATTTGCGATTTTGGATTACGGCTTCTTACGGAGGCTGAAAATGATTTAGAGTTTTCGTGCGGATGATAAGATTGAGCGAAGGGAGAGCTAAAAGCGAATGATAATTGAGAAGTATTCCATTAAGGTTCTTGCTTTATTTTGGAGGGAAACAAAATGATAAATAGAAGCAATGGAAATAAATGTTGATTTATTTTGAGGGAAGATACTAGACAACGATTATCGAATTTTATTTATATCTTAAAACGCAAATGACTACATGTACGGTTAAGATGTTGTTCTATTTTGCTGTCAAATGCAGCTTTTCTTGTAGTGTAAAGAATGCAATAGCAACTTACCAGTGGCTCGTGAATCAGATGTTTAAAGACCAGATCGGACGATCTATGGAAGTTTACGTGGACGAGATGCTTGTAAAGCCACAATGTTTGAGAGACCACGTTGATGATCTGGTAGAGATGTTTGGTATCCTCTGACACTATTGGATGAAGATCAATCCCTTGAAATGCTCTTTCGGCATTGTATCGAGGAAGTTCTTGGGCTTCATTGTCAATTCTCGTGGAACTGAAGTCAATCCAGAAAAGATCAAGTCTTTGAGGGAGATCAAAGCCCCGAGAATGATCAAGGAGGTCCAAACAATAAATGAGAAGGTCGCCGCCCCGAGTTGGTTCATCTCTAGAGCCACTAACAAATGCATACCCTTCTTCGAATTGATCAAAAAAGGAAAGAGAAACTTCGAGTGGAATCAAGACTGCAAAGACGCATTCTAGGCTCTGGTGAATCACTTAGAGAGATCTTCCATTCTCTCAAAACTAGTGGATGGTGGGGATTTGTTCTTATACCTGGCGGTGTCAATGTCTGCCTTGAGCTCCGCTCTTGTGCATAAGGAATCCCGCATTCAGTGACCAGTCTACTATATCAGCAAGCGGTTGATAGGAGAAGAAAGAAACTATCCAAGACAGGAAAAGCTCGCTTACTGCCTGTTGATTGCCTCTAGAAAACTCTGCCCTTATTTCTAGGCTCATCCGAATAATGTCCCTACCGACCAGCCTTTGCGACAAATCTTTCAATGGCCTAGGACTTCTGGAATATTGTTGAAATGGAACATTGAATTGAATCAAAATGACATAACCTACCACCCTCGGTGAGAAATCCACGGTCAATCCTTGGTGGATTTCATAGTTGAATTCACTGCACGAGATGATCCTCTAGAGAGCAGTGGAGAAAGAGAAGTTGGATGGAAGATGTACATAGATGGTGCATCTAATGATCGACGTTCCAGTGTAGGAGTTGTACTTATTACTCACGAAGAATACCCGATCAGTTATGCCCTAAAACTCAACTTTCCAGCGATGAACAACGAAGCTGAATACGAGGCCCTGATTGCAGGACTCAATAATCTCCAAGGAACTAGGAATAAAGACTTTGCACATTTTCTATGACTCCAAACTAGTGGTATGCCTGGTTCGGAAAGAGTATCAGGCAAAGAGGGCAAAGTTATCTCCTAATCTAAATCGGGTTCTTGAGCTGGTCAACAACTTTGAATACTATATGATATCACATATTCCAAGAGACCAAAATGAAAAGGCCGATTCGTTAGCTAAGTTGGCTAGTTCTGGAGATGCGTAGCTTATAGGCTTTGTTTTGGTGGAAGTACTTTCAGCTTTGAGCATCGACCAGGTGGATGTTGATTGGATCTTGGAGAAGGAACTTGAAAGGGAGTCATAGATGACTCCGATTTGAAATTATTTGCAAAGAGGGATCCTTTCCGGAAGAAGGAATGAATAATGAAAAATCCTTCGCTAAGCCTAAAGATACATCATGCAAGAAGAATTACTGTACAGGAAGGGTTACTCTATCTCCATGTTTCGATGTGTCACTCACGATGAGGATAAACAAGTCTTAAGAGAAGTTCACGAAGGAGCTTGTGGCGCCACACTGGGGGAAAACCTTGGCGAGGAAGATTCTTCGATATGGATATTTCTGGCCAATTGTCAATTGAGACAAAGATGATTATACCTAAAGGTCTGACAAGTGCCAGAAATTTGCTAAATTCTAAGAGACCCATTGACAAAAATTACTCAAATGGTCAATCCTTGGCTATTTGCTGTTTAAGGCATTGATATCATATGTGTTATGCCGATATCTAAAGAAGGCGCAAGGTACGCCATCGCGGTGATTGATTACTTTACCAAATGGGTTGAGGCAGAGCCATTGGCCACAATTACCATGATGAAAATAATCAACTTTGAGTTTAGAATATTATCTGTCGCTTTGGAGTTCCATAGGCAATTGTTACCGATAATGGGATCCAATTCGACAGCACAGAGTTCAAGGATTTCTGCTATACACGTCGCATAGAGAAGAGATTTGCATCGGTAGCACACCCTCGGGTGAATGGTTAAGTCGAAGCTGTAAACAAGGTTATTAAGTCCATTTATTTAGAAGCTGTTGGAAAAGGCCAAGGGCAAGTAAGTCGATGAAATTCTGTTCATGTTTTGCGATTATCGAACGACCCATATGTCGAAGACTGGCCACTCTCCATTCGTTTTAGCCAACGAATCAGGGGTTATGATTCCAGTTGAACTGGAAGTACCTTCTCACTGAGTTACTCACTAAAATCCACAGACAAATGAGCAACTCCATCTGGGGTCCCCTGATATTATCGATGAGAAGTGAAATAAAGTTGAGTTGAAGGCAGTCGCACGTCGACACCAAGTCGTCCGATATTATAACACTAAGGTTAGGACTTGGACCTTTGAAATTGGTGACCTGGTTCTCAAATGAATTTTCTTGATCTCTGGAAACCTGAGCCTAATGTGGGAAGGTCCGTATATGATAGAGCAGAAACTTAGAGATGGAACTTTTAGGCTTGCAACAACTGATGGGATTTCACTCCCAAAGGCGTGGAATAGCAAGCACTTACGACGTTATTTCACTTAGAAATAAACTTGTAAATAATTGGCTAAAGCCGTGTAATAAGACCGATCCTATCATTTTCCATCTTTTATATGAAATAAAATGGTTTTTCTAGCCCGAAAATCTATCTCCCTATCACTTAAGAGTTGTGACTTGACTGACTCGAATGAATCTGCATATGACTAATACTAATGCACAGGTACCCGGAGATAGGTGTCGATCAAACTTCTGAGGCCCATGATTGGGCCTGAGAAGTCCCTTTTGGTGTCTGCAGATTAATGCCAACTAACTCTTGCCTTCAGGTTGGAGACAGGAGTATAAACTTAAGCCGAACATGACATGACTGTCTACATGCCAACTCTTGCCTTCGAATTATGGGTGGGAGTATAAACTAAACGAATGTGACCCGACCGTCTGTTAGCCAACTCTTTTCCTCAGACTGGGGGTTAGAGTTTAAACCCAAACCGGATGTGACATGACCATCCACAAACCAACTCTTGTCTTTGGATTGGGAACAGGAGTATAAACTAAACCGGTCATGATATAATTGTCCGTATGCTAACTCTTGCCTTCGGATTGGGGGGCATGAGTATAAACCGAAGCATACATGACAAGACCGTCCAACTCTTAACCTCTTACCCGAAGTATGCAAAATGGAAGGTCCATGCCTAGAGTTAGGTGGGACTTAACTTACAAGCCTTCAATCGATGCCCAGAGTTGTACGCGATTGGACGTAAACATCCTGGATGAAGGTGTGCGGACTATAACCCTAAGTGGTTGACTTAAACCAGCACCTGGATTTTGGTACGACCGAAAGTTATTATCCTGGAAAAGGATTCTTAAGTCACTAATCCTAAGCGAATAACCCTAACAAACGGCCAATGTTTGTCATTTCAATGGTTACCCTACGTTCGTTTGGATAGTGAAAGGACGGTAAACTGTGAAACGGGAAAAGGACTTAGACTGAAAATAATCGTTGAAGAAATAGACCGCACGTACATTGAATAGAAAGCATATTTCTTAAGTACTTAAGCAACCTAAACAAAGAGTTGATGAAGCTAAAAAAATTTATTGTCCATATAAAATTCAAATGCTAAATACAAGTGCTATCAACTTAGAAACAAAAACAAAAGCAGAGGGCAAAAACCGCACAAATCTTGCTATCAAACTAAAATAGACTACTATTATTTCAATCCAAAAGAGAGTCTACATATATAAGACCAAGCCTACCACTACTTCTTTGGCTTTTTTCTCCTTTGCTTCTTCTTCCTAGAACCAGGGGAACATTACTCGAACTCTCTTTATGCCTTTTTCCTCCTCTTCCTCTGCCTCCTTAGCCTTTGACTGGAGTACTCTTCAATGATCCATCAGGCACACTCTAGGCACTTTCAAGCATAGGAACGAAAACTGGAGTACTCTACGAGGACCCAACAGGCATGCTATGAGTGCTTTTAGGTAGAGGAATATATACAGGAGCATAAATGATCAAGCCTGGCAAGGCCACAGATAGACGAACAGGAAAAATCTCCTCCTTCTCCAACTTGATCTCTATGTCCAAAAGACTTTAGTGCTCAATGTCACTTAAGGTGTGACCCAATAGGGGTTTAGAAACTCCGGTGATTACAGCATCCTCATCAATCTAAGCACCCTGCTTCCCACTAGTTCCTTCATCCAATAGAGCATCAATCAGACGCACGTCAAGGCCATGAGTCTCTTAAACCGAAGCATTGGGGATCATTGTTGAAGCTGTAAAGGTTACTGACTTTGTCATAGGCACTTCTTGCCTCAGTCGGGAGTTTTTAATATGAAGTAGGGCGATTATAAGCTGACTTAAAGCTAGAGAGACATAAAAAGAGAGATAAACGAGGTTGATCGGTAATATGTCAACTCTCTGAAATATAGGAGAAGTCAAGGAGATACCTTCTTCAGTCTGGAGCTCTACATGATACGGAGTGCCATCGGAGGCCCCCTTTGGAATAAGAAAGAGAGAGCAGTAGATTTTCAAATCTGAGGCCTCTCCAGATCATACCTAGAATCAACAATGGACTCAGGAGCAACTTGAGTCCCAAGAGTTTGACTAGCCGAAGCATCATGTTACGCTGGTCTAGAAACTTCGTCTATTTGCTTTTGCATGGTTGTGGCAAGTTCCGGATGGATAAGAAGCAGACCGTCGTGTAAAATCTAAGACTCATCTTTCACTAGGATCTCCTTCTCCAACTATTCCATATCCACCTCAGCATTCTGGAGAAATTCCTTCTCTTCCTCAACGATCCGCTCTTAGGCATGCACAAGGAGTATGGGATAATCATGTTTAAGCCACTCCAGATTTCTGAACATGAGCACGTTGGCATTGTATTGAGTAAGAATGGCTCTAACCTCTCCATGA
Source organism: Allium cepa (assembly GCA_030765085.1). Lineage (NCBI taxonomy): Eukaryota > Viridiplantae > Streptophyta > Magnoliopsida > Asparagales > Amaryllidaceae > Allium > Allium cepa. The sequence goes on along the minus strand of CM060942.1, from coordinate 613,351,634 downwards.
CCCACTCATTTTTCCTTTGCTCCCTATCTTCAACTTCTCTCTTCATAATAGCATCAACATCCTTGGCTCGTTCGATCACTTTGTCCCTCTCTTCCCTCATGGTGACCAGCTCGTCCCATTATTCCTGAGCAATTTGTTGCGCCGCATCTTTTTCTTTGGTTTTTAGCTCAACTACATTCCTTCTGGTGGCATCTCTTTCTAGAACTAGCTCACGATTTTAGTGATGCACTTCTTCGATTTTATTAAAGTTCTTGGACTTTTTAGCTTCGAGCACTCTGATAGCCTCCTTTGCTTTGTTCCCTAATTTAGCTTAGGATTTTCTTAGATTCTTGGCCTCAGCATCAAGGGAGGCTACAATTCTTTTGTTATTAGTCTCGATAAGCTTTTGATTCTCGATCTCTTGCAACCTATCTCTCGAGGCTTTATAAATCTTCTTAGCAACTCATGCCCACTCGTTAAACTGGTAATGAATGTCGTTCACATAAACCATAGTCCTTGGACCTCAACTGAAATTCTCTTTAGGTTGGGCATAAATATAAGCCCATCAAAATGGATATTTGGAAATTGATCCTTCCGTTTGGCCATATATGCGTCGGCGGCAAGCTATTCAGTTGTTTTGACCGGAGCGACAGTGGTTTCTTTAATAGCCCTTTGATGAGGAATCTCGGAGCCACCTTTATGATGCCTACACTAGAAGGACCGACTAGAGTGGGATAGTGTTGTGGGCTGTATAGGAATAGAGGTAAGAGGTGGAGCTCGAGAAGCGTCAGCTGGTGGAATCTCATCATGGCGATCAGGTTGCCTATCCGAACCTCTAAAAGGAGGTGATCTAGATCTAGGTCGGCACTTAGAAGCAGAATCGTGTGAAGAACGATCCTTATCATAACTGCTCCTATCTCGGTCATCTCTGTCGCGGTTAGAGTGGTGGCTTGAATCGTAATCCCAACCGATCCCTTGGTAGTATAAACCCAACCAGGGCCTTTGAGCTAGATTTGCTTTCTTCTCCAAGGATCAGTATGTATATTTTCTCTTCTCCATGGAACCTTCAAAGGAAATAGGAACGAGTTAGATTCATGAAAAAGTACATACGACAAGTGCAAGAGGTGTTGTGAAGTGCATGTGCGCATGAGTGTCCTAGTATCCCCACAATGGATCACGTACTAGAGCCTTGCTCACATGAGTAATCTCTCCCATATTAGCAGGAATGGTATCATCATCAAAATGAAGGGGAAAACCCTCTATGCTCATGTTTCATATATCAAAGGAGCCAAACTTAGTAGAAATCGGTCCTATATTTGAAAATGTATCCACAAAAGGAAGAGATCGAGTCTGCTTCAATGTTAATTGGCGGAGGCTGCTTAGAAATTTTCCCTTTACGAAGCTCAACAACGAGCTTCCTCCTAGAAGCAAATGTTGCTTATCTGAAGACTAATTAGCAACTGATTCGTGACTTGAATATACATCATCATCGTTCGCCTCATTACCACCACATACTATTTCACATTCTTAACATTTCCTTGAGCCTCCTCGACTTCCTCATTAGGGACTGAGGGCATGTCAGGGCCGACATGACCTGCTTCAAGCTGAATATTGCCACCTACTACTACATCATCGTCTCTGGCCTGGCCGATGCTACGACCTTCTTTTAGCAAGTTGAAGACTAAGAGACGTTCATCAATAATAAGGGCCCAATCTCCCTATCTTCCTCTAAAACATTTTTGAGTGTTGTAATGGAGGTCTGATAAACATCGCCACCGGGTCTCAAAGGAACATTTACACGATTCATAAAATTATGTTAATTAGAATATGACTTGACTAATGCTTTCACACTATAGTTTGGAAAAGCACTTACGTCCTACTAGCCACTATTGTGAAAACTCAGGTGGACAGTGCATGTAAAACCATTCGCTTTAAAATAGCTAAGCCTATTCCAAACACCGGTCACAACTTGACAACCGCTGACTGGCTCAAGATAAGTGAATGATAGATTTCCTTTTCGTTACTTAAAGCTGTAAATAAATCGAATATCTTCTTTAGTCGGCTCATGATTCAAGGATTCAAGAAAAATCATGCATGTGCCTTGGATAAATGCATAGTTGTTAGGATGCAATTGAATTCAAGCAAGTTTCATTAAATAGAGCATTCGATGGATGACCGAATTAAATGATGGTACATCCCCAGCTAGGCACATATATCTATTACGTGCGATATACCCTTTTGGAGGAAGATGAGCCCTTTGGTGATGAGACGAGACTACGTCATCATATGGGTTTCATCCTTAATGCAAATTCAATGAAGAGATGCCTCGTTAACTTTTGAAGTGGTCGAATTCGCTGGATCTTCTAAGAATACGGCATCCTCAAGCATATCAGGAGCTGGCTCTATAATATCGTCTGCTCCCGGATTTGGAGAGTTGGCTAGGGCATGGTGTAAGCTTTCGAGTTGTTTCGATTGTTCACCCAGAGTGTATCGAGTAGAAAGTGTCGCTAAACTCGACTCAACAACTGATTCGACATGCGTGGAAGCTTAATCACCAGTCATTACAGCTAAACTCTCGGATCGTTTGAAACCCATAGCTATTAAACTCAACGGATAGTCATAATTAGATGGATTAATCTGTCCCCCTATGCTAAGTGTAACCTAGTGTGGTGTTGTGCAATGCAATATTATACAGTTCAGAATTATATAATGATGATGAATATGGGGGTTCGACCAGAGTGACTGTCATCGCTGACCATCCCAACCAATTTTCACATCGATGGTTGTACAAAAGGATTTTATCCAGGTCCCAAGATTGGCTATCGGTGAATAAGGGCATGTCATGAACATTCAAGGCATATGAGTACATCTAAAGTAGTAAATACAAGCACATACGTGCATCCAAACTTGAGTTTAAGTCTATATGCAAGTTTGCAAGGCAAACGTTCACATAATCAAGAGTGCACAAGGCAAAAATCAAAAAATCACCTAAGTACGGGACCGTTTTCGATCCCATACCTAGGGGACTCTCCCAATGCTTAGATCAATCCCATATCCACCCTTTCCATGCTTACATCAATCCCAAAACCCAAATCCACTAACGTGAAACCAAGACATGGCCTGACTCTGTCCTCATCTCTTTCAGCACAATTCAAACACCTAAGTAAACGCAAAAATATGATTCAATAAAAGGGAGCTAGGCTTAGAATGGGGTCTGCATCAATTTGATTTTGGTTTAGAACGACTAAATCGAATGAAGATTCGATTAAGGGTGGCTGCTCAGGCTTTAGAGGAGTTGTATAAGTGAGGCGATGGTAGATCTAAGGCGATTGGACGAATTTCTCAAGTTCAATTTTTTAATGGCAGCCTAGATAGTAGGGTTCAATATGCAGGCAACCAAAGACAAGTGAAGAGAAAGAGTGGAGACAATGGGTTACATACCCATTTGTGACCTGACTTTCTCAGGTCCAAAAAAGGAAATACGTGCAAAGTGTGGGATCGGTACTAGATCCCTTCCTATAGGGACCGGTACCGAATCCCACCATATACTCTAAAAAAATGAAAAAAAATGAAAAAATGGTGGAATTATGTCTATCACTCAAGGGAAGTTGGCAACGGCCTATAGACGTGTAAACATGCTTGGAAGCCAATGACAATAGTGTGTACGTGAACGTGTGAGCACGCATGCACCTCTAGTAATCAATTTCCTGAATTAATGAAATTGGGTTTTTTACCTAAAATTTTCAGAAAAGAAATCAGTTTGGATGATCGAAATCTACCATCTCAATCAGTTACTTAATAGAGTCGAGTAAGAACAATTATCAGGAAGCTGTACTCCAGTATTTATAGCTTCAGATGCTGACAGAGTGTCATGACGAATTGCTATGGACGTGACTTTTCATAGAAATGACTCATAGGAAGGATAGTGACCATTCAAACACAGAGTGGAATCCTCCATGGTGATTCTGAATTGTCTCAATTCAAAGTACATCACGTTCGAAATGAGATGTACTTTAGGGGGCAAGTGTTATCTGGCCTTTTGGCTCGGCTATATTCAGATTAATTGGACAAGTTAGACTCAACAATTATCAAGGCAAGCAAGCCAGAGAGAAGATCCTAGTGTTCAGGAACCAAGTACGGAAGACTACGAGATGATGGTCAAATTGACTTAGAAAAGCACCACCTCGGAATACACTAAGTATGGATTCGTACTCTACCCTACATAGGGGATCGATGTCGATCCCTATGGGTACACCTAAGGTGGCCCACATTCCTATGTCTCTCTTCCCTATCTAAATAGGGCCTGATTCAAGTATTGTTCTAGAATGCTTGTGTGTCATATTGGTAATCTCCATATATAGTCTAAAGCAGAAATTCAACCTTCTGTAGATCCATGCTTGAGCCAAAAAACACCTAAGAGACTATGCAAAACAACGTTGGAAACTCAAAGCCAATATCAAGAAAAATCATTATAAAGAATCGTTGATCCCCTATCTTCATTTATAGGGATTAGCACCGATCCCCCTATAAGGATTGGTACCAATCCCTAGCCATAGGGGTTCTACGGTCGAGATTTTTTAACGGACTTCATCTCCATGGAGAGGCTTTGTAGGAGAAATATCGGTGAGATATTTGATCGTCTACCCCTATATATACAGAAGGCTTGGCTCATTCTAAGGATCTTTACGCGGCCATTACACTCTTACTTTCTTGTATTGAAGGATCTATACATACATACACACACAACACGTGTGTGTGTATAATGGTTTTAATCTAGATGGTTTCTTTGCTTGAATGGTTGTCCACATGCATGAGTTACATGGGTGTGTAAACAAAAGGGTAAGCTTCTATTACATTTTCCATTACTTTTGACTTTCGGAGATGAAATTCTTTTAAAGGAAGAGTGTAATACCCTGAAATTTTATATATAACTTAAATAATAGTAAATGGTAATAAATAAATTTAGGGTTTAGTTGGAGATATTTTGGTAAATTTTTGTTAGAAGGGGAAAATGGTAGTTTTTAATAGATAAATGAATCTACTGACGGGAGTTGTACCATTACATAGGTCTCATTTTTTTAGTCGAGATATAGTATTCATTTTTTTTAAACCGGACATCGTACGAGTGAGATACCATTGATTTAACGAAGTGGGCTAAGCCAGATTAGGTTGAATTGGACCAAGTTTGTAATTTGAATTTAAAACTAACAACAATTTCTCCGAAATATATTTTAAAAGTACATATATCTCATTTTGAAATCGAATTCTTCTTCCTCCTCCTTTCTTCAATTCGACCCCGAATCTTCGTTTCTCAACAAAATTCGATGAGACGAAGTGCATTGGAATCACAACGAGACTCTTTGTCTTTTGGAGTAAAATTTGGGACAACAATCATATTGGGTTCTTTTTTCTTGATTTGGTGAGTGGGTCCTCTTCGATCAAGATATATTGTTTTGATAATGGTATAAGATGACTTAAGGTTATTTAATTATTTAACTATAACATATAATTGTCTAGATGATGAAATCTAAAACCATGAAATTGAAAATACCTACTTTGTTTTTAGAAATTAACAAAAAATCCAATTTGACACCAATTCAAATCGAGACTCTAAAGAAAATTAATTTGATTATATAAATGCGTATTAGGAACCTTAGAACTTAGTTTTAGTTAATGTAAACCTTCGGAAATAAGGAATGGAGTAAATAAAATGAATCTAGAATAAAAATATACCAAAAGTAGGATAAAACCCCGTATTTGGGCTATGCACCGGTGGGTGCACATCGGTCCACCGGTGGATGACCCTAATTTGGGTATTCGGGCTTTTAAATGCATGAATCGGCAAACTATACTTTCACCTTTGACGTGGTATTTTCTAGTGACTCTATGATGACATCTTGACTTATATGGCTGCTGTTCGGTTGCATAGTTTAGCGATAATAACGATGCATGGGCATAATGTATGTAGATTTAGATATGGAAAAAAATACACGAATCATCGAATGCACGCAGCAGGTCCATGGTTTATGGTATTGATGAGAGTCCTCCTGTAGAGCAACGAGGCTGGTCCAGGAATTTTGATGTGGACAAAAGTCGACATGTAGCACATGTAGCAGAACCATGTGTATGTAACACCCTATAAAATTAATAAGAAATTAATTAATTATAAGGTTAAAAATGGAAATTTTGTAAATATTGACCATGGAAGTTAAACCATTGCGTTCGTGGCAGATCAACTTTCATATATAAAGTTTTGTAATCTGAGCTCAAACGGAAAAGTTATTGACATTTAAAATTTAACATTCAAAATAAGTCAAATGGAATTCAAACTAAAATTTACAATTAATGCTAAAAAAAGTTAACGTTAATTAGAAACTTGGGGGTTGAGTAAATGCCAAAATCAGACGCTAATGTTTAGGCTAATTAAAGGAATTAAATAATAATTAAATGATAACATTTAAAACATTCTAAATACATAGCAGTCGACCGCTTGAGGAAGGTCGGTCAACCGGTGTAGTTGAGGTGCTAGGGTTATTTTGGGCCAAGAACGGTCCGGATTTTATTATTTTAAAGCAACTTGAATCCGATAATTACGGTGCCTTCTAGCTATTATAAATAACAGGCTAGCCCCCTCAATTTTATTCACAAATTATTTGGAAACGCAAACGAAGCTCCGTCAGTTTCTTCTATACGATTCAAAATTTCTTAGGATTTTCAAGTAAGGGATTCAAATATTTATATTCAGTTTCTAATTCTGTTCTTCTCCAATCCTTGAAATTCTAAATCTAATCCATGTACAATCCAATTGTTGTATATTTCAAAAAGAAAGAAGTTTGAAAAGAGATTAGAAGCAGGCGTAATCAAATCTAATAAAAAGCTAGGAATCATCTATGAGTGGGAATATTAAGTGTTTCTTATTTTAGTATTTGTTTAGTTGAATTGTGATTTATTTTATGCCTTGGGTAATTTCGTTCATGAAAACATTCAATTAAAATCAAAACCCCAAAATTTCCCTAAGCGAAATGTTGATTCCATTTGGAATCTCAATTATTCTATATTAAAATAGTAGAGTTTGTTTGGATATTGGAATTTGGTTATTTTATACTCTATTCCACTTCCAATTCTTCTTTATTGATGTGTTAAAGAATTCAAAAAGGAAATTTAGTTAGGAAATGGAGTGGAAGGTACAAATTTCCTTATTCGTAGTTTGCACCGCCTATTCCATAGTTTATATGAATCCACTTTTTACTTCAGATCCGTTTATGTAAAAGTTTAATATAGTATAAAAGATTTTAAATTGTAAATGCTATTCCTTAAAATAGAGGCATTGATTCTACTACATTTAATGTAGAATAAGTTTGATATGAAATTCTATTTTATGCAAGCCTATTGGCTTGGCTAAAGATATTAGCTATTTTGCAAGTTATTATTTGGCGTTACACTTGTGTAATTTGGAAATTTTGACATTTAAATGATTAGTTTAGGATGCAGAAATCTACGCACACTTAGGAATTAGTTTTAGTCTTATGTGTATGTGCGTGTATTAACGTTTATTATAGCGTATAATTAATTAGTATTAATTGCATAGTATAAATAAGTTAATAACTAGCATTAACCCCCTGAGGAATGAAGTAAAGATAATTGTAGAAATTAACCGATAATTAAAGGCGAAATAAGGAGTTTTTATAGGCCTTAATGCGAAATGTGGTAAGGTATATATGGTAGTACATTAGGAGAGTGAAAATTATGACTAAGTTATAGGGATGCAAGCTCGGTTAAAAGCACACAGAAGTTTGCCCGGCTAATCTGCCTACCAGCAGTATAACTTTAGAACTGATGTGAGACATCGTCTATAATAAGTACCCAAGGAGGATGTGAGGTTAGTCCCAATTCTGTAGGGTAAGTCAATCCAGCTAATCTGGCTACCAGCAAATAAGAATAGTCGGACTAATGTGAGACATCATAGTTTGGATTATGGGTCATAATACATGGGTCCCGCTTCCGGGTTGGTGGTATTAAGTGGCCGTTGCAGGGTTTGCCTCCTTCCTGCTTGTTATCTCATCTTTTAACCAGGAAGTATACAAACAAACTTGATGAGTTAAACTTCAAAGTTATCAAGGAAAGATGTTCGAAGAGATGACTGTGAAGCCGAAAAACCAATTTTATCCAAGCTCACATGGAAAATACAAAACATCTCAAAGAAACCAAAACCCAAAACTCCGACATATGTTGGATCGGTATTGATCCAAACCATTGATCGATACCGATCCGAGATTTTTCCTCCAAAGTTGCCTTGGCTCCTCCCACACACTCTACTTGATGCTAGAAGCCTATTTCAAGTATTATTTTTTTGGTCCCATGCGAATCTATATCAATCTTCATGAGCTCTTGAAATCAAAAACTTCATTCATCCATAGATCCATTATTTAGACTTAGAAACAAGAAAATAATGATGCAAATAAGTATGGAATCACGAAGTTAACTAGGAATCGAGCTTAAACAAAGAGTCCACAACTACCAATTTGACTATCTCGTGGGTTGGTACCGATCAAAGCCTATGGTTCGGTACTGATCTGTGATTTTTTCTATGGTGGCACCATATTTTCTAGAGAACTAGTCTCGGGCATGGAGAACGAGATCTTTAGACGAGATTTTAGGCTTTCTACCTCTATAAATAGGAGGATAGGGCTCCTTTTTAAGGATCTTTTTGGCACTTGCTTTCTATTACTCTAATCTCTTATAATCACCCATGGATTTATACAGATCTGTAATAGATTTGTTTCGATCTGTTAGAATTGTACTTGAATATAACGTTATAATAAAAGGAAACTTGAAGTGGATGTAGGCTGGAGTATGCCGAACCACTATAAATCCTATATGTTCTATTTCTTACTCATTTTCCTTTTATTTTCTTTATTTTTTATTCCCTGCTCAATCTCTTGGGTATTTGTGCCATTTTTATTTCAAACATTTTGGTGCTTTCACTGAGAAACACTTGAATTCGTTGATATGAGACTTGGAAAGATTCAAAATGACATGACAATCAACTAGGAAGGCTGTTACTGGAGGAAACCAACAAGGGGGAAGCCAAGAGGCATCTTTAAGAGCTAACCCCTCATCCATCTATATAACTAGGGATAAGATGGTGAATGGAATAAGGAAAGGATGATTGCTCGCCTGGAAGAGATGATGGAGAATTTCTTCAGGAGAATGGGACAAGCAGGAATAGCGGAGTTGCTGCACATCAAAACTAGAGACCTGAAGCCAATGAAAACATACCTGAAAGCAGAGTAGAACGAACCAGAGAAAATCTCAAACTGATCATGTGGATCGGTACCGATCCACAATCATAGAATGACATCGATCCACAATCATGGATCGACGTCGATCCACAAGACTCGGGGGCATGGGTCGTGTTGTCCTAGGAAGAAGTGATTTGTGTCCTTGAAATAATGCATAGCATTTGAATGTGAATCAAAATGCAGAAGCATGACTAGAGGAGTACTTGCTGGAATTCCCTCATGGAAACAGGGGCAGGCTGAGAATGCAAACTTGAGAATTCCTTTAGATGATAGACTTGTCGAGATGGCAAGACAAGCAATGAGGAGTGGACTGCCTAACCAAAGCCTGGAGGATGTAAATCGAAGTCCATTCACTTCGAATATTCGATACGCTGGGAATCCGTCAGATTTCAAATTACCTATGTTGGAAATGTATGATGGGAAGACTGATCCAACAGTTCATTTAATGATGTACATCAGGTACATGGAGGTGATGAGTGCATCTGAAGAGGTTATGGGATAGTGCTTTCCCTTATATCTCGCAAATTTGGCAGCATTATGGTTCAGACAACTGGAAAATGGTTCCATTAGCACATGGGCCGAGTTAGTGAGAAGATTTGTGAAACTGTTCCGGGTCCACATTTCACGACCTAAAAATGTAATAACACTATCGACTATGAAGCAGAGGGTCGGAGAGACACTCGGGAGTTTTCTGATAAGGTTCAATATGGTGGTTGCCATAGTCAATAAGTAGGATTCATCAATGGTTTGATGGCAATGGTTTCAGGAATAGCCAGTAAGATGGATTTTATGGTTGCTTTAGAATGGGATCCTCTGACGGATCTTGTAGAATTTTATCATATGGCCGAGAGATACCTACGTCAAGAGGACGCTGAGGCTGATTAGGGAGAGATTGATGTTGTGGATGGTGGAGGACCATCCAGAGAAGGATCCATCAAAGGCAAAGGAAAACGAAAGACAGATGACGGATTTGAAGGATCAAAGCGGCAAAGGAGGGACCAGTCAAAAGAGAGCCAATAGACCGTGAAAGGACTTCCAAAAAATATTGCTTACTCCATGAGCTGGATAGACATAATACAAATGATTGCAGACACCTACACGATTTAATCTAAGAACAGGTCAGAAACAACAATTGCAGCAGTAAGTGAGAGGCCGAGCTGTGGTAGTGGAACAAGAGCAGCCATCATTCGTAGTGAATGGAAACAACCTTGGATCGAGATCGAGGATAGCCAATGCATGATCCGGATGAACAAGAGTCAAATTCAATTCCTACACTTTGTTCTTTCATTTCTTTTCTTGCATTTTTCTTTTAGTATTAAGTAATAAAGACAATAATAACCTCAGGATGCTTACTTGTGTATGTGATTCCAAATGGTCCCTAGGCATACTCTAACTCAGATGCCTAAGATGACAACTTAGGATGGTAATAACCTCGGACCACTTACACATGTACTACACGTAGATTGGTCACTAGGAACGCTTCGAGTCAGATGTCAAGGACGAATGCTTAAGATTTCTGATTGTTTGCTTTGACTTGATTTGAATATTTGGATTTTTTTGAAAAACCACATTGAATGTGATGACTGAAATTAATCGCTTTAAAGCCTCGTTCGAAGATACGGGACCAGAGTGCATGGTATGAATCCCTTCGCTGGAGATCGAGCAAATAGATTTGTATGATATTTATCGCTTTAAAGTCCCATTTGGAGAGACGAGACCAGAGTGGAAGGTGAAAATCCCTTCGTCGGAGAGAAAGTAGTTGGTTCTGTACAATATTTCTCGCTTTAAGTCCCGACCGGAGAACAGGGACCAAAGTGCAAGAAGTAAGTCACCTCGCTAGAGTATAAGCGGATGGGCTTGTTTTCGTTAAGGCCCCTCAACCAAGTGTGAGCGGATTAGGCTTAGCAAGGGTTTGGAGAAACCATGGATTTGATTATCGGTCCCGAACGACCATGGATTTGATTAACAGTCTGGAGAGACCATCAATTTTATTATCGGCCCCGAACGGTTATGGATTTGATTGCTGACCTCTAATATCCATTGATTTGATTAACGATCAGGAGAGACCACAACTTTACTTACATCGTCCCTGAACGACCATGAATTCAATTAATAATTCAAAGAGATCGTGGATTTAACTATTGGCCCTGAACAACCACAGATTTAATTAATGATTCCGAGATATCATCCCTTTAACTTAAACATAAAACGATCTATAGAGATTGCACATTAAACTAAATATAAAATGATCCGAAGAAATCATGAATCAAACTGAATATAAAACGATCCAGAGAGATCATGCATTAAAGTGAATATAAAATGATTCGGAGAGATTAGGCCATAGAATAGATCGGATTTGATAAAAGAATTTGAATGCCTTGTAAGTAGAAAGGAACTGGTAAATCACGGATGAACTCATGATGATTTAGACATATGATGCAATAACTCCCAGTGAAATTGGAATGGTGATGATGTATAGATTACACTTAGGCAGAGTCTAAAGTCTTAGGTTGTAATATGTTTGGAACAACCCATGATTGACAAGAGAATTCAAACAAACTGAACAATTCACTAATATTGTAGTAGCGAGAGAGCTCAATTGTCAAAGATCAATGTCTGGAACTTGTTCTGGAAAAAAGCACACCTTCCATCTGTAAGACGTGCTTTGGGGCCAAGTGTTATCCCGCCTTTTGACTAGGCAATATGCAGACAAACTTGACGAGTCAAACTTCAAAGTTATCAAGTAAGATGCCCAGAGGGATGAATACGAAGCCATAACCAAGTATAGCCAAGATCACATGGAAAATACAAAACATCTTAGGGAAACCAAAACCCAAAAATCCAACATATGTTGGATCGTTACCGATCTAAGATTTTTCCTCCAAACTTATCCCGGCTCCTCCTACATACTCTGCTTGATGCTAAAAGCCTATTTCAAGTATTATTTTATCTATCCCAAGTAATTCTCTATCAATCTCCATGAGCTCTTGAAATCAACAACTTCATTCATCCATAGATCCATCATTTAGACATAGAAATAAGCAAACAATGGTGCAAACAAGTATGAAATCACGAAGCTATCCAAGACTCAAGCTTAAAAAAAGATTCCACGTTGACTAATTTGACTATTTCGTGGATCGATACCGATCCAAGCCCATGGATCGGTACCAATCCATGATTTTTGCTGAGGTGGCACCTATATTTTCTAGAGAACTAGTCTCGAGATGGAGAATGAGGTGGAGATCTTCAAGCGAGATTTTAGGCTTCCTACCTCCATAAATTGGAGGGTAGGGCTCATATTTAAAGATATTTTTGTCTCTTTCTTTCTCTTTCTCTAATATCTTATTAACGCTCATGGATTTATATGATCCACAACAGATTTATACCGATCCGTAAGAACTGTACTTGAAAACAATAGTATAATAAAAGGAAACTTGAAGTGGACATAAGGTGGAGTATGCCGTACCACTATAAATCTTATGTGTTCTATTTCTTACTCATTTTCCATTTATTTTCTTCACTTTTTATTCCGTACTCAATCTCTTAGGTGTTTGTGCCATTTTTGGTTCGAACACCACTTAAGAAGTATCAAAAGGTCGGGGTTATCATTTACGCACTATAGTGGGAAATCTCGGGAAGGGTTAGCTTCGAAGTTGAGGTATTAATGTTTATTGTAGGGTCCGCCTCTCTCATAAAGAAGTATTAAGTGATCTGATGAGATTCTATGCGATGTCAACCAGAGACTATGAGAGAAGGGTCTGTCTTGGGTTAAGTATTAAATGATAAGGACCTTCCAAAGATATAGGTATTAAATGGTCAGAGTCTACCTAATTCCCATTGAAAAGTTATTAAGTGGCCTAGGCACTTTTTCTCACATTGTTAGGACATGATTGTTGGTGGTTGAATGGGACTAGGAAGGGTCTTTGGTCTACTGTTGATGTTAAGTTATGTAGTTGGACTAAAAGAATGTGAGTTATAGGATTTTGATTGGAAAGGCCTTCAGGATTACAGTAGCAGGTATTCTTATTAGGATATAGTTAGAAGCGAAGACATACTACTTATCGAAATGATACTGCCCAAATACTATTATGGTAAGATTTGAGATTTTCATTCACCATACTTTGTTGTTTTGACCCCCTCCTCATTACAACACACTGGTTAGGCGGGATGATGATGATTTAGATGATAAAGGGGGAGGTGAGGACTTATGGTAGTTATGCATCTACTTATGTTTTTATATATTTGATGTACTCATATCAGACATGGCATTGTTTATTTTGAGATGTTGTATTTCAGATATTGGGATGTTATGTTTTTGTTATGAGATTTGAATTTTTATAAAATGGGTACTATTTTGGATATTATATTTTATCCTTTCCATTGTGAAAGTATAGATAAATATTTTGTGTATTGCTTATTGTATTAATATTTCCAACCAACAGCAACCTTTGGAATGGGCCTAAGGCTCGATGGGCTTTATTGGTTCAACAATTAGGCCAGTTTCAAAGCAAGTTGTAACATTTAGTATCAAAGCTTAGGTTGCATGATCAATATGTATAGGTATACATATGAGTGCGTGCTTGTTATTTTTGGAAGTATTTTTTAGAAACCTTACTACTACACACATATCCTTAACTGAACATACACGAACACACTAGGTAGATCCTTTATTTCGATAAATAATATTATCTTAAGAAGTTGTAACCAAAAGCTTAAACCCACATATAGTTGATAGTGGCCAAAAATCATTCATCTGAGGCTAGGAACCCCTCTACCCAAGAGATATCCACTATCGGAGGGATGCTTGAATGCTTCAAGCAATACCTAAGGCATGTAGGGCAAATTCACATTCCTCAACAAGCTGCATCGGTGGCACTCATTACTCTGTCCGCTGAGGCGGCACTTTGCTCTATAGAATTTCCTAAGATGTGCAAGGACTTTCAAAATACGGAAGGAAAGGTGTATACGGGAGTTGAAGGTTTTGTGAAGATGAATGCTTAGATTAACGACTGTGAACATATGTTTTGGAAGCTTGGAAAAGAAACCTAATTAAGCAGAGGATGGCTGCATGGAATCTTAAGGGAGAAGCATTAGATTGATGGATGATAGTAGCTGAAGAGAATGCTGAGGAAGGAATCACTTGGGCTGAGTTCAGAAACCGCTTTGAGTCGGGATTCATGTCAAGGGTTGTAGTGAATTACAGTTGAAGAAGTTCATGGAGTTAGCGAAGTTCGAGATGAGTTTGATTAACACCCCATGAAGAAGGCCATGAAGTTTGTTAAAGGCCTAAATTCGCCACATAGAGAGGTTCTCTTAATCTAAGTACCTACAGGAGCCACTTATGAGATGTTAGTTAAGGTGGCTTTACTTCATCAGCTTGTAGGAGAAGGAGAAAGAGAAGGATAAGGTAGGACCAGTGCAGAACCAAGGTGGAGCTCAGAAGGGAGGATTTTCGACGAATTAGAAGGCTAAAGGAAAGATCAAGAAAGAGGGTATAACTTGTCGATGATGCCAAAAGAAAGGACATGTTGCTAAAAACTATAAAGTGAGTTTGATGAAGAGGGAGGTCAAAGGGAAGTGCTATCACTACCATGAAGAGAGACACTATAAGAATTGAAGTCCAAAGCTTGCAAAGGAGGGACAGAGTAGGCAAGCCTATGCCATCAAGGCTATACCTATCTCAAGCAGACCTCCCGCTGAAGATCATGGAAAACCAACAGTGGAAGGCACAACTGTTACTTTTAGGCACACTATTCGTACCCTATTTGAGTCAGAAGCATCACATTCATTCAAAGCTAGAAGTATAGTCAACTTTTTACATCTAAAAACCCAAGTTGTCACAAACCCAATAGTTAAATCAAATCCTATTAGGGATCGACACATCTTTCTTTAATTTGTAAAGACCTAGTTGTGGACATATGTAACGTTGACTTTGTATGTAACGCTAGTGTTCTTAGTTTTGAGAGGTATGGACTTATCCTAGGGTTGGATTGGATATCTTTTTACGGGGATATCTTAGATTATGATAAGAGGATTGTTTGATTAAGAAGTTATAGAGGAAGAGATAGATCTTCGATATACACACTGAGGCTAAGTTGGGTTAAGGTATTTATATTCTCTTAGCCTACCACAAGATGAGCTCTCAAATATAACCATAGTTCAAGAATTCCCTGATATCTTTGAGGAAGTCTCGGGTCTCCCACCTCAAAGGAATATCGAGTTTAGGATTTATTTAGAGAAAGACGCTAGACCTATCGCTCTGCCACTAAGACACATGGCTCCTAAAAAAGACAAGGTTGGATAAGCAATTTTCGAAGCTATTGCAGAAAGGATTCATCCACCACATTATTTCTGAATGGGAAGCACCTGTTTTCTTTGCCACAAAGGCAGACGGCTCTTAAAGGCATTGCTTTAACTATCGAGAGCTCAATAAGTTGACCAAGAAGAATATACCTAGAATAGATGATTTGTTTGACCAGCTTGTTGTTTCCCAATTGGACATAGAGACTGGATTTCATCAATTGAGGATAGCTAAGGATAGAAAGTAGAAGACCATATTTTGCACTCTAAATGGACTTTATCAATGGGAAGAGATGCCTTTAGGATTGATGAATACCACTGCATACTTTGTAGATTTGATGAGTGGAGTCTTTATGGGATATATGAATAAATTCGTCGTAGTATTTGTCGATGATATTCTATTATACTCTAAAAGTTAGGACGAGCATAAAAATATTTAAGAAAGTTATTAGGGACTTTAAGGAGGTACCAACTTAAAGTCAAATTCTCAAAATGTCAATTTTGGAAGAAGTAGGTGAGATTTCTTGGAAATATTTTTTTGAGAGGGGATTGTCTATAGACCCCGTAAAGGTGGAAACTATTCAAGACTGAAAATTTCCGAAGAATGCCACAGAGGTTAGAAGTTTTCTTAGGTTGGGGGGTTACTATAGGAAATTTATCAAGGACTTTGCAAAGATGGCAGTCCTACTAACTCACTTAACCATGAAAAATCTAGCATTTATATGGGATGAGAAATCTATGAAAGCATTCAAAAAGCTGAAGGAATTATTGACTTGTGTGCCGGTACTTACCATTCCTAATGGGATGTAACTTTCACGGTTTACACTAATGCATGTGGTATGGGATTAGGAACTGCTCTTATACAAGAAGAAAGAGTGATAGCCTGCGCAAGTAGACAGTTAGAGGACCATGAGAATAGATACCCAACTCATGACTTGGAGTTAGCAGCTATCATCATTGCTTTGAAGATATGAAGGCACTTTCTTTTGGGAGAAAAGTTTGAGTTGTTCATCGACCATAAATCCCTCAAACTCCTGTGTTTTCCAAAAAGATCCGAATTTTTGATAGCAAAGGTGGATGGAGTATATAACATCATATCACTTTGTGATACAGTATACCCTCAAAAAATGGAATGTTGTCACCGGTGCGCTTAGCTGGAGGCATACTACTCTTGGCGTTACATATGAGTGAGGCAGTTTGAGTTTCTCTCGAATTTCAATTTCCAACCTCTGGTCGAACCTACTTTTGGAAACTTAAGGGCAATGGAAGTTAGGCCAACATTGATGGATTGCATCAAGTGCAAAAGGAGGATGGGACGATAGTTGATATTTTGGGCAAGCTTGGTAGGGGAGAGTGTTTTTCCCATGGTGGTAGGTATGCAATTGATCAAAGAGGATGTTTAAGAAGAGATAAATGCCTTTGTGTTCCTATGGTTAAGAATATTTTAGAGGAAGTTCTAGTGGAGTGTCACCATTCTAAGATGACCATTCATCCTGGAGGAGATAAGATGTATAGGGATATGAAGCGAATTTTCTATTGGTCGAGGATGAAGAAGAGGGTAGCGGAATTTTTCTCTAAGTGTTTGACATGTCAAAAGATAAAATCAGAGCAAGGGAAACCCGGAGAGTTATTATTACCGTTGAAGATGCCGAATTGGAAGTGGGAGCATGTATTGATGGATTTTATAGATGGATTTCCTAGGAGTCAAAGAGACAATGAATCTAAATGGGTTATAGTGGATAGGATCACTAAAATCGCCTATTTTATTACCATTAGAGGTAATAAACCACAACATCCCTAGCACAAACTTATATCAAGGAAGTAGTGCGACTCCATGGAGTTCCAGTTAGCATTGTATTGATAAAGACCCTTTATTTACTAACAAATTTTGGAGGAGCCTGAGTCAGCCTTAAAAACGACATTGAATCTTAACACCGTTTATCACCTGTAGACTCATGACCAAATAGAAAGGGTGAACAGGGATTTATAAGATTTTTTAAATGCTTGCATCATGGACTTTGGAGGACATTGGAAGCAGCATTTACCCATAGTAGAATACACGTACAATAATAGTAATCAAGCGACGATTGGCATGGCACTCTTTGAAGCATTATATGGGATCCCATGCAAATCGTCAAGCTTTTGGTAGGAAACCATTGAATAAATTCTACATAGACCAGATTTGATGCACGAGACCTCGAAGAAGATAAAGATGATTAGGCAGAAAATGAAGGTTGCGTAGGACCATTAGAAGTCCTATGCTGACAAGCGAAGGAAGGAATTAGAGTTTGAGGTCAGAGACATGGTGTTCATTAAGATTTCCTCTCTTAGGAAGTTTATGAGGTATGGTTCATTAGGGAAGTTAGTGCTAAGGTTTGTTGGGTCTTTCCCAATTTTGGAAAAATAGGGAAACTTGCATATCGAGTGAAGTTACTGGACAATTTGACGATAGTTCATAACATTTTTCATGTTTTGTACTTGAGGAAATGCATGTACGACACCGCCACCATAGTAGAGCTTGGTTAGTTAATAGACATTGAGATGGAGCCGATAGCACCTATGCCACCGCACGCATAGTGGAGCACGAAACTAAGAAGCTTCGCAACAAAGAAATTAGGCTAATCCGAGTGCGATAGAAAGATAATTCGATGGAAAGCAAGCGAGAAACTTAAGAGAAGATGAAGGCTTCTCATCCTATGTTTTTCCCTAATAAACTTTCTCTCTTCAAAAATTAGGTTTTTGGTTGCACCGTGATTGCTAGATTGGATGGTAGGGGATTGTTGCCACACTTCTACTGTTATTTTTGCACTTAAACAAAAATTTCGAAATAAATAAATTAGTATAATCAAAAAAAGATTTTTTTCAAATAAAACTAATTTATTCTGTTTGAATAATATATTAAAATTGAAATAAAATAATCAAATAATCGAAATATAATTAGAATGGAGCGCAAATTCAATTTAAATTAGATTGGAATACTTTTATAAACAATTAACAAGGATTAAAATTTAAATAAAGAAAGTTAATTGAAAATAAATTAAATTAGAACTTTAGGCCCAAACAAATCAGGCTCATGACCTTTTAATCACTTTCCTTTCTTCACTTTTCTAGAAAACAACCCACTTCATACTCAAAGCCAGGCCCGAACACCTAATGAAATTTCAGCCCTAATTTTCGAAATTGGAAATCGCGACAATTTAAAAAAATGAAAGATGCATGGCCTCGGATGACCAACATTGGCGGTGACAAGGGCACCATAGGGTTAAGGCGACACCAGGATAGTGACTGAGGCTGGAGGAGACCGCGATGAGGTGCAATGACTATGAGTGGGCATGCAACCTGGAGGGAGCGACATGGAAAATTGATTGATTGATAGAGGCGGTACCTGGAGGTGTTGGGTCTGGGTGCACGACTTTGATTGACGGACGCGCCGACATGATTGATCGCACGGAGGAGCTACGATACTTTTGGGATCGCGCATAAATTTCGTTGCTATACAAATGCTGAGTGCTTGGATAGTCATTGATTTGGAGTTTTTGGTGTATACTGAAATATTAACGAAGGCTTGGGAAAGCATCATTTGAGGTGAGTTTTATCACTCACAACTATATCCATATTATCGCCTACTATATGCATACATACACACACAGATATATATATATATATATATCCCATTCTTGATTGAATTGCTTGCTTGAAATTTTTGTTTGGGATGATTTATTATTGTGATACCGGATGTTATTTGGAGCTTGATGGTGGAATGTTGTATTTGTTGGATGTTCGAAATGCAAAGGAGATGCTGTCCGTTTGCATTTTAATTTGTGTAATTTATTTATATTGTGTGTATATTGTATGGATGGCCAAAACTCGATGGAACTCGACTCGGTCACACGATAAAATTTATATTGATGATTTGTGGTTGATTTTGGAGAATTTGCTCCATGGTTTTCATTTAGATGATTTATTGATTTTCCCATTTTAAAATATTTTTGAAATCTTTGGGAAATTATTTATGGTGTTTTAAAATTTATTTAAAGTAAATTTATAAAAAAACGATTCCTTGGAAATTATTTTGGATAAAAAAGTTGTTTTGAAAATGTAAAATATTTTATTTCTAACTGTTAGAGTATAAAGTGAAGATTATGTATTAAATTCTACGGTTTGAAATAAATATAACATATTTTGTAATTTAAAATTTTATTTTGAAATAGTATTTTTATCATGGAAGATTTTAAAACGGATTTAAAGCAATATTTGGTGATTATCAATATAAGCTATTAAGAATATAGCGAAGGTATTGAATCATAAACTATTTTTAGGAATGAAAAGAAATATTTTTGGTGGTTTATAAATTTTATTTTAAAGTATTATTTAGTTGTGTAAAGTTATGAGGTAATTACTATAATTATTATGATTTATAATGTGATTTTGGAAGTTCTGAAATAAGTATAAAAGGACTTGGACATGAATTATAGTATTTGAATCTTTGTGAAGGGATTAAACAAATAAATTGAATACATTATGCAATGTATATTAGTGTTTTAAATGTTTATAAGTATATAAAGAAGAATATGAAAGTAAATTATAGTGTTGAATCATTATTTTTGGTATTGCATAAGTAGTAAGTATTTAATATATATGAATATTTTACTAGTTTTATTAATTTTTAGAATATAAAGATCAAATTAGGAAAAGTGTTTGTTGAAAATGAATCAGCACCCAAGAATAGATTGTAAGGAACCTATAAGACCTAGATCTAGTAAATAGTAGTGATAATAAAAGAAAATAAACAGAAATAAGAAAGAGAAACATAAAATTTTATAGTGGTTCGGCAATCTTTGGCCTACAACCACTTTATATCTTTGTTGCTTATTGATTTGATATAATTTGCTTGAGATTATAAGGTGTCTGAGAGAAAATGAGCCATTAGTGTAGCAACCCATCGCAGAACAGGCCTGAATTTCCACCAAGAAAAGGCCCATAAAAAATTAGATCCATTCTAAGGCAAGCTGCTTGTAGAACTAAGAAAATAACAGTATATAGTCATAACTAAACTTTCAAAACTCACAACGGATGGAACAAAATATAATAGCAAAGTGTACCCATTTTTTTTAAAACCATAAAAATGTCATAATACAAATTCCATAAAAACCGTAACATAATATGTTTTACAACAATTGTTTAAATACATGGGTACACATAAAAGCAAGTTACAATAACAAATACTGCCACAAGCCAAGCTTCCCCATCTCTAAGCATCGTCACCGCCATCACTCCATCGTTAGCCTGTGTTGTAATGAGGAGGGTGTCAAAACAACAAGTATCTTGTGAATTAAAACCTTGAGTCTTACCTTTTAAGTACATGGGCAATGTTTCAAAATAAGAACATGTTTACGAAAATAAAACCATTAAAACAATTTAATACTTCTTTATAAGGAAAGGAGGCAGGTCCAACCACTAAATACCTTCCATTTCCAAAAGCAGGTTTCTAGAATCTTATATCCCGATCATACACCATAAATAGCTAATAATACGAGAGACGGTACCCAAGCCACTTTATACTTCCAAGTGAAAAATAGGCAGGCTCTGGTCATTTAAGACCTTAATTAAGGCAGACCTCATCATTTAAGACCTATTTCCAGAAGCATGCTCCTCAATAGTACTATCTATCTAACATCGTATAAAATCTCATAGACCACTTAATACTTCCATGTGGAAAATAGGCAGACTCTGATCATTTAAGACTTAATTAAGAAGGACCCCATCATTTAAGACCCGTTTTCAAAAGCGGACAGCTGGGAAGAAGAGGGGGGTCCAACCACTTATTACCTCAAGACCCCAAAGCGGGCCACACGTCTTATGGCCCATACTCATAATGATGTCTCACATTAGTCTGCTATTCGTAGGAACTGGTAGCCAGATTAGTTGGGCAGATTTCCTCTACAGAATTTGGAACCAACCTCACGCCATTACAAATATTTTTTATATGAATATCTCGCATAAATAAAAGTGTACACAACTGCTGGTAGATTGAAAGTGAAGGGTATACTTCAATCATGTAACTCTATTGGCCTCGCATCCCTATGACTTAGCCATACATCAATTACTACACACAGACACACACACACACACTCATCTCATCGCTTCATAAATAAGGCCTTATAAGGAATCCTCATTATTATGCCTTAAAATAATAATTATGATATATATAAGAGTTTCCTTTTATTTTCACCTAACAGTTAATTACCTTCATGATGGGTGAAATAAATGAAAATAGATGCCTAATTAATCACGCCATATAGGCAATAATTCTACGTTAATTACGCAAATAGAGATAAATAGATATTCGTGCCTAATAAATTCTAAACGCATGGATTTTTCGCTCTAAACTAGCGTTAAATGTCAATTCCTTAACCAAATATTATTACAAGTCTTTTTTCTTCAAATTTCTAAGATTTCATAGGATTCTAATATCTAAAACAGGTAATAATTGTTCATAAACAAAACTGCAATAACATACTTGTAAATAAAATAAAAACTCAATTTATTACACCAATTCAATGGAATATCTTAAACAATAAGAATTACAATCTAAACCCCATATTCTATTCAGCTTCTCTTTTCAAAGAAATAAATAAGAATAATTGATGTAAACTACGAACAGAATTCGTAATCTAAACCCTTTATTTTATTGAAGAATCATAATTTGACCCAAAGAAGAAGAAGAAGTGGAACAGACTATAAAATTATCAAAAATTGCATAAACGAAATAAATTTCATCAAATTAATGTAAATAATTAGGAATCTCAACATAGGATTGACATATCGAATTCAAGGAATTTTGAGGGATTTTATTTATCATATTTTCAAAATCTCAAAATCCCTAAGGCATATTCAAATCTAAAAAGAAATATAATAAGCAATTGTTGAAAAAATATTAAGGTTCCCACTCATAGAATAGCCTTAGCTTCGCCTTCCTTGAATTTGCATTCCTCACAATCTATTCTAGAATATCTCTCTTTTGAAAAATATACACACAATAGGAAGTATATATATTTATTAGATTCAAAATAGTTAGAGGGGAACATAATAAGAATAGGTTGGAGGAAGAAGAAATGAACAAAAAACAGATTGGATTCTTACCTGAATTCTCTACGGAGTTTTTAAATCTAATTTGGAGAGATAACAATGGCAGAGTTTTGCTACTATTCTCAAAATATTTGTGGATAAAAGTTAAAACTAGAGTCTAATTTATAGTGGTTGGAAACGCACCAGAACCATTGAATGAGAATAGATTAAAAACAGATAAATCTAGAATATTCAACTCATCAAAATAGGCTCCACAACAAGAAAATGTCAACCCCATGCTCCAAGCGGTCTACCCCTTGAAGTTCTGGGTCGACTACTTCCCATACTTTGGAAAGGTATTTATTTTATTTTTCCGTTACTTGATTATTTATTGATTTCATACCCTAATTAACTTTTAACATTAATTGCTAATTTTTAATGTTACTCAACCCCAAGTCTAGTGACAACTAACAAAAAATTTCAAATTAGGGAATTAATTATTTATTTGAATCCTATTCAAATTATTTTAAATCTGAAAACTTCAAATGCTCATAGCTTCTTCATTCGAGCTTCATTTTCAGCATATTATATATGGAAATTAATCAGAATTTCACCATGAACGCAACGATATAGCACTCATGGTCAAACTTCGACTTTTGTAAAATTTCCATTTTCTACTTTATCACATTTAATTTAATTTACTTCTTTTATTTATGTTTCATTTTACGGAATGTTACATCCTTTCTCTCTTAAAAAGATTTCGTCCTGAAATCTTTCAAGGGGCGAGTAATGTAACGTGCAATAGCATTCATGTTATACAACTAAGTTATCTACACAACTATCTACTCAACCAATAGTGCAATGTGGTTATGTACTGCAGACATGCTAAAATGAGTTCAATCCTAGCATGAGGGTGTAATTGTGTCATGAAAGTATGTATGTAGATATCCTAAACATGCATAAAAATTTCTATATGAGTGTAAAGTGGTTATGAAAAAGTGTAGCAACCATCTTCTACCATTCAATCTAGCAACCATGATGCAACCAAATTCCTAATTTTGGAGAGAAAATTTTCCAGAGAAAGGTTTAGGACGAAGAGTCCTTATGCCTCCCATCAAATTTTCTCACCCTTGCACTTGGACCAATCTAATTCTTTATTATGGAGCTTTCGAGTTATGTGCTCTACGATGCATGCAGTGGCACAAGACGCTATTGGCTCTGTCTTAAAATTCCCTAATTGATTAGACTTGCAGCAATTGTTATGCTATGAAGGTCTTTTCTAAAATGCAAAAATTTCATGGACTCTGGCCGACGTAAAAGTTTTCTTGTTTTTCTCCATATTGGAAAAGTTCCCAATAAATCTGGTGCTTACTTTCTAACTATCCAAATTGTACGTTGCCTAATCAATTCAGACTTTCTAAAGTCTCGCAATACAAATTTGGTTTGAGTAAAAAAAAATTGTGGTTTTTCACCCCCAGTTTAACGATTTGCTTGGCTTCTCAAATAAATTCTTCAAGGGAGTCATACTAATAGTCCATCGATGACTATAATACTGCTGAATTCAATTAAGGGCAAGCACTAGTCCTTAGGTCCTTCAAAGTCTAAGATGCAAGCTCTCAACAAATCCTCCAAGTTTTTATCTATTCCTTTAGTTGTCCATCAGTCTTCAGTCGGTAAGCGATGCTCTGATTCAACGAAGTTCCTAAATCTAGTTCCTATAGCTATTAGCAAATCCCTCCAAAT
This sequence comes from Allium cepa, assembly GCA_030765085.1. NCBI lineage: Eukaryota > Viridiplantae > Streptophyta > Magnoliopsida > Asparagales > Amaryllidaceae > Allium > Allium cepa. Next base: position 613,327,242 of record CM060942.1, on the reverse strand, counting down.
TTTCTAGTAAACTAAGGATCCCTTTCACTAACATGCAAAGTGAAACTCCATAAAGTTTTGTTGAAGTGTTGTGGTTCTACTGCTTCTAATGGAAAATTTCTACCACCTTCTTCTTAATCCTTGATCAATAGGAAATTCCATTCTCATTCCATGCATTTTCTCTTTTCCTTGCATGGTGGCATTTTGTGAGCTAAATCCTTTATGTTCTCCAAAAATCTAAAGTTTTGAGATTGAAACATTAACTCACTTTAGGCTGCTAACCTAATTTCCTCGTTAACCTCCAGTTTTACCTATGGTCTATCGCTAGTTAAGTGTTCCTATAAATTTCCTTATTTACTTTGGTTTCCAACATATATCAAGTGGTTTAAATCCCATTCATAAAGGCTACACATAAATAAAATGGGAATATATCTTATACCACATCATCCACTTTACTAATAACTAAGAAAGACAACTAGCGCCTACAATCCAAGAACTCCAAAAGAAATTTTTACTAGAAGTTGACATTTATTATCAGTTAATATAAATGGTGTTTAGGTCCTACCACTCATATTTAAATTAAGATGGGTTATCTTTAAGGGTATTTTTGGCACAGGTCCTTATTAAAGTTCAAAATACACGAAAAGTCCTTCACTAAATTTCAATGTAAAATAGGTCCCTATTTTTTATTCACGATTATTGCAGAGCATGATGCAACTTTTCATAAAAGTTGCTGACATATCCGCAACTTTTCTGTACGCTGTAAACATAGTGTATGAAAGTTGCTGAAATATCGGCACTTATTTATAAAAGTTGCTGACATTTCAGCAACATTTATGTATACTGTTGAACACAGTTTTTGAATGTTGCTGAAATATCAGCACTTATTTATAAAAGTTGCTGACATTTCAGCAATAGTTTTTCTTTGTTTCTAGAAAATAAGGACCGGATTTACAATGAAACTTTGAGCGGGAAAGTTGCTGAAATATCAGCACTTATTTATAAAAGTTGCTGACATTTCAGCAATAATTTTTTTTATTTCTAGAAAATATGGACCGGATATACAATGAAACTTTGACAGGGACCCGCTTTACAATATAAAAATATGATAGGGATGCCTCTATAATTTCCACTATCTTTAATATTAAATTCCATTGCTACCCATTTTCTTAATTTCCCATTTTTCGGTCTTTAATAAATGTAGTTCATTTATTGATTCAATTAATATCTATAGCAGCTAATCATTGCTGTCAGAATTAGACCATTTTCAATTAACCCTTCTTTAATCCTTTTAACCTACTTTAGGTTTTCAAAATCCATTTACTACTCAAATTTCTTTCTTTCATAAATGCAATATCAAGTTTCCTTAATCAGTCCCCATTAGATTACTTTTCCTCTCATTAATTACATATTTATTGCCCGTTAAATTTGTAATTAGCATCCATAAATCCTAATCCATCAATTATTAACTAAAACACATATAGTCGTAATCTATGCTATATATATATATATATATATATATATGTATTATAGTCGTTTAGCGTAGGTGTACGATATTTATATCGAACACTAGTTCTACAACTAGAATACTAATTTCCATATTTTAATTCATCGAAGCTATCCTTCCACAAAGATTACTGTCATAAATTAACCACAACTAAGATTTTTTGCGTTGTTGAAATTACATGGAATCATTTCTTTTTTTATTGAAACAGACAGTGTAAACTATGGAAATAAATATCCATCTCTTTCCTTTTTAGTGTATTCCTTGTTACTTCAAACAATGCACTTTTACATGTATTTTGGAATTGGATAGTTTATGCAAATTACACGGAAATTGCTTTAAAAATTAAAATACAGAATTCATATTCTATGGGCAACCTAATTCATAACCCAATTATAGATCTGGAATATCTTTATACTTTACCAACTTTTTCAAATAGAGGTTTGGGACTGACTTCAACTTTCAGACTAGCTTGTACGTTTTATTTCTATTTTACTCATATCCTAAAAACCTTAGTCTATTTCACCTAGGTCATGATCCATATCTAATCCATAAAATCATAACGTTCGCACACAAAATAAAATATCTTCATACAAATAAACTTATTTAAAATAAACATTATTATTTCATTTCTTTCTATACTAAAAACATGAAGTATCAAATTCAATATCTTCATCTTTGAAAATTTAAACTTTAATAAAAAACTTTATTAAAGATTCAAAATTTCTTTGTTCCCAAATAGGAATAAAATAATCTCCCTTTTAAAATTTTCCTTATCAAAATATTTTTTCCTTAAAAGTTAGACTTTCTAGTTTCAAAAAGGAACTTATGAAAAAATTTCCTTTTAATAGCTTATTAAAATAAGGATTTACGCCTTTTTGAAAATAGGATTTTTTTTTTACACAAAATATTCCAAACTTAACTATCTTTCCAAAATAATATGTTAGACATTTTTGTTTCAAAGAGTTTTCTAGCGACAAGAATTATAGTAAAATTTTCACAATCATAATTCAAAATAACAGTTATTTCCTTCAAAAGCATACAATAATATTTACTACCTTATTGCTTAAAATATACTGTAATTTGATGAAATATATCTCATAACTTTGCTCAAAAACTCTTAAAATCTCTTGCAACACTTTTCTTTTTTAAATCCAATATTATTATTATTCAAATAACTATTGTATTCAAATTGGGATAAATATATAAAATTGTCATCTTTACATAAATGCTTCTCCTTATACAAAAACATCCAACTTATTTATCAATCATCATTTAAATCCAATTAATGGTCAAAGATATCTTTTATAACTTTATACAATAGAAAAATAAATGGAGTAGGCAAAGATAACTGCTATCTTACTTTATTACTCCTTTCAATATCTCATCTACCAAAATTCATAATTCTATTATTACCTAAATTCCAGCCATTATTCTCTTTATCACCTTATATGTGAATGCTTTCCTTCCTATACTATCAGACATTCCTTTCTTTCTATTTCTATCCCAAAATATTTGCTATTTCTATTTATAAACCCTTAAAAAGAGTTCTAAAGAAAGAACTTTTAGGTTTATAAAGAAGGAATAATAGAAGAATCAAAGAACCAAAAATTGAAATCTTTTTAACCAAATTAAAAAGGTTAACGAATGAAAACTTTTCAAGTCATTAATTTACAATTAAAACTATCCACCATTTTGTCTTAAAGAAATTCACCGTTTTAGAAATTGCATTACCTTTCCAAACTTTTTTAAAACTAATGGAGGTATATTTCCAAAGTAGTCTAAAACCATTTATATTTTCGAAAATTTCCAACTTATACAGTCTCTAAGAAGTTGTAGAGGAAGGAACTTTCAAATTTATTGCATAAGAAATATAACATAGAAAAACAGAATAATACAAAAACAAGGAATTTGAAAGTTTTTTTAATCCAATCAAATTTTAAATTGAGAAGTTAATAAATGAAAACTTTTTGCAACTTCTCAAGTCACCAAATTTTTAAGTTAATATCACCTACCAAAAATGTTTCGCCGCCCTTTTTAAACTTACAACCTCTTTTCAAACATTTTACCATACAAACGGTGATATAATTTAAAAGTAATCTAAAATCACTTTTAGCAAAACTTTCTTACTTATAAGATTTTCATTTCAAAATCTTTTGAAAGACACTTTCAAAATTTCCAAAACGTTTTCAAGGAAACCATTTTATCAAATTATGTCCCAAATTGTAGGACTGAAATTTGTTCTTTCTTTTAAACCTTTGTACTCTACCCTTTAATTTTCCTCCTTGTGGTCATTAATGTATTTCTTCTTACGGAAGTTTTCTCCTTTTACCTATGCATTTTATTAATATATAACACCTTCATTTGTTACGTCCATAAATGTTAATTTTTCCGTCTTAATTGTCAGCCTAACGGGTGTTTCCTTAAGGTCATTTACTTCCTATCAACCTTTCCATCTACGGTCACCCCTATTATTAAATATGTCTATAGGGTGCATAATGATAAGCAAGACTAGGTCCTATTAAGGAGTCAATTACTATCTAGCTTTTAGGGTGCTTCCATTAGTTGAGGTCATGCTCTCCCTAGTTTACTCCTAAAGATATGATTTTAGCTCCATGGGTAATCTGAGTAGGAGTAGAAATTACCTGCATTTATTCTTCCACCTCATAGTCGCCTCATCTATCCTTATAAATATGGTCGCAACTACTTCTATAGTCGGAATTTAAGAGTTAAGCATAAATTCAAAATAAGTATATATGTATATATATAGTATGAGTTTTATAAAACTCTTTCGAAAGACCTTTTCAAACATAATATATTGGCCACTCATACGTATAGTATACTTTCTCCATTGGTTGGGTAACGTAGACTCCGTTACCAAATGTAATAACCCACCCCAGAATAGGCCTGAATTTCGATGCCGAAAAGGCCCATTGAAACTTTGATCCATTTTAAGGTAAGTTGTCGGTAGAACTAAGAAAATAACCATATAAAGTCCTAACTAAACTTTCAGAACTCACAGCAGATGGAACAATATATAATAGCAAAGTGTACCCATTTATTTCAAAAGCATAAAAATTTCATAATACAAAATTCCATAAAAACCATAACATAATATTTGTTACAACAATTGTCTAAATACATAGGTACACATAAAAGCAAGTAATAATAACAAATACTGCCATAAACCGTGCTTCTCCATTTCTAAGCATCATTACCGCCGTCACTCTATCCTTAACGTGTGTTGTAATGAGGATGGAGTCAGAACAAAAAGTATCAGGTGAATAAAAACCTCGAGTCTTATCTTTTCAGTACGTATGCAGTATATTTCAAAATAAGAATATGTCTATGAATATAAAACCATTTAATACTTCTTTATAAGAAAAGGAGGCCGTTTCAAGTACTTAAAACCTTCCATTTTGAGAAGCGGGTTTCTAGAATCTCATATCCCAATCCTACGTCATAAATAGCTAATAATGTAAGAGATGGTACCAAGCCATTTAGTACTTCCAAGTGGAAAATAGGTAGACTCTAGTCATTTAAGATCTTAATTAAGGCAGACCCCATCATTTAATACCTATTTCCAGAAGCATGCTCCTCAATGGTACCATCTAACTGACATAATATGGAATCTCATAGGCCATATAATACTTCCAATTGGAAATAGGTAGACTTTGATCATTTAAGACGTTAATTAAGGCAGACCCCATCATTTAAGACCTATTTTCAGAAGCGGACCCCTATAGAGATACCACCTAACGTGTTCCCTTTGCCATTTAATACTTCATCTAGGGGAAAAGAGGCGGGTCCAACCACTTAATACTTCAAGACCCTGAAGCGAGCCCTTCGTCTTATGACTTATACTCATAATGATGTCTCACATTAGTCCATTATTCATAGAATAGATAGCCAAATTTTCTGGGCATATTTTTCCTATAGAATTTAGGACCAACCTCGCGTCCTTACAAATATTTATCAGAAGGATATCTCACATCTATAAAAGTGCACACAGCTGCTAGTAGCCTCAAAGTGAAGGGCGGACTTTCGTTATGTAACTCTATTGACCTCGCATCCCTATGACATAACCATAGATCAATTACTACACACACACACACACACACTCATCTCACCGCTTCATAAATAAGGCCTTATAAGGAATCTTTATTATTACGCCTTAAAATAATAATTAGGCTATATAAAAGTTTCCTCTTATTTTCACCTAAAAATCAATTACCTTCCTAATGGAAGAAATAAATGCCTAATTAACTATGCCATATACACAATAATTATACATTAATTACGCAAGTAGAAATAAATAAATATTGGTTCTTAATAAGTACTAAACGCATAGATTTTATGCTCTAAACTAGCGTTAAATGTCAATTCCTTAACCAAATATTATTACAAGTCCTTCTTCTTCAAATTCCCAAGATTTCCTAGGATTCTAATATCCAAAACAGGTAATATTCATAACCAAAACCCATATTCTATTCAACTCCATATTCTATTCAACTTCTCTTTTACAAAGAAATAGATAAGAATAAGTGGTGTAAACTACCAATAGAATTCGTAATCTAAACCCTTTTTTAAGAATCATAATTTAACCCAACAAAGAAGGAGAAATGGAATAGATTATGAAATTATCAATAATTGCATAAACGAAACAAATTTCATCAAATTAATGTGAATAATTAGGAATCTCAACATCGCATTGACATATCAAATTTAAAGGAATTTTGGGGGATTTTGTTTATCACATTTTCAAATTTTCAAAATCCCTAAGGCATATCAAATCCAAAAGGAAATACACTAAACAATTGCTGAAAAGAAATACTAAGGTTTTCACTCACAGATAGCCTTAGCTTCGCCTTCCTTGGATTTGCATGCTTCACAATCCCTTCTAGAATCTTTCTCTTTTGTACACACACAATAGGAAAGATGTATATATATTTATTAGATTCAGAATAGTTAGAGGAGAATAGAATAAGAATAGGTTAGAGGAAGAAGAAATGAATAAAACATAGATTGGATTCTTACCTTAATTCTCTACGAAGTTTTTGAATCTAACTTGAAGAGATAACAATGGCAGAGTTTCTCTATTGTTCCCAAAATATTTGTGGATAAAAGTTAAAGGTCTAGGATGTAATTTATAGTGGTTAGAAACGTACCAGAACCGTTGAATGAGAATAGATAAAAACTGGATAAATCTGGAATGTTCAACTCATCAAAATAGGCTCCACAACAAGGAAGTGGTCAACCTCCATGCGCCAAATAGTTGACCCCTACTGTTGACCTCTAAGTCGACCCTTTGAAATGTTAGATCGATGACTTCCCTTATTTTGGGAAGGTATCTATTTTATTTTATCGTTGCTTGATTATTTATTGATTTCACACCTTAATTAAAATTTCACATTAATTGCTAATTTTTAACGTTACTTAACCTCCAAGCCTAATCGCAATTAATAATAAATTTCAAATTAGGTTATTAATTATTAATTTGAATCATATTCAAATTATTTTAAATATGAAAATTTCAAACGCTCATAACTTCTTCGTTCGAGCTCCGTTTTCAGTATATTAACTATGGAAATTGATTGGAATTTCTCCACGAATACAACGATATAACTTTGTGGTCAAATTTCAACTTTTATAAAATTTCCATTTCTACCGTATCATATTTTATTTTATTTACTTTATTTATTTATTCTTTATTTTATGGGGTGTTACAACTAGTACATAAGTTAGACAAGTTCTAAGTCCTATAATTGCCTAGAGGAGCTGCCTTGGTGGCCATTGTGTGGAGATAAAGGATGGAGAAGAGGAAGAGCTTCTGCATAGTGATGGCAGAAACCAGATCATTTTTTGGTTGGTCTATGGTTTGTATTTACAGGGCTAATAGTCGTATTGGGCTAGAAGGAGAGTTGGAGTCTAGTCCATATGAAGACTTGAAAGAGTGTGTGAAGTCATGAACTCGCCTGGATTAACTACGCATGTCGTTACGACCTCTCATGTCCGTACCGACTTTTATAGTTAACTCCAAGTGGGTCAGGTTTTCTATACATTTCATGCTACTTGATTTTGGGTTGTCCTATAATGTTTTCATGGATAGTTGGTTGATATTGGTGATAGTTCCTTTATTACTTGTTTTTTCTGCTGTTCAAACTTCTAACTCTTCAACTCTTACACTAGGATGTCCAAAACCGTTGGAAATATCTTAAGCAAGCATAGAAAAGTAGAGAATCACTTCTGCAAAGTTTGAGTGGAAATCATGGAGCCAAGAGAGATCAAACCTGGCATTAGAGGTTGATGCCAACTTCTGTACTTGTCTCCGTTTTGGTTAATTTTTTTTAGATATTTATATCCCTTATCTAGGCGTGCCTCCAAGGTTTCAAGTTATTTCGTCTTTGTCTTGACGTTTTAACTCCTATTATTTTTGCTTGATTAAAAACCCAATTAACATTTGCCCTCCAAAGTATGCTTTTGTTGAAAACAAAGTAAGCTCTGGAACGAGACAAGTCTTGGACTTCTATCCTATGAATTCCAATTGATTGTTTGGATGTCGTCTTGGGACATTGCTTTTACTTGGTTGACTGTCCGTTAACTGTTCGTTTTAGTTATATTTTGAGATTTCATCCCTTTGTGTTGGCGATGCAATTTGTACTCCGGAGATTACGTTATGCTTTAGGTTGGTATAGAAACACTTCGCTATAATCTCAGGATGATGGCAATTTCAAAGAAAGATGGTTGAAATTGGATTGTACTTGCCCAGCGATGAAGCTATGTTTTGTCTCGATTGAATGCACGTCGTTTCAAAGCCAAGTCCTGCTCTCTGGCTCCAACTGTCTCATTTCGAGAATTTGGCTAAGTTTCTATCGTCGTTTTAATTCCGTGCAACGATTCATTCCAAAATCTGATGTTGTAGATGATTCCATCGTATCGCTTTTCTCATTTCTGCACTTCCAGTGACTCTAAAAAGAAAAGCTTTCCGCATCGCTCCAAACAGTGGCTACGTCGTCGATTTCTCATCGATAACGGGTAAGTTGTTAAAAAAATAACATGACTCATTTTTCTAACATGAGCAAGCTATCTACATAGGATGGTCTGTTTGTGGTGTTCGGGACAGTGGACTCATTTTGCAAAGATAACACGCTGCACTTGCCCCATTCAATATTCAGAACCCGACTGGTTAACATACGTCGACTTGCTTTGGATTCCATCCGTTGGTCATATAGGGATATTATTCAAAGTAAAGCATACGTTACAATGTTGAACGTCAAGTTTTATTGTTTAGATTGACCTTCTGATCATCCCATTTCTAGTCCGACAAAAGAATTTTTACTACTCTAGACGCTGGATTCTTACCAGTTGGACCTCACCTTTATTCCTGTCATACCGGAACGACTGATTACAACTAAATTACAAGGCACTATTACTCTTATAGAGCTATTGTTAAATCCGCTTCTTCCTCTAAATGAGTACACGTCCTTAAGAGCTTTTAATGAAGCGGGAGAGCAAGCAGGGATTCCTCAAAGATTGTTTTCCTGTCGGCTTACTTTTTAGTAGTGCTTACATGAGAGCAACCTCCATTGTCTTGCAACTTTGTGTAGATAGACAGAATCCCTGTAATTTCTTTGATTATGTTTCTCTGTTCAACCATAAATACAACTTCCAAAATGATTTGTTAGGGGACATAGGGACATCATTTAAACAACTCTATATCCGTTCTTGCATGTGTTTGGTCGTGTTCCTTTTGACCAACTACTAGTCGTGGATAACCCCACTTTCGTGCTACTCCAAACTATCTCAAAAAGAAGCTAGGATGTTTTCATTGTTGTATGATCTTTGCCATGAACTGAATCTTGTTTACGAAAGGTTTAAAATGCCTGATTTTGGGTACTAATAGTAGCTAGATGTGATGTGGAGAATTATTCAACCACCCTCTGTCTAATTGAGCTTTCCCAATCTCGGCCTTGGATCGAGAAAAAGTCCAAAAGTGCTTGTTTTCAATTTTCCATATCTACCATTGCTTATCCACTACCGGACATGTCTCGCTTGGTCGCCAACACTATCATTGAAGTTTGGTCAGGCATAGTTTCAATCTCTAGAAACTAGTGCATGAATCATTCGATTCTGATCACCTTCCTTGAAGTTTCCTATTTCAAGGGAACAATAAAATTATTGAAGGTCGGTGATCACACTTTCTTGGCATTGCCAATTTCCATGCGACAACAAATTCTCATAGATTATGGCTAAAATTACAGTCGTGCATCAGTTTCTGTCTCTGGAAAATGACACATCAATGAGTCAATTCAAGCCTTTTAGTATCGAGAGGTTCCTCTTGGTATCAAGAAATTTTGGGTCACTGCTTCTGCTCATCGTTTTTCTTTTTTCACCATGATCATGGAAAGTGGTTTTGCTTTGCCACTAGTAGTTGATTGCAAGGATAGCTTATTTTGTTCCTTTGCTCGCCACCGGGTATGCATCGATAATATTGATTCCCCTTTCTTTGTGGTTTCCAGAATCTAGTCTGTGCACCAGCCTCTATCTCTGGGGACTGGTGGTTCAATTGCTCGATTTCGAGCATCGTCTTTTCTCGCTGTTGCACCTCATGTGTCCCCATGCAGCATGTTTATTTATCGCAACTCTATGCATGTAAATAATACTCATGTAGTCATTTTGGCATATTTTATTACTTAGCTCCGTTCAATACTATGATGTAGCTTGGCAGAGCCAATTCCATGGTCGTTCTCGTTTATACTCGGTCGAAGTTATTTCGACCAAGTGTATGTGTATATTCCCTAGTCCATAGGGATGATCACTTTGAATACTAAGTCCATACATGTTTAAGAGACTAAGTTTCTTGAGCAATACGTTTAACTGCCCCCGTCCTGATTTGCATTGTAGTTCCTGTCTCTAGGAACTAGTGACTTTGCTATTTGATTCCAAGCTTTGAGTTTTTAATGATATCGGTTCCTTGACTTTGACCGAATTCTTATGAGTTGACATCATCAGCCAATGCCATTCTAGGTGTATGTATCAAAAAGATGCACCACCGTCATCTTTTGTCATAGTAAATTCTTCCAAGCCCACTATTATGATCCTGATCATGCATCAATTTCTATATGAAGAAACTTGCGCATAAATGACTCAACTCTATGGATTTTTCTTTGATGTTGTGAATCTTTGGGCAACGTCAAATTTCTGAACGTTAAGACCTTCATTTGCCTTGGTGGCAACTTGCTACAAGAACGCTCAGTTTTGTGAAATAGAACTGTTATCCAACCAACTTCGTGGCTATTCATGTTTGGACATAGTGAGGTTCCCCTCCACAAAGTTTCAATTCCCTCCAGTTATTCGGGAATTTGTGAGAGATGGAAAGGTGTGGGGCAAATGATTCAATTACCTTCGGTTTGACACTGAATCCTACTCTGGGATTAAGGAAGTCCAGTGATTTAATTTCCAACTTTCCATGATTTTCCCTACTTGTCCTTAGTCGTACGTGCCTTGCTTGACTATTAACGCCGTCATGAAAGTCCTGTTCATATGTCAGTTCCTATCTACAAGAATTGGAAACTTAGCTGCTTGGTTCCAAGAAACCTTTTCTCTAGGCTGCCTATCTCTGGGCTGCATTAAAATTCTTTCAAGGTTGAATACTGGAAGTTCGTTTGTGTACCAACTTTTATCTCTGCAAACCAGCACATAAGCGATCGATCCTGGGGATTTCCCTTCGACATTGCCTTGTCTTTGGGCAATAGTTGATTCTGTAATGAAGGGTTGAACCATTCGATTGGCCGATGAATTGTTATGTAATGACCGCATCGCTATACCCATAAAATTAAAGAACTACAAGTAATGTCATCTAATAATACGAAGAATATGGCTGGTTATGGGCTATCGAGTATAAATATATCTTTGGACTAACATTGACACGTCTTTATTACCGTTATGGGGACCTAAACTAAAATTTTGATGTGTACAATATTAATACAAAGTAATAAACACACCAAATTTAGATAATCAGAATAGTATATAATATAAATAAATCGAAATTAGAGTCAGAGACCATAGTAGAATAATATACATCATAAAATATAATAAATTGTGAGCCTATAAAATATCAGTACTAGACCCATATAAATATATGCATCACATTCAAATTAATGTATCAGGTACAAACCAACTGCTAAATAATATACATGACATATTATCCTAAATATAAATATGTATATAATAATCGAGTAAACTGGAATAGTTAACATAGTCCGCTTTAGTGCTTGCACAAAATCCATAGGTCAACCGTTCAGACTAAATTAAAAAGGTGAGATACCGATAACGTAAATATATGACTTAACCATAAAATAAGTCAACTTAAAATATGTGTAAAAATAATTGATCATAATAAGGCATATCAAACCAAATCACTCTTTTAAAATTCATATCAATATAAGACATAATAATAAAATAAGCAATAATAAAAATATGCCAGAAATCAAATAATCATAATAAGGCATACCAATCAAAATCACCATTTCATAAAGTCATATCAAGTCTTAAATGGACTATCATCTAAAAATATGTGATAACTAATTTATCAAAAAATTTGAAGCACAAAAAGGGTATTCATATTCGAATCAAACGCTTCGAAGAACAAATGGGAATGGATATCCGATTACGCTATTAAATAATCATAATGTCGGTACAAAAAGAATAAGATAGCCACGAACGCAATGACAAGGTCGTTAACATCTCTCTAAGTAGTTTCGTTGGAAGGACAGAGTCATTAACACCTTACCAAGCAGTTTCGTTGGAAGGGGAATGTCGCTAACACCTTACTAATTAGTTTCACTTAAAAGACAAGGTCGCTACCACCTCACTAAGCATTTTCGTTAGGTAGACAAGATCGCTACCACCTTACTAAGTAGTTTTGTTGGAAGGACAAGATTGCTTCCACCTCATTAAGCAGTTTCGTCAGGAGGACAGGGTCGTTACCACCTCACTAAGCAGTTTCATCTAGCAAGGTCGCTAATACCTCTCCAAGTAATTTCATCAAGCGCTATTCATATATCGACTCTTAGGTCTATGAAAATAAGTCATCTTCTCTAGGGAATCTATCGGCCTGAACTCCGAACACCCTAAGATAATACAACTCTAAAATGTAGATCACCTTCACTTTATTAATCACTAGAATTTACAAACTGTCCCATTCCAGAAAGTAAATTCAAGCATTTACTATAAGCTAGTAAAATCCACCCAAACTCTATTTAATAAGTTATAATAATAAGTGAAAGAATTGTAAGGAAAGTCTCATACCGATCTGACAATTCAACCGTTTATTAAAATTCCTTGTTTCATAGAAAAGCATGAAATTTAGATAGAAATCTCATTAAAATTCTAATTCAAAATATAAGAAAATAAAAGATTTTGAAAATAGCTTTGTTTTACTAATGGAAGTAATAATTTAAATTTTATTTCAAAAGGAGTTTCAGAATAGAATTTGTTTTATAAACCAAAGGATTTCCTTAGTAAAATAAATAAAAATCTACTAATAAATTCATGTATATATAAATATGTAAAATTTTCAAAATAAGACTTCAGGAAATTTTGAATAACATAGCATTCAAATTCAATCCATAAAAAGGAGTTTTCAACTTTTCATATTCATTTTCAAATATACATAGAACTTTAGTTTTAAAAGGGATTTCAAACATCAAATAATCATCACCAAAATCTCTCAAATTGTCCATGAATGTGAACACATATGTTTGGAAAAATACATTCAAAACGAGCAAGAATTAAATGTAAGAAGAACACAAATAATCAAATGACCCGAGCACGTCATTATACCAAGAATACAAAAATTGATACCTAGAATTTGCAAAACTGATGCTCGGTTCCTGTAGTGAAACTGCTACCTAGAATTGCGAAATTGATACCTAGATTGCAAAAATGATACCCATAATTTACAAAACCGTTACCTAATTCCTGCGTTGTTCATATTACTTAAGATACATATGTAAAGCAAGCATATTAATTGAAGATGCATATGCACCATTCAATTCATCCACAATGCAACCTATGTGTCATTCCTAAGAGAGTTTGTTATATGTATTTTATAGAATTCAAAATTTTGATTTGTTATTAACTCTAATCTTATTTATTTCAATTTATATCTAATGCAACAATCATAACAAACAAACAACAAACTATTCAATTCTATTAATCATCAAGATATAGATGTATGATAATATTATCTCATTCCTTAATCAAATAAGGCATGTCAAGGGAATATAATCACTTTTAGATATAGATCTGTGAGTTAATTAGACTAACTCACCTTAACCAATTACTTGCAAGCTTCCGTGCAGCCAACGACCTAGTACTACACACGACTGCCATTAGCAGCCCGAAGTGGCATTAATCATCCCCAGTTGTTATTGCCTTCGACCTTGGCTTTACATCGTCAGATAAATCTCGTCGACCATCTCAGGTCCATGCACTTGCACTTCAAAGCTCGTGTGGCCTCTGCTGCTCCATGCTTCGCACTCACACCTCACGCTTGCATGACCTCCTCTGAATGTCATCATCGCATAGCCAACCTCAAATCACTTGTATACCTCCAGCTTAATTCTCCATCGTGATCCTTACCTCCCATTTTCACTGCTAGCATGCACGACGCTAGATGAGCGCCTTCAACCCAACCTCGTCACCTCCTTTATCGAGCACGACTTTATTTTGTTATTTTATTTTCTTTTCGCATGGATGATGATTTAGGGATTTAGGGTAATATAGGTTTGCGGCAAAGGATAGGGGACCAATTTTTTCATAGAGGGGTTTGAGTTTTGAAAGGGGCTTTGTACTTAGTGGTAGAATGAATATGAGATAAGGATAAGGATAGAGAATAATAGGCTTTCGTATAAGATATTAGGCCAAATTATATAAGATGAATTTTCTTTTATTTTAACTCTAATTTTCGAAGTGACTTTCAATCTTCAATTTATCTAACCTTTTAAAAATCAAACAAATTCATTCAACTCAATGCAAAAGTTTTCCACATTTTATTTCTACTCAAAATAATATTTCGATGATAAAAAAATACCGCCTTTAACCCCTAAATGATTTAAAAATATTTATTCCTCGAAACAAATTTCAAACTTCACAATTGTGTTATATTTCAAAATTTTCAAATCACAAAATTTATTTCGAATACTTTTATTTTAATTAAATTTATATAATATTACGGGTTCGAAACAGGGTTGTTATATAACTCCCCCTTATGAAAACTGTGTCCTTGCAGTTTCTTATAGGGAGATGCCACTCACACACAAACATTTACTGAATTTGAAATTTACAATCAAACTGAAACTCATTTAATTCTCTAAATAGTAAATATAAGAATCAAGCTTATCACACATTACAAATTAAACTAGACTAATTTCTAAATTTTTATTTCTTCGCATATGAAAAATTCATTAAATTTTTTCTATGTGTTAGGATTTATGAAAAACTTTAGTAGAGTCTCCTTTGTACGAAAAGTCGTTTATAATTTCACAAATATATCATAAATAATATACATCGACCATACAGTTGAAAACATAATATATATATATCAATATTTCTAACACTTTTATATTTTAAACCGTAGGCATACCTTTATTCAGCATTTTTAAGCAACTTATTTAGCTTATATGCGAGCAAGCGAGCTAGTCTCGCTAATAAGTCCAAATGTGCCTCTTGAACATCAATTCTTAACTCAAGTGAAAATGTTAGTTGCATAAAAGTAAGTATAAAAGCTTGCATTTGTGTAATGTAATACAAATACAACTTTCATATTTAACTTTCTTCCAACACACTTTCCATGGTCAAAAACACCATATCAAGTCAAGGTTTCAAACTGAAATTGTGATATAGTGTGTTAACTCTTCAAATCATCTTATGGATGACAAAAATGTCGAGTATAACTCAAGTTGCAAGAGTTTTTCTTCAAGTGTCAAAATATAGAAATGAACAAAATACCCAGGCCTACTTTTAAAAACCACATTTTTAGCCATAGAAACATCAAAATTTCATGGAACACTTCAAACAAAATTGTTACTTATGTTTTAAGCTTTTCAGAATGGGTAAAATCATCTAAATCGTACAAATGGTTCAAACGTTATGAGCAAAAGAATTCAACTCAATTTTGGTAAATTTGCATTTTGGGACAGCGACGAATATCTATGGAAATTTGTGTTTAAACCTGCACGGACTTCAAAATTTTAGAAAGTAATAAACAACAAAGTTGTTACTCATGCACTCGTCTATATAATGGAAAAAGAATCAACAAAATCGGATCACTTGCTCACAAGTTATGATTATATTAGTAAGCAAGTTGGTGACTAAAAAGCATCAAAGCGATGATGGAATGCTAAAGATAATAATGTTATCGATACTTTCTTTTAACTGCTACTATATTGATGACTAAGTAACTAAATATTATAATCTAGATTCGATGAATATATAAATTTTCAAACACATGACGAAAGTCAAAGTACAAAAGGGTAATGATTTTATTCCATACCAGCAGTTTACCCCACTCGGTTTCAAATACATTATATGAAGTTTAGGATGGTGCTCAATTTATAGACAATGGTACAATTGATCAAAACTGTAACACCCCCCTACTTAGTGGCCAAAACTAATGGTTACAGATGCTGCAGTCATCTATAGTTATTAATCTTCGATGACCAAATACGGAGGTGCTAGATACATTGATATATGGATCACAAATATATGGAAAAAATTAACAATTCAAAAGCGTATTTCCACAAAAACCTGGCATGTTCATTACATAATCCCAAATTACATTACCCACATTCAGCAAAATATAATTATAACAATTACGCCAAGAGCGACATATGAAGATGCCCCCTTGGTTGATCAGAGTATATAGCAAGGCTAATAAATCTGCCTTTACAAAATAATACACAGCGGAAAGTAAACCGCTTAATAATTATCTGCCTCCTACACGCCTTCGGAAGCTTTATTCGTTAGAGAAGAAAACCTGAGAACCTTAAATCTCAAACTACTGAAAATTACTTGAGTACCTAAGAGTTTAAGGGGAAAACAAAAACTTCGAGTCAGAGATAAAACCTGGTACGAATAATAATCTAACATCTCAATCCTTTTAAATATCTAGTGAGACCACGCTGCTTAGCAAAACGGGTTTTTCCCTCATTAGTATCCTAAAACCTTTATAAAACCATATTCTATGTTGCTGTATCCACAATGGTTAAAACACACATTTTCAAAATATTATGATGATATTTATACTTAAAACAATTAATTAGGATTACCCATTCCCAGTTTAATCTAACACCCTGTCATAATCATAGTTGTAGGGTCACTATTAACCTATTAGTTTTCATGGGTTTACTAATAACCTGTTTAATGTTTGTGGACTCGCTATCCAGTTTCATAGTTTTCATGGGATCACTAAGAACCAATTGGCCCCTGCCAATTAACTTAGTCATTTCTTGGGTTCTCTTTGAACCTATTGGCTATTTCAGTAACTTCTTTATTATCCTATTTTTTATGGGTTGACTAGGAACTTATTGGCATCTGTCAATATTACATCCGGATATAGTTTTCATGGGCTAACTACAAACCTACTGGCCACTGCCAGTATTCAATCATAGTTTTCCTAGGCTTACTGTGAACCTGTCTATCTGACATCTTCCTTTACACATAGTTTTCATGGACTAAGTATGAACCTATTGGCCCCTACCAATATCATACAGTCTTCATGGGTTTAATGTGAACCTATTGGCCCCTGCCAATATCCTTCCTTTATATTTTAGCATCCTATATTCTGGTCTTCCTGACCTCCTAGATGCAGTTCTGTTCATTCTGGAGTATAATCAATTGACATTCACTACTGGGTTAACCTCTTCGGTTCTTCTACCTTTTATCCCTAAAATACAGTTATGGGTCCATTATATAGTGAATATATTCATATTTGAAGAAGCAACATAACAATTAACAATACCACTCCTGTGGGTTTAAGGTCCTTGAAATACAATTCACATAAAACATAGTTAACTCCTTTAACTTATATTTTATCAAGGCAATACTTCTTCAAAATTACATACTTATAGTCATTATAAAACTCCTTTATTTATGTCGTGGGTTTTTCCTTCATGAGTCTGGGTTTTAAAACCTTTCGGCAACGTCGAAACCTTTGCTTTTGACCCCTTCAAAAGATTTGCGTTCGACCCCTTCGAAAGCATAAAAATTATATTTAAAAACAATAGGCACCTGCATTTTTAATCCTTTCAAAGCACTTCTTTCGAAACCTTTCGAAACTAATCAAGGCTGCCCTTCAAAAGCATTGAAAGTTCATCCTTTCGAAAGCATTAGGTTTACACTTAAAGATATTACTTTAGGTCATAGGTGAAAGTTTTCAAAACCACCCTCTACTTTATAAAACTTTGGGGAAAACATTTAAACCATTCGACTATGTCGAGAGCTCCTGCTTTCGACCCTTTCGGAAGGGTGGGAAGCGGCTTGTATTTATAAAACCAGTAAACCTTTTGACTAAGTTGAAAGCTCCTGCTTTCGATTCCTTCAGACGGTTGAATAAAATAAAGGTGACAGTTCTTTTCAAAAATCCCTTTGAAACAACCTTTCGAAACCAAACCTTTCGACTATGTCGAAAGGTCTCTTATATCCTTTCAGAACCTAACCTTTCGATTAAGAGGAAAGGTCTTATAAAACAATGTATAAAAACCATACCTTTCGACCTTGTCGAAAGGTCTTTTAAAAAAACCTTTTGAAAACCAAACCCTTTGACTATGTCGAAAGGTCTTTAGAAGATAGGCAAGTGATTTCTCTTTTCAAATAAAAATAAACTAAGGATCCATCTCCTTCGGAAGCAACCCATCGAAAGCAACCCTTCGACACCATACCTTTCGACTTAGATCAATTCACTACATACCACTTAAATGATATCATGTGCATTGCTTTCAACCTTGTTGGTCGTTGAAGTCGAAAGGTCTTGTTCGAGAGGTATGATACGAAAGATTTACCAAAGAAGGCGGAACCAACTTTTTCTGGGTAAAAGCTGATTTTTCCAAAATAAGTAAACTTTTTGCAACTAACTTGCCTACTTGTAAACATTTGATTGGCTTTCATAACTTTTTAAATATTTTGGATAATATTTGTCGCAATTTTCTTAGATCTAAACCAATTAACATTAAGCAAATAAGCCCTTCCTTTTATAAAACAATTAAATCATTTAGGACCTCCTTTCAAAACAATTTAATTTCCATACTAAATCACTTAGCAAAAATCCCCAAAAATTCCAAAAATTCACTTTAATTATGTTATCTAACATATTGATATTTTAGAACCAAATTCTTAATATATTCTCCAAAGTAATTTATAAACCCAAATAACCTTATTTTCCTTTGAAAGTTCATAATAAATTCTCCACGGTTTGGAAAATTATAAAAATTGAAACCCAACTCCAAAATCATGTTTTCTACAAAATATAATTTTCCAATGGCATTTAAAATTATTTCCTCTCGGTTTTACCCTAAAATCGTGTATATCCCTTATTAAATAACCTTGTTTAAACATACATAAATCAAAATCAAGCATATCATCATTCTACATATCATAAAACTAGATTTATTATTATATCTGAAACCATATGATGTAAAAATCAAAATAGAGATATAGAAATTATTATTCACCTTGACTGAGATATGAAGATTAGAGATTGTTTGAGATTGATTTTTCTCTAGCTTGATTCCTAAGCTTTTCTTAAATTTTCTTCTTCTCTTTTACCTTCCTATTGCCAGCCTAGTTGCTTCTTACATTTATAGTTTTTGTTTGAGCATAATAATGAACTTGTATGGTTAGGGGAATAGTATAAGATAGGGAAATATGGGTGGAAATTACTCTTATGCCTTATATTAAGTACTTAACCATTTATAAGTTCATTAAGTTTAATAAGCATGCCGCTATAGTTTTATTAATCAACCTCAATCTCCTTATCTACATTATTCTATTTAATTTATTCTAATTAAATCTCCTGAATAGTGTCACTAAAACTAAGGGTGTTACAAAAACTATATGCATTTTGACAGTAAACAACCTAAGGAGACTGATCGCAAGGTAACAGAAAATGCAGTTAGGTAAGACAAGATAAACTAAAACAACAATGTGTAATAGGACCTTCAAGTAGCAAATCCAGTCCTTTTGAAGGTCATAAAACTGTACTATCAAGTTCAATAATGCTTGGCCTTAAATTGTTTTAATTGTAGTAAAGGTAGATAAGTCGAATTTTATTTTCACGTTTGGTGTGTGGGAGTTGTTATAAAATAGAGTTAAAGTATTATTCTTAATCAAAAATATGAATCATAATGCACACTGGGAATTGTGAAAGTGGATGTGCAGTACATATTAAGTGACAAGCACTCCATTTTGCTGTGCCTATATGAGATTACAACCATAACATCTGTATGGACTGCAATCGTATATGTAGCTTCTTAAATAAAATGGTATAAAATTGGAAAGTGATACAAGAATTTTGCAAGAACAAAGCTTTTGAGTAATAAAAGGTGGCATACTGTGCTAGAGCATGTATAGTACATTTAAACTTTGTGTGAACTATGGTTTGCATAAACGTGTTTCAAAATAGCAATTATAACAATAACAAAAATTACTGAGTCAACCACCCTATTTTTTCTTTTCAAGAATTAAACATTTCACAATAATTCAAAATAATCAAAATTTATATTTCAAATTGTCAAGCTTGCTTAAATTATTATATTCGATCCTTTAGAACCTTTGTTAACAACATAAATTCCATTTTTATCTTTAAACTGGTATTTTAATTCATCACTTTTTCATTGACTCCAAAATAGCTCAAAATCATTTTTTAGAATGCCTATTGAATTTAGAACTCATCAAAATTCTTTTCAAAGAATCTAAATATAAAAAAGTTCTTTTTTAATTCAAAATAATCTAAATGCTTATCTTTCATAAGAACTCTTTCAAAAAGAATTTAAATTTAAACCACCTTTCCATATATATGTATGCTTTGTATCCAAATCATTCGATTACTTTTAGTAAAATTCAAATTCAATCATTTAAAAACATAGATTTGTCTCAAAACATCTCATATATGATATATTGAATTTTCAAAACAATAAATATGTATTTATATCAATATTTTCTTTATTTGAAAATATCCACATACGTAAAAAAAAACCTCCTTTTGAATTTAAATTCAAATAATCTAAAAATACTTCAAAGATTTTCAAATTTGGTATTTTTTAAAATATCATATATAAGAAATTAAAAAATTTAAGATTTAAATGAATTTTCCAAACATAGCTTGTTTACTATAAACTAAAACATTGTATTCATTATTATTGTTTTTCCGTCCCCTATATTATTTTCAAAATATCGTTTTATTTTCCAAAACATATTATCATTTCCAAACTATTGTGTTGAAATGCGTTGTTCTTGTGTTTAGGAATCTCTATCGATAACGTTGGCCAAATGCATCAACCAAAAATCTTAAAACACTCAACGGACAAATTAACACAAAATATACTATTAAAATTCTTTTCAACCACTTATAGAAATAATATTCATATTTTCTCAATTATTTGCTTGCATATATAAAAATATTAACTAGTGATATTACATATTTATACACATCCATTATCGACCATTTGCATTCAAAACAATACATCACACCATATTCAATTATTCACAATAGTAAGTAGCCATTCAAATTTTATTATATGTATTTCATTTATTAAGTATATTTTCCAATTCCAAATTTAATTAGATATATTAATTTATCATTCTATATATTATAACTATTAATTGCTTAAACATTTTTATTATTCCCCAACGGTTTTGTTTGGAGAAACCATTGGCTTTTATTAATAATTGGGCTCATCCAAATTCAATTGGGTTTATAAATTCTTTGAATGATAGCTTTTTATTCAATTCCACATTCCAACTAAGCATAAACAAAAAAACATTAATGCAAACAACATCCATTTTAATCAAACAAACAACCAATTGCCTTCAGCAGAAAACCATCTTCTAGCTTCCGCTGCGCAACTCTGATCACTAACCAATCAGGGCACAACAATATTCAATTCTAAGCCATCTAAGGTCTCATTTACGCTATCCATTAAATCTCACTCTTTAGATAAGTGAGTTCCAACTTTAGAACCGTTTTCATAATAATAATTGGTGTAGAAATTCAAATTTTTTACAAATACGTCCCGATGATTATTCCTAACAATCATTTATATTTATATTCTAATAGGAATATAAATTCTAATTCTACCCCATACACCCAAAGGACATGACTTTAAGTCTGTTTAGGTTTAGATCTTGATTCTGTGTCTACTAATTCTATAATGTTCTAAACACAGCTCCGATAGCAAGCTGTAATGACCGTGCTGCTATATGCATAATATTAAAGAATATTATAAGTAATGTCGTCTAATAATACATGGAATACAGATAGTTAAGGGAGATCAAATGTAAATATATCTTTGGACTAACATTGATATATCTTTATTACCGTTATGAGGATCTGAACTGAAAGTTTGACGTGTACAATATTAATACAAAGTAACAAACACACCGATTAAAATATTTAGAACAATATATAATATGAATAAATCGAAATCAAAGTCACAGACCATAGTGGAATAATATACATCATATAATATAACAAAATATGAGCCTACAAAATATCAGTACTAGACCCACATAAATATAAGCATCACATTCAAATTACTGTATTAGGTACAAGCCAACTGCTAAATAATGTACATCACACATCAACCTAAATGTAAATATGTATACAATAATGGAGTAAACCGAAACAGTCAAAATAGTCTACTCTAGTGCTAGCACAAAATCTATAAGTCAATGAGTCCATATACCTATAGAGTCCTAGCCTGACCTGAGTTTTATAAAACAAATGGGTCAGACTATATCTATAAAAAGGTGAGATACTAATATCATAAATATATGACTTAACCATAAAATAAGCCATCTCAAAATATGCCTAAAATAAGTTGATCATAATAAGGCATATCAAACCAAATCACCATTTCAAAATCCATATCAATATATGACTTAACAGTAAAATTAGCCATAATAAAATTATACCGAAAATCAGATACGTAATAAGGCATATCAATAAAAATCACCATTTCATAAATTCATATCAAGTCTCGAAGGGACTATCATCTAAAAATATGGTGACAAATAATTTATCAAAATCTTCGAAGCACAAAAAGGGAATTCATACCCGAATACAAACGCTCTGAAGAACAAACGGGAATGGATACCCGATTACACTAATAAATAATCATAATCTCGACACCGAAAAGAATACGATAGCCACGAATGCAATGACAAGGTCGTTAACACCTCTCCATGAAATTTCATTGGAAGGACAATGTCGTTAACACCTTACCAAGCAGTTTCATTGGAAGCACAAGGTCATTAACACCTCAATAAGTAATTTCGCTTGAAGACTAGGTCGTTGCCTCCTCACTATGCAGTTTCATTGGATGGACAAGGTTGCTACCACCTTACTATGTAGTTTCATCGGGGGGACAAGGTCACTACCACCTCACTAAGCAGTTTCATCTAGCAGGGTTGCTAATGCCTCTACAAGCAGTTTTATCAAGTGCTACTCAAATATCGACTCTCAGGTCATTGAAGAATGAGTCATCTTCTCTCGAGGATCTATCAGTTTGAAATTCGAACACCCTAAGATAATGCAACTCTTAAGTACAGATCACTTTTACACTAGTAATCACTAGAATTAAACTAATTATCCTATACCAGAAATGAAATTCAAGTATCTAATATAAGCTAGTAAAATCCACCCAAACTCTTTAATAAGTTATAATAATAAGCGAAAGAATTGTAAGGAAAGTCCCATACCGATCCGACAATTCAATCATTTATTAAAATTCCTTATTTCATAGAAAAGCATGAAATTTAGATAGAAATCTCATTAAAATTCTAATTCAAAATATAAGATAAAAAT
The DNA here is from genome assembly GCA_030765085.1 of Allium cepa. Lineage (NCBI taxonomy): Eukaryota > Viridiplantae > Streptophyta > Magnoliopsida > Asparagales > Amaryllidaceae > Allium > Allium cepa. The sequence goes on along the minus strand of CM060942.1, from coordinate 613,303,675 downwards.
TTAATTCAAAATATAATAAAAGAAGAGAGCTTAAGTATAAAAATTTTTTACCTTAGGAAATAATAATTTAAAAGTTTATTTTTAAAAGAATTTTAGAGTAGAATTTCTTTTATAAAGAAAAGAATTTCCTTAATAAAGTAAATAAAACTCTACTTATAAATTCATGTATATATAAATATAAATAATCTTCGAAATAGAACTTCACGAAATTTTAATATAACATAGTATTCAAATTCAATCCACAAAAGGGAGTTTTCAACTTTTCATATTCATTTTCAAATGTACTTTAAGTATATGTAGAACTTTAGTATTAAAAGGGATTTAAAACATCAAATAATCATTACTATAATCCCTCAAATTGTCCATAAATGTGAACATATATCTCAGGCAAAATACAATCAAAGCGTAAGAATTGAATATAAGAAGAACACAAAGAATCAAATGACCCGAGCACATCATTATACTAAGAATTCATAAATTGATAACCATAATTTGCAAAATTGATACCCAATTCCTATAGTGAAAATAATACCCAGAATTGCAAAACTATTACCCCGAATTGCAAAATTTATATACAGAATTTGCAAAACAGATACCTGATTCCTACACTGTTCGTATTAACTTAAGATGCATATGTAAGGGTAGTGTATTAACTTAAGATGCATATGAAACATTAAATTCATCCACAATGCAAACCTATATGTTATTCCTAAGAGGGTTTGTTATATGCATTTTATAAAATTCAAAACCTTGATTTGTTATTAACTCTAATCTCATTTATTTCAATTTATGTCTAATGAACAATCGTAACAACCACACAACAAACCATTCAATGCTACTAATCATCAAGATATATATGTGTAAGAATATTATCTCATTTCATAATCAAACAAGGCTTGTTAAGAGAATATAACCGCTTTTTGATAAAGATGTGTGAGTTAATTAGATTAACTCACCTTAATCAACTACATGCCAAGCTTCCTCCCAGCCAACGACCAAGTACTACATGAGATTGTCATTAGCAACCCGAAGTTACATCAATCATCCCCAACTGATGTCGACTTCGACCTTGGCTTTACATCGTCAGGCAAATCTTGTCGACCATCTCAAGTCTATACACTTGCGCCTCGAACTCGTGCGACCTCTGCTGCTCCATGCTTCACACCTCATGCTTGCACGACCTCCTTTGAATATCGTTGCGTTGAATCATGTGCATACCTCTATCTTCAATTGCTATCATGACCCTCGCCTCACATCCTCGCTGCCAGCACGTATGACGCTAGATAAGCGCCTCTGGCCTAACATCATCGCCTCCCTAATCGAGCGCGACTTCACTTTATTATTTTATTCTCTTTTCTTTTTGCATGGATAATGTTTTAGGGATTTAGGGTAATATGGATTTACCGCAAAGGATAGGGGATCGATTCTTTTCGTGAAGGGGTTTGAGTTTTGAAACACGCTTTGTACTTAGTGGTTGAATGTATAAGAGATAAAGGATAAGAATAGATATTTGTAGGCTTTCGTATAAGATATTAGGCCCAATTATATAAAATGAATTTTTTTCATTTTAACTCTCATTTTCTAAGTGACTTCCATTCTTCAATTTATTTAACCATTTAAAAATCAAACAAATTCATTCAACTCAATGCAAACTTTTTCCATATTTTATTTCTATACAAAATAATATTTCGATGATAAAAATACCCTTTTATCCCTTAAATGATTTTAAAATATTCATTTTTTTCCTCAACAAATATTTCATACATCACAATTATGTTATATTTCAAAATTTTAAAATTCCAAAATTCAATTCAGATACTTTTATTTTAATTAAATTTATATAATATTACGGGTTCGAAAACAGTGTTGTTGCAAGTTATGTCTTCCTACTTCGCCTATCTTTGGGCAATACTAGTTTTCTGAAGATAAGGGTAGAAACTTTGTTGAGCACCAACTTCTATCTCCGGAAGCTAGTACATCGATGGTTTACTACTATGAGTGTTTCTCATCGACCCTACAGTTTAAAGGTTTCCTAGCGTTGTCAGGGCAAAGCCGGTAATTAGAAAATAGAAAGTTTCGCGACATTGCCAAGGCAACACTAGTAGTTAGAAAATAGAAAGTTTCTCGACGTTGCAGGGGAAACACTGATGCTTAGAAAATAGAAAGTTACATGGCATTGCCGGGGAAACAATGATAATTATGAGGTTGGGATCAATTTTCCCCGTCAATCAGACGGTTTTGGTCCTTTCAGACGTCATTGGACTATCATCAGTTTTCAAATGGCAAGGATCGATTTTTCTATCAATTCAATCGATCCGGCAGTTTGAATCGATTTTACCATCGACTTGGCGGTGCTCTATTCCAATTAGGTACTAGTTTCAGTCTTCGAAAACTAGCACTTTGATGATTGGATCGTAAGAGTCTTTCCTTAATGCTGCCAGTCTCCGGGCAATGTTAAAGTCATGCTAGTTGAGATCGAACCGTTCGCTCGACCCTGTATTGTTGGGTAGATTCCTTTTAACCAAATATGGCTGCTTTCTCGACATTGCCTAAATCCGGGATACACCACAATCTGGAAGAATGAGAGTCTCAAGTGTTTATGTTATTTAGCTTTCTTTATAGCTATCAAGCACTTACTTTAGCGATGCCTGCCCGTTATTTAAGCAATTCCATGGTTATTCTTATTCGCATAGGGTCGGATTTCCTTCGACCCATTTTTGTTGCAATCTGACTTCCTTTTATGGAACCCTTTATTCGCAAGTGCTAAACTCTAGGCATCTAAAGAAAACTAGACACTATGGAGCGAGTCATTACATTGCACCCGGTACGTTTACACTCTTCCCATCCTGATCATGGGCCGATAGAGTTCGGTAGTGCTTGTCTTGAATGTATAACAACTATCCTTGCTTATTCAGGGCTATATGCATTATGCTGGGGTAATAGCGTTGTTGTGAATATCCGCCTTAGTCGTTGGTTTTAATCTTCGGAAATCGATGGTTTAGTTGCTCGATTCCGAGTGTTCTCTCCTTGTTGTTGTCTATCTTCGAACAAAAATTGGTTTTTCGCAAACAGGAGTCGAAGTACTCGATCGATCTCTACATAGCTGATTATTCCAAGAGCGACTAACGTCCAAGCCACAACGAATCAATGACAATTGAGAGTTATCCTCCTATACATTGCTAGTCTTCGAGCGACATCAGATTCCTGGAAGATAAGTTATTCCCTCCAGACGTTTCTAGTCTTAGGGCTATGTTGGATTCTTGCAGGTTAGAGTTATAGAACTCAGTCGAGTACCTACTTCTATCTTCGAAAACTGGTGTGTCGATGATTTAATTTAGGAAATGCCTTACGTCGTCACCTATCTCTAAGCGATGGTAAGTTCTTCCTATTATCGCCAAACTCTAGGCGATAGTTGGTTCTTCCTGATTTAGGAGTTCGATTCTCTTTTGATATGATGGTTTAGAGTTCCCAATGTTGCCGGGGTAACATCAATACCTGGAGGACAATTTTCCTTCCAATCTTGTAGTTGAAAGATCTCTTAGCATTGAAGGACAACGTCGGTAATCATAATGTCGAATCACTCCAAAGTGTTGCCAGGGCAACACTGGTACTTGAGAGTAGGAGAATTTTCGGAAGTGTTGGGGCAATGCCGATTCCTGGAAAGTAGGGATTGGTTTTCCACCTATCTTGCAACTAAAAACTTTCTCGGTGTTGCCTAGGCAACATCCGTACTTAGAAAACGTAGAAAATTTGATAGCCTCTTGATATTGTCGGGGTAACACTGATAACTAGAAAATAGAAAGGTTTTCCAGCGTTTCCCTGGCAACACTAGTACTTAAGGAGTTATAATTGATTTTCCCATTGATCTGACGGCCTAGGAGTCTATACTTCCTATCTAGAGATTAGGAAGTATCTCTTAGTCGTGTGGGATGTATGTGTTTTGCTTACAAGAATGGGGTTCCATCGATTCAAGAAGCAACTTGGGGCTTATTAGTGGTGCATAGGGAGTGTTGCGTACTTGAATGCAGTTCCATCGATTCAAGCAGCAAGGGAGTGTTGTGTACTTGAACACGGTTCCATCGGTTCAAGCAGCAAGGAAGTATAGCGTACTTGAATGCAGTTCCATTGATGTAAGCAACGACGGTGTTGAGCATACTTGAACATAGTTCCATCGGTTCAAGCAGTGATAGAGTAGAGTGTACTTGAACACAGTTCTATCGGTTCAAGCAACGAAGGAGTGGTGCATACTTGAACACAGTTCCATCGGTTCAAGCAACGAAGGAGTGGGCGTACTTGAACACAAATCCATCGGTTCAAGCAGGGAAGGAGTGAAGCGTACTTGAACATAGTTCCATCAGCTCAAGCAATGAAGGAGTGGAGCGTACTTGAACACAGTTCCATCGGTTCAAGCAGCAAAGTGCGACTTATGGATGCCCACACAGGGAGATTACTTGCAAGAGCATGGTTCCAATGGCTCAAGAAGCAATATGCAGCTTATGGATGCACACGGGATTTTGTGCTTGCAAGGATGCAGTTCCATCAGTCTAGAAAGTGAGATTTATAAATAAGTGAAAGGAAAGGAAAGTCCTGAGTGATTTGATGCTGCATTGGCATTGCCAGGGCAATATAAATACTTCAAGAAATAGGACGTTCCCTAATGTTGCTAGAGTGATACCGTGCTTTTGAGGAGTAGGGAGTTTCTTGATGTCGCTGGAGCAACACCAAGGCTTTGGAGATAGTAAGTTTTCCGATGTTACTAGGCAACACCGATGCTTTGAAAAAGACTAAGTTCCATGATGCTATCGGAGCAACACCGAGGCTTGAGGGACCGAGGGGGCTTCCTGATGTTGTCATAGTGATTCTTGGGATTTTGAGGAAATTATGGCCTTCTCGACATTGCCGGAGCAACACTAGTTCTCAGAAGGCAAGGACCAATTTTCTCCGTCAATCCGGTGGGTTGGGTCGATTTTTCCATCGACTCGGCGGTTTTGATTGCAAGAACGCGGTTCCATCATTTCAAGAAGCGCTTCAATGATTCTTTAGGTCCTTGTGACAGGCTAGATAGAGACATCACATCCTAGGGACGTGTAGAATGGAGCCTAAACTTCTCTAAAAACCTCTTTGTCGGTTCGTCAAAAGTTGAAATGGATTTCGATGGAAGTCTAATAAACCACATGGAAGTGACTCCTTCCAAGAAGATAGGGAAACAACTGCAGCGAATGTCATCCATAGCTCTAGCTACATCCATGCGCCACTCATACTTGAACAAATGTTGCTTAGGATCTGTTATGCTGTTTTATGATGGCATAGACGGCATGGTGAACTTCTAAGGATATTCCTCTCTTAGAACATTTTCAGTGAACGGAGTTTGGCTCAGAACGGAACCCCACTCCTCATTCTTCCTGCCCCTACTTTCCTTCACCAACCATTTGACCATGTCAGTGATGTAGTGTTCATTGGCACGGTAATCTATAGGTCAACTATCAAGAGATGCGCTTAGTGTTTGACTCCACAAATGGTCTCGGTTCGCCAACTAAAGCCTAGGTTCTCCATTCTTCGAGAGAACCACTCCCGTAGAGCTTCATTGGCACATAGTCGACCTTACCATGAAATTTTGGATTTCATCTCTAGTATTTTGCCTGTTTATATCAGCATTTATTTCCAATCCATCACCATCAAGTTGCATGTCATCTTCAAAGTCAAAAACAAGCATTGCGCTGTTTACTTAAGGAGTGTTCACTCTAAGATTTAGGTTAACACCAGGTTGTCTTCTAGTAAGAGGAACATTTCCAATGCCACTATAATAATCCCTACAGCTCCACCAGCTAGCTCTTTCTATTTTTGTTTGCCATTCCTCACGTTTAAGCCTAAACAGAGGAATTCTTCTATTTCATAACAGCTGTAGCTTCTTGCCTAGCTCTCGAAGCACTTGGTGGTCATAGTGTTAGCAAAGCATCTATCTTATCCATGAGATCTTTTTGGCTATCAGCCATTTTATGTTTAAGTTCATTAACCATTTGGTTGAGCTCTCCTCTGGTTATAACTTCCTGTCGAGTGAAGGATCATGGAGCTGCATTTCCAATGTTAACCTCCATTTGTTTATTGTTAACTTCAGTTTGCTGAGGGTTTACTTCATCACCCCCAACTGTTGCTCATGTAGATCTTCCATAAGCAGACATCTATTTTTTAAGTACTATTGATCTTCAATAGTAAGCCTTCAAATCCCTTAAAGCAAGTTCTGTGGATCAAACCATTAGATCTCTTCTAATCCAAAATAGCAAGCTCGATCTAAACCTGGATTCAGTTTTCTCAGTAAAAGCACCAAAATGTTGATGCTAAAAATGGATCAATACCCAAGAACAGGTCGTACGGAAACTAAAACCTAGATCTAGGAGATAGTATTAATAATAAAAGAAAATAAACAGAAATAAGAAAGAGAGACGCAAGATTTTATAGTGGTTCGACAATCTTTGGCCTATGTCCACTTTACAGCTTTATTGCTTATCGATTTAATATAGTTTGCTTGATATTACAAAGGTTTTGAGAGAGAATGATTCATTAGTACAGGAGTTAGACAAGTTCTAAGTCCTAGAATTGCCTAAATGAGCTGCCTTGGTGACCATTGTGTGGAGATAGAGGATGGAGAAGAGATAGAGTTTATGCATAGTGATGGCATAAACCAGATCCTGTTTTGGTTGCTCTATGATTTGTATTTATAAGGGTAGCAATCATATCGGGCCAGAAAGAGAGTTGGTGCCGAGTCCAGATGAATACCCGAAAGAGTGTAAAGTCGTGAACTCACCTGGATTAACTACGCATGTCGGTACCGACCTCTTATGTCGGTGTCGACATCTGCAGTTAACTCCAAGTGAGTCAACTTCTTCTGTACACTTCATGCTACTTGATTTTGGGTTGTCCCATAATGTTTACGTGCATGGTTGGTTGATATTGGTGATAGTTCCTTCATTACTTAGTTTGTTCTGCTATTCTGGTTGCTAACTCTTCAACTCTTGCACTAGTTTATTCGAAACCATTGGAAATCTCTTGAGCAAGCGTAGAAAAGGTAGAGAATCACTTCCACAAAATTTGAGTGGAAATCATGGAGATATGAGAGGTTAACCCCGACAGTAGAGTTCGGTGACAACTTCTATAGTTTGCTCCATTTTGGTTGAGTTTTTTTTTGAGATGTTTCTATCCCTTATCTAAGCGTGATTCTAAGATTTCAAGTCGTTTCGTCTTTATCTTGACATTCTAAATCCTACTGATTTCTGCTTGGTTAAAAACCTAGTTAATAGTGTTGTTAATATTATTAATTATTGAAAAGAAAGCTACAGTTGGTTTTAAATAGTTATTTAAGAAGTTTATATAAATTCTAGAAATAAGAAATATTTTCTGATTAATATTTTAGTTATTTTAAAGTGTATGCTTTATATACATGTATTTGAATATTTGATTTAAATGTAAAAGAAAGATTTGGTTTAAGCTCTGATGTTATTTCATTTCTGAATTGAATTGGGATATTATAAATGATTTCTATATTTTTGGATTTCTCATTTTCCTATATTGATTTTAATATTATGAAGGATTCACCACTGATATTGACTTGTTTACTGATTTGGAATGATACAGTGATGATATTCTTTTATGATATTTTGATGATTTCTATTCTATATGGTAAGGAATCTGAATAAACATAGTTATAATACCATTTGGGATAGGGGTTCGGTAATATTTCTTTGGGTATTCTTTGGGCTTGTTATATAGAATATTATAGTGAATGACTAGAGTTTATAAGCAGTGAATAAACGTTTGAGTATCATGCGTGGTAAGGGATGTCGTTGTGATATCTATTCGATTATTCATTGTATGTAGATGACATTCACATGACGAGAATTTGTGGAGACTCGCTATGGTGAGTCACATGTATTGCTATGTGTCAACAATATTGTCAAGCTGTGTGGCAGCAATATTTATCGTCCTGTGTTGGCAATATCTACTATGTGGCAATAATATGTATAGCTGTGTGTCAGCAACATTATTAAGCTGTATGGAAGCAACACATAGAACCATGTTTTGGCCTTTTGAGTAGCTATGTGTTAGCTATTGAGTGTAGATAATATGTGTTTATCAACCTTGCCCAACTTCCTTTCTATTTAGGAAGCGAACCAGAGTGGCCAGCATCCACCTTGGCGGCCTGATCTTAGTGATCGAACCTTGGATCCATGACACACTTATGTTGTGTGTCTTAGCTATATGCATCTTTGCTATGTGTGTATGCCTCTATGTCACCTAGCCAGTAATCAGTTACCTATAGGGGCAATGTGTCTGGTCATGACTGACGCAAAGTGTAGTTCTACAATGCGCTTATGACATGCACTGGATATTATCACATTACTAAGGGAATGGTAACCGATGACTGTAGAAGTAGCATCAAACAGGCACACGTGAGGCTCCTAGAATAGGCAGACGTGTTACCAGTCTCCCGTCTGGTTTCGGTGTTGTACGGTAGATGGACATATACTATTTATATTCCTTCCTAAGGGTTTAACTAGGATGTAATAAATCCCCGTATCCATCTTTGGCGTGTATCATCAACTACTGTTTATTGGCATGTGTTGCCAATTATATATCTTGGCTTGTTTCACTAATTATTATTTATAGGCATGTATTGCAAATCATACTATCATAGGCATCCATCGCCAATTATATTTTACTTTGGTGTGTCGCTATTACTATATTTTGGTTTATGGATGATTATTTAAATTGATATTGGGGATATTTTGTTTAAGATTGAGAGATATATTTGATGGCATCTTATATTTGATGATTTAAATACATTGATGATGATTTTAGGATATGGATGATTGTAATAACCCTAATCGTAATACTTAATTAAAGAAGTTAATTAAAGGAATAAGTTGGCTAAATAAGAAAGGTAGAGAGGAACGAATTAATAAAAGTGGATATGAGGGCCCATGGCCAACTTATAGTGGGAAAATATATAATACTCATTTCTATTCATTCATTTCATTTTTACTCAAAACTAAAATAAAAGTTAGAAAAGCTCTTTAATGGTGGAAGCATAAAAAGGAAAATAAGAAGAAGATACAAAAATGCAAGCAGGAAGAAACTAAAGAAGACCAAAAGCGCTACATCTTAAAGATGTAGGTGAGTAATACTTAGCCTTTTTAAACCGATTTCCTTATATGCATGGGTTCGTGTTAGATCCATATGTTTTTCATGTATGATGGAGTTTATACGGGTTTTGATGCAAAGATCTAAAAGTTTAATGAATATTTTTTGGTAAGGAATAGTGAACATGTGTTTACATGTGTTTTCTTTATTTTATTGATTTTGAAACTTAATGAAAATTTTATATAATGTTTAAATCATGATTTCTAAAGTGGGTTTTCAGTTTTAGGAATTTCCTAAGCTTGTGTAATTTTATACGAATTTTTGAAGGGTTTAACCTAAAAATAACAAGTGAAATATTCTTAAAGAGGAATAATATATGTAAATCACAGAAGAACAGAGGTTCAGGAATATTAGAGAATTTTAACTGAATTTTCTAAGAGAAAATAAAAGGGTTAAATAGCTAAGTACTACACTGGGGTAAAAGGGTTCTGCAAGAGACATAAGGGAATAAAATCCATGAAAAATATATTAAAAATGATAAAGAAAAAAGGGAACCAAAATCCAAATTATTGTTAAAAAGAACACTGCAAATAATAGAAAGTGAAATAAGATCTAATGTAATAACAACATATGTAAAAGCGTTGTTGGTGATGTCAGAATTATCGGGTAATGGCATTAAAGAGGTGGCTCTAAATTTATAAGTGAGAGTATTGTGCTAAATATGAAGAAATCATACCGTGCTATATTATAGAGAAGAATACTTAATAATAAATAAACTGTTGAGCATACTGCGCGAGTCAAGGGGACTGTGCTAAAGGGGAGAAATGTATACTACTTATACAAGATAAGTTATTGAGACTCAAGGAGTGGCCAGGTCAGAACGAGGAAGGGATCCTACGTTAAAATGGAAAGACAGAGTTGGAAGGGCAATTATGCTAGGTGGGGACGCCAACTCGAATGCACACCCAGAAAAGGTGAGGAAAGGCATTCAACTTCAAGGAACTGGGATGGAGAAGGCCAAGTAGTTCCAAATTAAACAAATGTTTAGAGGCCACATGTGGGATTCTTTATGGTCTACAATGGTGAGGTGGTTCAAGCACTTTAAAAAATAAGTAAACAAATTACTGTGGTCGAGTGATGCTAAGCAGTAAGAAAACATAGTAAATAAATATAGAAGGACTGCAGGTGGTTGTTTCTTTATAGTCCAAGGCTTAACTAATTAAATCATTAAGTACCGCGGGGATGGTGTCCAGGCAGTTCGAATAAATTAATCAATTTAGAAGAATACTACGATGGGGTGATTTCAAATGCTAATAACGAATAAATTTAGAAGTAAACCGCAATGGGGTAATTCCAAGAAGTGATGGGCAAGGGACAAACTCCAAAGGGAGGTGAAGTGAGTATCGTGCTGTTACGTAGTATTGAACAATTTAAAGAATGCTCTAAAGAATAAATGATACTGCAAGGGGATGTTGCAAGAGTAAATGGTTAAGTAATATTAGATTAAAGAAAAATCCATAAGGGAAACCAGGTGGGGTCTGCGCAGGGAGTGTAGTATTCTATATTTAGATTAAAAGCTATCTAAACTAGAAAGAGGGTTGGGTCTGCACAGGGTGCGCAGAAGTAAAGGAAATTTTCTTAAGGAAGTATTTGATTGAAGACTTTGATAAGAAATAATTATGTCAGTAGTCTAAAGTGTTTACTCATGATGGTTGAATAGTGAGGAGCAATATGTGCATTGCATATTGGTCTCACTGTATGTTTGTTTTGGGGGATAGTATTATTCACACTAGACTTTATGTCTGACCCGTGTTATTATTATTGTTTTCCTCATAAACTCATCGGTACTCATTTGAGTAGGTTAATTTTATGGGCATAGGCAGGTATGGAATAATGGTCGCAGTCCAAGGACTTAAGATGGAGCAGGAGGCTCTTTAGCTTATAAATAATTTGTTTTCGCTATATGATGGAGTGCGGGTTGTAATTTCATATATGGACCCAACTCTTTATGATGTTATTTTCTTTTATATTTGACCCCTTCATGGGAACATGATTTGGGAGATTTCGACCGAAGTAATTATAATGAAAATTTTAAAGAATCTGCTATGTAAATGAATAATGTTAGTTTACCCTGTTTACATATCTGTGTTTTCATATTATACTAAACTCATTTTAGCCGTTGGAAGACAATTCTGGTGATGACTGCTGCAGCATCGCCGTTTGTCCTTAGGTTTCAAGGTTGGGAAATTAAATTATTCACCCATTTGATGTTGTTTATGGTTTATGATTTGATGGATTTTATACGGGTGTGACATTTTATATTGGGTTTTGTGGGGTTCTATTAATATGATGTTTGGATTGTTTGAGATAATATTATTATTATATTTATTTATACCCAGTATATATAGAGTTCCATATTTTTATTAAATTGGATTTAGATATAGTCTGACCCATCTATTATTTATATAATACTTAGATCAGTCTAAGACATTTCAGGTACAGGGAAGATGAGACCATCTTGTGTTTTTTTAACATAAAGGAGATTAGATATTTAGTATTATAGATTATTACCTTGTACTGTATAGTCTCTTTTGTGTACATCGATGTGATGTATGTTGGTTACGTTGTATATTGTATATTAATATTATTACTGTGATTGACTCTGTGATCTCTGATGTTTACTGTATATTATGTATTATTCTATCCTAGAGGCACGCATGTTTATTATTTTGTGCCGATACTTCTTACGTTTTGTGGTGAGTTGTATCTGATGTTTAAATATGTACCAATGTTGGCCCAAGGGAATATTCACGTATGTACCCCATATCGTCTCATACTATGTATTATCCAATAGTATTACTCTATAACACTCTTGGATAGTATGGGTGTATAGGTGCGGGTGCTTACAGTGGTATCAATGCAGGTTCAGAACAATACATTATATATATAAATAAGATATATGGGTCTTGGCCTTAGATGAGGTAGAGTCCCTGTCCCTATGGGCGTGTTGGTAGTTACCAATATTGAAGGGATGGTAGGAGTATACAATGATTACTGAGGCAATCATCTGGGGACATACTTGTTATTTTCCTATTATGTATTATTCTTATCCCCCGTATCTTTGGTGTTTGTTTTCGAGTGGCATTTAAGTTGTTGATGGTGATTTTGAAATAAGCGATTGTTAGCCAGACCAGTAGTGTCAGCAGTGGTGAAGGTGAATAAACCTCTGTGTAGCTTTGAATAGAGTAGCCTAATCCAGTAATGATCAAAGTGCGCAACGGATGCTGATAAATAGCTTTTCACTAAAGACGTTTGTTTGCTTTTTCGACTGAATTTTTTATTGTTGTATAATGCTTGATTGATTTTATTGATGGATGTTATGTGCTAATTTGTATTTTGTTAATAGTTGATGAATTGGATATGTATGCGGTTTTTTTTTTAAATAAGAATTTAATTAAACAAGCAGATGATTTGATAAAGTATAAGTTTTATTTTATAAAGTGATGGAAAATAATTTAGTTGTTAATTTGTCTTGTCGAGTGCTATAAGAATTTTTGTCGACGCGGGTGCACATGTATTCGATAGAAATTCCTAAACATTTAAATCAAGCAAATCCGACACGATATTTTGGGATGATATATGAAAATGTTTAGTCGAAATTATATATTGCTTGTAGAATAATTTATGATTTGGAGAAGGAAAACATTATTTTTCTAGATTTGAATATATTTTGAACAATGTATGTAGCCATTGGATATTAGTGCGAAGTTGAGATCACTGGTGATACAGTATTGATATAAAAATCCTTGGCAAATCGATATTGCAGCCAATTAACAAAATGGATCGCAAAAATTTATGGCATGGCGACATTGCCTATTTTAATACGAAATTGATTTATAGATTATTGGATAAATAAGAATATTTATTTAAGATAGTATTGAAAGAAATATTCTGATGTAATATATTTGTGGATATATAATAAATTTGTTTTGAGTTGAAGAAAATTTCCTATTGAGAAATAAAATAAAAATTCAGTATGCAGCCTACTATATTAATAAATATTTGTGAGAAAAAAAAATTAATAAGGAAACTGAATATGCGATGAATAGATAGAGATTTTTCATGTGTTTCTGTAGTTCGTCTTAGGTAGCATTGAATTTGAATATACATTTTTTCATATGTAAAATATGCATTTTCTATTTGTCTTTTATGTAATTTTTTTTGTTTAACCTTCAGTTTTGATAAAGAGAGCAGTTGTATCTTGTAAAAACTTATTTCCATTTCATTATCTGCATTAGCACTTGTATGTATGTGTGCGTGTGTGCGCGTGCATGTGTGTGTATGTGCTACTATGTGCATGTGTGTGCAGTTGCGTACGTGTATGTGCATGGTTGTATGTGTGCAGTTTATCGATTTTGATGATTTTGTCCATTATGGAAAGCTAGGAACCAAAGTAGCAGATTTTGTTTTAAGAGTTTCACAAAATTTTAATGTTTGCATGGCTAAAAGCGCAGTTTTTACAAATGGGCATGCGCACAGTTTCAAAAATCTAAGTTATATATGTTTGGAATTTCCTCCATAACTTGAGTTGTTATCTACGTTTCAGCAATCCAAAAGATTTTTGGAAAGCTAACACACTATATAATAATATAATTTTAGAAAACATAAATTGATTTACTGTTTTTTCCATTTGAAAACTTGTCGAAAGTGGTTAAACATGAAATTTGCATTTCTTTTCATTATGCGAGTGCATACTTACTAGAGTTCATTATATAAAGCTAATATTTAAAGTTGAGTTGAGATAGGTACTGAAAATGCTTTTTTGAATTATTAGATAGGGATATTGCTCACTTTTGCTCGCATAAAAGTAAAACAACTTGCTAAAACGCTAATTAAAAGATACGTTTTTACAGTATATCGTTTTATAATATGATATTATATTGTTTTCCCATGTTTTGAGATGTCTCGTGTTAGGATGCCACTTTAGAGATGTATATCATGTAATTATTTTGTGTTTTGATTTTTTAGACCGCTCTCCATACAAAGAAGACTTTCCCAAAAAAATTCAAAAAATTTGAAACTTCAAAAAAATTATCTTATGTAAAAGGTAGAAAGTCGTGAATTGAATCTATTTAAATAATAGAATACGATAAAATGAGTTGGAATATGAGAGCAGCATAGAGGGTTGAGTAGTTTGGTTTGATAAAAAAATTTAGAATAGGAGAAAAGTCAAGGCATGAGTTGTTTGACGTCTTCCTATAAGAAATTACGAGGACGTAATTTTCGTAAGGGGGAGTCTGTAACAACCATGTTTTCTATGCTGTATAAATTAATTAAATTGAAATCTACGAATTTGATTTTTTATGATTATTATTTTGGAAATATATTCTTACTTACTTGAAGTTTAATTAATAAAAGATTATTGTTTAAATAAACTAATTAAAACAAGTTATTCCTTTCGAAGAGTATATCAAAATTGAATAAAATAGTCCAATTATCGGAATATAATTATAGAATGGAGTGTAAATTCAAATTAAATTAAATTGAAATACTTTTATAGGCAAATGATAAGAATTAAAATTTTAAAATAAAATAGGAAGAAAATTAATTGAAATTAAATTAAATTAGAACTTTAGGCCCAAAAAAAATTAGGTCCAAGCCCTCTTAATCACTTTCCTTTCTTCACTTTTCTAGTAAACTTCCTTACTTCATACTTAAACCCAAGCATGTACCCCCAATGAATTTTCATCCCTAATTTTCGAAATTGGAAGTTGCGACTATTAAAAAAAAGACACACGACCTCAGGTGGCCAGCTTTGGCAATGGTAAGGGCATCGCAGGGTGGGGAGACGACACCAGGATGGCGACAAAGGTTGGGGAAGACCGCGATGAGGTGCAGCGACTGTGAGTGGATATTCGACCTGGAGGGAGTGACGTGGATAATCAATTGATAGAGGTGCAACCTAGAGGTGCTGGGTCTAGGTGCACGACTTTGAATGATGGAGGCGCTGACATGATTAACCGTAAGGAGGAGGTGCGATACTTTTAGGATTGTGCACAAATTCTAGTCACTGTGCAAAAGCCGAGTGCTTGGATAGTCATTGGTTTGGGGGTTTTTGGTGAACACTGAAACATTAACGAATGCTTAGGAAAGCATCATTTGAGGTTAGATTTATCACTCACAACTATCTACGTTATCGCCTTCTATATATATACACATATATATATCCCATTGTTGATTGAATTGCTTGCTTGAAATATTTGTTGGGATGATTAATTGATTGTTGTGATACAGGATGTTATTTGGCATTTGATAGTGGAATTTCGTGTTTGTTTGATGTTTGGAATGCAAAGGAGATGCTACCCATTTGCATTTTAATTTGTGTAATTTATTTATATTCTGTGTACATTGTATAGATGGTCGAAACTTGCTGGAATTCGACTCGGCAACATGATAAAATTTATATTGATGATTTGTGGTTGATTTTGGAGAATTTTGCTCCATGGTTTATTTTAGATGATTTATTGATTTTCCCATTTTAAATATTTTTGAAAACTTCAAAAAAATTATTTATGGTGTTTTAAAATTATTTAAAGTATATTTATAAATATAAAAAATGATTCCATGGAAATTATTTTGGACATAAAAGTTGTTTTGGAAACGGAAAATATTTTATTTCCAGCTGTTAGAGTAAAAAGTGAGGATTTTTGATTGAATTATATGGTTTAAAATATATAATATATTTTTAATTTATAAATTTATTTTGAAATAGTATTTTATTATGGAAGATTATGAAATGGATTTAAAGCAATATTTGGTGATTATCATTATGAGCTATTAGCGATTTTAAGAATATAGTGAAGGTTTTGAATTATAAAGTATGTTTGGATTGTTTGAGTTATAATGTCATGACACCATTGGCTTGTTTTCATGTTGCATGCTAGACTTGCTGCATCAAAACTGAAATGTTGCATGTATTGATTCCTTGTATTCATCCATGTTGAACTGCACTATGAAGTCACACTACAAGAAAATGTGTTTTCAACTGCAATAGTAGACAGCGTTTTTACAATAACTGCTGACAAAGGAATTTTGCAATATAAAAATTAGAACCTGAACGCTGTTTAAAGTAACCCATTTCATTTTGCGAATTTTTTTCATTACGCGGTCACTTGGCCGCCTTCCTTTTCAACTTCGCTCCATGTAAAAGTAAAATTCTAAATCCTCCTTTTCAACTGATACTATAATTAGTTTTCAATATATGTAAATACTTGATGACCATATGATCTGAAGTGATGTAGGCTTTTCTGCAATTCTTACAATGAACTCATGTTCCTCAATGAAGACCGATACTTACAATGAAGTTTTCCCCATTTTCTACTGCCATAGGAAGTTGCAGCGACGGTCGATTGCTCGCCCCCAAAAATTTGGCGATGCGTGGATGGGTGTAATTATGGGTACTTACAGTGGCAACTAAAATCAAAATCTGACGATTGTTGATTCGAGTAGGAGGTGGGAAGACTTCAGATGGGAGGACCTAATTAAAGCCTGGAAGGATATTTCAGAGATGTGTCTTCTTGTTGGATGGGTGGAGATGCTAAGTCTGGATCTGGATCATCATCTTCAGGTAGAAGCAATAATATTCGGTTGTTCTTGCATTTGTGACCTGGATAATATCTCTCTTCGCAATTGAAGTAGAGGCTTTGTGCTTTTCTAGTTTGAATTTCTGCCTGGGTGAGTTGTGTAATTGGGAGGTTGGATGAGGAGGAATGGTTTGGGGTTGGTAATGGGGGTAATAACAGAAGTGGAGGGGGTTAAGTTTGGTTGGTTGGATGAAAGTTTAGGGAAGATTTTAGCGAGTAGAAGGGAGAGTTGTTGTATGGCGTGTTGTTGTGAAGCAAGTGTAGCCTTGATCTTGACTATATCGGCTAGTTAGTGGCAATATATTCATTGTTGATGCAGGGCTGACACTCCCTGGCATTCCCATTTTCTCTTCTCTTTAAATAAATTGCAGATGGGGGCGAGGAATGGAATCTTTTCAGATGCCCGAACGTTAATTACAAGATGCTATGTGGGTTCGTATATGATTATGTGTGTAATGAGAGACGAAGCGGACTAGAAGTAGCTGCCTAGCTAGATTTTAATGGGTAGCAGTAAGCATTTCTGAGAGAAAGTAGATCTCTCCCAATAAGTCCATCTTTATGTTGGTGATTGAATGGACATAATTATGTAGTGAAAATCTCTCATGATTCCATGGCAAAGAACCGAATAAATGACTTTATTCCCTTTCTGATAAGGCTAATAATTGTTTGATCCCAGACAATAGGTTAAATACTCCATCTTAATCTTTTCCTAGACATTTCATATTAAAGCAGTTGTTTCATTGTTTGTTTAATGCATCTGTTCACTCTCAGTAGGCATTATTAATTAGACTGATATAGTCGGTATCCTTCAGACATCCCTATTTGTTGTACATGTAGCTAGACAGTAAGACACTGAAGACATGATAAAATAGAACAATTATAGGCAAAGGGGAACACCGAAGAAGATTAGATGTGCAATATAACCTGGATGAACTTTCATCCGATCATCTGATTGTTAAACATCTAGGGAAGTTTAGAGCTCGAGCATGTTAATGGTATAGTATTTTTTTTGTATGTACTTATTTTTTTTTATCGTCTTGCTTTAGTTTTGTTACAGATTGTATTTAAGTTTGCACTACACTTTCTCAAGATCATTAGTGCATTCAGTATGTTAACCGTTTGTGATCTTTCTTGTTCCTTTACCCTAGCACAATCAATTTATTAATATTTGAGAGGTTCTTAGGAATGCTTTGCTTCGAAGTGACAAATAGATGTATTAGAGATACAAACAATTGTCAAATCAAGTACCATTGTAAAATTAGGTTGTAGAAGATGAGTTAGTTATTCAGGCGAGGTTGAAGTTTTGTTCTGTTGTTCAGGCAATGCTGTTGAAGTCCTATTGGAGATTTTTAGGAAGTGTTGGTGCAGTCCCGTTTGTCCAGGCAGTTGGTGTATGCTTGTCCCTCTAAGCAAAAATAGGATTGTCAGTGAAATTTTGTATAAGGAGATACGTGACACGATATAGGACGATTGGCTTGAACCTATATAAAAATCAACTGTGTATTTCTACTGCATTTACTTGTTGATTTACTTAATTTACATTCATTGGCTATATACTCAATCCATTTTCACACTCACGGGACAAAGTAAGAACCGGTAGGATAGGAAAGTTGACATTTTGTCAACTTATCCGATAGTCAAGAGAATCGACGATCTAGCATAGAAATGATAGTGACATGAAGGTTTGATGTTGTCAATGTTATTTATAAAATTCTTTCACTGAAGTTTATTAGTGCAAAAATAATATTATTATGATGTAATCAACTTGTAACAATATAATGAATATAAAAAAGGGTGCATCAATCAAGTATAAGGTATCATTATCTTATTCATATTCCAAAATGGCCATGGAATTTCCTTTTATATTTTAGCATTGTGAAATATAAATTGGTAAAGAATACATTCCATAAATTTAGGCTCATATTCAAGTCACATTATTACTATTTTGTAGGCTATTAATTTTGTGATTAGGCGGAACTAAATGTATACCATTTTTATTTCATTTTGTACATTTCTTCCAAATGTATCATCTTAGTGAGAATTTTTTTTACAAAAAATTAACAAAGTTTGTATATGCGAATTTACTCATGGATGCTTGGGGGTCACCTAGTAACTAGCATACCCTCATGCAGGACATATTATAACTATACAGTTTTCTTTTTGGCTAACATCAATCTAGAGGAGTGAGTGAAGCCCGTTTTTCATTGTCAATATTTAAATATGAAAAGCTGACTTGAACCTTTAATCCCTAATAAATTAAAACCAATATTTTTGTGCCATCGCTATTGGATGTGCATGATGAACCATCAGAGGTGGATATACCAATGCTTACCTGCACAATGTAGTTTAGTTGCTTCTGAGCTTATTTCTGAACTACTCAAACATGGAACTAGGTAATTATTGCATAATTTGGATATATTATAGCTATATACAATGGAGATGGTTAACCTCCAGTGACTTGTTTTAAAGTTCAGTTTGTTCATATTATTTTCATCTTTATGTGTATTGTTACCTGCCTTGGAATTGAATTCCTATCTATGTTGCAGCCTGTTAGAAGTCCAGTTACAATTTGTGATGACATTCATGAATAGTTCCATGATCTTGCTGAACATTTTCGAATTGGAGGGAAGGTACCTTTGTACCCTTGACCATTGATAGTACTCGATTTTTTATTAACTTAGTTGACAGTACAGAGAGGAAGATAGTGGTTGGTGGTAGCTAACACAATATAGTTGAACTAAATGCATTTGGTAGCGGAACAACAATTGAAACTTGAAAGTGGATGAACTGCAGCTACAATGATGGTCAGAACGGCAAAAGAGGATGGAGTGAAGCAAAAAGTGAAATGGTGCAGCTGTTGAATTAGAGCTGAGTGCAGCTGTTGATTTCATTCAGATCTATGCAAAAGCAGAGCTCTTGAATCACAAATGTAGGGTTCAAGGTAACTTTGCCTATGTGCTTGTATTTTGGGTCTAGTAAGTATCTGAACTTCATATATCTTTATAGCGGTTTCAGTCTCTTTAACGAGAAAACTTGTACGAAATATAATGCATAGTTCTGGCAGCATAAGGTCAATAAGAAAGTGGAATAGACAACAAGAAAGCTGGAAAAATAGAAAATTGACTGAACTAATACTAAAAACCGAAAGTTTAGACGATGTGCAGCAAAAGTGAGGCTTGTTGCAGCTAGAGACAAGCGTGATGCTGAAATAATCACGATGCATAGCCAAGATGCAGCTAGAGACAAGCATGATGCTGAAATAATCACGATGCATAGCCAAGATGCAGCTAGAGATAGGAACTCACAGGTTTGTCGAAGCATTTTATAATTTATACTTACAGTTCCAGACTGTATAATTAACAGACTCCTCTCTCAATGTAGAATTTATTGCTGAGAAATGTGATGTAAATGAAGAAAGAGTACTCTATCTTCGCGTTGAGTTGTTCAGATCCTATGACAGCTCACTTACAGGGCTCCTGGTACGCACTTAAAATCATTTAACAATTATATACTTATCAGTATCGCTTTTATATTTGATTACTAACATGACATTTTCAAATTTTCAGGCACTTGGTTAAAATGTTCATCTTGATGAGCACCATAGGTGAAGATAATTAACTTTTTAATTTGATTCTGACATACAAAATGAGTACATAATAATGTTGTTGTTTTGTCAACAGTTATGTGCATGGAAGGTTACCATATGAGAATATTCAGCCAAACCCATAGCTAAGGGATCTATTACTTCAAATCTCTCAACCCAAAATTGTAAGATATAGGCTAGTGTCAGAGGTTGTATCAGATGCAGGCTAGTGGCACTTAATCCTTATGTTTGCAGACTCTAGAATCGGACGAGCTTCAGGTATAATGCACACGTTGTTTTATAACGAACACTGATTTTATAGGGGTGTGTGTGTGTATTGCACTGTTTGAATCGGTTTATTCAAAAAAGAAATTAGTATCCATGTGTTAAGCTCTTTTGCCTTTGTTTGTTATATCCAAGAGACAACTTAAATTAAATGCCTTTAGTTCTAAGCTAGATATTCCTATGTCAACATGTGAGTATGCATGAACAAACATTGTTTTAGCATGACAAATGAGATGCTTTGACAGTAATTGTTCTGGAATTCTTTTCCAAACAAGGTTTATTATTTTTAAACTTTACACTAGCCAAGGGTAGTCGTGTTTATGCTGTCATTGGGCATGGTTTTGCGAACAGCGAAACTAGAAAATGAATACATATTGCACAAAAGGAATGTAATCAGCTTCACCTCGATCCACATATCAATTACTGCTCCACTAGATTTGTTAACCTTCGGAAGATACAATTTAGCTGTATTGGTTAAAAAATTGTACTCTAACATTACATATTTAAAATTCAAAACTTCAATTCTCATAATCCCCCGGCCAAATTTCTATGTTAAACTAGAGTGATTCAAAATATATATATTATGGCTATTCTTGTTTTTAAATAGGTATTGATGATCTGCATATTTCGTATATATAAGAGTGAAAGAAAACACATTACACGAAATGGGTTTATAATTTACGTGTAGGAAACGGACCCTGAATACATCATCTTCCATTTTGTTGCTTAAGACCTTTAGGTGAGTTACGTGTCATAATGCATTGCAGACATGTCAGGAGTACTGCATTTAACAACATCGCATTAGGGGTTGCAAAAAATGTAAGCAAATATAACTGTAGTAAGAAACAGAGGTCCGAAAGCAAAATAATAAAGGAACAAATACCTATGTTGTTAATTAAAATGAGCAAAAAAAGAGTGCATAGTTCAATTTAGCGAGGACTCGAAGTCTGTGAATATAGGTAAGAAAAAGTTCAAAGGAAATCTTAAACAACCGTTGACATTAAAGATGTTTTTTTACTTGACTGCATCTTTTATACTTGTACTTGAAGTTTCTTGTAGTTTCAATCTTTTACATGTGCAAAATTTTGGTTTGGATATAACTTCTTTTTTTGCTCTTCAAATTACATGCATAAATTCTTTTTGGAGATTGAAATTACATATTCATTTCTATTTGCTACATGCTAATATTAATTATCCTCAAATGGAGATTTACTTAACATGTGTGTACCTTTTATATTTTAGTATGATGCAAAAGTAGAACTAGAAATTTAAAAAAAATTGATCTTCAAATCTATAATGTTTTCAAGGTGGCAAGGGAAAAACCACCATGTAAAAATAAATTAACTTTAAAAATTATGTTCTGGACTACGAAAATAAAAACGATTGAAACGAGTTGTGCGAAAAAAAAGTCCACTATGAAATTGCTCTTTATCTTGGCAATATTTCATGCATACATGAAATGTAATATAGCTAGTTTTAATGCAAAAGCAAACATTTAAAATGGTGATCAGAAATCTGACTCAAATACTGTATGCTGTGTTCAGTTTGTTAAACCAGAGAAAATTAATAGCATGCACAGAACTTGAGAGGAATATTAGTTTGTACATATATTTCTCAACTTCATGTAAATCTGCAACTTGTGGTGTTGTAACCGTGACAGAAACTTAGAATGGTGACATCTTTGAAAATTGATTAAGAAAAAGACATCTTCAAACATTTATGTTAATCTAATTGTTTGTCTCACAGCTATCTTAGGGGGGTATAGAACAATATCTCCAGACAAGAATCATTCCGACCAGACAGCGTTCACTCAACGTCGTGAGGCTATTGCTGATATAAAGTTCACCTATGTAGTTTCATGTCAGATTTATGGAATGCAGAAAAAATCTAGCGAACCGCATGACAGAAGTTGCTACCGAAATATTCTGAATTTGATGTTTATGTAAATAAATCTTATGTGATCGTATTATTTATATGCTTTCTAAAATCCATGTTTATTCATATAGTACTTTGTTAATGTAGGTATCCATCATTACGTGTTGCTTACATTGATGAGAGGGAAGAGACGATGGATGGAAAGTCTAAGAAAAAGTATTATTCTGTTCTGGTGAAAGGCGGTGATAAGCTAGATGAGGTACATAATTAGACTGCTACTTGGTAATAAAACAAACATTGGTTAATTCACTTGTCTGCTGATTGCCTTCAGAAGAATTTCTTGAGTAAATTGGTAATAGTCATAAATGAAGCTGGGATGATCCTTGAATCCCAAACTTCTTTAAAATGTCATATCAAAACCTTCAAACGAAATTTTATTACAAAGTTTTTATGTTGATGTAACCTCTCATTCTTTTTATCTGTTTAGGAAATTTACCGGATCAGGCTCCCTGGGAAAGCTACAGATATCGGTGAAGGAAAACCTGAAAATCAAAATCATGCCATGATTTTTACATGAGGAGAAGCACTTCAGACTATTGACATGAATCACGTATAACTCGTTATCAACCAAGGAATGAAAGTACTGAAGTATAGAACAAAGTATATTTTTATTGCAGGATAATTACCTTGAAGAAGCATTCTAAATTAGAAATGTCCTGGAGGAGTTTGTAAAGGCTCGTAGGCAATGCCCTCCTACAATCTTAGGTCTTAGAGAGCATATTTTCACTGGAAGGTATGTTCTTTTTTGTTTACATTCAAATTACTGTTGCTTTTTAGCACTCAGCCTATGTCCACCTTATGTAAATTGCCTTCCATTCCCCACTAATTGTATCTTTCATTGCAGTGTTTCCTCTCTTGCATGGTTCATGTCCAACCAAGAAACAAGTTTTGTGACAATTGGCCAACAAATTTTAGCAAATCCCTCGAAGTATGTCATCAATTATCTTAGATTGAGCCTATATTCTCTCATTCCGTTTGCTTTATCATTAAATCAATATTGACCCATACATATATTTTTATGAACAATCCTCAACTTTCAATAACTAGCTGGTATCATGATAAATTTACAAACATAAGTTAGACAGAGACCAGTTTTAATGTGTGTATGTGTGGTTTTTTTCAAAATAAAAATAAAAATAAACATAACATGTAGCGTTTACAATAAAAATAAAAATAATTGGACAGTGAATTTTAAATGTCCCCTCAACCTTGGTTTGTTGTTTGACCACTATACAAGCCAACTCTTATTTCATAACAATGTTGAAATGTTATGTATCTAGGCATTTTGGTTACTTGGTATGATGCATAATAATGCTAATGTGATAAACTATTTACTGGGTACATGCCTTTCTTCCTGGAATGTTTGTTGCTTTAAATTATGCATATGCTATATTTTTATCGAAACGTCGTATAAAATCTGGTGATACTTTTTTTTGGTCCTGTTTCCTTCCCTTTGGTCTGTTAATTCCATTATAACATATATTTCCTATACAGACGGCTTTTGTTACTGTTGCATCACATTACATGTTATTGAAATTTAAAGCAAGCATTTGTATCCTTTTTCAAGCTACTTTCCATAGGCATCATCATTGTTTATTATATGAATATATATATATATATATATATATATATATATATATATAATTTAATGGCCTTGATCTTTGGGATATTCTACTAAATCTCCTAACTTTTTAAAACTTCTTTTAATGATTATGAAAAATTAATTTGATTGAGATTGAAGTATAAGTGTGACCCTACACACAATTGCACATATCTATTTGGTTATATTTGTCCTAAATATTTGATCAAAAGGTAAGAAAAAAAATGCCCATTACCTTGCAATATCCAGTGCATAGGTAACTGCAGTTAAGATAAACCATTGAGGCATTCATGTACCGCAGAAAAGACTGACTAATTGATGTGAATTCAGCATTGAAAGAATGAAACAATGTGGTGTAGTTCAGTTGACAAACCATACATCGCAACTCTAGTTTCAATATTTAACAAACCGAAATTCAAATTTTCTGATCTTGAGTGACAGAGAGAGTTAGATAGAGATGGACATCATAGAAGCTAATTCTTTTTTTTCAACAATAACAGAAGGACGGTTGGCAAAACAAACAATAAATTTAGAAACATGCATTCAACCAGAGGAGAAACATATCAAAAAGAATTTTGGAATGTAATTTATGAGAGGTTAACAAACAAGCATGCACCTATAAATAATATACAATAATCACATTATCAAATGAATTTAAAATGGAATGAGATTCCCAACAAGTAAATCAAGCTTATTGAGTAAAGATTTGTCCCTTCGATCTTCCAAACTATACTTGTATGATTGTTTTGATATTGTTGATTCATATGAGTTCAATACGGATAATCTTCTTTTACACTTCAAATCGAGATTTAGATGAGAAAATAACTGATGCAGGTGATGCAATGAAGTTAAACAATGATTCATTTTCCACCTAGTTTCTTTCCTTCTTCTCGTTTTTTTTATTACTCATGTTTCTTACCTTTTGTTTTCTTCATTGCTATTTTTTCATTACTGCCTGTTTCTTACGTTTTGTTTTCTTCTTTGCTATTTTTTCATCACTGCCTGGTACATTTATATTTTGCTATCAACGACACTCCATGCATCATGACCATGCCCATTTTGACCCTAGTAACGGAACTTTTTGCTCGATACTTTAAAAGCTAGGGGTTTTATTAGTAAATGGATTTCATGGGTTGATTTAACTTTAGAGTAGGCAATAAATTTTAATCTAGGATCGGAGATGACATCACCAGTGATGGCATTTTGATCCTCCAATTCATGGACGATGCTCTCATGTTTTGTTCTCACCATCTCCATCACATTGCATCGTTAAAGTTCATTTTCTATAATTTTGAAATAGCTACTCGGCTTAAAATTTCATTTTAATAAAAGCTTTGTTTTACTTCTTAATGGCAAATGGGGGATTAGACAATGACTTAGCAAATACCCTGAATTGTAATATCATGAATTTCCCAATAAGCTACTTAAGCAGATTTCTTTGACCGATCACACTTAAACATGATGACCGGCACTTTGTTATTAATAAAGTTAATAATAGACTTGCCCATTGAAATGAATATTATCTTTTGAAAGGAGGTGAATTGTTTTAGTTAATTCTGTTTTGTCATGCATCTCAATTTACTAGCTTCCTACTGCCATTTCTTAACTGTGTGATTTATGCAATATGTTCCCCGATACCTCGAATCGTTGTGTGATTTCATGCATCTCAATTTACCAGCTTCCTACTACCATCTCAATTTACTCTTTACCTAATGCCTTGGCTCTTGCCTGGTCTTACTGCTCTGTTCCAACAGCTCTTGCAGCTCTCCATTCTTGATCCCGAATCTCTGGTTCTGCCCACGCTATTCAGGTTTTCTCCCTTGGTCCTCCAGTATGGTTCAGTGCTGTGTTCGTGTTGTGTTTGCTGTCCAGGTTACACTGCAGTTCAGTGTTATACACATGATGTTAATGTTCGTTTTTCCTTTACACATCAGATTGCAACCGGATTTTGCAAGTTCTTATACCAATTTTCATGCTACTGGATGTGCTAATCATCCACTGACGTATTATCTGCTGATGCCATCTTCTAGCATGCATCTCTTTGCGTGTTTGTATGCATATGTATGTGTGTCTGTATAAGTTTGTTTTAGTTTGACTATCAAATATAAAAATGTGTCCATGTGTTAACCCCTAATTGTTCCAACGATGACCAAAGTTCAGATCTTGTTGCAGGCATATTTTTCATCCACTTTTTTTGCTCTCAGCCACAGATGTTAAGAGCATATGGTCAATGCATAGACAGACACTCAAAAGTATATTATGATCGCACTGAAGTGCAGAGAGCATTTTATGATAATGTTACTGGAATTGAATACCCATGAGATACATACAGGTTGCATTGTTAATATTAATTTATCCATCTTTATTATTTGACACCTCAGTATAATGAGGTATATTCTTTTGCATCTGTTTGCAGTGATACAGTAGCAAACTACTGGGTAGACTCTCCTTTAGCAATGCTTTCTATTTATGATGAGCTTATTGTTGTTGGAATAAGGATGTGGATTTTCAGGTACCATTTTCTTACTGTACTATATCAGCCATCGATTGATGTATATAGTTGTTAATATGCTGCTGCTAATGCTTTACAATATCCTGATTACTAGAAATCTTTGTAAGAACTATGGACATCTGATTCTAATTTATCATTTAACAATATATTGTTAAATTACAGTGGAGATACAGACATTGAAGTACCTATAATAGCCATAACATACTCGATCAGTGCATTTAAGCTTCCAACAATCGCTAACTGATGGCTGATGTTGTATGTGGGGGAGGGAAGATGTTGTAGTTGATGTCGTTGGCTATGTAGTTTTCAGTTGAATGGAAGATGATGTTTGAGAGGGTGAATAGGATTGTTTGAGTCTTGGTTCAAATTGATGGCTGAGGAATGAAAAGGCAGTGAGGATGGCTAGAGGTTGGAGTATGTCAGTGGGTGATCTATGGCTAGGGAAGGATGTAGTAGTGGTGGCTAATGTATTGGTCGATGATTGTAATGCACGGGGAGGAGATGAGCAAGGTAGCAGGTAATCGAAGTTTGGATGAAGTTAGGTGATGGGTGTTCGTTTGCTTAATGTAGCAGATTTGAGTGGTGCAGTTTTTGGAATTGGTGATGTAGCATTTTGGTAGTGCTGAAGTAGTTTGGAAGTGTGCATTGGGTATTGGGCAGTGGCTGGTTGTTTTGCAGTTTGGAGTTGGTCGGTGAGTGAAGTAGTAGGATGGTGGTTGGAAGGGAGAAGGATGTTGGTGAAGTATTATGTTGAAGAAATGAATTTATGTAAACTTTGTTTATGGATATTGTATTCAACTTAATTTATTGAAATAGTTGATTGTTATGTTTTTATTTGATATTTTTTAGTTTGATTTGTATATGTTATGTATATTATCCGGTTGAAATATAATAAAATGCTATTTAGATTAATGATATCTGTGTGTAAATATTGCAATGGTGGAACGCTGTAAAAATAGTACAAACAAACAACAGCGTTCAAACCGTGTTGTTAATTCTATGAAAAGATAATGTACATTGCTCCAACAGCATAATAAAAATGCTGTGAAAAATTAACAACAGCGTTTATTAACTGCTGTAAAAACTACTATTAACGTTTTTGAAAGCATAATAAAACTGCTGTTGAAACATAATACAGCACGTCTGAAACGCTGTAAAAACATTATTGACAGCTCGTAATAAACGCTGTCACAGAGATGTTTCAACAGCGTTTATAGAAACGCCGTTGTAAGTTATGTATATACGACAGCATGTCGTTATACAGCGTTTCTAATAACGCTGTTGTATCATATTACAGCGTTTATCAAACGCTGTTAAAAGCCTTTTGTGGTGTAGTGTCAGGTTGCATTTGAAACTGAACTTCACTGTTATTCATTTTGCTTGGTCAATTTGCTGGGTTGAATGAAATTGCATTGATTTGCTTTGAGTTAAATTGCTTTTGTGTCTTTGGTTATTGAATATGGTGTGTTTCCATGCTGTCGTGTTGTTTTCCTTTTGCCTTTGTGCCATTTGAGGTCTGGTGCACTTTGTACATTTGGTGGTCTGCACTTGGCTCTCGAGACTCATGTGTACGTGTGTACACGTCTAGTTCTTGCTTCTTGATTAATTTTGCACTACATCCACACTTGTCTTTTGAACTCCTGGTTGCCTTTGTAATTGAATTTCATATGCATGTTGAAACTGACTGTGCTGCTGCCTTGCACTCATGTTAATGATGACTGGTTTATGGTTCCTTGTATGCACATATGCACTGTTCTATTTGTCTGAACTGTATACTGGTCATAATGATTTTGAAGTCTATTTTTGCTTTTGCGCTTGAGTTGAATCCAGTCTAGGCTTGGATTTGACCTTGTGCTCACCTGTCCTTGTTGTTTTAACAAGCAAGTGTATATCGGTATGCACGACCTTATGGCGTGTACAGTGATACAATGTGCATGTCACAAGTTTTTCGTGTGAGATGAAAAATAAATAAATGATGACGAACAACCTAAATAACCAAAGCGAATAATATTTTCAAACACATACTTCATTGTGCACTGCAAAATATTTTTTTTTCAATTTTACCATGTCAGTGATTATTTTGCAGGTAGTTCAGATGCTGGATACAAGCCGGAACAGAGTTAAAGATAAAAATACGAGTGAAGAGTGATTATGTAGTGAGGTGAATTATGTATGAAAATTTGTATATTGAAAATTGTGTTGTAATTGAAACTTGTATAGCGAGAGCTTAAATTTGTACTATTCAAATTTGTAATAAAATATTTGTTTGAATAAAATATTTGTTTAAATAAGAATTCCAAGTTATTTATTTTATTCAACAAATATTTATTTAATTATGTGGAAAAATAAAATAGTGCAATAACAAATACATTTAAACAAATATATACATGTTCATTATCATCAAACAAAAATCATACACTGCATTAGTCTACAGTCTCCCTCTTTTGATGATAACAAACATATATTAAGATTTTGGCTCTATTAAATGTATTTGGTGTTGATGAATTCTATTAGCTCCTCTTATTTGAATACTCCCCCTACACAGATGCATGTAGTTAAAACTAAAAAATTAATTAAAAATAACTTTGAATAAAAACACTCTCGAATATTTGTAAGGATATCTCTCAAAAATCAAAATCTTAACCTCTCTCCCCTTTAGTTATCATCAAAAATAATAATAGTAATTGAAATATCTACGATTTTGATTAAAAATATAAAATCAAATCAAGAGGGAAATATTATTTTCAAATTCCTATTAATCAAACAAAAATCATAATATTTTATTAATTGGAAACAAACTCCACTTTAGAGAAATGGTAGGATTACGGAAAATTTTATATAGTGACAAGTTTTTGATATTTTCAATAAAGGAATAACATGTGAATTTTCCCTTTTCAAGTATTATACAAAAAAATGTAAAGTACATACAAACCATGCATAACCGTTAGGACTTTTAAATGAGGTTAGTAGCTTCCGCTTTTTAAAAAAAAAAATGTCAAGTATTTTCTAACCATGCATGACTATGAGAACTTTTAAATGAGAATAGAATATACTTGATATTTATCCCTTTCTTACATGCGTCCAATCCATGCATAATCGCGAGGACTTTTAAATGAGAATGGAAGCCCATATATAGAAATTCAAGTAATTCACACATGCATAACCGCAAGGACTTTTAAATGAGAGTGAATACTTTAGAATATAATTATTTTACAAAAAATATTTCCTTATTTTGAAATACCAAATTCTGCATGCTATATTATGATGTATGGATTGATAGAAAGGTGAAATTGATAGAAATGATCATGGAATAAGTACTAATCTAAAAATATTATAAAATTTGTTTAATTTTCATGAAATTATAAAATTATACTCCCTCTTGTTATGAAATATAATTTAATCACTATCCATCACTTTTCAAGCACTATAATAATTTTGATAAGTTCCAAAAGATTCAATTAGTCAATGGTTATCTTTTCTAGAGTAAATCTCTAACCGAAATAAACTAGAGTATTTTTAACACGATGAAAACCCAAGTTTCAAAAATAAAAATAAGTGAAAATCAATTTTCTATAAGTGGGTTTTGTGAAAATGACTTCTAGTCGAAAATCAACCTAAATAATTAAATAATTGCAAAAATGATTTCAACATGAGATGATATCAGATACCACTTGTATTTGAGGTGTTCATGGCGAGATATAGCGGTATATAAGAAAAATGTGTATTCCACAACACTTGAATTATTTTTTTGAAATTTTCAGGACGTCCATTTATATCAAGCATAATTTAAGTAATCTATATTGAGAAAAACACACATTCAAAAAAATCGTTAAAGAAGTTTTGAAAATTGATTTGATAGACATGAAGAGAGCCAATAGTGATTATTGTTTTAAAGTAGTTGACAATCTTTGTTTCGAAGTCTCACTCAATTTGAAACCTTTATTTGGCTGATAAAAGTTTGAAGTTTGATTTGGCTCATAATACGAGAGTTTTAGATGTTCAAAAATGCAACTTGCAAAACTGGTTTCAAGTCAATTTGTCAAATCAATAAAAATTATACTTGAAATACCACAAATTGTTTGTGTAAAACAGATATGCCTTCTGAGTTATATACTAAATTTATTGCAGTTTTTCATGACATTCCAAAGTGAATCAATAAAAACTAAAAAAAGAAAAGTTGTAGTATTAATGGTTAGCTTTCTAGAACTTCAAGAATTTCAAAAATTAGAGTTGAGATGTTTAAGATATGATCAAATTACTACATGTATGTTAAGAAAGTTTTGAAACAGTTTTCAAACGATACTCCAAATGATTTGTAGTTTTTCACCCATTTAAGTTTAGATCCTGGGAAAGCACAAAAAAAGTTGTAGCAATTTGAATCTATTTTCCAAAATACCTTGAATTCTACAAATCGGAGTTAAGAAGCACAAGATATGGCAGAAATACTTCAACAATGTCGATGAAAACATAATTAACAATATGTGAACAAAATTGAGTTAAGCGATCATACCTCACTTTCCTTCGATGTCGTGATTTCCTAAATGCGATGATCTCCATCTAATCTTTATAGGCTAAGGAACATTTAAATTTTAGTTTATCAATCATCTAGAACAACTCAAAATCTATCTCCATCAAAATTGTTCCTTTGCCCATTTATGTGTCTAAATTTTGGAGAAGGCAAGTGGTCTAACTAAGGATGAAGGACCATTATTATTATCTATTGAAATTTTTGGTACCCAAATTTGTCTATATAAAAAACCGTTAGCATCTACAATTGTACCCTTAGGAACCTAAGTTTTTTTAAATTTCAAACCATTTATATTCATATTTTTTGGAATCCATATTTGTTTAACAGTTTTGTGTTTGTATATATTTCGACAATTATTCTTGACATGTCCAATATTTCCATACTTTACACATTTGGGTATCACACTCTTCCCCTTAACAGTGTTATTAGTCGTTTTTCATATTTTGACACTTTCGCAAATCCGAATCCTTTCCTTTTATTCACGAAGAGTTGATTTTCTAAGAGCGTATTAAATGAATTTTCTCTAGCGATAAATTTCCGAGTAATCAACTCAAGTTTATTAACTTTGGATTTTAAAAGTTTATTTTCATTTATTAACTTCGAACAACAACTAAAGGTACTATCTTCCTTTTCAAAACTATTCATTTTCAAGCCTATATTTTCATTTTCAAGATCTCTAATTTTAGTCTCAATTTCTAGCATCTCGGTTTCAAAGAGTTGGAGTTTTTTAAATTCAATTTTTTCAAAATCCTTGATCCTTTTCAATCTCCTTTTCAAACTCGTGATTTAATCTAATAATTTCAGATTTGCTCAAAATCACGTTTTCTTTTTTAAGGGTTTTGAAATTTTCGTTGACCTCATTTAATTTCTTTTCAAAAATCATACATTTAGAACTTTCCGACCTCTTAGAACTATCCAACTCTTTTTGCAAAATATTATGTTTACAAATCAACTCGGTTTTGTTCTTCTCCTGAATTAAAATTTCTTTTTTCTAACTTTTGAAAGTTTTCATGAAAACAGGCAAATTCCTTTTCATAGTCCAAACACCTTTTGCAATTAGAATTTTTATTTTCCTCAATATTTTTAAGCTTATTTTCCAAATCATTATTTTTCTAACGCAATTTAGATTTTTCCCTTTCAATTATTATTTTTGATCTCAAGAGCTTCGTTATTTTCAATTAATTTTTGGCATAAGAGAGTTAAATCATTAAATGAAAAATCACTTGTCTCATCGGCTATTGAATCTTCATCTCAGTTGTCTTTTGCAAATCATTTCAAACACATTTCTTTAACTGTGTCGATTGTGAAGGATTTCTCACTACTGTTGACTTTTACACCATATATTGCATCAACAGTATTCCAGATTTCTTGTGCACTTTCATAATGAGAGATATGGTTAAAATTATCTCGATTATTATGAAATTATAGTATATGTATAGCAAGAGCATTAATCGAAGTATTTTTCTTGTCTACTATATCACATCCATTTCCAATAATATCCCAACATTTAGATTTTAAATAAAATTCCATTTTTAATTTCCAATTTAAAAAATCTGTTCCATCAAAAATAGGGAGAATAATACTGGACTGACTCTCGCTAGGTTTGCAACTAGGATTAAACATCTATGCTATTAACCTTGCTTTGATACCACTTGTAGGATCGTTTTCACCCTAGATCGGGGGTGAATAAGGTGATACTAAATATTAATGTGGAAATAAAAACAGAAATAGAAAACAAAGCAAAAAAGATCACACACATTTTTACCCAGCTTCAGAAATAACCTGCCTACGTGTTGCCCCCAAGGTTTCTACTAGAAATTAGGTAATCAGACGCTTGCAAACACGTGTAAACTCGTGACACCTGCTAACTTGATTAACCTAACTCTAAACTCAAAACTCTGCCACAATTCAGCCACTAAGTTGCGAATTCTCAAACCGCGCCTCGTAGTTTGTACCTAGTTACACAACTAGAAATTTACAAAGTTTTAAAATAAAAGGTTACAAACAAAATTAAAATAGAAAAAAAAAACCCTATTTTAAAACTTAAGCCGAAAACAAATAAACAAAGACCGACCCACTTATAATTAAAAGAAACTCTCCCCTTTTCAATTTTGCCCGTGTATTCACTTTCGACCGATCCTTTTATTCTTCTTTTGAAATTAGGGTTTTGATTAATTGAAACTACCGCTTGAGTTAGAAGGATTGAAGTGATGATTTCAACTTTGGTTTGCTTCGTCAATCGATCCCTAGCTTGAGTGCATGCAGTTGCTTAAATGACGAGTTTGAATGGATGTTGCTTTGAATTTGGTACGTGAATTTCCCCTTTTCGATTTTTAATTATGATCGACTTTTATTGTTTTTGAACTCGTGAATATTTGCTGATGATGAAATTGGGAATATAGAATGAAACCCTATAATCTAGTTCGTATATTTTGGTTTGAATGTTTCTGTTGCTTTGCTTGGCCGTTCGATTATTGATTGAATGCTTATGATGATTCTGACTTGTTCATTGTTGAATTTGCTTGAATTTCTTTGAGTCGGTTCGTTCTACGCACCTATGACTTCGGCATTTTGAATTTTACGATAATCTGGACTTCACGAATTTTGACCTGTTCCATTTTCTGAGACTCGAACTCTTTTTGACTTGTTCAATTCGTGTTACCCTCTATGACTTTTTTGGCTTGATCATTTCTTTTTTTTTGAATTGCCCCTTTACTTTGAACTGCGACTTGCAACTGTTTTTATTGTAGACATATAAACTACTTCAATATATGTATATATATCTATATATATGTGTGTGTGTGTGTGTGTGATTGTTGTGCCCATTCACTTGGTTGGCTTGATGTCTCCACTGCTTACTGCTGTTGCATTACATTTATGTTATCATGTTGCCTTGTGTCTTTGTACATTTGGAGTGGTCTAGTGGTCATATTGTTTGAGTTATAATGTCTTGACTCCATTGGCTTGTTTTCATGTTGCATGTTAGACTTGCTGCATTGAAACTGAAATGCTGCATGTCTTGATTCCTTGTATTCATCCATGTTGAACTACACTATGAACTTGGGTTGCATTTGAAACTGAACTTCACTGTTATTCATTTTGCTTAGTCATTTTGTTGGGTTGAATGAAACTGCATTGATTTGCTTTGAGTTAAATTGCTTTGTGTCTTTGGTTATTTAATCTGGTGTGTTTCCATGTTGTCATGTTGTTTCCCTTTTGCCTTTGTGTCATTTGAGGTCTGGTGCACTTTGTACATTTGGTGGTCTACACCTGGTTCTCAAGACTCATGTGTACATGTGTACATGTATGGTTCTTGCTTCGTAATTAATTTTGCACTACATCCACACTTGTCTTTTGAACTCCTGGTTGCCTTTGTAACTGAATTTCATATGCATGTTGAAACTGACTGTGTTGTTGCCATGCACTCATGTTAATGATGACTGGTCTATGGTTCCTTGTATGCACATACGCACTGTTTTTTTGTCTGAACTATAGACTGGACATAATGATTTTGAAGTATTTTTTGCTTTTGCACTTGATTTGAATCCAGTCTAGTCTTGGGTTTGACCTTGTGCTCACCTGTCCCTGCCATTTTAACAAGCAAGTGCATATCAGTGTGCACGACCTTGTGACATATATAGTGATACACTGTGCATGTCATATGTTGTTCGTGTGAGATGAAAAATAAATAAATGATGACAAACAACCCAAATAACCGAGGCAAACAATATTTTCAAACACACACTTCATTGTGCACTGTAAAATATTTCTTTTTCAATTTTACTGCGTCCGTGATTATTTTGTAGGTAGTTCAGATGTTGGATACAGGCTGGAACAAAGTTGAAGATTAAAATACAAGTGAAGAGTGAATTTGTAGTGAGGTGAATTATGTATGAAAAATTGTATATTGAAAATTATGTCGTAATTGAAACTTGTATAGTCAGCGCTTAAATTTGTACTACTCGAATTTGTAATAAAATATTTGTTTGAATAAAATATTTGTTTAAATAAGAATTTCGAGTTGTTTATTTTATTCAACAAATATTTATTTAAATATATGGAAAAATAAAATAGCACAATAGCAAGTAATAAACATATATATATATATATATGTATATATATATATGTTTATTATCATCAAACAAAAATCATACACTAGCATATTCTATAGTGTGTACCCCATATCACCTCTTCTCTGTATTATCCGACAGTATTACTCTGTGGTACTCTTGGATAGTATAGGTATAGAGGTGGGTAGCTTACAAAATCTGCATCCATAATCACATTGCACTTTTGGTTGAGTAGATGATTGTGTAGATAACTTAGTTGTATAACATGGATGTTGAGTGCTCATTACACTATTTATTCCTTAGAGATTTCGAGGACGAAATCCTTTTTAATAGGGGAGAATGTAACATTCTGTAAAAATTATTACAAGGCTAAAAATAGAAATTTTGTAAATGTAGGAATTAGGCCATAGAAGTTACACCATTACATTCGTGGTAATTTTCTGATCAACTTTAATATATAAAGTGTCGTAATATGAGATCAAAATGGAAAAGTTATTGGCGTTTAAAGTTTTTGAATTCAAATTTATAATTAATGCTAAAAAATTAAATTTAAAAGTTAACTAGAAACTTGGGCATTAAGTAAACATTAAAATAAATGGCAATGTTAAATTTAATTAAAGGAATTAAATAATAATTAAACTACAACATTTAAAAAGTTCCAAATATAGGCCACTGGTCGACCGCCTACCTTGCGTCGGTCGATGCCAGTGGTCGACCGGTGTAGTTGAGGTGGCTAAGGTTATTTAAGGCCAGGAATGATCCAATTTTTTATTTTAAACCGACTTAAATCTGATGGTTCTGGTGCCTTCTAACCACTATAAATAAGAGGTTAGTAGCCTCACTTTTGTTCGCAAATTATTTGGAAACGCAAGTGAAGCTCTGTTATTTTCTTTGATATGATTTAGAATTTCTTAGGATTTTCAAGTAAGAGATTTCAGACATACAATATTCAATTTCTAATTATATTCTTCCCCAGTCCTTGAAATTATAAATCTAATCCATGTACAATCCAATTATTGTATATTTAAAATGGAAGAAGTCTGGAAATAGGTTAGAAGTATGCCTAATCAAATCCAAGAGAAAGCTGGGAATCATCTGTGGGTGGGAATCTTAAGTTTTTCTCATTTTAGTATTTGTATAGCTGAATTTGGATTTTTTTTATGCCTTGGAGGAATTTTGATCGTGAAAACATTAAATTAAAATTAAAACCTTAAAATTCCCCTAAGCAGAATGTCAATGCTATTTGGAATCTCAATTGTTTTGTATTAAAGTAGTAGAGTTTGTTTGGAATTTGCAATTTGGGTATTTTATACTCTATTCCACTTCCAATTCTTCTTTGTTGATGTGTTAAAGGATTTAAAAGGAAAATTTAGTTAGGAAATAGTGTGTAAGGTATGAATTCCCTTATTCGTAGTTTAGTATGGATCCTCTTTTCACTTCAGATTCGTTTATGTAAAATTTGAAAAGAGTATAAAAGATTTTAAATTGAAAATGCTATTCCTTTAAATAGAAGCATTGATTCTACTATTTTAATATAGAATAAGTTTAGTATATGGTTCTATTTTATATTGTGCAAGTCTATTGGCTTGGCTGAGGATATTAGCTATTTTGCAAGATATTGTATAGGGTTGGACTTGCATAATTAAGAAGTTTTGACATTTAAACGATTATTTTAGGATGCAAAAAATCTAAACATGCTTAGGAATGAAGGTGGAGGCGAGACAATGATGATTTAGAGGATGAAGGCGGAGGCGAGGACTTATGGCAGTTATCCATCTACTTATGTTTTTATATATTTTGATGTACCCATTTCAAACACGATGTTGTTTATTTTGAGATTTTTTTTTGGATATTGGGATGTTAGGTTTCATTATAAGATTTGAATTTTTATAAAATGGGTACTATTTCTGCTATTATATTTTATCCTTTCTGTTGTGAGATTCTTAAAGTATAGATAGATAGCTCTATGTATTGTTTATTGTATCAATTTTTCCAACCAATAGCCAACTTTGGAATGGACCTAAGGTTTGATGGGCTTTTATTGGATCGAAAATTAAACCCATTTTGAGGTGGGTTGTTACAGTGCGAGTCATTTGCATATTACAATCCTTTACCGCAGGTGGCATGACCAGATAGTAGCATTAGACGTGTAATACTTTATTTTAGGGGGCAAAATCAGATTACATATCGGGGACCTAATTTCATATCGGGAATCCTTTACCATAGATGTTCAAGACCAGATCATTTTTAGATAGTAAAATATTGTTTGTAGCACATGAGCCGAGACTAGATGGTATTATATTTTAGGCTTAAATCATGGTATATCAA
The DNA here is from genome assembly GCA_030765085.1 of Allium cepa. Lineage (NCBI taxonomy): Eukaryota > Viridiplantae > Streptophyta > Magnoliopsida > Asparagales > Amaryllidaceae > Allium > Allium cepa. The sequence continues at coordinate 613,266,056 of CM060942.1, read as the reverse complement.
TGTCACAGTACTATATGTGTATTAGATTGGCTTTACTCATTCATACGTTTGTCTCACCCACTCCTATATTTTCTTTTATCAATATTGTTTAGGTCGATGGAGCCTGGAGACATTATGGACTGGAGGCACGAACTTGTGCATATTTTAAATATTACATACATACATACATACATATATGTTGTATATAATATGTATCTTAAAGACATGATGTGGCAGTGTGTGAGTTGTTTGGGTTTGGTTTGTATAAATAGATGTATAAATATTATCTACGTAAACCGATTTATTGAGTAATATGATATTTTGTGCGACCATCCACTGTGAGACTATGAAAGTTATTGGTTAGTGTAGTTTTTGTCTTATGCTCTCTTTGTATATCAATATCTATCATCACCCAACGACTCACCGTTTTAGGACTTCATTATGTAGCTATGAGGTTTTGAAACGGTGAGTTGTTGCATAATACATTGAGTATATTACTCAAAGATATACAGCAGTGCAAAATTGACATGTTGCTTCGGTTATATTACTCATGTTGCCACGGTTTCTCCACCAATGCATATGAAGACAAAACAACAGACTGAAATCTATTGCTTCGGTTTCCTAAACAACCAAAGCAAATGGTCCATCTTTTGCTCCGGTTACTCGAACAACAGAAGCAAAAAATGTTCACTTTTTGCTTCGGTCATCACATGACAACCAAAGCCATTGAGTATATTTTGCTTTGGTCAACATATGACAACTGAAGCAAAAATGAACTAGATTGTTAATACTCCACGTTCATTTTCTTCAGTTGTCATGTGACAATTGAAGCACTTGAGATTATTTTGCTACAATTGTCACATGATAACCGAAGCAAATTCTTCTTTTTTCTAAAAAAATATTGACATGCTAATGAAGTTGGATCCATTACTAGTATTATTGAATATACATTAGTAGTCATATTATTAAAGGACATTGCAAAACTAAACTGAAAGCACATTAGAAAAGCACTAAGAGCAACTTTAATAGCAACCATAAACAATAGCATTCATTGGATTAATAGTACATCTTTTATAATAGATTTCATATATACTAAATCCATCAAGAACAATTTTCTGGATAGATAAAAAAGTATACTTTTATTTCATTTAAATATAGCTTGTTAACAGATTTCATAAAGTGTTCTCTAATATTACATTTGCTTTATACAGTAATATCAGAACGGGTAAGGCTGAAATTGACCATCACCCGAGCATCATAGTAAGCAGGAAACCCATTGGAAAATAATAGTGCTTCTCTACTTTTTCGAAGGTCTTCATGGTGCAACATGACAAGAAATGTCAGGTTATTAATAGTTGCATTTGCCAACATCTTCTGGATATACATTTCAAGTTAACTAAATAACAAAGTACACCAACTACTAAGAATCCATACGTAACGCAAGGTCCAACCATGATATTTACTTCACTACAACTAACTTAATCTAAAAGAACTCAACAGTTTGATCGTTGCAGCTAGCATACCCATATTTTGCTCATGGCCAGTAGAACAATTGGTCCACTATATTTTATAAGTGCAAGAACTCCTTCGTCAATAGCAACATCCAATGGCTTGACGTTTTGCTATATTTGAACCAACATATAATAACAACTTGTTATACCAATATTACAAGACAAAGGAAGTAAGACATGCAAGTAAATAAGCTGATTAGTTGCAATGTAAGGAAAAGAAATAGGTGAAATAACCAAAAGCATGTTAAAAATAATTATAAACTAATATATTTTGTGTTTGATTCAACGTATGTAATCAGTGTGACTAACCTAATTTTTTCTTAGAGGTTCAGGTTTGTAAGTGACCCATAAAATAAATAGAGCTTTGAACTATGTATTAAACATCGCTACATCCAAATATCAAGATCTACTAATCAGTATCCACAATGAACAATAATATCAAATATTACCATACAGCAACTTGTCCAAATGACTCAAATCCTACCAAACGCTGAATATAAGATCAACATGCAGTAGAAGAATTAAACCGAATGTATTTTGGCATGATGATTTGTACATTCGCTTTGGTACTAAGTGACAAGGACTCTTCTCATGATTCGATGACAGTGTTTAAAAGATTATCGGTAAACATTAAACAAAGTTTAAGCATTAGTAAGTTTTCATTTGTTACCTTATGAACGTAAATATAATAAACTGTATACAATTTATGTGCATAGGAAAAGGTATTGCAGTTCAATTATCGGTCATGCAAAAAAACATGATTCTTCGTTCATTTCTAACAAGTAGTATTAAACACTAAATACGACTTACATGTTCACTTGCGGCTTAATTTCTAATATATTATCACTTGCTCTGGTTTACCTAGAGCATCCTTTGGATCACAAACATCATATACCTGTCTTTTTTTGCTTGTTTATAGAGTCTTCTAATACCTCACCCTACATAATCATAAAATCTTCTAAGTACATTAAATATAAAATGGAAGGCATAGTCAATCAAACATTGACATTACATATAAGTATCTTTTTTATTTCGTTTATAATTCATATGTGTAGTAATTTGCAAGCCAAGTCAAATCACGGGTCTACGTATTCAATTGTGTTTAATTTATGAATATTTGCATCAATTTGCATTCAGATATTCATCAACCATATATAATCAGTATGTGAAACTGATATGATACTCAAGTAGTTCTATATAACTAATAGCTATCATAATTAAAAGACCGAAGAGTAATATTCAAAAATATATATTAATATACATGCTTCTCTCTCCTCTTACCTTATCACGTTTAATTTTTACACTATATATTTATAACTAAAATGATAAAAAGGAGAAAGGAAGAAGTACATGGTGACGCTAAAATATTTATTATCTTTCCAAAAAGTAATAAGGTTTAACACAATATACTTATGGCAGTGATATATACACCTTTATATATTTATAACACTCTATATGGAACGGTAAAAGAAAGTAAAATTATCTTTCTCGTATATTTAGGAAACATGACACATGCATGTACGCATGCGCACGCACAGACATCTATATGCCCTATCAATGCTATTTGCTATTATATACTAATTAGACACAATTCATGAACACCGCCTTGATACAATGAAAGTTAAAATAGGCAGAGGGAAAGAAAATACACCAAATGCCTTTCTAACATGTACGAGTACATGCACTAAAAAGAGGACAAACTAGTAAACAATCACTGCTTAAACTAGAAAGGTGCCACTAGTTTTATGTGCTTGCATGTGACGACCGTTCTGCACTATCTACACCTAATATACATAAGACAGTGCGCTACTGACGTAGAACGATCGTCAAGGTTTTAAAACGAAATAGACGTCATAAAACCTATCATATATCTCACAACGCATGGAATAAAATATAATATACATCACAGATATAAAACAGGAGAGATGGTAATAACTAAGTGATCCAAATATCAGAGTACAGATTCAAAGAGTTATACAATGAGTAATAGAGTTTATACAATGGAAATAAACTCAAATAACCGTCTTATAATAATAAACAAAAACTGCCAAGACTCCACAGTATTGCATGACGGAATAAGCGTAGAAATCCATATATAATACGGGATAGCCCCACCCAGCTCGCCCTCCGCACAGCTATTGCATCACACCTAGACCTGCCTCGAGCCGGACAATAGTCTGATGCGAGCGGTAAATGAATCTTAAAATACTATATAAGTTGATATAGTAAGGAACAATGGTATACGAACCATGCCTGACCTGTCCCTACAACCAAAGAGTTAGCGCATAACGAACATAATATGCCACTTTACAATATACAAAAAGTACACTGCAAACCAAGTATGACGACGGGTATTCAGGTATCCCTATCTCCAAAACCTATCTACCATGACATCTCTAGAGTGATAGACTATGCAAGAAAAATCAAGACAACCATAGCATATGTTATCCCTCTTTTTGGTCAAAGCCAGGATATCAGCAAAAGGATGGATACCATGATTGAAGATCGATTGAAAACAAGGCCATGATCGATACCGTCAAAATTGGACCAAGCTCAGATCAAGGTAGGATCGATCAAGAATGATAAACAAGGCCCAGTGAGGCTACACTTTGAATTTCAAGTCAATCGGAGTTCATATGCTCAAGTTATGAATGGACCAATGTTCATTGGAAACAATTTTGTATCGATACTTTCATGTCGATCGATATGGGTACGAAATATACTCAACTCGCCACTCCAGGATTTTACATGCCAGTATCGATCTCATACGTATCGTTCAGCATCGATACAAATGTGCATGACTTTGGATTTTAAAATCACAGTTTTAACACTCTACTTTACAGATACAATTCGTATCGATCAGGCAACTCCAAGAAGGATACAGGTTGATGGATTTGGATTGTTATTTTTGTATCGATACTTTCGTATCGATCAAGATGGACAGGTTGTTTACTTCGAATCGATACATTCATATCGATACAGGCGTATCAATTAGATGGATACGAAAGGCAAATAGGGAACTTGATGATGTGCAGCTCAACATTATACTCAAGATGGATACGAAGCAATGTTATGGAGGTTTGGAAGTGTATTTCGTATCGATCACTTATCGATCGATACAAAGGACACATACGGAGGATCCTATACTAGATGGATATGAAAGTATCGAATAGAACATCTCAAACCCAGAAGGAAGCAATTGCACTAAGAACCGTGTTTCGCATCGATCATGTTCGTATCAATCGATACGAAAGAAGTGGTCAAGATGGAGCGTAAAGCATGGATCACAGTGCAAGACTCAAGGTTATCCGATGGATGCGAGATAATGGATGTGAGATGATGGATATGAAATCATGAGCCTACACTTGCAAATTCAAACATGGATCGATCATATCTCACAATCTACACGTTGGAACTTCATGAAATTTGGAGATCAAGGACTTTGCACTGTCACCTTTTACCATGATTGATCTCAGTTGATTCTAACGTGGGAATAATCGATACAAAGGACTTATTGATTGGTCCTAAAGCATGGAGGTTGGCCCCACCGATCTGCATACGGACCTACATGGACAAAGAGACTTCTCTGCCTAATTTTCAACAAGATTTTTACAGATCTCCACCTATAAATAGAGAGAGCATGGCTCAAGAAAAGAATCTTCTTCTCTCAGCTCTCCTTTATCTTCATGCTTGGCTAAACTCTACCATTTTAGCTATTGAATAGCACTCAACTATAACTGTAATCACTGAATAAAAGGAATAAAAGGATAAATTCAAAGTGGACGTAGGCCGAAGATAGCCGAACCACTATAAATCTGGTGTCTTTTCTTATTTTCTTTCATTTTACATTTACTATTTCTTCATTTTTACTCTCTACATTATCTGAATCTGTGATCAGTGACTGGATATTGAGGATTTGTGAGTGAACACTGGTGCTTTCATTACATTCGAGGTTTGTGACCATTTTTGGCACAAATACTTTGATGCTTTCATTGAGAATTCTAGCACCTGCTACTTTGGAAAAGGATTGGATCTGAAGCTATGGTTAGGCAATTATCTAGAAGGACATTACCAGAAAGAAGCCATCAAGAGGGAAGTCAAGAGGCTTCCTTGGGAGCTAGAGTAGATCAGGCATCCATCCACATCACAAGGGATGATATGCAGACTATGATGGATTCCATGTTGGAATGGTTGCTGAAAAGGCAAGAGGAGATGATGCAGAATCTTCTTAGACAGTTTGGACAAGCAAGAGCAGCAGGAGCTGCTGGAGCACAAATCTACGGAGCTGGACTAGAAGGACTCAATAGACAATCAGATGGAGTGGTCCAACTTGGGGTAGCCCCCAATCAACAAACATCTACCAATTTGGATAGATCTAGACTCATGGGCACACCCCTGTGTAATGTTGGACCTGCCATGGAGATAGCACAACATGAAGAGTATGTGCCAGATTTCCCTCGCAGACTTAGGGAGCAAGATGAAGGAATGAGGGACTATCCCTAAATGACAATGATAGATTGGCAGAGATCATTAGACAGCCCATGCATGGAGGATTGAAGAATAAGGATCTTGAGGATGTGAATAGAAGCCTGTTCACCCCGAACATCAGAAACGCAAGGAACCCGCCAGACTTCAAGCTACCCACGTTGGATATGTATGATGGAAAGTCAGATCCAACTACATATATGATGAGAAACATCCGGCCTATGGAAGTCTCGAGGACACCCAATGAGGTAATGGCAAGATTTTTTCCATTATATCTAACCGACTTGGCTACACTTTGGTTCAGGCAGCTGGATAATTCATCTATAAGGACATGGACGGAGCTTGTTGAATGATTCATGAGGAAATTCAGGGTCCGTGTCACAAGACCCAAAAATGTTATGACATTGGCGGAACTAAAGCAAAGGACCGGAGAGTCCTTAAGAGATTTTCTAACTAGATTTAATGCAGCAGCGGCATCAGTGGATCGGCCAGATACATCCATGGTATTGATGGCGGCTATTTTAGGGATAGCTGACAACACAGAAATCAAGGATTCATTACCATGGGATCCACCATGGAACCTCGGGGAATTTTACCATGAGGCGGACAGGTTCTTGCGGCAAGAGGATGCACAGGTTGAAAAGCAAGATGCCAATGTTACTCAAGATGAGGGACCGTCTAGAGGAGGGTCCAAGGAAAACAATGGAAAGAAAAGAGCTGTTGACAACTTTGATGTACGGAGACAACCTAAGAGGGAACCGAGATTCTCCTCCTACACTGAACTAACTCAAATCCCGAACGAATATACTTGGAAACCCAAGGCAGGTTTTCTACCGCAAGCCAATGAGGCGAGAGCCCACTGATAGTGAAAGGAGATCGGGAAGATATTTTGTGTTCCATGAGTTAAATGGGTACAATACAAATGGTTGTAGGCATCTGAAAGATGTAATTAAAGATCATGTCGGGAAGACCGGCTATCACAGTACGTAAGAGCCCAGAGAGCAGAGTTAGAATAGGCACAACCCCTGCCCGCACCATCAGAAAATAGGAATAACCTTGGATCGGGGTCATACCTCGTCATCAGCTGAACGTGATGATAAGGGGTAGGTTCAGGACTTGGACCTAGACCACGTAACAAGTTTTTTTCATTATGCTTCTCCAATAAAATGGCTAAGTCACTTACACATGTATGGGATTACGAACAGTCCCTAGGCATGCTCTAAGATGACAACAAACCATCACACCCCGAAAGGCACACACACTGCACTGTCTGGACATTTGTTTTCTTTATTTTCTGTGGAAATTCTGAACTCTATTTATTTATTTGATTGAATTATTTGGTTGTGAACCCACTCGAACATGGAATCTATAACGATAATCCTAAAATCTCACCCTGAGAGGAGAGATAGAATAATGTAAGCAAGCCCCCTCATCAGAAACAATGAGTGGATTGGGACTATCTAAAGCCATGAACGGAACTTGATCTCGAACGATTATATTCCGCTTTGAACAAGCATTCGATCTCGAACGATTACTATCCGCCATAAATGGTACTCGATCTCGAACGATCACCCTCTGCTTTGAACAACATTCGATCACGAACGATCATCATCTGCTTTGAATAATCCTCGATCTTGAACGATCATTTTACGTCTTGAATGACATCCGATCTCGAACGATCATATTGTGCTTCAAACAACATTTGATCTTGAAAAATATGTCACGCCTTGAACAGCTTGCGATCATAAACAATCTCACCTCGTCTTGAATGACACTCGACCACGCACGACCCCCGTCCGTTGTGGATGACTATCGGTCACGAACGGCCACGGCACATCTTGTAATAAAAACTATGCCTTGAATGGCCTCATTTTTAACTAATGGTCTTGAACGACCATGAATGATGATCATGTGAATAAATGAGTTGAATTGCAGGTCACAGGTTTACATCTATTCAAAACATGCCTTCCTACTGCAAGGTATGTTTTAGGGGGCAAATGTTATCCCTCTTTTTGGTCAAAGCCAGGATATCAACAAAATGATGGATATCGAGATTGAAGATCGATTGGAAATAAGCCTATGATCGGTACCGTCAGAATTGGACCAAGCTCCAATCAAGGTGGGATCGATCAAGAATGATAAACAAGGCTTGGTGAGGCGATACTTCGAATTTAAGGTCAATCGGAGTTCATATGCTCAAGTTATGGATGGATCAATGTTCATTGGAAACCATTTCGTATCGATACTTTCATGTCGATCGATATGGATACGAAATATAATCAACTCGCCACTCCAGGATTTTACATGCCAACATCAATCTCGTTCGTATCGTTCAACATCGATACAAATATGCGCGACTTTGGAGTTTAGCATCACAGTTTCAACACTCTACTTCACAGATACAATTCATATCGATCAAGAAGCTCCAGGAAGGATACAAGTTGATGGATGTGGATTGTTGTTTTCATATCGATCAAGATGGACAAGGCTGTTTACTTTGGATCGATACATTCATATCGATACAAGCGCATCGATTATATGGATATGGAAGGCAAATAAGGAACTCGATGATGTGCAGCTAAACATTAAACTCAGGATTGATATGAATCAATGGTTATGGAGGTTTGGAAGTGTATTTCGTATCGATCACTTATCGATTGATACGAAGGACACATACAGAGGAAGCTATGCTGGATGGATACAAAAGTATCGAGCAGAACATCTCAAACCTAGAAGGAAGCAATTGCACTAAGAACCATGTTTCATATCGGTCATGTTCGTATTGATCGATACGAAAGAAGCAGTCAAGATGGAGCGTAAAGCATGGATCATAGCACAAGACTCAAGGTTATCTGATGGATACGCGATGATGGATGCGAGATGATGGATACAAAATCATCATCCTACACTTGCAAACTCAAACTTGGATCAATTATATCTCACAATCTACACATTGGAACTTCATGAAATTTGGAGAGCAAGGACTTTGCACTATCATCTTTTACCATGATCGAACTCATCTGATTCTAACATAGGGATTATCGATGCAAATGATTTATTGATCGATCCCAAAGCATGGAGGTAGGCCCCACCGATCTGCATACGGGCCCACATGGACCAAGAGACTTCTTTGCTTAATTTTCAGCAAGATCTTTGCAGATCTCCACCTATAAATAGAGAGAGCATGGATCAAGAAAAGGAATCTTCTTCTCTCGGCTCTCCTTTATCTTCAAGCTTGGCTAAACTCTACCATTTCAGTTATTGAATAGCACTCTACTGTAACTGTAATCACAGTATAAAAGGAATAAAAGGATAAATTTAAAGTGGACGTAGGTCGGATAGCCGAACTACTATAAATCTGGTGTCTTTTCTTGCTTTCTTTCATCATTTACTATTTCTTCATTTTTGCTCTCTACATTATCTGGATCTATGATTTCTGACTGGATATTGAGGATTTTTGTATAAACACTGGTGCTTTCATTACATTTGGGGTTTGTGACTATTTTTGGCCCAAATAGCATCCACTAAACAAACATCATTATCACTCAACGTGCTCTGGATATATGATAAATCATATGACCTTTCATTTATCAGGGACTAATGAAAATCCTAGTTTTTAGCGTACTCTCTATAGCCCGAAGTCGATACTAGACCTGTTCATTCGATCCAAGGTACACAGATCCATTCAACCGATTTGGCGTAGCCTTTCAAAGTATCCATGAGCGTCCTCACAATACCCCTGCTTTGAGTACATTAGAAAACACTCAAAATATCAACAATCCTTTGGTATGCATATTTGGGCCCTTTCCTTGCTCCATCTAATTTACATTATTCTCGAGGAACCATTCAACATTTCTCCACTCCAAGATAGAACCATTCAACTGTTCTATCCACTGGTCACCTATCTTAGAACCTACACTTTGTAGATAACCATTCTGACGACTTCATTTAACATTGAGTCGCCATCATCGAAACCTAACTTCTTTCAGTTTCAGGAGTTGTCACCTATAGAGCCTCTACTTCTCCTCTTGGAAATTGCTCTCCAATCCCATCGACATAAATAACTCAGTAGCGAGCTATAATAGCTCGGCACCTAGCTATATACTTAACCAATTTTGGCTAAGTCTCCTTAACTGGTTCTAGTACTTCATTCCCCAAGTGCTTTGGACCCGACCCATCCTTCAAAAGAGCTCGGCATCAACTTAAAGCCATGGTTTCCAAGTTCTAGAGATAGCTCGGCATAGTACCTAATCCTTAGCCATTTTTCTACATCTTGTCCTTTCCCATCTCCTCTAGACCTTCCCTACCGAGCCATCAAATCGTTGAGCTATTTTAGCCAACATAAATAACTCGGTACCGAACTATAATAACTTGGTACCGACCTATGTCATTGACCCCATTTTTGATGTGACTTGTATCGGACTCCTCCCATACTCCAGAACCCTTCCTCCAAGTTTCATCCAAATCTAACCATTTTTGCCTTCGATTTGTCAAATTTGCCAACCTATTCTCCAGCAAGCTAAAACACTAGCAAACAACATCAAATCACAACATTTAATCATAGAAAACCATGCATATACACCCATTCATACAAGAAATACATGAGAACGTGATAGTTAAGCAAATATTTACCTAGATCTAACTTTTACACTAGCATATGTAAGACGTCCTATCTCGAGATCAACACTAACAAAGGATATTATAGGGTAATATCTTCTGCTAGTGCAGAGAATAGGGTTGGTTAGGAGGGACTATCCGCGAATTTTATTTTAAGCGAACATTGATACTTCGATTAATATGCTATATTTTTTCATCACAAGTGGAATCGAAAAATACAATCTAGGCTTGATACAAAAGTACAGTGGCTAAAATAAAAATCCAGAACAATATATATAATAAATACAAATCACATAATCACAGGTTCCAAAATATACACAGCATAATACAAATAGATACAAGCTGATCAAATCGAATAGATACAAAAGATCAAATACAAGACCATGGTCAAAACAATCCATGTAATACATCTATACTACATCTCTTGAAACAAAATGTACATATATACGAGATGAAGATAAGATGAATGATGACTAGACAAGTGGAGTGAAATCCTCTATAGGACTATCAAACTGGAGCACTTGAAATACCACGGTCTAACCCGAGTATTATAAGATAATAAAAGGGTCAGTCTAGACTATAAAAATGGGTTAAGCAAGATAAATAATGGATGTAATGATATAAGTCTCAATATGAACACAAAGCTAGGAATGGGCTAATAACAAGAATGCTTCAACAAGCTCCAAGTGTGCAATCTCCAAATATAAAAACCCAAAATAGCTTCTAAAAGCAAAGTCCCTAAAATCATCTGGTGATAACACAAACAGCATCAAATCTAGAAATCATAATAGAAATCTAGAAAATCATACAAAAGGGGAAAGGCACCAAAACTACAAGATTGATAAATAAATTCACCCACATGCATGTAACTCCAAGATAGACGTATAAGTCTATAAGCATCAAGATAGGTACGAGACCTATAAACATCAAGATAGGAACATGTCCTATAAACATCAAGATAGGAACAAGTCCTATAAACATCAAGATAGGAACAAGTACTATAAACTCCGAAGGCAGGTCATAAAATTGTCGATGAATGTTATATACCTCCGAATGGTAATAGAATAAATAAAAACCGTGTATCTCATACCACGGGAGTTTATTTAAACATTTACCATAAGTTAGTAAACTCCAATCGTGTGTATAAATAGCTCAATCAAACAAGTCCGGGAATTAATCGAAAAAATAAATGTGAGTGTTTCATACTACTCGTTTTAATCCATTTAAATAGATTTCGCATTCGATCCATGTCATGCAACTTTATAAAATAATTTACTTTGAAATCCCTCTCGAAAATATTATTTTATAAACTAGAATATATACGTACATATATATGTCAGAAAACCCTTGCTAAATATATATATATATATAAGTACAATTTTAAACCATTGCTCGAATCAACTTTAAAGTCATTATTATTATAAATATACAAATTTTATGTACATACAAATGTTCCAAATATCTTTTATAAAAAATATTTATTCATACTTAAAAAGATTTGAGAAAATGGTTGAATTGAAAATCATTCTTTTGAAAACTCTAGTTGAAAACATGCGACAGAAGTTATGTGTTATGTCATGGACCCACAGAGTTATTCTACGGTATAATAAACTCCAAGATAAATTCACAAATTCACAAAATTCGAAAATAGCTTTAAAATCGTCAAAGAAAACTGCATCCAAATCAATCAAATAGGATCAAGCGATCGAACAGACAAACGGAGAAGCAAACAAACGCAAACGGAGCCAGAACGACGTGACCTGGGTCTCAGCTTAGGTCATGACCTGTCCACCGGTCATGGTGACTAGTGCCCTAGTTGGCATGCCTAGGCTGAGTCCCAAGCGACACCGATGGTGCTTCGGTTGCCCGTTTGTAGTGTTTTCTTCTCTGAATTGAACCTAGACATCTACTAGACTGAATTAGCTGACATGTGAGCCTCAAAACAACTACAATGGAATAAAATTAATGATCATATAAAGTGGGTTTTTATCAATTTGAAAATCAAGTTTCATATGATAATAAAATCAACACAAAATTGAGATTAATTCAATTCATCCATATCAACAACAATGATAAGCATTCGTCAATAGGCTAGAAGTGTGAGATTAACTCACCTAATTAAGATTGCTTGGACGATTTGAACCCAGATTCCACTTAGATAAAAACTATCAGCTACAATCTAGGTTTGATTTTGAACGTTTGCAAAAGCATGAAATACAATCATGATCAAAGCTGAGGTTAAAGACCCAATAGACGTAAGATATGATGGTAGAGATTACCTTAGCTTTACATATTCTATTAATTATCAAAAGCCCTTTGATTTAAGCTTGATTTGAGGATTTAATCTAGTTTCTAAGGTTTGCAAATAAGGTTAATTTATTTTTAGATTTTTTATCTTGGCTAAAATGAGAAAGTGATGAAAGAAAACAATGGTATGTGGATTATTATTCACCCTCTACATAGTCCTAATGGGTATCCCATAACCCAATAGAAAATTTTTACAAATTGTTATTATTTTCTCTCATAAACACTAATTAATACTCAAACTATGTTTGTGAAAGCATAGATTAATTTTCCTCAAATTTTAACAAAACTCTAACATATCAAAATTCTCATTTCTATTAATATTGAGATATTTCATAAAATTAAATATAACTCTTGAAATTAAAAGTTATTCTAATTAATTTTAATAAAATTAACTATTAATCATAAAATAAAAATCTTATTTTAAATAATAAATCTCAATATTAACATTTTATTAAAATTACAACATTTGTTGTAATAATTTGAAACGGAAAAATATCTACCATAAATCTTTATTAAAACTAATAAGTAAATAAACCTTAGAAAAAACTCACATTACAAATTACAAAATTATTTCCATGTATTTTATTTACTCTTATTTTTCCCCAGATTATTCTTATATTAACAAATATAAGATTTAAGTTACACAAAAGGATATTTTATGAAATATTCAATTTAGTTAATCCCAAATCTATTTCAATTTTATAATCAACAATTAAAATTACCCAAATTCATCTTAAAAATTATTAAGAAAGTTTCTAAATCATATTTTAGATTTAATGTCAAGTAATCTCAACCAGTGTTATTACAGTATACGTATGAATATAAGGGATTGCATAACCATTTATAAACCAGTTAGCCTTGAATATTGTCCTTGGACATGTATAAAAGTGTGGTTGAGGTTAGAAAATGTTTTAGGGTCAACACCATGTTGAAAACATCATTTTTAACTATATAAATATGGAAAGTAGAATGAGAGTTCAAGAACCATTCACCAAATACTTAAAATGCCAATTTTTCTCCTTAGGTCTGAAGTAGAAAACAATGGAGATGAATCCAAATCAACAAAAATGATAATCTAAAGCTTTTCTATGCTAATCACCCCATTAGTCAATGATTTGGAAAAGATTAGTAAGGAAAAGATGTAATTTTTGATGAAATTTTGATTAATGGAGGTTTAAAGCTATTTTAGGGAAAATGGAAATGACGTAGATCAGTTCCTACCTCCTCCCCTTAGCACAATTTTCGAGATGAATTAGTGAGCTTAAGCATAGACTTTCATAATGACAATGGGGCAAGTTGGGGCAGATTTTTTGTGCCCCAGACCCGCCCCAAGTTTATATTGCCCTTCCCTAGATTTTCCCCATAGACCCGGTGTGGGTTTGGATCTTCGCCCGAACCCAGAACCCAAACGGGTCAGGGTAGACCCAGCCCTCTCCAAGATCCAGTGAGGTCATGTATATTCATTCACAATTATGTACTAATGTATATTTTTTATTTGTAAGATAGTTTTTCACTAAATGATACGTTAAATATAAATAACAACGTATTTACAATAATAATGAAAGATAATAAAAATAATATATTCAATAACACTTCAAAAAAATGCATATTTTATTGTATAATTATTAATGATGCAACTAAGTACGATAAAAATCCTATACCTTATTGAATGAAACATTATAATGTCTTATTTTAATCACTTATGTCTAAAAGGATTAACAAATCATCATTATAGTAATGAAGTAATCATAGGGATCTCGATAGTGTGGGTCGGGTAGAGGCGGGTCAATCAAGCACCAACCTGACCCTAGACCTAGGGCTCTCAAGAACGATTCATGAGTCAACCAACCCCGATGACCCAATGGGACGGGTCTTGGAAGGTCAAAACAATGGTGGGTCTACCGAGTTTTGCCCTAGACCCACCTCATTGGCATCCCTAACATGCTTAGGTAATTACCCACTAAACTGACTAGCAACAGCCAAAACTTAAAACAACTACAACTTTCAAACATAATTTAGTTTTTCTATTATGACCACTCTATGGAATAGAAAACCATCATCCTAAAGCAATGGAAGTAGTTTGAGACCCTAATTCGGATTTTAACAAAAGTTATAGTCCAAACAAAATTTTCAGAGTCTTGAGTTGTCACATAGAAATTTGGTAAAAACCATAGGGAAAAGGTCCCTAAGAGTCACTTTCCAAAATTTAGAGCCATACACCCTCATATGAATAAAATAAAAATATTTTACAATCCTTTGATACGTAAAACACGAGTCGTTATACTCTTTCTCCCTTTAGGGTTTTACCCCCGAAATCCCTAAATAAATCAAGGAACAATCAACCATAGTTACCCCGCATGCCTATCAATTACGTGCGACCATCAAACACATCAAATAAGCAGTCATGCAATAAATAACATATCCTAGTATGCGGGATACTACACTACCCTATATGACATCAAAGGTGAAAGTAAATACGATCAACAGTAGGCCTTACCATGCAAAGAGCTCCAGAAATATATGGCCCTCGTGCTCTCCTTAGTTTCCCACGTGTAACCGCCTTCACTCTCATCTCATTGAACCTTCACCTACTCCATCGTCTTCCTCCTAAGCTGTTTTGTATCGCGTCCGACAATACGAATTGGCCTATGAGGTCCTGAAGCTTCTGGTTCGATTTCGATATCATCCAGTTGATCCGATGTAATCATCATGCCTAAGTTGTGCATAAAGTTCTGAAAGTGAGAAACATGGAAGACATTATGCACACCCGCCATCTTCTAAAGTAAGCCGACCCTATATTCTCGGTTCCCAATCCTCTTTGTTACCGAAAAAGGACATACGAATCCTGATCCTAACTTCCCCTTACTATCGAATCGAATAGTATTCTTCAATGGAGAAATCTTCACAAACACCATATCACCGACGGAGAGTTCCAAACCTTTATGCTTTTATCAATGTAGCTCTTCTGCCTATCCTAAGCAACTTTCATTTGTTGTCAGTGGTCTCTATCTTCTCCAAGGTTTCTCTAATCATATCTAACCCAATTATTAATTTCTTTTCTACTTCCCACCAACATGAAGGGGAGTTACACGGTCGACCATATAATGCTTAATACGGTGCCATGCGGATACTAGATTGATAGTTATTATTGTATGTGAACTCACCAAATGCAGATGATCTTCCCACGAACCTCTAAAATAAAGTA
Source organism: Allium cepa (assembly GCA_030765085.1). NCBI lineage: Eukaryota > Viridiplantae > Streptophyta > Magnoliopsida > Asparagales > Amaryllidaceae > Allium > Allium cepa. The sequence goes on along the minus strand of CM060942.1, from coordinate 613,249,952 downwards.
TGCAAGCTTGCAAGAGATCCTCCAATATACAGTACACTCTCTCGGTCTGCCCATCCATTTACGGATGATAAGCTATACTGAGATGCAGCTCGACACCTAACACCTCTTGTAAGCTCTTCCAAAACCCACTAGTGAACAACGGGTCTCAGTCTCTCACAATGCTCTTCTGCACACCATGAAATCGTACGACCCATCTCACATACAACTCGGCCAACTTGGCTGTCTCCTACTTGACTTGATGCATATAAATCTAGCTCTCTTGGTCCATCAATCGACAATGACCCAGATGTTATTGTACCCTACCCGAGTGCTTAGCAGTCCATTAATGAAGTCATTAATACCCGCACCCACTTCCATTTGGCAATTTCAAGCGGTTGCAACGACCCACTCGGCTTCTTTAGCTCTACCTTCACTAACTGGCAGTTCATATATTTTTAGTTGAATGTCCCAACATCCTTCTTTATATCCTCCCAATAATAGGTCTACTTTATATCATGGTACATCTTATTATAGCTGAGATGTATGGTCAACCTAGAATGGTGGCAGTCTCGTAGCACCTCATCTCGTAATCCATCATCATCAAGAACAAACAGTTTCCATCCTTACAGAACCAACCTTCTTGGTCGAGTCCATATTGCTTTATATCTTCATACTCTACTCCTCCTTCTATTTTCGCCTTGATCTCTGCTAATGTGGCATCTTGCCTCTGACTAGCACCGATTCGCTCAATCAAAGTAGGCCTGATAGTCAAACTTGCCAACATCTCTGGTTTTAACTCACAATGAAATCTAAAGTCATAGCTGGCAATATACTCCAACTGTTTCCACTCTATAAACATCGCTCCCAAACTAGCATGTCTTTTAGTTAGTGCATCAGCAATCGTATTTCCTTTAACAGGTGTATAAGAAATGCTAAAATCATAAAAGGCTAATAATTCCAACCATCGCTGCTAGCGAAGGTTGAGATCCTTCTGGGAGAAAAGGAACTTTAAGGATTTATGATCCATGAATAGTTCGAACCTTTCTTCTAATAGGTAGTGCCTCCAAATCTTTAAAGCAAACACTATAGCCCTCAAATCCAAATCATGAGTTGGATACTTCCTCTCATCCGGTTTCAGCCATCGACTAGTGTAGGCGGCACCTCTTCCCTTCTACATCATCACTGCACCTAATCTAATACCATATGCGTTTGTGTATACTGTCAGCTCCTTATTCCCACTCGGAATGGTCAATATTGGTGTACTCGTCAACCTCTCTTTCAAACATATAAATACATGCTCACACTTTGCGTCCCAAACAAAAGTCTGATTCTTTTTCGTCAAATTGGTCAACGGTGCTTTTATTGTCAAGAAGTCCTTGATAAAATGTCTATAACATACCACCAAGCTTATGAAACTCCTCGCATCTGTAGCATTTTATGTTGGTTCCAATCCTAAACTACTGCCACATTGGCAAGATCTGTTGCGATGCCCTTCTTGGAGATGACATGACCCAAGAATCTCACTTCCCTCCTTCAGAAGTGACCTTTTGAAAACTTCACTTTCAACTTGTGCTTCCTCAACACGTCAAGCACAATTCTTAAGTGTGTCTTGTATTTCTCCTCTATCCTAAAATAGATCAAAATATCATCCATGGCCACAAGCACGAACTTGTTTAGGAGATCGCTGAAGACACGATTCATGAGATCAACAAAGTATATCGGAGCATTGGTTAGCCTGAGCGGCATAACCAAACACTCATAGAAACCAGATGGCGTACAAAACACGATGATCGACACACTCTCCTTCACTGCTCTCAAAAGGTGAAATCTTGTCGCAAGATCTAGTTCGGAGAACACCTTCGCACCATGAAGCTGATTGAACAAGCTACCAATACATAGGATGGATACTTGTTCTTCTTCGTCACTTTATTTAGCTCACAGTAGTTTACATATAACCTCAGCTGCCTCAGTAGCAAATACTACAGGTGAACCCCATTCAAATATACTCCTACGAATGTACCCCTTCTTCAATAGGTCATTTACTTGCACCTCCAGCTACGTTTTCTCTCTGGGTACCATATGCCATGAAGGCATAACTATTGGTCTGACATCCTTTACTAAGTCTATCAAAACTCAATCTTTCCATATGGTGGTAATCCGGTCACTTCCTCGAACACATCCAAATAATCTCTAATGATAGGTATAGAAGACAATCCATCCTATAAAGTCTCAAACAAATACAGAAAGCTAACCATAACCCCATCCTCTGGCAGGTAGCCAGTCACTACCATTCGCCCCTCCATAACCCTAATCGTCGCCAGCAGCCTCTCACAATCCACTACTACTGCATACTTCCTTAGCCGGTCCATTCCCAAGATAATCCCAAACTCAAAGAAATTCAAAACAAAGAAATCACAAACAAAAGAGCGTTCATGACTCGATAAGGTCAAACTATGACAAACCATGCACATGCCAGTAGGGCCCCCAACAGGGTTCTTCACAATCAATGGTCGATTAACTATTTCGGATTTCAATCCCAGTCTATCTACCAAATCACTAGATATGAAGGAAAATGAATCTCCGATATTGAATAAAACACATATGGGAACAACCTAAATAGAAAGCATATCTTGAATAACAATGCATTTCGCTTCTCCTTCGCCGAGCGAACACTGGATGAAGTCTGAACATCGTCCAAAGCATATGCCTTCGTGGCCTATTTTTGATGCGCTGGTTCCGGACAATTCTTTAGTATATATTTGGGTTTGCCATAGTTATAACACTTCTTTTTCTCATCAATTTGCAGTCTCTAATTAGGTGACCCTTGTCTCCACAACCATAACAAATAGGATCTCATTTAGCCTTTTTTGAGTGTTCTTTCCTTAAGGTTGCTTCCTTCTTCCATTCCATTTCTTCTTGCCTCCATCGTTTGTTGCGTTTTTGGCTTTTTCTTAGCAACAACAGCTTGGACTTGGGGTATAAACTCTCCTAGCGAAGAGCTTTCTTGGCAAGTCTTTCGAATGGCTCGTCGATATGACTAACTATCTTCTCCTTCAAGTAGTTGTCCATACCCATAATGAACTTCTCATTCTTTCTCAATGGAGTGTCGGTGATGACATCCCATACTTCGGTAAAGCATCAAACTCATCAATATATTCAATGACAGACATATCTCCCTGTTTTAAATCAGCACATTTTTTGAATAGCACCGACCTTTGAGCAGCTGGAATAAACTTCTCCTTAAACTTAGACTTGAACTGGTCCCAAGTAAACTGATCCTCAAGTATAGCAATGGTAATGGCATTCCACTAGTTCATGGCCCACCCTTGAAGCTGTCTAGAGGCCAGCTTCTTCTTCATAGCATCATTCATTTCTATATCACCAAAGATACGCTTGCAAGTGTCCAACCAATCCTGCACTTCGATAGCCGACTTTATTTCAAGGATGCCTCCCAAGGTGGGGCAGTCTTTGCATAACTTGACAAAGTCATCTCTCGACGCTTGCACTTGAGTACCACCAACAACAACATTTAGAGCGGCTGTTCGAGCGTCTTGAAGTATGTTCGTCGTCATCACATTGAACAAAGCTTGTAAGTCTGGGTTAGCAGCCCCCGAGCCCACTCCTTCCTCAACTTCAAAGATGGAGTTCCTCACAGTGTTTCTTGTTTGTCGGCTCATTCTTGATCTGTAACAAGAATGATCAGTCTCTCAAAAAGAAAACTATGTCAATGGTACTCGTGTGTGCATGCGACTTATATATTATACATACTACTATATAATTTTGAAAATTAGAATATATAACAAGTACGCACTCTCTCATATATACATATACTCTCGATCCAGTTTAGGGTGATAACTTCTGCCCTATCTCTACTAAACCACGGTATCAACTCGAGTTAATCATGTAACATAAGCTCTGATACCAAATGGGACAATCTCCCTACACCGTCGGCACCAATATACATAAGATAATGCACTACTGATGTGCCCGACCGATACAGAATGATCATCAAGGTTTTAAAATGAAATAAAAGTTACAGAACCTATTGTTATTTCATAGTGTATGGAATAAAATATAATATACATCACGGATATAAAATAGTAGAGACAGTAATAACTAAGTGATCCAAAAATCAGAGTATTGATTCACAGAGTTATACAATGAGTAATGGAGTTTAAACAAATGGAAATAAACTCAAATATCGGTCTCATAATAATAAGAAAACACTACCAAGGCTCCATGTTATTACACAGTGGAATAAGCATGGAAATCCATATATAATACGAGATAACTCCATTCAGCTCGTCCTCTGCACAGCTACTGCGTCACATCTAGACCTGCTATCTAGTCTACTTATTTAAGAGTAACCGAGATAATAAGAAGCAAAGCATAAAACTCGAGTCAGACAACAGTCTGGTGTGAGCGATAAATTAATCTTAAAATAGTATACTAGTTGATATAATAAGTAATAAGGGTATACAAACCATACCTGGCCTGTCCTTGCAACCAAAGAGTTAGCACATAACAAACATAATATGTCACTCTACAAATATAGTAAAAGTACACTTCAAACCAAGTGTGATGATGGGTGTCCAGGTTTCCCTATCTCCAATACCTATATACCATGACATCCTTAAAGTGATAGAATATGGAAAAACAATCAAGACAACCATAGTATGCATCAAACGAACCTCGTTATCACTCAATATGCTCTGGATATATGATAACTCGTACGACCTTTCAACGGCCAAGGACTAATGGAAATTTGGGTTTTCAGTGTACTCTCTTTCTCGAGTGCACGGATCCATTCAACTGATCCGGGGTAGCTTTTCAAAGTACCCATAAGCGTCCTCATAATAACCCTGCTTTGAGTACATCAGAAAACACTCTGAGTATCAACGGTCCCTTAGCATGCGTATTTAAGACCTTCCCTTGCTCCATCCAATTTCCATTATTCTTGAAGAATCATTCAAATTCCTCCACTCCACGATAGAACTATTTAATCGTTCTTTCCACATCTCACCTTTCTTAGAACCCACCCTTTATGAATAACCATTTCGTGGCTCTGTTCAACATTGGGTCGCCATCATCGGAATCTATCTCCTTTACCATAGATTTGGCACTAAAGTCCCGAAACTATCATTGTTCTACTATGCCACCATCAAACCTTAAGCGAACAATCAAACACCTTCAGCATGACCTACAAAGACCCTACTTCTCCTCTTGGAAGCTACACTCCAATCCCATCAACATAAATAACTCGGTACCAAGCTATAATAGCTCAGCACTAAGCTATATACTTAACCAGTTTTGGCTAAGTCTCCTTCCCTGGTTCTAATACTTCATTCCCCAAGTGCTTTGGACCCTGACCCATCCTTCAAAATAGCTCAGCATCAAATTTAAGCTATGGTTTCCAAGTTCTAGAGATAGCTTGGCATAGTACCCAATCCTTAGCCATTTTTCTTGCAGCTTGCCCTTGCCCATTTCCTCTAGACCTTCCCCACCGAGCCTTCAACTCATCGATCTATTTTGGCCAATAGAAATAACTTGGCATCGAGCTATAATAATCGATACCAACCTATGTCTTTAACCTTATTTTTGATGGGACTTGTAACTTGGATTCCTCCCATACTCCAGAATCACTCCTCCAAGTTTCATCTAACTCTGACCATCTTTGCGTTCGATTTCAAATTCACCAACCTATTCTCCAACTACCTAAAACACTAGTAAACAACATCAGAGCACAACATACAATCATAGAAAACCATGCATATACACCAATTCATACAAGCAATACATTAGAACGTGATAGCCAAGCAAATGTTAGGAACTGAGTTGATGATGTTTTGATGACAACAACCTTATATAGTTATTATACTTTAGTTTATAAAATATATACTAACATTTCCATATAGATATATATATATATATATATATATATATATATGTATGTATGTATGTATGTATGTATATAGGAAGTATATGCAGGTACCATCGAAGACTGATCAGTATAAAGACTCAAGCATCAAGATGAAGATTAGTGATTCAAGATTTAAGACTCTAGAGAATCAAGATTTCAAGATCTCAAGATAAGTGTCTAGTATTTTGTTAAAACTTCATAATAGCACTCTCATCTTTCCTCCAATTTTCTTTTGGGATGGAACCCAATTTCTATCGAAACCAGTGGCTTATAAACCCACGACAAGTAGCTTACAAACCTACGACAAGTGGCTTACAAACCCACAAAAATCAAAATCATTTAAACTACTTTGTACAAGTTCTCAAGTCCTATGGAGGAGCTCTGTAGGAAGGTTCTTGCAATTTCAGTTTGAATAAAATTTTCAAAATGTTTTTAAATCTGTTTTCAAAATGTTTTAGCTTTCAAAATCATGTTTTCAAAAATATTTTCAAACTTTGTTTTAGCCTTGAAATATTCCTCTATTCTAATTTTAAAAACTTCTATTTTTAAAACATCAAAACTTATTCTGATTTTAAATATTACTTATATAATTGACGGTCTATATCAATTATATATATATATATATAAAAAATAATGTTTTATATTCATTCTCTATCTCAAAATATTGTTTAAACACTTTACTTTGCTTCAGAGAAGTTTCAACTTGTTTTAAATTCAAATGCCTTTACAAAACAACATCTCTATAATTTTGAACTGAGGGATGTCGACATAAGGGGATACCCCATGTCGACATGGTGACAGTTGGATTCAAAATTCAATTTTCAAAAGAAGTGTCCATTCGTTCGAAAACCTTTCGCCAATGGTTATGACTGTTGTGCATCTATATAAAGGCTTCCAAAACGAATTTTTTTAACAACTACTTTCTTATTTTCTTCACTCTTTCTTCTCCACCATTCCATATCCATAAAACTTCATATTTTCAAGATCGTGCCATCATTCTACCAAATTCTCAATAGGAAATCATTTAGATACTCTCTCTCTATTTGATTCTCCATCATTCTACTAAATATAAAAGTGCTATTCAGAGTTATAGGATCAATTTGTATTCAAAAAGTCCATAGAGTCTATCCATTCAAAAGGATTGTTATTAAGAAATATTAGGGTGATCTTGTGTCCCGTAAATCAAGAGAGTTTACCCCAGACTCGGAGATAGGAGGGTTCCTCAAGGCCTTAGAAATTGAGGGTTGTAATTTCGGTATTGGCTTACAAAAATCTGTACAAGGATATTGCCTTGGTGCATGACTGGATGTAGGAGGATTCCGAACCAGTATAAAATCTGGTGTGTTCTTTCCTTTTACTTGCTTTACTTTACTATTTGCATTTGTTATATGTTCTATGATCATTCTGTGTTAGAATTCTGTTTAGATTTGTGTTGAAAGTTTTAATTTAGTCATATAGTTCATATATTCTTTAAAACACTATTCACCCCTCCTCTAGTGTTATTTCTGCCTTAAGATCCTTAATCCGCATCCCTAACAATTGGTATCAAAGCATTGGTTTTCATTGTTTTCATAATCTGAAACTTGAAAAATATAAAAATGGCATTTTTGGAACATTGTGTTAAAACTGTTTTGAATCTATGCATTTCATTAAAGTATCATAAGTCTGCATATAGTTATTTTGAAAAATCAAGTAATCTACCGAATTGGTAGGTTATGCAGGGACAGACATGTTATATGGCTTTTGACGAATCAACACCCAATGGACAAACTGTGCAAATTGAGAAAGATAAATGGATACTTGATAGTGGTTGTTCGAGGCACATGACTGGAAATCCCGAGATACTCAAGGACAATACTTATCAAGATGGTGGATTAGTCAATTTTGGTGACAACTCTAAAGGATATGTGGTTGGCGTCGGCAATGTCGGTAACTCTAAAACTTTACTTATTTCTGATGTTTTATTAGTTAGGAACTTAAAACATAATCTTCTTAGTATAAGTCAACTTTGCGATAAAGGTTTTAAAATTAAATTTGGAAAAGATAAATGTCACATTGAAGATGATAGGTCTAATATAATTTTTGAAGGTATTAGGAAGAAAAATATTTATATCCTTAGTATGAAAATTTCAAATGATAATCTATGTCTTTTGGCTAATACAAGTGACCCTTGGATTTGGCATAAAAGATTTGGCCATTTGAATTTCAAATTATTATCTAGGATATCAAAACTTGACTTAGTTAGAGGTCTACCCAAGTTAAACTTTAAAGTAGATAGTATTTGTGATGCTTGTCAATTAGGAAAACTTAAGAAAAGTTCATTTAAATTAAAAGATGCTATTTCTACCTCTAGTCCTCTAGAATTACTTCATTTAGATTTATTTGGTCCATCTCAAGTTCAATCAATTAACCATAGTAAATATGTTTTTGTTATAGTAGATGTGATTATTCAAGATATACTTGGACAATCTTTTTAAAACATAAAAGTGATGCTTTTGAAATATTTAAAAACTTTTCTAAAAGAATTCAAAAACAACATTCTTTCAAAATTAAAACTATTCAAAGTGATCACGGTGGTGAATTTGAAAATGAAAATTTTGAGAATTTCTGTACTCAAAAGGGAATTACTCACAACTTTTCATTTCCAAGAACTCCACAACAAAACGGAGTAGTAGAACGTAAGAATAGAACGATTCAAGAGTGTGCTCGTACAATGCTTTCTGATAGTAATTTACCTAAACATTTTTGGGCTGAAGCAGTTGCTACAGCTTGTTATATATTAAATAAAATTTAAATTAGACCATTAACAAATAAAACTCCATACGAATTACTTTATAATAAGAAACCTATAGTTTCTTATTTTAAAGTCTTTGGGAGTAAATGTTTTATACTTAATACAAAAGATAATTTAGATAAATTTGAACCAAAAGCTGATAAAGGATTCTTTATTGGTTATTCTAATAGAAGCAAAGCATTTAGAGTTTTTAATTTAAAAACTAATACTATTGAAGAAACTATGCATGTATCTTTTGATGAAAATCTTAAAGATGTTGTACAAATAGATGATGAAGAAGATTTTATAAATTTAAATCAATCTAACGAAACTATTAGTGAAATAAATCAACCTAATAAGAGATTTAAAATATCAAAAGATCATCCAATAGAAAATGTTTTAGGAAATATTGAATCTGTAGTAAGAACTAGAAATCAATTAAGTAGTATGAGTAATGTAGCCTTTATATCAACAATTGAACATAAAAATCCAAAGGAAGCATCGTCTGATGATTCATGGATTCTTGCTATGCAAGAAGAATTGAATCAGTTTACCAGAAATAATGTATGGGAACTTGTTCCTAAACCTGAGGATAAAAGTATAATTAGAACTAAATGGGTTTATAAAAATAAAATGAATGAACTCGATGAGGTCGTAAGAAATAAAGCTCGTTTAGTCGCGCAAGGTTATTGTCAAGAAGAAGGAATTGACTATGATGAAACCTTTGCCCCCGTAGCAAGATTAGAAGCTATAAGAATTCTACTTGCTTTCGCTAATTATAATAATTTCAAATTATATCACATGGATGTTAAAAGTGCTTTTCTAAATGGTTTTGTAAAAGAAGATGTTTATGTTGAACAACCTCCACTTTTTGAAGATAATAAATTTCCAAACCATGTATACAAGTTAAAGAAAGCTCTACATGGTCTAAAGCAAGCTCCTAGAGCCTGGTATGAAAGACTAAGATCTTATTTACTTCAATATGGTTTTGAAATTGGTAAAGTAGATACACCACTTTTTATTAAAAGAAATAATCAAAATATTCAACTGGTTCAAATATATGTAGATGATATAATCTTTGGATCAACTAATAACATAATGAATAAAGAATTTTCAGATATAATGACTGAAGAATTTGAAATGAGTCATATGGGAGAATTAATTTTCTTCTTAGGGCTTCAAATTAAACAACTAGAAAATGGAATCTTCATAAGTCAAGAAAAATATGCTAAAGACTTAATCAATAAATTTGGTTTAAGCACCTCTAGTGGGAAACCAACTCCAATGTCAACAAATGTAGGTTTAAGTAAAGAAGATAAATCAAAAGATATCGATCAAACTTTATATAGGGGAATGATTGGTTCGCTACTCTATATAACAGCGAGTCGTCCTGATATTATGCATAGTGTTTGTCTCTGTGCAAAATACCAATCACAACCTAAAGAAACTCACTTAAAAGCTGTTAAAAGAATTTTAAGATATGTAAAATACACTTTAGATTATGGTTTATTTTATTCTAAAAATAATACTTTTGATTTAATATCATATTGTGATGCTGATTATGCTGGTTGTAAATCAGACCGAAAGAGTACAAGTGGAACTTGTCGCTTTCTAGGACATTCACTGGTTTCCTGGTTCAACAAGAAACAAAATACTGTTTCATTGTCAACAACTGAAGCAGAGTGTAAATATGCTGCTCTGGCCTGTTCCCAAGTCATATATATGCAACAAACTTTAAAAGATTTTGGAATTAACATAAGTAAATCACCAATATATTGTGATAATACTAGTGCAATAAATCTATCTAAAAATCCAACTCATCATGCTAGAACTAAACATATTGATATAAAACATCATTTTCTTAGAGATAATATAACTAAAGAAATAATAACTCTAGATTATATAAATACTGAAAAACAAATTGCTGATATATTAACTAAACCATTAACCGAACAAAATTTTACTAAATTTAGAAGAGAATTAGGTATTTGTTCAAAATCTGAAATATAAAATAATATAATATAATAATCAATAAAAATTCAAAATAAAAATTACATTTTTTTAACATGTCGACATGACCCATCTCATGATGTCGACATACCCAACAAAAATTTGAAAATTGAATTTCCCTCCAAAGTTAGTTATTTGGTTATTTATCTATTTATTTCGTTTTCTCTCCTCTTTCTTCACTATATTCTCTGTAAATAACTTCTGAAACAATAAAATAATGGCCTCCTCTTCTACTAATGAACCCACTTCACCCACATCTCCTCATTCTGGTCCACTTCAACAAACTACGCACGCTCAAGTGATCAAATTGCAAGAGAAGATGAAAGATATCCTTCAATTGATGATTGAAATTCAGGTAAGTCAACTTCAGATGGCTAGAGAACAACAAAGGCAAGGGAATATTATTAGGAATGTACAAAAATTCCTTATGGATAACCGTACAAATCCTATTAATATTGAAGACTCTTCACAAGCCATGGAATCCGAGGAAGAAGAACCTATGGAAGAACCACAAGAAGACCAAGAGGAAGATCAACCTTTACCTCAACCCGAAGTCCCTATGAATACGGACGAGAGCGTTATTTGCGTTGGTGAGATCCTTGTCGATACTAATGGAAACATAATTGAACAACGTGGAAACTTTTGTCTCCACTACCCCAATTGTTCGATTCATAAGTCTCCTATAGTTAAGGATCGCCATTAAAGTGTACTTTCAGTTTATTCTTTGTTTTAAATTGTTTTGTTTGTTCGTGTTTATGTATGTTCTTATATATGTTGTAATAACTAAAATGTGTTCACTTATACTCATTGTTTCATGCTTGTTCTATACATATTATTTGTTCATACTAATCATTCTTGAATTCTTAAGTAGTTAATAGTTTTTGTTGATGACAAAGGGGGAGAAAGTTATAAAAATATATGTGCTTGGTGTAAGGGGGAGTCATGGAGTAAGGGGGAGTTGTAGTTTTAAAAAGAAATCATGGAATAAGGGGGAGATAAGGGGGAATTATGGTATGGTAAGAATATTTTATAAATAAAGATTGTCATCATAAAAAAGGGAGAGATTTTTAGGAACTGAGTTGATGATGTTTTGATGACAACAACCTTATATAGTTATTATACTTTACTTTATAAAATATATACTAACATTTCCATATATATATCTCTGTGTGTGTGTGTGTGTGTGTGTGTATAGGAAGTATATATAGGTATCATCGAAGACTGATCAGTATAAAGACTCAAGCATCAAGATGAAGATTAGAGATTCAAGATTCAAGACTCCAGAGAATCAAGATCTCAAGATCTCAAGATAAGTGTCTAGTATTTTGTTAAAACTTCATAATAGCACTCTCATCTTTCTTCCAATTTTCTTTTGGGATGGAACCCAATTTCTATCGAAACCAGTGGCTTACAAACCCACGACAAGTAGCTTACAAACCTACGACAAGTGGCTTACAAACCCATGAAAATCAAAATCATTTAAACTACTTTGTATAAGTTCTCGAGTCCTATGGAGGAGCTCTGTAGGAAGGTTCTTGCAATTTCAGTTTGAATAGATTTTTCAAAATGTTTTTAAATCTGTTTTCAAAATGTTTTAGCTTTCAAAATCATTTTTTCAAAAATATTTTCAAACTTTGTTTTAGCCTTGAAATATTCCTCTATTCTGATTTTAAAAAATTCTATTTTTAAAACATCAAAACTTATTCTAATTTTAAATATTACTTATATAATTGACGGTCTGTATCAATTATATATATATATATATATATTTAAAATAATGTTTTATATTCATTCTCTATCTCAAAATATTGTTTAAACACTTTACTTTGCTTCAGAGAAGTTTCAACTTGTTTTAAATTCAAATGCCTTTACAAAACAACATCTCTATAATTTTGAACTGAGGGATGTCGACATAAGGGGATACCCCATGTCGACATGGTGACAGTTGGATTCAAAATTCAATTTTCAAAAGAAGTGTCCATTCGTTCGAAAACCTTTCGCCAATGGTTATGACTGTTGTGCATCTATATAAAGGCTTCCAAAACGAATTTTTTTAACAACTACTTTCTTATTTTCTTCACTCTTTCTTCTCCACCATTCCATATCCATAAAATTTCATATTTTCAAGATCGTGCCATCATTCTACCAAATTCTCAATAGGAAATCATTTAGATACTCTCTCTCTATTTGATTCTCCATCATTCTACTAAAGATAAAAGTGCTATTCAGAGTTATAGGATCAATTTGTATTCAAAAAGTCCATAGAGTCTATCCATTCAAAAGGATTGTTATTAAGAAATATTAGGGTGATCTTGTGTCCCGTAAATCAAGAGAGTTTACCCCAGACTCGGAGATAGGAGGGTTCCTCAAGGCCTTAGAAATTGAGGGTTGTAATTTCGGTATTGGCTTACAAAAATCTGTACAAGGATATTGCCTTGGTGCATGACTGGATGTAGGAGGATTCCGAACCAGTATAAAATCCGGTGTGTTCTTTCCTTTTACTTGCTTTACTTTACTATTTGCATTTGTTATATGTTCTATGATCATTCTGTGTTAGAATTCTGTTTATATTTGTGTTGAAAGTTTTAATTTAGTCATATAGTTCATATATTCTTTAAAACACTATTCACCCCCCCCCCCCCTCTAGTGTTATTTCTGCCTTAAGATTCTTAATCTGCATCGCTAACAGCAAATCTTAATCTAGATCTAACTTTTACACTAGCATATGCATATGAAAACAAGAGATTACAAAACCATTAAAAACCCATCTTATACATTTAAAATTCATCCTTTGACATGTATAAAAGTGTAATTGAGGTTAGAAAATATTTTAGGGTCAAAATCATGTTGAAAACATCATTTTTATCTACAGAAACATGCATAGTAGAGTGAGAGGTCAAGAACCACTTACCAAATACCCAAAATACGAAATTTTCTACTTAGATTTGAAGCAAACAGCAGAACAGATTAATCCAATTAGCAAAAATGATAATCTAAAGCTTTCCTATGCTAGTCACCCCTCCAATCAATGATTTGACTAAGACTAGTAAGGAATATTTGTGATTTTTTATGAAATTAGGGATAATGGAGGTTTATATTTATTTTGGGAAAGATAGAAATGACTTAGATCAATTCCTACAGCTTCGCCTCAGCACAATTTTCGAGATGAGTTAATGGGCCTAAGAACGGGCTTAGTTAATTACCTGCTAAAAAAGGCCAGCAGCAGCCAAAACTTAAAATAGCTATAACTTTCAAATGATAAGTCTATTTTTCTATTATGACGATTCTATTAAATGGGGACCGTCATCCTAAAGCAATAGAACTATTTGAGACCCTAATTCAGTTCCGATCAAAAGTTATAGTCCAAACAAGATTTTCAGGGTCGAAATGGTCACATAGAAATTTGGTAAAAACCATAGAAAATGTCCCTAAGAGTCACTTTCCAAAATTTTAGAGTTATACGACCTCATATGGATAAAATAAAAATATTTTACGATCCTTCGATACGTAAAACACGAGTCTTTACATTGCATTTTTCAAAATCGGAAATAAGATAAAACATAATTAACTCATGGCTTAGATTCCATAAATTATGGTCTCGGCTATAGATAGATTTTTCTATAACAGTAATCAGGGTATATGAACCAATATGAATGGTAGCAGAAGTAATATGAATCTTGACAAAGATAGGAAACATACGATATTAGGAGATGGATTCCTCTATTTTTAGTGCTATTTCTAGTAATGAAATATGTATGGGATTTATGAACAGAGTTTCTAAAATTCAGACGAGTCACTATATGTGATTCCTCAAAGTAATAAACCTAAAACCGTCATAATAATAATAGAATCAACACTAGCCTGCATGTAGTATGAGTTCTTAGTTACTACACTAACCAAGCTTATATAAACGTTGTAAGGAGGCAATTTTATGCAAACAAGATAGAGGAACATTAACTAAAGTAGACATAGTTATGAACCTAGAAATTATAGTTCATGGTTTAAACCTAGAAATTATTAAGATCAGGGTTTTACAAAGATGAAGTATACTTTTGATATGCATATAAGGTTCATATCAGTGGAAAAATAAAGGGTGGAAAATGAGACCATTCACTGAGGTCTCCTTGTAAATATTTAAACAATAATATAGAATTTCAAGATCAAAATGATGTTTGTACATTTTAAATTGAATTTGGTTACTTTTCGAATCTAAAAGTAGAAATATAAAGACAAAAAATATCCCTTTTACAATGATATGTACTATGTATGTAAACCCATAATGTGAAAATAGGAATAATCCATACATGACAGAGAGAGGAATAACAAAAAGGCAGATACAAACCAAATTATACATTCACACATACAATACGCATACACATATACACAAACGGGAACATATGCAAACACATATATGTATATAGAGAGAGAATGAAATGGGGAAGTAGTCGTGATTGTGATAATGAATTACCATCTAGAATTATATATTTTACCTACTCGAGTATAGTAGTCATTTTCTTTAATATGGTGATATACATAACAAAATTATGTGTAAAACAACGTGGGAAATCCACAACAATTTGCTACAACTATTTCCCAACAAAAGAATTAAAATATTTTTAAAATAAATAATACTTCAGTGTCGGGGATCCCTAACCTTAGCCAAAAAAGATCATCAGCCAACAACCTTTCTCTAAATCCAACAAACTAGTATCGACTATCTAAACACTGCAGACTTCTCCAAATCACCAAACATATTCACAATCTCTGCAAGTATTATTCTCATCTCATCGCCAAGGCCAAATCATCCTGCAGGATCTCTATCGATCTATTAATTTTTGCCAATGCTAGTAACACATATCTTCTATTCATCCCTCCATCTTTGTCGTTTCCTCCTCCACCGCCACTTCCTCCATTACTTCCTCCTCCACCGCCACTGCCTCCATTATTGATCGAACATACAATGAACGATTATTTGTGATTCTTAGAATGATGGGTGTATACGATTTTAGGGTTGGGAATTTGCGAGGAGATGGAGATAGTAATGGGTGGCTATGGGTCGATGGAAACTAGAATTGATGGTGAAAGCGGCACTGTTGCTACTTATTCAGGTGGTAGAATGAGATGATTATGGTTGACGCAACCGCCATTAGTTATGAGGGGGTTATATCTATGACTTTCCCTTTTGATACTTTCTCTCACCAACTTGCAATGTAGTACATTCGAAATAAAGTTTATTTAAATACCTCTACATCTTGAATTAGGACGATTGATTTTATTTCTCTTCTAAATCACGAATCTCATGCAAGCCACCGATTATTTCAAAAGCATCGATTATAGGCGACTAGTGACATTAATTTTAAAGCTCTTTCAAATCAAAGTTGATAGCAACCAGGTGATGCAAACCCAAACCACCGACGTTAGTTCTGATTGTTTATTTTCCACTTTGGGTGGCAGTTTTAAAAATTAAGGTATTGAGATCTGGAAATTGAGAAATAAAATTAGGGAGAAAATTTAATGAATTGAGCATGCAAGGAAAGTGGTGTATACAAGGACAATGACGAGTTCTGATTTTTTGAAATGATGCAAATTGGATTGCTAAGGTAGAAGATTGTGGTGCGTTGATATTTTTGTAGAAATTGGATGAATGATATTTGTATTGCTGATGTAAATGGTTGTAATAAGTTGATATTTTGTAAAATTTTAGTGGATAGATTTGCGTTGTTTATTTTTTTAGAGGTCCATTGCTTCGATTGTTAACACAACCAAAGCCAATAAGTGGTCTATTTCTTCGATTGTTAATGCAATTGAAGCAAATGAGTGCTTTTTTGGTCTGCAAGGGTCTATTGTTTCGGTTGTTAATGTGAGACCGAAGCAAATGATACTATTTGCTTCGTTTGTTTGCTTCAGTTGCTAATACAACCAAGAAAATGATACTATTTGTTCAGTTGCTAATACAACGGAAGCTAATGAGGCAAGGCAACTTGCGTATTTTTTACTAGTGATACCATATATAAAATACAAACATCGAGTATACAATCTCGATGGTACATCATCTAATGATATATTAAGTAGATAATCTTGATGATAAACTGTTTATACAATATAATACATCAGGTAAACAATCCGGTTGGTATACTAACATGTCCTATGCCATATTGCCATATCATTCAAATGATAGCATACAAAGATCGAACAACAAATCGATCGATACATTTATAAAATTTGCTTTTATTTATCCTAAATTAACCCATGTATGTTTCATAAAATCTAATTTACACGGTTTTAAGGGGGATTTATCATTCTATCTAACCTCCCCCAATTCATAACAATTTTATTATCAAAGTGATGGCCAGGGATTTTCCAAATTATCCAGTTCATAAAAATCATCAGTTAAAAACATAAATTCAGTTTTTAATCATATTTCTAAACCTAAATAGATGTATAAATGAAATTTAACGCATATATAACAACATAACCATTTTACAGATAACCCCACTCAACTAGATTTTCCAAACTCGATAATTTGCTTGATTCTTCCTTTAATTTAATTTAATTGATGATTCACTTCTTTGATTTCAGTTGACATGATTTTTGTTTGAATTTCTCTTTGTTTTCTACTTGATTCGACGAGGATTTTGGTGTAAATTTGAAATCGAAGAATGAAGTTTTAGGTTTAAGGTTGAGCGATGTTATAGGATGAAGAGAAATGAGATTATAATGAATTAGGATTACATCTCCTCCTAATTTATAGGCAAATCTTGAAATCCCCTTCATCCCAAATAGGCTTCCGACCCATTTGGCTGAAAAAGTGCGTTGTAGTAAACAGTTCATATATCCTCATCCGGTGTCCGTTATGAAGTTTTGTATATGAATTTGGGTAAAAAATCTTGACATAATAGAAAAGTAGGATTCCCCAAATTCCTTAATTTGTAAATATTCTATTTTTAGTTTTTATGTAAAATTACCAAAATGCATTTTTTAGTCCATTGATTATTTTTTTAAATTTTGGGTATTACAAATCACATGGACCTTATGGATTTACTATGTTGTTTGATAAGAAATTTGGCATGTTTTAAAATATGGTTTAATTAAAATATTTAATGAGTTTTATAATGGAAACTTACATGTAGGAATTTTTAACTATGCCAACGTAATTCTTTTTCATGTGAAAGTGGGTGCAATTGAACTTAAGGATTTTTGGCCAATTTTGTTAACTAATTGTTCTTTAAAAATACCCTCAAAGGATTTTATTGTATCATTTCCTTTTGATTTTAATTTTATTAAATTTTTGTTCTTCCTTAGATTATCTTTTCATGGGCCTTGGTTATTAGGTTTGGGTGGGGCTATAATATTTTCATTACAATGTAGGGGAGGATTTTACCACCTACCAAGCTTGTCGGCCGCTCCTTTTTAAGTGTAGAATAAAATTGTATGATGCTCTCCTCCTAAAAAGGATCACACATTTTCTTCAAAGTAAAAAAAGGTTTATTTTAAATCATTAATAGTTTTCCTTTTTAATATTTATAATAAAAAAATTATTCTTGTTTTAGGAAATAATTTTTTTAGATTTTAGACATATAATGTGTGCACGCGTGCATACATGGAATTTAATTAATAATAAAAAAATCATTTATTACTCATGGTCGGTTTCTTTAAAATACATTTTTTAATGAAAAATTCAAAGGAATTTGAAATTTGAATTTGAAATAAATGTTTAAAAACATATTTATTTATCTTTATACGCACAATTAATTTTTTTTCTTCCCATGGCTTCTAGAAATTTATTTATTTATTTATTTTTGAATTGGTCAAACCATTTTGAATTTTAAATTTTGAAATTATTAAACAATTAACACTAATATATATACATATATATATTTGGATTATTATACAGATACATACGTACGTACATACATACACATATATACACACACATGCTTTTAAATATTAATATATAATCCAAATATATATATATATATATATATATATATATATATGTACACACTGAATTTTCAAACAATTTTATTTTATATATACGTAAATTTATTAATGAAAAAATTAATGGCCAAAGAGGAAAAAAAATTTCGCATTCCTATATATATATGTGTCTGTGTGTGTGTAAAATATATGACATCATCCTTGACCAATGACATTAAATCAATTTATTAACCACAAGTCACAATAGTTAATTGTACATCTACGACATATTTTCCTATACTACCTAAAATTAGATTACCATACTTATCATAATTATAATGTTTGTATCATAATATGAATAAATTATAATATATTAATATAAAGTCAATAAATCAACAATAATATATGATTATCAAATCATAATAAATAAACATAAAATGTTAATATAGAAATTTGATTCAAATTAAAGTTACCCTAAACTCTTTTATTAATCAACACAAAATATGATTTAATATAAAAATATTATTCATATAAACACAAAATACGATCTTATGCAAATTAATAAAAGGATTTTTGGTTAAAAATTCATCATCTTAATCTCACTGTCAATGCACTTGATCCACTAGTTGGGCCGGAGTTGACTATTTGAGGTTCTTTTAATCTGTATTGAACATGGTTTTTGTATTTGAAGTAGTAGTTCGATGATTATTCCATGTGGCAAGCTTGCAAGGGATTTTCAGACTTTGGTTTAAGTTATACACACTTGTTGATTTTGAGCTGATATGAGCTAGCTTATGCATGAGTTTTGGCATTTGCTTTGTTGCTCTTGGATTTCGACGGAGACCATTTATAACGAGCCAAAATAAGTTAAAATCATTAGTTTATGCCACTTAGGCTAGTTTATATTAAACTGCATGGGCTATAATTAATATTGAGACGCTTGGACCTTCGGTATTAACATTTAAGTTCATGATAAAATCATTTATAAATCGATGTTTGTAGATATAGCCTG
The DNA here is from genome assembly GCA_030765085.1 of Allium cepa. Lineage (NCBI taxonomy): Eukaryota > Viridiplantae > Streptophyta > Magnoliopsida > Asparagales > Amaryllidaceae > Allium > Allium cepa. The sequence goes on along the minus strand of CM060942.1, from coordinate 613,230,341 downwards.
AATAAATAAAACCCTTGGTATTTGAAGACTTATTCGTTTCAGATATAACTTTTAAATGTTGAAAGTAAATTTAATCTGTGTAAAATTATGGTATAACAGATATTTGTGGGTGACACAGATTGCTTATAGAGAAAACCTAAAAGTATTGTAAGCTAAAAGTAAAATAAAAATTATAAAACAGCATAGAGAGCTATAATTGTTTGGAGAACTTTTCTAGGTCCATTACAAGGTACTTCTCTTATTTCGAGTGATAATTTCAGCTTTTACAACAAGCAATCAATTTCTCGCCACCGATGAGTTTTGGCACTGAAAGTAGGAAAAGTATTAATGAATCAGATAACCTTCCCTTTTCCATATGAGGATTAATGCCTATTTATAGTTGAACGAGATTAATATAAGTTGACTAGAAGTTACAAACAATTTACAGATGTGATACTGAAATTCTAAATTTAAGATCAGAAACTTTTATTTCATTATTGTGTTACCTTTTTGGTCAGCAAAGTTGAATATAACATATTTTTATATATCTAATTTTTGTTTCCTTGATTGTGAGACTAGGATTGAATCTTATACCAAATTAATGTCTCAACCCTATTAATTACAGCGACACCTATAGAAGCTACTGTTAATTAGGAACGTTACATCAACTTTGTAGACTGATTATTGAATCAAAGCTTGATATGCGGCTATGCTATCCTTTGCTATAAAAAGGTATAAAATATTGCTAAAACTTGATTATTATGTTTTTTTGGTTAACTTACAGTTTCATTGCTAAAATATTGCTAATTTACACCTAGATTTTCTATTTATTCAAAAACATGGATTTTGACCAAAATTTGCAAGTTGGATGCAGACATGTAATATTGCTTTGCAAAACAGATTTAGCCTTTAACAATTTTCTGCGACATCACATTACACGGTAAATAACGGTAAATATGCAAACACCCTCCATTCTTGTCTCACCACACATACCACAGACAATAAATAATTATTTTGAATGTATACTTTCCTTCTAGAAGTTGATATCAACTCCAAAACAGAATTTAAAAAAATGCTTTACATGTGACATGATCAATACAGACCTCCTCTTTAACTCACACGTACAACAAGAGTGGTATAAATGATGCCAAAAGTGTTTTTATTAAAATAGGTAATAAACTAAGTAATTTAATCAGGTAAATGCTATTAAATCAAACTTAGTTACCATGGAATCTTTAGCATAGGTTTTCTTATTTGGGTTAATTATAGAAATAGAAGCATAGTATTCCTTTTGCACAGTATTCATATGGTACAAAAAAAGAGAATAAAATCATATTTGATGATATTATATTAGGCAAATAAACAAAGAGATATGAGCATTAGTAACCTATGTGACTAAATATAGGATCTATTACAATTTGCTCTCCAATTAGAAAGACAAATACCACAATATTGTAGCATGTATTTTATCTTACTATTAATTCAGAAAGGCAAGTATTTTCATTGTTAATGGAACTTAAGGTACATGTTTATCTCACCCTTCATTTTTTTGATATATATTTCGGAGTGATATGGGTATGTTTATATGTTTGTTTTCTGCTGCCAAAATGGGTTTTTGACTTTGTGCAAAAGACGACATGAAGTTGAAGAATTTTTTAATGATTGATGCTGATAACCGATCAATTTAGTTAATGGGAGGGATCATGATTAAAGTTTATTTCTGTGACTCTTTTGCATGTAATGGAGTTAAATTCTTTCTTCTTTACATATATAAAATACAGAGTACAAAGGTGTTTGTATATCATAAGTTATATCGTGTTGTAAGGCAAAAATTAAAATGGTGCCTATTTCTGAAAAGTTACACATATAGTAAATCTCCATTTGAAGCTACTTTTTTTTACTGTGTGGCGAATAGAGAAGAACATGTATTTTGATCTCCATTAAATATTTATGTACTTAATTTGAAGCGCAAAATAAGAAGTTATATACACACCAAAATTCTGCCTATATAAAAGATTGAAACTACAAGTATGAAGCTTTAAGTACAAGTATATTCTGGAAAATATAATTTTTTAAATCTAAAGTATGTTCAACTTGTGTTTTATGATATACATACATACATACATTGTTATATAAATATCATACACGAACATGTGCATTATATATAAACATCAACTTTCCATCAATCATTTCTTTGTTGTATATTGTTTCTTTTCTTACTTCATAGGTTATAGCGGTGGGTGGTGAGGTTGTAGAGGATGATGATATGATTTGGGATTTCGATGTACTGGACAATGAGAAGAAGGCTTCTGTATGCACTGGTACAAATGCATCGTACGTATGATGAGCACAAGCTATTCCGAAATGGCATTGTTTAATACCAAAATCTGGAGAAATGGTACTGTATTTTTCAACAATTTTTTTCTTTACCATGTATAGAGCTTTAGTAGACTATAGATATGATTGAATATGGTTAATGTTTTGCACATTTTCCTGGACATGTGTTATATATATAGTTCATGTCTAACGGTTATCAACTTGGAACGGGTTAACTTCAGACCACCTCATCTCAAATACTGGTTGGCAAAACTGAACATAAGATATTTTATATATCTAATTGTTCAGTACATACATTGAATTATATACCAAAGTATCGTCTCAACCTTATTAATTACAATGACACTTATAGAAGCTAATATTAATTAAGAATTTGTCATCAGCTTTATAGACTTATTATTGAATTAAAGCTTGATATGTGGGTATGTTGTCATTTACTATAAAAAGGTATAAAATATTGGTATCTCGATTGTTTTTTAAATATGCAAACCCCTCCACTCCCTTCTTCCCACAAACAATAAAGTGTTATTTTAAATATACATTTTCCTTCTAAAAGTTAATACTATCTTCAAAATGGGATTTTTAGCAAATTTGCTTTACACGTATATATGATTAATACGGACCTCCTCTTTAATTCAAATGAATAAGAGCAGTATAAATGAGGGGAAAGTATTTTGACTGGAAACGATAGTAAATTGACTAATTTAACCGGTTAAATGCTATTAAGTCAAATTAATTACCATGAAATATTTAGCATAGGTTTTCTTATTTGTGTTAATGGTAGAAATAAAAGCATAGTATTCCTTTTTCATAGTACTCATGGTACAGCAGAATAAAAAAGAAAAAAAAAATAATCTTATTTGGCGATAATATATTAGGCAACTAAACAAAGTGATAAGCAATAGCAAACCATGTGACTAAATATAGTACTATTTCAATTTACTCTTCAATTTACATATCACAATTTTTTAGGATGTATTTTATCTTACTATAAATTTAGAAAGCCGAGTACTTTCATTATTAATGGTTCTTAAGATACATTTTTATATCAACCTTCCTTTTACATATATGTTTTTGAGCAGTCTAGGTAAGCACCATGTTTATATGCTTTGTTTTCTACTGACAAAATTGGTTTGCGCAAGAAGCTGACATGAATTTGATGTTTATTTTAATGATCGATGCTGATAGTTGATTAATTTAATTCTTAGGAGGGTTCAACATTATAATTTATTTCTATGTCTATTTTGTGTTGTAATGGAGTTGGTAAAAATTTATTTTTCATATACTAATGCATAGTAAAAAGGTGTTATTTATCGTAAGTTATATCATGTTCTATAGGAAAAAATGAAAATGGTTCTTATTTCTGAAAAGTTATACATACAATAGGTAAATCTCCATTGAGGCTAATTATTTTTAGTACGTAGCGAATAAAGATGAACATGTAATCTTAATCTCCAAAAAATATTTCACACTTATTATGAAGCGCAAAAAAAAAGTTATATACAAACCAAAATTTGTCTACATAAAAGATTGAAACTACAAGTATGAAGCTTCAAGCACAAGTATATTTTGAAAAACACTTATATATATATATATATATATATATATATATATCAAAACTATGTTCAAATTGGGTTTTATGACACACATACATTGTATTGATATATACAGTTCACAGTACGTTACCTGCCGTTGTTCTTGGTACAATATTCAGTTTGCTGACTCCAACCTGAAATGGTATTTACTTATATATCCAGATATGCAAGTCTGCAAGGGAAAGATGTAGATTGATATTAGCATTGAAACGGGCAAAAAGAGATCATACAAGTAGGTGGATGCGATGCACTAACTGTTATCATGATTTCATGGACCTATCACTGCATAATTTTTCAGACTTTCTTTATCGATGCCATGAGGAAGATGCCAACAGATTCTTTTCCATTGGAAATCATACAGTTGACAGAGTGAGTAAGTTTTTCCTATCAACAATTTTTTCTTCATAGTCTGAACATACATACTTACAAATGCAACTGAACAATATATGTTGCTCTTGCAACTAAGCTCTCTCTTTGTTCATACTTTAAGCTATCTCTTCACAGTCTGGTAGTCATTTCCTTTGGTTATAGTAATGATTATATATGAAATTAAACCGTCGATTCCAGTAGCCATATGGTCAAATAGTAGTCCTAAAATCAGCATATTACATTGCATATTGAGTTCATGACACCATTATTACTGTACTCTAAGGCAGACTGAATTTCTCAATCAACGCTCAGTACAACGCTGAACTCACAATGAAAAAATAAAAAATAAATCAATGCCTGGTACAACTCTGTACACACATGCTTGGATGATGACATATTTTAATTACATTGTGTTTTGTTGTACTATACCTTTTGCATTTGATTGATAACATGCCTTATCTTTAATGTTTAACTATTTTGTTTACTATTTCACGTATGTCTATTCAATCTGTTCATTAGCATCAAATGTACTGTTACAGTCATCTTACTATTTGAGGCCCATCCAGTATAGTAGTATTTATTTATATGCATTTATACATGAGATGACATCTGCAAAGCGACATGGGTAATAAAAATGGTCCGACATCGAACTAAAAAATATACCCTCTTAACGTAATATAGCTTATTTTTCGCGAACTTATTACTTGGAAGTTTTTCTTTGGTCATGCTTTGTTTATATTGTACCAAGTGGTATGCTGCAAAGCAGTAGTTGTATACGCTATATTGATCAATCTAATTATACCATTTGTCAGTAACAATAAATGCCCCTTCTAAATTGTGTGTCCTGAAACAAAATATGATATGGTGTAGAAAAACGGGGCACAAAAAATTGACCGGATTTTCCAGCATATGTCGGGGACTGAGGCGTTATTTGAATTTAGACCAAGTAACTATGAGATGAATAATCCCGATGCTTACCTCATTACTAGAAAAATCACTAAAAATGCAGTAGTGGCAGATATGGTAAATGCTTTATCTCGGGTAGCCGTTAACTTATAATTAACTTCACGTTTGTTGACTTTGTTTGCTGTCTTCCATTATTTACAAAATTATAGCTAACTCCGCCTAGCGATCAAAGCTCTAACTTAGGCTGTCTTCAAATACGGATAAACATACCTTGCAGTTCGGGACAGACATTAAAGGAAAAAAAACAGATTATTTAGGTTTAATCTACAATCTTGGTCACTCTTCTGTCCTTATTGAACCTTTGGTGTAGCCATGATATATTGTTTTGTTTATCAGGACGACGATCATGTCATCTACCCGATAGTACATGCTTCTGACCCATCACACCTCAAAAGGACGCTTAGAAGAGGAAATGTGATTCAAGTAAGAATTTTTGAACTATTCCACTCCACATTTAATTTTTTGGTGATTATTTCAACGCATGTACAATTACTACCTGCGCATTATACATACATACATGTGTGTGTGTATGTGTATATATGCATATATATGTCACGTACAAGGCAACACGGTACATCTCATGCTACATTGTTGTAGTAAACAATACAGTACTTCTTCATTACCAATTCCTAACTGATTGTTGTACTTATGGATACTGATACTTCGAATTGTTAAACCTTCCAAACCCATATTATATTTACTTACCTTAAATTAAAAACATTAACTGATATTATTCTTACATGTTTTATGCTTATAAAATTAAACTACAACTTATTTTCCTTATCCTTAGGATGGTGATACAGAACAATAGGCCACGACAGCACCTGGAATCAAGATTCAGGAGAAGAGGCAAAGAAATTAATATCTAAAAGCTTACGATCTCATGTTTCCGTTATAATTCATTTTTTAGCTACCAATTTTCTGTATGTTGGCTGTGTCATCTTTTTTTTTAATCGTTAACTCTTTTTCATCTTTTATTAAAAATAAATGTATGTCATGATGTATGATGACTGTATCAGTTTGCATACACTTACAATAAGTAGGTGCATGTTTTTAGTTGCAACTCAAACTTTCTGTTATGCTACTTACGTTTATTCTACTCATATGAACTAATGCTTTAACTACATACCATATGCTTACATACGTAAGCTATAGTTATGGATTAGTATGTATATGAAAGATATGGTCATTCTTCCATCCTCAATCACCTTTCTGGTACGGCAGTTGAAAGTTATGGAGAATAACACTGCCCGTGTGCGTAGCACGGGTCACTCACTAGTTACCATATCTTTTAGGACGATCAATTCTGGATAATTGGTCGTAAATTGATGACCTTGCGCACCTTCTAAGGCCATTGAATGCTCATATTAAGCTTTCTATTACGTTAGCACATAACATGTTGGATGGCTATGTTCTAATAGTATTATTCTTTATGCAATAGTTATAGCAAATGATTGAAGCACACCTGTAATCGGCGATCTTTCATTTATTAAGCTACTTATTGAAGGTAATCTTCATCTTTAAGAATTGTTAACAGAATGGAGTGAATGAGTCTTTCAGTATACATGTCTTTCATTCATCACGAGCTGCATTTAGTAGTCGTATTTTGTTTGTATTAAGATAACAATAACCATAGAAGTATTTATAATAAGACAAAGTTTAGTTTTAGACCTCTAAAAAAACTTATTTCATGTTTAAGCCTCATTTGAAACTTATTATGAAAATATGTCTTTTTTCGTAATTTAGCATTTGTACATGCACATTCTATAAGTGAGCACGTACAAAATTTAAATTTGTACTTGCACAAATTGAAAATGCGCAAGCATATACATACCTACATACGCACATGTATATTTATCTTTTCTTTTTATAAAAAAATTCATACATGCTCATTTATGAAATGCGCATATACAAAACGAAGAATTATGAAAAAGAGACCTATTTTCATAATAAGTTTCAAACAAGGCCTAAACTTGAAATAAGTTTTTTCCAGATGTCTAAAATGAAAATTTATCTTTTATAATATGTATATTTGGTCGAGAGAACCACCCAATGATGTGTCATTTGATCCTATATCCAGTTTTATTTTGATCAAAAGAATCCTTTCGATTTTATATTTAATGAGAGCTTCCTTTTTCTATTTTTAGAAAAACTCAATTTAGAATGAATGTATAGACAACTCCTTGTGCTTTATCTTCTCAAGACATTCAGTTGCTATTAGTCCCTTCGCCTTATACTATTCATGGTACTGTTCAAGTAGTACACATGCTCGGTGAAATTTATGGTATAACAATAGTAAACTCGTATGATAACAAGTGTATAACAAGACGTTACACATCTTTCAATGATTCGTTGAATTAGAGTTCAATGGGTTACCTCAATCGTATATTTCAAACTTTATAGTTACATTTTATAATTGATTATTTGAATTGGTACTAATGGGTTATAACAATCAAATTATCTATAGATACATTTCTCATTTTTCTTTGTTGCTTATAATAGCAATTAATCTAATGAATACCCTTTCAAAAATTGTTCAATGTTCCTTGCTGTATTTTCAAAACTGATTCATTGAATTATGATTCAATGGGTGTAAAGGAGATTAACTAAAGATGAATTTTGTTTAATATAAAGAAGCGTGTTACTATTGACACCCAGGTTTTTTTTTCTTCTGGCCACTAAAACTAAATGTTATCTTAAACAATTTTATTTTCCTCTTACTAAAACCAATTACTATTTTCTTTATGCAAACAGACATCTAAAATTCAAAATACTTATTTTCCTCTTTCTTCAAGAGCAAACGCCGCCGTCGGAAGGAAAAATGAAGAAATTAAGTCGTTTGTCGGCATGTCATAAGCTCACCGCCTCATAATAACATATGCAGTCATTGAGTAAGCATTCCTTCTCCAGTTTTTTGTGAAACCCTATATTTTCAAATTGCAATTGAATTGGTCGCAACTGATTAATTTGTTAAAGAATCAAAAAACTCTAAACGGCGTATCTATGATTGATTTATTGAAGAGAAATAGACTTTAACATATAAAATAGATAATAACATCTTTATGATTATCACAATCGGGATTATCCACTAATCTTTACCTTCCATCATCTATTAGACAAAAAGAGATTTATTTTTTGGGTTTAGGATTTTGAATTTTTGAAAAATATGTAAGATCTATAGAAAAGAGATGAGAGGCATGACTATGTAAGGCTGAGTGAAATAAAAAAATATGGTGGTCAGAAGTACATAAAAAATATTTTTGCCTAATAACAAGAATTAGTGAAAGAGTGGTTGAGTATGAAATATTTTATTTAAAACCTTTACCTTACATAAAATATTTTATTTAAAGTCTTATTCATGTTTCCTTTTAAAGCTCCCAAGAATAACCCCAAACTTTTCTATTCAACCAAATTAAAACCCATAATGGATTCGAAATGCACTAACCGAAACGTTGGTGGTGCCAGTGGTGATGTTGTTGGTATCACTCACAATCAGAGCTGTTATCGCCGCATCCAGATTGCTGAAACAACAGCAGTTTATGTCTTCGATTGCGACGAGGATTTCAAAGTCCTTCAAATTCGGATCTCGACCAAAACAAAGAGTCGTTCTCCTCGTTGATGAAGTTTAGTGATGGAAATGAAGAAGAAGAACTAAGTTTCCAACCCGAGTATTCTGATAGCGATGAAGATGACGATGATGTTGATAGGAAATTTAGTAGTTGTATGGATTCATGTCAACGATGTTGTAGTCATCACCAGAATCATTTTCAAGCGACAAAATAAGATTGTTTTTTTTCAACGACATTAAGTACATAGAGAAGCTAAATATCTTTCACTACATAATATTATCTTTACATAAATGTCATTACATTAAAATTAACTCAATCGTGCTCACGTAGAGCTACATATAATGAAGCATAACTAGTAGTGCCCGACATATGAAGATGCCGACCTGGACACTTAACCAATTATATACCCTGATTTTACAAAAAATTGAATTTCAGAACAATTTTTATTAGCAAACAAGCCTCATGCATCGTCTTCGGCTTCTTTATTCGTCTTTAAAAGAAACATGCCTAAACCATGAACTCGGTCTACTAAAATGAACACCAAAGAGTTTATGAGAAATAATAAAAACATTGATCAGACATTAAGTCCGGTATGAGTAATATTTTACCTTAAACAAACAATCATACAATGAAACCATGCTGTCGAATCATGGAACGAGTTTTCTCCCCACTAATTCAATCTACATCAATTACACCATATTACGTAATAAGCACCACCTCATGATCAAACTCAAGTCATTAATTCCAACATAAATGTGAGATTTTCTCTTCACAACATATCTCGACTAAATTTCTATAGTCAGTTTGTTTTAAATTGCCACACAAGCCTTACTCTTACCATTTTAATGTTAGCGTTTGACTTTTTATTTTGCTGCTTAGGCATTTGTCTTAATTTCTTATTTTTATCATGAATCGATAATTAGGTTGCTACCATGACCTTACAACTCCATTACTGGATATAAAGTCGTTTTTAGATGAATGGTTGCCACAAAAACCTTACGCCAACGTTACCAAATATAACGTTGTGTTTAGACATATGGTCGCCACTAAGGTCTTACACCAAAATTACCGAATATAATGTCATGTTTAGACATATGATTGCCACTAAGGCCTTATGCCCAAGTTATTGAATATTGTCGTGTTTAGACATATGGTTGCCGCTAAAGGCCTTACACCCAAAGTCTCCGAATATAGTGTAATGCTTAGCCATATTGTTGCCAATAAGCCAATACCAAAGTTATCGAATATAATGCTGTGTTTAGATATATGGTTGCCATTAAGGCGCTATACCAACATTTTATTATCTCAAATACTACATATCATTTCATAGCTTACTTAAGCTTGCTCCCAGTTTTCCATTTTTAAATAAGTTATTTCATTTTAATTTATTATTCTCTATGGCCACTTCATCCCTATGAAATTCTCAACCGTTTGCTAGTAAAAGTTCATTTATTTACTTATAAATTCTTGGCATCATTAGCTATCGCATGTTGGAATGACATAACTATCGCATGTTAACATAGTGTTATCGCATGTTGATTTCATATGACTTCGCATGTCGACCTAATACAGTTATCACATGCTGATATTAAGCTATGCTTTACCGCTAATGCATAACTAAACCTATCACATGTTAAAAACTATCTCGTGTCAAAAACATCGTATGCCAAAATCTATCGCATGTCAAAGCATGCCAAAATATATTTCATGTCAAAAGCTATCGAAGGTTAAACTCTTAAAAACTATCGCATGTTGAGTTTTACAAGCTATTGCATGTTGAGTTTACAAGTTATCACAAAATTCTAAAGCTATCGCATGTTGAATTTTAATTCAAATTTATATGTTTTACTTAGTCGTAAATTTTAGATATACTTAATTTTAATTGTTTCGTGTGTGTGTGTGTGTGTGTGTGCGCGCGCGCGCGTGTGTGTACCTATGCAATTAAAGCGCTCGGCAGATTCAAAGCGGGGGAGGTGCAAAAAGTCATAGCGGTGATACAACGAGCATATAGCGGGATATAGCGGATAGCTCTAAAATAGCATATAAAGCTCGTACTTAACGTTTTTACAAATATATAAATGGTAATTAAATGAAAAATTATCGTTCAATTGAATTATAATTAATACGTAAATAATTTTAAACAAAAAACATGTGCGAATATACTTTAAATAAACATAAAACGTTATATAACATAATTGAATTTAGTAGAATATTAGAGTATTTTCATTTCTGAAAATATATTAAAATTAAATCAAATAAACTAGTTTCATAATTTTTATAATGTATAAATGCAATTTTTTAATTCATTTTATTAAAGAAGATATAGCGGAAATAGCAAAATATAGTGGGAATAACGGGATATAGCGGAAATAGCGGGGATTAAAGCGGAAAGGCTATATTTTGGGCTATATGGAAAAATCATAGCGGTAGAAATCCGCTATGAGATATGGCGGGGTTATAGCGGGGTAATAGCGGGGCATTAACTACACAGATATACACACACACACACCATACATATATATGCCTAAACTATATTTATGTAATGCTATCAATATGTGTATACAAACAATACACATATATTATGGTATATTTAAACATATGTATATACTTAGACATCTAATTCCCTTGATATGTATACGAATTCATCACACACACATAATATGTGTGTGTACAATACATATAAATCCTAATATCTATTATACACATATAGTTATACACATCCATATGCTATCATATTGTTATGTTAGTTAAGAAATATATGTGATATATCCAAATTTATATATTAAATAATAAATACATAAAATGATTTTAAAACATTTTTGATAACAAAAGCGATACTTAATTTTAAGTAGAACAATCATTTTGGTGTCTCGATGGAATGAACCTAAGATCTTTAGAACACACTCTAAAGATCTAACCACCCGAGACAGTAGTCTTTGTGACATAAAATAATTTTAAAATAAAATAAGATTTTATTTAAATATGTAGATTGGATCTATGCTAGCTATTACCTTACATGGCCTAAACGTGCCAGTTCCAAAAATAACAAGTGTGCAGCGGGATGTTTTATATATATATATATATATATATATATATATATATATATATATATATATGTATATATATAGCTCTGTTATTTTTTTTAACTAATCCTTGAATTCGATATAATGGGATATAACAGTCAAATTATTTATAGATTCTTTTATTTTTTCCTTGTCTTTGTTGCTTGTAAGAGTACTTAATTTGGTGAATATCCTTCTAAAAATTGTCTAACGTTCCTTGATGTATTTTTAAATTGATTTATTGAATTATGATTTAGTGGATGCAAAGAGGGTTAGGTAAAAATGGATTTTGTTTAATATGAAAGATTTAGTTGTTTTAGTATAAAATATTCTATTTAAAATCTTTACCTTATATAAATAAAAATAAGAGGTTTTAGGCTCAGGGAAAAAGTTGGTGAAAAATTTAGTTTTAGGAATAAGAAGTTTGCTTTTTAGGCTCAAGGACATTTTTTATTGTAAATTACAGAATGATAGTTGTAACTATCATTTTCAATTTACACTAAAAAATGTCCTTCAAACTAAAAAGCAAACTTGCTGTTCTAATAATTATTATTTTTTCTGTAAACATAAAATATTTTATTTAAAATCTTTACCTTCTATAAAATATATTTTATTTAGGGATTTTTAGGCTCAAGGAAAAAGTTGGAGAAAAATTTAGTTTTAGGGACAAGAAATTTACTTTTTAGGTTGAAGCACACTTTTTAGTGTAAATCAAAGAATGATAGTTATAACTATCATTTTCAGTTTACACTAAAAATGAGCTTCAGACTAAAAAGCAAAATTGTTGTCCCCGAAACTAAAATTTGTTGCAAGTTCTTGTGCCTATTCTCGTGTTTTATATTTAAAGTCCTATCTGTGTTTCTTTTAAAGCTCCCAAACAAAACCCCAATGTTAACCAAAGTAAAACCCTAACGGTTTCCAACACTTAATGGATCACAAAAGCGCTTACCGAAACAGTGACGGTACCGGTGGTGACGTCGACGGTATCTCTCCCCCTCAGAAGTGTTCTCGCCGCGTCCGCTTTGCTGAAACAACAGCAGTTTACGTCTTCGATCGCGACGAGGATTTCGAGACTCCTTCAGATTCGAATCTCGACCAAAACGAAGAGTCGTTCTCCTCGTTGATGAAGTTTAGTGATGGAAATGAAGAAGAAGAAGAAGAATCAGGCTTCCAACCCGAGTATTCTGATACCGATGAAGATGACGATGATGTTGATTGGAAATTTATCATTGATATGGATTCGTGTTGGACTGGTAATGTTGCTGTATCCCTCACTTCAGACGACGATGACTTTTTTGGTCCTGTATCAACAAACTTTATGAAAGCTGACAATCTATATGATCAGGATGAGAAGATTCAGTCCGCAGGGTTAGCTAAAGATGAGAAAGAGTACACTTTATCATCCCCTCGTAGAAGACCCTTGAATGATTTGATTTTACAGTCTGATCAGGATCTGCAAAAGTCAGTTCTAGGACAACCTCAGGTCCCTTGTTCATTAGTTGCTGTTCGGCAACATCTGTCATCAGAAAATGGAATCCAGACACCCCAAAATGCTTTACAGGCTCCCCAGTCTCCGTTACTAGGATCCATATTACCAGTGCACCTTTCCCAATTTGATATGAAGCAAAACATTGGTTGTTTGTCTTTCAACTCTTGTAGTGAAAGAGCCAATGAAAACAAGGAATGCAATCAGACAGATATCGCTACAACTGATTCAAAAGCCTCTCATATTAAAATGGTTGGAAGTAAACTATACAGATCTGAAGGAGGCCGTGTATCTCCCAAAGTTAATGGTGCTGCTAGCCAAAATAATCTGAGTGACAGACAAAGTCTAAAAATCTTGGAGAGTAACGATGGTTTTGTACATAAAAACAAGGAGCAAATAAATGGGAGTATCGATTTACAGTCTAAGGTAGGAGGTGAAAACATCCAAACAAACAAATGCATGGAGAAAACTTCAACCGACCACCATTTGTTAGAGAATACCGGTGAATTGCGTGCAGCTGTGAACATATCAACACAGTTGGCTGAGAAGACCGTTCAAAGTTTCAGCACTAGGAGCAGCAATGGTGAAATTATGCAGCATTCACCCTCTGTACAAAATTCCTCTGGGAAGAAGAGAGGGATTGATCAGATGCTTCCCTCTTTCAAAGATAATATAAATGAAGAAAGCAAGATTCAGAAGATTCCACGAATCTTTTGAGATGCTGTGAATTTCAAACAGTATAACAGCTTATGATGCTGAGTGACTGCAGCGATGGACCAATGAATATGGGAGGCCAAACAGGACAAAAGCATTGGGAAGATGTATTCACAAATGTGTTGCTGTCCACAAGGCAACCAGTTTCACCCTTTAATTCCAAGATTAATTCATAAGAGGTATTTCCCATCATTTTGGTTTGAGTTGTTCAGTTGTAAAGCATGTTGTTCTGAAAATCATCAAACATGTGAAGTGAGTGTTTGCACAAACAGTTGCACTGTAGTTCCAATTTTTGGCAGTGCGAATAATATCAATACATTATACAAGTAGAATTATCATAAATGAGAAGTTGGTGACTTTTCTTTATAAATACTAGCATATCCGCATGCACCACATGTGCACATTTCTTGCTGCGACAAAAATGCAAATGTAAATCACACTAACATACTAAATAAGAAAATAATGATATCAAAGTCTTAACAATTCAAGCCCCTTTGTTCAACTCTTTTCATAAAAAAGATATGCTTCAAGGACTCATGATTGGTAAATAAGTAATGCTTTCATGTATTCAAAGCAAATACGACTGCTGCCAACTCAACACTATGAGTTAGACCCTGACCTTATGTGGCTTCAATTGTCTGGAGGCAAAAGCTATTCCCTTGCCTCTTTGCACAAGTATGCCTTCTAATGAGACCAAATCCTCTATCCCTAGATCCATATATCCCATGACCCTACATGATCTACACCATTTATTTGAAATCGATTGATTTAATTGATTGCTTAAATAAATGAAATCGACCATAGTGATTGGATAGGACACGGTCACACGGGGCACGCAAAATTTGGAGCTAGGTAATTTACCTTCTAAATTTGTACACACACATATCTGTGCATACGATTAGGCATTCATCCACATTTGAAACCGTGGACGCAAAAGGATTAATGACAATCTCTTTAACCCGAAAACACATTTCTGCATGCTCCCATCCACACATATGTCACATTCTTCTTTGTAAGCTTTGCCAGGGTATAACAACGATATAATTATTATAACTTTGTTTTGGAATTTTAATTAGTTTGACTTCTTTTTGAACATTTTCAAATGGTTTTTGAAGAACCAATGCATACCGTCTAGCTTATCTAACCATCCTTTCAAAAATATATATCATTCAAGCCTTTTGGAACATCTAAATCTACCTCTTGTGGTTCACAGTTGGTGTGCAAATTAAAGCAGTTTGCACGATAAATTAGATTATCCCATTTACTACTTCCCTCTCTCCAACATAAATCTGTATCCGCAGTCAGTATAATCCACGCGCACACCTAGATGTACCTACGCTTCCTGATACATTAAGGCACTGGTGATGCTTAAGGCGCCTAACCGGCACGACCGACCGTAAACAATTAGGGTTGTAAGTTGTAACATTCCCTAACCGGCACGACCGACTGTAAACAATTCGTTATTGTACATTTTAATTAATGTCTCTGATGTTTTTATTTTACCTCTTGAATAAGGATGATAAAAGTGTGTTTTTGCAATGTTACAATAGAAAATCTTTTCAGCGTAATTTACTCATATCTACATCATGTTATTATGTGCAGTAGATTTTTTTTTCTATAGTTGTTAGATTGGTTGCTAGTAATCCATAAAGCTAAAACCGATCAGATGATTTTATTGAGGAGAAATACCTTCTTTGAATTTGTTCCAGTTCAAAATAATGTGCATATATAGGCAATTTTGAAATTTCTCTTGTAGCCTCCATATTATATTTGACTTTGTCTATGTTTTCTCCTGTCAAATACCTATATTCTCATGGATAAACATGCCATTAACTGTTCAATTTTCATGACGAGTATAGAAGCTCATAACATCTCTATTACTCTGTTTGGGTAACATTCACCAAGTATGTAAGGATATTCTATTTGTATTCTTTGTTTTAATTGCACGGGCGAGGAATCCTTTGTTTTGTGTGATTATGCTATATCATGTTGATATGAAAGCTTATATATATGACTCATTGACAAACAATTACATTAGCTCTTTTTTGAATTTGTTTATCATTGCTAGTTTATACATCATAGACATGCACGATGTGCACACACTCGCACATCCATAATAGGTTTCATGTTATCATTTTAAAACAACAGTTTTATTTATAATGAAAATTGGGTAGGTGTTATCCCGCTTTTTGGCAAAGCCGTGATACCAAAAGATTGGTCGAAAACGGGAAACAGTTCATCTCAGAGATTGGTTATACTTCACTTAGCTATGGATATCGATGAATTTTGCCCGAGTCCGGATCATGCCACAATTGATAGGACACGACAAGAAAGGTTGTAGGAGCCATCATTTCAAGTTTCAAGTCAATCCGAGTTCGTATGCTCAAAATATGATGGATTCAGTGTGAAGAGAAATAGTCATTGTCTGGTTCGAAACCATGAAGTTTGAACCCATCCTTTTCGAACCCATCCTGTTCGAAACCATCCACGCCCTCTCCTTCGAACCCACCTAGTTCGAACCCATCCACGTCCTTGCCTTCGAAGCCATGGAGTTCGAACCCAAGCCACGTTCGAACCCATCGGCTAGTACCTGCCTCGACTCCATCGCTTTCGACTCCATCGCCTTCGAATCCACCACAGTGGCCTACCTTCGAATCCATGACTTCACTCGGCCTCGCATCCTCACTTCGAACCCATCGAGTGACCCAGTTCGAACCGATCAAGTTCGAACCCATAAGGATTCCTGGATTCGAATCAGTCACGTTCGAAACCAGGAATACTTCCTATTTCGAATCCACCGAGTCAATCGGTTTGGATGACGTGTTCGCCGTAGTTCACGGAGTCGAAGCGGTCCATTCGGAGATAAGTTAGGATCGATTCGAGGAATGCGCGCCACGTCACTGCAAGCCCACGTGCACTGATGGATTCGAAATCATGGGTTCGAAATCATGGGTTCGAACGACCCAGCCAACCGAAAATGCTAATTTCGAACCGAGCATATCTCCTTAACCACACATCCAAATGCAACCAAATTTTCACAGTAGCTTCCGTATGAGGTAAAGATTGTTCCTGCCAAGTTTCAGCTCGATTGGACCATTTCTTGATGGGTTCGAAATCACTTCGAACCGATGTCAGATCGAGACGAAACTTGGTGGGGTCGGTCGCGTGGGCCCACTCACGTGCCAGAAGAAGTCTCACGAAATTTCAGCAAGATCTGGGCCTCCAACGCCTATAAATAGCACCCTGAAGCCTTCAGAAAGGGGGATCGGGGGAAGAACTTCTGCCATTGAACGCCAAGACTCTGCCGGATTCAAGTCTATCTATCACAATCACTGTTGTATTCAGATTTCAAAGCAATTGTCAGCTGTAATCCGTTGTAATCGATTTAATCAAGCAAAGCAATAAAGAGAAAACCTTCAAAGTGGACGTAGGCGCGAACGCCGAACCACTATAAATCCTGTGTTTGTGATTGTTGTTCGTGAATTACTGTGATTTGTTACTTAGAACTGATTTCTATATTGATTGTTGCTGAGTTCTGTGTTGATTATTAGCAAGTTGAGTACGTAAACGGGTGCTTTCGTGATATTGGGTGTTTGTGACCAATTTTGGCGCAAACATTTTGGTGCTTTCACTGAGAAACTAATTCAGGAAGAAGTTGAATTTGAAAATTCAGGAGTTCAGATCTAGGAATTATGGCAAGACAATCGAGTAGGAGGCCAAGGCCTGAGAGAAGCGAACCACAAGGAAGCCAAGAGGCTTCCTCAGGAGCAAATCAACCATCGATATACATTACTAGGGACGAGATGAAAACTATGATGAAGAGGCAAGAGGAAATGATCCAGAGTTTATTCCAACAGATAGGACAGCTTGGAGCACAAAATAGGGAAGCCAATGGAGTCCAGAATGGAGCGGGACCGTCCGGCGTAGCACCAGAGCTAGGGGGCACACATATGGAGAATGTTGACCCAATCTTGGAAAGAGAAAGAGAAGGATCTGCGCAACCTAGGAGTAGTAGAGGAGTGAACGCTCAGTCAAGGGGGCAGATCCCGGAGTTACCTCGTGAACTCGGGGGGCAGGTTGGAAGTAGTGAACAAGGATTACATCTCGGAGACAATGACCGATTAGCAGAGATAGTTAGAAGAGCTTTGAGAGGCGGTATGGTGAACAAAGATTTGGAAGATGTCAATAGAAGTCCTTTTACTTCAGCAATCAGGCAAGCTAGGAACCCGCCTGATTTCAAACTACCATCATTGGATATGTATGACGGGAGAACGGACCCCACGGTCCATCTGACAAAATATATGAGGCATATGGAAGTACTGGGGGCATCGGAGGAGGTTATGGCCCGGTGTTTTCCATTGTACTTGACAGATATCGCTGCACTATGGTTTAGACAGTTGGAGAATGGATCCATCGGAACATGGAATGGTTTAGTTGAGAGATTTATGAGGCAATTCAGGGTTCATATTACCAGACCCAAAAACGTGATGACTTTGGCAACCCTAAAGCAAAAAGCCGGAGAGACCTTGAGAAGTTATCTAGCACGATTCAATGCAGCAGCAGCTTCAGTGGATAGAGCGGATCCGTCCATGGTGGTAATGGCAGCTGTGTCCGGAATAGCTGACGGCACAGAGTTCAAGAATGCATTAACTAAAGATCCACCCATAGATCTAGAGGAATTCTATCATGAAGCAGAAAAGTTTTTACGATTAGAAGATGCGAATGCCGAGAGAGAAGAAGGAGATGGGATAGAAGTTTTTGCATTTAGAGACGAAAAGCCTCTTAAAAAGGATTCAGATAAAGGTAAAAGAAAGATTGAGAATGGCAGAGACAGATCAAAGCGGCAACGGAGGGAGCCGCGATTCACCACCTACACTGAGTTGAACGAGAGCCTGGAACGAATTTATCAGGATACCAAAGAACAGATTCCGTATCGTAGGCCAATGCGAAGGGATCCTACTTCTGACGAAAGGAAATCAGATAAGTTCTGTGTATTCCATGAATTAAATGGTCATAATACTAATGATTGTAGGCACCTGAAGGATGAGGTGGAAGGGCATATCAGGAACGGTATGCTCCTTCAATATGTAAGGAGGCGAGCTCCTGTGGCGGAACCAGAGCGGCCACCATCCACATCAGCTAGAGGCGACCCTGAATCAAGGCACCGTTTGGTTATCAATTGAATGAAATAACGATGAACAAGTTGTAAGCTTCCACTACTGCAATTAAATCATTTACACATGTGCGAGATCGCGAACGATCTTCAGGCATGCTCTGAGTGATCATTGACCGTTTCGTAGTGGAAACTTACACTTTGACATACATGCTTTATTTTCATTTCGTTTTGATTTGAACATTTGGACTCTGTTTGTTTGGACAATTGTTTTTGAAACTCATCCGTTTAATAGATATTTGATTCTAATAACTCTCGAATGACCAAGCTACTTACACATGTATGGGGTCGCGAACGATCCTTAGGTATGCTCTGAGACGGCGATGAACCGCCCATACAAACGATCCAAGAACTCACCCGAACGTGACCCTGGCATCAATAACACCAAGCCCTCCCGGGCACACACACAATTCGCTTCGAACGGCATCCGACCTCGAACGGTCACAATCCGCCTCGAACGGCACCCGACTTCGAACAGTCATAACTCGCCTTACCTCAATGGCTTGATCGTGAACGGTCGTCACTTGAGGTCCGACATCCGACCACGAACGGTCACGAATTCGCCTCGAACGGCACACGATCGCGAACGATCACTTTCTGCCTTGAACGGCACAGACCGCGAACGGTCACAGATTCGCCTCGAACGGCACACGATCGTGAACGATCACTTCCTGCCTCGAACGCCATCGATCGCGAACGGTCATGGCTCACTGATTATGAAATCCGACCTCGAACGGTCACCATTCGCCTTGAACGGCACTTGGTCGCGAACGATCATCATTTGCCACGAACGGCAGTCGACCGCGAACGGTCCCATCTCATCATTCGCCGCGAACGGCATCGACCGCGAACGGTCCTATTCCATCTTATGCCACGAACGGCACGGACCGCAAACGGTCCCGATTCACTTCAAGCAGCATACGATCCCGAACGATCGAAGCATGAATTTATACGCTCGACCGCGCACGGTCGCACTTCACCTCGAATGACTCGATCACGAACGATCGTCATTTGAAGTTGAGCGCTTGACCACGAACGGCCGCACTTCATCCCAAATGGCTCGATCCCGAACGATCGTCATTTGAGGACATATGAAACTATTAAGTTCTTTGCAGGTTGATAATCGGATACGAACATCCAACTCAAGGCATTACAAAACACACCTTCCTACAGCAAGGCATGTTTTGGGGGGCAAAGTGTTATCCCGCTTTTTGGCAAAGCCGTGATACCAAAAGATTGGTCGAAAACGGGAAACAGTTCATCTCAGAGATTGGTTATACTTCACTTAGCTATGGATATCGATGAATTTTGCCCGAGTCCGGATCAGGCCACAATTGATAGGACACGACAAGAAAGGTTGTAGGAGCCATCATTTCAAGTTTCAAGTCAATCCGAGTTCGTATGCTCAAGATATGATGGATTCAGTGTGAAGAGAAATAGTCATTGTCTGGTTCGAAACCATGAAGTTCGAACCCATCCTTTTCGAACCCATCCTGTTCGAAACCATCCACGCCCTCTCCTTCGAACCCACCTAGTTCGAACCCATCCACGTCCTTGCCTTCGAAGCCATGGAGTTCGAACCCAAGCCACGTTCGAACCCATCGGCTAGTACCTGCCTCGACTCCATCGCTTTCGACTCCATCGCCTTCGAATCCACCACAGTGGCCTACCTTCGAATCCATGACTTCACTCGGCCTCGCATCCTCACTTCGAACCCATCGAGTGACCCAGTTCGAACCGATCAAGTTCGAACCCATAAGGATTCCTGGATTCGAATCAGTCACGTTCGAAACCAGGAATACTTCCTATTTCGAATCCACCGAGTCAATCGGTTTGGATGACGTGTTCGCCGTAGTTCACGGAGTCGAAGCGGTCCATTCGGAGATAAGTTAGGATCGATTCGAGGAATGCGCGCCACGTCACTGCAAGCCCACGTGCACTGATGGATTCGAAATCATGGGTTCGAAATCATGGGTTCGAACGACCCAGCCAACCGAAAATGCTAATTTCGAACCGAGCATATCTCCTTAACCACACATCCAAATGCAACCAAATTTTCACAGTAGCTTCCATATGAGGTAAAGATTGTTCCTGCCAAGTTTCAGCTCGATTGGACCATTTCTTGATGGGTTCGAAATCACTTCGAACCGATGTCAGATCGAGACGAAACTTGGTGGGGTCGGTCGCGTGGGCCCACTCACGTGCCAGAAGAAGTCTCACGAAATTTCAGCAAGATCTGGGCCTCCAACGCCTATAAATAGCACCCTGAAGCCTTCAGAAAGGGGGATCGGGGGAAGAACTTCTGCCATTGAACGCCAAGACTCTGCCGGATTCAAGTCTATCTATCACAATCACTGTTGTATTCAGATTTCAAAGCAATTGTCAGCTGTAATCCGTTGTAATCGATTTAATCAAGCAAAGCAATAAAGAGAAAACCTTCAAAGTGGACGTAGGCGCGAACGCCGAACCACTATAAATCCTGTGTTTGTGATTGTTGTTCGTGAATTACTGTGATTTGTTACTTAGAACTGATTTCTATATTGATTGTTGCTGAGTTCTGTGTTGATTATTAGCAAGTTGAGTACGTAAACGGGTGCTTTCGTGATATTGGGTGTTTGTGACCAATTTTGGCGCAAACAGTAGGAAAGTTAGATTATATTTTTAATATGTCCAATCAAATGTATTTACTATTAATGGTGTAGGAGGGGCAACATATGGTTTGGGCAACACCTTTTACGAAAGGAATCTCTTGTTGTTATATGCGATCAAATCCATGTATATACCACTCCACCTCCACTATTTTCACGACGGGGGATTATTCTTCATTCCAATGTGCGGCCATCACCCACACATAATGCAAGACATCCCGACGGATCTCCACCTTGGTTCGCATCTATCCATGCGTTTTCCAATATGCCAACATAATGCCTGCACCACATCGAGACTTTGTTCTCGTGCCATTCTACCAAACCCTACGTACCATGTTCAAACTCCACCTTAAGTCTAACTACTTAAGCCTACACTGCTAACCGTCACGATTTAAAAATCTCTTGTGCATTGTCCATTGCACCGAGCATTACCATCGGCTCCGATACCATGTTGAAATCTTATCCGCACATCCTTCTGTGGGACTGCATATGGTTTGGTCATGTTGAAATCACGTCCGCGCATCCCTTCGTAGGGGCAATATAGAGTTTGGTCGACACCATTTAACAAAAGAAATCCCTTGTTACATGCGACCAAACTCATAAATATACACCTTTATTATTTTTCATGATGTGAGATTATTCTTCATTCCAATGTGTGCGCTCATTGCCCATACACAATTCGAAACACCCCAACATTGTTGTGACCCTTATGAAAAGGTCATGTTGGTTATAAGTTATTGTCTTGCATCCTCAAATTAGATTATTCGTCGATTATCATGCTAGTTTCATGTACTTTCATCGAGATTAATGCTTATTTTACATTATTTAGTTTGTTAATTTCTTAGTTTCTCGATCGGTTTTAAAATAGGAGTACAAACTATAAAGGTACAAAAATTAAAACGTTATGCGTGCATTTGGAACTGTTTTGCAAGATTGGCGAGGACATCATTTTAATGTGTGACTTCTTTTTATAAATATCTTGGTTTTATCGATTAATAAATGAAAAGTCCATTGCAACAAAATTAGGATGCAACTATGATAGAAATTAAAGAAAATTATACATATAAAAATTTAATACCCGGAAGTTCACATTTCTTCGACCCATATATCTAAAATCTCTATTTCACCTTAGGGTTCATGATTTCTATGGTTTATGTTTGCGTCAAAATTGGTCACAAACACCAATTGCCGATGAAAACACCTGTTCACAATTACAAATCATAAATAACAAGTTTATAGAGAATAAAATATGAAGAATACTCGGAAAATTAAAAGGAAAGCAATAGAAATACACGATTTATAGTGGTTCGGCTATCTCCGGCCTACATCCACTTTGAAAAGTTGTTATTTTATTGATTATCACTCGCTGGTTACATGAGTATAGATGATAATAATTGAGTTACAATGGAGTTTTGCAGAGTAACGGCGTATAAGAACCAAAAGGATCCTTTTTCGGAAGACCTTGGTTTACTATTTATAGGTGTGGGCTGAGGATATCTGTCTTAAACTTCGGAAGACTTCTTCCCTCATGTGGGTGGGCCCACGTGATCGATCCCTGGTTATTTCGACTCGATCCATGATCGATAGAAATGAAATTCGTATCGATCATAATCTTGCCAAATCGAGTCGAGATCGATCGTGAACATTTC
This sequence comes from Allium cepa, assembly GCA_030765085.1. Classification (NCBI taxonomy): domain Eukaryota; kingdom Viridiplantae; phylum Streptophyta; class Magnoliopsida; order Asparagales; family Amaryllidaceae; genus Allium; species Allium cepa. The sequence continues at coordinate 613,206,794 of CM060942.1, read as the reverse complement.
TGAGGTTGTACGCTAGCTCCTGTTAAAATTTGGTAGCATTTGGACTTGTATATTTTGGGTTATGGTCAATGCAAGTTTTGATTTCCAATGTGTTGTCCAATTCGTATCAGTTCATTCGAATCGATCTCATTTGCATCGCTCCTAGGCACGTGCTTGCTAGGTGACGGGGTGCTAACTTTTAGGACCGATCCATATTTTATGCCGAGTGATCGAGTCATCTATCTTTACGTGTCTCCTTCGTATCGCTCTCATTCATGTGCTTCGTATTCATGCCGTTCGGGTCCATTGTGATGGCTTCGTTCGTGTCGATCTGATGTGTTCCATACTTCATATCCATGATTCAATAGCCTCTTCGTATCGATGTAAGGCGAATCCATTCGTATCGCTCTAAGCTTGTCTCACTCGTATCGCTCCCTTCAATTCTCATTCGCATCGGTATTCCCAGGTGCTACTTCGCATCGATCAACAAGGATGTCGTTCGTATCGGTTCATCACGCATTATTCACATCGATCAATGGCCGATCGATGTGAATAGCATGCATGGGTGGAGCGATACGAATAAGTTGGCGGATGATGGTTGCAAAGTAGGATGAGTACAGACCGATACGAAGTGGGACATGCTTGATGGATTCGAACTGATGAATGTTTGGTGGACACCAACGAGACTTCCTTTCATGGATACGAACCACCACTTAACTTGATGGACATGAAGTAGTGTTGCCTTGATGGATACGAATAGTGCTAGTTTTCCTTGATGGATTCGAATGAAATCGATACGAAGGAGGTGGTCTGATGGATACGAATGAGAGCATTGCTTGATTTGCATCGATCATATCTTGAGCATATGAACTTCGATTGACTTGAAATTTGAAACGTGGCATTTTCTAGCCTTGTTCATCATTCCCAATTGATTCCGTCTTGATTGGAGCTCGGTTAAATTTTGACGATATCGATCATAGCTTTGTTTCCAATCGATCTCTAATACTGGTTTCCATCCGTTTTAGTATATTTGTTGGTATCTCGTCCTTGACCAAAAGGCGGGATAACATATGCCCCCTAAAACATGCCTTGTGGTAGGAATGCGTGTTTTGAATAGCTTCGAATCCGACATCCGAAGTCCATATTCCATCCATAGCCATATCATCTGATCCATAATCCAATCTATTATCGTGTTGGGGAGCAAAAGATTATAAGAGCCACAAAATTTTATTGAAAGTGAGTGGGCTGAAAAGAAGGATTCCAAGCATTGTTCGAAAATGCTTGAAAGGTGGGACAAACCAAATTCGTATTAGAAGTATTTTGTTGCATGCAAAATTAGGATGATCTCTCCAACTAGGATTGTACGTTGGAGAAAACAAGTCGGTCTTAACCTTATTAAAATATTGAGTTGTTATATCGAATTAGGGCATTGATCGGCGATATGATTCATATCATTGCATTTATAACACATTGGTTGGGAAGCTTGGTTCATATGGTTGGATGAGAAAATGTTGTCGAATTTATTGATCATCACATTGATTTTAGCTTCCAAAGCCAAAGATGATCCTGTCGAGTGTGCGCTCGATCGTGAATAAATTGGTTTTTTGGTTAGAACCTTGCCATTGGGATGACTTTTCGGCCAAGTTTAAAATGAATTGCCAAGCATCGTCGTGATGTTGGACAAGAAAATTGCCTCGGCACATTGATTCAAGCATGGTTCATGAACTATTTTCAAGTCCATCGTATAAGATTTGGCGAAGAGTCCATTTTTCGAAATTATAGTGTAGACATTTTATCAGAAGCTCTTTAAAATTTTCAAAATATTTTCAAAAAGGTTCACCTGAATTGATGAAAATTCACAATTTCGTTTCGGATTTTAGTTGTTTTTTCGAAAGGATAGAACTTTTTTAAGAAACTTTTAATGAATTCATCCCAAGTTTGATCGAGTTTGAAGGTAAGTTGTACAACCATTTTTCAGCGTAATTGGTAAGGGCGAATAGAATTAACTGAAGTTTGATTTCATCATCACATAATTATTGCAGTTTAATGGTTGCATAAATTTGTTCAAATTTTGTTAAGAAAATGTATGTGTCATTGTGTTTAAAGTTGCCAAATTCCGAAAGCGTGGCAATGTGGTTTGAATGAATTTCGAAGTGATTACCATTGGGGCGGGAAATGTGATCCAAGAAGGAATAGAAACTCTATCGAGAAAGATTCTATTCATGAGAGTTAGAGAAGCGTTTTCATTTGCCATTATTGGAGGATCATTCCTTCGAGTTAAACGATTCGTTATTATATCACGAGTCCAAGTAATCATGCACAAGTGAAAAGCCAAGGAGACAAACAAATGAGAATCAAGTTTAAAAGAATGAAACAAGGTTTAGAAAATGAAATGAAGTGAAATTTTGTTTTTTAGTATATAATTTTTTTTGAAGAAAAAATATTTACCAAAGAGAGTTTATTTTTGAAAAGGGAGTTTGATTTTTGTTTTTTTTGGGATTTTCAATTTTTTTCTCTTTTAATATGTGTTTGTTTGTTTTAGTTTTAAATAGAATTTTTTTAGATTTTTGTTTCCTATAAGAAACCAACTTAGGTAAAATATTTGTTTTTGGATTTTTGATTCTGTTTGATTTTTTTTTCAAAGGAAAATATTTGAAAAGATTTTTTTCTTTTACATTTTTATTTAAAAACTAAGTTAAGGAAAATGTGATTCTAGATTTTGTTTTTTTAATATATGCATGAACTATGCAACTAAATGGATACAATGAATTAATTATAAATTTTCTGTCCTTAATAGCTCCTAATCCAAAATTGTATAATCATACTATGACTTAATCCAACAAAATAGTTCTTAGCCAGGTAACGAACATGAGTTATCGGTGCACCATGAATCACCATAGCAATGTAGCCGAAGGTTTAAGTAGCTTCATAGAAACAATCACTATAATATTTATGAATCACCGTAATATTTATAACTGATTATTGTTATGCCGTAGCCTAGACACCAAAAAATTAGATTGTTGAAAGAAGACAACTTGTCAAGGTACAATTGAGCCTTAGAATAGCTCGCGACACCCTTAAGTCTAATGTCTAACCGTTATTATTAGTCAAATTCTACGATGAAATGCAATTTGTGGGACAAGGAAGGGGTGATAAAATCCACCACCTTATATGAAGTTGGGTATTGTCATTAGAAAATAAAAACAAGATGAAATAAATGCAAAACAGAAATTAAATGTGTATTAATGATGCGACTACGAATGAGATTTGATTTGGTTTTTGTTTTTGGATTTTTTTAAAATGTAAGCAATCACAATGCAAAGAAAAAACAACAAGAGATCAGAGCATGATACCAGAGCGTGCAGAATTATTAGCAATTTTATTTTAAAGCGAAAATTTTTTTAGCAAGCAAAGCAATTTTCTAACTAGCAAGCACTTCTTTTCGATTTCCTACAAATTGCAACTTGCAAAATTGTTTAACAAGAATATCTTATAAGAATAAAATGAATTATTTTTTCTTTTTCTTGTTTTTTTTGGTAAAGAGAACAACACAAAAGCGAACAAAAGCCGACGAAATCAAAAGTAAACAAAAAACAAACAACTTTCTTCTCCTTCTTCTTTTTTCTAAGGCTTTTTATTTATTTTTTAATTTTTGTAAAATAAAAATAAAAACTAAAGTAAATGGGTTTATAAAAACTTTATAAGAATTTAAACATGGCCCAGCAATCAAAAACCCACAAGACAAAATCCATATAATACTAAATATCATCCGTACTTCTTCTGGTAAAATAAAAGCAGTCTTCTCTTTTGATTCCAGACTACAAAAAATATATTTGATTTTTGATTCCAAAATAAATTCTTGGTCGCGATTCGAGCAAGTTGAATTTGAGGAAGTTGAAGATGTGATCAGAAAGTTGGTTTTGTAAGAGGCGGTTGATGGTAGTTCGCGATTGAGGGAGGCGGTGGTCAGCGAGTTGGTTTTCTCGGGTTTGATGAAATTGGAAGTGGGTTTGGGTGATTCGCGGATGGACGTTATTGGGTGAAGCGATTGTGTTTGGGTTGCTGGAGGATATCGTGAGGAGAGGAAGTAAACTAGTGAGGCAATGGGTGGAAGTAACAAGTTTAGTTGATTGAGTTAAGATGAAATGTGAGTGTGTGGGAGATGAAGGTTGAAGTCTGAAAGTTGTGGATTGGGTTTGGGGACAATGGTTGATATCGGTAGAGGAGGGATGCAGTTCAGTTTGCTAAGAGAGTAAGCGTGCGTGGAGTTTTTTGTGGAGCTATGCAGTTGATGAAACAGGGTGTTTGGTTTGTAGTGAATGATGGTGGCAGTTTGATGATGGTGCAGGTAAGTGAACCAGATGCAAAGTTGAAGTTTGGTAGTTGTGAATGCATGAGGTGATGGAATGAAGTGGAGTTATTGAATGTGTTGGTGACTTGAAGCAGATGTAGGAGTGGAAAGCAGTGGACTTAGGTATGGCTTGTCGTGGTGGCAGAGGGAGGTGAAGCTGTATTATAGGGGTGCAATGGCAGTGGTGGGCAGGGGAGTGTAAGTTGTTGAAGTTTTTGATTGGCAGTGGCTAGATGCTGGAGGATTTTGATGGTTGAATGGTTTGATAAGAATGGTTTTGGGTGAAGGAATGATGTGAAAAAGGTTGAAGTGATGTAACGAGGAGAAGGAGAGTTGATTATTTGGTGGTGCTTGCTGTGATGGAAGTGGGAAGGAATTTTTTTGGATGATGATGATGGTTTGCTGGATGAGAGAGAGAGAGAGAGCAAGAAATTGGTGGATAAAGTTTGGCAAAGGGCTAATATAGGATCGATTTCACCATAAAGGTGGGTGAATAGGGTGATACTATTAATTATTAATTATAAAAATTATGGAAGTTTATATAAAATAATTTCAACACAGATCACAGCAGAATAGTAGCAACATAGACAATAGCAGAATAGTAAATGCAGATATAGAACAACACAGATTTACCCAGCTTCGGCAAAACCCTGCTGTAACGACCCACTATTTTGCACCATTCAAATTCGACAATAAATTAAACATGTCAAACTTGAATAGTTCAAAACAATATATTGTAAATAAAATTTGAAGCAAATGAAATCAAATCACAGAATCACAGACACAGAAATCAGAATACTCGCAGCGGAATTAAAAATAACTTAATGGTTCATGAAGCCACTATCAATAGTCTCAAAATAAGTATAAAGTACATAGTCTTAAACCAAATATAGTTTGAAATCACCACAGAAAATCTCAATATTCAATTGTCTCGATTACAAAAGCTAAAATAAGAACTGAACAGAAACTTGACAACGGCTTGGAAAGAGATAATCTTCAGAAGTCCTAGCTAAGGAAAAAGAAGTCCGAACTGATACTCAGGCTGACCCGAGCGTAAGAAATAAACACAGACACTCGAGCCATGACATACATACTTATACAATGTAAGCTAATTCAAGTGAACTGTAGTATAATGGCAAGTAACTTAAAGGATGTTTGGGACCGTCCATCCTCTAAGGATCCGTTAAACTATTTACTATGTAGTAATACTTCGCTAATATAATAGTGTTTATTAGTAAAATAAACTTACTTTTAAATAGCGTTAAGGGGTTACCCATATACCACATAATATATTACCAAAGTCTATACAGTACCGTTATCTCTCCCGTACTGGGCGTTGTCAGAGGGCGCTCTATAGGTATGGTACAAAACCAAAATCGTATAAGGCTCGCTATGGTAGGTGACATGGCACAACTAGGCAATGCCATGGTAGATATACCAATTACGCTTGCAGACCGGTGGTAGCGCGTAGCTGCTACTACCGCCCACATCGAACAACACTCCCAAATCAAAGGTGCGCACCAAACAATCACAAAGTAATAGAATGACATACGAAGAAGTGCGTCCGATAAGAGGTGATAACTTCTTAGCTCGTCGATCCCTCCTGTTTTAGCCACCTTATGCCAACTCACGGAAGTCGGGTCCATGTACATACCTCAAAGGAAATGTCACCACCATCCTACTTCATTCTGGAATCTCCACCGCGTACACGGTTGTCAAAGTGGTTTTCGGTATCGACAGAGAGTATGCCCATATCCGATCCCGATCTCTTTAACAACCACCGTTATTATTACCCGTGGTTAAAAAATCCAAAATAGTTTTATATTTCAATCAAAATACTACATTTAAAACTACTTAAAAGTGAAGTTATAATTCTTACAAAATCCAATATAAATCCCAAAGGTTTAGCCTTAGTTCATTTGTATCAACTACAGCACTTGCGCAGTGCTGTAATATCCTTTACAATAGATTGGAATAAATTAAATTTTAGAATTCGATATAATTTCAACGATAATTAAACCAATTTAGCTTATAAAATCATAATTTCCACCTTTGAATAGTCATTTAAATTACTCAATAATTTATGATTATTATAAAGTAAAATTTTCAAATATATATCTAACTTCTCTATACTTTACTTATTAAAATCAATTGCAAAATTCTCTATAAATTTTACTTAATAATTAAGTTCAATTTCCACTTCTAAAATAAACTTAATTTCTAATCAATTTCTTAACTTACCTTTATTCTAAACCACTTTACATTTCTAAATTTGGTTATATTTCAACTTCCATTTTAAAGCGTTCACTTTATTTAACTATTTAATTCATAGACAACTTTCCCTTTATTTATTTACTTATATTCAAATTTATGCCAAAATATCATAATTTATTTCTTAACTTGAATTCCATTTTATTTTACAAATCAAAATTTACAAAATAAATCTATACTTTAAATTCTGAACATTTATTTATTTACATCTTTAACTTGTATAATATCACTATACTTATAAGAATCATTTTAATCCAATTTTAAACAAAATATTATAACATTCTAATTTAAAAATATTTAATATTTCCAGAATATATATATGTGTATATATATATAACCACGGGTCTGTATAATATTTTCTAACCTAGGTCAAGTGATACGGATAATATAACATTTCAATCCGTAATTTACGAAGAAAATCTGGGTTCTATCATTTCAAACCCGCAATCCCAAATAAATAAATAAATATCGTTCAGGCCTATCATTTCAGCCCGTAACGATCCTAATCTACAGGGGACTTGCAGTGTGATAAACAGTAAATAAATGGTATAACAGCATAAATATAACAGTATAAAATATAACCGATGATGGGTAAATTTAATAATAGGGTTTTTAAACATCATAAATTTTTATCACAGGCAATTAAAATATAAAATAAAATCATTCTACAATTTCACTTGTTAATAATTTACAGATCTATAAGTACGTTTGTCGGGCGAGAAATACTCACCTTTACGCTGCTAAAGATTTTATTCAAACAACGATATCTACCCCTGGAAAAAGTATACAGAAGGCACGATCAATTTCTAGCGGAAGCAACGACTCGATTCAAATCTTAAAACAAGATAAATAAATAAAACTTAGTTCCCGAATTTAATTACGAACCTAGCAAATTGGAAACAAGATCGAATTAAAGAAAATTTGACACAAGTGGCTCGACCACTCCACTACCCGACTCGATACATCATACCAAAACTCGACCCTGATCCATTCTTATGTCTGAAAACTCATTCACTCGTGCAAGTCAGGGCATATGTGATTTAGGCATAGGCTTATATTAAATATGCATAGGTGGCGAAGATTTAATACTTTAGGTGCTTGGCTCCATCACACAGCGTGCATGCAAAATATTGGAACGCGAGCAGAGTAGAATTGAACAATTTTAGGCGCATGCAATATTATTTCCCAAGTCACCTTGCATGGCTCGGTCCATCAAGACTTCCCCTAGTTTTTCTCCTTTTTTTATTTTATTTTGGGTGCGTGCCTTGTCAAAGTAGATGCCACTGCCAAGAGGAGGTGGTAGCAGCTTCATCTGATGGAGGAAGAATGCATGGCACGTCCACTCATACATGGTGATGCACAACTCAGCCTCTAGCCAGATCCGGTCGCATCAAAGGGATGGGAGGAGGTTGTACCGGGTGAAGCGGTGGAAGGGGTGTAGGTGGGGTTGTGTCAGGCAGTGGAGCATTCAAGTATGTGGCAGCCGATAGAAATAAATGAAACAAAGCAAGGCGAGAGAAAAAATGAAATAAAATAAAAGAGGAAATAGTGGCCATTATCTGATGACTCTCACGCATGAAACAAGAAGAATGAAGCAAAACTGAGGTAAGAAAAATATAAACGGGTCCTATTATTTATATGCTAAGTTACGCAAATCACGCATAAAGGAAAATGGCAAGAAATCATTTTGAAAATGGCCAGGAGATTTTCTGCGTGATGGATGGAAATTTCGTTTGATAGATAAAAAAAAGAAACACATGAATTAAGAATATTTGAACGTTTAAGGAAAAAGAGATTTTGTTTGAACGGGTTTTATTATTAAATCAGTGAGGTGGCGTTGATAACAACAAGAAAGATGGAAACCCATATTTGCTTGAAACGGCTATGAGAAATCAATATTTTATACTGATTTAAACCATTGCAGCAAACGGAAAGTGTGTAAAGTTTACACGTGAATTCATAGCAGGGTTTTAAACGAAAATTAAATGGCTAGAGAATTCATTCATTTCCCACTTAGAATTTCACATCTACTGATTAATTTATTCATTTATAGCTAAGGTAAGAATTTAAGAATGCGTACTACAGACTCAAAAAAATTTACGCTCAAATTTATAACGAAAATAACGTTTTTAAATTTATACGTTTTCTTATTTATATGCTACTTATATTTAGTAAAATATACGTTTTAAAGAATATTCATTAACTATGCACCATTTATATGCTAACTAAATAAATCAAAACGGATATAACGTACAAATTAAAACGTGTATTTTAAATAGCCTATTTATACTCTATTAATTTTAAAATTTATTGCTTAATTAACTTTTGCTTTGTTTACATTGGTTTGATTTACTTAATATTTAACAATAAACTGATGTATATACGTATAAAAGCAAACGTATAATTTATTTCCTATATATTATTCAATTTAAAATTTTATTTATTAATCACTTAACTAAGAAACAAATGTGTATACGTATAAAGTTTATTTCTTTTACAGAATATTAATTACTTAATTTAAAGGTGTATAACCAAATTTTTAAAAGAGAAAACGTGGAATAAAATGTTGTTACCAATATATCCAGTTAAATTAAAAGATTTGGGAGTAAAAATTGAAGATTTAAAACTTCAATTTTGTTAGACTTTAACCAAAATAGGAATTATAGAATTTTGCTTATATTTGTAAAATCTTGGGTGATTTATTTATAGTTAAATTCAAAATTCATCTTTCGTAAAATAAAACCCCAGAGTTGTAAATAAAGAATAAAATACTTGTTAAAATTTTGGGCTGTTACACCTGCTTATGTACTTCCCTCCAAGGTTTCTACTAGAAATTAAGTAGTCCGACGCTTACACACGTAAACTTGCGACACCCGCTACCGACTAACCTTAACTCTACGCTCAAAAACATACCACAACTCAGCCATTGAGTTGCGAATTCTCGAACTACACCACCGTAGTTCGTCCTCTAGTCACACAACTAGAGTTTACAAGTTTTTAAAAGAAAATTACAAAAATTAAATACAATATAAAAACCAAGCCCTAATTTAAATAAACTAAAGCCTTTAATTAAAAAAAATAAAACTAGGCCGGCCCTTTTTTGTTTTCTTTTATATTATTTGGCCCGTGTTTTCTTTTGTTTGTGAAAAATGTTGGCTTCTTGATCGTTCGTTCCTCTTCACAAAAATTAGGACTTCTGATTGAATCGCCGCCTGTATATGATCAATTGCAGTGATTTTCTCCTCTGTTTGGCATGGTCAATTGATCCTCTAGCTGTGATGATTTTGGTCGATTCAACCTGATTGAGTTCGAACCGAATAATCCTCGTATGTAACTCCTTTGATCCTCACGTTGATATGCTTTGAACTCAATTTGATTCGAGTTATTGATTTATCTTCTCTGTTTAGCTCGAACTCGAATGAACTCTTAGGCCGATGATGATTTGGATTTTATAGGATTCGAATTCCAATATTTTCGTTCGTATAAAATCATTTGAATTCGTCACTGCTATCCCTGGACATTCGATTTTTTTGATTGCTTGAGATGATTGCCGACTTCTTCAATTTCGTATACTTTGTCACTTATTTCTCACGGTTTGATTTCTTTCATAGCCTCTACGGCTTCGATCTTCGACTTGTTCGACTTCAGACAATTTGCTTTTGTTAAAATTTGAACTTGCTCGATTTTAGCCTTAGTCGCCATGTCTCTGACTTGATGCTGTTGACTTCGGTTTTGATTTGCTATTACGAGACTTTGTTCATTTTGAAATTCACTACTTGATTATTTTTTTGTATCTTCATTTGCAAACTGCTGTGTTTTCACTGGTTTGCATTGGAGTTTTACTGCTTCGAATTGCATACATATATGTACAGTCTACTTGACTTGGTTACTTGATGCAGTCTTGTTCTCGTTTGCTAATGATGCTTTGACAGTTGAGGCAGTGCCATTGGTATTCGAGTTGCTGTGCATTGCATAAATGTGTGTTCATATACGTATGTGTTAGCTTTTGTTTCCAGTTATCATTTCTAGGTTTAGGGCAGTTTCACTGTTGGACTTCATGTTGAGGCTACACTTGCTTACATTTGTTCCTCATATATATAATACCACCTCTGTTGACTTTGGTTGCTTGTGCATTGGATATTGAGCTGGTACATGTTGATTACTTTATAGTTGTGCATATGTCTTTGAGTTCGCACTGTGTATATATATGTGTGTGTGTGTGTGCTAGTTGCTGTGTACATTGTTCTAATTCTATATGAAGTCACATATGTACACTTGTTGTTGATTTAGTCTGTTACATCGAGTTTGCATTGAGCTCTGGTGGTACTTGAGTCTTGTTCTCATATCCTTGCATCTGAACCTTTTGCACTTCCTTTTTGTACTTGAATGCATGTTTGAACTTGACTGTGCGATCTGCACTTGTTGTACACCTGATCATGCTATATTGTTCCATGAGTGTCGAGGCTTCACTTGAGCTGTATTGGTTTATAGCCTTAGTTGCATACTGCTCCATTTGTTAGACCTTTGTGCACCTGTATTTGCATTCACCACTTTGTACTGTGGTTTCTCTGATTTATATGATGTCATTTAGTTGGTTTGGTGGTGAAATTTTTTGTTCCTTTATGGTCCTGGTATAGTGTTCTGGCCATTCTTTGTTTCAGTGCTTATATATGTAGTGTATAGCTCTGAACCCTTTTTGGTCGAGATTTGTTTTAGTTTCTTGACCATTTTCTTGAACTTGTGCATTTTTAATTGCACCTGTGTTGAATCCGGTTTTAAAGCTTGGGTTTGACCTTGTGTTGATATCGTTACTTTATTTGTATTGCACTTGAGTTGAACCTGACTTTTCATTTGGGTTTGACCTGTGTTCACCTGTCCCTGTAACATTATCAAGTGTATGTTGATGTGCAGGTCTTGTGGCATGTACAATGATCCACTGTGCATGTCACAAGCTGTTCGCGTATGATGAATTCAAATTTAAACGATGACGAACAAGCCAAATAACCGAGGCAAATAATATTTTCAAAGTATACATTTTATTTTACATTGCAAAAATATTTTCTTTTCAATTTTACTACATCAATATTTATTTTTGCAGATTGCTCAGATGCTAGATTCAATCTTGAATGGAGTTGAAGATCAATATGAGTGAATGAGTGAAATGTAGTGAGGTGCATATGTAAATGATAATTGTAATGAAATTGAAATTGTATTGAAATTGAAATTGTGTGTATATATATAGTGAGAGCTTGAATTTGTACTATTCAAAATTGTAATAAATATTTGTTTGAATAAAATATCTATTTGAATTTGAATTTTGTGTCATTTTTTTATTCATCAAATATTTATTTAATTATATGAGAAATAAAATAGTACATTAACAAATACATTTAAATAAACATATATATGTTTATTATCATCAAACAAAAAATCATATACTCGCATATTCAACAATATCCCCCTTTTGATGATAACAAACATATATTTAAGATTTTGAATTTATTAAATGTATTTGATTATTCAATTTGCTCCCCTTATTTAAATGCTCCCTCTCTACACAAAGCTCCTCCTTCGTATATGCATGTAAATAAAAATATGCAAATGAGCCTAGAAGCAAATAGAAAATATTTGACATTTATTTGTCAAAATCTTAACTTTTCTCTCTCCCCCTTTTGTTATCGATAAAAGAGTAACAGTGTTAGAAAATAGAGATAAAGTGATAGACATTAATACAACATTAGAATTCAACCGAACATAATATTAAATTTCAATAAAAAATCAAAAAGAAAATCATACATATTCTGTTTTACGCATATTCCACTTTAGAAGGGTAGGGATGATGTCACCATATAAAACCATATAGTTGTGTCTATTTGTGGTATATTTATATCAGGAATTTGAATATCTACTAACCATGCATAACCGTCAGGACTTTTAAATGAGATTAGTAGTATTCCATTTTTTTTTATAAAAAAATGAATTTAAGTATCTTCTAACCATGCATAACCGTAAGGACTTTTAAATAAGATTAGAATCAACTTGTCTATTTAATAAATCAATTTTGATATGCATTCCAAACATGCATCACTGTGAAGACTTTTAAATGAGCATGGAAGCATATAATCAAAAATTCCAAGTAATTCACTTATGCATAACCGTGAGGACTTTTAAATGAGAGTGAATACTTTGGATCCTTTTTAAAAAATTATATATATAATGAAAAACGAATGATTTCCTGTTTAAAATACCACATATTGACATACTATATTGAATTTTGATGAGTGATGGTCGTTAGAAATATGATAGAAATAGAGATGGTCATGGAGTTTTTACCAACGAAAAGTTTTTATAACTCTTATTCAAATTTCTAAAGAAAATTTCTAAATATACAGTCTCAAGTCATAATATATGATTAATATCAACACTCGTCACTTTTTTAATCACTATTTATCTTTTCGATAATTCGTAGAGAGTCAGATTGGTCAATATAATCATTTAAGATCAAATCCAAAAATAAGTATAAAATTAAATATTTTAAGATGACTAATCTGAAACAAGGTCAACAAAAAATATTTTCCAGAAGGGGTTTTTATAGCTCATTTAAAAATTATTTGAAATGAAAAAATATGCAAAAAATTTCTTTGAAAAACGATGCAATTACTGAACGTCTTAATATAAATCACGTTCCACTAGAATTTTTTCTATCAACTTGATTACCAGTGTAATTTGCATCTGAATTTTTCTTTCACTCGAGATTATCATTAATTGAATGTTATAGACCAGATTGTAAATTTTCAACAAATTTCTTAAAATCATTTTTAACAGGTTTTAAATGAATTTCTCTTGAATTTGAATTGAAGTCGTGTAAATAATCAAATAATGACCATAGTGTCAGATCTCGAAGCAATAAGATAAGCAAATATATCCACGTTTATCGTGAGAAATCAACAATCGGTAAAACATCATCATTATTATAGGCAAATCTATAGTTCATAGATGATTGGTCAACATTTAATCATAAATCAAAGTCATAAATAAGAACAAGTCATACGAATAAGTCAGAATCAATATCATCATTTATTTTATTATCACATAACTGGCTGAATTAAATCAGACTAGGGGGCAGATTATCACATTTAATATATCGTTCAAAATAAATATACCATTACCCGTTTTACCTTTACGATATTTTTCGTTGTTGTCCATTGTGATTCTGTCACCTTTATACTAGGCTAAGGAACTTTTATTAGTTGCCCGTTGTGTGTTTGGAACAGCCAGATTCCAGATAACACTTTTGTTGTTCCTTAGTCTACCACCACACCTACACGATAAAAGATTTTTGTGACCTATTTGTTTTTATAGGTCCATTGTTGTTAGTAGCAGAATATTTTGAAAAATAATTTTGTGGAGACCCATAACTATTTATATATGTTCCTTTTGGCACCCAGATTTTTTTTTTAATTTTGAGGGATTTTATATTTTTACCTTTTGGAACCCAAATTGGTATAGTTTTCACATGTTTTTGTCTACACCAACAATTATTTTGATCGTGTCCAAATTTTCTACAAATTTTTCACATTGAATTGACTTGTTTAATTTCACCTCTATCACGTTCTGATTGATTATATCCAAGTCCTTGTCTATCTATATTAACAGTTTGTTTCCCTAAAAGCATATATAATGATCTTTCACTTTTTGAAAATTTTTATAAAGTCGTAGAGAATTGTTGGACTTGTGTTTTGAGATATTCATTTTTGCTTAATAATTGTGTGCACTTTTTAATAGAATTTTCTCTTCTAGTATTTTCGCTTTCTTTCAAAATCAAAATTACATTTTCAAGCGATTTAATTTTAATTTCTGATTTTTTAATTTCTTCTTCAAATGTTGCACACTTATCGCACTTAGGAATCCTACTTTGATAGTTTTTAACTAATTGATTAAGCTGTTTATTTGATTCTATCAAAGTATCTCTTTGTGATTCAATTTTAGCGTATTTCTCCCTAAGTCTTTCAAAACAGCCATTTACTTCGTGGAAATATATAAGTAGTTGTGAGTGAGAAAGTTTTGATACCTCGCTTGGCACGTCATCATCGCTATCAGTTATATCATCTCGTAGGCACAGGTTTACTCTTTCACTCTCACTGCCAGTGCTTTTACAATCATCACTTTTATTCCACGTGGCTGGAAAACTTTTCCCTTTTGAATTCTTTTCTTGGTCGTGTTGAAGTCGAGGACAATTGGGCTTGATGTGTCCGGATTTGTTGCACTTGTGCTAGATGATCTCCCGTTCTCCTGGGTTGTCTAGTGCTTTGAATATTCTGCTTATCAATTTTTGATTTAGATCTGGATTTCTGTATTTGCGGTTCCACTTTTTGAATCTCTTCATTTTTAATGCCAACTCGGCTGCTCCATCTTCATCATCATCACCATTGCTGCTTTTTGTCAATCCCATTAGCATGTTTCTGTGTCGATTATGGAGGATTTCTCATTGCTATTGATTTTTGCACCATATAATATATCAAAAGCATTCCAGATCTCTTATGCATTTTCATTATGAGAGATAAAGTTAAAATTATCTTGATTAATATGAGAATATAATATATGCATAGCAAGAGCACTAATCGAGATAATTTTCTTGTCTGTTATATTATACCCATTTTCAATAATATCCCAACATTTAATATTAACAGATTGTAAATAAAATTCCATTTTCAATTTCCAATTCAAAAAAAATTTGTTCCATCAAAAATAGGAGGAATAATATTGAATCAACCCTCGTTAAAAGAAGCCGTTTTAAAATTTCAAATTTGTAAAAAAAAAATATTGGTTTTGAAAAAATCAATTTTTTTTAAAAAAAATGTCTTTTGTACCAGGCTCTGATACCACTTATAGGATCGATTTGACCCTAGAGGGGGAGTGAATAGGGTGATACTATTAATTATAAAAATTGCGGAAGTTTATATAAAATAATTTCAATACAGATCACAGCAAAATAATAGCAGCACAGATAATAGCAGAATAATAAATGTAGAAATAAAACAACTCAAATTTACCCAGCTTCGGCAAAACCTTGCCTACATGCTACCCCCAATGTTTCTACTAGAAATTAAGTAGTCTAATGCTTACACGCATAAACTTGGGACACCTGCTACCGACTAACCTTAACTCTACGCTCAAAACCCTGCCACAACTAGCCATTGCGTTGCGAATTCTCGAACTACACCACCGTAGTTCGTCCCCTAGTCACACGACTAGAATTTACAAGAGTTTAAAAGAAAATTACAAAAATTAAATACAATATAAAAACAAAGCCCTAATTTAAACAAGCTAAAGCCTTCAATTAAAAACAAAATAAAACTAGGTCGATCCCCTTTTGTTTTCTTCTATATTATTCGACATGTGTTTTCTTTTGTTTGTGAAAAATGCTGCTTCTTGATCGTTCATTCCTCTTCACAAAAACTAGGGCTTCTGATTGAATCACCGCCTGTATGATCAATTGCAATGATTTTCTCCTCTGTTTTGCTTGGTCAATTGATCCTCTAGCTGTGATGATTTTGGTCGATTCAACCTGATTGAGTTCGAACCGAATAATCTTGATATGTAATTCCTTTGTTCCTCACGTTGATATGCTTTGAACTCAATTTGATTTGATTTATTGATTTTATTTTCTCTGTTTAGCTCGAACTTGAATGAACTCTTAGGTCGATGATGATTTGGATTTTATAGGATTCGAATTGCTATATTTTCGTTCGTATAAAATCATTTGAATTCTTTACTACTATGCTTTGGTCATTCGATTTTTTTTAATTGCTTGAGATGATTGCCGACTTCTTCAATTTCGTATATTTTGTTACTTATTTCTCACGGTTTGATTTCTTTCGTGGCCTCCATGACTTCGATCTCCGACTTGTTCGACTTCGGACAATTTGCTTTTGTTAAATTTAAACTTACTTGATTTTAGCCTTGGTCGCCACGGCTCTGACTTGATGCTACTGACTTCGGTATTGATTTGCCATTACCTGATTTTTTTCATTTTGAAATTCACTGCTTGATTATTTTTGTGTGTCTTCATTTGCACACTGCTGTTTTTTCACTGGTTTGCATTGGAGTTTTACTGATTCGAATTGCATACATATATGTACAGTCTACCTGACTTGGTTACTTGATGCAGTCTTGTTCTTGTTTGTTGATGATGCTCTGACTGTTGAGGCGGTGCAATTGGTATTCGAGTTGTTATGCATTGCATACATGTGTGTTCATATATGTATGTGTTAGCTTTTGTTTCCAGTTGTCATTTCTGGGTTTAGTGCAGTTTCACTGTTGAACTTCAAGTTGAGGCTGCACTTGCTTACATTTGTTCCTCATATATATGATATCACCTCTATTGACTTTGGTTACTTGTGCATTGCATATTGAGTTGTTACATGTTGATTACTTTGTAGTTGTACATATGTCTTTGAGTTCGCACTTTATATGTATATATGCCAGTTGTTGTGCACATTGTTCTGATTCTATATGAAGTCACATTTGTGCACTTGTTGTCGATTTAGTCTGTTGCATCGAGTTTGCATTGAGCTCTTATGGTACTTGAGTCTTGTTTCCATATCCTTGTATCTGAACCTTTTGCTCTTCCTTTTTGTACTTGAATGCATGTTTGAACTTGACTGTGCGATCTGCACTTGTTATACTCCTGATCATGTTATATTGTTCCATGAGTGTTGAGGCTTCACTTGAGCTGTATTGGTTTGTAACCTTAGTTGCATACTGCTCCATTTGCTAGACCCTTTGTGCACCTGTTTTTGCATTCACCACTTTTTACTATGGTTTCTCTGATTTATATGATGTCATTTAGCTGGTTTGGTGGTGAATTTTTTTGTTCCTTTATGGTCTTGGTCTAGTGTTCTGGTCATTCTTTGTTTCAGTACTTATATATGTAGCGTATAGCTCTGAACCCTTTTTGGTCGAGACTTGTTTTAGTTGTCTTGACCATTTTCCTGAATTTGTGCATTTTTAATCACACTTGTGTTGAATCTGCTTTTAAAGCTTGGGTTTGAACTTGTGTTGATATCGTGACTTTATTTGTATTGCACTTGAGTTGAACCCGGCTTTTCATTTGGGTATGACCCGTGCTCACATGTCCTAGTAACATTATCAAGTGTATATTGTGGCATGTACAGTGATCCACTACGCATGTCACAAGCTGTTCATGTATAATGAATTCAAATTTAAATGATGATGAACAACCTAAATAACTGAGGCAAATAATATTTTCGAAGTATACATTTTATTTTACACTACAAAAATATTTTATTTTCAATTTTACTGCGTCAGTATTTATTTTTGCAGATTGCTCAGGTGACTCGCATATTCAACAGTTGATTGAAGCAGAGGTGTGTAGTGTGGTGGTTGAAGTGATGAATTTGTAGCTTAAGTGAAGGCAAGTAATGAGGGTTGTTCACTGTTTTGGTGGGGTGTATGTGGCAGGTTGGTGAGTGACTGAACTAGCAGTTTTGCCATGTGTTTAATGTTGTTGTAGGATGTTCGGGTGAAGTGGTTTTTGATTGAAGGCATAAGTGAAGTGATGATGGTTTGTAGTTGGGAAGCAGTGATGATGGTAGAGTGATGTGCTGCTGTGAGGTAGAGCAAGTGAGTAACCGAATTATACTAGGAAGAAGGAGATGGTGATTGCTTGACTAGTGAATGTGGTAAAGTGTTGTTGGGTGTTAGTAAAGGAAGGAAGGCAGTAAGTAATGGAATGATGGTTTGAATGTTTAAGTGATGGAGAAGTTGAATGGAGAGGGAAATTAAAAAAGAGCAGATGTAAACAAAGAGTAAGAAATGTAGCTTCAAACTGCTAAAATGTTCAATGTAAATTTGTCAATGAATTCTTTTTATTTGTTTGCAATTGTACAATAGAAATTGAACAACATTATGTAAACACAAATGCTTTAACACAACGCACAGAAGTTGAATAGAATGCACATAAAATACGGACCACTGAGAAAACAAAAATTAAACGATACGGTAAAAGATGAAACCAAATCAATTACACACAACTTGAAGCATATAATAGTTTTGTTTTTTTTTCTATTTTTTCTTAAAGGAACAAAACAAAATAGAATAAATGCAAAAATAATTCAAAGAGTAAAATTAAATTAAAATTCTTTCTCTGACAATGACGCCAAAAGCTTGTTAAAACAGTGGATTTTCTATCGATTCGAAAACCGTCGATAAATATAATCAGTATAAAACCACAAACGTACAACGTACAATTGTAGTACGTATGCGAGTACAGGTCGATCCACGGGGAAAGAATTATATTCTAATATTACTCAATCATGTTAGCCTAAATTTTTGAAGTGGTTTTAAACTAAGAAAAATTGTAGAAAATAAACTAGAGCAAAAGTGAATAAAAGTACGAGATTAAGGAGCAATTTAGAGGCAAATCCATTTCCAGTCATTCATATAAATCAATACAAAATTCATTTATGATCTCTCATTAAAATATTAAGTAGAGTTGATTTATGTGTTTATCATAAGTGTGCTTTATTTGTGCTATTAATTGACACAGCTTAAACCATCAAACTCTAACACACCTTTCAAACCCACTTATCAACACTCATGAAAATGATATGAAATTAAAAATAAAATCTATTTTAAGCATGATCTATTTGCTATGAATTAGTAACATAGACCATCATATTTTGATTCTAACTTGACTTTCATCATCAAAATCACTTAGGTAAATGATTAAATAGTTTATGTTTATATGGGATTAAGTATAGCCTATTTGAGATGTCAACTTAGACTATCAAATTCACTAAAAAAACATAAACAACCATCATTCATAATTTTCATTAGGCATCAAAGAGAGATCAAAAATGAAATCATTATATTAATTTAATATATTTCATGAGAGCTTCATTGCCCCTAAATTGAAGAGATTTAGTGACTCATATTTGAATACATCTTAATATTAATGATAATAAAAAATAATTAAGAGCTAATTAAAAGAATAGAGATCTAACTACTTACATGAAATAAAACTAAACTAATTACAAGAATTAAATCTATGCTACTAACATGAAATAAGAGAAGCATAAAATAAATAAGAGAGCATAAAATAACGTAGCAATAAAAGGAAGCATGAAATAGAAATGCATGAAAGCAAAGAGCAAGGCTAAGTAGCCATTAAAGAGATATTTTATTAATCATTGATTTGTGGCTACAATCTTGCATAAAAGAGAGAGAAGATTATTACATAAAACATAAGGGGTGTTTATACATGCTTAAAACCCTAATTCATATTTTTTGGGACTACCAAAAATGCCTTTGAGATAGTATAACCTCCAAGTAATCATTAGGTAATTAATTAATCCTCACTAATGTCCCTTCAAGCCTCCATTAACATGTGCATGTTCTTTTAGTTATGGACCATTAGTTAGTGAGTATGTGGGCTCCTCCATATTGCACGAATTCTTTTATTTCCTTTCTTCCTTAGCTTTCAACATATATGCATGCATACATCCATGAAACCTCTTCATATTTGCACTCCATTTCCTACAAATAAAAATAAAAATGTGCACATAAATTTATCGAAATTAAATCATATATAAAATTATCATTTTACACCCAAATGAAGATAAATGAAAGATGATTTCAAAACAATTTAAATTTTGATTTAAACATGTAAAATACCTTAATATGTTCATTTATTTAAATAAAAGTAGATTAAATATGGGAGTAAAAATATAAACTTTTACATGCACATCAACCTTCAAAAACTCGAACTTTTAAAGCTTTCATCTTTGCAATTTGTAAGCCTCTTCTTCCTCTTTCTTAACACTTCTTAGTCCTCAGATGCTTATGGGTTTCTTTTGCTATTGAAAAACATCCTTTTATTTTGTTTTTTTGTTGTTATTTGCTATTTTGAAGCAATTTGATTTGCAGTTGATTTTGTGTTATTTCTTGGCTAGAATCTATATTTTCTGATCGTCTTTCTAGGCGACCGACGTTATCTAACATTTCCAGTGACCTGTGAATGTCGAAATTGTATTAGTGTTGTGAGCCATAGTTTTAGACCTAAACAGGAAGTATTGGCCTTCAAGCCTAAAACGAGTAGTAGATATGGGCCATAAGGTTGATAACTTAGCTTAGAAATGTGAAGTTTGTGTCTTGAATCGGCCTTCACGTAATGCTCAACCCAGGCTTGCTATAGAGATGGTTATCCAGCTTCTCCTTGGGATGTTGCTAAGCTTTGTTGTTGGGACATTGTAGTTTTACTTATGTTGCTTATGTTTCATGCGACTACTTTTGGATTGACCTCGACCTGTGCTTTTTCCTTAAAGCATCCGAGATAGTGGAGTTTAGCTCAGTGCTTGGCCAGGCATAAATGTAATATTAGGATGGTAAGGTGTCCCACTGCTACTGGCCGACCAAATCATCCTCCCTCCCTTGACTACTTTGCTTGATCCTTAGGCTACTCCAAAATCAAGACCTTTCTTCCTATCTACCCCTTCCTCGTCTCTGTTCTCAATGCCTTCAGGCTTGCCCACGTCTGCTTACTCCAAACAGCTACCAATTATTATGTGGGACCTACATCGCTTGCATGGATCATACCCTTCTTGAGCCACCGCTCACCTAATCAATATGATCTTTTGGCTATAGAGAGAAGCTATATATTCGATCGACACCTACTTCTACTTTCAGGCAAACAATAAGCCCGGTATCTTCACAGGCATTCTAAATAAAGCTTCCCTGGACCGGATAGGGAAGTATTTCTTCGTTCCTCATCGGTCCACCTCAATCTAAGGAATACTAAGTTCCAAACCCATAATAAGTACTAGTTGTTTTTCATTTTCCTTCATCTTTCTTTTCTTTCTCTTGCTTATCTTTCTTTTGGTAGGGTCCTCTCTTGACCCTATTAGTGTCAATTTTGGGATGTCCAGTGAATACATCGGTCTATTATAAATGGCCCCTGACAACATCAGGAATTTAAAGGTCATAGTGACCGATATAAACCTCCATCAAGTTAGGTTGATTAGGGGAACTCAAACTGTGGTTGTAAACCAGATCGCCCTATCAAAGAAACCGACCAAAAAGAAACACGACTATTCAAAGATCAAATTTGTGGATGCCAATGTTGTGCTGGTTATAGATGAGAACCGGAGTTATGATGGTAAGTAAATAAGAGTGAGGGGTTTAGAGAGTGGAAACAATTAGACTATGGCTTGCTCAGTGATGTTGTGACGATGCCTCAGTTAGAAACTTCACCCAAAGAAGCTGTTTGACATCTCGATCCAATAATAGGGGATATGAGTCATTACATGGGATATCGAGGAGAGTTTTGAGAAAGGAACCATAGGGCCATAGTAACAGGGCTATGTTGTGCCATCAGGTGAGTCCTATGCCAGGACATATCAATCTAGCATAGGCAACTCGGTCTCATCATTCCCGTTTTAGGCAAGGCCAGGCATATACAGATGGTAGTTTATTTACTTGCACTCTATATTTTTCTTATATTTTAAATAACATGTCTTTTTTATTTTCAATGGTAGACAACTTCAACTTTGAAGTCTTCAACTCCACCTCCAAGTCTGTCGTAACTCCTTTGTAGGTGGTACCCATTAGTAGCTAGGAGATAATTAAGGCGTCCAATAGCCCCGACCAGTTGGGGCTTCCTCCTACCTATAGTTGGAAGAGAAAATGGGGCGATGGAGATGAGCCTACATCTTCATAAGACATCGCTCCTTATGCCAAATGGAAGGAAATTTATGATGTAAAGGGGTTAACTTAAGCGGTTGAGGTAGTACTGATTGGGTATGCAACTTTGGAGATCCCCTACGCCTAAGACCATGACGAATTAGACCGGCTATCAAGGTCCTTTCAGCTTATGACCATTGAATCACTAACATGTACCCACCGGCCTAGGTCCAGTAGGAAATGGCACACCTTTGAGGTCGTGACCAATGCACACACCCTGGATGTCCTGTTAGTATACTTTCGAACCTTAGTCTCTTTTTTGCACATCGCATTTTTCTAATGTTTGTTGTTGTTTAAGCACATGATGCATTGTTCACATCTAGGATGAACTCCTACATATTCAGGAAGTGGTTGAGCCAAAGGAGGCAGTTTGGAATACGGCAGAGGAAACTTTGGCAATGACCAAGCCTGAGGGAAAAAGGCGAGGGCGACAGGGGAACGAAGCTGATGCTAAGGGTGGCACAGAAGGCGGCGGAGGACCTTAAGGAAAGCTTGGTGAAAGCTGAGAAGGAGGCCAAAACTTTATGGAATGACTGGAACCAGCTTCTAATCGAATGCTAATGATTTGTAGATGTGGAGGCTATTGGGGTAAATGAGTAAGCAAATAAAAGAATCCGCGAAAGAATATGGCGAAGGCCCTATTCTAGGAAAATTACTACCGATCGATCTCCATAAGCAACTACGATATTAGTGCCCTCACAAGGTCCGAGAGGGAGGTGGCTGCTGAGATGGGGATAACGGGGCTAGCCATGCCGATCATTTTGACATAGATGTAAATTAACCCCTTGATCCAGTCAGTTGGTAGACCGACTTTAAATATTATTTCTTCTATTTTTTAAGCCTAGCAGGGCAAGCTTTATGACATTATTTTTTATGTAAACAAATAAACCATCTTTCGGCATGTGATATTTGTTTACTTTATTGTTTATCTTTTCTTGTGCATCATTAGTATGGTAGCATAATTGTAGTGGCCAGTAAAGTTCCCATGTTATCTGCACATTGAACGTTTTAACCGGATAAAATAGCGGTTTATGATAATGGAATGGTCAGTGATTGCAGCTTGTTCATGTGAAGCAAGTATTGAATTGACTCTTAATTGATAAGCCAAGCTGGCAAACGGAGTAACATGCAAACATTGATTGTGCAGCTTGGCTCTATTTTGTTGCCATCAACCATAAGGAGCACCTCTCATCCTAAAGATTTTCAAAAGGTATCCTATTGAAAAGTGATCATATATTTTTTCATAAATGAGTCAGGCAGTATGTGAAGTAGTTTAAAAAAAGCAACTTAATAAGTGACGATGTAATGAGAAAAGAGATCAAAATACTTGTAGCGTCCTTGACTAAAGTGGATGCACTGGAGATAAAGTTTTACCAAAGTGGCTAAAGCAGCTCGCATCCTTGAAATACCCTTACATTAAAGACATTAACCTACTCTAACTCCTCTACAATGGCTCGGAAGTGGTTCAGGGTCTAAAAATACAAATCAAATCCATTAGTGGGTAGAAATGGATCTTGAAGAGCTCGAGGTGCAAAGCATTGATTTAAGCCACCTAGATCTCATCTCCAATAGCTATATAATTACCTGAGCCTACATTGGCACATAGATTGAAAAATTCAAAAACATAACACTTCGGAATCGTTTTATTCTTATTGTAAGCTTTATATTCAAAACCATATCAAATCAACTATTAGTTAAATAAGACGAACTATATTGGATTTAGATCTCAAGATTGAACCACTGTAGAAATCTGTCTTTTATTTTCTTTGGTATTTTTTTAATCCATTAACACATAATCATATCTTCAACTTACACTCGGTAGTTGAAGATCCATAAATTCACATAACTCTGAGGTTAGCTGAAATTTCAGTCAACGCAATCATTTGGAACCTATTCAAAATAAATCTCCCTTTGAATGGGTGAACATAAACCTTAAGATTGATTTACTATTTTCGATGCCACTTTATGAGTTTGAATCTAGACAATCTTTTGTAAAGATTACGTTGTTTTCATAAATAACTCTACTATTTTGTAAATCTTGAGAACTCGGTTTTCATCCAATAATTTTTTACTTATATTTGATCGATATTTTCTTATTCTGTCAAATGCATAAGAAATATTTCACCTAGTATGTAGCACAATGTGCATAAAGTATCATGTTCCGATCCATAAGGATTTCTTCTCATATGCTTATTTTCCTTATCCCATAAGAATATTTCTTTGCTCAAAATTTTCGATATTAACATTTTAATATGGAATCTATGCACATTTAATGGGACAATCTCAACATCTTTTTACATCCTATGTTTTGGATTTCTTCTTGTATCCTTTATCGAGAATTAAAAAACCAAACTTTAATTAATTGTAACATGGATACATAACTATCGACTAGTAGCCTATTGGTTACATAGTATTTGACATGTTTTAATTCCTTTATGTTCTTTTTGATAGACAAATATTTTCTCGGCATTTGGTTTGAAACTAACTATTTGGTTTTTTTGGTCAAAACGCTCAACCTTAATGTATTTGTTTAGGACCATATGCTAATGCATCTTCAGAATCACAATTTAGAAAGTCTTCTTTAACATCTGTTTTTTAAACTCATTGTCTTAATGTGCGGCAATTGCGAGTATAATCTAAATGGACACAAGCATAGTAATTTATGAAAGTGTTTCATCAAAATAAACATTTGAATTTGATGGAATCTTTTCTATCACGTTTGCTTTATAAGTCTACAATTTTCCATCTACATTGATCTTCTTCATGAAGACTCACTTGCAACCGATGGATCTTATCATTTTGGGTATAGTTTCCAAAATCCAAATTTTATCAATGTACATCAAATTTGTCCTAAATTAAAAGTATGGAATAGTATGCATTTTCATGGCTTGTCAGCAACTGAGATCATGATAATTATAAATCTTTTTTCTCACCATTTATAAGAAACTCAAGGTTTTCTAGTGTGCACATGGTTCTCTATCACACATTCTAATAAGTTATCTTTTGGGATTGGTTGACATAGTAATATCTATATGATAAATATGCCTGTTAGAATTTGGATCTTATCCAAGTACATCGCATTATTTCTAATTTCTTTAGAAAAAAATTTGTCCTTTAAGAAGGTGGCATGTCTTAAAAAAATAGTTTGTTTCTTAGTGTAAGCGAATAAGCATTCATAAGACTAATAATTGCTTCTATTATTACATAAACTGAAAATGTGTACGTGCTAATATAGTACACACGGATCATGTAATATGATGTATAACACACAAAAATATGACTAATCACAAATAATAGAAAATTCAGTAAAATAGAAAAAGCACACCAGAGATTTTTATACTGGTTCGGAGCACCGTCCTACATCCAGTCCCAGACTTCTATCTGGATTTTCACTACCAACTACCTCGCTTCACCCTCAGGAACAGGTTTACAACACCCGAGCAGACGAACGGGATTTCACGCCTCTAATACACTGAGGACTTCAACACTTGCCTCTTACAACACCGAGGACTTCAACACTTGCCTCTTACAACACCGAGGACTTCAACAAAGATGAAAATAATTGTTTGTTGACGGTATGTGTTCTTGCTAACACTATTTTGTCACTTGTAGTACAAACTTCCTATAATCTTATCCTCAAATAGAATATTTGTATATATGAAGATTTGGAAGTGGATATCGTATTGAATCAAAAGAATGTTAAATAAATTTCAGGATTCAAAAAACGATATATGATAGAATATGAGCAATTTGAGCGCTTGAGAGTATAAGATTGAGATCAATAGAGTAGAGATTAGAATAATAGAATTAGTTAATTGAAATAATGATTTCATGATGTTTATATAAGAAATAAACAGTTGTAACCCTTTGTGAAAAGGTACAAACAAGGGTCATGATCATTGGTGAAGAGAAAGAGAAGCAACCGTTGAAGAAAAGGAAGTGTCTATACGAAAGGTTGCTTTCTGTTTGAAAACGTTCGACAGGTCAAAAAGGACCAGTAGAAAGGAATTTGAATATATATACGTTATGTACACTTGTGCACGTTAACTGTGCATTCTGGGCAGAAACGGTCGACTGCCTTGTTTTAACCGGTCGACCGGTTTAGCCCAGATTACACAGTTAATGTGCACTCATTCATATATATATATATATATATATATTCAAAGATTGAAGGTATAAGATTATTTGAGGATAGATTTTAACATAAATAACATCACTAACATACCAAATAATCAACCTCTAACATATGGAGCTCTTTGTGACTCTTTAATGAATAACTTCTTTTTGTCGATCACGGCTTATCCCTTTGTCTTGTCGATCATGGCTTATCCCTTTGTCAGAAATCAAAACTCTATAAAAATCTTGACTCAACATTCTCCCCCTTTTTGATTGATGACAACATAGTTATGAATCTCCCCCTGTATATGATATCCTCCTGAGATTGTGTCCTGCATATATGCTGTTAGCACAATTTTCTCCCCCTTTGTCATCGAAGAAAAGGAGTTGTTAAATGGAGGATGTAAATGAGATTATAAGCAACATAAAACTACTACCATAGATCAAGAGTAATATTCACACAAGATGATAATACACACAAGTCTAGTACGAATTAAAACACGACGCTATTTAGTACAAGTGCCAGATAATGTCTTTAAAGCAAAAACTAAAGTCAAAAGAACGCAAAAAAATAAAATAAACTAAAACAGACTTAATCTGACTCTGTCTCACCCTCTTCTTCTTCTTCTCCTTCTTCTTCAACAAGCTGAGATTTTCCGTGTCCACGTTCATGACTAGTTCCAAAGCTTGTACCCTCCTCCGAAGATGTCCAAGCAAAAGTAGGAGGAGCTGGGCGCTTGCCAAGGTCTGGAGCTTGCATTGATGAAGATGATGCACCACATGATATTGCTTCCCATATAGAAATGAAGAAAGACTTAAGTTTGTTAAAGCGTTTATCCATTTTTGTATTCATGCGCTTAAGTCGTGCTTCGAGAAGGAATTGATTTCGAGCAATAGTGTCAAGTGATTCTTTTGTTGAGAAAGATGGTCGTAAAAGTTTAACTTCCTCAGGTTTAGGGCAGGATGATCGTGATGAAGCTTCTTTATGTCCTTGTTCTTTCCATTGTTCAAAAGGCATAATATTAAAGTATGGAGCAGGAAGCTTCATTCTTTTAATCGATGCTTTGTTGATGACTTTTGGTTTGGAAAATGAAGACTTGGGAGGTTCAATGCCACAATCAAGCAAGAGACGCATAATATACTCGTTATAGAACAAGTGTGGCCTAGAGCAATCATTTACTTTCAAGATCTCATCAAAGATCATACCAATCCAATTTATACGAATACCCCCATAGATTGAGTATAATACCTTGAAATTTTCTATATAGACGGCATCAAAATTTCCTATTCTCGGTGGTAGAGAGTGCATAAGAGTATGATGAAGAATTCTTGCAGAAGGCTGTAAACCAATAGACTTAGTGCTATCCTTGTCATCTTCAATAAATTGATGGCTAATTTGATTACGGACATGAACATTGCAAAAATTACATGAGAATTTTTCACCGATAAACGAAGAACCTGTGGAATATGCGCTTAGCGCTTATATGATTTTTGTTTGATGATAATAAACATATATAAATATATATATATTCATTTAAATGTATTTGGTAATGTACTATTTTGTTTTTCATAGATTAAATAAATATTTGTTGAATAAAATAAATTACACAAAATTTGAATTCAAACGAACAAGTTACACAGAATTTGAATTCAAACAGAAATTTTATTCAAACAAATATTTATTACAATCTTGAATAGTATAAATTCAAGCTCTCATTATACATATACAGTTTTGAATACATCACAATTATTTTTACATTAATAACCTCACTACATATCACTCATACTCGTATTTTGTCTTCAACTGCATTCCAGTTTGAATCCAACATCTGAGCAATCTGCAAAAATATTCACTAACGCAGTAAAACTGAAAAAGAAATATTTTTGCAATATAAAATGAAATATGATTTTTGAAAATATTATTTGCCTCAGTTATTTGGGTTTTTCGTCATCATTTACATTTGAATTCATCACACACGAACAATGTGACATGCACAGTGTATCACTGTACATGCCACAAGGCCGTGCACATCGATATACACTTGATAATTTACAGGGACAGGTGAGCACAGGTCAAACCCAAATGAAAAACCGGGTTCAACACACATGTAATATATTCAAAATCATGACATGAGCACAAGGTCAAACCCGAGTTTTGAAACTGGGTTCAACACAATGCAACAATGTGCACAACAATGAAAGCACCAAGACCACCAGAATCTCAAACAAATGCATGCAACAAGTTTACAAAGGCAATATGAACAAGTGAAGCATCTGTGTCAAGGCATAGCTATGGAAACAGTGTGGTCGAGAACTGATACAAGAAGTTCAAGTGGCATCACAGCAAAGATGACACAGTCTCAAACAAATGCAGTGACACAGTGAAGTTCAAGTATAACATTACAAGAAAGTTGTCCAGACAATCAAACAAGACCAACCAGAGGTACAAATGCAGATCAACCATGCATGAAGAACCAGAAGTATAAGTATGGAAGTGAAACTCAGTGAAGTGCACAAGCAACATGACAGCAGACCAGTGTCAACAACCAAGTGAAGATTTGAAGATGTGTAACAATCAAGTTCAAGTCCAGGGAACAACAACATAAATACTGCACCAACCAGAATGGATGCAGTGATACAAGTCAGAGCAACAACAATTCGAACCAACTACTGAAACAAGTTCAGCTACTCAATGCAACACAGTGGGAACCACATGAAAGCACCACAAGTATATCAACTCAACAACAGCCAGTTTCAATGGCCAGCCACAAGTATACACAACAAACTCAGTGAAAGTCGAAGACACCATCAAGTCAGAGCAAATAAATGGAACACAAGTCAGTGGCAAGCTACAAGGCATAGCAACTGCATAGCGACGGCAACAAGACCAGCTTCAAATGCATCAGCGATCAACACAGCAGTTCATACATCATATATAGGACAGTAACAAACACAAATGAAGACCAACAAAATGCACCACCAAACAGCAATGCAAGTGCAGATGACACAGTGAAGATAACAAGTGCATCATGATACAACACACAAATAAGCACACGGGCTAATGAAGACTGCATCATGATACAAGGCCAGAAACTGCAATATCAAGTACAAGTGCAGACAACAAAGACTACAACAACTCCAGAAGTAACTAGTTGAAGCAGTAGTTAACAAGCAGTGTGCAACTCGAGAATATACACAAGTGCAGACCAAATGCAACTCGAAAATATACAGAAGTCAATGCCGAGAAACGATGAACAGTGAATAGAATGGCAATGTTGAATGCATGATTAAGTGAATCAATGCATAAGTGACTACATAATATAAACTGAAGGTCAGGTTAAAACCGACCAGAGAAGATGGCCAGAGACGAAGATTACGAGATGACCGAAGTCAGAATTCAAAAATCAAATTCGTATCTTTGAAAAAGTCAGCAATTAAAAAGGGAAAGTTTTTGTCTTTTTATTCAAGAAAAATCGTATGCGTGAAAATCAAAGCCGTGGGCATCAAGACAGAAAGTAAATCAGGAAAGCCGTGCGCATCAAGGAATGAAAAATTTGGAAAGTATCGAATTGATACGAACGAATTCAAGCATCCAGAATTCATATAAATACAATCCCAAAATCATTATCGACTGTGGCGGAAAAATCGAATCAAATCAAAATATGAACCCAAGTTCATCATCGACAATCGAGTTCAATCAAGTCAAGCAAATCATTAAACCGGCAACGCAAAGAAATTACATACCGAATCAACGACGAACTCGATCAACAGAAAGTGGAGCAACGCAATCTTGAAGTCAACCAAGCAGCCTACCTGAAGAGAATCCATCATCAGAGAACATGCGCAAGAGCACCACTAATTCAGGTCGAACAAAGCCCCAAATTTCACAGAAGAGCCGAAGCCCTAATTTGAAAAAGAAGATCGGCCGCAAATATTTCACAAGCAAGAGAAGTGGATCGGGTGAAAAATAACAAGGGGCCGGCCTTGTTTATTACAAAGGAGATTTTGTTTTTAAAGGGGTTTTTTTTATTTGAGCAAAAACTAAGCATTCAAGTTTGTATTTTAATTTTTGCTTCTGTTTTTACTTTTGAAGTTGTTTTTATTTTTCGAGTCAAAGAATTGGTAAATCACCACCTAGGTTGTAGGTAGTGTCAGATTGTCTAGTTAGAATTAGTCCAGTGAGCAGGGTGTGCGAGTTTGCAAAACTCTGTAGGCGGAGCAGAGTTTGCGAGTAAGCGAAACTCTATAGGCGGAGCAGGGTGTGCGAGTCTATGAGAGCGTTTGTGAGCGGAGCAAAAGGGTTTACGAGTCTAGTAGAGTGTTTGTAAGCGGGATACTGTTTAATTCTAATAGAAATCTGGGAATGCAGCAGTAGGCAGGGTTGTCGAAGCTGGGTAAATTTTGTGTGTGATTTATTTTTCAGCATATTTATTTCTGCAGTTTATTTCTGTGTTTAAATCGAGAAAATTTGCTATAACCCTATTCACCCCCCTCTAGGGTTAATCTAGATCCTACAAGTGGTATCAGAGCACGGTATTTTTCTTCAACTCTAGAGTCATGAATCCACCAGATAATACTTTTGTTGAGGGTCGTTCCAATATTATTCCTTCTATTTTTGATGGAACAGATTTTTTGAACTGGAAATTGAAAATGGAATTTTATTTAAATTCTGTTAATATTAAATGTTGGGATATTATTGAAAATGGGTGTGATATAACAAATAAGTAAATTCTCTCGATTAATGCTCTTGCTATGCATATATTATATTCTCATATTAATCGTGATAATTTTTATTTTGTCTCTTATTGTGAAAATGCACAGAAAATCCGGAATACTCTCGATGCAATATATGGTGCAAAAGTCAATAGTAATGAGATGTCCTCCACAACCGACTCAGTTAAAGAAATGTGCTTAACAGGATTGGTAAATAGCAGTTGTGACGAGGATGATGATGATGGAGCAGCCGAGCTGGCATTACTAATAAAGAAATTCAAAAGGAGGAACCGCAAATACGGAAATCCAGCTCTAAATCAAAAATTAAAAAACAGAGAGCACAATATGAAGCCAAGCGAGGTATCAAAACTCACTCACTCTGAATTACTTATTTATTTCCACGAAGTGAATGGCTGTTTAGAACGACTTAGGGAGAAGTATGCCAAACTTGAATCACAAAAAGACACTTTGATAGAATTAAATGAACAACTTGACCAATTAGTTAAAACCTATCAAAGTAGGAACCCTAAGTGTGATATGTGTCCAACATCCGAAGAAGAGATTAAAAAATCAGAGATTAATATAAAATCACTTGAAAATGAAATTCTGATTTTGAAAGAGAACGAAAATACTAGGAGAGAAAATTCTATCAAAATGAGCACACAATTATTGAACGAAAATGAATCTCTCAAAATACAAGTCCAACAATTGTCAATAACTTTAGATAAATTTTCAAAAAGTGAGAAATCATTGAATCTGCTATTAGGGAAGCAAACTGTTAATACAGCTAGACAAGGACTTGGATATAATCAATCTGAAAATGTTGAAAGCAAGATTAACCAAGAAAATTCAGTGTGCGCAATTTGTAGAAACTTTGGACACGATCACAATAATTGTTGGTATAGACCCGAACATGTGAAAACCATACCAATTTGGGTTCCAAAAGGCACAAATATAAAATCTCTCAAAGTTAAACAAATTTGGGTGCCAAAAGGAACATATATAAACAGTTTTGGGTCTCCACAAAGTTATTTTTCTAAATCTTCTGCCACTAACAATCATGGACCTATAGAAACATATAGGTCACAAAAATCTTTCTCCGTGTAGGCATGGTGGCAGGCTAAGGAACAACAACGGCGTTCTCTGGATTTTGGCTGTTCCAGAAACACAATGGGCAACAAAGCAAAGTTCCTTAGCCTAGTACAAAGGTGGAAGAATCACAATGGGCAATCACGAGAAATTATCGCAAAGGTAAAACAGGTGAAGGTATATTTATTTGATCGATAAATTAAATGTGATAATCTGCACCATATTGTGAATGAAATCAGCCAATATTGAGATGTTGTAAAGATGATGTTTTTTGATCCTAACTTGGTCTACATAATTAGCCAACTACATTTATGCCAAAAACACTATTCTTTGAATTACTTCATACATATACGTTTGGATTAAAAACATAGTGTTTTGCTGGATGATAATATTTCTGGTTATTTTTTGCTAACTCTATATTCACGGTTTTCTGATTATTTACACGGCTTCAATTCAAATTCAAAGAATGTCATTTAAATTGTTGTTAAAATTGAGTTTGAAATTTTAATGCACTCTTCATGGTCTGGTCTATCAATTTTAGTTAGTGATATTTTGGAGTGAAAGAGAAACTCAGATGCAGATTACACTGGTAATCTAGCTGATAGAAAAATTACTAGTTGAACGTGATTTTTGAGACATTTAGTAACTGCATCGTTTTTCAAAGAAAATATCTGCATATTTTTCATAATTTTCAAATAGCAGAAAATTTTCTCATATAACCCCTTCCAGAAAATAATTGTTTGACCATATTTTCAGATTAGTCATTTTTATTTGATTTTAAATGACAAATTTT
Organism: Allium cepa; assembly: GCA_030765085.1. NCBI lineage: Eukaryota > Viridiplantae > Streptophyta > Magnoliopsida > Asparagales > Amaryllidaceae > Allium > Allium cepa. Next base: position 613,173,720 of record CM060942.1, on the reverse strand, counting down.
GACTAATCCGACTCCCTACTAATTATCAAAAAGATAAATAGTGATTGAAAAGGTGATAAGTGTTGATATTTAACATACATTACTCAAGAGAGTATATTTGGAAAATTTCTTTAGGAATTCAAACAAGAGTTATAAAACTTTTTGTTGGGTAAAGATTCCATGATCATTTCTATATCTATCATATTTCTATCGACCATTGTTTATCAAATCTTAAATATAGTTTGTCGATATGTGGTACTATAATCAGGAATCATTTTTTTTTCATGTCACATTTTTTAAAAAATAAATAAATATCCAAAGTATTCACTCTCATTTAAAAGTCCTCACGGTTATGCATGGGTGAATTATTTGGATTTTTGATTATGTGCTTCCATGCTCATTTAAAAGTCCTTACGGTTATGCATGTATGGAATGCATATCAAAATTAATTGATTAAATAGACAAGTTGATTCTAATCCCATTTAAACGTCCTCACAGTCATGTGTGGTTAGAAGATACTTGATTTCATTTTTAAAATTAAATTGGAATACTACTAATCTCATTTAAAAGTCCTAACGGTTATGCATGATTAGTAGATATTCAAATTCCTTATATAAATGTACCACAAGACAATTGTATGATTTTATATGAGAATATCATTTCCATCATTTCTAAAAGTGGAATATGAGCCTAACAAGGGTAGTTATGATTTTTGTTTGATTCTTATTAAAGTTTAATATTTATATTCAATTTGAGTTTAAGGTTGGATTAATATCGATCACTCTATCTCTATTTTCCCTAACACTATTATTCTTTTGCTGATAACAAAAGGGGGAGAGAAAAGTTAAGATTTTGTCAAATAGAATCAAGCAAAGGTCAAATAATTTTCCATTTGCATCTAGGCTCATTCGAATATTTCTATTTGCATGCATATATGTAGGGGGAGCATCATGTAGAGAGGAAGCATTTAAATAGGGGGAGCAATTAGAGTAAATCATTGATCAAATACATTTAACATAGTCAAAATCTTAAATATATGTTTGTTATCATCAAAAGGGGGAGAATGTGGAATATGCACTTAGCGCTTATATGATTTTTGTTTGATGATAATAAACATATATATATATATATATATATATATATATTCATTTAAATGTATTTGGTAATGTACTATTTTGTTTTTCATAGATTAAATAAATATTTGTTGAATAAAATAAATTACACAGAATTTGAATTCAAACAGAACAAGTTACATAGAATTTGAATTCAAACAGAAATTTTATTCAAACAAATATTTATTACAATCTTGAATAGTACAAATTCAAGCTCTCACTATACATATACAGTTTTGAATACATCACAATTATTTTTACATTAATAACCTCACTATATATCACTCATACTCGTATTTTGTCTTCAACTGCATTTCAGTTTGAATCCAGCATCTGAGCAATCTGCAAAAATATTCACTAACGCAGTAAAATTGAAAAAGAAATATTTTTGCAATATAAAATGAAATATGATTTTTGAAAATATAATTTGCCCCAGTTATTTAGGTTGTTCGTCATCATTTACATTTGAATTCATCACACACGAACAATGTGACATGCACAGTGTATCACTGTACATGCCACAAGGCCATGCACATCGATATACACTTGATAATTTACAGGGACAGGTGAGCACAGGTCAAACCCAAATGAAAAACCGGATTCAACACACATGCAATATATTCAAAATCACGACACGAGCACAAGGTCAAACCCGAGTTTTGAAACAGGGTTCAACACAATGCAACAATGTGCACAGCAATGAAAGCAACAAGACCACCAGAATCTCAAACAAATGCATGCAACAAGTTTACAAAGGCAATATGAACAAATGAAGCATCTGTGTCAAGGCATAGCTACGGAAACAGTGTGGTCGAGAACTGATACAAGAAGTTCAAGTGGCATCACAGCAAAGATGACACAGTCTCAAACAAATGCAGTGACACAATGAAGCTCAAGTATAACATTACAAGAAAGTTGTCCAGACAATCAAACAAGACCAACCAGAGGTACAAGTGCAGATCAACCATGCATGAAGAACTAGAAGTATAAGTATGGCAGTGAAACTCAGTGAAGTGCACAAGCAACATGACAGCAGACCAGTGTCAACAACCAAGTGAAGATTTGAAGATGTGTAACAATCAAGTTCAAGTCCAGGGAACAACAACATAAATACTGCACCAACCAGAATGGATGCAGTGATACAAGTCAGAGCAACAACAATTCGAACCAACTATTGAAACAAGTTCAGCTACTCAATGCAACACAGTGGGAACCACATGAAAGCACCACAAGTATATCAACTCAACAACAGCCAGTTTCAATGGCCAGCCACAAGTATACACAACAAACTCAGTGAAAGTCGAAGACACCATCAAGTCAGAGCAAATAAATGGAACACAAGTCAGTGGCAAGCTACAAGGCATAGCAACTGCATAGCGACGGCAACAAGACCAGCTTCAAATGCATCAGTGATCAACACAGCAGTTCATACATCATATATAGGACAGTAACAAACACAAATGAAGACCAACAAAATGCACCACCAAACAGCAATGCAAGTGCAGATGACACAGTGAAGATAACAAGTGCATCATGATACAACACACAAATAAGCACACGGGCTAATGAAGACTGCATTATGATACAAGGCCAGAAACTGCAATATCAAGTACAAGTGCAGACAACAAAGACTACAACAACTCCAGAAGTAACTAGTTGAAGCAGTAGTTAACAAGCAGTGTGCAACTCGAGAATATACACAAGTGCAGACCAAATGCAACTCGAAAATATACAGAAGTCAATGCCGAGAAACGATGAACAGTGAATAGAATGGCAATGTTGAATGCATGATTAAGTGAATCAATGCATAAGTGACTACAGAATATAAACTGAAGGTCAGGTTAAAACCGACCAGAGAAGATGGCCAGAGACGAAGACTACGAGATGACCGAAGTCAGAATTCAAAAATCAAATTCGTATCTTTGAAAAAGTCAGCAATGAAAAAGGGAAAGTTTTTGTCTTTTTATTCAAGAAAAATCGTACGCGTGAAAATCAAAGCCGTGAGCATCAAGACAGAAAGTAAATCAGGAAAGCCGTGCGCATCAAGGAATGAAAAATTAGGAAAGTATCGAATTGATATGAACGAATTCAAGCGTCCAAAATTCATATAAATACAATCCCAAAATCATCATCGAATGTGGTGGAAAAATCGAATCAAATCAAAATATAAACCCAATTTCATCATCGGCAATCGAGTTCAATCAAGTCAAGCAAATCATTAAATCAGCAACGTAAAGAAATTACATACCGAATCAACGACGAACTCGATCAACAGAAAGTGGAGCAACGCAATCTTGAAGTCAACCAAGCAGCCTACCTGAATAGAATCCATCATCAGAGAACGTGCGCAAGAGCACCACTAATTCAGGTCGAACAAAGCCCCAAATTTCACAGAAGAGCCGAAGCCCTAATTTGAAAAAGAAGATTGGCCGCAAATATTTCACAAGCAAGAGAAGTGGATCGGGTGAAAAATAACAAGGGGCCGACCTTGTTTATTACAAAGGAGATTTTCTTTTTAAAGGGGTTTTTTTTATTTGAGCAAAAATTAAGCATTCAAGTTTGTATTTTAATTTTTATCTTGTTTTTACTTTTTAAGTGTTTTTATTTTTTGAGTCAAAGAATTGGTAAGTCACCACCTAGGTTGTAGGTAGTGTCAGATTGTCTAGTTAGAATTAGTTCAGTGAGCAGGGTGTGCGAGTTTGCAAAACTCTATAGGCGGAGCAGAGTTTGCGAGTAAGCGAAACTCTATAGGCGGAGCAGGGTGTGCGAGTCTATGAGAGTGTTTGTGAGCGGAGCAAAAGGGTTTGCGAGTCTAGTAGAGTGTTTGTAAGCGGGATACTGTTTAATTCTAATAGAAATCTGGGAATGCAGCAGTAGGCAGGGGTTGCCGAAGCTGGGTAAATTTTGTGTGTGATTTACTTTTCAGCATATTTATTTTTGCAGTTTATTTCTGTGTTTAAATCGAGAAAATTTGCTATAACCCTATTCACCCCCCCCCCTCTAGGGTTAATCTAGATCCTACAGAACCAAGAACGGTTGCCATCCTATCACATGAGATAAACACTTCTTTGCCACAAACAACGGACCAAAAACAATAATTAGGATTCTCTGGCTTGTTTTTCTCTAAATTTAGGTTAGCATAGAATAATTTGATCATTACATGGTTAATTTCCACGTTGTTTTGATCAAAGTAATTAGGTTTTCAATGTCGGCATCCTTTGCTAAGCCAAGAATACGATAACTAGAGAAATCTGAAAATTTAACAAAAGAACCTGTATGGATTGTAAAATCCTTCATCTCATTCCACCTTTTGACTACGATTGGATCCACAAGCCACTTCCTGACAGAGAGATTGATTGGTTGAGTTTCGGAGGTAGAAGCTTGCTTTAATTTCTTTTGTGGAGGAGCCATTTGGGTGAGATTGGTAGAAGAATTTAGTTCTAGGGTTATGAGAGTTTGTTGAAAAAAAATGAAGAGATGGAGTGAAAAAAAATAACCCTATGTGCCTTTTTAAAAAGCAAAACTGCTCGAAACCGGTCGACTGCCTTGAAATCATCGGTCGACCGTTTTCATACAGAAGCAAAAACGGTCGATCAGTGGTATCTGGCCAGTCGACTGGTTTGCCTGTGAGTTGTCTTTCCTTCTTCTTGCTTGTATTTCTGAGTGTTAACCGTCCATATAATATTGAGTTTATTCAAAACATGATATATATATATATATACACACACACATATATATCAGTTCATAAAAACAAATACGAGAATACAATCATAATATTGAAACAAATTTAATGAGAGGTAGAGGAATTATGGTCGGAAGTCTCTTCTTTGACATTGGTAATGCGTGGTTTCCATGGTGACCATTTTTCTTTCGCTCCTTCATTCTGAGCATAGTTTTTATCCCATGAATTTGGGCTTCAAGAGGATGAAGGTGCATGAGGCATTGGCTCGTATACGCCATGTTTGTTTGAACCACAAAAGAATGATGCCATTCTTTCTAGAAGAGATAGTCGTTCTGAAGTCAGTTGTTGCTCATAATGCAGCTGTCTTTGAAGATCGATTTGATGTTTTTGATAATGATGAATCTCATTGATCTTCTCTCTGGCACGGGGTGAACAAAACAACACCTTCTTTGCTCGTTTCGAAGTTGGCGTATTGCCAGGAGTATGAATGCATTGGTGATGACACTTTGATTTGTGTTTTGGAGTTTCAGGAGAGTAATATTCTTTTGGCTCAGAACTTGTGACCGAAATATGGGACTTTTGAGCACATTCATCACAAATATGTGCCATAATGAACTATATGTATAAACTTTTAGGCTTAGATAGGAAGTGATAAAAACAATATTTTTTGTCAAGCTTATATAAAAAAAAATTCCTATATATAAGCTTGTGGATGAGAATTTTCATGCAAACTTGGCCATAGAAAAAATTAGAAGCTCATATTCGATTTCCTAATATAGCAATAGCAAAAATAATCCGAAAAGAACTTAAGAATATAACATTAGTGATTACTTATCAAGTTCTTTTCTAGAAATTAAACCAACTTCTCTACGAAATTTAATGAAACTAGACTCAAGTAGAGGCTTAGTAAACATGTCCGCTAGTTGACTATCAGTTTGGACATATTTGAGACATATATTTCCTTTTTCAATATTGTCTCTAAGGAAATGATGACGGATATCAATGTGTTTGGTTCTGGAGTGATTCACTGGATTCTTAGAAAGATTTATAGCACTTGTGTTATCACAGTATATAATAGAATTTGATAAATGAATATCAAAATCTTGAAGTGTTTGTTGCATGTATATTATTTGAGTACAAGCAAGAGCCGCTGATATATATTCAGCTTCACATGTTGATAGTGAAACACAATTTTGTTTCTTACTAAACCAAGAGACAAGTGATTTTCCAATAAAATGGCACGTACCACTTGTACTCTTTCTATCCGTTCGAGAGCCTCCAAAATCAGCATCACTATATGATACTAATTCAAATGGACATTCTTTTGGATAAAAAAGACCAAAATCTTTGGTATTAAGATAACGAATTATACGTTTCACTACTCGTAGATGTGATTCCTTTGGATCTGCTTGAAAGCGTGCACATAGAAAAACACTCATCATTATATCTGGACGACTTGCTGTAAGATAAAGAAGAGAACCAATCATGCTTCGATATAGTTTCTGGTCAATATTCTTACCATTTTTATCTTTTTCGAGATGAGTAGTTGTACTCATAGGAGTAGGTTTACCAGATGTGTTATTTAACCCGAAGCGTTTGATAAGATTTCCGCAGTATTTTTCTTGATTAATAAAGATACCATTCGAAAGTTGTTTGATTTGAAGTCCAAGAAAATATGACAGTTCTCCCATATGAGACATTTCGAATTCTTTGGTCATAATATTTGCAAATTCCTTACAGAGTTTATCGTTTGTTGAGCCAAAGATGATATCGTCTACATATGTCTGAAAAACTAGAATATCCTTTTGAGAATGTTTGATAAACAAAGTTTGATCGACTTTGCCTATTTAAAATCCTGAGTTAATAAGATAGCTACGTAGTTGTTCATACCAGGCACGAGATGCTTGTTTTAAACCATACATAGCTTTCTTAAGTTTGAACACATGGTCATGATATTTTTCATGTACGAACAAAGGAGGTTGTTCGACATATACATTCTCTTTGATAAATCCATTTAGAAAAGCACTTTTGACATCCATCTGATAAAGTTTGAAATTATGGTGACAAGCAAAAGATAATAGGATTCTAATAGCTTCTAATCGAGCAACTGGTGCAAAAGTTTCTTCATAATCGATATCTTCTTTCTGATTATACCCTTGTGCTACTAATCTTGCTTTATTTCTGGTGATATTTCCTTGTTCGTCAGCCTTATTTTTATAGACCCATTTAGTACCAATAACTGACTGATCAGTTGGTCTTGGAACAAGTTCCCAAACGTCATTGCTCTCGAACTGATTTAGTTCTTCCTGCATGGCAATGATCCAGTAATCGTCTGCAGCAGCTTCTTTTGGATTCTTAGGTTCGATATTTGAGAGAAAAGCGACATGACCCATTTGGTTGAGTTGACTCCTTGTTCTGACATGTGATGTTACTTCACCGATTATATTTTGGGCCGGATGGTCTCTTAATATCCTTGGTGGTGATTGTAACTCACATATTTGAGGAATATTCTCAATAATTATTTCCGAGTCAGAATCAACATTTGTGATGATTGGATTATCAGTGACTATTGTTTCGTCATCATCTGATATATTTTGAGGATGCTGATAGAATTCATCAAAAGAGACACGAAGTGATTCTTCAATAGTTTTGGTTTGTTTATTAAATATACGATAGGCCTTGCTTCGTTCCGAATAACCGACAAATATTCCTTCATCGGCTTTTGGATCGAATTTGCCAAGCTGGTCTTTCGTATTTAAAATAAAGCACTTGGAACCAAAAACTTTGAAGTATGAGATTTTAGGCTTTCTTTTATTAAATAATTCATAAGGAGTATTCTTGGTAAGTGGTCTTATGAACATACGATTTAAAACATAACAGGAAGCTGCGACGGCTTCTGCCCAGAAATGTTTTGGTAAGGTGGTTCCATTCAATAATGTTCTTGCACATTCTTGTAAAGTTCGGTTCTTCCGTTCTACAAATCCGTTTTGTTGTGGAGTTCTGGGAAACGAAAAATTATGATATATACCTTTCTTTGTACAAAAATGTTCAAATTCATTATTTTCAAACTCTCCGCCATGATCACTTCTTATATTTTTAACATTAATCCCTTTTGATTTTTGAATTCTTTTGACGAAAGATTTAAAATGATCGAAAGTGTCACTTTTGTTTTTTAAGAAAATTGTCCAAGTGTAATGGGAGAAATCATCAACAATTACAAGCACATATCGACTGTGATTTATTGACTGAACCCTAGTAGGTCCAAATAAATCCATATGTAGTAACTCAAGTGGTTGTAATGTTGATATGACTTTCTTGTATTTAACAGATGATTTGGTCAATTTTCCTAATTGACATGCGTCACAGATGTTGTTAACCTTAAAACTTATTTTGGGTAGTCCTCTAACTAGATCGTTTTTGGCTAGCTTGTCAATAGTTCTGAAGTTTATATGACAGAAGCGTTTGTGCCACAACCATGGATCATTATCATTAGCCACAAGACACATATCTGAATTATGATTAATATTCATATTCAGAATATATATATTTCTGTCTCTATAACCTTCGAAAGCTAAAATATGGTCTTTATCTAAAATACTACACTTATTATCCGAAAAGGAAATTGTAAAACCCTTGTCACATAACTGACTAATACTAAGTAAATTGTGTTTCAAATTTCTAACTAGCATGACATTAGTAATGAGAGGTAAGTTAGATGTACCGCAATTGCTCACATCGCCTTTGCCGATGATATAGCCTTTTGAATTATCTCCAAAAGTGACGGAGCCACCATCTGAGTATGTAATATTTGTCAATAAGCTCTTGTCTCCAGTCATGTGCTTCGATCAACCACTGTCCAATATCCACTTTCCTCTTTTCTTAAGCGGGACCTGCAAAAAATAGAATTAGGTCCATGGTACCCACTTTTTATGGGGTCCTAAGAGTTAGGTCTTAGGAGTCCAAACCCATACGGGTCCGGTATCCCCTTTATATATATAATTTGTATTAAGATGCACAGTATTCATGAAATTCTGAATATATTTGTTCCTAATCAAATTGTTATTTGTTTTAGGAACCCATATTTTGATAGTCTTGACATTTTTCTTCTGAAATTTCACATCTAGTTTTGGTTTGGAATATAATAAACTAAGATTTTTCTTAGCTTCAATCTTTTGTACTTTCTTCTTCCTTTCATTACCAAGATGTTTCTTGGTTTCTTGTTTCTTATATCCCAAACCTTGTTTATTTGAAACAGATTGTGAACTTTCAATGATTTTTGTCAAATTTTCTCGTCCTTTGTTAAAGTTAGAAACATTTTGAGTAATGTTATCTAACTTAGTTTGTAAACTAGCCTTTTCTAGGTCCAGAATTTTTGACTTTTGCCTTAAGCTCATGATTTTTAGTAGTGAGAGCATCATTTTTCTCTTTTTGAGTTTCAATTTCTTGACTCAAAACAGATAATTGAGAGTCAATATTAGATGATGATTCTTGAAGTTTTTCAAGTTCTCCTTCTAATATTTTCTTCTCGTCTTTTAACATATCTCGTTCAAATTCTGCTCTACTCAAATCTGCTTTGGCTTCTTTTAGCTGTCGTTTTATGTCTTTATATTTGACTATCAATTCAGCATTAATATCAATACTTCATCAAATGTAGGAATTTGTACCTCATCTTCTATTGCTATGAAACAGACATTTGCTTGTTCATCTTCCGTATCATTATCACTTTCTGATGAGTCTGTATCATCCCACATTACCGAGAATGCTCGTTTCTTTGATTTGTCCTTCTTATATTTTAATTTGTCATTTTTCGACTTCTTCTTTTGCTCCGGACAATCCTTGTGCATGTGCCCCTTTTTGTGACAGTTGAAACATTCTATAGCGGATGATGTTGTTTTATTTGATTCAGATTTCTTTCTGTTATAACGACTGGCTTTTCGCTATTTTAGGAATTTTTTGAAACCTTTTGCTATGAATGCCAGATCTTCATCCTCAGACTCTGATTCATTTTCATCTTTTTCAGCATGGAATGCCACGTTCTTCTTTTCTTCTTTTTGTTCCTTTCTAGTCTGCAAGTTAGCTTCATAGGACATTAGATTTCCTATCAATTCATCTGGTTTCATGATGGAAAGGTCGTTAGCTTCTTCAATTGCTAATACTTTTCCTTCCCATTCACTAGTCAGAGAATGTAGGACTGTTGAAACAACATCAAAATCAGAATACTTTTGTCCTAAGCCAATAAGTGCATGGTGGATAGTTTGAAAATGTGAATACATATTATTGATTGTCTCATTTGGTTTCATTTTGAAATTTTGAAATTGACTTTTCAGCATGGCTATTTTGGCTTGTTTAACCTTGTTAGTACCTTCATGAGTGGTTTTCAGCGTTTGCCAAATTTGATATGCAGTAGTGCAGATACTAACACGGTAATATTCATTTTGGTCCAATGCACAAAACAACATATTTATTGCTTTTGCATTTGCGGCTGCTGCCGTTTTCTCAGCCGTTGTCCATTCTGAATAATCAGTTGTTGGATTCACTATTTCTTTTTGAGTAGCATTCCAGGCATCATAACTATTTGATTGCATAAAGAATGACATACGTGCTGCCCAATAGCTATAGCTAAGACCATTGAAAAATGGAGGTCTTTGTGTCGATTGACCTTCCGTGTAAGTGGTGTTTTGAGTGCTAGTACTTGCGTTATTTTCCATATTACAAGAATATACCAAATAACTGTGTTACGGTTATATGATGACCGTGCTCTGATACCAAATAAAAATGTGTACGTGCTAATATAGTACACATGGATCGTGTAATATGATGTATAACACACAAAAATATGACTAATCACAGATAATAGAAAATTCAGTAAAATAGAAAAAGCACACCAGAGATTTTTATACTGGTTCGGAGCACCGTCCTACGTCTAGTCCCATACTTCTATCTGGATTTTCACTACCAACTACCTCGCTTCACCCGGAGGAACAGGTTTACAACACCCGAGCAGACGAACGGGATTTCACGCCTCTAATACACTGAGGACTTCAATACTTGCCTCTTACAACACCGAGGACTTCAACACTTGACTCTTACAACACCGAGGACTTCAACAAAGATGAAAATAATTGTTTGTTGACGGTATGTGTTCTTGCTAACACTATTTTGTCACTTGTAGTACAAACTTCCTATAATCTTATCCTCAAATAGAATATTTATATATATGAAGATTTGGAAGTGGATATCGTATTGAATCAAAAGAAGGTTAAATAAATTTCAGGATTCAAAAAACGATATATGATAGAATATGAGCAATTTGAGCGCTTGAGAGTATAAGATTGAGATCAATAGAGTAGAGATTAGAATAATAGAATTAGTTAATTGGAATAATGATTTCATGATGTTTATATAAGAAATAAACAGTTGTAACCCTTTGTGAAAAGGTACAAACAAAGGTCATGATCATTGTTGAAGAGAAAGAGAAGCAACCGTTGAAGAAAAGGAAGTGTCCATACGAAAGGTTGCTTTCTGTTTGAAAACGGTCGACAGGTCAAAAAGGACCAGTAGAAAGGAATTTGAATATATATACGTTATGTACACTTGTGCACGTTAACTGTGCATTCTGGGCAGAAACGGTCGACTGCCTTGTTTTAACCGGTCGACCAGTTTAGCCCAGATTGCACAGTTAATGTGCACTCATTCATATATATATATATATATATATATATATATATATATATATTCAAAGATTGAAGATATAAGATTATTTGAGGATAGATTTTAACATAAATAACATTACTAACATACCAAATAATCAACCTCTAACATATGGAGCTCTTTGTGACTCTTTAATGAATAACTTCTTTTTGTCGATCACGGCTTATCCCTTTGTCTTGTCGATCACGGCTTATCCCTTTGTCAGAAATCAAAACTCTATAAAAATCTTGACTCAACATAAACAAGCCTAAGCTAGAGTTTACAGAAGCTTACATTCTTAATGCAGGTCAGGCAACTTCATACCTTAAACTATTTAAGACGAAGTTTCATCTTATTCCATATCTTATATGGAGTCATAAATTCAGCTTTAGACATAACTTAATTCAACATATGCGCTTCATCTTAAGCACATATCTCCTAAAAGAAAAATGTAACTCAACTTCAATCATTATCAATCAAAACTATGTTTAACATAATTTAATTTCTCCTTATTAGAACATCATTATGTTATATAAGGAGAAGCGACTTTGAGAGACAATTCTACTCGCTTTTAGGTACTTTTGGAGCTTATATCCAAGATACTCCCCTCTTTGATCACATTACAATATTATAATTCTTATGAACATTTTAATTCTACTTGCATTTTATATTCTATGAGTTTATCTTAAATTTCTAATTGACGAATCAAAATACACATGTCATATCCAATGATTCATTGATATTTTAACAAATAAATGGGTCTGCTTTTGATAGCTATAAAAAATAGACAGTATACATTCATATGTATCAATCCTAAAAGTTAAATAACTCATTCTTATCTCCCACTAAATGGGTGCTTGATCAAAATTCTTAGAGACACAATTTACAAGCTTTTATGATTCCAAATAAAATGAACGGTGACATTCTTTGATTATGTCTCAATGAAATGGCTTGGTTTATAGTTCCAAAAGTAATCGTCAAATATTCTAGAGGCTTCTATGTACCCAAAATCAAAAAATCATCACTGTCAAGAATACAAGTACTATCACTAAAATATCAAAAATAGATTTATTTTAACAGTAAATGTTCGTATTAAAATAAAATTATATCCACTATCCGTCAAAATTGAAAATGGATATTATTTTATAAATGAATTTTAGTTTATATAATAGTAACTATTCGAAACATAGATGTGACCACGAACAAGCATTATTTCGTATGCTCCCAGCGTTTCAGTTACAACTATAGCATAAGACAAAGCTTTATTAATGCCTTACCATGAACTTTATATTTCTTCTTCTGTAACTATTTATAGTTAAAAAATTTGGATCTAGTATTTGAAACTCCATGAAATAGATCTTACAGATAGACAATCTTGTATAACAAAAACACATTACAAATAAGAAAAATGCTCCTTATTTTTTATTAAGCATCTCCTAGTATGTGATACAATTCCGTTTTCGATGTTTCTTCATGAAGTAAAGTGACATTCATCATCTCTTCATTACCGATTATGCCAATTGTTATTACTATCCTCAAAATTTTACTTCTTCATCTGAAATATCTTACCTTTAGAAGACGAGGAACTCTTTATTATAAGAACTTGATCGTATATATTAAATATTGGATTCGCTCATCCTTAATATGTTAGGAGATTGATCGAGAAATATTATGTAAATGGATAAAACTAACATGTCAGTTATCCAAAAAATAGATACATATGTAGTTCTTCGTCTACCGTCCTTTCCAGCTTAGTAAGCATCTTAGCGTACTCAATCATATTAAGTACATGATCTTGAACTTAAGTAAACGAAAATATTTACCATACAACTTTTGTATGTGATTGAATATGGAAGACATCCATAATTTTATGTTGTCTTTAGACGTTAAACCTATAGTAGACAACACATAGTTTTGAGAAAGTTCATACTTAATTTTTCTAGCAGCTTCTTCTTGCTCTTTAGCTTGATCATCTCATTAGTTAGACCTATCATGGTCTCCTATTTCTATGTAAGGTTGAAGAATTGATACTTAACCTTATTGAGGTTACTGGATACTTAGGCAATTTCTTGTTTAGTTGTTTTCTTCATTTCTCCATCTCTATCTTATTTTTCTTTTTCGTCTTCTCAAGCTCATTACAATGATCATTTTGGAGCTTTGCAATTTCTTCGGCATGAGATTTCTGTAGTTTCTCTACCTCACATAAATGGTTTTTGAGTGCCACTTCCTAGCCTTGGTTTTGCCAACTTCTCTGTAAGCTTTCACCACTTTGGATTTGTAATTCAATAACAATTTCAAGTCGGTAACTGTCTGCTACAATTACTTAGCAATTGGAACAAAAAGCAAAGAAGCAACAATGTCCCCTAGGGTGTAAGTCCAAGCAAACTCATTGTGGTAAGGATCCATTATGATGGGATCCATGATGGGTGCTAAGGAAACCATAGTGGTTATGAAGGTACTTAGATTAGTCCTAGTGCCTGAGATAGAAGCACTAGTAGTAAAGCTAACAACAGTTTCAATAGTGGAGGAATATTGAGGATCACGATGAACAAGTTCTTGCTTTCCACCATATCAGTCCAACGAGGATCTTAGAGAAGGAATGCTTTCCTCATGGGAGGTTCAAGAGACATAAATAGAAGCCTTTGGATAGAGATCTCATGTAGATTGGAATTTTATCAGTAGGCTGAAGAATTTAACCTAATGGATGATAATTGATGAATAAGCCACTTTTAAACCTTACTAGAGAATGACCAATGTTGGCCCTTGAATTGGAAAAGAAATCTCTCTGAAATTACATTTTACTCTAACCTTAAGATAGATATAGTCTTGCAGCTACGAGACTCGCTTATGGTTAAACATAAATCTGCAAGGAAATACTAATCGATATTAGACTAGTTCAAGGAATAAATGATGCATTTTACATTAATGTGTATGCATGTCCTAATCGATGTACAAATGCTGAAAGTTGTAGGCGATAGATTGTTAAGGTGAAATAAAAAAATAGTAAATAGAGCTATCCACTTTAACTACAACTTTCAGAACACACAACGAAAGAAATTAGATAGAATACCACATAATGTATCCCAATTAGGCTAGATAATAACCATAAGTATTATTACGTCAATCCAAAGGAAACATTTTCATAACGGTGGTCCAACATAAATACATAGTCTTGAAAAATAGAGGATAGCTAAATAACATGAAATAAGTTAATATAACTCCATCGCTATCTTCTCACATCAAGCATTTCATTAAAACCCATATCAACCGATCATAAATAGACACAAAAAGGAAATGTAGATGATGTCAAACATATATCTAGTGAGTGAAAAAGTATCTGTAAGTATATTATAACAACATGCTTGTAAAACATCATTATAGACTAATTGAACTCTTATCAATTCTGTATGACTTGTGTTTATCAACTTTAATCTTTCATTCTACAACGTCATAATAGTTATCAATTATATATCAATACCACATAATGTATCAACATTGTTTACTGATGCACGTTATTTTACTTTAACTTATCTCAATTATGATACGCTTTCACTATCATATAGCATACCCTATTTGTTCATTTTACTTTGGTATACCATATGCTCTTTATATAGATTGGTCATATGTCATTCCTTATCCCTACCATGGATGACCTGCTGATCCTAATATTCAGATTACAACTATTGTACAGGATTACGTACATCATACAACGTCCTAGCGTTTCCTCTCGATCGATATATAAAACTTTCAACCATTTATATAATCCTTATGAGGTCTAGGTTTAATTTAGCTCCAACTTCGCAATTTAGATATCTGAATTTTTCATTTAAACGTTTGAATTGAAATTTAGACATTTGAGTAAATAATTCAAATATGTAAAAGCCTAAAGGCTTAATTCCTTAAGCTTTTCCATCATCTGGTTCTTCAATTCAGTCATTGACTCAATATTTCAGATATATGATCTAGAATTTCAAATGTTTCAAATTCATGAAAATGAAATATTTATTCATGACTTTTTACTATTAGATTTCATACGTCTGATATTATTTTTAGATGTTTATTTTTGTTGGCTTCTAATTTTTACTTTTTTGTTAAGTTTTTCACTTATTGTTTTGTCCACTTTATTTAAACTATATATGTATGTATGTATATGTATGTATATCTCTGCATATCTTATAAGAGTATAATATGTCATTTATATGGATATTTCATCAAGTTTGTCATATTTTCCTCTTAACTATTATCGTTGTTATTTTGACTTTGTCATATTCGTATATTTCTTCCTCCTACATTTTCATTATAATTTTATATACTAGTATGGGCCCGCGCTTCGCACATGGACTGTTTGTGTTATTATATATGTTGATATTATGTTTGAGCGCAATATGTAAACGGAAAGCAATGATATTTTTGGAACTTCAAAAAGACACCGAGTAAATTAGTTTAAAGAATTTCTTTATTAGTAGTAGAGATATATAAAGTTTACCCATAACAAAATAAGATTTATCATCATATTAACTAAATATAATTATGTTACTTTTAGATTTATATGTTGTCTATAATCATATACAAAAAGCTAATTAATATATGGATCATTAATCTACCTCTCTATATTCATTTTCTTCCCATTTTCTTAATCTAGGGTCATAATGATACAACTAAGGGTGTTCCCTAGGGGTAGTACCATATTAACTTTGTAAATAATCTTGTTCGAATAAAATGTTTTGGATGTTTTTAGTTTTATTATACGTGTTGTTCTATTGTTATATAAGTAACGAATTAATAACATTAAACATATATAAGTAGAAAACTCTTAGTAGTAGTGTTTTAACCATTGCAATTTTTAATGTATTTATAACCATGAGTATAGAATAGATATAGAAAAAACACTAATTCCTTAAATGTTTATAGTCGAGCAGTATTGAGAAAAGGATATCAATAAATCTATTGAGATTAGTGTACTTAACCATCTCCACAAGGTGGATGGTGATATACTCATGGCTGCTGGGAGCAACAAAGGGTTACATACTTGTGGTATTTTAGAAAAATCACAAAACAACTCAATGAGAGTCTTTTTTAGGTTATACAACTAAGTTAAAATTGAAGATCTCACGGTCATGATGCACGGTAGTCTTGACCCTAGAGTATCGGTGATCTTAGGTACATAGAATCTACTTTGAATATGGTCAATCACATAGCATAGTGATAGTGTCATGGCTATAGTTTGGTACACATTGAACTATTCACAGTGAAACACTACTCAAATGAGGATTTGTTTCCTTCATTATAGAAGGTTAGTACCACCATAATGGGTATACGAGTTTAAAAGTCAAAACCTTGGCTTGAATAAATGGTAAATTAGTAAATGTTACCAGATTGAACGAAGAAAATTGAAAGTTATTCGCAATTAATATGGATGTTAACAGAATTTTTGATCTTAGACCAAAATTTAGATATCTAAGTGATATAATGTAACACCCCCATATTTTGAAAGGTCCATAATATGAGAGATTAAATTAGATTAATAATAAGAAATTATTAAAAGATGGATAGAATAGTTTAATTACCAGAATTTTCTAAGGAAGACTTAATTAATATAGTGTAGGATGCTCTAAAACGTTAATTGAATAGACCAAGGATAATTACGATTTGCCTTGTTAATGAAAATAAACAATTCAAATGGGAAGGATTTTGTTAAGGGAAATGCAATGGGTGACTAGGCTAGAATGGGATATTAGCCCAAGCTAAAAGCACAAGCCCACTTTCTTTGGCCACATCCCCTCATTTCTACTTCCTTTCGTTCTCCAAAACAAACCCTTAAAATTCTAAAACAAGGTCGACCATAATTTTGCAAGGATGAAGAAGAAGAAATTAAAGCTTTCAACTTTAAGGAGCATAGAAGATTAAACAAGATTTTTGTCAATCAAGATGAGTAAAAACTTCACCTATAACCTATCCCTAACCGAGTGTGTTCGGATTTGATCCCGCATGAATACTTTGATGATGGCAAACATGTTTAAATGATTAAAACATTGTTTGGTTAGGTTTGGACATTTTAATAAAGTGAATTTGTTCATATTTTAATGTATCTAAGTTAAATAGTTTGAAATATGATGTTTATAATGACGAAATAAAGATGGGATTTTAAGTTCATAATTTTTTGAATTAATTTGGATTATCATGAATTTTTTAAGTTGAGAAAATGGTTATTTTTGGGGGACTAATTATTAAAAATAATAAAAACAATTATTTTGATCTAAAATTTTAAGATAAGGTAATATGATAAATTTGATTTTGGTGAATGTTTTCATTAAATTTTGAATTTAAATGAATTAATTAGTGAAGGAAAGAATTAATTTACTAAGGATAGTTAATTGATTAATTAAAAGTGTAACCAACAAGTCTGGAAAAGAAAACTATAAAGAAAGAACTTTTAATCAATAAGATTTCGACACCGAATGAGATTTAGTGTAAAGTTGTTACTTGATAATATAATGAATCATTTTTTAATATAATTACAAGAATACCATTTTAACTCACAATAACCCCATATACGTTCAACGTGCAACAACATTCAAGCTTTCAAGGCACGATAACACTAAAGCTATTATGCATGATGGCTTTGGGAAAGTTAACGCATGATTGCGCTGGCAATGTTAACACGTGATGACTTTGAGAAAGTTAAGGCACAACCGTGTTTGGAAAGTTAACACATGATGGGTATAGAGGAGTTAACATGCGATGGCTATAAAGGATTTAACACATGATGGCTATAGAGGATTTAACATGCGATGGCAACATAAGGGGTAAATAGTCGATGGCTAAAGAGGAGTTAACTAGCGATGGCTATAGAAGAGCCAACATACGATGGCTATATGGGAGTCAACCCACGACCGCTACTTGAAGTTCAATACTGATAGCTTGGGAAGTTATAAACCCATGAAGGCTTTTGAGAAGCTACCACACAAGATCCAAGGAAAGAAAATAAATTGGTGGTAGTGTAGGAAGAACCAAACTAAGCTGGCTATAGAATAGCCAATACACAGCGACAAGGATCAATGTACGAAAGTATTGGGATAGTTATCATTCGATAACAAACGTCAATTTGTGAGATCTTGAGAAGCTATATTTTTCTTAGTAAAATAAGAATACTTAAGGCACTTCGGAGGATATTTTCCAAATGTTAATGAACTATTTTATAGGGATAAATAAAGAAAGAATTTTAATAAGTTAACATTGTGTTAACTTATTTTTGAAATGAAGGAAAACTTCGAGAAGCTAATTAATGATAGAATATCATTTAAATTAAAAGATAAAGATGTTTTATCTAAAGAAGGTCCATGACACACTGTAAATGAATGAAGAAAAAGGGTTGAACTACGATTGTAAAGATATATCAGCTTAAGAAATTATGGAATAATGGGGCGCCTTGACTGTTAGTTTAAAATCCAATGGCATATGGTAGATGCCACGATGGGGTTCAATCCTAAATATTTATAAGCTCTAAAGGGGAGCCATGGTAGGTTGCCAACACGACGGGACGTTGTTATAAATAAATTTAATAAATCAACAGCGTGAACAATAGCGGTTCACAGACTAAGATAGGCTATTTGACACGGAATGCTTACATTCAACCTCTTAGAGGAATCAGGGTGACTCTAAGGTGGCTCCCATCGGTAGAATGAGTGGCCATTTCATCTGGTGATGTTGTTTAGTAAAAGATAAATTAGTGATGGATATAGCTGGGGAGGTAATCACTAAATAAGTCAATGTTAACTTAATGATGAAAGCCTAAACCAAGAGATTATGTGATGTTTGAATGGACGATGAATGATTGTGGTTCATAATAGGATAATAAGTATCGGGTATACTTAATGTTGATTCCAAAAATGATCAATGCCCAAGAAAGAGTTATAGGAGCTAGATCAAGCAGATAACAGTAGAAATCAAAGAAAAATATTAGGGACACAAGATTTTATAGTGGTTTGACAATCTTTAGCCTACATCCACTTTATAGCTTTATTGATTGTGGATCTGAGAGAGTTTACAAAAGATTACGAAGAATTAGAGTCATAAGTCCAAGAAATTGACAAATTCTAAATCCTAGAACTGCCAAGAGTAGTTGCCTTGGCGACTATTATGAGGGAAGTAGATGGTAAAGAATAATGGAATCCCAGATCCAGAGTGAAGAAGAAAGATCAGGGAGAAGATCCTATTTTGGTTGCGCTATGATTTGTATTTACAGTAAAACAAAGGTACTAAGTTAGAAGCCTACTTGCACTGTAGTCCAGGAGAGAGCCTAATGTAACAACCCTATTTTTTTTCTAAGTTTTAATATTACACTAATTTAATTAAAATAGAAGGTTTGAATTCGATTTTGATAACTATTATTTTGGAATCAAATTATGATGCAATTAAATTCTATTTAATAAAATATTTGTTATAATAAAATCGATTTGTAGATATTCTATTTTGATTAAATTAGTCTAATGTTATAGCTTCAAAACAGGGTTGTTACACCTAATGTCAAACAAGAGAGATCAGAGGCTCACAACCTAAAACCATAACTCGGGACCTACTTATGGATCTTAATGTAAGTTGAATCATTTTACTTTCTTTGTCTTCTATCTTCTGTCCAATATGTTTCAAGCTCTTTTTATCGTCTTTCGGTTGATTCTAGCGATTTTTCCATTATCGTTTGAGTTATCCTTCTTTCTTGGTTTTCTTCTCATCCACCTTGGAATTGGTCATCCAAACTCTGGAAAAACCACTTGATCATGATTTTTGGAGTAGTATAGGAGATGTATGCAGTTTGGGAGGAGGAATGTGATGAATAGATAGGTCGGTATCTACCTATACAACCCAGTATCGAGTTATATATATAGCTCCATTTCCTTTGCAACTTGTTGAGTTACTTCATACCATCATTCTAGATAGT
Source organism: Allium cepa (assembly GCA_030765085.1). Lineage (NCBI taxonomy): Eukaryota > Viridiplantae > Streptophyta > Magnoliopsida > Asparagales > Amaryllidaceae > Allium > Allium cepa. The sequence goes on along the minus strand of CM060942.1, from coordinate 613,153,319 downwards.
TCTAATCATGTTGGAGTAAACCATAAAGGTGGGAACCATGTCGGTGAAAATCATAAGCTTTGTGTCGGGTTTACCGGACTTGGTATTCAACCTAAGTGATTTATGCACTTGCTTCAAGCCTTACTTAGAGTCATCCAAAGGTGGGAGTGCTTTGAGTCCTACCTGGGATTTTTATGTGTTGGACCTGAAATCTGCTAGGTAATGATTTCTTGGAGTCTGACATGGGTGCTTTATGAGTTCGACCAGAGTTCTTCTCGATAACGATTTTTTGTAGTCCATCCTAAGAGTTTGTAGTCCAACCTAAGAAAATCATTACTCGGTGCTGAGTTGTGACTTACAACTCGGTACTTAGTTGTCTCGGGTCCAAATAGGGTCTGACCCAGGTTTGACCCTGGTCTGACCCCAAGTCACGTTGTCTTTCCTTGCTATTTCTAAACTCAAGTTTTCCTTCAATATTTCTTGTTTCAGCTCAGGTACGACCCCAAGCGCCAAGTTAAAAAATCAAGTCAACTTTTTCTGCTCATTTTTTGATATTCCATTTTTCTTTCCTTATTATGATGTTTCCAAAGTCCTTGAACCATTTTGTGTTCATTTTGACCTTCTAACTCCGATTGAACTCGGCTTGGCTAAACACCTAGTTAACACTTGCCCCTCAAAGTATGCTTTTGTTAAAAACATAGGATGCTCTTGATCAAGAATTTTTTTGATTTACAATCCCTTTATTCCGGATAGTCGTTCAAAAACTGCTTCGAAGGATTGCTTTCGTCCGGTAGACATTCCTTCAATCCTTTGGAACAGTTAGAGTTCCATTCTTTATACTTCATGCTAAGGACAAGATCTAACCTCTTGAGATCGTTACATGCCTTAGACGAGCATACTCTTTCCTTGTTGTGTACTATTTTCATTTTTTTCTTTTCTTTTTCCGCCCCAAACCTTTGCCTTTAGGACCATCTAGTGTCTAATCATTCAAGTCATTGCCATGAATTTCTGTTCTCTAATTTCTACTAGCTATCAAGTGAAATTCATCTAAGTTCGGGAGAATGGAAATTGCAACAATAATGGCGATGATGGTAATGGTGCAATTGATTTTTTCGTAGTGGAGATGGTTGAAGTTTGGGATTCCCTTAACATGTGATGGATCTCAAGCTTGTCCTAGCTCGTATTTATGCCATTTTAGAGACACATATGACACTTTGTATTTGGCTAACAATTATCAACACACACTTTTCTTAATAGCCGCTTGCGTTCCAATAAGATGGTTTGCTTTAGGAACGGTCGTGTTGGATGGTTCCATCACTATGCTTTCCCTATTACTGCATTCCTCATGTTATTAAAAAGAAAAGCTTTCTGCATCGCTCTGGGAAGCAACTCCATTGTGGATTATTCATCGATAATTGGTAAGTTCTGACATATAATATCACTATATGACACGGCTCATTTTCTGGCACAAGCGAACTATCTACATAGGATGGTCTGTTCATCGCATACGGGATAGAAGACTTATACTGCATAGATTGACACTTCTCACTTTCCTTGGTCAATGCTTGGAATTCGATTAGTCGACATACGTCGACATCCTTTGGACTTTAGGCGTTGGTCACATGGACTTTAATTTTTCAAAATAAAACATACCTGGTCATGTTCAAGGTCATGTTTCCATTTCTAGATTGACTCACTAATCATCTCGCTTTAAGTCCGGTGATGGTATGTCTACTCCTTCTGAAGCTAGGTCCTCATAACTAAGGCTCCACCTTCTATTCCTATTATGCCTAGACGATTGATCACGACTTGATTACAAGGCACGGTTGCTCTTGCAGAGCTATTGCTAAATCCACCTCCTCCTCTAAATGAGTATATGGCTTTATGGGTCTTGGACGAAGGGGGAAGAGCAAGTAGGAATCTCTCAAAGCTTGTTGGCATGTCGGTCTTCCTTTTGGTTGTATAGTCTGTCTCTTTGTATTCACTTAAAATAGGTCATGTTCCTTTCGACCAATTGTTAGCTGCAAAGAATCCTAATTCCATGCCGCCCCTTGCTGTCTTGGACGGTAGTTTGGGTTATCGCCCCTTCTTTGTATGATCTTTGCTGCGAATTAAATCTTGTTCATGGAACTTGTTTTTCAAAATGCTTGACTCTAGGCATTGGTGGAAGTTGAATATTTGTGCAGTGTAAAACAAAATGTGTATTTTTGAAAATTTTATTTGCCTCGGTTATTTGGGTTGTTCGTCGTCATTTAATTTTGAATTCATTAAACATGAACAACCTGTGACATGCACAGTGTATCACTGTACATGCCACAAGGTCGTGCACACCGATATACACTTGATAAAACTGCAGGGACAGGTGAGCACAAGGTCAAACTCGAGCCAAAGCTAGGTTCAACTCAAGTGCAATACAAATAAAGTCACAATATGAACACAAGGTCAAACCCAAGCCAAAGCTAGGTTCAACTCGGGTGCACTACAAAAACATCACAAAATTGTCGAGCACAAGAATTCAAAAACCAACATAAAACAAGCCTCGACCAAAACTTCAATGTACACATGAAAAATACTCAACCATTCAAATTCAAGTGAAAACCAGGGATTCAGGCATGTACACCAAATAAATGAACACAACATCAATGTATGTTCAATGAACTGGTTAGAGCAACCTATACCGAACTACAAAAAACCAAGGCCAAGACCAGATTCAAGTATACATGAAGAACAACAAGTAGCGCATTGGATACATGTAGACTTCAAGATGAACCAGATCAAGTGAAACAGTAGCAATCAGAGGCATGACTGCAATAGTTCAAAATGCAAGCTAACATACACATATGCATGCAGTATCACCAACACTGACTACATATAAAACATGGACAGACTACTTTTGATGGAAAAGATTTTCTAAATTGGAAATTAAAAATGGAATTTTATTTAAAATCTGTTAATTTTAAATGTTGGGCTATTATTGAAAATGGGTGTGATACAACAGACGAGAAAAATACTTCGATTAATGCTCTTGCTATGCATATACTATATTCTCACATTAATCAAGATAATTTTAACTTTATCTCTCATTGTGGAAATGCAGGATATCCGGAATACTTTTGATGCAATTTATGGTGCAAAAGTCAACAGCTACGAGAAATTCTCCACAATCGACTCGGTTAAAGAAATGTTCTTAATAGGATTGGCAAAAGGCAGCAGTGATGAAGATTCAATAGCCCATGAGATAAGTGATTTTCCATTCAATGATTTAGTTCTCTTGTTCTGAAAATTAATTGAAAATATTAAACCTCTTAAAATGAAAAATAATAAGTTGAAAAGGGAATAAGATAAACTTCATCAGAAAAATAATGATTTGGAAAATGAGCTTAAAAATATTAAGAAATAAAAGTTCTACCTGCAAAAGGTGTTCGGACCATGAAAAGGAATTTGCCCATTTTAATGAAAACTTTCAAAAGTTAGAAAACGAAATTTTAAAGCAAGAGAAAAACAAAACTGAGTAGATTTGTAAAAACAACATTTTGCAAAAAGAGTTGGATAGCTTTAAGAAGTCGAAAATTTCTAAACGTGCGATTTTTGAAAAGAAATTAAATGAGATCAATGAAAATTTCAAAACCCTTGGAAAAGAAAACGTGATTTTGAGAAATTCTGAAATTATTCGATTAAATCATGGGTTTGAAAAGGAGATTGAAAAAATCAAGGATTTTAAAAAAAGTGAATTTAAAAAACTCCAAATTTCTGAAACTGAAATGCTAGAAATTGAGAATAAAATTAAAGAGCTTCAAAGTGAAAATATGCGATTAAAAATGAATATTTTTGAAAAGAGAGATAGTATCATTAGTTGTTGTTCGAAGCTAATAAATGAAAATAAACTTTTAAAATCCAAAGTTAATAAACTTGAGTTGATTACTCGTTAATTTTTCACTAGAGATAAATCATTTAATATAGTCTTAGAAAATCAGCTCTTCGAGAATAAAAGGAATGCATTTGGATTTGCAAAAGTGTCAAAATATGAACAAATAACTAATAACACCGTTAATGGGAAAAGTGTGATACCCAATCATGTGAAACCAATCCAATTTGGATTCCAAAGGGCACGAATATAAAATCCCTTAAAATCTACAAATCTGGGTGCCAAAAGAAACAAATATAAATAGTCTTGGGTCTTCAGAAACTTATTTTTCAAAATTTGTTGCCACTAACATCTATGGACCTATAAAATAGGTCACAAAAGTCTTTTATCGTGTAGGTGTGGAGGCAGGCTAAGGAACAACAGTGTTACTTGAATACTGGCTGTTCCAGGCACACGATGGGTGACAAATCAAAGTTCCTTAGCCTAGTACAAAGGTGGCAGAATCATAATGGACAACAATGAAAAATTATCGTAAAGGTAAAATAGGTAATGGTATATTTATTTTGAACAATTTATAAAATGTGAAAATCTACACCATAATCTGAGTTAAATCAGCCAGTTATGTGATAAAGAAATGAATGTTGATTTTGATTCTGACTTATTCAAAATTGTTGGCCAATTATCTTTTAATGACGAGAACATTATAAATATCTCTAGAAGTTTTTTTAAACTATTTCATATAGATTTGCTTGGACTAACAATGTTGGTTGATGATTACTCAAGATGCACGTGGATATATTTGTTTATTTATTCTGACACTATGTTTGTTTATCTGCACGGTCTCAATTCAAATCCAAAAAAAATTTCATTTAAAAGCTGTAAAAAGATTTTAAGGTATTTGTTGCAACTTCACGTCTGGTCCATAACATCCAACTAATGATAATCTTGCGTCAAAGGAAAATTCAGATGCAGATAACACTAGTAATCTGTTTGATAGAAAAATTACCGGCGGAACGAGTTTTATATAGAGACATGCATTAGTTGCATCACACTTTCAAAGAAAATATCTGCATATTTTTCATTTCAACTGATTTTCATATTAGCAGACATTTTTCTTATAAAATCCCTTTCAGAAAATAGTTTTTGTTGACCTAGTTTCAGATTAGTCATTTTAGAAAATTTGATTTTATAATTATTTTTGAAATTGATCTTAAATGACTACATTAACTAATCTGACTCTCTTTTGACTATCAAAAAAGATAAATGGTGATTGAAAAAGTGATGAGTGTTGATATTAATCATATATTATAACTTGAGACAGTATATTTAGAAAAATTTCTTTAAAATGTAAATAAGATTTATAATAACTCTTGTTCGGTAAAAATTTCATGACCATCTCTATTGCTATCATATTTCTAACCTCCATCATTCATCAAAATCCAATATAGTATGTTAATATGTGGTATTTTAAATGGGAAATCATTCATTTTTCATTTTATTATTTTTTAGCAATAAAAACATCCAAAGTATTCACTCTCATCTAAAAGTCATCATGGTTTTGCATGGGTGAATTACTTGGAATTTTTGATTATGTGCTTTCATGCTCATTTAAAAGTCCTCACGGTTATGCATGTATGGAACACATATCAAAACTGATTATTACATGGACAAGTTGATTCTAATCCCATTTAAAAGTCCTCATGGTTATATGTGGTTAGAAGATGCTTGAATTTATTTTTTTAAAATTTTAGAATGCTACTAATCTCATTTAAAAGTCCTAACGGTTATGCATGGTTAGTAGGTATTCAAATTTCTGATATAAATATACCACAAATAGACACAACTATATGGTTTTACATCATCCCTATCATTCTAAAGTGGAATATGCGCCTAACAGAGTATTTGTGATTTTTGTTTGATTTATTATTGAAATTTAATATTTATACTCGATCAGGTATTAATGTTGTATTAATGTCTATCACTTTATCCCTTTTTTCTAACACTATTACTCTTTTGCTGATAACAAAAGAAGGAAAGAAAAGTTTAGATTTTGGCAAATAAAGGTCAAATATTTTAATTTGTATTTTATATTTGCATATAGGTTCGTTTGCATATTTTTATTTATTTTCATGCATATATGAAGGGGAAGCTTTGTTCTAGAGAGGGAGCACTCAATTAGGGGGAGCATATTGAATGATCAAATACATTTAATAAATTTAAAATCTTAAATATATGTTTGTTATCATCTAAAGGGGGAGATTATTGTACTATTTTATTTTCACATAATTAAATAAATATATTTTGAATAAAATAAATAACACATAATTTATATTCAAACAGATATTTTATTCTAGCAAATATTTTATTCTAACAAATATTTTATTCTAACAAATATTTTATTACAATTTTGAATAGTACAAATTTGAGCTCTCACTATATACATATATATATATACACACACACAAAAAAATTCGATTACATTTCAAATCACACTTTACATTTTTCACCTCACTACCTACCACTCATTCACTCGTATTTTATCTTCGACTCTGCTCCAGCCTAAATACAGCATCTGAGTTATCTAAAAAGTAAACACTAACGCAGTAAAATTAAAAAAAGAAATATTTGTGCAGTGTAAAAAAAAATGTATATTTTTGAAAAATTTATTTACCTCGGTTATTTGGGTTGTTCGTCATCATTTAATTTGAATTCATCAAACACGAACAGCCTATGACATGCATAGTGTATCACTGTATATGCCACAAGGTCGTGCAAACCGATATACACTTGATAAAACTGCAGGGATAGGTGAGCACAAGGTCAAACCCGAGCCAAATCTAGGTTCAACTCAAGCGCAATACAAATAAAGTCACGATATGAGCACAAGGTCAAACCCGAGCCAAAGCTAGGTTCAACTCGGGTGCACTACAAAAACATCACAAAATTGTTGAGCATAGGAATTCGAAAAACAACATAAAACAAGCCTCGACCAAAAATTCGACGTACACATGAAAAATACTCAACCATTCAAACTCAAGTGAAAACCAAGGATTTAGGCATTGCACCGAACAAATGAACACAACATCAATGCAACATGTTCAATGAACTGGTCAGAGCAACCTAAACTGGACTACAAAGAAATCAAGGCCAACACCAGATTCAAGTATACATGAAGAATAGCAAGCAGCACATTAGATACTTGTAGACTTCAAGTGAACCGGCAGAGCAACCAGAGGCATGACTGCAGCAGTTTAAAATGCAAGCTAACATACACATATACATGCAGTATCACCAACACTGACTACATATAAAACATTGACAGTGGTGAACCAAATTGAACCATACTTGTATACCAAACATGCCAGTAAAGAATGAATGCAACAAAACCAAAATAAACAAAGCCTCAACAGTGCAGCTCAATGCAAAACAATAACCAGTGAAACAAAGTCTCTAAGCATGCATATAATCAGAGTTTTTTTGTTTCTCAAATTGATCAAGCCGAAGAAATCAGGATTACTACAGATGAATAAAATCAAACCACATTAGGAATTTTAAATCTGAACATGTCAAGTGCCAAAGTCAAATCCAGCTGAACAAGTCACTTCCGAAATCATAATAAAATCAAAATTCACAAATAGCCGAAGTCAATAGAGAAAAGAACGGAACCAAATTACAAATCAAAATCAAAGCCGTGGTGACCAAGCATCATAACAAAAAATATACGAAATTAAACCGGTCAGGATCAATCACAAGCAACCAAGCAAAATCGAACGGTAGAACAAAAGTAATAGACGAATTCAAATAAATATATTCGAACGATAATTAAGGCCCTATTTAAAACCAATCATCATCGGCATTGAAATGCGATCGAGTTCAAGCAAATTAATCAGAAAAGAAAAAAGGAAATCATGCACTAATTCATATTTAACTCGACGAATTGAGGTAGCCTTGTGCAAATCGAAGAGATGATCAATCGACAAAGCAAGCAACGTGGGATTTTCTATTAGATCGATCAATTTAATCGGCATGCTCAATTTACAAAAACCCTAATTGTTATAAGAGGAAATGAGGCAGCCACTTTCAACGTAAAGGAGAAGATACGACCGAAGAAATAAAAAGAAGCTGAGGAAACATTTATGTGTTTATCACTTTGGGCTGGCATCCCTTTTCTAGTGATAATTTTATTTTGGGCTGGCATCTATAATTTCCTTTGGGCTGTTTATTTTTAAAATTAGGGTTTTATTGTTTTAGGTTGTTTTTTATTTGTAATTTACTTTTAAACTTTTGTAAAGTCTAGTTGTGTGACTAGGGGACGAACTACGGTGGTGTAGTTCGAGAATTTGCAACTTAGTGTCTGAGTTGTGGCAGGGTTTTAAGTGTAGAGTTAGGTAAGTCGATAGAGGAATTCATGAGTTTATGCGTGTAAGTGTCTGACTACTTAATTTCTAGTAGAAACCTTGGGCAGCATGTAGGCAGGGTTTTGCGGAAGCTGGGTAAATTTGTGTTGTTGTATTTCTGCTTTTAATATTCTGCTATTATCCATGCTACTATTATTCTACTATTATCATTGCTGTAATTATTTTATATACTTCCGCATTAATTTTTATAATTATTAGAATCACCATATTCAACCCCCTCTAGGGCGAAATCGATCCTACAATTTGTATCATTTACCCTTCCTTCATCTATTTCCATTGTGAACTAAGTCATGCTCATGGAGTTTTCTTTCATGAATCCAATCATTAATGTGAGTTAAACATGCAGTGTAACAACCCTATCGTTATGCCCAGTTTAGCAAAGAACATTACAAGTAATGTCGTCTACTAAACTGGAGATACGGCCAGTTAATACGATCAAATGTAAATATATTTTTATACTAACACTGACACGTCTTATTTCCCTTTTCTAAACTAAAAATTTGACTTGTGTGGTATTAATATAAAGCAATAATAAACACACAGATTAAAAATATTCAGAATACTATATAATATGGGTAAATCAGAATCAGAGTCTTAGATTACAGCGGAATAATATACATCATCATATATATAATAGAATGTGAGTCTACAAAATATGAATACTAGACCCACATAAATATATACATCATATCAAAAATCTTGTATCAGATACGAATTCACTACTATATAATATAGATGACATGAACTCCTAATTGTCAATATATACAAGTATGAAGTAAACTAAAACTATCAAAATAGTCTACTTCAATGCTAGCCCAAAATCCAAAGGTCAATGGGTCCAAGTAACTGTAAAGTTTCGGCTTGACCTGAGTATTAAAACAAAAAGCAGGTCATACTGTGTCTAAATAAAAAGGTGAGATATTAATATCATAACTATATAACTTAAAATAATAAGTCATATAAGATATGTCGAATTAAGGCACATTAATTAAATCACTATATAAATCCAAAATGACTTGACTCTAAAATAGTCATTTCAAAATATGCCTAAATCCCAAAAATTCATAAAAGGAATTCAATCCAATAGATGCACATATCAAAAATTTGACTTAACAATAACCAATATGTCATTAATAAAATATGCCCGAAAACACTCAAATAAGGCATATCTAACAAATCACCATTTCGTAAATACATATTAAGTCTCCATAGACTATCATCTAAAAATATCGTGATAACCAATTAAAAATTCCTCAGAGCCATAAAGGATACAAAATATCCATACTAAAAATCTCTAAAGAAGTAATCGTCAATAATGAAATAATAATGGTAATCATCTATCAGTTGAATACAGTGGCACGAAATCTACCGAAAGAGACCCGCTACATAGAAAGGAAGCCTTCCAAAAGAGATTGCAGATTATGGACACCACTCAAAGAAAAGAGCAACCGTGTACCTAATCTGTCCTATGAAAATTTACCTTCCAAAAGAGGCAAACATAGTCTAACTATTTAAAACAAAATAAAATGATAGGCTGTATTATCTATAGAACACGATGCATGTTAAAATCTGCCTTCCTAAAGAGACAGCCATATTTACACCATAATAGATTTTTCGAAAGATATTTGCCTACCCAAATCTAAAAATGCATCAATTCCCAAATCGATGAAAAGTGAGTTATCTTTTCTCGGGGATCTATCGGTTTGAATTCTGAACATCCTAAGGTAATACAACTCTACGTGTTAATTACTATCATTCCAGTAATGATAAGATTTTAGCTAATTGTCCCATACCAGAAAGTAAATTCAAGTATTTACTAAAAGATAGTAATTTCCACTTTAAACTCTATTAAACAAATATCTACTATTAATAAAGAGAATTAAATGAATAGATTTCCACAATGTCGTTTTGAAATTTCGAAAATACCCTACATCCATCAATAGAATTTCATTGCAACCTCCACCACCCACTTCCAACCACCCATCAATGGAATTTCACTACAAAATGAAAGTTCGATGACCACCAAAGCTTTTGCACTTATAACACACATCCATCCATAATCTTTTTATTAAATAAAAAATAAATATTTCTAACTATTAGATGCACATACGTGCGATTTACACTAGTTATAATAATAACCGAAAGAATTATACGAAGTGTCCCGTGCTACTCGACAATTCAATCGTTTGTTGAAAAAAATTCATAGAAAAGCACGAAATTCAATAAAAACACAAGTGAAGCATTAATTGTTTGAAATCACTGTTTCCAAAAATCATCAAAGAACCAAAATGGTGTATAATTAGCTAAAGGCTAAACACAACTAAAGCCAGTAATAGGTTATAGTTTGAAAGAAAGTACTACAAATTTTATTATATAGGAATGATTTCTAAATTTCTTTATCTATAGTTTACTTTCACATTTATTAATTCTAAAATCCAATAACTTGTATATGTAATAAGAAAAGAGTTACAAGGTTTTAAGTCTTAAAATAAAATTCCTTTATTGGGTCTTTGAATCAAAACAATATTTAAGTAATTAATAGTTCACTTTATTTCAAATCCACACACATATGTATATATATAATATTACCTCATAAACACTTTAAACCCATAAACTATTTATAAAAATCTTAATTGCATTTATTTTTAAAACAAAGCTTAACTTTTCATAATTGATAACTTGCTTTATTTTGAAAATCTATTTAAATATATATACATACAAATAAATATATAATATTCCAAAGGCTTTAAAACTCTTTCTAGAATCATTTAAATAGCTTTTACAGATAAAGTTATTTGAAATTGAATTTTTTTTACTTTCACAATCAGTTTTCTAAATATAATACAATATCTTGTCTTTTACCTCTAATGCATTTCCAAAATTTTATACTGATAAGTAGTAATTTTAAAAAAGATTTTGTAAAACAATATTACTTATCTTTAAAAAAATTAACTGGAATTTTGTGATAAGCAATATGATAAGAAGATAATATAATTTAACTATACATTTTATAGATTAAATTCCAATAAAGAAGAAAATAAATAAAATCTCATATCGAGAATTTTTTAAAAACATTTACACAATTCAAACAAGAAATCCATAAAAATGTAACATCTAGAGCGAACATTGCTCAAAACAATATATAATCCAAAATATGAAACTATTTAGTGATCTGATTTGCTTTCCAACAATCATGATTACACAAACAATATATGCGGGACATATATAAGTAAATTATATTCAATTTATAATCGAATTAATTTCATTTACAATTTGACCTCTTCCAAATTCCATATTAGTTTAATTTATTTCCAACTAATCTAATTTAATTTTATATCATTCGATGAATAGGTGAACTACCACATGCAACTATATGTCAATCAATGAATTTATTCACAATCATGACCATTAAAATTCATAAAAGAAGAAAAGTATGCAAGAACAAATTCATAATTAGGCATAGCATTGTGAGTTGGAATAACTCACCTAAATCAACCGCCGTTCAAAACATCCTCACTAGCTACGACATGCACTCTAAATCCCAAATCAAACTGCTGCACAAAACCCTAGTTACTATCACCTTGAACATCAACTTGCTCCTTCAACCAAGCTCCCCCGCCTGTGACATTCTCGGCACCATCCTAGCATGGGTGCGTCCATCCCGTTGCCTTTGCACTAGTTACGGTCTACGTCCATGCTGGAGTCACCAGCCTCGCATCATCTATCGCCAGAAAACCTCTATGCCTCATCTCTTAGCTTCACTAATCATGAACCCTAATTGTTCCCTAAGTTCGCATTGACCCGAGCCCTGAAGCTTACGCCGCCCCGCCTACTACAGTAGCGGCCTTGATCGTGATTTCAATCACTGTTGTCTTTTTTTTATCTCATCTGATTTGATAATTAGGCCAAGCAAAAGAGGAAGAAGGGTACTGGTTATTAGAGATGTGAGAAATAAAATATGGATTATGTTTGGATTTGGTATTTAATTGTTAAGATTTATAGTTTTACATTTTAATCCTTCTTATTTGTTTTTTGTTTATTTTTACCTTCTTTCTTTCTCTTCAAATAAGTATATATTTGTTTGCAATTATACTTTGATCAAAATTTAAATTGATTCACACTTCATCCCGTAAATTATATTTCGACAACTGGATAACTTTATTCAATTAATTATCCATCGTGCAATTATGAAATAGATTTAGTTTTTCAACTATTTCAATGGTATAAAAATTATTCACACTTCTAATAATAATCGTTTCACCCTATTTAATTATTCATTGTATTGTTGTACAATAATTTTAGTCACCTTCGTCAATTTAGTGACTTAATGAATATCAAATAAAACTTATTTTTATCTATTTTAAGTATAAAAATAAAAATTATTTACACTTTTAAATATTTTATATTTATTAAAACACTTTATTTGGATTTTGATATATTATTTAAAATGAAGTTTATTAACTAATTAAATTTTACTATAATAAAATCCTTTATTAAATAGACTTTAATTGAATAATACTTTGATTCCAAAATTAATAATTATCAAAATCGAATTCGAATACTTCTATTTTAATTAAATTAATGTAATACTACGTGTTCAAAAACAGGGTTGTTACAGACCTCCCTCCTTATGAAAATTGCGCCCTCGCAATTTCTTATAGGGAGACGTCCCTCATACAAATATTTACTAAATTTGAAATCTATTGTCAATTTGAAACCTGGTTAATCCTCTAAGTAGTTAATATAAGAATTAAACTTATCGTATATTATAAATTTAAATAGATTCATTTATTAATTTTTGTTTCTTCGCATGCGATAATTTACTACAAATTTTCTAAGTGTTAAAATTTTTGGAAAATTTCGGCAGAGTCTCCTTTGTATGGAGAGTTGTTTGCAATTTCACAAATATAATATAAACAATATACATTGACTACACGGTCAGAAAAATAATATATACCAATATTTTAACACTTCTGCGTTTAACCTGAAAACTACCTTTATTAGCATTTAAAATTTTCTATTAATTTCTTATGTGAACGAGAGCGAGGCGCCACATACCAATCCATATAGCCTCTTGGACACCTATTCTTAATTCAAGTACAAACATTAGTCATATATAAAGATATATATCTATAAGAAACATGCATCCATGAAATGTAAACGTAACATGAAAGGTTAAAACGACAAAATTAAGTAATGGTTTCAAAGAATAAATTATTATATAGTGTGTTAGATTTCCGAATAGCTTTTGGATTGCAAAAATATCAAGTATAACCCAAGTTATAGGGGTTTTTCTACAAGGATGCATAGCAATTTTAGAACCGCTGTCGGCCACTCCTGTAATTCGCGTTTTTTGCCATGAAAATATCAAAATTTTACAAAACACTTAAAGTAAAAGTTGTAACTTAGGTTTATAGCTTTCCAGAATGTACAAAACACAAATCAAATTTTGATAAATATAAAATTAGATCTGATTTTAAGTCCACTTTCAAACACGTTTAATCATTATTAAACATCAAATTCTAAAAAAGTGATGAACATGAAAGTTGTTCCTTATTAAAATATCTTTCAAATGAAAGAATATTTATCGAAATTGGAGAGAGTAGTCAAAAGTTATGTTCATATTTGATAAGCATTTTTTTTCAAAGACTTATGTCAAGAGCTTGCCTAAATCTAAATTGAAAATCTATCCTAGATTCCTAATGGGTTTTCTAGGAATAATGCACCTATAATGACAGTACATGCTAAAATAGAATAAAGCGGAGAAAGTACTAGATAAGTAATGTAGCGACCCGCCTTTCTATCACCAGAAAGACGCATCGTTACTTAAGAAAGAAAGGGATAGAAGAAGAAAGAAAGAAAAGAAAGAACAACAACACATAAGAATCTCACAGCGGAACGAATGAAGTATAATATATAACACATATATATATATAGTATCATATACATCAGAGTACACAACTATACATCTCAATTTAGATAGTTATAACATTTCTGTCTAATGTACAATACAAGAACATCCATACGAATAACATCACAATGGAGCTCTATCTATATATATCTATACACTGAAACCTCCTGCTCCAAAGTTCCTCTATGATTCGTCAAGGATGACCTGAATCACTTGACTACTCATACAAAATATGAGTACCCAAGATTTTAAATAAACAGAAAATAAACACTTGGGTCAGACAGGGGTCTGGTGTGAGTAAACGGTTTAAAATTGCTTCACTTTAGAAAATCCTTTGAAAGAAAGGTATCGCGTAAGACTTCCCACACATAAACATTGAAAAGTTTTTACCTTACGCTAACCAAAACATTTGATAGGAAATCCAGTGATACTATAATAGTGTCTAGGGTTTTCAAGTAAATAAGAAATAGCCAAAATTGTTACATCTATTAAATTCCAGCTACTAGCCACAAAAGTGGGTAATACAATCAAAACCATAGGGTCTCGTAGGAAGAGCGGGTTTCCATCAATGGCAGGGCTACTGGGGTACCGCCCGTCACAGTACGTGGCCTAGATCACCGTACCGAGGATTACTCCCAACCCCCTGCAACACAAGGCCGGGACCATTCCTTACTGAATAGTCCCGAACAAGACAACCCCGCTATTGGCTGCAGATCCAACTACCCACACAGCCCAATAAAAAGGGACATCTAGACAGGGGTAAATCTCGTCCTACTTGGGCATGACCCACTTAACCTTGCTGCACCTCCCCTGTTTTAGCCATTCCCGGTTGATGAGGCTTGAGGCTGCGATTACCTTTATAGGACACATCTATCTTGGAATGCTCATCGTCCACCTGACGATGTTCTGAAAGCATTCAACCCATACAAGTCCGTTCCGGGTTCGAACGGAACTAAATGCACTATCTCGTTACAGTCATTTTGGAATCACCCTTAGAGTTAACGACAATAGCCCTTGCACTCTGAATCTTCATCTCGGATCTGAAAGTACTATCTTCGTTAAACTCATTCTGGAATCACCCTCAGAGTTATAACGATATACAGTTCTTACACTTCAAGTCTTCACTTCACTTGGATTTACGACCTAACGTTAATTTGGATCGATGTGGTTTCCGGATATAAAACCCGATCCCGGTCATATCGAATCCAAAATACCATTTTAATGTCCAAGTTGTACTTAAGGGTTTTTAAACAGTAGATATTCAGAATATCACTTACATAAATGGATGATTCATAACACACAAATAGGTAATTCACTATTATCTAATTCATCCACACACATCACAAGCAGCATATATATCACATCTCAGATATATCACATTCAAATCATTACATATCAACTAATGACATCCAATATCATCCAATATCATTAACTCATCCAATGATATTTATCATCCAATCATTTATCATCCATAAACAAGTTTGGACCACTCTTAATTAATTTAATTAATTCTTAATTAAATTAATTCCTTACTTAATCACTTGGATTATCATTAATCCAACTTACTTATTCATTAATTAATTACAAATTAATTAACTAAACATCACTTAATTATCCACTTTAATTAATCTCCATCGATTAATTATTTCTTAATTAATTTAAGTAATTATTCCTTAATTACAATTTTAATTGATCATCTTGATTAATTACTTCTTAATTATACCAAGTAATTATCTCTTAATTATCTTTTTTTTAATTAATCACACCTTGATTAATCACTTTTTAATTAATCACACTTGATTAATTACTCTTTAATTACATTTAGTAACTAAAATTTAATTATAGATTAATTATCCTTTAATTATTAATTACTAATTAATTATTTAATTAATAATTACTTCCATTACTTAAATCCTTCTAATTAATTATCTAACAAATAATTAATCACTTTATTAATTACCCTAAATTATTAATTAATTATTCTTTAATTAATTAATTTAAACCTTTAATTAATTATATGAATTAATTCTTTAATTAGTTACTAAGTGATTTACCCTTAACCACTTCCACTTAATTACTTTCATAAAGTAGTTAACTTTTACTTAATTACCTCCAGTAATTATTCCTTAATTACTTCACTAACTAATTACACTTAATTAACTCCAAAGTGATTATATTTAATTAATCACTAATTAATTACTTGGTTAATTATCCAACAATCTTTTAAAATTAATTAAATAATTTCTTAACTTTTATATTTTAAAAGACCCTTAATTAAGAAAATCATTATCTTAATTAAATCATTTATATTAACCAATAACACTTTATTTATTAATAATAATTGAATTATCTTAATTATTTTCATAAATTTATTTATCTTCAGTTAATCAAAACTCTTAATTTCTTAAGATAAACCTTCATTATAATTGATCTCTAAATTTTTATCATTTAACTTTATTTAAGATAAATTACTTTAGAAATCAATTATATTTAAATCAATTTGAACATTCAAATTTACATTTAAATCTTTGAAACTTTTCTAAGTTATTAAATAAATTTAAATATAAAAATCATTTTGAAAAATCTACTTTTCGACCTTTAAAAAAAACTTTATATTTTCAATATATAAACTTATCAAAACTTATACTTGGGAACAAATATATCTTATAAGTAAAATCTTGTTTTACTTTTGTTTTAAAAACTGGGAAACAATATAAAAATCAAATTCCTTTGTTTTAAAAAAACCTAAGCATCCTGTAATCTAAAGCCTGAACATTTTAACCCGAGCAAACCACTAGATTCCCCGAAGCAAACACGAGACCATAACAGCCCACCTTGCTTCGAGAAAAAACATCACATTCCCGAAGTAAACTTCGAGCTCCCACTTATCTTCCCAAAACCAAATTTTGATGCATAAAACCGTGCACATCCACGTGCACCTCGACGCCGAGCGTCGATGAACTTCGCTCTTGCCTCCGACACATCACTCTCGACCATGGCAACCACTAGCGACACCCAGAAATCACGATTCGATCGGGCATCAAAATTCGACCCCCAAACCCAAACTGCCTGAACCAATAACCACCGGAAAATAGTTCGCCGCCGATGATCCAACACTCAAGACACTACGCCAATCTCCCCGAAGCTACGTCACGACATCCAGAACCCAGGCATAACTCGTGATCGCCTCCGATTGCTCCTCGTCCGCGAAACCAAAAAGAACATCGACGACAAAACTCAGGGTGTTAAACCCTACTCCATCGATTTTCGGCTATCACAATCAATAATAAATTCCTAAAGCATTTTTCCTACGATCATCGTCACCCCCTCCACCTTCAAGCTCAACCACGCCAACGAGTTTGCTGTTCATCGACGGCAATCGATCAAAATACCTCTCACGTTTAACCCTAGCAGAGACCCTAATTCCCAAACTAAAAACATGATACATACCTCAAAAATCATGATTTTCTATTTGTAATTCAATTATGAAATCAATACTTAAAATTGATATTTGACCCAAATTTATTTTTACTGTAAATTCAAAAAATTTGAGCCAATTATTCATTTTAAAAACCTATAATTATTTTAAGATGAAATGTTACATGATTTCAAACAACTCTTATTTACAAATCATAAGCCAATTCAAATTCAACATTTAGTTATTGAATTTATTGTGAAAATAGAACCTGTTACTATCACAAGAGCATATATTTTATGTTTACAGGCATCTCACAATCATCAATCTCTCATACACCTACATGCATCAGTTTAAATCCAAGAATCCAGGAAAACATCATGATTTCATACACATATCAAAATGAAATCCAACAATAAACTATTTTTTTTAAATATGTTTACTCGCTGATATGCAGAGGACAAAGAACTATTTTGTTTCCAGGCTTGTGAATTTTTATTAGCTCTTGAATTTTCTTTCTGCATGCTGAATAAAATCCTGTTGCTGTTGAATTTTCTGAATTGTTTGTTGAAGTTTTTACATCTTATTGCTTTCTTGCCTCTGATTTGAATTTTCAGCTTATTCTCTTTGATCTTTGATTCCTGATTTTATTTCTTGTTTCAGATTGAATTTTCCCTTGCCTTTGATTTCCTTGATTTTCTTCTTCTTTTGATCTTTGATTTGTATTATATTTTTGTTGAAAAGAAGAAAGAATTTTAGCTGAAGATTAGAAGAAATAAATCTCTTCTTCATATTTTACAATTTTAGTTTTAATTTTAAATTATCAAGAGAATTGACATTTGTCCCCTTTATGTAATAATTAACTTACACCTAAGCTTACGGGTTTACAAATGTCTCTAACATATATTAATATACTTACAAGTGTTATTACTATTTATATTTTTTTTAACTTATTTAATGAATATATAAGTATGTAATATGTATATGTATGTAATATGTTTTAATGCTTTATTAATGTTTTACAAGTGTTACTTTTCTTTTTATAATTTAATTTGAGTTATGTATATGTAATTATGAAATATTTACATGAATATAGTGTGTATTTATCTTTGTTATATTTAAATCTCAAATATCGCTTTTAAAAGTATTAAATCAAATTAAAATTTTCAAATTACAAATTATGTATAATAAAGTTTGGAAACACTTAATTAAGTTCAAAACAATATTTTTCCATTCCTAATATATATACAAATATATATACATTTCAAATTTAAAGCATTTTTAATCATTAGTTTTGATAGTTACTATATTAAATTTTGAAACACAAATCCAAACCACAATATATATATATATATATATATATATATATATATATTCATATATATTACAATTTGAATATATAGCTTTTATTACATTAAAGACTTCCTATATATATTATATACCTATATATACATTATAAATAGAAGATATTTTGATTAGCTTTTGAAAAATAAATCCTACCAATTTTAAATTGCTAGAATAAATATTTCCAAATTAAAATATTATTAGTTTCCAAAAGAATTAAACTTGCCAATTTTATGTTGTTAAGAAAAATGTTAATAGATATTATCAAATTATTATTATTAGCGTTTAAAAGAATTTTAACTTGTCAGTTTATAATATAAAATTATCAAATCAATTTAATTATTAACAAAGATTATTAAATTGATATTGCTCAAAATTCCAGGTCGTCACATTCCTCCCCTCTTAAAAGAATTTCGTCCCCATAATTTAAAAGCAAAGGTAATTTAATAACCCAATAAAAGCTTTAACTTCAAACAACTATCATACAAATCAATCATAGCAACCATAGCAATCAATTCAAACAAACAATTTTAATTATCCAGACAAAATTCTGGATAGAACTTCCTAATATTATCTAGAGTTTCCAGGTACTTATTCTGAAATACTCGCTCTATAGAATCTTAAGTAACTACACTACTATAACCCAGAACTCCTCTCAGTGGATCCACAAATCTAATCAAGATATCAGACTAAACTCAAGACCAGCTCAACTGCCATATCCTTCTGAACTGCTGATTCTATCACCTGATGAATCATACACGTATTTCCTCAGAGATACGTGAAATATAATGAATTCCAACTATCCGAACTGGCAATCCAATCCTGTAGATCAAAATCTAATCTCCAGAGAACACAGGGAAAACTCAAAATACTTCCGGAGCTAGCTCTCCAGTTTTACCCTATCTTATATCTCCTTTGATCGGATAAAACTAAAGCTATATCCAAATTCCAACTTCACATTTCAAATCTCCTCAGTTCTTAACTGCATAACTCTTCTGATGCTCCTGAGTCACCTCCATCTTTCCTGATCATCTTAACCCTTGCTGATTGCTTCATGAAACAAACTGGACCAAAATCAAACCAATTTCCAGATCCTACTCAACAAAATGATTCTCTCAAAAATTTGCCGAAATTCAAAACACAACTCTATTCCACAAGTATTAGTGGACTTCAAACCTTCCTCTCTTATCTGGAATAGCCAAACAGTTGCACTTGACAACCTTGCTTTCAAATCCTAAAAATTTCTTCGTACTTGAATTTCCTGTAGAAATCCCTTACTGCAACTCGCGGTTGCTCCCATTCTAGAATAACTGCTATCTCACTTCCGCTGCGCAACTCTAATCTAGAGTAGATAAGATTACCACCGAAGAACTCGAGCACAAACTTCCACCATACACTGTTTATCCGACTCATAAAATCTTAGTGACCATTCTTCTTGGTCAAAACATCCCAGCAAAATCTTAACTAGAAAACTAGATGATCAATCCCTCCTTAAGAATCCTGAGCTGCTTCACCAACCTCTTCTTGCTCTAAGAATCATCCCTCTACATGGTTGAACCATCAGTATTTCTCCTTGAATCCAAGTCGATAAGGAACTTAAACTCTGATTCGGGTAAATTTCTGATTTCCTCTAAAACCTCTGGAAAATCTCTGTCTACTATAATAGCTTTCACCTCCACTTGAGATGCCATAATATCAAATAAAAGAATACTCAAAGATTTCCTAAACTAATCGCAAGTCACTTTTGTGATCCTACCCGGTTCAGATTCCAAAGAACTATCTTCACCAACTGGAACAACTTTCCTAATCGAGGTCAATCTTTCCAGAATGGCTTATTTATCAGAAAAACTGACAGATCACCTCCAACTAGTACATCCTGCTTCATTGAGCCTCCAAAAGAAATGGATGAGCCTTCACTATCTGCCCGGTCTGGCGATAGTAGAATCCCAAAGATTTCTGAATCATCAAAGAAACGGGTCCACATGCTGCTTCCAAACTTCACTTTAATGATACTGCTAAGCCAAAGATCCTCCTTAACCAAAAGCTTCTTGAAACACAAAACTATCACCCAATTCCGCTAAAAGATCCTTGAGATGGGTAGACATCTCCTCAAGAAACTCGGCCCAAACCAACACCAACCACCTGTTCTTCTTAAGGAAAACAATGAGACCATGTCCGAAATGAGGTAACTCATCGACCTTAGTCTCATACTTCAATATAGATAAGACACCCTTGCTTGAGATCCATAAGATCCCTAAACATCTGAATCTTCCCTTCAGAATGCATCACTGTTCCTTCGATACCATCTAAATCTTTCTCCAAAAGAACATCTTCAGAACCATCTATGGGTACTGCATCCCATCACACAGTTATTCTTTCCTGAAGCCACCAAGATACCATCACCTGCTTCTGCTCAACTGACAGATTCAATTCTTAGAATTCCCGCTCACTCGAGAGCAAATCAACCTCAAACTTCAAGAATATACTCCAATCCTCGAAAAGACTTCTCTGGAATCAATGAAACCCTTTCGTCAATCTATAAAGCTTATTCGAGACGGTATTAGGCCTACAATCTCGACAGATATACCTCCAACCACAACATATGAGCCACTTCCATTAGTGGTAGTCGTGTTACATACACTCCTACCTTATCTACCTTTATAGCCTATATTGGAAAATCCGAACAGATAACCGAACAGATTAGGTAGATATATATATACACACACACACATTACAAGTACGCTCTCTCAAGAAAGAAGTCACTCCAAAGCCTAGGTATTCACTCAACCTACTGCTCTGATACCAACTGTAGCGACCCGCCTTTCTATCACCAGAAAGACGCATCGTTACTTAAGAAAGAAAGGGATAGAAGAAGAAAAAAGAGAAGAAAGAACAACAACACATTAGAGTCTCACAGCGGAACGAATGAAGTATAATATATATAACATATATATAGTATCATATACATCAGAGTACACAACTATACATCTCAATTTAGACAGTTATAACATTTCTGTCTAATGTACAATACAAGAACATCCATACAGAATAACATCACCGCGGAACTCTATCTATATATATATATATATATATATCTACACACTAAAGCCTCCTGCTCCAAAGCTCCTCCAGGATTCGTTAAGGATAGCCTGAATCACTTGACTACTCATACAAAATATGAGTACCCAAGAGTTTAAATAAACAGAAAATAAACACTTGGGTCAGACAGGGGTCTGGTTTTAGTAAACGGTTTAAAATTGCTTGACTTTAGAAAATCCTTTGAAAGAAAGGTATCACGTAAGACTTCCCACACATAAACATGGAAAAGTTTTTACCTTACGCTAACCAAAACATTTGATAGGAAATCCAGTGATATTATAATAGTGTCTAGGGTTTTCAAGTAAACAAGAAATGGCCGAAATTATTACATCTATTAAATTCCAGCTACTAGCCACAAAAGTGGGTAATACAATCAAAACTGTAGGGTCTCGTAGGAAGAATGGGTTTCCATCAATGGCAGGGCCACTGGGGTACCGACCGTCACAGTACGTGGCCTAGATCACCGTACCGAGGATTACTCCCAATCCCCTACAACACAAGGCCAGGACCATTCCTTACTGAATAGTCCCAAACAAGACATCCCCGCGGTTGGCTGCAGATCCAACTGCCCACATAGCCCAATGAAAAGGGACATCTAGACAAGGGAAAATCTCGTCCTACTTGGGCATGATCCACTTAACCTTGCTGCACCTCCCCTGTTTTAGCCATTCCCGGTTGATGAGGCTTGAGGCTACGATTACCTTTATAGGACGCATCTATCTTGTAATGCTCATTGTCCACCTGACGATGTTCTGAAAGCATTCAACCCATACAAGTCCGTTTCGGGTTCGAACGGAACCGAAGGCACTATCTCGTTACACTCATTTCGGAATCACCCTCGGGTTAACGACAATAGCCCTTGCACTCTGAATCTTCATCTCGAATCTGAAAGTACTATCTTCGTTAAACTCATTCTGGAATCACCCTCGGAGTTATAACGATATATAGTTCTTACACTTCTAGTCTTCACTTCACTTCACTTGGATTTACGACCTAACGTTAATTTGGATCGATGTGGTTTCCGAATATAAAACCCAATCCCAGTCATATCGAATCCAAAATGTCATTTTAATGTCCAAGTTGTTCTTAAGGGTTTTTAAACAGTAGATATTCAGAATATCACTTACATAAATGGATGATTCATAACACACAAATAGGTAATTCACTATTATCTAATTCATCTGCACACATCACAAGCAGCATATATATCACATCTCAGATATATCACATTCAATCATTACATATCAACTAATGACATCCAATATCATCCAATATCATTAACTCATCCAATGATATTTATCATCCAATCATTTATCATCCATAAACAAGTTTGGACCACTCTTAATTAATTTAATTAATTCTTAAGTAAATTAATTCCTTACTTAATCACTTGGATTATCATTAATCCAAATTACTTATTCATTAATTAATTACAAATTAATTAACTAAACATCACTTAATTATCCACTTTAATTAATCTCCATCGATTAATTATTTCTTAATTATTTTAAGTAATTATTCCTTAATTACAATTTTAATTAATCATCTTGATTAATTACTTCTTAATTATACCAAGTAATTATCTCTTAATTATCTTTTTTTTAATTAATTACACCTTGATTAATCACTTTTTAATTAATCACACTTGATTAATTACTCTTTAATTACATTTAGTAACTAAAACTTAATTATAGATTAATTATCCTTTAATTATTAATTACTAATTAATTATTTAATTAATAATTACTTCCATTAATTAAATCCTTCTAATTAATTATCTAACAAGTAATTAATCACTTTATTAATTACCCTTAATTATTAATTAATTATTCTTTAATTAATTAATTTAAACCTTTAATTAATTATATGAATTAATTCTTTAATTAGTTACTAAGTGATTTACCCTTAATCACTTCCACTTAATTACTTTCATAAAGTAATTAACTTTTACTTAATTACCTCCAGTAATTATTCCTTAATTACTTCACTAAGTAATTACACTTAATTAACTCCAAAGTGATTATCTTTAATTAACCACTAATTAATTACTTAGTTAACTATCTAACTAATCTTTTAAAATAATTAAATAATTTCTTAATTTTTATATTTTAAAAGACCATTAATTAAGAAAATCATTATCTTAATTAAATCATTTATATTAACCAATAACAGTTTAATTATTAATAATAATTGAATTATTTTAATTATTTTCACAGATTTATTTATCTTCAATTAATCAAAACTCTTAATTTCTTAAGATAAATCTTCATTATAATTGATCTTTAAATTTTTATCATTTAACTTCATTTATGATAAATTACTTTAGAAATAAATTATATTTAAATCAATTTGAACACCCAAACTTACATTTAAATCTTGAAACTTTTCTATGTTATTAAATAAATTTAAATATAAAAATCATTTTGAAAAATCTACTTTTCGATCTTTAAAAAAAACTTTATATTTTCAATATGTAACTTATCAAAACTTATACTTGGGAATAAATATATCTTATAAGTAAAATCTTGTTTTACTTTTGTTTTAAAAACTGGGAAACAATTTAAAAAATCAAATTCCTTTGTTTTAAAAAAAACTTAAGCATCCTGTAATCTAAAGCCCGAACATTTTAACCCGAGCTAACCACTAGATTCCCCGAAGCAAACATGAGACCACAACAGCCCACCTTGCTTCGAGAGAAAAACATCACATTCCCGAAGTAAACTTCGAGCTCTCACCTATCTTCCTAAAACCATATTCTGATGCACGAAACTGTGCACATCCACACGCACGACGACGCCGAGCGTCGATGAACTTCGCTCCTGCCTCCGACACAGCACTCTCGACCACGGCAACCACTCGCGACACACAGAAATCACGATTCGATCGAGCATCAAAATCCGACCCCCAAACCCAAACTGCCTGAACCAATAACCACCAGAAAACAGTTCGCCGCCGATGATCCAACACTCGAGACACCATGCTATCTCCCCGAAGCTACGTCATGACATCCAGAACCCACGGCACAACTCGCGATCGCCTTCGATTGCTCCTCGTCACCACGAAACCAAAAAGAACATCGACAACAAAACTCAGGGTGTTAAACCCTACTCCATCGATTTTCGGCCATCACAATCAATAATAAATTCCCAAAGCATTTTTCCTACGATCATCGTCACCCCCTCCACCTTCAAGCTCAACCACGCCAACCAGTTTGCCGTTGATCAACGGCAATCGATCAAAATACCTCTCACGTTCAACCCTAGAAAACACCCTAATTCCCAAACTAAAAATCATGATACATACCTTAAAAATCATGATTTTCTATTTGTAATTCAATTATGAAATCAATACTTAAAATTGAAATAATAAATATTTGACCCAATTTTATTTTTGCTGTAAATTCAAAAATTTTGGGCCAATTATTCATTTTAAAAACCTATAATTATTTTTAGATGAAATTTTACATGATTTCAAACAACTCTTATTTACAAATCATAAGCCAATTCTAATTCAACATTTAGTAATTGAATTTATTATGAAAATTGAACCTGTTACTATCACATAGAGCATATATTTTGTGTTTACAAGCATCTCACAATCATCAATGTCTCATACACCTACATGCATCAGTTTAAATCCAAGAATCCAGGCAAACATCATGATTTCATACACATATCAAAATGAAATCTAATAATAAACTTTTTTTTAAAATATGTTTACTCACTGATATGTAGAGGACAGAGAACTATTTTGTTTCCAGGCTTGTGAATTTTTATTAGCTCTTGAATTTTCTTTCTGCATGCTGAATAAAATTCTGTTGTTGTTGAATTTTGTGAATTGTTTGTTGAAGTTTTTACATCTTGTTGCTTTCTTGCCTCTGATTTGAATTTCTAGCTTATCCTCTTTGATCTTTGATTCCTGATTTTATTTCTTGTTTCAGATTGAATTTTCCCTTGCCTTTGATTTCCTTGATTTTCTTTTTCTTTTGATCTTTGATTTGTATTATATTTTTGTTGAAAAGAAGAAAGAATTTTAGCTGATGATTAGAAGAAATAAATCTCTTCTTCATATTTTACAATTTTAATTTTAATTTTAAATTATCAAGAGAATTGACATTTGTCCCCTTTATGTAATAATTAACTTACACCTAAGCTTATGGGTTTACAAATGTCTCTAACATGTATTAATATACTTACAAGTGTTATTACTATTTATATTTTTTTAACTTATTTAAGCCTTGAATGTATAAGTATGTACTATGTATATGTACGTAATATGTTTTAATGCTTTATTAATATTTTACAAGTGTTACTTTTCTTTTTATAATTTAATTTAAGTTATGTATATGTAATTATGAAATATTTACATGAATATAGTGTGTATTTATCTTTGTTATATTTAAATCTCAAATATCACTTTTAAAGGTATTAAATCAAATTAAAGTTTTCAAATTACAAATTATATATAATAAAGTTTGGAAACACTTAATTAAGTTCAAAACAATATTTTCCATTCCTAATATATATACAAATATATATACATTTCAAATGGAAAACATTTTTAATCATTAGTTTTGATAATTACTATACTAAATTTTGAAACACACAATATATATATTCATATATATTACAATTTCAATATATAGCTTTTATTACATTAAAGACTTCCTATATATAATATATACCTATATATATACATTATAAATAGAAGATATTTTGATTAGCTTTTGAAAAATAAATCTTACCAATTTTAAATTGCTAGAATAAATATTTCCAAATTAAAATATTATTAGTTTCCAAAAGAATTAAACTTGCCAATTTTATGTTGTTAAGAAAAATGTTAATTGATATTATCAAAATAATTATTATAACCTTTAAAAGAATTTTAACTTGTCAATTTATAGTGTAAAATTATCAAATCAATTTAATTATTAACAAAGATTATTAAATTGATATTGCTCAAAATTCCGGGTCGTCACAATTAAACTATTTTAATACTTTATTTTACTTCAATGAAATATTTATTATTCTATATAATCGGTGTTAAGAAATTTGATATTGAAGTTTATTGCATATATTTCTTTCTATAAAACTTTGAACCATTCATGTACAATAGGATATTTGGTGTATAATTGAATGTCATCACTTGAATTCCATAGCTCATGCTTTTAAATTTTTTTTACAAGAGAACATTCGGTACTCAGATGAAGTTTGATAGGAAACAACAAAAATATCATTGTATACTTATCTAATTTAACTAAGCAAGTTCAAAACCGTGAAGAAAAACCATGTACAGTGTAGCAATCAGTCTTAAGCATTTAACTTATGCAACTGTCATTATGAAGGTATATATGTCCTTAGATGTGAATATGCCCACTTTGTATGAAAGATATGCTACAGCTACATGCGTTGCAAACTGATCTAATCATGAAAATAATGGCCATGCTGGTCAAGTTTGAGTTTTAAGTTCAAATACTAATAATATTGTTTTACTATCGATAGAAAATCTATGACTATAATTTATAAACAAAATGGGAATTAGCATGATCTAAACTACAATTAAAATTAAAGACGATAAAGATATCTGATAAGTCTTACATTGGAACAATAAAATAAAAAGAAGAGTTGGAACAACTTATGAAAACTTGAATCCATAATTGACCTCCATTATTGAAATTTAACGAGATTTCAAACTAGTTTCCATTAAGTTTTTTTTTTCCAAAAACTTTTCCAAACTACCCACTTTATTCTATAAATATTACCTTATTTCAAAATCCTATCTTCTCTTCAAAAAATTATACACTCACTAAATATTACTTCTAAAAATATTTTATTGCCCAAACACTTTATCTGAATGCCTCGTCCTAGCGTTTAGGAACCCCTATCGATAACGTTGATCAGGCGCATCAATCAGAATTCTTAATGTACCAAACAGATATACTAACACTAAAATAATCTATTAAAAAATGTTTTCACTCACTTTATAAAATAATTTTCTTATTTTATTAAATTATATGCTTGCTTGTATGAAAATAATTATATTCGAAATTCACACATATATTCAATTCCTCAAAGCTATTTGCAATTGAGGAAATAACTTTGTTTCTTTCAATTTGGGAAAGTATCGGCAGTAAAAATACTATCAAAATACATCTTTTTTATTTTATACAAAATCTACAAAGAACGTTTCAAATATTCTCTAAAATTCCATTTATAGAAAGTTCGTACAATTAAACGATTCATCCTTCGTGGATTAATTTCATATTCAAACTATCTCTCAAATAAATTAATCTTTATTTTATAAAAAGTTTTCTACTTTAAATCCATAAAATATTCATCTGTTATGACCCAAAATTCAGCATTCAAAAATCGACATCAAATATCTCACTTGTATTCGACTGCCGGAGATTCGAACGTCGAATTCTAGTTCGGATGGAGCTTATAACAACATTAGATGAATATAACAGCGGAAACAAAATGAATATCATATATCAACACAGGTACAACATGGTACAATATCCAATATAACATCGATCCCAAATATCAGAGTGATACAAATATGATACAACCATAATAGGACAACAAAACTTCAACGAGTTTCCAACATACTTCAACTTCGACAAGGTCTTCAAAAACTCCAACACTTCAAAAGATTTCCAAATCCAAAGCTTCCAGAATTCGAAAAATTCAAAAAGACTACAAAATCTAAGCTAGCTTCAAAACATGGATAACCTGCTTCTAGGCTGCCCGTGTGGAAAATTATGGGCACCCAGAGTTTAGGAAAGGAACAATAAACTCCGGGTCAGTCATGGGACTGGTATGAGTAAACAAAACAGTTGTTTGAAATAAAAGCAGTTTATTTTGATCAAAAGCAAACAAAAGAATTTGAAAGAAGTTCGCAATGCTTTTTGAAAATGAAACTGCCGTAAGGCCTCCCACCACACACACACAATGCAAACGCAGACTTGGAGGAGATTTCTCCTTATGACAGTAAAAAATGCTTAATACGAGAAAACACTTTAAGTATTATTTTAGTGCATAGTGTGAAAACATTTTCGAAAGTATAATATCAATCTTAGCCAGCATACCACATTTCGTCGTATGCCTACTATAGCTACCATGTTTTGTAGCAGGTTACCGCCATGCTGCATGGCAGGTTATACAACTAAAACCATACAGGGTTCGTATTGTTTTGTTTGGATTTCCAACAATTGGTCAGGCAAAGGAACTTCCCAAATAAAATGGAATGCCTCTGGAGGGACGTCCCCGGACCCTAACCGGATCTCTGCTACACAAGGCCGGGTTACCTCTGTAACTAGGTAACTACTGACACGAGTATGCCACCTCCCGGTCGTTACCAACCTTTATCCGAAGCGCTTCTCAACCGAAAATCACAAAGCAATAAGTTTGCAGCAACTACAGAGTAAGTATCTGGGCTACATACTATGATAGCACTTATAATCCAGAAGGAAATGGACATACCCCCAGGGGGCGCTACCCCTAAATAACCTTACTACCACGATTCCTATTTCGACCATAACCGGGTTGTGAGGATCGACAAAGTCTCATCCACAAAGATACGCTTTCCACAAAGCCATGCTTTGATCAGCAATTGATCAGCAGCACTCAGCATGTCACACTACCAAAATGGGAGTATATTGCTGATAACCTTCAACTACATAACCTCTAAGCTCGTACGTCTCAGAGAAGGGTGTTAAGCTAAGAGAATAAATTATCCGCCACCAACAGATATATATTTGAAAGAAATCGGCTTTATATCTCATAGTGTAGTGTCAGATACACGACCATACAAGTCTATTCCGGGTTCGAACAGAACCGAAGGCACTTCGTCCAGTAAAGGAAGAAGCCTTTGCAAATCCCGGCGTCCACAATCGCGATCGGACTTCCCATCACTTAGGGAATGTCTATACCGGAGCAACTCGGTGCAGAGACAATCGATAGGTTATCTAATCGTTTTCTTAGACACCCGATCTTCACCACTGGTCTTCAAATGCAATCCATTTGTCGAATCACTATTCAGAATGGGTTATATGACTTATATGACACAAAGGTCCTCTCCCGGCTAATCCGAATAGTGGGAGCTCAATTTAAAACATGTGGGTGAATCAATCACAAAGATTTACATTCAAGGTTCGATGTGGGTTTCAGATAACAAACTGAAATCCGACTCCTTGTCGCATCGCAGTTCAATGTCGTTTTACGGCAAAAAAGGGGTTTCATATACATATAGGAACAAATCACAAATCACAATTCATCACAAAGCAATCACAGCATTACAACAGAAATGTCAATCCAGTACAGAGTATTTGATGATGGTCAAACATCGTCGACTCAAGTGATTGTGGTTAAAGTGAATTAACCATATAATTGTCTTTACCAATCATTTTTAAATTAATGTTTAATTTACTTAATCGTGAATTATTTAATTGGATTAATTAATTAATTATCCTTTGGTTTAATTTATTAATTTTTAATTATTAGTTAATTAAGTTTAATTATTTTTATAAATTTCCTATTCTTTAATTAATTAATTCTTAATTATAAAAATCATTACAAGCCTTAATGGTTAAATATTCTCCCATTATTATAAATAAATTTGGGTTTTAAATTAACGTTTAAACATTTGTTTTTACCTTTTAAAATTTTATTAGATTAAACTTTAAAACAACTTATATAAAATTATAAATTCGAAATACCATTTGTTTCATATTCTATTCACCATCATCATTAATTTGTTCAGAAAATAAATTTATTTGTGTTTTCGAAAATTTCATAAAAAGAACTGCGTTGCTGTTTTAATTTATTTCCCTGAGACTTGCTTCGGGTCATACCCCGATCCATCATCCCCCTTGCTTCGAGTTTAAGACAAATTTGACCCGGGCGATATTTTTATGTAAAATTTTTGTTAAGTGTCTAAATTCAACTCGATACAACACCACAGCAACTCGAGTATGACTTCGAATTTTCATCCCATGTCCCCGTGTATTGCTTCGAGCTTTTCCCATGCCTTCCCAAATTTCACAACTGACACGCAACCGAGCACGTACACGTGCACGTCCATCTTCGCCGTCGTTGGTCGGTGCTGCAACCACTAGTGAGTCGCCGTCCATCCCCCAAACATAACCAGTAACCAGAATTTGAAGAAAATTCGAAAAACAAAAATTGAGGCCCTTCGACCCCAAACCTATCAGAACATCATCGAGAAATTTGCCTTGCGCCGCCTCCCCAAGCCATTATCGGCCACCAACTTTGGACCTTATCTTCATACACGTGCGACGCACCGATTCATCCCACTGACGTGAAGTCCGATCACGTGTAGAAGGTGCAGCAACATCAACTCCGACATGAACAAAAATGGGTTCTTAAACCCTATTTCATCAAACCCAAACTTATTCGATCATTTGAAAAATTTCGTACTATTTTTCTAACAATCTACGATCCATCACCCTTCTCTGACGACAAACTCGAGGCTTGATTATTCTTTGATTATCAGCAAGTGACAGTTTTATTGATCTTGTTCAACTCTGAACAACTCAATAAATACAACACTAAAAATCTAGATTCTTTTTCTAAAATTAATAGTTTATGAACACGAACAAGTTGATGTAGGTGAATCGACAAAAGAAGACACTTGAATTTTTAACATGTTTAAGTTTTTACTGTGTTTTCTTGTTCAAGGCTCTAAATCCTGAGTATTAGCCTTTTAAATGTTTTAACTTTCAATCTTAAATGAATTTAAACATTTTTTCTGTTCTGACACTTAAATCTAACAAAACTGGAAACAAGGAACTTGGGGTTTTTGGCAGATTTTCAAAAAAAAAGAAACCTGTAGCTAGAACAGGATTATCAACATGCACAGGCAAATGCATAACTCATTCACAGATTTTTTTGCATGCAAACCATATTCAAGTTGCATACATCATGTATTCAATCAATCAGATAAAAATCAAGCTTCTTGAAAGATTTACTCACTTGTAAATTTTAGCAAAGACAGTTCCTATTTAAAATTAAAACCTAGAACTCCCCTTTTTCCTTCTTCTTAGCTTGATTTTAATTTGA
This sequence comes from Allium cepa, assembly GCA_030765085.1. Taxonomy (NCBI): domain Eukaryota; kingdom Viridiplantae; phylum Streptophyta; class Magnoliopsida; order Asparagales; family Amaryllidaceae; genus Allium; species Allium cepa. The sequence goes on along the minus strand of CM060942.1, from coordinate 613,121,209 downwards.
TAGCTGCAACAAATTTTTGTATGAACTTGTTTAAATTTTTGATTTAATTTACTTAATCTTTTAACAACAAATAAAAAAAATGAAATCACTTACAGATTTTTTTTTCCAGTTTGAACAGAGGAAAGAACTCTCTAGCCTGCACCTTTAAAATCTTGTGTTCGCTGTTTTTTTTTCTTTTTCTTTTTAAATTGATTCCTGAATTTCTTAATCCTTGAAGTGCTTGCTTGATTCTGTAATATTTGTTGAAGAGTTGTATTATCCTTGAATTCCTTCTTCTGCTTGAAATGGTGAGAGAATAGTTTTGTTACAGATTCTTTTTTTTCTGGAATTAGTTTTCTTGATTTCAAATGTTGAGGCAAAATAGGCTTGTTTTGATGATATATTTTTTTCTTCCTGATGTTAAGATTTCACAAATTTTTTTCTTTGAAATGAAATAAAGAGTAAGAGGAGAAGATGAATTACATTAAAAAAAATTACTTTCTTTTTCTATGAACTCCTTAAGAAAATAAGAAAGATGCAATGACACTTGTTAATTTTTTCTTCTCATGAATTACACTTGTCTCTATAGTCCTTGCAAACTTAACATTTGTAATTAATTTTTATTAACATAATATTTTACACTATTTAATTTGTATTTAAACTTCCATTTCTTATTAAAGACATAGCTTTATATTAATACACATTATAAAAAAAAGAGTTCTTTGAATTTTAAATACATATTAAATAAATCATATAGACATATATTTATAAATCCAAATTATTTTACTAAAACATTTATTTTAAAATTAAAAATCAAATTCAATATATAAATTCAAATTTACCCATGTATGCACACATACAAATTTACATATATGAATAAAATTTAGATTCAAATGATTTTAAAAAAAACTTTTAGTATTTCAAATCTTAAACTCAAAAGAAATTTGAAATTTTATATTCATTTAAATTATCACTTGTTATTATTTATTTTTGAAACTTTTCAAATTTTATTACAAAAGTTCAACAATTACCCAATTTAAAATTTATAAATTTTGGTATGTTACATCATCACTCTCAATAAAAGGTTATTTTGAAATATTTAAAAAAGATTCCATTCTTAATTTAAATTTCAAAAGAGTGTTAAATAATTCAATCGACTTTTAAAATATATTACATATCCCAAAATCTTCTTAATACAATTCCTTAACATTCTAAGACAATAAACAAGTATTATCATCAATATTTTCCTTAGTTGAAATTATTTAAATATTTAAGATCCTTCTTTTGGATTTAAGTTCAAATAAGTTAAAATACCTTATAATTTCCAAAATTGACTTTGTTGCTACACTGAAAAAAGAATCATATGTGCATTACAAAATAGTCATTTAAAATCCATGTAGCAATGAAACAACTAAGTCAATTATGAATTGCATTGAATTGTATATAGCATTATCAATAGTTTAAAAACACTGAAAGTTTTGAAACTGATCCGAGTGAAACAAATATGGAACTGAAACTCAATTAACAAAGTAAGTAAATCAAGCCTAATCCATGTCAAAATACCTGGATGAGTTTGAATTACTTAGTCGTCACTTTGGCACAACCTTAACTCCATTATAAAATACATGTATCAATTAATGAATGAGTTTATTAATATCTTATATATGGGGAATTGCTACTTGAAATAGGAAATAATCAATCTTGAGCAGGAAGATACCTTTTCCAAAAACCTTGACCCTATTGAAGTTCTATTTCGATAAAATGTAGTGAGATATATAATAAAACAAAAGATATTCATTTACTCATAGAAGAAAACAACTTGTTTAACAAGGAAAACATTAAGTTTCAAAACATAAATAAGATCGCTGAATAAAATGAGACTAATAAGGCCCGGATTGCAAGGCATAAAAGGGAGTTCTAGTTGAAAGAAGCGGTTATCAGGAAGCAGAAAAAGGACACTAAGGGCTTTTACGCCGATGTTCAAAATTTTACAAAGGCTAAAATAAAGTTTTAGAAAGAATATTTTGATTTCAAAACTGAATATGTGTTTTTTAGCTTTGACAGCGACAGATTGAATAAAATGGTATCTAGCTCTTGAAACTTCGGAGGTTGAAACTACCAGTGCAGCCATTATGCACCATAGGTATTCAATAAAATGTTGATTAAACCAAATAAATATCCAAGTTATTTTTGAAATTGAAGGAGTTTAATTATTTAAGTTTTGTTTTTAAAATGAATTTCCAAAATCTTTATATATTTTCTAAAAATTCAAAAATGAATTTACAGTAAGTCAAAAATCCTTTTCAACACTCTCTCTTAGCCTAATTTTTTTTAAGTATATAATCAAATGTATATGTGATGTGGTTCAAGTTTCAAAACATCTATTTAATACAAAATTTATCAAAAGAAAGACGAATTCGCAAAATTGTTCTACTTTTAATTTCTAAAATTCATATTTAATCAAACGACAAACTACTACTCATTAAAACAGGGAAAGGAAGTTATTCTCACTAAATTAAAATGTATTTATTTACTAAATGAAGGATTTTAAAATACGACCCAAATGATTATCCCTATAATTTCTATATTCATATCCCTAATACATAATTAAATTACTATCTACCACACACCCTAGGGGATAAGACTCTAGGTCTCACTAGGTTTAGATCTTGATTGTGTGTTAGTTATATTCTATAACGTTCTGAACACATCTCTGATACCAAGCTGTAACGACCCCACCGCTATGCCTAGTTTAGCAAAGAACATTAAAAGTAATGTCGTCTGCTAATCCGAAGCATATGGCTAGTTAAGGGTGATTCAATGTGAATATATCTTTATACTAACATTGGCATGTCTTATTTATCTTTCTGAGGATGTAACTGAAAATTTGATGTGTATAGTATTAATACGAAGTAATAAGCACACTGATTAAAAATATTCAAAGTAGTATATAATATAGATAAACTAGAATTAGAGTCGCAGATCACCGTAGAATAATATGCATCATCATATACATAATAGAATGCGAGTCTACAAAATATGAATATTAGACCCACATAAATATATACATCATATCAAAAATCTTGTATCGAATACAAAGTCACTATTATATAATATAGATGACATAAATTCCTAACTGTCAATATATACAAGTATGAAGTAAACTAAAACCATCAAAATAGTTCACTTTAATGCTAGCCCAAAATCCAAAGGTCAATGGGTCCATGTACCTGTAAAGCCTCAGCCTGACCCGAGTATTAAAATAAAAAATAGGTCAGACTATGTCTAAATAAAAAGGTGAGATGTTAATATCATAACTATATGACTTAAAATAATAAGTCACATAAGATATGTTGAACAAACAATCATAATAAGGCATATGAATTAAATTCACTATTTAAATCCAAAATGACTTGTCTCTAAAATAGTCATTCCAAAATATACCTAAATCCCAAAATTCATAAAAGGCATATCAACCCAATAGATATAGATATCAAAACTCTGACTTAACAATAACCAATAAGTCATAAATAAAATATGCCCAAAAATACTCAAATAAGGCATATCTAACAAATCACCATTTCATAAATGCATATCGAGTTTTAATAGACTGTCATCTCAAAATATGGTAATAACCAATTCAAAATTCCTTTGAGCCATAAAGGATACAAATTGTCCACACGAAAGATCTCTGAAGAAATAATCATCAGTAATAAAATAATAATGGCAGTCATCTATCAGTTTAATACAGTGACACGAAATCTACCGAAAGAGACCTGCTACATAGAAAGAAAGCCTTCCGAAAGGGACTGCGGATTAGGGACACCGCTCAAAGAAAAGAGCAACCGTGTACCTAATCCATCCTATGAAAATTTACCTTCCTAAAGAGGTCAACATAGCCCAACTATATAAAACAAAATAAACTGATAGGTTATACAGTCAATTCCCCGATATTGCCCCTATATATCCCCAACATATCCCGTAGCGGAATTTTGGGGCAACGATATTCTTATAAAGCAGCCTAATATAGCGGTTCCACTATTATCCTCGATATTGTGGCAATAATCCGTTATATCCTCGATTTGTTTCCCCTCTATATTCTCCTTTCCTATAAATAAGCATTTGCTTGATGTCTTGCTTTTAAGTTTTATGGTTACTTCAAAGTTGATATAACAATGATATATGCTATTGGTTATTATAACTAGTTCTAACCTTTTACGCATCAACTTTGTTTATCTTTACTTTATTAACGTGTTTCGCTTGGTGGGAAATAATAAGTAATATTTATTCCTTTTTTTAATGTAGAATGTTCATCATTCCTCTTTTTAAAGTCGTCCGCAATATCCTGCTGTATCCCGGATATATCTCCGCTACAACTTTTCGCACCTTAAACACTATGGAGCGGCAGGGCGCTATAACTGCACAGCTGATAGGTTGCAGTATCTACATAACATAATGCATAAAAATATGCCTTCCGAAAGAGACAGCTGTATTTACACCATAACAGATCTTCCGAAAGAGATCTGCCTACCCAAATCTAAAATTATGTCGATTCTCAAATCGATAAAAAATGTGTTATCTTCTCTCGAGGATCCATTAGTCTAAAATCCGAATACCCTAAGATAATACAATTCTAAGTGTTAATTACTTTCACTCCAGTAATTACAAGAATTTAGCTAACTGTCCCATACCATAAAGTAAACTCAAGTATTTACCAAAAGCTAGTAATTCCCACTTTAAACTCTATTTAACAAATTATGATAATAACCGAAAGAATTATACAAAATTCCCATACCATGCGACAATTCAATCGTTTATTAAAATTCTTTATTTCATAGAAAAGCAAGAAATTCAATAGAAACTCAAATGAAAGCATTAATTGATCGAAATCAATGTTTTCAAAAATCATTAGAGAAATAGAAAATCGTATATAATTAGCTAAAGATTAAACACAATTAAAGCCAATAATAGGTTATAGTTTGAAAGAAAGTAATAAAAACTTTATTATATAGGAATGATTTCTAAATTGCTTTATCTATAGTTTACTTTCACATTTATCACTTTTAAAATCCAATAACTCATATATATAAAAAGGAAAGAATTACAAAGTTTTAAGTCTTAAGATAAAATTCTTTTATTAGGTCTTTGAATCAAAACAATATTTTAGTAATTAATAATTCACTTTATTTCAAATCCATATATATATATATAATATTACTTCTTAAACACTTTAAACCCATAAACTATTTTAAACTTAAAAATCTTAATTACATTTATTTTTAAAACAAATCTTTACTTTTCATAATTGATAACTTACTTTACTACGAAAATCTATTTAAATATATATACATACAAATAAAGATATAATATTCCAAAGGCTTTAAAATCTTTCTAAAATCATTTAAATAGCTTTTATAGCTAAAATTATTTGAAATTGAATTTCTTGCTTTCATAACCAGTTTTCTAAAATAATACCATATCTTATCTTTTGGCTTTAAAGCATTTCAAAAATTTATACTGATAAGTAATAATTTTAAAAAGATTTTGTAAATAAATATTAATTATCTTTAGAAGTTTTAATTGGAAATTTTGTGATAAGCAACAAGGTAAGAAGATATTATAATTTAACTGTATATTATATAGATTAAATTCCAATAAAGATGAAATAAATAAAATCTCATATCGAGAATCTTTTAATAATATTTACACAATTTAAACAAGAAACCCATAAAAATGTTTTTTTTAGAGCCAACATCGCTCAAAATATATAGTCCACGACATGAAACTACTCAGTGATCCGAGTTGCTTTCCGACGGTTCCGTTTACACAAACAATATATGCAGGACATATACAAGTATATTAGATTTAATTTATATTCGAATTAAGTTCATTTTCAATTTGACCTCTTCCAAATCCCGTGTTAGTTTAATTTGTTTCCAACAATCTGATTTCATTTTATATCATTCGATGAATAAGGTGGATTACCACATGCAACTATATGTCAATCAATGCATTCCTTCACAATCATGACCATTAAAATTCATAAACGAAGAAAAGTATGAAAGAACAAATTCATAATTAAGCATAACAGTGTGAGTTGGAATAAATCACCAAAATCAAGCGCCGATCAAAACATCCTCACTAGCTACGACATGCACTCTAAATCCTATTTCAAACTGCTACACAAAATCATAGTTACCATCGCCTTGAACATCAACTCTAGAGCAATGCTCCTTCAACCAAGCTCTTTTGCCTGTGACATTCTCAGCACCATCCTAGCATGCGTGCGTCCAGCCTATTGTCTACACACAAGTCGCGATCTCCACCTATGCTCGAGTCACGAGCCTCTCACCACCTATCGCATGAAACCTCCGTGCCTCATCTCTTAGCTCCACCAATCGTGAACCCTAATTGTTGCCGAAGTTCGCATTGACATGAACCTTGAAGCGGTGTTCCCCTGCTTACCACAGTAGTGGCCTCCGATCGTGATTTCGATTGTCGTTGTCTTTTTTCTCGTTTGATTTGATAATTAGGCCGAGCAAATGAGGAATACGGGTATTGGGTATTAGAGTGTGAGAAATAAAATATGGATTAAGTTTTGGATTTGGCATTTATTTGTTAAGATTATAGTTTTACATTTTAGTCCTTCTTATTTGTTTTTGTTTATTTTTATATTCTTTCTTTATCTTCAAGTAAGTCTTTATTTGTTTGAAATTATACTTTGATCAAAATTTAAATTGATTCACACTTTGTTCTTAAATTATATTTCAATAACTGGATAACTTTATTCAATTAATTATCCATCGTAAAGTTATGAAATAGATTTAATTTCTCAACTATTTCAATGGTATAAAAATTATTCACACTACTAATAATAATAATCGTTTCACTCTATTTAATTATTTATTATATTATTTTACAATAATTTTATTCACCTTTGTCGATTTACTGACATATTGAATATCAATTAAAACTTATTTTCATCTATTTCAAGTATAAAAATAAAAATTATTTACACTTTTAAATATTTTTTATTTATTAAAACACTTTGTTGGATTTTTTATATTATTTAAATGAAGTTTATTAACTAATTAAATTTTATTATAACAGAATCCTTTATTAAATAGACTTCAATTGAATAATAATTTGATTCCAAAAGTAATAATTATCAAAATCAAATTCGAACACTTCTATTTTAATTAAATTAAATTAATATAACTGGTTCAAAAACAAGGTTGTTATATGTAGTGTAAATTATTCTATTGTCCCCAGTCCAATTGTGCTTCCATAATCTAGGTCTTGGATCAGGAAGGATCAATTATACTTATTTGCGATTTTCTGTGACTATCCTCACCTATCCTTGACTGAGCATGCCCTACTTTATTGCCAATACCATCGTAAGAATCTTGTCAGGTGTTGGTTTTAATCCCCAGAAACTAGCGCATGAATTATTCGATTCTGATTACCCTTCCTTGAACTTTACCATTTCTAGGAAACAATAGAATTCCTGAAGGTCGGTAATTACACCTTCCTGATGTTACCAATCTTTGGGCAATGGTGGCTTCTTGAAGTTGTGGCTAGAGGCTAAGTCATGCATTGGATTCTACCTCTAGCAACTGACGAATCAATGACTCAATTTTGAGCCTTTCGGTACCAAGAGGTTCCACTTGGTATCAAGGCCTTTTTATTCACTACTTCCCCTATTCCATTTGCCTTTTTCTTCACGATCGTGGCAAATGGTTTCGCTTTGCCATCGGTAGTCGATTATAGCGATAGCATATTTTTCTCCTCTCTTAATCACCAGTTGCACACCGATAATGTTGATTTCTCAAATTGCAAACCGCTACGAGCTAACCATTTGCTTACATTCCATCAATAAAGCTCTCGAGATTTTTTCAAATTCTCGAATCGGTTGCAATATTTATGTTGTCAGTTGCATTCTGATTTATCATCAGTCATAAATATTCATAATGAAGCACCTTCTTTACAAATGTCTACCACCCGGTGTAATCACCACAGCTGTCCTCATGGTCTTCCACGAGGATCTTCCTAGCATTATCCTTGGTTACATGCGGAAGTAGAGGGTGGTGAATTCTTTTCTATATAGCACTCCATCTTATACCATGAACCAAGGCGTTTTTCACGAAAGTTTCTTCCGCTCATTCTTACCTCCCGAGCCGATTCCTTTGGTAAAATAGTCCTTTGTAGGAATCCTCTATGATTCCACTTTCTTTACATTCTCTTGAATCCAATATGCACACCATTCCAAGTCTTTAGGAAATGGTAGTTTGATTGCTTGATTTGTTTTTCTAACACTGCCTATCTCTTGGCAACAATTGAGTTCCTAAAGTTCGGGGTCAGAGATCCAGTCATGCGTCAGTTTCTATTTCCCAGAACTACTACATCATTGGTTCAATCCTAAAGATTCGACTTTGATGTTGCCTATCTTCCGGCAACATTTGATATTTCCAGTTAGAGTCAACTGATTCTATCAACTCAAAAGAGAATACTTGTTATCCGGGCTTTAGACCAGTCAAAATTTGAACAGACTAGATAGAACTTGAAGTTATCAAGGCAAAAAGCCTGGATAAATAGCCAAGGAGTCTAGAAACTAAGCGCACGTAGAGTCACAAAATCAAATCCAAAACCATTAGAAACAACAAGGCAATGGGATACCCCTAGCCGGGGATTTGTTCCGACTCCTAAACGAGGATCGGTATGGACCCCTAAATATGGCTTGGGTGGTATGATAACCCACAAATCTGTCCTATTTAGAGTTGACAATAAATCACACATATCCAACCTAAACCAAACAGAAAGATGGCTAATCATGAGAAAGTAAGAAGAGGGAAGAAGAGAAGAAAAGAAAATGAGAGGAGAAGAAACTAAAACAATTACATAATCTCACAATCGCAATGGAATAATATATACATTGAGCTTTACAAAACAGAAACTGTAATATATATACATACATCATAGTACAACAGTCAATCACTAATCATCAGCCTGTACAGTTATAATAATTTGTCCTCACATATGCTGATAATTTAAACAACAATGCAGTGGCAAAATAAACATATACGTGAATACGACCAAAAGAACTCCAACTCGTCGACTGAAGCTCCAAAGCATCCGAAACTGAATATGTAAATATACTTGTCTGACCCCAGCATTGAACGGGAAGAACACCAGGATCTTTTTGGTAAACTAGCGTGAGAAAGCACATCCTTATTGAGTTTCAAAATTATTAAACTTTTCATTATCAAAATAAAGGTATATTATAAAACCGCGCCCACACATAAATACAGACGGGTTTTTACCTTACGATAACAAAAACATTTCATATCAAATACAGTTATATTATACTAGTGTCTAGTATACAATAATATTAATCATAGTCGAAATTGTTGCATTAATTAGATTCCAGCATACTCACCACAATCATGGGTTCTACAAACAAAATGGCAGGCATGTAGTGGAGAATGGATTTCCATACAAATGACCAGGTGAAGGGACTGCCTTTCGGCAGTACATCTCTAAAGTAATATACCGAGGCCCAATTGATGGTCCTTTACCAACACAAGACCGGTCTATCTCTAACTAGATAGTACCAAATATGTCATCACCATTGTCGTTACCGATCTATCCGTGGTCCCTCATAGCATACACCCACAATAATTTAAAACTCGAACACTATAGCAGGAACAAATATATCTAGAAGGGGATGATCGTATCCTAGTTGTTGCGTACCACATAGCCTTGTCGCATCTACCCTATTTCGGTCATTTTTGAGTGTGAGGCCTGAGGTCATGTGTACCTTTCACATAGCACGTCATCTTTCCTCTTTGAATGTCAGATTTCCATTCCTTCAATCACTATTGACTTTAAAAAAGATACAACCTCTGAGCTCGTACGTCACAGAGAAGGGTGTTAAGGTAAGAGAAGTTGCCTTCTGCGCCACCAAATAGATGTAAGTTTATAAAAGTCAACGACGTAATCTCAAAAATGCAATGTTAGACTTCCATCCATACAAGTTATCTAGGAATAGGACAAACCAAGGGAATTTCTCCTACCACATCCTGTTGGGAATCACCCCTAGGATTAGTAGCGATTAATCCTTGCATCGGATATTTCATAACGAAGAGACTACTACTACTATATGTATATTGGGAGTTTATCCCCAAATGATCAATAAATAGTCCTTCCTTACGAAAATCCCAAATATCAATGTCGTCCAAGCTTGCACATTCGAATGCACATACAATAGTCAGAAGTGGTTCTCAGATAAATTCGACACCAGTCTCTTTGGATCAACAACGATAAAAAGGCCAATATTTGGTAGTCGGTGGTTTAACTATCAAAGCAACAAACAATATCTAGCACCAAAAGCAATCACTAGGCTCATTTAATTATTAAATCAATACTTCAAATTACCTTTAAAAAGATATGTTCACAAAACCATTTCAAAATATCAATAAGGGAAAACAATGTCATATACTTATATCAATAGTATAAGCATATTCACAAATCATTTCATTTTCAACACTTAGAAAATATTTCCATATACTTATATCAACAGTATAAGTATATTTTATAACTAGATTTTTATAACCATACAACACCAGAGTTCATCCGCCTTTAGACGGGTGTTTAGTACAGGAAGCAATGCTCCTACACCATCAAGCTTGTAGTACGATCATAAGAACCAATTCGTGTATTTCACTATGTAAGGCCAAAACATAAATTTATTGGGTCAAAATGAATATTGTGTAAAACATAGTTATGACAACTCAAAAAACATTAGTATAAGGATTCGATTTATTAATATATGTATACAAAAATCATGTATACTATATAAAACATTTTCTTTCGGAAATCATTTACTATAACAACAGTGTTATAGTCCATGCGTTCCATACTTCCCAAAAACATTTATTGTGATAATAAATGTTGAAATCTATGTTTCGTTACTTATCACATTTAAGACATTTCAGACTATTTAATTCCATTTAGAACCATTACTTCCCAAAACATGCCTTTTAAAAAGGTAAATTATTTTTAAAACCATTACTTTATCAAAATATTTCTTTCGAACATTCCTTTAAATAAAAATCCTTATTTATAAAACTATTTTTATAAATCTCCTTCGATTTTTTAAAATTGTTATTTAATAAAATTTCTTTATTTACAAAATTCCATTTATAAATCCATTTTTTTATAAAAACTAATTTTGTAATCAAAATCCACTAATAAACTCTTTTCTTTATAAATCAAATTCATTTATAAAATCAATTTACACAACAAACTTCAAATCCATTTACTAACATTTATGAATTTCAATTACAAATTTTTTATTTATAATTATATAAACTATTTCAAAAATCTTTATTCAAAGTATTTCATAAAACTATACTTTCATTACATCAGAAACCATAACTTTTTATATCTTTAAAACAAATTCCTTTCCTTTTTAAAAAATTTAAAATCATTAAAACATATTTATAAATCAAAATCATCATTTTTGTATTTCAAAATACCAAAAATAAGGCCTAGTGCTACTATAGCACTAAATAAGTCAAATCATATCAAATACGTCAACATGGCATTCCATACATCATATATTAGCATATATATGAAAAGTTAAATCAACCTTGGTAAGGAATCCTATTGGATCCCTCCAACTTGTCCCTACATCATAGACAACACATAATCATAAAAATGTAAATCAACTGCTTCGAGACAGGATTCATATACAAAAGGGCCATCTGCTCATACACGAGAACGTAATAAGGTCACATCTACTCTAATAGGAGGGAATTTATCCAAACCAACTAATACATACAGTATATCATCCAAATAAGCAACAATCATCATAAACAAAAAAAATCCCACTTATTAAAAATATAAGTAGGCCAGAGAGATGAGTTTACTCATAAAAATGCCGGAAATAGCCAAAGTGTTCCTGTTTGAATTAAAATTGAACAGTCGTTAAATTTAATTTAAAATCTCAACTAGCTCCAAATTCATCCAACCCAACTCTATGCTGATATGAACGGAATGCAACTTGCCGCCCTCGAAACAGACCTCGTACGAGAAAGTCACGGATAAATTAACATTTGAAATAATTAAAATTAAAATTAACTAAATTAATAAAATTTAAACTTATAAAACTTTTCCTTTATCCCTCTATCTTCCCTCCAGGCATGTATATGTATTTTTTTTCTTTTTTTTAATTATGCTCGAAACGTCCCCGCCACCATATGAGCTTCTCATGCGCGTGCCACCACCTCTGCGTGCGCCATTGGCCCAACAAGCCGCCGCCCTCCATTGCGCGCGTATGTGTGAAAATCTCCATAGCCCAACCCAAAACTACTCGTGAATGCGAGCAAATTTTGGTCACCTCGGTCAATGATTTGTTGATCTTACTTTTGGTTAAGCTCGTATGGATGTTGTCTAAGTTTTCCTAGTTGTAATCGTCGGCTAATTCGGCCACTAGAGGCTCCGATCATTGTCGATCGTTGGATGGTGGATTTTTAATTGCGGCGGAAATTTTATTTAGGGCTAGGTTTGCAAATGGAAGGAAGTTATGGGATATTTATTGAAAATAAACTTGCCGCAATTCACAATTAAAATTCCAACTCCAAACGGAACGTGTCGTCTGTCGTCCTATATGTTGTACCCCTATTCTGAACTCAATGGAACTAGTCTCGGGACCCAATTCTATCATATGTAGAAGATAGCTTTTCAAATTGAGTAATTTTAATTTTAAATTGGTTTAATTAAATTTTGCACGTTTGGAACTCGCACGTCCAAATGATACATGCAATCACCACGAAATTCATTAACATATAATAATTCACTATTACAGATCCAATGAAACTGGTTTCGTCAAAATCCAAGACAGTGACCCAAAAGACTATTTTTACACATTAATTAAAACGAGTAATTCCCAAAATCAGTTTAATTATTTTCAAATCCAAATTAAAAGTTTACTTACTTCATTCTTATTCAAATAGATTTTAAGTTGACTTTATAAATCCTTTTTCATTCATTAAATTTAAGATTCAATTATTTAAAAATTTCGATTATCAAATCTAAAAATTAAATTATCAAAATTAATCGCTATATTTGAAATATAAGTTATTTAACTTTTCAATATTTAAAATCAATTAAATATTTCAATTTCGGATGGCTGAAATTGGTTTGTTACAGGTGGACCCCATCTTCTTTCCGTATGTTTAGCTGATACCAAGGCCGTATTTTCAAAGTTGTTTTATTCACTCAATGCAATTCTTCATCGGTCTTCATGAACACTTGAAACTACAAATGTTTTTTCCTTCAACTCCATCATTTGGACCAGAAGCAAGCTAATATTAGTGCAAACAACTATGGAATCTTAAAGCTAAATACAAAATGACCGAGTAAGAAGCCGAAGACACAATAATGGTGAACTTGGGGATCGGTATCGAATTCCAGATATTGTCGAGGTGGCGCCTGTTATTTTGGGAGAATTAGTCAAATTTGTGCACAACAGCTTAGAGATATCTTAGGCTCTCCACCTCTATAAATAGGAAGGTAGGGTTTTTAAGGATCTTTTGGCTCAGGCTCTATTATTTCTTATATTCTCGTACTTTTGAAATTCTAAGTGTTGGAATTATCTCGAGTTTCAAGAACTTCTGCCTTCAAGTCATATATCAGCAATAAAATGTTAAAGTGGATGTAGACCAAGCATTGTCGAACCACTATAAAATATTATTCCTTGTTGTTTCCTTATTTTCATTTATATTTCTTCATATTTTATTCTCTTCTATAACTTTAGGGTGTTTGTGCCATTTTTGGTTCAAACATTTTGATGCTTTCATTGAGAAATTTAATCTCAGGCTACTTGGATCCATTCTCTACTATTAGATTTCCAATATCCAAGAGATAGCTCCAATTTCTCTTTCTTTTATTTTTTTACACCTTAGATTTCCAAGATCTACTTAAAGCTTTTTGTCATGGCCCCATCAAGGAAGGTACTCCAAACCCGAACCGTAACTATCAGAGCTACCATTAGTAAAGTTGAGAATTAGAATCCTCAGCATGGGTATAAAGCTAACTACCCGGAGCAAATGGAGATCTAGACACCAATTGACGTCATTATCAGAATGGAGATGGATATGACGATGAAGCAAATGGAAGACAGATTCCAAGCTAGCCAATAGGAGATGAACAACACAATGCAATAGAGCTTGAGGCTACTGAATGATATGACTAAAAACAGCCGTATATGGAGTAGAAGTAACTCTAACTCAGAGTCGGAGAGTTCTTCTTCATCCAAGCAATATTGCTGACAATGACGCTCACTGGAATCAAACGAGGGGTAATGTTGGATGAATGGGTCCCTTAGTGTTGGGGAGCCTAGGTATCGAGCACCTTCTAGGAGCGTTCGCTGGGCCGAACACCTGGGGTGGGACCCGATTACCCTGCCCGGTCGAACCTGTTGATTCGGACTATTTGGAGGATATGATTAGGAGGCTGGTTAGTGATAATAGATCCAAAACTAATGATAATTGGGGAACTTATGCTAGTCAGAGCCTGTTTATAGAGGATATCCTTCATGCAGGATCCCCTTGGAGATTCAACATGCCAAAGATACCATTTTACAAAGTAACGATGGATCCTAAACAATACTTATTGAGGTATGAATGGCACATGGATTCAACAAGGGCTTCAGATGTTGTGAAGTGCCGTTATTTCCTAATTTTCTTAGAAGGGGTGGCTACGATATGGTTTACTCGGCTTCCACCAAGGCCCATCTTATCTTTTGCTGCATTATCATGGAAATTCATGGAGAAATTCCATTTGCATGCCTCACATCTGAAACACATGATCTCATTGTCTAATGTTTATCGAGCTAAAGGAGAGTCGTTAAGGAACTATATGAATCAATTCGACAAGCTGTAATGGAGATAACATATCCAAAGAAAGACATGGTACTGATGGCACTTTGCAGAGAACTTCACCTCGACTCGGATTTTGGGGATTAGATAGAAAAGAAACAACCATCGACAATGGAAGCTTTTTATAGAAAAGCTAATGAGTATTTGCATCAGGAGGATACACGTAAGCATCAACGGAGAACTGTTGTTGGAAGTTCAAATAAGCCGATCCAAAGTAATATTACTGTAAAGAAATCTGGAGGAAGCTTTGGGAAAGTTGATGTGAAATTTGGTAATCAGAACAGAGGAAAACAAAACAATGATTAGGCAAAGAAGGGAAAGCTAAATAACAAGAGTTATTTCAAAGGTCCCAAGTATGACAGTTGCATTGAATTGAACAAATCGATAGAGAACATCTTTCTGGCTACTCTGAGTAGCGGAAACGGGCTCCTAGGGAATCAACTGAGAAGGAGAGGACGTTGGGCAAGTCCTACAGATTTCATGAGACTCACGGTCATAATATCAATGAGTGCAGGCACTTGCACGACATGATTGAAGATTTAATAATTAAAAATAAATTTCAACAATATATGAAAGCCCCATACGATGGCGGCCAAGGAAATCCTAGCACCCTTGGGTCGCCTTCCTATCAAAAGCAAGCTAAGCCCGGTGCTAATGCATTAAAGCGGCCTGAAAAACAATTTGTAATCAACACAATCATTGGTGGGCCTCATCCTACCAATAATAATTTTGCAAAATGGATAGATATATTGGAGCCTTACAGCATGCTGATAATGAAAATTGCTATATTACCTACGATGGTGCTCTGACAAGCTAACCTTGAATCATGACCAATGATTTTGTTTTCTAGAACAGGGATGTTAATTGAGTGGAGGCTTTGACAATAGACCCACTCATGATCTCAGCCATGATTGGTCCTGCTATTATATGGAAGGTGTACGAGTTTAGTCAATATTTTGTTCATAAAAGCTAACGATTAAATGACGTTGCAAGAGAGAGATTTGAATCCTTGTAGATCTTGTATACATGGGTTCAACGGGATGGCTACTAAAATCGTAGGATTTGTCAAACTAACAGTGGAAATTGGTGACGGTGATTGCAGGCGAGTGCGAGTCATGCCATTTTTAGTGTTGGATATTTATTGTGCATATAATACATTCTTGAGGCAACCATCCCTAGCCGAATATAGAGTGGCGATCTCCCCCTAGTGTTTAATATGAAATTCCCTATAGACAATGGAGCGGGGATCGTGTATGGAGATCGGGTCGCTGCCACGAGTGCTATGTCACTGAATAGAAGGAAACAAGGTATAAGGAGAAAGGAAAAAGTGTAGAGGGGGTCCTCTACATAAAGGCTTTGGATGCATAGCAACTACTGCCTAAGCCCTATTTCAGGAAACCTAGTTGGCTCTATGATGGCACGGACGGACGAAAAGAGCCACGGGGGGACGAGTAGCTTTTGCCAAGTTGAAAATCGTTGTTCCAGTCAATAGGATGACCCATGTAAAGTCTTGAAGGTTGAATCTCAGCTCGGTACTAGTGTTATGAAGGATTCGGTTGGTTTTTTCTGGGCAAACCTAAATGTGTTTGCATGGACACATTCGGATACATGTGGGATCTCGCCCGGTATAGCGAGTTATGCATTAAACATAAATCCAAATGTGTTCCTGTGAAATAGAAACACCATAGCTAGGGTCCAGAGGGATACGCTGCGCTCAAAGAAGAAGTGGATAAGGCTAAAGAACAACGGCTTCATCCGCAATGCTCTATACATGGATTGGGTAACTAACCCAGTTTTGGTGAAGAAAGCACACGGGAATTAGAGAACATGCATCGGTTATTCAGACTTGAATAAGGCATGCCTGAAGGATAGCGTCTCGATGCCAAGGATAGATCAGTTGGTGGACTCGACTGTAGGACATTGGCTGCACTCCTTTATGGATGCATACTCAAATACAATCAAATCCTGATGCACGTCCCAAATCAAGAACACACCAGCTTCATTAATGACCTCTGACTTTATTGATATCTGGTCACTCCCTTCGGATTAAATAACACGGGAGCAACTTACCAAAGACTTGTGAATTGGATGTTTAAAGACCAGATTGGATGATCATTGGAGGTTTACGTGGATGATATGCTCACGAAGTCACAGCGCTTAAGAAATCAAGTTGATAATCAAGCAAAGTTGTTTGGTGTCCTCTAATAGTACAAAATGAAACTCAATCCCTTGAAATGCTTTTTCATCATGATATTAGTGAAATCCTTAGGTTTCATTGTCAATTCCCATAGGATATAAGACAATCCAGAAAAGATCAAGGCTTTAAGAGATATCGAAGCCCCAAAGATGACCAAGGAGGACTAGAGCTTAATTGGAAAGGTCGTCGCTCTGAGTCGGTTCATCTCCAAAGCCATCGAAATATGTTTTCCTTTCTTCGAGGTGATCAAGAAGGGAAAAAGAAACTTTGAATGGAACTAGGATTTCAAATTTCATTCCAAGCTCCCGTGAATCACTTGGAATAACCTCTCATCCTTTCGAAGCCGGTAGATGATGAGGACTATTTTATATACTTGGTTGTGTTGGTGGATGCTTTGAGCACCGCACTTCTCTGTGAGGAATCGCACATCCAACAATCGGTCTACAACATTAGCAAGCGGCTGACAGAAGCAAAAAGAAACTATCCAAGACTAAAAAAGCTCGCTTACTACCTATTGATCGCTTCCAAAAAACTCTACCCCTATTCCCCAGCTCATCTGATCAATATCGATCAGCCTTTATGAAAAGTTTTGCAATTACTTAAGACTTCTGGAAGACTTTTGAAATGAAACATTGAACTGAGTCAATATGATATCACCCTCGGAGAGCAGTCTAGTGTCAGGTCTTAGTGGATTTTCATAGCTGAATTCACCGCAATAGATGATCCCTCGGAGAGCGGTGAAGAAAAAGAAGTTGGATGGAAGATCTAGATAGATGGTGCATCTAACAATTGATGTTTCAGTGCTGGAGTTATGTTTGTCACTCCCGAAAAATACTCGCTCGGCTACGCCATGAAACTCGATTTTTCGACAACGAATGATGAAGCTGAATATGAGGCCTTAATTGTAGCACTCATAATCGCCAAAGGACTGGGAATAAAGACTTCACATGTTTTCTATGACTCCTAGTTAGTAGTATGTCAAGTTTGGAAAGAGTATCAGGCGAAAGGAGCAAGTCTAGCTCTCTATCAAAACCATATTCTCGGAGAGGAAAATGAAAAAGCCAACTCACTTGCTAAATTGGCTTATTACGGATATGCGCAGCTCATGTGCCTAGTTCCATAAAAGTACTTTTAGTTTCGAGCATCAACCGGGTGACTGGATCTTGGAGATTTATACCTGAACAAGAGTCATGGATCACTCCAATTTAGAATTATTTGCAAAGAGGAATCCTTCTAAAGAGAAGGAATGAATGACAAAAAATCATTCGACAAGCTTTAAGATATATCATGCAAGAAGGAATACTATACAAAAAGGGTTTCTATGTCCCTATGCTATGGTGTGTCGCTCACGTCGAGGCCAAACAAGTCCTAAGAGAAGTCTATGAAGGGGCTTGTGGTGACCACATTGGAGGGGAAAACTTAGCGAAGAAGATTCTTTTATATGGACACTTTTGGCCAACTATCAATCGAGACGTCGCTAACTACACCTGAAGATGTGACAAGTGCCAAAGATTTGCTAAAATTCTAATGGCACTTCAGACGGAAAGTACTAAATGGTCAGTCCTTGGCCATTTGCAGTTTGGAGTACTAATATCATCGTTGTGTTGCTGATACCTAAAGGAGGCATGAAGTACGCCATCGTGGCGGTTAATTACTTTACTAAACGGGCTGAGATGGATTTTTTGGCCACCATTACCATGAAGAAATTATTCAATTTTGTTGTTCAAAATATCATCTATCATTTTGGAGTTCCACAATAGATCGTTATCAATAATGGGACCCAAGTCAATAGTAGTAGTTTAAGGATTTCTACCGTCCACACCACATAATGAAGAGATTTGAAGTGGTAGCACACCCTTGGGTGAAGAGACAAGTCGAAACTGTAAACAAAATTATCAAGTCTATTCTCAAGAAGCGATTGGAGAATGCCAAAGAAAGTGGTCGTTGAACTTCCGCTAATGCTTTAGGCTTATCAAACCACCCACAAATCAGCGATAGGTCATTCTCCATTCGCCTTGGCATATAGATCGAAGGCTATGATTCCGGTCAAACTGGAAGTACCTTCTCATTGGGGTACCCACTATGATCAACGGACAAACCAGCAACTCCGTCTAGAGTCTTTTGATATGATCGATGAGGAGCGCACCGAAGCCTAGTTCAGAGCAGCTGCGTACAATCACTAATTCGCTCGATATTATAACACCAAAGTTAGGAGTCGTATCCTTAAAATCGGTGATTTGGTCCTCAAATGAATTTTCCCTGGTCCAAAGAAGTTGGGCACGAGCTAGAAAGGTCTGTATGCTATAGAGGAAAATCTTGGAGATGGCATTTTTAAGCTAGCAACTGTGGATGGGATTTCACTCCCGAGAATATGGAATAGCGAGCACTTACTACGTTATTTCGCTTAGAATAAACTTGTAAATAATAGGCTAGAGCTGTGCAATAAGACAGACTCTGTCACTTTTTGTCTTTTATGAAATAAATGGCCTTTTCGGCCCAAACTTCCGTCTTCTCGTTTCTTAAGAGTTATGACTTGATCAACTCGAATGAATTTGCATATGATTAATGTGGGTGTGCAAGTACCCGAAGATAGGTGCTGACCAAACTTTGGTGGCCCATGATCGGGCCCATGAAGTCTCCCTTGGTGTTCGGAGATCAACATGTCCGATGATCGACACCAACTAACTCTTGCCTTTGGATTGAGAGCAACAGTATAAACATAAGCCGTACATGACACAGGTGTCTGCACCCTAACTCTCATTCCAGAAGTAAGAGTGAGAGTATAAATTTAAATCGGATGCAATACGAGCATGCTTACCCTAACTCTCGTTCCTGGAGTAAGAGCCAGAATATAAACTTAAGCCGGCTGAAACACAGTCATTCGAAAACTGTACTCTTGCCTTCAGATTGGGTGCAAGAGCAAAAACTTAGAACTGGACGTGACACGACCGTCCATAAGCTAATTCTTACCTTCGGATGGATTGTAGGTGTATAAAATCAAAAAGAGCATGATACAACCAATCGCTCATTCAAGAAATCTTTCTCGGAGTGGGTAGAATGGAAGTTCCACACTCGAAGTAAAGCGCGATCCAATTTTCAAGCCTTTGATCAATGCCCGGAATTAGGCGTGATCGAATGCTAACATCTTGGATGAGGATGTACTCTACGATTCTAAGTAGTTAACTTAAACTTGTGCCGGAGTTTGGTGCGATTGGGACTTATTATCCTGGAAAAGGATACGAAAGCCACTATTTTAAGTGGTCTACCCTAAGGATTGCTTTACATTCTCTAGAATGATATGAATCAACAAATCACAAAATGGATTAAGGCTTGATCCAAAAATGATCACTAACAGAAATAAATCGCAAGTTTATCAAATGTAAAGTTTATTTCATAGGTACTTGGACAAACAGGAACACAGATTTTACAAAACAAATGTCTTTGTTATTGACATTAAAACAGGAAAGCTAAGTACAAATGGTTCACACCAAAAACAAAAAACAGTAATAGGGACCTAGCTCATATAAAGTTGGCTAAAAAATAAAAGGAATCTGTCTACGGAGAAACAAACTAGCAACTATTTCTTTTTTTAACTTCCTTTTCTTCTAAGAGCCTGGGGAGACTTCACTTGAGGTTTCTCCTTGCCTCTTTCCACCTCTTCCTCTATCGCCTTGGACTTTGAGAGGAGTGTTTTGCGAAGATCCAGAAGGTGCACTTTGGTCGCTTTTAGGCAGAGGAATGGTGGTTGAAATGCTTTGCGAAGGTATTGTCGACGTACTTTGAGCACTCTCGGTCGGAGGTACGTAAACTAGAGCTAAAATGGTTTGCCCAGGAAAAGATATCGACAATGGAGGAGGGAAGACTTCTATTTACTCCTGCTTGATTTGACTAGTAAGGAAGATATCTATCTCAAGTTTTTACTCAAGCTCATGCAAAGAGGGACCCAATAGGGGACTGGGAGATCCCACCAGTAGTAACATCCTCATCAACTTGAGTCCCTTGATTCTCATCATTTCCTTCTTCCAACAAAGCATCTATCATGTTCTCATCAAGGCTCAGGATCTCCTTAACTAGGATGCTCGGAATTGATGTCTAAGTCATGATGGTTACAAACTCTATCGCTGATATTTGTTGCTCCAGTTGAGAAACCTTGGGAGGAAGTAGAGCAATTGTAGGCTGACCTGTAGCTAAAGACGTACAAAGAAATAGATTGGTGACATTGTTAATGGCACATAAATTTTCTAGAAAATATGAGAAGTCCACGAGATACCTCCTTTACTTTGAACTTTCACATGAGCTGGAGTGCTCCCGGGAGCTCCATCGGGAATAGGGGAGAGAACTGTTGATTTTTTGGAGTTGTGGCTTCTTTGGGCCATAACTAGCATCGGTAGAGGAATAAATAGTGGAACTAGGAGTAGCTTGAGTTTCAGGAGGTTAACCAATTGTAGCATCATGATAAGCAGAGCCAGAACCTTCGCTTAACTCTTTTTGAGCGGTTGCATCAAGTTCCGGATAAATAAGATGCTAGTTATCATGAAGGATTTTAGGCTCATTTCCCTTCAAAAAATTTTTTTCCAGCTACTCCATATCAATATTATCACTTTTAAGAAACTCCTTCTCTTCCTCAATGAATTGTTTCCAGGCATAGCCAAGCATCAAAGGGTAATCTTCTATGAATCACTCCAGATTCTGTAATTTGAGCATATTAGCATTGTACGGGTGACCAACGGCTCAAGCTACTTCATCATCTACTCTTTTACCCACTCCTCTGCCTGTTTTTCTACAGATTCAACTTCTCTTTTAATAAGAGCCTCAATGTCAATGGCCTTCGCATTGTGTTGAATATGCGCTTTGCGCTTATATGATTTTTGTTTGATGATAATAAACATATATACATTCATTTAAATGTATTTGGTAATGTACTATTTTGTTTTTCACAGATTAAATAAATATTTGTTGATTAAAATTAAATAACACAGAATTTGAATTCAAACGAATATTTTATTCAAACTAATATTTATTACAATTTTGAATAGTACAATTTTATGCTCTCACTATACATATACACTTTTGAATACATCACGATTTTATATATACATTAATAACCTCACTACATATCACTCACACTCGTATTTTATCTTCAACTGCATTAAGTTTGAATGCAGCATCTGAGCAAACTGCAAAAATATTCACTAATGCAGTAAAATTGAAAAAGAAATATTTTTGCAATATAAAATGAAATATGATTTTTGAAAATATGATTTGCCTCAGTTATTTGGGTTGTTCGTCATCATTTAAAATTGAATTCATCATACACGAATAACTTGTGACATACACAGTGTATCACTGTATATGCCACAAGGCCGTGCACACCGATATATACACTTGATTGATTTACAGGGACAGGTGAGCACAGGTCAAACCCATATGAAAAGCCGGGTTCAACTCACGTGCAATAACATAAATGTCACAATTCACAGCACAAGGTCAAACCCGAGCTACAAGCTGGATTCAACACAGATCAGAGCAGTATGCAAAGTCGATGCAACATAAACAAACCCAATACAATATGACTGTGAGCAGTGCCACAAGACCATCAAGCAAATGAATAGAGGCATCAATATGACAACCCAACAGCAACATGCTCTGAACACAACTGGCCAGTCCAATGAACAAAGAACCCAAATGCAAACAGTAGTATGCAAGCACAGCCTTAAACATGAAACAAGGTGCACCAGACCAGGTTACAAGATGATCAAGGCAGACTACAAGTTCAAGGGGACAGTGCAGACAATAAACAAGTGATCAACAGAACATTGACTGCAACAACCAAGAAAATGTAGAGAACAAGCTACATGAAGGAAACATGACGCAATGTCGAGCTCAGTACAACAAGTGCACATAAATACATGCAAATGCATCAAAGCACTGAGACATGAATGCAACATTTACAACATAGCAGCAGTATGCAAGTGCATACACAAAGAGGCAACAAAGACTTGAATGACCAAGTGCACCACAGACCATGCTACAACTTCAAATGAACCAGCAACACAGCAAGCACATGAATGCACATAGCAAGCTACATGAAGACAGAGCTCGAGACTACAACTCAAAGTTCAATGCAGACTGCATAACGAACCAACTACACAATTCGAAGCATAATGCATATATAGCAGTAAAGTACACAAGCCAATCCAAACAACAACAAAGTCGATGCAAACATACATGAACAGGCAGTACACAGTGAAACAATGCATGATGAATCAGACCAACTAATCAACAGTGCAGAGATGACAAGTACATAGCAGTATAACCAAGGCAAAGCTAGTAGTAGCCAAATGTTACAAATTCAATGCCGAGAAGAACTGAAACAAAGATGGCCAAAACACAAAAGTGCATAACAACCAACATAAATGAAATAATACACAGTGCACATATGTCAAGTAAAGACACAGAGACAAGTAGCAGTATACAAAATGAAGTGCATGCATCATGATGAAGCAGTGATGATACAAAGACCAGTAATGCAAGCAATCTGAATTAAATGTCATCAGAACAGAGACCAAGTGAGTATGCAAATGCTACCATGACTCGAGTACATGCTACAGCAACGTTACATGTCCAGTTACAACAAAGACCAAATTCACAGTGAAGTCAAGACAGAAAATTCATGAATGCAACATGGTGAACAACCAAGGTGCAACAAGAATTTTACAGTATCAAGCTCATGTATGCAACAGTGGAAGAACAAAATTCATCAGTGCAGATTCGAAACCGTGGTGGCCAAGCAAATCGACCATGCTACAGGTGTATCAAGCCAGAAGCAACATAGTAAACAAAATCAAAGAAATTCGAATGTACAAGTCAAAGCCAGAAATTCACAAAATCAAAACTTGGCCGAAGTCAAAGGAAAAAAACATCGTGGCGACCACGAAATTGAATCAATACCGTGTCAACCAAGTATATACGAATTGAAGAAGTCAGAGATCAATCTCAGCGTCAAAACATAATCAAGCGGCCGAGCTAACAATATTGACAAATTCAAATATATTTGTACGAACGCAATTCAAGGAGATCGAACTCTTATATAAACCCAATCATCACTGGCAAAAATAGTATCGAGTTCGAGTAAGCCAAAATTGTAAAAGAAAAAAGGAAATTACATACCGAAGCATCAGCCGAACTCGATCAAGGAGGAGAAGCCACAAACAATTAAATTGAAGAAAGCAAATCGAAGCATCAACCATCAAGCGGCGATTCCTCTCGAAGCCCTAATTTCAGAACTAAGAGGAACGAACAAAGAGGAACGGCCGCCATTATTCTCACAAGCCAAAAGAAAAGGGACGGGACAAAGAAGAAAATAAGGAACCGATTAAAGAATAAAGAGTGGGCCGGCCTTGTTTTCTAAAGGCTTTAGTTTATTTTTAATTAGGGTTATTTGTTTTTGTTTAATTGTTTTTGTTTTACGAATCAAAACTTTGTAAATCACCACCTAGGGTTTAGGTAGTGTCAGATTGTCTAGTTAGAATTAGTTCAGTGAGCAGGGTGTGCGAGTTTGCAAAACTCTATAGGCGGGAGCAGTGTTTGCGAGTAAGCGAAACTCTATAGGCGGGAGCAGGGTGTGCGAGTCTAGTAGAGTGTTTGTGAGCGGGAGCAAAAGGGTCTGCGAGTCTAGTAGAGTGTTTGTAAGCGTGATACTGTTTAATTCTAATAGAAATCTGGGAATGCAGCAGTAGGCAGGGGTTGTCGAAGCTGGGTAAATTTTGTGTGTGATTTACTTTTCAGCATATTTATTTCTGCAGTTTATTTCTGCGTTTAATTCGAGTAAATTTGCTATAACCCTATTCAACCCCCCCCCCCTTCTAGGGTTAATCTAGATCCTACAAGTGGTATCAGAGCCTGGTATTTTTATTTAACTCTAGAGTCATGAGTCTACCAAATAATGCTTTTTCTGAGGGGCAATCTATTGCTGGCCACCCATGTTTAACGGGAACAATTATGCTTATTGGAAAGTTAGGATGGGTATCTATCTTAGTTCTGTTGATTATGATGTTTGGGATATTATTGAAACTGGCTATAAACCTCCCACTATAACTGTTGGTGGTACTGAGATTCCTAAACCTAAGGATAGGTGGGATGCTAACGATAAGGAATTAGAAACTACAAATGCCAAAGCAATGAACGCTTTGATCTGTGCTCTTGATAAAAATGAATTTAATAGAATTTCTCATTGTACAACAGCACAGGAAATTTGGCACACTTTGGAGGTGACACACGAAGGAACTTCTCAAGTCAAGGAGTCTCGTCTAGCCCTATTCAGCAATGAATACGAAAACTTTGTGATGGACAAAGGCGATAGCATAAAGGATATATTTGGACGTTTTTCAACTTTGGTATACAATGCTAGAGCGCTTGGGAAGGTCTTCACTGAGGTAGAGCTGGTGCGGAAGATACTACGAGTCTTACCGATGAACTTTGAGGCAAAAGTCACGGTAATACAAGAATCGAAAGATCTGAGTAAACTAAGCATGGAGGAGTTGATTGGCAACTTGATGACATATGAGCTTGAGCTAAAAGCAAAGGAAGAACGCAACAACTCCGAACCAAAGAAGAAGACGATTGCCTTAAAGAGGAAAGAAGAGAGCGATGAAGAAGAGGATCCAATTGAAGAGCTTGCAATGGCTGTCAATAATCTTAGAAGATGGTCTAGATTCAAGCCATGCAAGAAGAAAACAAGTCATAATAGGCCAAAAGATTCTGACCATTCCGATAATGAACCAACGTGCTTTAACTGCAAGAAGCCCGGACACTTCATACAAAAATGCCCACTTCTCAAAAACAACAAAGGAAAGAAAAAGAAGAAGAAGGCCCTTGCAGCGACTTGGGATGATGAAGAAGGAGAGGAAGTTTCGGATAGCAGCTCAGAGGAGGCTAACTTGTGTCTTATGGCAAAAACAGATTCAGAAGCAAGCTCCGAGGAATCTAGTGAGGCAGGTGAGTATTCCTATAGAGATCTTGTTTTTATGTGTCTTGATCTTACTAAGGTAGTGGATACTCTTGAATCTAAAATTGAAAAACTGAAATCTGATAGGAGAGAATTTGCTCGTGAAAATTTTAGGTTAAAAAATGAACTTGAAAATATTCAAAACCTAGAATGTAAAAATGTAAGATTTTAGATTCAGAATTATCAAAACTTAGGAATAACTTTGAGAATCTTGAAAAAGAAAACTTGAATCTTAAGGAAAACATTGACACTAGGAAAAAGGATTTTATAAACAGATGCACCTCACTTGTCACTGAAAACACAACATTAAAAACCAAAGTCCAAAATCTTGAGAAATCTCTGAATAACTTTTCAAAAGGAGAAAAATCTTTCAAAATGTTATTGGGAAATCAAATTTTTGCTAACAACAGAAAAGGACTAGGTTTTGGGAAATCACAAGATGATGATAATGCAAAAGGTAAAAGTGTCTTTCCTCGATCTGAAATAATTGGACATCATGTTGAAAATTATAGCCATAGAAACAAGAACATAAAAATTAATCAAGTCAATTCAATGTGCACAATTTGTAGAAAATTTGGACACAATCAAAATAATTGTTGGTATAGACCCAAACACGTGAAAACTATACCAATTTGGGTTCCAAAAGGCACAAATGTAAAATCCTTGAAAGTCAAACAAATTTGGGTGCCAAAAGGAACATATATAAATAGTTTTGGGTCTCCACAAACATATTTTTCATGTTCTGCCACTAACAACCATGGACCTATAAAAACAAATAGGTCACAAAAATCTTTCATCGTGTAGGTGTGGCGGCAGGCTAAGGAACAACAACAGTGTTCTCTGGATTTTTGCTGTTCCAAAAACACAACGGGCAACAAAGCAAAGTTCCTTACCCTAGTATAAAGGTGACAGAATCACAATGGACAACGACGAAAAATTATCGTAAAGGTAAAACAGGTAAATATGTTTTGAACGATATATTAAATGTGATAATCTGCACCATAATCTGAATTAAATCAGCCAATATTGAGATGAACAAAAGATGATGATTTTGATTCTATGACTTTTTCAAAATATTGACCAATCATCTTTAAATATAATTACTTGGAGTAATTATGATGGTTGACTGATTCGGACTTACTTGATATGATCCTACATGACTTGTTCTTATTTATGACCTTGTTTTGTGCTTAAATGATGACCAATCAGATTTTCAACTTTGAACTAATCCATATAAATTTGTTCGGTCAAATGATGGTATTTTATTGATCTTTGATTACTCCTGCTTCACGTAGATATATTTGTTTTGACATTTTGGTCACTGCTTGTAAATTTGCACGTTTTCAAATTTCATGTGAAAGCTGTTAAAAAGGATTTTAAGAAATTGTTGAAACTTCAAGAAATTGGTTTTTGAAATAATTATGATGTTGATTGACTGTTGATTACTCATGAATATAACTGTTTATCCTAAGGTTTCTGAAATTAACACTATGATATTTGTTTGAGTGTTAACATAGCTTCATTTCAAATTTCATTCTGAGATAGTTTGTTGAAATTTCACAAATCTGGTCTTTGACATCCAACGAGTGAATATTGAGTGAAATTTAAATTCAGATGCAGATTACATTGGTAATATAGTTGATAGAACAATTATTAGTGTAACGTGATTAATTTTTGAAACATTCATTTGCTGCATCGTTTTTTTTTCAAAGAAAATATCTGCATATATTTCACTTGAAATAGTTTTTCAAATAGCAGATTTTTTTTTCATATAACCCCTTCGATAAAATCATTTTTGACCATAATTTCAGATTAGTCATTTTATTTGATTTTAAATGACAAATTTTGACTAATCTAACTCCCTAATGATTATCGAAAAGATCAACAGTGATTGAAAAAGTGATGAGTGTCGATATTTGTCATACATTACTCAAGACAATATATTTAGAAAAATTTCTTTAGAATTTCATAACAAGAGTTATAAAAACTTTTTGTTGGGTAAAAATTCCATGATCATTTCTATTTCTATCATCTTTCTATCGACCATCACTCATCAAAATCATATATAGTATGTAAATTTGTGGTAGTTTACAAAGGAAATTATTCGTTCTTCAATTTATTATTATAAAGGAAATTATCTGTGCTTCAATTTATTATATTCTTCAATAAAAATAAATATCCAAAGTATTCATTCTCATTTAAAAGTCCTCACGGTTATGCATGGGTGAATTACTTGGATTTTTGATTATATGCTTCCATGCTCATTTAAAAGTCCTTACGATTATGCATGTATTGAACGCATATCAAAATTAATTGATTAAATAGACAAGTTGATTCTAATCCCATTTAAAAGTCCTCACGGTCATGCGTGGTTAGAAGATACTTGATTTCATTTTTAAATAAAAATTGTGAATACTACTAATCTCATTTAAAAGTCCTAACGGTTATGCATGGTTAGTAGATATTCAAATTTCCTGAAATAAATATACCACAAATAGACAGAACTGCATGTTTTTTTTGATGATTTTATCCCCATCATTTCTGAAAGTGGAATATGCATCTGACAAGGGTAATTATGATTTTTGTTTGAGTTTTATTGAAATTTGATATTTATATTCAATTGAGTTAAATGTTTGATTCATGTCTGTCATTTCATCCATATTTTTATAACACTGTTATTCTTTTGCTGATAACAAAAGGGGGAGAGAAAAGTTAAGATTTTGTCAAACAGAATCAAGCAAAGGTCAAATAATTTTCCATTTGCAACTAGGCTCATTTATATATTTCTATTTGTATGCATATATGTAGGGGGAGTATTGTGTAGAGAGGGAGCATTCAAATAGGGGAAGCAAATTGAACGATCAAATACATTTAATACATTCAAAATCTTAAATATATGTTTGTTATCATCAAAAGGGGGAGATTGTTGAATATGCGCTTTGCGCTTATATGATTTTTGTTTGATGATAATAAACATATATACATTCATTTAAATGTATTTGGTAATGTACTATTTGGTTTTTCATAGATTAAATAAATATTTGTTGAATAAAATTAAATAACACAGAATTTGAATTCAAACGAATATTTTATTCAAACTAATATTTATTACAATTTTGAATAGTACAATTTCATGCTCTCACTATACATATACAATTTTGAATACATCACGATTTTATATTTACATTAATAACCTCACTACATATCACTCACACTCGTATTTGATCTTCAACTGCATTCCAGTTTGAATCCAGCATCTGAGCAAACTGCAAAAATATTCACTAACGCAGTAAAATTGAAAAAGAAATATTTTTGTAATATAAAATGAAATATGATTTTTGAAAATATGATTTGCCTCAGTTATTTGGGTTGTTCGTCATCATTTAAAATTGAATTCATCATACACGAACAACTTATGACATACACAGTGTATCACTGTATATGCCACAAGGTCGTGCACACCGATATATACACTTGATTGATTTACAGGGACGTATGAGCACAGGTCAAACCCAAATGAAAAGCCGGGTTCAACTCACGTGCAATAACATAAATGTCACAATTCACAGCACAAGGTCAAACCCGAGCCACAAGCTGGATTCAACACAGATCAGAGCAGTATGCAAAGTCGATGCAACATAAACAAACCCAATACAATATGACTGTGAGCAGTGCCACAAGACCACCGGGCAAATGAACAGAGGCATCAATATGACAACCCAATAGCAACATGCTCTGAACACCACTGGCCAATCCAATGAACAAAGAACCCAAATGCAAACAGTAGTATGCAAGCACAGCCTCAAACATGAAACAAGGTGCACCAGACCAGGTTACAAGATGATCAAGGCAGACTACAAGTTCAAGTGGACTGTGCAGACAATAATCAAGTGATCAACAGAACATGGACTGCAACAATCAAGCAAATGTAGAGAACAAGCTACATGAAGGCAACATGACGCAATATCGAGCTCAGTACAACACAGTGTACACAAATACATGCAAATGCATCAAAGCACTGAGACATGAATGCAACATTTACAACATAGCAGCAGTATGCAAGTGCATACACAAAGACGCAACAAAGACTTGAATGACCAAGTGCACCACAGACCATGCTACAACTTCAAATGAACCAGCAACACAGCAAGCACATGAATGCACATAGCAAGCTACATGAAGACAGAGCTCGAGACTACAACTCAAAGTTCAATGCAGACTGCATAATGAACCAACTACACAATTCGAAGCATAATGCATATATAGCAGTAAAGTACACAAGCCAATCCAAACAACAACAAAGTCGATGCAAACATACATGAACAGGCAGTACACAGTGAAACAATGCATGATGAATCAGACCAACTAATCAACAGTGCAGAGATGACAAGTACATAGCAGTATAACCAAGTCAAAGCCAGTAGTAGCCAAATGTTACAAATTCAATGCCGAGAAGCACTGAAACAAAGATGGCCAAAACACAAAAGTGCACAGCAACCAACATAAATGAAATAATACACAGTGCACATATGTCAAGTAAAGACACAGAGACAAGTAGCAGTATACAAAATGAAGTGCATGCATCATGATGAAGCAGTGATGATACAAAGACCAGTAATGCAAGCAATCTGAATTAAATGTCATCAGAACAGAGACCAAGTGAGTATGCAAATGCTACCATGACTCGAGTACATGCTACAGCAACGTTACATGTCCAGTTACAACAAAGACAAAATTCACAGTGAAGTCAAGACAGAAAATTCATGAATGCAACATGGTGAACAACCAAGGTGCAACAAGAATTTTACAGTATCAAGCTCATGTATGCAACAGTGGAAGAACAAAATTCATCAGTGCAGATTCGAAACCGTGGTGGCCAAGCAAATCGACCATGCTACAGGTGTATCAAGCCAGAAGCAACATAGTAAACAAAATCAAAGAAATTCGAATGTACAAGTCAAAGCCAGAAATTCACAAAATCAAAACTTGGCCGAAGCCAAAGGAAAAAAACATCGTGGTGACCACGAAATTGAATCAATACCGTGTCAACCAAGTATATACGAATTGAAGAAGTCAGAGATCAATCTCAGCGTCAAAACATAATCAAGCGGCCGAGCTAACAATATTTACAAATTCAAATATATTTGTACGAACGCAATTCAAGGAGATCGAACTCTTATATAAACCCAATCATCACTGGCAAAAATAGTATCGAGTTCGAGTAAGCCAAAATTGTAAAAGAAAAAAGGAAATTACATACTGAAGCATCAGCCGAACTCGATCAAGGAGGAGAAGCCACAAACAATTAAATTGAAGCAAGCAAATCGAAGCATCAACCATCAAGCGGCGATTCCTCTCGAAGCCCTAATTTCAGAACTAAGAGGAACGAACAAAGAGGAACGGCCGCCATTATTCTCACAAGCCAAAAGAAAAGGGACGGGACAAAGAAGAAAATAAGGAACAGGTTAAAGAATAAAGAGTGGGCCGGCCTTGTTTTCTAAAGGCTTTAGTTTATTTTTAATTAGGGTTATTTGTTTTTGTTTAATTGTTGTTTAATTGTTTTTGTTTTACGAATCAAAACTTTGTAAATCACCACCTAGCGTTTAGGTAGTGTCAGATTGTCTAGTTAGAATTAGTTCAGTGAGCAGGGTGTGCGAGTTTGCAAAACTCTATAGGCGGGAGCAGTATTTGCGAGTAAGCGAAACTCTATAGGCGGGAGCAGGGTGTGCGAGTCTAGTAGAGTGTTTGTGAGCGGGATCAAAAGGGTCTGCGAGTCTAGTAGAGTGTTTGTAAGCGTGATACTGTTTAATTCTAATAGAAATCTGGGAAAGCAGCAGTAGGCAGGGGTTGCCGAAGCTGGGTAAATTTTGTGTGTGATTTACTTTTCAGCATATTTATTTTTGCAGTTTATTTCTGTATTTAATTTGAGTAAATTTGCTATAACCCTATTCAACCCCCCCTCTAGGGTTAATCTAGATCCTACACATTGTACCTCTCGATCCTGACAGCAACCTAATCGTCGCATGCGTCTTGAGTAATTTTCTGCTCTTCGTCTTTTTCTTGATCTCAGGCTGGAGCTTGGTTTTCAATTAGGTCGCATTCCTCCTAGCAGCATCCATTTCCATTGCAAACTCGTGGTTCTAATGATGCACTTGCTCGATTTCATTCAAATGCTTGGATTACTTTGCTTCGAGTGCCCTAATGGCCTCTTTGGCCTTCTTGCGTCGGCTTGGGATTTTCTTGAGTTCTCAATCTCAATGTCAAGAGCGGCTATGACTCTTTTATTCTCGGATTCAATGAGTTTTTGATTCTCTATCTCCTGTAGCATGTCACTTGAAACTTTTGAAATCTTTTTGGCCAGCTTCACTCATTCATTGTATTGATTGTGGACATCGATCGTGTAATTTTGTTGGACTTCAGCAGGAATTTTCTGTATGTTTGGCATAAACATAACTCCATCAAAGTAAATGTTGGGAAATTCATTCTTAAGCTCGGCCATCTAACTTGTAGTGTCTATCTACCACTCCTCTCTAATGGGCCAAGCAACAAAACTTCCTTTAACCGACCTTTGATGGATAGCATTGGAGCCGCTCTTATGATGGGTGGGCTCGGAAGACTAGATGGAATGGGATAATGATGTGGGTGATGCAAGATTATAAGTAGGAGGAGGAGCTCGAGAAATGTCAGTCGATGGATTTTCACTAGGTCAGTCAGGTTGCCTATCCGAGCCTCTAAATGGAGGTGATCTGGATCTAGGTTGGCACGCAAAAACAAAATCGTGAGTAGAACGGTCTCTGTCGTGACTATTTCCATCTCGATCATCTCTGTCGCGATCGAAGAGGTAGCTTGAATCTTAGTCTCGACCACTCTCTTAGTGGTATGACCGACGCTTTTGAGCATGGTATGCTCTCTCCTCAAAGGATTGTGAATGATTCTTCTTATACATAGAACATTTTAAGCCAGAAAAAAACTTGGAAAAAATTCCAAGCAAGGAGTCGGTAGTGACTCCTAAATTAGGGATAGGTATCGAATCCCAAATGTTTAAAAAAACATATATATTATATACAAGCATACGTATGGTATATGCATATGTATGTGAATGCCTATACATGTGTGATGAGCCATGTGTGCATATACCCGATTCTTAACGACTAAGGTTGAGGAAAAATTGGATTCATACCCGGGGAACCCATAGATTTAGATAAAAAAAACCATTAGACTTGGAATAGCATATCACGGAATCACGTTCCATATTTATATTCCCGGATGTTGGTAAACGTCGCAACAGATCACTATAGACATAACAATTCATGGAATCAGTTCATGAAAGGATAGCGACCATTTAGAGCACAAAATGGAGTCCTTCAAAGGAATCAAAACTTGTCTTAGTTCAAAGCACATCACGTTGGAAATGAGATATATTTTGAGGGGCAAGTGTTATCTGGCCTTTTGATCAGGCAAAATAAGAACAGACTGAACAGATAGAACTTGGAGTTTTCAAGGTGAAAAGCCCGAAGAGATAGCCTAGGAGTCTAGAAACTAATCACCGGCAGAGTCACAAAGTCAAAGCCAAAACCATCAGAAACAACAAGGCAATGGGAACCCCCAAGTTGGGGATCGGTACTAACAGATACTCGAGGATCGGTAGTGACTCTCAAATATTGGTTGGGTGGACCCATTTTCTTCCCATATATCTACTTGATATGAAGGCCCTATTTCCAAAGTCATTTCGTTAAATCAATGCAATTCATCGTTGGTCTCCATGAACACTTAAAACCACAACTTTGTTCTCCTTCAACTCCATCATCTCGACTCGAAAGCAAGCGAATATTGGTGCAAACAACTATGAAATCACAAAGCTAACTAGAAGATGATTCGAATAAGAAGTTGAAGACACTAAAAATGGTGAACTTAGGGATCGGTACTGACTCCTACTTCGGGATCAGTGCCGGCTCTCGGATATTACTGGAGGGGCAACTATAATTTTGGGAGAATTAGTCAAATTTGTACACAACGGCTTGGAAATATTTTAGACAAGATTTTAGGCTTCCCACCTCTGCAAATAGGAAGGTAGGGCTCATTTCTCAGGATCTTTTGATTCTGGCTCTATTATTTCTTATATTCTCGTATTTTTAAAATTCTAGGTATTGAAGTTGTACTGAGTCTCAAGA
Organism: Allium cepa; assembly: GCA_030765085.1. Taxonomy (NCBI): domain Eukaryota; kingdom Viridiplantae; phylum Streptophyta; class Magnoliopsida; order Asparagales; family Amaryllidaceae; genus Allium; species Allium cepa. Next base: position 613,086,913 of record CM060942.1, on the reverse strand, counting down.
ACTTCTGCCTCCATGTCATAAATCAGTAATAAAATATTAAAGTGGATTTAGGCCAAGCTTTGCCAAACCACTATAAAAGATTGTGTCTTGTTGTTTCCTTATTTTTATTTATATTTCTTCATATTTTATTGTCTTCTATAATTTTTGGGTGTTTGTGCCATTTTTGGTTCAAATAATACTTCTTCATGTTGTTGCCGGTCTCCGGACAACATCGTATCCTGAAGATTTCATGACTAAACCATCCCAATATTGCCTATCTTTAGGAGACCTAGACCAACGAATGTTATAAGATGGTACCTTCCTACTGTTGCCAATCATTGGGCAGCGTCAGATTCCAGAAAGTTGGGTTGAAGATTTGATCGTAGTCCGACTTCTTCCTCTGAAGCTAGTGTATCGATGGTTCCATTTTAGGATTTCTCTTTAGCATCGCTATTCTTCGGGTGGTGGCAGATTCCTAGAATGGGACCAAATGATCTAGTCGGTCCTTAAGTAGGTTATCAATCTTTCTAGCCATCACCAGACTTCGGGCAATGGCAAATTCCTAAAGGCTGAAGCCGAATTATCCAATCAGTTCCTGGTTTGATTGTAATCGTTGTTGCCAATCTTTGGGAAGCAACGAGCACTAGAAGGTAGATTTTTTATCAAGTCTCCACATCATCGTTTATCTTCAAATAGTGTTGTATTCTTAAGGGTTAGGTGCTTCTTCCCTCTGTTCTGCCTATAGTTTGCTCCTGCCAATCTTCGGGCAGCAAATTCGATTCTCAAAAGACAGGGGTCGATTTACCATCAGCCCACCGGTTTCCGACTTGCCTGAAAAATGGCGCTTCTCAAAAGGTAAGGGGCTGATATGAATGCCGACCCAGTGGTTTTAATCTTCCTGACGTTGCCAGTCTTGTGGCTACATCGGTTTTTAGAAGGTTGAGATCGATTTTCCCTATTGATCCGATGGTTGAGTCGATTATCCCCATCAACTTGGTGGTTAAGACCTTCTTGACATTTCTAATTGTTGGATAACGCCGATTTTTAGAAGGAGAGGGTTTGATCTGATCGTCTATCATGTGGTTTAGACCTTCCCGACATTGTCAATCTTGGGACAAAACCAGTTCATAGAAGGTCGGGGATCGTACGGCCCATCGATCCAGTGATTTTGAACTTTCCGTCATTGTCGAGGCAACATTATTTCTCAAAAGCGGTGGGATCGATGTGACTGCCCACCCGGTGTTTTTAACATTTTTGATGTTGCCAGTCTTGGGGCAACGATAATTCTCAAAAGGCTGAGGATCGATATGACCCATCGATTCGGCAATTTAGACCCTCTCAACATTGTCAGTCTTGGGATGATGTTGGTTCTTAGAATGTTAAGGTTCGATACGACCCAACGATTTGGCATTTTTGACCTTCTTGACATTGCTAGTCTTTAGGCAATGCCAGTTCTTAGAAGATCGGGGATCGATATGACCCATCTATCCAGTGGTTTTGACCATTTTGACATTGCCAGTCTTTGGGAAGCATTGATTTTCAAAAAGTGAGGGATCAATGCGACTGTCGATCTAGCGTTTAAGACCTTCTCGATGTCGCTAGTCTTAGGAAATGTTTATTGTTAAAAGCTTAGGGATCGATACGACACATCGATCTTGCGGTTTTGACCTTCTCGATGTTACTAGTCTTTGGGCAATGTTGATTTTCGAAAGGTGAGGGGTCGGTACGTACGACCCATCGACATTGTCAGTTTAGATCACCTCGACATTGTCGGTCTTGGGACAACACCAGTTCCTAGAAGATTGAGGATCGGTACGACCCCTTAATCCTATGATTTAAACTTCCCGACATTACGAGTCTTGGACAAAGCCAATTCTTACAACATAGGGGATCGATATGACCCATCGATCCAACGGTTAGTGAGTCTACACTCCCCGTCTATCATTCAAGGGCATAAAAGCATTTTCTCCGCTGAGCTGTCGATTGTGCAGCACAATAGTTTTGTTTGCAAGAATGCGGTTCCAGTAGTTCAAGAAGCAGATTTCATTAATGAGTAGAATAAATGGAAAGTCGTATCTATTTACAGTTCTTTAGTGTCCTTGGGAGGCTTATTTGCAAATGGAAATTAAATAAGGATGAATGAAACGGTGTAGTTTTAAGTTGTTGTTGTATTCTTAGGCGATTGACTATTTGAAGTTTATTTGATAACCAGTATTTCATCAGCTCGCCTGGGCCCTTATCCATTAAGTCCATGCAGTTTTTCTTAAGAAGATAGACCTTGAGGTCTTGCAATTTGTTTGCTATTTTGCGGTTCCATAACATACTACTAGAGCTTGTTATTATTTATCAGCTCCTCAACCGGATTCCTCAAGTATCAGCATTCGTTATTGTTATACCAATGCATTTCATGGAAGCGACAGTGCTTCCCGAAACGTTTCTCTTGCTCCGTCGCTTCCCTCCTAGGTGGCTTCTTATATTGCTCAGTACCCTGAGTAGCAAGATATATTCTCCAACATATCACTCAAAGGCATGTAGTCTTCCAATCCAAAGTTCTTCGAATGTTTTGTTATGCCTGTTGCTAGAGTTTTGATTTCTTTTCTTTTGATTACCAAAGTTTCCAACGTTTACTGTGATGTTGCTCTGGATTACTTTCTTCGATTGTTCATCACCGACGTCTATTTCGGCTAATCCTGCTTCTTTCAATCGTAAGAACTGATTTGTCTTTTGGTGGAATTCTTCCATGGCAGTGGGTTGCTTTATCTTTAACCATCTACCGAGATCCATATTCGAGTGATTATCCCGAACCAAGGCCATAAATACAAGATCATCCTTCAGATTGCTAATTTTTATAACAGCGATGTTGAATAGGTTCAAGGAAGCATTCAAAGACTCACTGGGTCCTTAAGACAAGCCAAACAAAGACATAGTGTTCTTAGATCGTGCACCATGCAGTCGAAACTGCTCCATGAATTTTCTAGCTAATTCATCAAAAGGTGATATGGATCTCGGTGCGAGTCTTATGAACCACATTGACGCTTCTCCTTCCATAAAGATAGGGAAACATCTATAGCAAACAACTTCAATAGCCTTGCTCCATGCATATGCCATTCATACTTGAGTAAGTGTTGTTTGGGATCAGGGGTTCTGTTTTATGATGGAATCACTGGCATCGTGAATTTCCTAGGATATTCCCCTCTTAGAACATCTTTCGTGAATGGAGTTCTACTTGGTAATAAACCCCAATTGTCATTCTTCTTGCCTCTACTTTCTTTGACCAATAGACTAACCATATCAGCTATGCATTCCTTTCTAGCATGGTATTCCATAAGGCAATTGCTAGGGGTTGCACTGAATGTTTGACTCTGCAAATAGCCTTGGTTTATTAGCTAGCATCTTGGTTCTCCAGTCTTTGGGAGAACCACTCTTGTAGTATCCCATTGTCATAGGGTTGGTTCAGCTGCAGCAGCTTGAATTCCAACGGCATTTCCTCCAACACTTGGTTCAAAAAAATCATCATCCATCATCAGATCATCATCAGAGTTAGAAACCACAATTGCATCTTCTTAGAAACCACTATTGCATCTTTCTCTTGTACATTGTTCTCCTCAGATTTGAGTTGGCACCAAGAGGAAACCTCTCGTCACCTGTTGGTTTCTTTTTGGGAGAAAAATTACTACTTCCTCCTGCAACAATTCCTAAAACTCCAAAAATTTCCCCTTCCTATTATTTTTTTCCATTCCTTCTGTTTTTGACATAAACTCAAGAGTTCTCTAGTTTTATAACAGGTGAAGTCTCTCCCCTAACTCTCCTTGTCACCGATGGCTCCAAGGTTAGTAAGCTTCTATCTTATCCTTGAGAACTTTCTGGCTATCCACTGTCTTTTGGTTATGTTCATGAATTTCCTTAGAAGCTCTCCTCCGAAAAAAACTTCCTACTGAGTAGAGAGTCTGGTATGGCATTTCCATTATTAACTTTTGATTGGTGAGTGTTTCCTTCGTCGCCAATAGCCATTGAACCTGTGGATCTTCTAAAAGCAGATGTTCCTTTTTTGGGCGCCATCGATCTTTAATAGCAAGTTAATAAACTTCTTAAAGCTAGTTTTCTAGATCTAATTGTTGAATCTCTCCAAATCCAAAATAGCAAGTTAGATCTAAGCCTATTTACAATTTTCTTAATGAAAGCACCAAAATGTTGACACCAAAAATGGATCAACACCAAACAATGAGTTATAGGGATGTGAGACCAAGATCTAGCGGATAATAATAGAAATCAAATAAAAATAACAAGGAGACACAAAAATTTTATAGCACTTCGACGATATCTGGCCTAAATCCACTTTGTAGCTTTATTTATTATAGATCCGAGAGAGTTTGTATGAGATTACAGAGAAATAGAGTCACAAGTACAAGAAGTTGACAATTTATAATGCCTAGAACTTCCAAAAGCAGGTACCTTAGTGACTATTGCAAGGAAGGAAGATGGTGAAGAGTAATAGAATCCTAGATCTAGAGTGAAGAAGAAAGATCAAGGAGAAGATCCTATTTTGGTTGCACTATGGTTTATATTTATAGGGAAACTGAGGTACTGGTTGGAAGCTTGCTTGAACTGAGGTCCAGAAGATAGCCCAATGTAACACAAGAGAGATCAGAGCTTCGTAACCTAAAACAATAACTAGGTATCGATCGGTGGATCTTGGTGTAAGTTGAATCATTTTTCTTACGTTTCTTTTCTATCTTCTGTCTAACATTTTTCAAGCTCTTTTCATCGACTTTTGGTCGATTCTAGTGATCTATCCAATATTGCTCGAGTTATCCCGCTTTCTTGATTTTCTTCTCAACAACCTTGGTATTAGCCATCTAAAGTTTTAGAAAACCACTTGATCATGAGTTGTTAGAGTAGTATAGGAGACGTATGGAGTATGGGTGGAGGAATGTGATGAATGGATAGGTAGGTACTCGATACCGAGTTATGTACTTAGATTCATTGCCTTTGCAACTTGTTGATTTACTTCATACCAACATTCTAGATCGTTCTAATCATGTTGGAGTGAATCATAAAGGTGGAAACCATGTCGATGAAAACCATGAGCTTTAGGTTGGGGTGGACCTGACTTAGTCTCCGACCTGAGTGGTTTGAGTGTTTGCTTCAGGCCTTGGTTGGAGTCATTCAATGGTTGGAATGCTTCAAGTCCTACCTGGGAGTTTTGTGTGCCCAACCCGAACTTTACTACATAACGATTGATTGGAGTCCGACCTGGGAGCTTTGTGAGTCTGACTTGAGTTCTGCTCAGTAACGATCGCTTGGAGTCTAATCTGAGATTTTTATGAGTCCAATTCGAGAAAAATCACAACTCGATATCGAATTATGACTTACAACTTGGTATCGAGTTGACTCGGGTCTAACTCTAAGTAATATTGTCTTGCATTGCTATTTCTCAACTCAGGTTCTTGTAACGACTCGGAAATTTCGATCCCGAAACTTCCAGATAGTTAGGAAAAGAAGAAAAGAGAAAGAAGAAGAAGCAGAAACAAGACACGGAAACCTCACATTCGCAGCGGATCAAAATATAATATAACATAAATAACGGTTTTACAAAGAAGAAGAATCATCAGTACAATTATAATTCAATTCCATCAAAGTTACAACTATTACAAACCACTGGACAGTTAAAATAACTCGTCCCAAAAGATAATAATAATATACACAGCGAAAATCTCTCCATACGTTTCTGTCATCCAGCTTGCCTCTTGAGATCCAAAAAGTCCTTACCTAAAAATATGTAATACTCGGTCTGACCCGAGCATTACATCAAAGTAACACCCGGAACAGGCTAGAAACCAGCGTGAGTAAACCCATCTAACATGGAATACAAAAGCATACAACTTATATAAACCCAGGTAACTTATATCAATTTACAACTTCACAAGTTGTTATAGACATCACCTGTTTCACACATCAATTTCTAAGTGCCAAAATTTAGATTAAATGGTCCAGTTCACTTAAAACATTCCATACTAATCTATTGATTTCTCACATCAATCTATAAAGAATCGAAGTAGTTTCGGGTATTTGTCAATATCCGACCCTATTCTCTTCAATTCTATGTCACCTTTAATCCAAGTTATTAGGTTTTAAAACCATACAATTCATATTCAAGATATCATATCATATAATTATTCAAATTAGATAGGTAACCTATATTATCACAGTTCAATCCATTCATATCACATCACATCTCAATCGCCTATCAGAAATATCATCAATCCAAGTTATCCAATTTCATTCAACCATCCACAAAACAAGATTTATTAGATGTATAATTCTTAATTAATTTCCAATTAAATTAATTACCAACTTAATTACTTGGATTACCTAAATCCTGCTCACTTAATTATAACCCAATTAATAGATCATTCCTTAATCATCCATCTTAATTAATCATCTTTGATTAATTATACTTTAATTACATCAAGTAATTAACCCTTAATTATCACGCAGATTAATTAACCTTAACCATTCTCATTAATTATCTTTAATTAATCTCCCTAAATTAATTAATTACATTCATTAATGATCCTCTATTCATTTCCAGTAATTAATTATTCTTTTAATTAATTACAGTTAACAAGTGACCTTTAAATTAATCACATTAATTCACCTTAATTAATCACATTCCATAATAAACTATCCCTTGATTTCTTACGTTGATTAATAAATCATCAATTACTTAAGATCTTAATTGATTTTAAGGTTTAACCCTTTTATCCTTTTTCTCTCATTATTTTAACTATCTTTAATTCCTTATTAAATAAAACTTGAGAATAATTTATTATCACATTATTAACTTAAATCTCTAAGTTACACTAAGGATTTCATATCACTTTATTCTTATAAGCATGTAATTAATTAAAATATCTAGTTTTATTTAAAATAAACTTTCGAACACGGATTATATAAAATTTAAACACCTTTAACTTAATAAATTTAAACATGATTTATTTTAAACCCAAAGTAACCTTTAATATTTCAGAATAAATGGGTTGAGGAATTGGTTTACGACTGATTACATTTTAAAACTCATATTTTCATTTTGCTTTAAACCCGATATTGACACACCCGAGCAAAAACCCCAAATTCTCGAGCCAAACTCCGATTTCTTCGAGTTCGATCCTGAGACCATCACAGCATTTCCCGTGCTTTCATTATTTTTTTAAAACTCGCATACATCATAAAATTTTACATCTGTAAAATACTACTATGCTCGGCCCAGATTTCACGGCCCAAAATCTCCTTCCCTCTATCTCACTTCCTCCTATTCTTCCAAAATCAAACACGAACAGGAACGTGCACGCTCGTGCACGTGAACAATCACTACGGTCATCGATTCCGACCACCAACCTCCACACCAAAATGCCCTTATCCATCTCCCCACAAAACGCTTCCTAACTCGCGAAGTCCGGCCTTGTTCGAAAAATCGAACCTCACAGCGAATACTCGAAGCTGACATCTTACCATCGCCGCCTCGATCAACCACCATCTTCCTTCGATCAAGTCCCAAAATTTCCCTAAAGCTCCGCTACCTCCTGCTTCTACTTTTCCACTACATCCGCATTCCCCTAGCATCCCCTCGTCGTCACAAATTTAACCAGACCGAACAAACCCAAAAGTCAGCCAAAACCCTAGATTCGCCACGTCCCTCTAATCCATCCATTAATAAAATCAAATGCCATTTTTCTAATACTCCCCACCCCTGCAGCTCTCTCCTGACCAAATCCTGAGGCCCACCATTATCGGCATTGTCGGAATTTGGCCAACGACTAGTTCCCGAACAACTCAAGATTCCTCTTCATAATAAACATTTAAAAATCTCGATATTATTACTAAAAATCATGATTTCTAAAGACGAATTAAATTATAAAGGTGAAACTTGAAATTAAATCAATCAATTTTTCTGATATATTTCTTCTTTACTGTAATTGCTTATTTATCAGATAATTACCTAGAAATTTTTGCTTGCAAATATTTTTAAAATTTGCATTACATCTTTACAGACAAGTTTCATCTAAACATCATGTGCTAGAAGTGATCAGGCGAAGATATTTTAATTTTTGAAACCTAATATTGAGCTATTGAAAAGAAACTGGGATATTCTTACACACATAGACATGCAAACTGTAATCCAAAACCAGACAACATTTAATCCAGCAATGCTAACCATATTTAAGTTATTGTTGTCATTAGATTGTCGTATGCCCAATGTACAGATGGTTTACCTAAAAGCTTAAAGTTTATTCATAGACATTTCAAAAAGAACAGAGTAAACTAGGCATATCATTCACCTGCAAATGAAAGTAGAAGAACAGAGAAGGCTTGTAAGAAAATCTGAAATTGCTGCTTGATTCTTAAAGCTGAGGCTTGAAATTGTAATTTGAATCTGAATTGAATCTCTACTTGATCTTTGAGTTGCTCATGAACCCGGTTTAGCAAAATAGAGTATGTTGAATTTACTTTGATATTCCTTTGATTTACTTTGATCGGTATTTTTTTTTCTTCAAGTTTTAATTTTGTCCTCGTTTCATTCCTCTCTTTGTTTTGTTTTAGACAATCAACTGAAAAAAAACAATCTGAAAGAGAAATATATTAATGTTTTAATAACTCAATTTTCTCACTTATTAATTATAAAAAAGAATATAAAAGACACTTGTCATATTCTATTATTACTTAACCTACATGTGTTTCTTATAAGCCTTAATGGATCAACACTTGTAATTATTTCATGTTCATTTATTTAAAATGATATTTAAAGCTTTTATATTAATTAATCTAAATAATAAATACATTTGTAAATTAATGGATGCTTTTTTTTCTAAAATTTATATAAATAAAATCTTTAAAGAAAAATAAAAGATAAACCAATTTATAATTTAAATTAAATCATATATAATTTATTTGATCCATTTTAAATGTAAATAAAAACTTTTGTGCTTATTTTACTATTTACTAAACACTAACTTAATTTGTATAAATTTTTCCTAAGGAAATTAAAATCTTATCTTAAATAAAACTCATTCATATATTTTGAATCAAAATATTTTTATGATATATATATATATATATATATATATATATATTCATTTAGATTGAAATTTAAATCTAAATTCAAATTCAATTTAAAATCTAACTTAATATCGATTCAAATAAATCTGGAATATCACATTCCACCCCCCTTTAAATCTTTTCATCCACGAAAAGAGACGAAGCCATAATTAATTCAATACTTAGATAAATTTCTCTTTGAACCTTTTAAAACATTTTAAAATCTATATAATATTACCAAAATAGTTTTATAAAAATATTTTGTTTTATAACTCGATGTTTCAACAAGTCCATCCTCGTTCTCACAGACATTCGGTCATACGTTGATCAGGCGTAGGACTGAAAATCTACAAGTACTTGGTAAACCCGTTTTCAACACCCAGTGAAAATACTTGGAAAATAATTTTACTGAAAATATAGAAAACTTTTTTTTTTTTGAAATTAGAGAGAATATCTTTTGGTGAGAATGCACTGGAAATCATCACCCCCATCCATGGTCGCAGTTACATTCCAGGGTTACGTTGCCATCGCAGCAAAAGCCTATGTAACTGTAGGCTCTCCGCGGCCTCTCGATTATGCCATGGAACCCACGACAGATCGCAGTTACATTCCAGGGTTACGTTGCCATCACAGCAAAAGTCCATGTAACTGCAGGCACTCTACGGCCTCTGATTTTCGCTGTCAAAATGAAACTTCTCCACTCCTACATAGGTCGCAGTCTACCGATATAAAATCAAATGCAGACTGTTGGCTCTCAACGGCACACACGACTTTCGCTATGTTACCATAGGTCATAGTCTACCGATATAAAATCAAACGCAGACTGTTGGCTCTCAACGGCACACACGACTTTTGTTATGGTATACTCTACTCATAATCCCCAGGAACCAGTTTTGTCCGGACTCCTCACAGGATCAACTTTAGAACCCCCCTTGGGGCTCAAGGCAGCACCACCCTGTAGCACTCCTGAGAAGTTCATTTCAAGGGAGCGCATTTTCCCTAGAGTCATCATCAAAACATTTTATACTATCCACATATAGTATCTTCAAATCATACGCCTAGTATGATCTCATAGAAAGCTCCTTTACACAAAATCGATTATCCAAAATCGATAATTCTCAAACTAGGCTTTTCAAATTTCAATATTGATTTTACCCAAAAATCAAAAGCCTTTCCAAATCCAAAGGTTCCCAAAACCTTTTCTCAAAATCCTCATAAGATCCTTTATATATATAGATATATAAAAAAAAATTAAAAACTTTAGATCATTCACAATTGTATAAAATCTCTTTATACTTCAAACACCTTCAAAATCCTTTCTTCCGGCTATAGATTCAACAAGGGAAGATTTATCTTATATAACAAAGATATATAACTTTGTTTATTCCAAATCAAATATTCAAATTGAATTGCTCTTTACAAACCACTTACCATATTTAAATTAAATTTTTACCATAGAAATATCCAATTCCACTTTTATTCATTGTATATTTCACAAAATATACTTTCCATTTCAAAAACCATTTTACACTTCTTATCCACAAATTTCCCAATATCAATATTATTCAAATTCGTACGATGTACACATATCATCCGTACGCTATATTAAATCTGATCTCTCACTCGATCACACAACTTCACTTCCGAACTAGTTTCGTCCACCCGACTTCCTAGTGCGGACACAGATTTGGTTTCTTGATCAGAAACCGACATTCTCCTTGCATAGTCATGACTATGATAGAGTATATCCAGAACTAATCAACAATCCATATCCAGGTTCGCCGTCGAAGATCGAGTGAAAAATCCCAGCTCGGATCGATATAACTATCTCGAAATTCTGTGCTCGAATCTGGATCAAATCACTATATGAATAGAATAATATACGTACACCCTACGTATTTATCTTTATTGGTTATTAGCCAAATCAATCCCATTTCTATTCACATTCGCTTTGATTTTCATTCACTTACTCACAATTGCTTCAATCCATTTGGATTATCACCTCTATTCTTATCTCGATTGGGTATTTAACCATTAACAGTTTGAACTCCGACCAGTTTATTTAGAAAATAGCTTGAAATTTTTTAAAATAGATAGGTAGTTGAAAAATAAATACTAGTTTGTAAGGTAGTTGAAAAATAAATACTAGTTTGTAAAATAGCTGTAAAATAATTAGGTAATTATAAAATAGTTAGAAAATAGTCAAATAGTAATAGAATTTTAAATATTTGCAAAATAGTTGTAAAATGGTAATTAATTTGTAAAACAGTTGAAAAATAGTTAAATAGTTCCAAAAATAATTGTAAAATAAGTATAAAATAGTCTTGTGTTTTAAAAGAAAGTTGTATAGTAAATAGTTAGGAAAATAGATTTAAAACAGTTTATATTAAAATAATTTTTATTAACTATAGGCCTGAGTCAAAACTGCTCACTTCCCAATCTCCATTCTCATCAATTCAATTTAAATTTTCACTTCCATTTAAATTGAATCAATTCCAATTTTAAATAACTTCAATTTCCATTGAAATTGATTCAACCCCAATTCAAGTTGAATTAACCTCAGTTTCTTTCCAAATTTAACTTTATTCAACCTTGATCTCAAATTCTACTAATTCAAATAAATTTTAATTGAACTAGTTCCAATTTCAATTCATTTCAACTCCAGTTTGAATTAATCCCAATTTCAAACTCCATTCCCAAATCAAGTTGAATTATTCTTGATTTCCTCCCAGATTCAATTCAAATTCCATTTGAATTTAAAACTATTCAACTTTAATTACAATTCCAAATTATTCAAATCAATTCGGACTAATTTCAAATTGAACCCACTTCAATTTCAAATCGTTTCAAATTAATCCAATTCAAATTTTCCATTTGAATTTTATACTTATACATCTTCAATCACAATTTCAATTAATTCAAATCAAATTCAATTTGAACTAATTACAATTCAAATTCCAAAATTTTAAATTCTCATTCTAGAATTTCATTTTAAATCAATTTAATCTTTCAAAAACCAATTTATTAACCAAATTCAACCTTAAAACCAATTTTCAACAATTTCAGTTGAAATTCTATTTTAAACACCCAAATCTCAAGTCCAATGTGATTCCATTTATCTATTTACAAACTAAAGTTAAATTTTCTTTTTATCTCAATAATATATATATTACTACAGTCCATTTCTTCATTTATCAAATCCAATTTCAGCTTAAAGATCATTAATAACAATGGAAATGGTATCATTCAAATTATTTTAAAACATCCATCCATTTCCAATTTTCGGATCTCAAACCCATTTTGAGATTACTCAAATTTCCTAATTCAAATCAACCATTCAACTTCCCAAGTTAAATCCATCTTGAAATTTTCAAATCAAGTTGATCATTCCAACTTATTTAATCTTTCCAAAATTAAACTCAATTCACTTAATCCAGTCAACCTTACCAAGTTTGAACTCCCATCTTAAATTTTGGACTTTTCATAAATAATCTTCCCACTTATTAAGTTCAAAAACTTATTACTTTGGGTATCATATCTCATTCCAAATTCAAAACTTAATATTTAGAGTTTATTTCAAATTATCCTTGATATCATGTATATCCACACATATATACATATTTACTTCTTTGCTCTCCAAGCCAAATTTTAAAATTTAAACTACCCTGGGTTTTAATTCAACAAATTCTTTTAAAGTTTACAAACAACTTCTTATTCTAAAATAAGATTACAATCAAAATAGTTTGAATAATATTATTTCCTTTAACATTTTGGAAACAACTTCAAATTTTTAAATTTAGAATTCAGAACTTCTCAATTCGAAACCCATCTCAGTTTATAAGTTATACTCATTATCAAATATTTCATTATTAATCAAAATAAACATTTATGATAATAACCAAGATTATCGTATTTGGAAAACAATTCATTACCATCTAATTTTGGAATTCTTCCCCAAATTCAAGAATTTAACTTTCGGTTTGCATCCATTTCAAACTCATCTTTATTCAATTTCAATTTGGTTGTATCTCTATTACCACTTAATTTAATACCAATTCCATATTTCAATTTGGTTGTATTATATTACTTCTTAATTTAATTCTAAAAATTTAACTACCAATTCCCTTAATATTTATTAGAAAGAAATATTGCTTTATATATCAAAATATGTTCTTATATAAAATCATTTAAAATCTTTATATAAGAAAATAACAAGTACGCTCTCATACATATATATACACAACTCATCCTAGGGTACCACTTACCCTATCCTTAATGAGTAATCCCACTAGAGCCAAGGTTCTCGCTTAACCTTCAGCTCTGATACCAAATGTAACGACCCGGAAATTTCGATCCCGAAACTTCCAGATAGTTAGGAAAAGAAGAAAAGAGAAAGAAGAAAAGAGAAAGAAGATGAAGCAGAAACAAGACACAGAAACCTCACATTCGCAGCGGATTAAAATATAATATAACATAAATAACGGTTTTACAAAGAAGAATCATCATTAGTACAATTATAATTTAAGTACATCAGAGTTACAACTATTACCAATCACTGGACAATTAAAATAGCACGTCCCAGAAGATAATAATAATAATATACACAACGGAAATCTCTCCATATGTTTCTATCATCCAGCTTGCCTCTTGAGCTCCAAAACGTCCTTACCTGAAAATCTGTAATATTCGGTCTGACCCGAGCATTACATCAAAGTAACACCCGGGTCAGGCTGGAACCAGCGTGAGTAAACCCATCTAACATGGAATACAAAAGCATACAACTTATATAAACCCGGGTAACTTATATCAATTTACAACTTCACAAGTTGTTATAGACATCACCTGTTTCATACATCAATTTCTAAGTGCCAAAACTTAGATTAAGTGGTCCAGTTCACTTAAAACATTCCATACTAGTCTATTGATTTCTCACATCAATCCATAAAGAATCGAAGTAGTTTCGGGTATTTGTCAATATCCGACCCTAGTCTCTTCAATTCTATGTCACCTCTAATCCAAGTTATTAGGTTTTAAAACCATACAATTCATATTCAAGAAATCATATCACATAATTATTCAATTTAGATAGGTAACCTATATTATCACAGTTCAATCCATTCATATCACAGCACATCTCAATCGCCCATCAGAGATATCATCAATCCAAGTTATCCAATTTCATTCAACCATCCACAAAACAAGATTTATTAGATGTATAACTCTTAATTAATTTAATTAATTTCCAATTAAATTAATTACCAACTTAATTACTTGGAGTACCTAAATCCTGCTCACTTAATTATAACCCAATTAATAGATCATTCCTTAATCATCCATCTTAATTAATCATCTTTGATTAATTATACATTAATTACATCAAGTAATTAACCCTTAATTATCACGCGGATTAATTAACCTTAACCATTCTCATTAATTATCTTTAATTAATCTCCCTAAATTAATTAATTACATTCATTGATGATCCTCTAATCATTTCCAGTAATTAATTATTCTTTTAATTAATTACAGTTAACAAGTGACCTTTAAATTAATCACATTAATTCACCTTAATTAATCACATTCCATAATAAACTATCCCTTAATTTCTTACGATGATTAATAAATCATCAATTACTTAAGATCTTAATTGATTTTAAGGTTTAACCCTTTTATCCTTTCTCTCTCATTATTTTAACTATCTTTAATTCTTTATTAAATAAAACTTGAGAATAATTTATTATCACATTATTAACTTAAATCTCTAAGTTACACTAAGGGTTAATTACTTGATGTCAGTTTCGAGTATTTCTTCTTTACTGTAATTGCTCATTTATCAGATAATTATCTAGAAATTTTGCTTGCAAATATTTTTAAAATTTGCATTACATCTTTACTGACAAGTTTCATCTAAACATCATGTGCTAGATGTGATCAGGCGAAGAGATTTTAATTTTTGAAACCTAATATAGAGCTGTTGAAAAGAAACAGGGATATTCTTATACACACACAGACATGCAAATTGTAATCCAAACCCAGACAACATTTAATCCAGCAATGCTAACCATACTTAAGTTATTGTTGTCATTAGATTGTCGTATGCCCAATGTACAGATGGTTTACCTAAAAGCTTAAAGTTTATTCACAGACATTTCAAAAAGAACAGAGTAAACTAGGCATATCACTCACCTGCAAATGAAAGTAGAAGAACAGAGAAGGCCTGTAAGAAAATCTGAAATTGCTGCTTGATTCTTAAAGCTGGGGCTTGAAATTGTAATTTGAATCTGAATTAAATCTCTACCTGATCTTTGAGTTGCTCATGAACCCGGTTTAGCAAAATAGAGTATGTTGAATTTACTTTGATATTCCTTTGATGTACTTTGATCAGTATTTTTTTTCTTCAAGTTTTAATTTTGTCCTGGTTTCATTCCTCGCTTTGTTTTGTTTTAGACAATCAACTGAAGAAAAAAACAATCTGAAAGAGAAATATGGGAATGTTTTAATAACTCAATTTTCTCACTTATTAATTATAAAAAAATAATATAAAAGACACTTGTCATATTCTATTATTACTTAAGCTACATGTGTTTCTTATCAGCCTTAATGGATCAACATTTGTAATTATTTCATATTCATTTATTTAAAATGATATTTAAAGCTTTTATATTAATTAATTTAATTAATAAATACATTTGTAAATTAATGGATGCTTTTTTTCTAAAATTTATATAAATAAAATCTTTAAAGAAAAATAGAAGATAAACCAATTTATAATTTGAATTAAATCATATATAATATATTTGATCCATTTTAAATGTAAAAATAATAACTTTTGTGCTTATTTTACTATTTAGTAAACACTAACGTAATTTGTATAAATCTTTCCTAAGGAAATTAAAATCTTATCTTAACTAAAACTCATTCTATTTTAAATCAAAATATTTTTATGATATATATATTCATTTAGATTGAAATTTAAATCTAAATTCAAATTCAATTTAAAATCTAACTTAATATTGATTCAAATAAATTCGGAATATCACAGTTTTTCTTCATTCTTTCTAGGTTCAGCTCAGGTACGACTCGGATCCGACCCCAAGCGCCAAGTTGAAAAAGTTAGGTCAACTTTTTCCACTCATTTTTTTATATTTCCTTTCTCTTTCCTTTTTATGATGTTTCCAAAGTCCTTGAATCATTTTGTCTTGGATTTGACGTTCTAACTTCTAGTTGAACTCGGCTTGATCAAAACCCCTGTCAACACTTAATTTGTATTGATATATGACATGGTTCATAACCGAATGATATGTGTAGGGTACAACTTTTGGTTGAATATATGCACATGGTTTCTTTTTATGTAATGTATTTTACATATGTGATGTATCTTGATGATGATAAAGTGAGGAAAAACTCATTTCATGTTAGTGGCATGGTCTTGTTATAGATGATTAAGGTAAACATTTTACTCATACCAGGCTTTATGTCTTATGTTGGTGGCATGGTCTTGTTACGCATGATTAAGGTAAACATTTTACTCATACCAGGCTTTATGTCTTATGTTGGTGGCATGGTCTTGTTACGCATGATTAAGGTAAACATTTTACTCATACCAGGCTTTATGTCTGATCTTTGTTTTTATTATTTTCCATAAACACATGGGTACTCATTCAAGTAGACTAACTTTGTGGATTAGATGGGTATCTATTGGAAGGATGAATAAAGATTTCAAAGATAAAGCAGAAGGCTTATCCAGAGAAAAAATGTTCAAAAATTTCACTGTTTAAACCAGAAATTATAACTGACTTTGTATTATGTTTGGATCTTTATATTTGGATATAATACCACTCTTGTTTTCTGTTAAATTTACCCTTATGTGGGAACAAATTGGGTAAAGATAATGTAAAGAATTATGCAATTCAAAATGATGTAATGAAAAAGTTACTCGGCTACTCTATTTACTTATGTTATGCAAAATAACATTGAACACTTTGTCATTTGAAAATGATTTTGATATTACTACAACATCATTGGTGCCCATTTTTGGCTTTTGGAGTATGGGATGTTACAACATGGTATCGGAGCTTAGGTTAGGAGAACATTTAAGTAAAACAGAGCTAAGTAGAAACTTATTTCTAGAACTCCTTGGGAAGGGTATACGCTATATATAAGGTACTTATATTTTGACATGGATGTATAATAGAATATACCTACTCATATATGATTGATCTCACTCTCTTTACCTCTGTTTCTTACAAATCATTGCTCATGCAGAAGGCAGGAATGGATCTACGTAACCGACATTTGACCATAAGAAGTGCGAGAGCAAATCCTAGTAGAGGATATGATAGTACATAAACCAACGGTCGAGGAGGATAGGCAAACCCGAAAGTTCTTACTGAAGCCTATACCCAAGTGCCTGCCCAGGATGAAGGAGGAATAAATGTGAATGTCTTGTTTCTGTATTTTATGGTGGAAATGATGAGGTAATAACTAGCAGGATTTATTGAGTCGAGACAGGAAATAACAAGAGAAGCGGACTTTACTAAGATGAACAAAGATTTTAAGAGTTATGGAGGAAAGAAGTTCGTAGGGAAGGAGTCTGTCTTAGAAATGTTGAATTGGTTGAAAGTAACATGTTTTTAGATATTTGGGATATAATAATGCTGAAAAGAAGAGGTTAGCTTCTTGTAATCTATAGGAGGGTGTATTAGACTAGCAGGAGGTTGTAATTATTGAGGTCCCAAAGAAGGAGATAACCTGGGAGCAGTTTAAAGCGATTTAAGGCTTGGTTTATCCTCGAACCTCAGAAGAGTACTTTATCCAACGAGTTCCTTGAATCGAAGCAAGGAGAGTTGACTTTGGAAGAGTACGTTCATCACTTTAATGCTTTGTCAAAGTATGGAAGAAAGTATACCAAACTTAGCTAAAGAAAAATGAGAAATTCATTGAGAAATGGGCTGAATCACAAGGTGATGGTTCATCTATTGGAAAGACGAATAAAGATTTCAAAGATAAAAAAGGTGGCTTATATAGAAAAAAATGTTTTAAAATTTCTTTTGTGTACAAAAAAGAAATTATAATTGGTTATATGTTGTGTTGGCATCTTCATATGTCAGACACAATATTACTCTTATTTTCTATTATGTTTTCTCCTATGTGGGAACGAATTAGGTGAAAGGTGATATAAAGAATTATGCAATTCAGATTGATATAATGAAAAAAATTAGCCACTATGTTTACTTACGTTGTGCAAAATAATATTGAACTCACTTTGTTGCTTGAAAATGATTTTGACTATAGCACACCGATGTCCATTTTTGGGTTTTGGAGTGAGGGATGTTATATATAGTATCAGATCTTAGGTTAGGGGAACGCTTAAGTAAATCATAGCTACGTAGAAACTTATTAATAGAAAACGAACACCTTAGGAAGGGTATACGCTATAGATAACATACTTTTATCGTGACATAGATGTATAGGAGAATATATCTACTCCTCTATTATTGATCTCATTCTCTTTACTTCTGTTTCTTATGAACCTTTGTTTATATAGATAGAAAGAATAGATCTAAATAACTGACATTTGACCATAGAAAGTGCAAGAGTGAATCCTACAAGAGGATATGACAGTACATAAACTAATGCCTAAGCATGGGAGGCAAACCTGGAAGTTCGTATGAAGCCGATACTCAAGTATTTGCTCGGGCTGAAGGAGGAATGGATGTGAATGTCCTGTTTGGCTAGTTTATGATGGAAATGATGACGCAATAGCTGGCAGGAGTTGTTGAGTCGAGACATAGAGTAGCAAGAGAAGTAGATTTTTCTAAGATGAACAGAGATTTCAAGAATTGTGGAGGAAAGGAGTTCACAGAGAAGGAGTCTGCCTTATAAGCGTTGAATTGGTTGAATGTATGTGAATGTATTTGTGGACATTTAGGATACAATAATGCTCAAAAGAAGATTTTGGCTTCTCATTAGCACCAAGAGCATGCACTAGACTGGTGGGAGGTTATAATTGTTGAGGCCTTAGAGGAGGGATAATTTGGGAGCAGTTTAAGGAGCGATTTGAGGCTAAATTTGTCCCCAAATCTTAAAAGAGTGCTTTATGTTGGAAGTTCTTTGACTTGAAGTAGGGAGAGATGATTTTGGCAGAGTACATTCAACGTTATAATGCTTTGTTAAAGCATGGAAGGGAGCATATTAATACTCTGCTAAAGAAGAATGAGAAATCCCTTGAAGGTTTGAGAAAGTGGCTAAATCACAAGGTGATGGCTCATCTATCGAAAGGACGAATAAAATTTTTGAAGATGAAGTAGGAGGCTTATCTAGAAAAAATGATGTTTTAAAATTTCTACCATGTAAAACAAGAAATTATAACTATTATGTGTTTCGTTGGCATCTTCATATGTCAGATATAATACCACTCTTATTTTCTATTATATTTACCACTACATGGGAACTAATTAGTTTAAAGACGATGGAAATAATTATATAATTTAAATTGGTGCAATAAAAAAGTCATTTAACTAATTTGTTAACTTATGTTGTGCAAAATAATAGTAAACTCATTTTGTGCTTGATAATACTTCTAATAATGACCATAGCATCATCAGTGACCATTTTTGAGTTTCAGAATAAGGGATGTTACATATGGTGATGACGAAATGAATAAGCGTACAAAATAAAGTTACTACGTAAGCTTTATTAGATTAGAAATATGATTTCGCTTGTAAGCAATGAACTTGACCCCATACTGTGTTTCAGCAATGTCCATACATTCTTCAATATTTAAATTATTTAAATATTGATTATGGGTGTAGTTCTCACTAGAGAGTCAGTATAGCCACGTTGTTAGTTATTTTCAAATTCGACTAAGGATACAATTAATTTATTAATGTTATAAATTAATTAAAAGTTGTATTAATATGTGCCTATTTTAAATTATTTGTTTCAACCTCAAAATCAGAAAGAATGACGTATAAAGGTTATATAATGGTTTGATCAGTTTAGAAGCTAAGAATTAGTTAATTAAAAGATGATTTAAATTGGATTCAAAGAGGGCCTTGACCTTACTTTTTGAACCGAAGACTAACCGGTATGTGGCCTAGAGAAAGACTAAACCAATTCTTTAGATCTAGAGGAAATAATGGAGAGAAACGTGTTGGCTCTTGGCTACAAATAATCTAGCGTCCCTCAAACTTTGATGCACTTTTCTAAGCTCTCTCCCTCGCTCCTAGCCATCTACCCTTGCACTTGGTAAAGCCATTCTTCACTTTGCAATGTGAAGAAAAGGAGGAGACGGTAGTGTTTCAAGAGGACATACTGAACAAATAACGTAGTGAACTTCTACAAGCTTATCTCGGAGAAAGGTAATATTTTATGTTCTAGTTTTTATTTCATATCATTATGCTAACATATATCACGTTTTACCGAGTACAAATATTTGGCTGTGATCTTATAAAAAAGAAATATTTTTAATGATTATATTTAAAAATATACATTATTTAATATATATTTTTGGCAAAGCCAGATGACTTTATAGTGGGTCATGCCACTATATATAAATGAAGAAAAGGTGTTCTGCACATGCACAGAAACAACTATATATGGTTTTATAGTGGTCATTCCACTAGAATACAGAACATGTGAGAAGCAAAAGAGCTTCTACGGCTATAAAAATGACCTATGGAAAATAAAAATAAAAATAAAACAAGGACAAGACAGACAAGACTAGGCTACAAAGCAAGTGGCCAACTATCCCGCAGAAACAGGAATGACCACAACGTCAAACGTAGGCCCTAAAACATGAAGAAACGAACGGAACAGCGCTGCAAGAGAAGGTACAAAAGACCGTGATATGGTAGAGAAAAGATAATTCCGATCCCAAGAAGAGTCCAAAAACAAATGCCAATTGTGTAGTCCAAGATCACCATGAGTATGTAATGACAGGTATCACCATACATAGGATAAAGTAACCTCCTCCATTCCCCGTCTTCGCCTACATACAAATAATAGCTATTCTGAACCGGATCATATATCATCTCCGAATCATAATGAACCCAAGTACGCTCTTTCGAAAACCATGAATTGGTACCTAAATCAGGAGGTGCCAATGCAGTGGATATACTATCTAGGATCGCACGTGCCCTATCAATAGTGTCACCAGGGGGAAGGGATAGGAACAGGTGGAGTCGGAACCTTAGGGACCCAATTCAAAATAGGCTAAGGAAGCGGAATCTTTGCAGGAGGAGGAAGGGTAGCAGGCCCGAACAAGCACGCATCAATAGAATGGCCGAATGACTTACAACTTAAGCAAATTTCCGGTTTCCTCCTGTATTGCATGTCCACTATCACATCATGGCGATTAACAAGTCTCACTGAGAGTGACAAAAGCAAAGGTTTTATAGGCTTGATCTCAATCAAAGCTTGAGCATAATGTAAAGATTTGCAGGCTTTAGTATTAGAATCAAAACATTTAAGGTCACCGATGAGACTGGCAAACCAGTTGAGACCTAACAGAGGTTGTAGCGCAAACTGAATATGCGTAAAGTAGCCCAAATAGGGATAGAAAGAACCTGCTCCCTAGCTTTGTCAACAGTAATGCTCCATGGTGTAACAATAAATGGTTTCCCCTCTATGATAAGGGGACTGGTCTCAATAGCTCTCAACTTGTCATTTTTATTAGAGAATTTGAAATAGAACATAGTGTTGAATAACTGGATATGGAGATTACCTTTCAAATTCCAAATCCGTTTGCAGTGGTCACGTGCCTCCTTGTACGGAGCAGAAGAATCTAGAAAAAATCCAAACAAATATTCAGACCAATAGTTAACTCCTTCTTAGATGACCTCAATCGGCAGAACATTGACATCACCGATAACAACCATATCAAATGTTCTAGGAGAGAAAGATCCCGCATTCCTAGGCAAGGCTTTGAAGAGAGAATACCATTTCGGCAGCACATTCACTTGAATAGTAGCAGAAGGCAATGATATAGCATACGTGGACTGTATCGTTTCAAAGTTCAAATGGGCATTTCTACAAGCAGATGGAGTGCATATACCAGAAGTCAGATTTGTAGGCAATCGATCATGTTCCGGCTGAATGTCGACATTTGACACTTTCCCTACTGACAGATCAACAACATTTTCATTAACATAGATCGAACCCAAGATATAATCATTGGCAACACAAGTAGCAGGATTAACATATTGGGCATGACCATAACCATTTGCAGCATAACTAACAGGAACTATGACTGATTCGTTAATAGGCGTAGAGACCTTATGAAGCAGAGAAGCGTCATCGCAATCAGAAGCTAAGGTTGGTATGCGACTGACATCTGGAATAGCAGCTTCGGCCTCAAAAGTGGTGGACGTAACCTCACCACCCAACAGAGCAGTAGCATTGGACTAGGAATCGACAGTGCCAACCATACTCCTCGAGTTACCAACAGTAGGGATCATATGCGTAATAACAGAAGGGTTGACATTGACTATATCGGATAGTGGAAAAGCACCAACCGATGGAGTGTTAGAGAGAGCAGAGAGGGATGATATAGGGTCAGGGGCATAAGCGGTAGACGGAGAAGAAAGTGGCTCGCAGACAAGTGACGAATCAGAAACAAATTATGTTGAGCACGAGAACGATCGACCAGATCTGGTTAGTGAAGAAGTGCCAATAGAAGCAGTGAGCCTTGGTTTGCTTTTATGATTCTTGGCCACGAGAAGATGCGGGGGGGAAAGAAGAGGAAGACGAAGGAGGGGTGGATTAAGAGGGGGAAGGCAAAGTGGAAAAAGGAGGACGAAAAATCGTAAGGAAGCTGCCATTAATAACTAATTAAATATTAAAATTGGTTATTTGATATTTAAATTATATATAACTATATACACTATATGTGTGTGTGTGTATATATATTAAAATAATTGGCATAAAAAACTTTTTTGATCCGAAAGTATTTTATTTATATTTATTTAGAATTGTATTAAATTAAAAATTCTAAAATTGTTGTTTTCATTTTAAAAGAATAACAATAAAATACTTTTGTCTTCTTTCAGTTAAAATTTTATTTTTGCATAAATAACACATACATTCTCTCTCTCGCTCTCTCTCTTTCAACAATATCACTTTAGGATTTATGGAATTTTATTTTGGCCAAAATTCCAATGTCATCCTTGTTCAAAATTAGTTAGTCCGTAGACAAAGTCCTTGGTTTGAAGGTAACATTTATTATTAACCATATTACTCTGGTCAGAGATTTTGATTTTGAGTTGACTATAGTTGACTATGATGCTGACCTCTTACAATTACAAAGACGAATTCTCTATTGAATAGTGCTTTACTTCTGATTCTTCAACTCAGACCTAACTATGTCATTCGATGAATGTTATGTCATGATTTAACTATAATCGAAGTGGAGTATTTACATTAAAGTTCCATGGTGTTCTCATTTTAAAGGAATTGTGTGATGCTATGACATTAGGATTTCCTGTTTGACCTAGTTGCTATCTAACAGGAAACTCTCAAATGAATCATTTCATGTCTATTCAATAACTACGAGTACATAACCTCTTAGAGCCTCTAGCAGCCATGAGTAATACATTGTCTAACATTTGGCAAGTGTTATGTACTCTAGTCTAAATAGATGTACCAATATCACTTCTCAAAACATCTTGACCAAGATTGTTTAAATAATATATTATTTTATACGAAAATTAGGTTGAAGGACTTCTCATTTCAGACTAATAAGTTTTAGGGACAGCACTTTTGAATAATTAGTTTTAAGGACAATTTACTGAAAAATGATAAATTAATCTATCTTTTAAAGTTATATAAGAAAATGATAAATTCATTTATCATTATTTTTGTATAACGAAAAATGATAACTTCATTTATCTTTTTCCTGCAAATTATCCTTGACACTAATTTTTTAGAAGTGCTATCATTAAAACTTATTACCTTGCACAAAGAAGCTATTTGAGTGAAAATCCCCTTATTTTATATTGTGATAATTTTATCATGACTGCAACTTATTGTATTATTATCACATAACATATAATCTCAGATATTCTATTTTAATACACTTAAATTAATTACTTAATTAATATATCATAATATAACAAGTATAAAATAGAAAACAAGCACATTTTATTTCGAACGAGATTTTATTTGCAAAGCTAGTAATTTAAAATAAATTACGATTACACTTGGTGTAATTATGGAATCATAATCTCATTTCCTTCGAATAGTTTGCTTAGAATTGATCAACTGTCTCTATAGGAATGGGTATATATCTTACGGTCTACTATATTAATCAATTATCTTCGATGTTGATAAACTAAATTTATCATGTAGTATTTTTCGAAGTAAGTTTCTCAACTTCCAATGATCCTTAGGTTCTTTCACGATCCTTATCATGAAATCATTTTCACAAAACAAATTCATGGAATTCTCAAGATTTGGAATCATCCTTCTTTGGCAATAAATTTGAGAATTATATGTACATAAAAATTTTGCGATGGCGTTATTCGAGGCAAAGTACTTTGCCTTTTGATTGAATCAGCCATAGCCTTTAATTTGGAACAATTCTAACTTAAAATCTCCCTAACTTATATTGAACATAATTTAGGATTGACATATTATACATGATATCACCTAAGGAGTTCGAGTCCAAATACCCACTCATAAGGAGTTCATTGTTTCTACATACTTTTCTCTACTATTTTGCAAATACTCTTAACTACTGTTTAGTAATCTTGATTCAGATTTAATATTCACTCGGTGTACCAAGTATATAAGTGAAATGTGATACAGTAGACTACATAGCGTATGTGATGATTCCTATTTCCAAAGCATAAGAACCCATCTCATTTGCACCACATTAAACATTTTGAAGTAATGTTTATATACATCATATGGTATCGCCCAACATCCTTTTGTACCGGTTATAAAAGATGTCATTTTCCAATCCAACGTTGAGTGTAAAGCAACCAAACTAAAATGATTTTAATATGGGTATATTGGTAACAATCATAAGTTTATAGTTTAAGAAATATTTTAGCACATTTAATGTTCTTTCCTACACCTACATGCTTCTTCTACATTTGACTAAAAACTAAACTATTTGATTTATTTATTAAAATACTTATTCAACTATTGATGCTTATCATACACCATCATTGTATTCACTTTTGGATCATATCCAAAATATACAAATCATGTTATCTCTCCTACCGATTTCGGGGCGTTTTTATTGCTATTTGGAAATGGTCCCTTTTAATTCATTACTTAGAGATTCTACTTCAAAATCAAAGTGCAAAACCCAAAATTCAATTTCATTATAATTGCATGTAGAATCTGAATGGTTTGAACATGTTGGCTGGTAAAATTACATTATTGGTTTAAATATTTGAAATCGATGAAGTGATTTCCTATTAACATTGCTTTATATAACTCCAATTGCAGTGGTCTTCATAAAAATACACTTGTATTCGATGGATCACATCCCTTCGGGCTCAACTATCGAAATCATATTTTGACAATGTACTTGGAATCCGTTTCATATTTACAACATCGTGCCTTATGATAAAGTTTATACTCTTTATGGTTTGCTGCAAACTGAGGAAACTGTTGCTGCTAACAATCCTTTTTCTCAAAATTGATGAGAAACTCATAGTTTCTCTTTAATGTTCAAGAACAATCATTAGATATTTCAATGTGTTGCGTGTCTGCTTTAGGCTATTTAACCTCATGTAATTAGATTCTACGTTCAAGTCTCTAGACCATATCCATATTTGTTGTAATACCATTAATTTCTAAAATTAATTTCTTTGATCAAAAAAGTGAATTTTCTTGATATAATAATTATTTCTCGGTACGATAGAATATGCATTCAGAAATATTTTACGAACTACCTTTTATGTATGGTAAAACTAATTTAATTTTAAGTTTACAAACATACATGCATAACATAAATTAGACTAGACAACCCACATCTAAAACTTTTTAAGGTTGGGGTTTATAGTCAATTCATATCTTATATAAATATGATCACGTAAACCGTGCTTCGGATGAAATCAAATTTAACGTATGTATTTACTCTTAAGTAATCGTCCTTACAGAAAGAAGTTAACTTCACTGATCATTCACTGTAACTTTTCAAACAAAGTCTAACTATTCCTAATTGATACATCGTTATGTATCATATGGAGAAGTGACTTTTGAGATTGAATCTTATTCGTTTTTAGGTACATTTGGAACACTTTTTTAATTCATTCACATATTCAATCAAGTCAAATTCTTTTACTTACTTTACATGTAATTTTTCTTCTTCCATTTTATATTTTACGAAATAATCATAGATATACTACTTATGTATCTAATGTATATATATTCATATCTATGATAATTCATCGATGAATTTAATGAAGAATGTGGATCCTTTCTGGGATCATTAGACCACGGGCTGCATACATCTATATGTATCATTCCAAAGACTTTACTAACTCTTTTATCACTCCCATTAAATGGATTTTTTGCCATTTCGCTTAAGATACAATCCACCGGTGTCATTTGATTCATAGTCATATAATTAAAAATTATTTCTCAAATATATGGCATAGTCTATAATTATAAAATAATTTTTAGAATTTTAGATGCTTTTTATCTCTAACGCATCACAAATGTTATGAAAAAAATACCAATATCTATTCATTTTATAACGAATATTCATAAAAAAATAAAACTATATATTTTTTTAGTCAATACTGAAATTATTATTTAATATAATAAATAATATTTGATATGTAAATGAAAACCATCTTTCATATCTTGATGCATCCATTTATAAGTATTATATAGCATGTCCCAGTAATTTTTCCATTACTATAATAGTGCATAAAATATGAAGCTCCATTCAACTACTTATTATGGGCTAGTTATTTCTTTTACTATGATTAGTTTATAGTCGAGATATCAATAAAATATCCTAAACTCCTATAAATATATTTTATAGTAAACAATTTTTTATAACATATACATTTGAAATAGAAATCACATTTCTTATTCCACATTAAGTATCTTACTAAATTTTATACAAATATCATTTTCTATGCCTCTTCATGAAACAGAGATGACCGTTCACTCTCTTCTTCCCAATCGTGTCCAAATTACATCTACTCTAGAACATTCATTTTCCTTTCAAAATGGCTGAACCATCCAAATAAAATCCTTACTAAAAGTTCAATCCGAACTCTTTATAAAAGTGAATTTGGTCATCCTTAACCTTTTAACGGTATTATATGGTTGCACTAAAGTAAATCGATCAAGACTGTCATATCAATGGTCGAATTTGTAGGTTGATATTTTAATCCTTAGCCTATATTTGTTTTAAACACAGTACAATTATTCAATCATATTGAACACATGATCTTATATTATGATTTATTTGCTCATTTCAACTAAACTAATTTCATCGAGATTTAGCATATTACAAACTCGACTATTTACCATACAAATTTTATATACAATCTAACACGAAACAAATATCCATATTTTTATATTGCTTCAGAATTACAAATTCAGAAGACATTATAAAGTCTTAGGTATATAAACACTTGACTAAGGTACAAATGTCTTTAGTAGTTATATAATTTGGCTTTTGCATGGGTCTTGAAGCAATAACAAGCTAAAAGGTTTTACTAGTAAGTATATATTAAATTTCTATGTCAATCTTAGTTTAGTTCATTTGTATAACTTAACCCATAAACAATTTATCAATTTTTCATTAGTTACACAAATTTATCGATGTAGATTATTTTATTTTATATAGCATATGTTCTTACAATATTAGAAAGGTTGTATGTTATCATTTCATTTTTTAATAAGCTTCCACCAGAATTTTATGTTTCTCAAAAGCCTAAGGAACACGTAAAAATCTTTCGATTTCTCTAATGAGTGTTAGTAACCGCTTGCCTTAGGATTTTGGCTCTGAGTTTGCTCAGGAAATCACAGGCCCGCAAGCCATGGACAACACTTTATAGTTGTATCATATACAGCTCCTAACCTTTGGTCTTTATCCTAATCTCAATCGACCTTGGGTATGCTTAACGAATTGAAAGATATTATTCACTCATACCCACCATTTGACGACGGGTTAAGTACAATGCACGTACCTTGTGTTTGCTTAACAAATACATGCATGTATCTTTTTTTTTTGAAATGGTACTTTATATACAACAAATCATTGGGACAACAAATCACATGTCAATAAACGTTCAAAAGCAAGTTTCGAACTTGTGACCTCTTGCATCAAAGCCGAATCAATTAACCGCTTGGACAATGGTGCTTGTCTACATGCATGTATCTTACCATCTAATAGTACATTAACAGTATTATACATAACATCTTCGGATTGAGTTTGCTTAATAATCAAAGAGTATGCAAGTGATCTATTGATACATAACTGGTAGAGAACAACTTATCTATTAAGGATTCATAATCTTTAATATACATATGTTGGGTGACATCGATTTATGTAGTGATGTGTTTCTTATGAAAACACCTTCATGATTTAAGTGTAGGAAATATCTGAAATCACAGCATACATACCATACATGTGTATTTATTTAAAAAATATGTTTTTGTTTTATTTCAATTTCACTCATGTTTATATGTATATAGGTATATAAGTATTTATTTATAACTTTTATATTTTAGTTAACTTATGTAATATATGTATGTATATAGGTATCTTATTAATCAAATCATATTTAATTCATTGTTTTATTTTATATAAAAATAATGAAATTTTATATTATCCATCTTAAATATTTAAAATAGATGATCAAGTATAACATTTATGGTCTATTGATATATACAAATTAAATATGTATATACTTTAATTAATTAATTTTTGATTAACTTTATTAGATAAATTCATCTATAATTAAAAAAATTAATTGAATATTTAATTAATTCCAAAATTTTAATTTAATTTACCTTAAACAAATTTAAAATAGCTACAACACTATAACAATTATAGTTACATACATATATCAATACACACACACATACACATACATACATATATGTATTATCTTTAATTAATTATTTAATTTAATTTTCCTAATTAATCAAATTAATTGAATGTATTAAATTATGTTAATTATTTCAATTTCCTAAAGTAAATTTGAATTATTCTAATACATATTATAATTTTGATTAAAATTTTCATTTTACATTTTAAACTTAACATTTAAATTTAAAATATATTTAAAATTTTCGAACTAAACTTCAAAATTAGCCCAAGGCCCAAATCAATTTGGGTCTTTATAGTTGAGCCAACTTTCTTGACTTACTACACCTGTTAGGCTGGATCAGTAGCTAGGAAGGGCGGAATATTTGATTATTTAACCTCAACCTAGACACTACTTTTCTAAACACCCATCGGATAGGTAAGTTTAGCTAGATAGTCCTAAATTTACTATTTAGATCGTATAGACCATTTTGGCTTTGATATAATTGAAAAAACTGGTCTGGTCTGTAGTAGGTGAAATTGTTAGATTTTAAAATTTCTCCTATTTGGATCATATTGGGCCTGTGAAGTTTAATTAGTTTCTCTAAATCCAATCTATTTATTTTAAAAAAAATCATGTTTTATCAATATTGTTCTTAATTGCATTTATTAATTATATATAATTAAGTGTGAAATTGGATTTTAACCGAATATATCAAATATATTCATATTTTAAATTTTATGACAACTATGTGAAAAATAAAGCATGTGTCACTACACCAAAACATGAAATTCCCAACAAAAATATTTCTGAATTATTAACAATCAAATGCCGTTATAAAATAATAACACTTAAATCCCGTTATAAAACTTTCAAAGCCGTTGTAAAAGGAGCTGTAAATAGTTTATCACTGTTTTACACCGTTATAAAATTTGGTAAAAATGAAATAAATTGAAAACAAAAGGGTAAAAGATGGAAAATAACATCTGGACACACAACGCTTAAGCTCTTTATGCTTCCCACTTTCTTTGGCCGTCAAATCTCCATATTATTTTCACTTTCCGCCAAATCCCCATTTCCTTCCCAAATTCGCGCTTCAGGATCGCTTTTACTTTTCTAATCGCGAAACCTTCTCAAGCAAAATCAAGGGCTAAATCAACTAAAGGTATGAACACTTTTAGTTTTTATTAAAATCTGTTGATTTCCTACTATTAGTTGCTTGAGTTTGAACTATTAAAATGTTTTGATTTCTTCGCTTATTTCTTGATCGCTATTAGTTGCTTGAGTTTTTATTTCAGACGTGGGCTTAATTTGCTTTGGAAGAAAATTCAAGGAAGTTGGGTACAAAGGCTGTCCTGTTTGCACATTTCTGGGTAAGCTCTTTGTTCGGGGGCATAGTCTCCATAATTGTTAAGTATTGTGACGTACCAAATCTTCAATTAGGTACTGTAATTTGTGTGATAACAGCGAATGCACATTGTTCATGTCAATAGTCCTTTTGAGCCCTGCCTGTTCCTGGAAAGAATGAAGATGATTGTAGTTCAGATTATCATCCTAATCTTGCTTAGTGTGTTCTCTCTGAAATTTATTTCAACGTGTTTATTATGCTCTTGCTATGATTAGTATAAGGATGCAGTTAGCATATGACTTTGTGTATTATTTTGTTATTGAGCAAAATTTGCGTAGTATATGACTTTGCTGAGTATGAATTGGGTTAGTATATGAATTTGTGTGTATCTTTTTGTCAGTGAGGAAAATTTGCTTAGTATATGAATGAAGAAGAGAGCTGGCTGCATGTATCTTCAACTGACATGAATGTGGTTAGCATATAAATTTCCTGTGCATGAATTTGGTTACTGTATGAGTTTGTGTATTATTTATCAGTGAGGAAAATTGGAATATTGGAATTTTGGTAAATATATGAAATTTGGTCGCTATATGAATTTTCTAAGCATGAATTTGGTTGCTATATGCATCTTCAACTGACATGAATGTAGGGAAATATAGGAATATTGGAATTTGGTTCACTTGCTCCCATTGAGATCCACTAACTGGTCGACAATCATTAACTGATTTCTTCAATAAACATGGCGGCAATAAATAACTGTATGGAAATGATCATTGAGACTCACTAACTGGTCAACAGTCAATAGCCTATACATTCAATTGACATGGCGGCATGAAATAACCGTGTAGAAATGATCACTGAGATTCACTAACTGATCACTGAGATAACAAGGAATAAGAATGCTTGTGTGAAATGATCTAAATTATGCTAAAAACAAGGTAGTTGAAGATCTAGTATGTTTGAAAGTTTACCATGCTCTTATCTAACAGATTACCATTATCTAATATGTTTGAAAGTTGTGTAACAGTTTGACAGTACTACATCAGATTAGTTTTAAAAGAATTGACCAAAATGCTTACAGATGCATAGATGCATGTGACCATGGTAGGGGCTAATAACCGCAACATTCTCCCTTTCCTTAAAGTAATGCAAGATTAATTTATAAAAGCAAGGGTTATCTTGAAGTAATGCAAGATTAATTTTTTTAGTAGAATATAAAGTAATGCAAGACATGTTGCATTGACTCTCTAGTTTGGATTTGTTGTCGAATGCTGCTCTTTTACATCATATTATATTATGTCTAGCATTTGTGGGGCAATGGAATAATTATTCCACTCTAAATGTTTATTTATATGCCAAAATAATAATAGTATACACTATTTGGCATCAGAAAACATAACAGAGAAGTTTATATGCAATTGTAAAAGGAAAGATGCGAAATGGCTGTTTTAAATGTATAAATTATAATATTTTACCAGAAATATAAATGTGCATACAATGGTAATTCTGAATTTGAATCTTATTTTGAGAACTTTGACTGAATTTGAATCGTTGTGTCATTTTTTGCCGTAATATTTTATTATATGTGCTTTTGCTCCATTCATATAAGAAACGACATTGAATCAATAATCTTTATTTTCATAATGAATTAGGTGATCCACGAGTTTTTGCTAATTTCAGAACCTACCTCGAGAGATTGGATCAGAATTCGACATAGGAACACAAACGAATATATACAAGGTGTTCGATATTTTATGAATTTTCATGTGAAATCTGCAAACCAAGTGTCGTACTATGGAATTTGATTTTAATTCGTACCAGTTATTCATTCAATATAGGAATCTGAATTCTGATGGTCATATAATTGTAAACTTCTACGTATACTGAGAACTTCTCACTGCATTTCCCCCCACCGTGGCTTCTACATGATCTATGAAACTGATGATACAGAGAGCCATATATTAGCTCTAGGGAGTTCTTATCAGTTGGTAAAATAAATCTGACTAGCCAGTAACAAAAATTTGATTAACTACTTGTTACACAATCAGTTTGTGGGTGTAGTACAGACTTCAAAATGAAACAGGTATGTTTCCAGTTAGTTGGATGCAAAATGCTACTTCTTTGAACTGTTTGTACACTATTTCGTTGGAAATGAACTAGGAAATGATAATTTTTATTAATATTCGGTTACATAGCGTAAACTGTAGCATAACATGTAGTGTATACTTGAGTGTTGGATATTGAACTTCTATTATATGCACATTTGGTTTCTATTGAATGTCTATATTATCTTCTTTTTGTTGTATGTTTGACAATTCTGATTATTATTTGAAGTGATATCAGGTCCTGACATTTCATCCTTATATTACATAACTTACGACCAGTCTGAGAGATTCTGGCCTATTTTGTGCTGGGTTCATGGAACTAAGTGTGTATGTTTGCATGCATGTATGTGTTTGTGCATACACATGTGCATACTTCCTTGGAATTTATAAATTAAACTTGGTTTTTTGGATCTTCAAAAAATAAATAAAATGCAGGCGACTTATTTTGACGTTGTCAGAACATTTCGTTTTCTTAACCGATGAGAAGGAATGGAAGTGAATAACAAAATAAATTAACACAAATTTATGTTATAATATCGATAATTTTATACATCTACTCGTGAAAATGACTACATGTTATCAATTATCAAGCTTAATTGTTCTTGTGCAGTATAAATGTTATACTGTATGGACAATGCTTTGTGGTCATGTACCTATTAAATTGATAAACTGTTTGTTGTGCTTAGGAATAGGCCGAGTAGCCGTATAGGGTATAGAATATCCTCACTAATGTTTACATGCCTTAGTCTAAAATAAAAATTGAACATCACCTTTATATAGCCATAGTCTGAAAAAATGTTTCTCAACTAGTATAAATTATTACTCACTGATAGGTTGTTATAAAATGAACAAGTACCTAGCCTATATATTCCCATTCAATTTGATATATGGCATATCATCATAGTTCATGAATCAAAGAAAATAAATGAATATTTATCTACTATTCTACAGTATTCCCTTTACAATGCTAGTATTGCGGAAGGCTGTAAAGCTGGTATGGGACCTTCCTGAGGTGATCCAAATAGTGTCAGCTTTTCTTTTGATCATGCTTGGTTGAATGGCAATCTGGTCATTTGGTATATCTGGCATTATTTCGTCAAATCTGAATGATGGTGGAAGCTGGTTGCTTCTTGGGGTGAGCTGGCAAGTTTCTCTTTTGTCAATGCTATTTCAGTTTTATAGTGTTGGTAGTTTTTCAGAAATTACAACGTTTCTTCCTATGGTACGTAGAAAACAACTTATTGATAATTTAACATGAAGTCCCTTTCCAAATCGTTAAAATGTATTTTTCAAGGTATAATTTACTATTATCTTGCATGTTTTTCTTTGTATGATGTATTTCTCCTTGCTGATCGACTCATTCATGGTAGCATATGTCAAATGTAATATATTTATATATATATTTCAGAAATTCATAAGGATCTTTTAGGTTTTCACAGTTTTGGTTTGTGTATTCGTAATGATACCAGAAGCGCCGAACGACGTACCCAGTATATGTTTTCAGATATTGCTCCGCAATCACAGCCTATCTTTTCTTAGTGGCCCAATCTTTTTATTCCCTGTTGACTTTTCTGTATTTAGATTTTTGGATTAAGCCAATCTTTAGTGCACATGGTGTTGTGTTTATATAAATCATCTTTATTAATTATTTATTATTTTGAATACTCCTTTCATAAGTATATCTTAAATCAGCAGCCATAATAACTATTTCACTGACTGTTGTTAAGTTTTGACTGAGAAGGAGTTGGAAGCTTTCAATATTTGTGAAAACGATCAAACATGATAAAACATATTTATAAAAAGTTGATTTACTTTGAGAAACATAGATACAAAAAAGATGGAAGAATTGGGAATTAAAGGTACGCGGGAGACATGGAGACTCCCCCTCTCTCTCTCTATATGTGTGTATATATATATATATATATGTATGTATGTATGTATGTATGTATGTATGTATATGTACATATATATATGTATGTATATATATATATATGTATGTATGTATGTATTTGTATATACATACATATATATATGTACATATACATACATACATACATATATATGTATTAATAGTTGACTTGGAAGCCCAAACTTTGGGTCCGACCGTAAACTTTCCAAAGTACCCTTTACTCATATGTAATTTAATTATTATCTATTATTTCACGTACAAGTACCTAAAAAGAATCGATAAAATGCTAATTAAACGCAGATGTTATTCCTATTATTTTTAGCCTATTATTTCTAGGCTAGACTGGAACTATTCAAACTAAGTTAAAACGGTTAAATTTCTTTGCAAATTCAAACCATCCCTCTACGCTTAAGAATAAGATCTAACAAATAAATATCATTTAAACATGTAAACATCATTTACACATCATTGTTTATTAATTAATAATATAAATAAAATTCAAACTAACAAAAAATTAAATGTTGCAACTTAGAAATAATTTTTTTAATTAACTACATATGATTTCAACGTAAAAACATGGTTAAATATTTTTGTAAATCATTTTCTCTTGAATGTGTTAATCATATATAAATTGTAGAAGAACAATTCACGCGTAAAGCATATGTCATCTTCACGCACGAAGCCGTGCCGTAATGCTCGTTTGTATATTGAATGTCCGTGTAAACCGGACAATGTTATTTATATACAAGGAAACATATTCATATGAGAACCTTTTGTGTTACTCTTGGCAAACTAATACATTTATTGTTTAGGTAATACTTAGCAGATAGCATCATTATCCTTTGTATTACAACTGTAGATTTTCTCGGTAAGCTTATTTTGGATTGGAGCTGTTCTTTGTAATACAGTACATGTTATAGTATCCGGCATGGTGTTCCTTGTTCTTATCCATGGTGGCAGAAGGGGAGCATCAATGCCTTCAAGGCCAATATTAAAAACATTGCGCTAAGCAGTGACGACTTCTTTTGGAAGCATATGTTATGGACCTCTCTTTACAACTGCTATACGAACGTTAAGATGGGAGGTATTTGTATAACATTCTTTATCAATATATGGCGCTAAAAGGGATATCTTTTGCGCATATCTTGTAATGATTTATTTTCTAAAATGCTTCTAGATCAGAGGAATCCGGTCGAAAATAGGCAACAACGAGTGCTTGCTTTGCTGCGATGATTTCCTTTTTCATATTGTAGAGACGCTAGTTCAATTTTTCAACAAATATGCATATGTTCAGGTGTGCACTTTCCCTACAGCTATCCTAAAATACTTTTAATACGATCTAAAAAGCCAATTAATACCATATTGCACATGAACTTGTGGTGCAAAACTGTTCATAAATATCATCAACACATACTTCTGATCATAAGTAGATTTGTAGATGCCTTTTCTTTTCACATATTATATAGATTGTAGTAATGGAAAGGGATTCAACCACTCAGCAAGGGATGCATGGGAACTACTCCAATCAACTGGCATTGAAGCACTGATTGCTTATGATTGTTCAGGCGCAGTTCTTTTAATGGGAACTATTTTTGGCGGTCCTATAACTGGAACATGCACCGGTGTTTGGGCATGGTTTAAAACTCATGATGAAGTTCTTATGATCCAGAAGCACCTATTTATGAAGCACCACAAAATGGTAATTACAGACTATTTGATATAATTGATGGAGGTTTTGTTATTTGACCTGAGTGTCGTGTTCGTTATTTGTAGGATCTAGAATTTATTTTGAAGTAATGTTAGAACTTGTAGTATTTTGATTTCATACTCTTTAGTTATGTACGATGAACTTGTGAAATTTCGAATCTTCCTTTGATTTGTTGTCAAATATTTGTGCAATTTAAGTTGTATGTTTGGATGCGTAATTGCTTATTGTTATCGAAATTCTGTAATTTTTGATATGTATGTACCTACTGTATTATAATAGACAATTCTGTAGTGTAAATGCTAGCAAAAATGCAGCTCTACATGGTTTGGTAGTTGTAACGAACATATTTGTTACTAGAGACGAAATTTATAACGAGCATAGTCGTTACTATTGATGAAATTTGTAACGAACAAGTGTGTTACTAATGATGAAATTTATAACGGACAAGGTCGTGATAATTTAGAATGACAACCCCTTCTTCTACTATGAAAGGGGAAACTAAGTAATGGAAAATGCCCGTTACAAACTGATGCAACTAATAACAAACTTTTTCATTACAAAAATTTAGATTTATAACGACAAAGTCCGTTGGTAAGTGATATATCTAATAACAGGTAGAGGCTGTTATAAATATTTGTAACGGCATACCTCGCGCCTATACCGCTCATATAAATTTCATTTGTAACGACTATATTCGTTACAAATACACCTTTTTGGTGTAGTGTGTTATATTTTATGGTAAAGGATGGGAATAAATAAGAAATTAGATTAAGATGTAATCACATTAAAATATGAAAAAGAAAGAGTTGAAAGTGGGTATCATTGATTGATTCCACCTTTTCTCCTAAGCGAAATTTAATTGACACAACATTTAGTTAACATACATGAAATGATATAGTACAACAAAATGACAAAAACAACCAACAAAATGGTCAATATAAACATGTGTAGATATTTGGATTTATATCTATTATGTATATATTCTATATTTATATGTATACATTATTGCCTTAAATTTAAATTTTTTCAACTTTAAAAAATAATCATTACTAAAACACCCCTTAACAATATAAAGTATAAACATAAATGTTTATACATACACGCGTACTCTCTTTCTCTCACACACGCACACACATAATAACTAATCCCAAATTTTCCATTTGATTCAAAAACAAACATATTATGTTAATATTTTCTAATGTATTATTTGTAAACATATGTATACTTAAATTAGTTGACAAACTGCATATGTACATACGAATAAATTTTCAACCAAAATTTTAATTTCATTTGCTTTCTTTACTAAACATTCAAAATATCATAAAACTATAACTACATATAACAAATAGAATAATATGTCAATGGTCTTTTAAAACATTCAAAAAAGATATTTAAAATATTAATTGCTTACCATATTTAGATAATTGATATAAGTAATTTTAAAACGTTCCATAACTAAAACATTATTTTAGTTATATATAAAATTTTGTTTTGATTTATTAGATTAGAACAAGTCAAATCATTGAACAAATTATTTTAATTACATAACTAATTTTGAATCAAGTTGAGACAATAATACGTGTATATAAAATCATAAAGATTATTTATATCTAGGGAAACAATTAAAATTATAATGTACCTTTCAAATCCAATCAACACTTCGATTTGGAAATCCCTTCTTAAAACCTTGGATCTCCAACCGATCTTTGTAAGAGATGAATAAGCCATGCAGCTCTTTATTTTACTTAATATTTTGATATGATTTGGAGTTGATAATTTTCAAAAATGGCCCAAGGAATTCAGACCATGGATAATGAGGAAAAGTGGAAAAAAATTATCAACGAAATAATAAGAGGGATTTGTCTTCATGGAAGAACATAAACCTTTCCTGTTCATTATTTAAAACATCCCTTTTTTAATCCCTAATCAACTTTAAGTTAAGCCAAATCACCTTAGATCCTTTGCATGGCCAGTCAAGCATGTACTCTAAATGGATATATTTTCCAAAAAGCCCATCAATCAATTATATTTTATTTAAGCCCATTTAAAGTTATACCAATATCGTATATCGATGCACAAATATAACTTTTATATATGCATCAAAAGATTCCAAACAATCCCAAAACATTAAATAAATTAACTAATAATTAATTTTTATAAAATATTAATTAGTTTAAATAGTTTATAAATTAATTAAATTGTTTGGCTTTTCAAAAAATCCATAGTACTATTGCAAGGCTCAAAGGTGTGAATTCAGTTAGTGGTTAATTTTGAACAATTCCAATATTAACATTCACATGTCACATTAATTAGTAGGGTGACAGTTTGGTAGAATTCATCGCTTGTAAACCTTTTGGGTAAAATCCAATTTTATGTTTATTTTTACGTGATATTTTTTAGTAGTGACAATTTACGCATTCTCTTTATTAACAATATATCACTTTATGATTAATAGAATTTGGTTTTAGTAAGATTCTAATATCATCCCTATTCAACTTATGCTGTAAACAAAGTACGTGGTTCAATAATAACATTTATTATTAACCGTACTATTATGGAAAGAAAATTTGACTTTAAGTTGATTACAGTCGTCCAGATACTAACCTTATATAATTAAGGTGACGAATTCTTTATTGAATAGTGCTTCACTTCTAATGCTTCAACTCGGACCCAACTATAGTCATTCGATATATCGCCATGCATCATTTAACTATAATCAAAGTGGATTATTCACATCAAAGTTCCATGGTGTTCTCAGGTCAAAAGAACTACATAACACCATCATCTTGAGACTTCCTATTTTACCTGGTTGTTATTAACAAATAGGAAACTCTTGGATGAGTTATTCCATGGCTATCCAATATCTAAGAGTATGTAACCCACTGGTTCGTATAGTTGACATTAGTTATACACTACCCAACATTTGGAGAGAGTTACGTACACCGGCCGCAACGAATATATTGATATCCTTTCTCGAACATCTTAATCATGAATATTTTAAATAATATGTTATTTTATATTGTGATAGTTTTCTCATCATTACAACTCCTTATAGTTACTATCACATAACTTATCATTTAAGGATTTTCTATTTAGTATACTTAAATTAATTGCATATTTAACATATCATAATATAACAAGTATAAAATAGAAAAACAAAGACCTTATTTCTAATAGGGTTAGGAGTATACCATAGTGGCAATTATGTAATTCGTTACATATATCTAACTCTCTAACCAATCTTTTTTGAAATAAAAAATGTTTATTTTCTATTATATACTTGATATAAAGAGTTGTATTAATCAATTAATTTAATTAGAAGTATATTTAATAAATAATCCATAAATAGCATGTTTGGTGATAGTAGTTATAAAGTGTTGTAACCGTGAGTAATTTATCACAATGAGAATAAATATAATATTTTAAATATTCCTAGTCAAGATGTATCGAGACTGGAAATCGATACATCCATTGAGACTGGAGTACATAATGCTTTTCAAATATTTGGTGGTGTATTACTCATGTTTGTTGGGGGAGCCAAAAGGTTACATGCAAATGTTATTGGATAACTATGGAATGACGCACTCCATAGTTTTCTGCTGATTAATATAACTACCGTCAAACAGAAAATATCGATTTAACAATAGAACATAGTTCTCTTGACTTAAGAATAGTGTAGATCTTCAATATGAAAGATTCGCTTTGATTATAGTTAGATCACGGTGCAACATTCATCGAGTGACCATAGTTGGGTCAAGTGGAAGTAAAATACTATACAAGAGAGGAATCATCTTCTCGGTTATATGAGGTTAGTATTATGGTCAACTGAAGTCAACTCAAAATCAATGTCCCTCGCCATAATAGTTTGATTGATAATAATTGTTATCATTAAACCAAGGACTTTATGTTCGGACTATAGAGTTGAATATGGACGATATTGGAATTCAGACCATTACCAAATTCCAAATGTCCAAAGTGACATAGTTTTGACGAAGAGAATTGGTATAAATAAAAGTAACAACTGGGTAAGCTTAACAAAGTAAAATTGGATTTTATTGAAATTAAGTAAATGATAAATTTTGCCAAAATGTCTACCCACTTGCTAAGTGACAGTGTGAATATTAATATTCAAATAGTTCCATATTAACCGTTGACCAAATTAACACTTGACGAGTCACATGACTGAAACGATGAATTCTCCTTTGAAAATAATTTAATTAATTTATAATTGTTATAAATAATTAAATTATTTAATATTTATCAAATATTATCTATAAATTTATTTTTATTTTTTTTGAAATGTTTAGTATTAAATGTACTTATAAAGGTTATAAATGCATCAATCGATATACGATATCGATATCCATTTAAATTAGATTTAAAATGCAAAATATTTGTTTGAACCATAGATGGGTTCATGGCCCATTAGAGGGGTTGGTATGTTCGGCCATAATAGGGGGTATAGGAGGCTTTAATATGGAGCGGGATGGCTTGATTTTTGATGGCTCAAATTAAAGGAGATCGAGTAAAAGATGAGATCCTATATTCTCTCCTTTCCTTCCTCTATTTAAGAATCTCTCCTCCCTTTGCAATTGATATTTTTAGCCTCTATCCCTACCGATTACTGGACTAATTTCCCCGCTCTTCCGTCTAATACTATCAAGTCCAAATTAATACAATTCAGCTACTATACGATAGCTGGTGGTTAACGGCTCAAAGACTAACACTTTCTGGATCAGAGATTGTTTCATAGTGCATATGTCATCATTAATGCTCAAATATTATGCTTTTTTATATACATATATTTTATATTGTTAGTTAAGTGATGATTCTGGTATGAAAATGATATTATCATATTATTATTTTCATTTTTAGCAAAGTTGTCTGACATTTAAAGTGGATCAACTATGTATATAAATGAATGATAAAACAGGTGTTCGATACACGCACCAGAGTAGCTACAAGTAAATAAAACACAGGAGTTTGGAAAAAGTACCAAAATCCTAAACAACAACCCAATAACTAGTCCCCCTACGAAAAGGAAGAACCACTCTCCTTAGACGAAGAAACATGCCTAATAACATGAAGGAACCCTAGAAAAGAATAGCCAAGCAAGGAACATAGTCGTCTAAATCAGGGCAGTAGCGGTATTCGTAGTCCTAAGAGACATCTGCCAGAAGAGAGCGTTCAAATCACCAAAATGACTAACCTTAGTGAGAGAAAGGTCTTTCCCCTCAACATGATAAATAGCCTCCTATCTTCTTCATCTCCGCCACCAAAATTATAACAACTACCATCTATCAGGTCAAGCCGCATTTCAGAAGGCTTATAAAGCCATGCCTAGTCAAAAGAATCCCAAGAGATAACGGAGGAAGGAAGAGCCATGGTAGGAGCAACCAAAGTAGCACCAGTCATAGTAACATGGAAAATGGGATCAATAAAGTGCGAAGGCACAATCTCGGAAGGAGAGACAATGGTTACTGGGCAAAATTTTGGAACCCATTTCATGGTAGGAGGATGTGGGAATTGGATCCTATCAGAATGTGGAACAAGAGCAATCCGAGACACCAAAGTACTAGCTTCCAAAAGGTGATCGAAAGAGTGAGAAGACATATAAGTATCAGGTTTCTAACTGTAGTGGCTATCAACAACAGAGACATGCCCCTTAGCTATGTGAACAGGAATCTTGGAAGGTAAATACCTGTCAGAAGTTACTTCACTAATTGTCTTAGCATATACCAGCCTATTGCAAGCAACATTATTCGCATCAAAACATTTGAGCTTGCCAACAACACTTGCTAGCCAATTTAGCCCAATCATGGGATGCAGTACGGACGGGATGTGAGTGAAATATGCCTAAACCGAAATAGAGAGAATCTATTTCTTAGCCTTGTCCACCGTTGGACTCCATGGGGTAATAATGAAAGGATGACCGATTATATTGGAAGAATCCGCCTCAAGCACACAGAATCTTTTTTCTTTTTTAGAGAACTTGAATAGGAACATGCTATTATCAAAGTGAATTTGGACTCGTCCCCTTATGTTCCAATGTTGGTGAAATGGTTACGAGCTTCATGATAAGGTGGGGTAGATTCTAGAAAGAAACCAACTAAATTCTCCAACCAAAGATCAACTCCCTCTTCTAATACCTCCGTCGGAGGAACCATAGCACCATTTACCTCGATAATTTCAAGTGTGGAACATGAGCACCTGCATTTCTTGGCAAAACGTTAAATATTGAAGACCACTTACTATAGGGATTACAAGGACCTGGGGAAACACCAGACAACTAAGCACCTTCATGCAATTCAATTCTAGCATTAATGGAACCAAAGCCCGCACTTGTGTTATTTAACACAACTACAGCAGCAGTAAAATTCAATTGGGCATTCAAGTAAATATGTTGTGTAAGATCAACACAACTAGCAACAAATGGGCTCATTTACTCCATTAACTTCCTTAAACTCAACATCATTACCCAAACTAACTTCCACTTTGCTGTTATTAGCGATAGAATATTATCACAACATTATTTCGGTTCTGTATATGCATATATTAAAAAAAATCATACCTATAATATCATGGCTTGGAAATAGAAAATATTTTTGGTTTATTTAATAATATATATATATATATATAAATACATGCATATATATATAATTAATAATATGATGAAGTCATGTTATATAAATTTTATATATAATGTATAATATATATATTATATTCAGCAGTAAAAAATAATTTTCGTATATTTATTATTACTTAAATCATTTAATTACATGGCTTAAATGTAATACCCTAACTTTTATTGAACACCCTTCAAGGAATTTAATTGGATAAATAAAATAGGATAATGTGAGGTGATAAGGAGAATGAGATGTGTTAACTAATTTGGGTCGGACCTTAATTAGTCAATTTGTTTCAAACATAAAATTGGAAGAGATTAATAAGAGTGGCATAATGGTAATAATTCCTTAATTCATTCAGTAAATTATTCCTCTCTCATTCATTCTTATTTCATTTTCTAAAATCAAAACAAATCCTGAGAGGAAGCTGACCATTACCCAAAGGAATAGAAGAGGAAATTTAAGGAATTCAAAGGAAAAATATAAAGGGAAATTAATTTAAATCAAATCTCAACCTCTCTTATCCAATCTAAGATGAATAATAGCTAACCATCTCATTTGCTTATGTTTTATTTTCGAATTTAGGATTGATTTCCAAATTGGTTGTGACAATATTTCATGCTTAGATTGATAATATCATTATTGAATTGAATAATGGTATGTTGGTATTTTATGGAATTGTTCTATTGGGTTTAAAGGAAAAAATCAAAAAAAAATGATTTCCTATTGATATGAAATTTGAATATGTTGTAGAAAACATTGTTTTGGAAATGAGTTTTTAATTTCATAATTTTCTAAGTTCATATGAATATTTTATTAAATTTCCTACGAGGAAAAATATCTATATTTTTGGGTTTTTAATAATTAAGAGATAATTAAATGAATATTTTAGTCCTAAAATATTTTTATATGAAAGAAGAAGGAAATTCAAATTTTTGAAGATTTTTCCCTAATTGTTATAATTTTCTATGAATTTATTACTCTAAAAAGGTTTAATTAATATGAGTCAGTAATATTAATTTTAAGGTTTTACAAAGTTAATTAAGAAGGTAGAACATGATCTACCAGAATTTTTATAAAGAATATGAAAAGTATTTATGTTATCCAATGATAATTTGACATGAGGCAAGAGTCAGTTGAAAGTTCTAACTTTAAAAGAAAGCAAATCAGATT
The DNA here is from genome assembly GCA_030765085.1 of Allium cepa. Lineage (NCBI taxonomy): Eukaryota > Viridiplantae > Streptophyta > Magnoliopsida > Asparagales > Amaryllidaceae > Allium > Allium cepa. Next base: position 613,042,960 of record CM060942.1, on the reverse strand, counting down.
TTAACATATTTACAGAAATGACATTGGCACAATAACTTAGAGGCTTTTTACCTCTATTTCATAGAAGCTCGATAACTATAAGAGTTAATGAATGTGATAGATGCTTGATGGCTATGTGATTTATCCTCTTTCATAGGGACTCGACACCTTGTGTTTTAGAGGTTTGATACCCAATGTTTTGTAAGGTTCGATACCCAATGTTTTATAAAGATTCGATACCAAATGTCGGGTAAAGGTTTAATACCCAATGTTTTATAGAGCATCGATACCCAATGTTTTGTAAAGGCTCGATAGTCAATGTTTTATAGAGGCTCAACAACCCTACAGTTTACTGACTCGACAACTTCTTTTTTGTAGCTCGACACCTTCAAGTTTTTAAAGGCTCGACACCACATGTTTTTTAGCACTCGATTTTTTATGTATTATAATGATTTAATATCTTTTGTGTAGATACTCAACATCTACAATTCAGTAGCAATACAACCATATATTTTACAAACTTAAAAGCTATGTTTAGAGGCTCGATGGCCCACGTTATCTAGGTGCTCAACATCCCTATTTTGATAGCAAGTGTTTTAAAAGCTATGTATAGATGATGATGCTTTAGCAAAATAATTTAGCTAAGTATCGGGTTATGCTTTCCTTATTTAAAGAATGATTTCAAGTAATTTACCAATTCCAAAGGTAAATGTTTTCAAGGAAATGAAATGGTATTTTAGCCTAATTTTATATGAATTTTGCCAAAGGAAAATATTACTTAAATTAAGTAATTTTGTTATGTATACAACTATTGATTGAACATATTTTGATGAATAATGTTATATGTTCTTGTTATCATTTGATCAGTTAAATTTAATATTGCATCATTTGTCATACTCACATTTTCATTGCCCAGCATTACACATTGGGATTTAGGAGCAGAATCACTAGTTAGGTTGTTCCAGTAGCGAATATGGAAAAAAAAACCTCTGAGTGAGTAGAATTGCATTCAGAAGATCAGGTAGATCAACTGCGTTAGAATGCCTAAACTAATCAAAACCAGATAAGATATGGCTCATGGATTTAAAACCAGATAAAATTTCGGTGGGACTGGTTAGGGTCATTCTATGCTTCAGCCAGTAGCTCCTGGTTGGTAAAGGTCCATAATTTTAATGCGTAGGGCTTTGTCAATTGTGAGACTGAAAGTTGTATACAAACAGAAAGGAACTCGCAGGAGATTTTGGGACATCTGGTTATGTTTTGATCCGAGTCAGCCTGATAGGTTAACGGTTGGTCTGTGAAAAGTATTAGGTTCATAATGACCCTAGAAAACTATGATTTGAGACAGACAATCAATTTCATAGGGTGGGTAAACTTTGGGAATGCATAACCCTTTAATGAAAGACTAGTCATATTTACCCATATTTCATGCATATGATCGTATCATGTTTTGTTTTAACCATTGTGGTTGCAGGTGCATAATTACGTTAAGACTGGCATATTTTATAAGATACTAATGAGAGGAAAATATGTTCCATTCTATGGTGTGGTCTCACTCCATATCTGTTTTTGGTACAAGATGATATATTATTATTCACACTAGACTTTTTGTCTAATCCAAAGTTTTTATTTTTCCCCTTAGACTCTCGGGCACTCATTTGAGTAGATTGAGAGTAGGATTTTCGGGTTAGATAAATAAGCATTCAGAGACATGTATGAGGAAAGTAAATATTAGGAGTACATTTCCACTATTTTGTTTGAAGTTTATACTTTGTTTGAATGAATGCAACAACGGAATTTATAACTGTCAAGTAGCAGACTCTAATCATTCAAGGGGCATCTTCATATGTCCTGTTGGAATATAATTGTATTTGTCATATTTTCTCTAAACATGGAATCGATTGGATTATGTAATGAATGTAAAAGTTTATTAATGTGATGTGTTTTGAAAACTTCTGTATTCATGTGCTCTTGATGTTATAGATACAATTAACCGATCTCATTTTGTCACCAGAAAATAACACTATGGATTACTGTAGGATCAGTGGCACTTATTTTCAGGCCTCAAATTGGGGGATGTTACAACTTAGAATTAGAGCATAGGTTTATGTAAATTTAAAAGATTTTGAAAACATAATCATATAAATCAAAGAATAAGGATGGAGATAGGATAACGCTATAGTAATGTACTTGTTATTACTATATGTAAGTGTGTATTCTACCTCTATTCCCCCTCTCTTAGACCATTCTTTTGTATCTTACAAAGACTCGTATGCAGATTAAGAGAAAGCAAGATATGGAAGTACGAAATAGAAGAGTGAATCTAGGTAGAGGGAGCACCATAACTAATAGAAATATTCGACCTAATACTACAAGGAATACGGGTCGACCTGCAAATGCTAATCCAAATGCAAATACTAATGTGAGTATTGGAACCCACCAGTAGATATGGGACTAGTATTAGTTCTTCGTTAATATGATGCAACCTAGAGCTATAGCTGATTTGGTTGATGGAAAAGCTGATAGTATGGGAGGTGCTAATCCTAAGGTACCTGCTCGCAACAATTATGCCAAGTTAAGCCGTGATTATACCAGTCTTGGAGGAAAGCCTTTTCATGGAACGGAAAGTATTATTAAAGTTAAGAATCAGTTATTGCATCGTGAAAGGATTTTTGCTAACTTAGGCTTGAATGACGAGCAGAAGAAGTGGTTGACATCTAGACAGTTGCAATGAGCTGCATTTTATTGTTGGAACAATAGGATTGTAGGAATACCAGAGAAGAATTTGACTTGGGTTAAATTTAGAAGGAGATTTGAGGAAAAGTTTTTGTTTGAAGTACCTAAGTCAAATTTGCTTGCGAAATTTGTTGAACTGGAGCAAGGAGATTAGAGTATGCAACTAAGTTTGATGAGCTGGACATATACGGATATGCTACTGTTGATACTGTAATAAAAAAGAATGAGAAGTTCGTCCAAGGATTAAAGTCAGAGATTTCTAAGGCAACTATGCTGCATCACAGAGATCCATGCGATGTAGTGGTGAGACGGCATTAAGGAATGAGAAAATGCTTTCGACATTTGGAAACGACAATCCTATGGAGACTCGAGGTTTTCAAGGCAAGAAAAAGAAGTTCTTTTATAAGAGGGGAGTTCAGAGGGTGGAGCTGCCAAGAAAGAAAAGGCTAATGTCGTTTGCTACAAGTGCGATAAGAAAGAGAATTTTGCTAATGAGTGTCGATCTGGTAATGGAAAGATGGTTATGGGTAAGAAGGATGTGAAGTGTTACAATTGTTACCAAATGGGGCATTACAAGAATGAATGTTTAGAACCGACCAAGGCTAATAAAGTTAAAGTTTTTGCGCTGGAACTATCAGCTTCTAGACCAACTGTAGAAAAGAAAGGAAAGTCTATGATGGGAGGTACACTTTTGATTCATGTCATACTTGTTAAAGTATTATTTGATACAAGCACGTTACATTTTTTTTTCTTGCAATGTTTGGTGGATAAGTTAAATCTAAAACCATCATGCCTTATTACTTCCTTAAGGGTTGCGAATCCAATAGAAGGGTATGCAACTCTTGGGATGAGATATGATCATTTAGACTTTGAGCTGTTAGGTTATGCATTTACCTGTAATTTACATGTGTTTGATTTTATGGGTTTGAGGATTATTCTGGATATGGATTGATTAAGCATATATGATGCTGGGATATTTTTGCCATGATAGGAAGATATCATTAAGACACCCTAATAGTTGTGATCCAATTATACACTCTATAGAACATTTGAGTTTAGATGTATGTGCTTTATTAGGTGTAAAGAAAGTGGAAGATGAGGTGAATCGGGTTTTCGTTGTAAGAGGGTATACGAATGTTTTTGAACCAGTTATAGGACTACCACCGAAATGAGCAATTGAATTTCAAATAGATCTTGTACCTGCAGATGAACCTGTAAGTAGGTGACTTAGCAGAATGATACCTACTAAGATGAAAGATTTAAAGGTTCAGCCGATGGACTTAGAAGGGAATAATTTTATAGACCAATTAATTCGTCTTAGAGAGCAGCCATGGTGTTCATGAAGAAATTGGATGGGTCGTTAAGGATATGTATTGATTATCGTAGGTTAAATAAGAGAACGACAAAGAATCGATATTCTTTGCCGAGAATAGATGATTTGTTTGATAAGGTGAGTAGAGCTAAGGTATTTTCCTAATTGGATTTCATAATAAGGTGCCATCAATTGAGAGTGGTGGAGGATAGTGTTCCATCAATGGTGTTAGCCATAAAATCAACTTAAAGCCAGAAGTATGAAAGAAGGTTAATGAGAGTGAGGTTTCGATGAAGTAATAGGCATAGGTTCCAATGGAGGTCATCGGAAGACGTTTCGAAGGCATTAAGAAGGTTTCGAATGAGTCGATAGCGCCAACTGCTCTTACATTATGAAGGCTTTCGATCCAGATGGAAACATGAGTACCCTTCCACCATTTTCAACCGTTCGACACAGAAAATAAGCAATGCAGCTTCGAAAACCTCTTTGGAAGGCCATGGATGATGATCTCCAACTTACGCGCTAAACCGTTCGGATCTGATGGTTTCATCCTTATCATAATCCTTTCGAAAGCATTAACAAGCTTTTCGAACCGATCAAGGCCGATAATATTAGGGAAAGGTTCCACCTGAGATTCTTAGGCATGCATTTGAAGGCTACCCAACATCATCGAAACCATTAGTATTTCAATATCTTCAAAACCGGTATGAGCAACCTATTGACGGAGTCGGAGGCTTCTATCTTATTTCTATTAGAAACAAGACAACATGAGAAAAAAGGCGCGCTTGGAAACCTTTTGACGGCGTTGAAAGGTGTTATGAAGGAAGCAGTGTTTGAAATTAAACAGAGGCGAATGACCCTTTCGAATCAGTCAAAAGGTCTGGGAGAAGATAAAGAATCGTAAGAGTAGACCAAAGAGTGCAAAAAAGATTCCTTTCGACAGCTTCGAAAGGAGTCATGGCCTGTCATCTAAGTCGAAAGGGTTGGAACGGCATATAAAGAAGGGTACTTTCGACCAATTCGGAAGCATAGGAATGGAAAGGGGCCGACCTGCATCAATAAATATGACCCAAGGGGTCTAGTTTTAGGGGATGAACCGAATTCATTTCTTCTACTCTGCTCTCCTAATTTCAATTAAGTCTGATAAAAACCCTAAATCAAGTTGGAAAAAAAATCTCTATTTCTTGTAACACATTTTGGATTATTAATAAAGAAGTGATGGCTTATTCAACAAGGAGTCTGATGACGAGGAAGATAATTTAGATCATTAGCTAGTCTAATGATCAATTGAACATGATTCTAACCTTTTCTCTTAATCTCTTTTTATCTATGCAATGCATAGGATTGACTTAGGGATTTCTGGTCGATGCATCATCATCATCAGAACCTCCATTTGATGCCAAAAATAAGAATGATGATGGGGTTTCGACCATGATGAATTATGAAACTAGGAAACACCCAGATCGATCTTATACAAGGAAATTGGAGTGAATCTTAGATAATTATAAGCTGGAATCATTTTCGACACGATCGAAAGGGCTTCTTCGAAGGGGATTCCTGTTTATGATTGACTAATAACTGTTGGGAGAGGAAATTATTTGAAAGGGTCTATCCACATATACATTTGCAACCCTTTCAAAAGGATTCCAAATCAAAGTAGCGAAGCCACGAAGTCGAAAGCAGCTGTGACCTATTAATGTAATATGTGTCTCTTTCGACATGATTGAAAGGAATGAAAAGCTAAATGGATCAATTGCTTTCGATCCACTCAAATGAAAGGATTCAAACAGATGCTATCACTGTAGACTAATTCTATTAAACCTTTCGACTAAGTCAACCCATTCGAAAGGTGAAGATAGCTCTTTAGACTCTTTCGATCAAGCCAATCAATTAAAAGGATGTACAATCTTCTTAAACCCTTTTGACTATGACAAACTAGTCGAAAGGTATGCTTTGAAGGAAGAGATCCTCCCATCAACATGAAATCGATTGAGTTTAATTACCTTTCACACGGCATAAGGAATGTTGACAAGATTTTTTATTAACATTTTTGGCGCTAGAAGGAAAGCTCAAACCTCCGACCTTGTCACTATATTACAGACTAATTGTGATTCATTTGTCCTACGCAGGAAAATGAGATCAAAACGGTTAAGTGGAATTAAAGAGGGAGTTGTCCACACTACCACTTTAGAGGAGAATATAGCTTCATCTTTTAATCTTGATGGGGCTATTCCTGGGCAAACTTCGTCACAGCACAACAAGACTAGAATACATCTAAAGTCAAGCGCTTGGAACAACAACTACAGGAGATGCAGAAGCTATTAAAAATGACTCTATCTTAGACATCTTCCAAGACACCAAAGCCAACGTAAGGGGATGAGGCGGTCTCCCTAAGAAGGAATCTAAAAGCTAATTCCAATGAGTATAAAAGAAAAGTGGATCTGACATCCTCGAAGAAGAAAGAACTCCCCCAATCGAAAGCTAACCACCAGGGAAGAATTCTTGAAAAATCATTTGAACAATCTGGGGGTTCAACATCAAAAGAATATTTCCCAAATCAGAAAGATTATTGCAATGTCAAAGCTTACCCCAAAGATGCTGTTGAAAAGGCGATAAAAGATGCTGTGATTCAAAAGGGAAGAAAATTATAGATGTGAATGTTAATAACAACGAAAGAGTGCCCCTTCACCGATGAGATAATGATCACGGTTATCTTGCCATATGTCAAGATCCCATCGATGAAATATCATGGGGTTAAAGACCCGGACGATCACCTGATGGCTTTGACAGCCAAATGGACTTGTATAATGCATATGGCGCTGTCAAATGCCGATTGTTCCCAGTCACTCTCCAGGGAGCGGAAGCAAAATGGTACAGGCAGTACCGGACGAAAACTATATACTCATCGAAGCAGTTTTCTTCTTAATTTTCTGCCTAATTCTGCATCTGCAAAGATGCCACAATCGAGTACACAGTTTTGGAAAATATAAAACAAAGACAGGGAGAGTCCTCGGGAGATTACTTGAGGAGGTTTAATGCTAAAGCTTTAAAGGCCAAGGACATGAACGATCGAGATAAGCTTATAGCCATTCATTCTGGCTTAATTGAAAACACCTTCTAGAACCAATTCTTTGTTAACGGCTGTAAGAATTGTAAGATTTCCATTTCCAAGATGACAACTTTATCTGGATGAATGAGCTTTACTATGCCAAGAAGAAAACTATCCTCAAGAAAGAAAGGGGAAGATTTTGCCAAGACCGTAGCCACAAAAGAATGAGATGGGAAGAGCCAATAGCTAACACAGTTGCTTTAAACAAGCCATTGTCTTACGTGTATGTAGTAACTAAGGAAAGAGTCAACTTTACGGTCTCCTTTAAAGCCAAGACCAACCCTGAATAGAAAAAGGGAGGAGGCTATTGCGCTTATCATAAAGCCAATAGCCGTAAAACTGATGGATGCAGGGTTTTGGCTGGAATTATTCAGAAGCTGATTTGGGAAGGTAATTTGAAGGAGTTTGTTCAAGATCGGCAGGAAACCCAGCGAATAGAAAATGGTCCACAAAAACATCCAAGCAATGCTGTGAATGTGTTGGAAGATGAGGATCCCCTAAACTTGAGCCTGCCAATCAACGAAATTGATGCAATCCACGGTGGGCCACATCCAGTAGGAAACAGTAAGGGAGCTCGAAGCAGGTATATTAAATAAGCTAGAGAAGGGAAGTACTCTGTCCAAGAGGAACCTCCAATGAAGAACCCACGTCTCAACATTCAAATGCGTAACCTTGTTGTTACTCCAAAAACGCTAAGAAAAGGGGTTCACCATCTTCATAAAGATCCTTTGATGATTATTGCACAAATTGGGTTATCTATTGTTTCAAAAATTCTAGTTGACACGGGCAGTGCAGTCAATGTAACCTTCAAGCACGCCTTCAATCAGATTAACATTCCTGAAAATAAGCTGGAGCTAAGCATGGAGCCCATATTTGGATTCAACAAAAAAGGATCAACTCCAGTGGGACAAATAAAGCTAGTCGTAAAATGGGGGTGCCATCAACCTACAGGATCTTTGAAATAATTTTTGTGATAATCAATCAACCCTCCTACTACAACGCCTTCTTTGGCAGGCTAGCTGTTGATGAGATAGATGCCTTTGTCTTCCCGAAATATCTTATGGTAAAATTCCTAACACAGCGAGGCTAGGGAATTGTCCGAGGAGAGCAGTTTAGCTCTCAAGAAATGTATTTTTCCACTCTTGATCGGTATAAAAGGGAGTATTCTACGTACTTTGGTTCTTCTACTATTTTACAGCCTTCAGATGATGGATTTTCACATCCAACATTCTAAGAAAAGACTAAAATTAATAAATCTAATAAACGTATGGATCAAAGGTACATCCCCTCTGGAGGCAAGAGGAAGAGAATCGATGCAAACTCAGCGGAAGAAGGCCCAATAGTTAGAATTTGATGGCCCAGGAGAAACGGAGAAGATAAAACCCATAGAGGATCCTGAAGAATTGTGCATTGACTCAGATGATGCAACCAAAGTGGTTAAGGTGGGAAAGGATCCTAATGGTGACTTAAAAAAGGATTTGATATAATTTATCAAAGTTAACAAAGATGTCTTTGCTTGGTCACATTACGATATGGTGGGAATTGATCTAACGGTTATGTGTCATGTCCTCAACGTTAATCCAGGAGCAACTCCCATAAGGCAGAGAAAGAGACAAATGGAAAAAATTCAGTCAGAAGCTTTGAAAGTAGTGGTTAACAGAATCCTCGAAAATGGATTTATTTAGGAAGTATTCTACCCAAAATGGTTAGCCAATCTAGTACTGGTAAAGAAATCAAAGGGGAAATGGAGGACTTGCGTTGACTACATGGATTTGACCAAAGCATGCCCAGAAGATTGCTTCCCATTGCCACGAATAAATCAATTAGTAGACGCCACAAGCAGACACAAGTTATTATCTCTTATGGATGCCTATTTAGGGCATAACCAAATACCAATGTTTAAGCCAAATGAGAAGCACACTAGCTTCATAACCGAGTGAGGGAATTATTGTTACAAAGCAGTGCCCTTTGGATTGAAAAATGCAAATGCAACATACAAAAGTTGTTCAACCGAATGTTTAAGGAGCAAATCGGCTGGAAAATGGAAGTTTATGTGGACGATATGCTAGTAAAGTCAGGTGAACCTAAAAATCATATTAAAGATTTGGAAGAGATGTTCAAGGTATTATGGAAATATCAAATGAATCTAAGCCGACAAAAATGTTCATTTGGAGTTCATTCTGGAAAGTTTCTAGGATACCTTATAAGTGCCCAAGGAGTCGAAGCCAGTCCAAATCAAATTCAAGCCATCAAGGACACGGTCGAACCTAAAACCAGTAAGGAAGTGATGAGTTTGAATGGAAGGGTGGCTGCCCTAAGCAGATTTATCTCTAAGGATACCGATAAGTGTATACCCTTCTTTGATGTAATTAAGAAGAAGAACTTTGATTGGGGAAAAGATTGTAGAAAAGCCTTTCAGGAACTAAAAAGCCATTTGGAAAAACCTCTAATACTTTCAAGTCCAGAGAATGGGGAAACCTTGTACCTATATATGGCAGTTTTAGAGCACGTCGTTAGTTCAGTGATGATTAGAGAAGGGAATGGGGCACAACTATCGGTATATTATGTAAGTAAGTGATTAAAGGATGTAGAGATTCGATACACAGTAATAGAAAAGTTAGCCTGTTGCTTAATTCTCACAGCTCGAAAGCTTAGAGCGTATTTTCAGGCACATCCAGAAGGGTATTGACCACCAAGTCTTAAGTAAACCAGAAACATCAAGAAGATTGGTAAAATTGGGGATCGAGCTTAGTCAATATGACATAGAATTTCAACCACGAGCCGCAATCAAGGGACAAGCATTAGCGGACACTGTTAATGAGTGCACTAGCTTAATTAAGAGCAATTAGAGAAAGAGAAAGGCCAGAAGCCCATGTGGAAATTATTTGTTGATAGTGCATCAAATGAACAAGGGACTGGCGCAGGATATGTAATCATAACACCAGATGGACACCGTTTGCATTATGTTATGAAAATGGGATTCCTCACGACAAATGATGTGGCAGAATATGAATCTATGGTAGCGGGATTAACTTGGCATTAGAACTAAAAAATCCATGGATACAATTCTTTAGTAATTCTCAACTAATGGTGAATCAAGTGAAACAGGAATATCAAACAAAGCATCCCAAGTTATCCTTATACGTAAAAAAGATACTGAGAATGCTTGCTTTATCCGAAGACTTTTCAATTTACCAAGTCCCAAGAGCAGAAAAATCACAAGCAGACTCCCTAGCAAAACTGGCAAGCTCAAGGGGAGCCCCAGAGACATGTATTGTTCCGGTAGGAAATCAGGAAATTCTAAGTATTAAAGAGGAGGCAACTGAACAAGGGAAAGAATTGTTTGTTCTGACAAGGTCTCAAGCAAAATCTCAAGGGGAAGAAAGTAAAGAAAGTGGTAAATAAATATCAGATAAAAGAGTCGATCGACCTACTCCAAATAACATATATGATGACATATGGATGTCACACATTGTGAAATAGCATGTTAAAGGAACACTCCCATTAGACAAAAGTGAGGTAGGGAAAATCAAGAGACAGGCTACAATCTTCATAATAGTTGATGGAATCCTCTATAAAAAAGAATATGCTCTTCCATACCTAAGATGTGTAAGCATGAATGAAGGAACAAAATTAATAGTTGAAACACATGAAGGATTTTATAGGGATCATTCAAATGGAACAAAGTTAGCAAAGAAATAATAAGGCAGGGATTTTATTGGCCGCATATGGTAGGCCAAGCCATTGAATATGTGAAAAGATGTGAAAAGTGTCAGAAATATTCAAAGATTCCCAGACTGCCCCCAAGTCAGTCGACTCCCATAAAAAGTCCATGGCCCTTTGATGTATGAGGAATAGATTTAATTGACCTATTGCCAATTTCAAAGGGATGGGCAAAGTATGTTGTAGTTGCCATAGACTATTTCACCAAATGGGTGGAAGCGGAGCCGCTTCCAAAGATTACTTATAGAAAAGTGCTTAGATTCGTTATCAAGAATATCATAACTAGATTTAGGATCCCCCAAAAGATAATTTCTAACTATGGAACACAATTTTAAAGTGAAGAATTCTCTCGCTTTTTCCACAAGAGTGGAATCATTAAAAGTTTTTCTTCAATCACACATCCAAAAGCGAATGGGGCAGTTAAGGATGCGAACAAAACCATAAAGACAATTTTGAAAAAGCGGCTAAATAAGGCAAAAGGAAATTAGGTAGAAGAACTACGACTTGTGTTATGGGCCTATCGAACATCCACCGAAACGGCAACAGGACATACTCCCTACTATTTGACATATGGGTGTGAGGCAATGTTGCCAATTGAGATTGGGTTACCCTCACACCGAAGAATTGCCTACGCACTTTATAAGAATCGAGAGCTGAAAAAAGAATCCTTAGATTTAATGCATGAATTGAGAGATGAAGCAGTGATAAGAACTGTAGAATATCAAAGAAGAATCTCAAAATACTACAAACGAAGGATATTTTGTAAGAGTGATGGAAAATACCAAAAACCTTATAGAGGGACCCCTAGGGCCGATTGGGAAGGACCGTTAATCATTTGCAAAGTAATCCCCTCGGGAGCTTACAAATTATGCTGACAAGACGGCAATATATGTTTCAGGGAACATGGAATGTCGAACATTTGAGGCCATATTTTCTAAAGATGAATGAATGAAGCATCTCTTTGTTCAAAAAGAAAATCTATGTAGTTGGGTGTGAAATGCTTCTTATATTTGGATATTACCTAATATGGCAGAAAGCCTCTGTCTACGCCAAGATGGCTAGGGTAGAGAACCTCCTCGAGGGAGGGTGGGTAAACTTTTAGCTGCGTCATGAGATGGCCAGGTTAAAGCATCAGACAATCCCTTGGCCGCACCTCTGGTCAGTTTAAGGCACCTCATGGAGGAAGGACGGAGTAAGCCTTCATCCACACTATAAGATAACCAAGGTAAAGCACCAACAAACCCTTATCCGCGCCATGCTATGGTCAGGGTAAGGCGCCTCCTAGAGAGAGGATGGGGTAAGCATTTATTTGTGCCATAAGATGGCCAGGGTAAAGCACCGAATAAGCCTCTGTTCACACTGTAAAAGGGCCAAGGCAGGGCACCTCCTGGAGGGACGTTGGGTAAGTTCTTGGTTCCAGCCTCTAAGATGAGCTAACCAAGAGCACTAGACAACAACGGACTAAGACGTTCAGGCCTAAGAAGTGGCCCATCAAACAATGGACTAAGATGTCCAAGCCTAGAAAGAGGCTCATCAAATAAGGGACTAAGACATCCAAACCTAAGAGAAGGATCATCAAATAATGGACTAAGACGTCCAAAACCAAAAGAAGGCTCATCGACTACTGGATTGAGATGTACAAGCCTGAGAAACGACATATCTATAAGAGGTTAAGATGTCCAAGCTGGAGAAACGACATATCCGATTATGGACTGAGACGTCCAAGTTCAAGAGGCAGCTAATTAGATTATTTCTATATAAATAAGACTGAAGGGTTCATGCATTAAACGAGTAGAAATAACTCCACTTATTAATAACTGAATCTGGGTTTCGGGACTTTTGTTTTTAGACATCATCTATTAATTACCTGAATTTGGGTTTGGGTCTCTCATATCTAAATTTCATCAATCAATACCTGAATCTGGGTTTCAGGAAATTCGTTTCAGCACTTCACTTACTATTACCCGAATCTAAGTTTCAGGTCTTTACCAATTACTAACTATCTATATTGTATCCAAATCTGGGTATTGGGACATTATTAATCACCTACGGTTTGTATACTCCAATCTGGATTTCAAGATTACTATTTGATTTCGCCTTCCTAATCTAGATTTGTGGCTCCCAATAAAAAGATAACTCTCATGGTTCTCTGGTTGTCTAATATATGCCCTAATCTGGATAAAGGGTTTCTACCTTGGCAACAAGTACTATGGATGTCTGCTTATAAGACATATGCCCTAATCTGGGCTAAAGGTTCATTACAAAGATAGTTGTCCAACATATGCCCTAATCTGGGCTCAGATCTTGATATGGAGACAATATTTATTAATCTCTATTTAATTTACCATAAAAGCTTGAACCTAAGTTTGGAAATGCCCCCACGAAGGGCTATATGGATATTATTATTTGGATTCTGGATATTCCATTGTCAACCACCAAACTTTGCAAAGTAATACCCCCTAATCTTGGTTAAATTTCATTATTTCTTAATCCCAAGCTAGGGATATGATGTAATAGAACTGAGATCACTACAGACAACCAAAAGTTTCAAGTCGGTCTTTTTAATGCCTAATTTGGAGTTGATGTTTTATAATTCTAAATGATGCTCACCAACATCCAAATAAAGGCTTCAGGATCAGTTAAATTTATGAGAAAGTCTCTAGAAACATATTAGGGTAGAAGAGCTACAGAGGCTTATTTTCTGATAATAACTCATTATCCTTATTTGTAGCTATTGGTTGTTTCCCATAGGGAGTTCGTAGACTACATTTATGATGTTCATTAGTAGCTACTTAATACAAGTTTCATATCTGTTGAATCTGGATTATGATCAACTAACTGTTCGAATATGAAAGCATTAATAATCTATTCTATTATTAAACATGCGTAAAAGTATGATGAAGAGCTAAGAACAACAAATATCACTGACTTTGAATTTTGCGGGAAAAATAAAGTTACGAAGAGTAAAAAAAGCTTCAAAATTTTGTCCTAAAGAACAAAAGCTTCTTTCATACAAGAGGGGGGGGGGGGGCGCAAAATGTTAGTCATAAAATCAACTCAAATGCAGAAGTATGAAAGAAGGTTAATGAAAGTGAGGATTCTATGAAGTAACAGGCATAGGTTTTGACAGAGGTCATCAGAAGATGTTTCGAAGGCATTAAGAAGGTTTCGAAGGAGTCGAAAGCGCCAACTACTCTTATAGTGTGAAGGCTTTCGATCCAGATGGAAATAGGAATACCCTTCTTCAACCTTTTAACACGGATAAATAAGTAAAGGCAGCTTCGAACTCCCTTTCGAAGGCAATAGATGATAATCTCCCACGTAAACCTTTCGGATTTTGAAGGTTTTGCCCTTATCATAACCCTTTCGAAAGCATTAACAAGTCTTTCAAACTGGTCAAGGTTGATAATATTAGGGAAAGGTTCCGCCTCAATTCTCAGGCATGCATTACAAGGCTACCCAGCATCATCGAAAGCATTAGTATTTCAATATCCTTCAAATTGGTATGAGCAACCTATCGACGGAGTCGGAGGCTTCTATCTTATTTCCAGTAGTAACAAGACAACATGAGAGAAAATGCACGTTTGGAAACCTTTTGACGGCGTCGAAAGGTGTTATGAAGGAAGCAGTGCTTAAAATTCAACAAAGGCGAAAGACCCTTTCGACTCAGTCGAAAGGTCTGGAAGAAGATAAAGCGCAAGAGCAGATCAAAGAGCGCATAAAAGATACCTTTCGACAGCGTCGAAAGGAGTCACGGCCTATTGACTAAGTCGAAAGGGTTGAAGCGGTATATAAAGGGGTCCCTTCAATCAAAGTACGGAAGGGTGCCGACCTGCATCTATAAATAAGACTCAAGGGGTCTGGTTTTGAAGGACGGAATTCTGGAATTTTGAGTTCATTTCTTCTACTCTACTCTCCTAATTGCAATTAAGCTTGATAAAAACCCTAAATCAAGTTAGGAAAAAAGCTCTATTTCTTGTAATTCGTTTTGGAGTATTAATAAAGAAAGATGGCTTAATCAACAAGGAGTATGATGACGAGGAAGATCATTTAAATCATTAGCTAGTCTAATAACTAAATGCACATGATTCTAAACTTTTCTCTTGATCTCCTTTTGTCTATGCAATAAGTAGGATGACTTGGGGATTTCTAGTCGAAACACATCATCATCGGAACCTGCATTTGACAACAAAAATAAGAATGATGATGGGGCCCAATCATGATGAATTATGAAAGTGGGAAACACCCAGGTCGATCTTATACAAGGAAATTGGAGTGAATCTTAGATAATTATAAGCTGGAACCTTTTCGAAAGAGTGGATCCCCTTTTGGCACGATCGAAAGAGGTGCTTTGAAGGGGATTCTGGTTTATGATTGACTAATAACTATTGGGAGAAGAACTTATTCAAAAGGGTCCATCCTCGGATACATCTACAACCCTTACGAAAGGGTTCCAAATCAAAGTAGCGAAGCCACAAAGTCGAAAGAAGTTGTGACCTATTAATGTAATATGCGTCTTTTTCGACATGATCGAAAGGACCAGAAAGGCACCTTTCAACATGATCGAAAGGAATGAAAAGCTAAAAGGATCAAATTGCTTTCGATCCATTCAAACGATATGATTCAAACAGATGCTATCTCACTAGACTAATTCTATGAAAACTTTCGACTTAGTCAACCCAGTCGAAAGGTATAGCTCTTTAGACTCTATCGATCAAGCCAACCAGGTCGAAAGGATGCACAATCTTCTTAAACCCTTTCGACTATGACAATCTAGTCGAAAGATATGCTTCAAAGTAAGAGATCCTCCCATCAACATGGAATCGATTGAGTTTAACTACTTTTGCATGGCATCGGGAATGTTGACAAGTTTTCTTGTTAACAAATGACATTTCAAACCTAATAACTGTCTAGTAAGGATGAGCATCTCTTGGTTAAAACCGAATAAACCAACCGAACCAAATAAGTTTGGTTGGTTCGATTTTGTTACATGATTGATTAGTTGGTTCTAGTTTTAAATTTGGTATTTATTTGGTTTTCCAGACGGTTTTGGTTTTTAATATTTGAAAACCAAAGTGACCGATTAAACCAGATATGAGATACATGTTTTAACATAACAGTTCAAATTTTAGTTCTTATTATTGTATTAATGTTTTGGTATGGGTGCTTGTTGTAAACGAAGCACTTTCCTGTAATACAAAGAATCAATTCATTTTCCAATTCACGCCATCATTAAAAATTCATTAAGTGGACCCACTGTAATCAATATTATATTTTTGATTTATGTATCCTTTATTCTTTATGCTGATGACTTACCAATTACCATTACAAAACAAAGTTATCTCAATTCTATAAAATCAAGCCCTCTCAAATATTATTAACTCAAACCTACAATTCTTCCATCAATTTCTTGTTGCATTTACAGATCTACGGTTGTGAGATCTACAATTCATCTACAATTTACTCTCCTATAAGTGGCTTTTATTTTTAAAATTATGAGATTTACATTTATTTCATTATAGTATTAATTGTGTTTGAAACTAATGTAAATAAAATATGCTTGCTATAATCTAGTGATTTTTGAATATCGTGTTGTAATTGATAAAGTTTGAACCCAATTTTGGAGTAGCTGAAAATTTGTGTGCTTTGAATATCATGCAGGACAATCCAATTTGAAACTTGTTGGACAATGGAAAATCAAACTTCAACTATTGCTATGACTCCAGCTATACAAGATGTATGTTCCATTACTTTGCATTTTGTTTTCAATTTTACTTATGGTTTTCTAGTTGAAGTTAAACGTAATAATGTGCGCGCATGTAATCATCATAATTAACAGTTTCTTGAAATTGAGTGATTACCACTTTCAATTATGCGTACAATATACATCTACATAAATGTGTACCTTTTTATTAGATACAAACTATAAATGATTACCATATGTAACAAAACTATTATCATTCATTTATTTGTTTAAAAGTTTTGGATTTTTTATATTTTGTTTTTATGTGCAAGACAATCAAGAAGGTACATGCAAACAACAGTCGGCAACAAAAAATGAAAATAATCCGTCAAAAGCTAGAGTAAAAAGAAATAAAATAAAGGAAAAAAAATCAGAAGTTTGGGATCATTTTGATTTATTTCAGATAAGGAAGCTAACTTCAAAACCTGCTGCAAATACTTTAACAAAGAATATCACTCCGACACTAATAAAAATGTTGCATCAAGTTTGAAAACTCATACGAAGGAGTTTCAACATAATAGGGATACTAGGCAAGCACAAACTAATCTTGAAATTGAAGAAAATGGTAAATCTATAGTTTTAAGTGCTTTTAAATTTAATGCAAGTGATATTAGATAAGCGTTATCGTTTTTTATAAATTCGGACGAGCTTCCATTTAAAATTGTTGAAGGAGTTGGATTTAAATATTTTTTGTTTAAAGCACCGGGCCTCAATTTCTTTGTCCATCTGGGTTTACCATTCAAAGAGATCGTTATGGACTATATTTAGAAGAAAAGGCTAAACTAAAATCATTTTGCATGATTCTTGTTTCATGCTTTTTCTCACTACTGATACGGACATCGATATAAAGAATTAATTACATGTGCATAACTGGTCATTGGACAGATGATGATTGGATATTAAGAAAAAGAGTCTTAAATTTCTGTCCTACTTCAAGTTATAGAGGTGATGATTTGGGTAAAGCAGTTTAAAACTGTTTACTGGGTTGAGGTATTGATAAAGTATTTGAATAACCATTGATAATGCTAGCTCAAATGATGTTATGGTATAACTCAGAAGGAACCATGTTAGAAGTTAGATGTATTGCATGTTATTTGTCTAGTGTACTAAAACAGATAGCACGCTACAATAAACTCGTCGCACAAGTTTATAAATTAGATTTCCATTATACTGGAATTCTGTATAAATTACTATAACAGTATGAATGTTGTAAATAAGTTACAACAACAGCGTTATACTATTTTGAACAAATAGTATAACCACAATAAAGAATAGAATATACAATAATGTATATAAATATACAAATAGTCTAAAATTCTAACCGGATTACGTCTGAGGCTCGTCGTAACGATTTTCTTAAGAATTTTATTTCAAAATTCTCCCAAGATACAACAGACGAATTCTGCTCGAAATTGTAATGGGTATATCACTCCGTGAATTTGATTATAAGAACAGCAGTTATTAAAAGAGAAGAGATAAGAAAATTCAGTGAGGAAAGTATCAGTTTTACTCTTTATTTATAGTTTGTCCGTATCCCTTCGAACGGTCGCGTCTGCACCCGTTTGTCCAAACGGTCGCGCCTTTTTCCTTTAATCGCTACTGTTCGTGTGTCTGCTTATGTTCGGCCGCGTCTCTTCAGTCGGGCCGCACATGTTCGCCTCTAACGGGTCACACCCGCTTCTTTTCGTCTCTAACGGGTCGCACCCGCTTCTGTTCGCGTCTAACGGGTCGCGCCTCTTCAGTCCGCTTTATGAACAGTCGCGTCCGTCTTCACCCGCCCGTTTCTCTTCAAATTCCAAGCCCAGCCCAGTTTCAGCCGAAGCCCAAAACCGTTAAACGATGCCCGTACCCGAGCCCGGCTCGGTTCGGTTCGGTCGGTCGGCGGCGGCGCGCGCGTGTGGTGGAGATGCATGATCTCCCTCCTCACAACGAAGCATACATTTGGGAGCCCCAGGCCCCCAACTTCCACTTGAGAAAGCTATTAATATACTTGGCTTTCTTAGTATATTAGGCGGTGTGGGACTTTATGTATTTTTCATTCATTTTGTTCTATAGGAATTCTAACAATCCCCCACATGAGTGATAATATACATATCCCCCACACAAAGCGAAATATCACAGAGTACATATGGAATAATGCTTTATCGTGGATAAATAGATATTTCACTTTGAACTTTCCCTAGTTAAAACTTATCGGATCTACTTGGCTAATCGGTGAATTATTTCATCTTGAACCATCGACCTTTATTGTATATCCAGACAATAAGCTTTACGAAGCATTGATTCCCTTCTCATCCAATCTCTTGGTTGTGTTCATTTTGGTCCTGAACAATTTTTGGTTCCGCGAGTGTTTTTAGAGAATAAAAGCCTTTTAATATTCCCATAGAGCCGACCCAGCTCACACTAACATAGGTGATCGCAACCATTAAGAGTATCCTACATATACCCCACTTGTTATTTCCAAGATATGGTCATCATTAAAAAACATAGTTTTAACCTTTAAATACTTCTGTAGGTATGCATTTATATTGTGCACCATAGGAATGGAGTTGGACTATGTCCACGCAAATGCATTACGTCTTGAGTTACTCAGAACTGGTTTGCCTATTGATCCTAGTCCGTGGGATCTCCAGTCGCTAGGATAGGTTTTTGTATAAGATAACTCTTGGTGGTTTAGGCTTTTAAACCCATTCCTCTCGATGCGCAGTCAATTTTCTCTCTTGATAAACCTTTAGTAAATGGATCCGCTAGGTTATCATTTGTTCTCACATAATCGATGGAAATAGTTCCATTTGAGAGTAACTGCCTAACTGTGTTATGGCGTCGACGAATGTGTCGTAACTTTCCATTATACACAAAGTTTTGCGCTCTGCTTAGCGCTGCTTGGTTATCGCAGTGTATGCATATGGCCGGTACAGGTTTAGACCAGAATGGAATATCTTCTAAAAAGTGACGAAGTCATTTTGCTTTTTCGCCTGCTTTATCTAATGCAATGAACTCTGATTCCATAGTGGATCGAGCTATGCATGTCTGTTTAGTAGATTTCCATGATACTGCTGCCCCTGCTAGGGTAAAGACATAACCACTTGTTGATTTTGATTCCTATGAATCTGCAAACCAGTTTGCATCACTATATCCTTCTAAGACGGCAGGATATTTTCCATAATGTAAGAAATAAGTGGTGGTATTTTTTAAATATCCAAGCACTCTCATTAGTACTTTCCAGTGTTCTTTTCCTGTACTGCTCGTATACCTGCTCAATCGACTTATTGCATAAGCTATATCTGGTCTTGTGCAATTCATGAGATACATGAGACATCCTATTACACGAGAATATTCAAGTTGCATTACACTTTCATTGGTGTTTTTATGCAGTACTTCTGATGGATTAAAAGGTGTATTTACTCCTTTAATTCCTAAGTTTTGAAATCTTTCAATCACTTTTCTACATAATGTGATTGAGATAACTCAATTCCATTAGGTGTTCTTATTATTTTTATTCCCAAAATAACATCTGCAACACCCAAGTCTTTCATGTCGAAATTGTTGATCAACATTTTCTTTATGGTCTCAATTACCTGAGTATTTGGACCGAATATTAGCATATCGTCCACATATAGACAGATCATCACATATGATTGTCTAAGTTGTTTATAATAAATACATTTGTCACATTCATTTATACGAAAACCATTTCTCATCATGACACTATCAAATTTTGTGTGCCATTGTTTTGGAGCTTGTTTTAGTCCGTATAATGATTTTACTAATCTACAGACTTTGTTTTCATTTCCTTTGGAAATAAAACCTTCAGGTTGCTCCATGTAGATCTCCTCATCGAGATTTCCATTTAAGAATGCTGTTTTTACATCCATTTGATGAATCTCTAGATTATAGATGAATGCAATTGTTATTAACATTCTTATAGAGGTTATTCGTGTTACCGGCGAATATGTATCAAAAAAGTCTACTCCTTCTTTTTGACGATATCCTTTTCCTACTAATCTAGCTTTATACCCGTCGATAGAGCCATCTGCTTTCATTTTCTTCTTGACAATCCATTTGCAGCCAATTGGTTTTATTCCTGGTGGAATATCAACAATTTCCCAAGTTTTATTACTTAGAATTGAATCAATCTCACTTTGGATTGCTTCTTTCCAACATGAGGATTCAGAAGATGACATTGCTTCCTTGTACGTTTGAGGTTCGTGCTCTGATACATATGTAAAAAAGTCCGAACCAAATGTTTTGGAAGTTCTAGCCCTTACGCTTCTTCTTGGTTCAGCATCCTCAATTTCATGATGAGTTTCATCTTCATGCGAATCGTTTGATTCTTCCCTTGTCCTTTTTGGGACCTTATTTCCTTCATTCCTTTTGTGCGGAAACACATCTTCAAAGAATGAGGCATCTCTTGATTCCATGTTTGTATTTACATGAATGTCAGTTATATCAGACTTGAATACCAAGAATCTGTAGGCACTACTATTTTGGGCTGGCCCATGATAATAACAATCTACTGTTTTTGGTCCAAGTTTGACTCTCTTGGGAGGCGGAACTGGAACTTTTGCCAAGCACCCCCACACTTTGAGGTATTTAAAACTTGGTTTGTGTCCTTTCCATAACTCATATGGAATTGTTCCTGTTTTATTGTGAGGGACTTTGTTTAATATGTGATTAGACATATTTAATGCTTCCCCCCACAAGTTCGTCGGTAGACCAGAATTTAAAAGCATGGCAGTAATCATGTTTTTTAACGTTCTGTTCTTCCTCTCGGCTACACCATTTTTTTGTGGTGAATATGGAGCTGATGTTTGATGAATTATACCATTTTCGGCACAGAACTGTTCAAATGGTGATTCATATTCTCCACCTCGATTAGATCTTAGTATTTTGATCTTTTTATTTAACTGATTTTCTACCTCAGCCTTGTATTTTATAAACGCTGTTATTGCTTCATCTTTACTATTTAAAAGATATACATAGCAATATCGCATATAATCGTCAATAAAAGTAATGAAATACTTTTTCCCACCTCTTGTAGGTAGTGATTTAAAATCACATAAATCTGTATGTACCAAACCTAATGGTTCGGTGCTTCCGTCAAAAGATTTAAATGGTTGTTTGACCATTTTTGCTTCTACACATGTCTCACATTTGTAGTTCTTATCTACTTGGAATTTTGGAATTAATCCCAAGTTTGATAATGTTTTCATTTTGCGAAAACTTATGTGTCCCAATCTATCATGCCATAGTAAAATTTCGTGCTCAAGCAAATAAGAAACTTCAATTTTATTAATAGCACAATCAAAATACATATTTTTGTTGCCGACAACGGCTACATTTGCCTTAAATATGCCATCACATAAATAACCCCTTCCGATATACATTCCAGCTTTGGACAGAACCATCTTGTCTGACTCAAACACCATTTTGAATCCCTTCTTTGATAGGACTGCACCAGAGATGAGATTCTTGCGTATGTCTGGAACGTGGAGCACGTTATTCAACTTAACAGTTTTTCCAGAAGTAAACTTGAGGATTACTGTGCCACTGCCTTCGATCATGGAAACTGCAGAATTACCCATGTAGAGTTTTTCTTCATGATCGAATTTCTAATACGTAGAAAATATGGATTTGTCAGAACAAACATGACGAGTAGCGCCTGTATCTACCCACCATTGGTTAGGATTCTGAACCAGATTGCATTCAGATACCACGACCGAGAAGTTGGACTCGTCTAATTCCATGTTATCCACTATATTTGCCTCTTTATTGCGTTCCTTCTTGAGTCTGCAATCTCTAGCGGCATGTCCAACTTTTCCACAAACCCAACATTCGCCATTAAACTTCTTGGTTCATTTGTTGTCTTTTGGTTTGTTGTTTTGAGCTTTCCTTTTCTTCTGGAAATTCTTCTTTTTGTTTTTGGTCTTTGACTCTTCAGCCACAAATGCCTCCTCGCTTTGTTTTGTTATTCCACGGTTATCTGCCTCAATTTTCAATCGGACTATGAGATCCTGTAAAGAGATTTCCTTCTTTTTATGCTTTAAATAATTGCGGTAATCTCTCCATGACGGCGGCAGTTTTCCCGTGATGGCTTCAACCAAAAGCGATTCTCCAACCTTATGACCTTCCGCCTTGAGTTCATGAATGATGATTTGCAGTTCATGTAGTTGAGCAGTCAACGGTTTGGAGTCAACCATCTTGTAGTTCATGAATTTGTCTACAATGAATTTCTTAAGACTGATATTCTACGTCTTGTACTTTGTGGTAAGTGCATTCCAGAGTGCTTTTGATGTCTTTGAAGGCTGATATACTTTGTATAGCACCTTGTCGAGACAATTCAGAATATAGTTTCTGCATAAAAAATCAGAATGCTTCCACGCATTCACCTCTACTTCCTTGCCTGGTGCAGGAATCAGTTCCTGCTCCTCGAGGTATTTTTGCAGACCGAGTGTGGTGAGATAAAACAACATCTGATTCTGCCATGTCAAGAAATCATCACCATCTCCCTTGAACGGTTTAGGTCTGTTGTGAGTAGTAGTCTTTGAAAATTTTACTGTTGCCATCTCTGTTTTAGTAAGAAAACAGTAAAATTCTTAAGATGTTATTTGTCTAGTGTACTAAAACAGATAGCACGCTACAATAAACTCGTCGCATAAGTTTATAAATTAGATTTCCACTACACTGGAATTCTGTATAAATTATTATAACAGTATGAATGTTATAAATAAGTTACAACAGCAGCGTTATACTATTTTGAACAAATAGTATAACCAGAATAAAGAATAGAATATAGAATAATGTATATAAATATACAAATAGTCTAGAATTCTAACCGGATTACGTCTGAGGCTCGTCGTAACCGGATTACATCTAAGGCTCCATATGTATCTAATATGAATAAAGATTCGATTTCAAAGGTTACTCATTCCTACAGTATATAATGATGTGTTGATAAGGAGTAATCAAACTTTGTTGGGAAAAACACGATTAATAATGAGTGAAGTTGAGTTAACATTCTTTATACAAGGTGTGTACTTAAGAGTGGTACACAAGGTTAAAATTAATATCATTCAAAGAATAGTTTACAAACATATAAGATAAGGGTTTATATACATATTTTAGGACAAGGAGTTGAAAAGTTGCGTGGGTCAAAAGACTGCACGTAATAATTATACGTAAGAGATTTTGTATGAATCGTGCCAAGAGAATTTTGGAAACGATAATCATTAGATGACTATTTATGTTATGAACATAAATATATTGTGAACTATTGCAAAATTAGCTTTCTACAAGGAAAATTATAAAATGCGTACGAATGCCTGTTTTGTTGCACTGAGAAACAATTATTGTTTCAAGAAATACCAACATCACAGCGAAGGAATTTCTTTGAGAAATTATTGGTAAAAAATGTATTTGGATATGATTCAATGATAAAACTAATTATAAGGGATAAAATAAAATTAACTGTACTTAAATGAACATGAATACATTAGAATGTCTAATCAGTGTTCTTGAACATTAAAGAGAAACTTTGAATTTGTTGTCAATGTCAACAATAAATAATCCTCGATTGTGTAATTAAACCGTTAAGAGTATTGACTCTATAATATAGTATGATGTACATATCTGAAATAGGTTCCAAGTATATTATCAAAATATGATTTGGATAGTAGTATCCAAAGGGATATAATGAGAAATGCAAATGTATTTTTGTGAGAAAGACAAATGCAGTTGAAATATAGCGAGCCACATTAATAAGAATATCACAATAAATTTCAATTATTGAAATTAACGTAATAGATTCACCATTTGACGTGCTTAAGCTAGTTAGGATTTTACTAACCAAATTATTGCCTAGTATGACATTATGTTTCGGTATATATGTGTTGAAATTGAAAAATCTGAATATAGATTTAGACTAGTATGTTTGCGCATAATAGTAAAAGTGTCTCGAAGTAAGCTGTAATGACCTAGAATTTGACCACTTTAAAATATATTATTTAAAGTAATATTAAATATAAAATATTTAAGATTATATGATTCAAAAAAATTAGGTAAGATTTGGAAAGAGAAGTATACACAAAATAGTAACATTTGCCTATATCGACAAAGGTGACAAAATGCCGATTTTAGAAAAGTTTGTTCCAATGGTTAAATAAATTATTTTAATTTATTTACAAGTGTCTATACTTTTAAATAAAATTATACAAATTTATTTTTAAATTTGGTTTACATAAATAAATAATTTAACTAAAATGTCAAAATGAGACCGTAAAAGATTTTGTCGAAAATCAACGTTTTATCGATTAAAAGTTGTCACAACATCTGTCTCCGCCGCGGGCGGTGTGCGCGTGAAAGGGCGCGCTAGCATACATGAAGTAGGCTAAGGTGTGCTGAAACTGCTATGCTTAACACAAGAAACTCGAAGGCCATCTTAGGAACGGAACGGTTTAGTAGTATGGTTTGTTTAAATTAAAGAGAAGTAACTTTACGATCAAACCATTGTCGCAGCTTTATTCATTTATATAGGAATATATATTCAAATAGTGTAAGTATTAATTAATTCACTGATCAAGTTCACTTTTACTAAATAATATTAGGAAATTCTAAAATGTCATTAAGAGAAGTAAGTAAATTTAAGAAAAGTCAAAAGTAAACATAAAATCCAAATCACACCAAAATCCAACAAAATAATTATTTTTATTTACTTGATCTTTAAGTGACTAAGACATAAAGTAAGAAGTGAAAGGATGATGTTAAGTGGTGAAAAAGTAGAGTTTTCTTTAGGTTGAAGTAATATTAGTTTGGTAATTTGGTAAGAGGTTATTTTGGTAAATTACCACTTCTTTCTTTTTTCTATAAATACCCACCTCCTTCTTCACTTTCATTCACATTTCTTCTTCTTCTTTTCTCTTCTCCACCTTCTTCCTCCTCTCTTTAATTCCTTCCAAGCCATAGGAAAAAATTAGAAAGAAACAAGGTCAAAATATTTACAAAATATTCAAAAGAAATCAATGTTCATTCTCTTCAAATTGAACTCATCTTTTCTCCATATTTTACATCTTCTTCTCTCGGCCATAACTTCTTAAAAACCAAATCAAAATGAAAAATTAATTTTTCCAAATCATGTATTTTTTTCAATGGATACAACTTTCATGTTGACCACTTTATCTCAATCTAAACTTAACTATATCAAAAATCAACTTCTTTCCGGTACATTCTCTGACCCAGTTTTTTAGACAAAGAATAGCCCATTTTGTTTGATCATAACTTGATCATAATAGACCCAAATTGAGAAATTTATTTTTTCAGATAATAAAAAATTCCAGCGGCAACAATTTTTATGTAGAATAATATTTCCAGTTTTGAGGTTTGCTATACCTGACACTCAATTATTTGAAGTGCATTTTTGGACTTCATTTTTGTCAATCCGACAATACCTCTTCTTCATTCTATCATATATCACTCAAAATAACTTGGATTCAAATGATTCTTTTTCTCAAATTCAATAGCAAATAATTTTCGACAACATTTTAGTCTAAAACATTTCTAATGTTTGAGATTTAGAAGGCCTAAAATTAGACACAAAATAACCTATTTTCGGATCTATATCTTGAGAATTCAAGTTCAAAGCTCAACCGCTTCTTCTCTATCATTTCGGCCAAGCTCCATCTCAAGCCTCAATCAAGCCATTGGAAAGGAGAAGGTGTTGTTTGCTAGTGTTCAATGGAGTAGGAAGTAGTTAGTGAAGTGTTGGTTGATTAGAATATTGGTAGGAAGTTTATCGCTTCAGTTTATAGTGAGAAACTCTACTTAACGTATATATTTATATATATACACATGTTTGATGATGTGTTATGATTTCTATGGATGCTTATATATGCTTTGATCATCAAGTATTAATTGGTTGATATGATTGTTAATTGTTTTACCAAGTCACATTAATATACATCGATAAGCACAATGGAAATCACTTTCCTTTTGATAATGAAATGGTGTATATGGAATGCTTAAACCTTTTGAAATAGTTTTAAAATAAGTTAGAAATGTTTTATAAACATTTAAATAAGTTTAAAGAAATAAATGAAGAAAATCAAGATTTCATCTTGTATATTTTAAATATGTCCAAAACATTTTTTCAAGAAAATCGCGCTTTTGCAGTAAAGTGACTAAAGTGTAAAATGATATTTTTTAAATGTTTTTAAAAAATATTAAATAACTTCTAAAAAAACCTTTAAAATGGTTTAAAAGTGATTTAAGTTGAAAAGATGGATTTCTAAACGATATAAAAGTCATTTCGAAGAATATAGCTTTTAAAATGTATTTGCAACACTTTTCACAACAATATTAAATATGTTTTGAAATGTAGTTTTAAACTTAACAATTCTTTCCTAAATCTTTTGTGAATGATTTAAAGGAGTAACTAATTAATTTAAAGATAATTTGAAAATTTTAATAAGAGTCTGAATAAATGGTTAAGACGAATTGTTTATACCACTTAAATGAAAAGTAAAGTATATTGAATGTAATAACAAACTGAGTATGCGAAAACAACTAGTACATTTGTCCTGCTTGTGACATCTGGGAAGATAAAACAAGGTGTTTAACTAAGGTTAGGAATGGAGCAACTAGTGCCCTAAACTTACCTAGCCTATATTTTGTCCTTAGACGAGGGGTGAAACAGATTGAAAGGAAAGTTTGGATGCTTTAAAAGATCATATTTAAGTTTTTCTAAAATAAAATAAAAGAAACAAAAAATTTAAATGTTAATTAACTATTTAACATCTTTTTATCAATGATTAGCACAAAGGAAGCGGGATCGAATTTGGGTGATTACAATCCCAAAAACCGGGATCGGATTTTGGTGATTCCTATCTGAAAATCGCTTAAAACTAATTTTCAAGATAAAACATGCTGAAGACAAAGATCATCAAAGACAGAGATTTTCATAATGTAGGATTACTTACCATTAGTCCATAGAGGTGAAATTTACCATATCTAAGGTGGCAATAGTGCTCTGTTATGAAAATCTTCGATTTGTAAGAATATGATTCGAAGTTAAGAAAGAAATCTTTGATTAAGATTTAATAGCTGATTTGGGAATATTTTTCCTAAGTTAAAAGTTATAACTTGAATATGAGAAATCTTTGATTAAGGTTAAAAGAATGATTTGGAAAGGTTTTTCTAAGTGAAAGAGAAAATGATTTAGAATTATTTCGAGATTTAAGAAAGGTTTAATTAAACCAAATATTTGATAAATATTGTTTAATGATTCCATACACTCTTGAAAAGAAAATGAATAAATTGAAAAGAGTATATCTAGGAAAGATATTTTATAAAAGATGAATTAATTGATTGGTGATTAATATTCACGTATGAACTTAATATCTTTTTACTGATAATTGGCTTCGAAGGAATCGGGGTCGGATTTGGCGATTCCTATCCGAAAACCACTTCGACCCAATATATACGTTCGAAAGTGAAGACATTTTGAAGATGATGATTAATGAAGACTGAGGATCTTCATAGCATGAGGACTGCTTGTTGACATGCTCTGGGTCGCTCCTATTATAGAGTTATTTATAGTAATGGTCTTCTCGTTATGGAGATTTTTTCTGATTGCACGGGCTTCTCGCCTAGCAATGGCCGAGGAAAGTGCCTTCGGTTTCATTCAGTCCCAAAACGAACCTGTATGGATGTTTTTCTGACATTGTATTCTAAATCACATTTGAGCGATTTCTATAAAAGTATATCAGTTGGTGGCGGAGAAGGCAACTTCCCTTAGCTTAACACCCTTTTTCGAGACATACGAGCTCAGGAAGTTATAGTTTTCTAGAAATCAGTCATGTGACGTGGAATGACAATGTAGCATTCAAAGTGGAACCTGTTATGATCAAAGCGTGGTTTTGTATGAAAAGCGTGGCTTTGAAGAAATTGACCGTAACCTCACTAGCCTCACATCTTGGAAGATGATATGGGATACTATGTGGTCTGACAAGCACAAATTAGAAATGATTATGTATGTTGGTGTTCAATACGTTGGGCCCTTTGGGGGATACGTCCCTTAAGGCATTTATTGCCTCATTTTGATAAAGCGGTTAGCTTGAGAAAAGCAGTAGCAAGTACAGTTCCAAGCGACTAGTTTGAGAAAAGTGATTAAGGCACCGTGGGAACTATGTTTGTTATGCGTGGATCGGAGAAAATTCCACTAGTTCCCTATCATGTTGGAAATCCAATCCCAATACGAGATTCACGGTTTTGATTGTAGTCCCACAATAGCTGTAACGAATTGTAAAAATTTCCGCTACCCCTTTTTGGTATCATATACTTATCGTTCGGTATATTCCGTGAACCCAGTCCGGATATATTACCTTAAACTTAGTCCGGGTATTGATACCTTATTTGAATAAGTTTATTTGAAAAGTGTTTTTCAAAAGAATGCCACTAAAGATAATATCAAATTATTTTGATAATAAATGTGTTTTGGTTATCATATGGTAAAACCCATTCGTATTTATGCGTGGACGTGGTCTTATAAGATACCATTCTTTTCAAAGATTTTGATAAAATCATCATGATATATGCATTTAAAATTTCGAGATCTCACGCTGGTTTATCAAGCTTGATCCGAGTATTTTTATACTTGGGTCAGATTCGAGTAGTTTCAGGTTGAGTTGAAGACAGTTGGAGTTTCCAGAGGAGAGCTGGTGATCTTTATCATCATATGGACGTATTCTATTATCCGCTACATCTATTGCATTTGTTTTGTTGTTTTCAGCATTTGTAAGGAAGGAGGTTTATAACTATCTATGTTGAATCTAGGTTAGACTCTGGCATTGTATTTTAAAATTTCCGCTGTAAAGATTATTACTAAAATAATATATGTTATTTCATTTGTGTGAGATTCTGTTCTGTCTTTATTTTCTTTCTACCCTTAATGATCTGCTTATTCGTTCAATTTGAGTTAGACATGTGTGGTTTATTGTCGATTCAAAGAGTACGGAAAAATGGATCGTTACATAAGTGGAAGTGAATATTGAGTTTGTGGGCTTCAAGATATGATCCTAGAACAGATATGAAACCATCATTCGACGAGCAACAAAGTTGAACTAATGTTTTGATGTCAAATAGTTTGATTAAAAAAATGCAGAGGAAATATGTTCTCATAAGAAAGAAAGTTAAAATGTATATAACTATTTCTAAATTATAAGTAGACAACACACCGCTTATTGTTAACGATGTCCTTATGTTAAAATCAACTTTAATTATTTTAATACTCGACGATGGATTTGTAAATAATATCTTTTATAGTGGGTATAAAAGATATTGAGAATGTCCTAAACGTTATGTAAGAACACCTTATTAAAATGTTTAATATAAATAATGTAAGATGAATTATTAAAGAATTGGCAATAGAAATTATCATACATGATATGTTGCTTAACATATGGTGATTTATTTATGTATTTGATACATGAAGTGGATATCAAATCCTAATTGATATCACTAAATGATAGTTAGAATGTTCTCGTGTGTTTACTAAATACTAGAGAATTGTTCACAAAATAATGAATTCCTTATGAGGAAGTGTTCAGACTCAAACTTTATAAGTGATATCAAGTATGAAATGTTAATAATAAATTCAATTTAAGAATCTATAAGTTGGAAATGTTTCTAACCAAAGACTACGGCTGATTCAATGAAAAAGGTTAAATACATCACCTTAAATAGCATCGCAATAAAAGCAACATATAAAATATAAATGTACAAATTTATAACAAGCTAAGGGCAATTCCAAATTTAAAAATCCCATAAAATTGTTATATGATAACAATGTCACGATATAGTTTGTAACAGAACTTAGAGCTCACTGGAAGTCAAGAAACGTACTGCGAATTGCTCCTCATGATAAAGAAGTTTATCAACGTCACAAAGAGTCGATTGACAGAGTAGATAATTGAAACATAATAACAAGTATAATTGGATAAGCTGGAATAAGATTTCAAAATTAATCCCAAGTACAATGGAAGATTGATAGAGTTAGGGGGATGCCTTATAGTTAATTACGTAATTTGTTACACATATCTAACTTGATAACCAATCCTGTTAAACATAAAAGGTGTTTTCTTTCCTTTATATACTTGATATAATGAGTAATATTATTTAATTCAATTATAAATATATTTAATGAAAAATCCATAAATGGTATGTTTTGTGATAATATTTACAAAGTATTGTAACTGTGAGTAATCTATCATAATGAAAATAAATATACCATTTTAAATATTCTCAGTCAAGATGTATCAAGACTGGATATCGATACATCCGTTGGGACTATAGTATGTAACGC
This sequence comes from Allium cepa, assembly GCA_030765085.1. Classification (NCBI taxonomy): domain Eukaryota; kingdom Viridiplantae; phylum Streptophyta; class Magnoliopsida; order Asparagales; family Amaryllidaceae; genus Allium; species Allium cepa. Next base: position 613,012,005 of record CM060942.1, on the reverse strand, counting down.
TCTCTAAATGTTAGGTAGTGTATTACTCATGACTATTGGGGGCATCAAGGATTTACGTGCTGATGGTTATTGGATAACCATGGAATGACTCACTGGATAGTTTTCTCTTAGTTAATTTAACCAAGGTCAAATAGAAAATATCGATGTGACAATTCTACACGGTTCCTTTGACTTGAGAATATTATCGATCTTCAATATAAAAGCTCTACTTTGTTTATAATTAAATCATAACACGGCATCCATCGAGTGACCATAATTGGGTCGAGTGGAATGAAATACTATTCAAGAGAGGATTCGCCTCTTCAGTTATATGAGGTTAGTATCACGGTCAACTAAAGTCAACTCAAAGTCAAATTCTGGCCCAAGCAGTTTGGTTAATAAGAATTGTTATTTTTAAACCATGGACTTCGTTTTTAGACTATAGAGTTGAATGGATGATATTAGAATTAGACCATGACCAAATTCCATAAGTTTAAAGTGATATAGTTTTGACGAAGAGAATTAGTATAAATAAAAGTCACAACTGGGTAATGCTTAACAAAGTAAAATTAGAATTTATCGAAACCAAGTAAGCGATAATTTTTGCCAAAATATCACGCCACGAGCAAAGTGATGTGTGAACTTTAATATTCGAATAGTCGATCTTAGTTGCTGACCAAATATATATCTGATAAATCACACAACCGAAACGATAAAGTTTCCTTTGACTAAACGATTTGATTAATTTAAATTGTTATGAATTATTTAATATTTATGAAATATTATTTACAAATATTATTTTGATTTGATAAATAAATGTTAAATGTTTCTATAAAAGTTATAAGTATATTAATCGATATATGATGCCGAAAAGCGTTTTAAATTAGATTTAAAATGCAAAAATTTTGTTCGAACCATCGATAGGTCCATGGCCCATTACAGGGACAGGTATGTGCAGCCATGATAGGGGGTATAGATGGCTCTAATATGGAGTGGGATAGCTTGGTTTTGGATGGCTTGGAACAAAGAAGACTGAACAAAAGACAGGATCCCGAATTCTCTCCTTTCCTTCCTTTATTTAAGCATCTCTTCTTCCATTTGAAATTAATCTTCTTTAGCCTCCATCCCTACTGATTGCTGGCTGAACTCCCCTTCTCTTCTCTCTAATTTTATCAAATTCAAATAAATTCAATTGATTTGTTATACGATAGTCGGTGGTCAATGGTTCAAGGATTAACACTCTTGTGGATCGAAAATTGTTTCAATGGGCATATATCATCATTTCAAGGTGTACTTCAAGGCACTGAAAGTGGGATATATTTCTAATCAAATTACCATTATTGGTGCTCAAATATTGTAGAATATGCTACTATATGATTTTTGTTTGATGATAATAAATATATATATATATATATATTTAAATGTATTTATAATTATACTATTTATTTTTCACATAATTAAATAAATATTTGTTAAATAAAACAAATAACACAGAATTCATATTCAAACAAATATTTAATTCAAACAAATATTTTATTACAATTTTGAATAGTACAAATTTGAGCTCTCACTACATATATACATTTTCAATTACGTTACAATCTTAATTACAACACAAGTTCAATTTACATATCACTCATCACTACATATCCACTCAACACTCGTATTTTTATCTTCAACTCTATTCCAGTTTGTATCCAACAGCTAAGCTATCTGCAAAATAAACACTGACGTAGTAAAATTGAAAAACAAATATTTTTGAAGTGTACAATGATGTGTGTGTTTTGAAAATGTTATTTGCCTCAGTTATTTGGATTGTTCGTCATCATTTATTTTTAATCCATCATACACGAACAACTTGTGACATGCACAGTGTATCACTGTACATGCCACAAGGCCGGGCACACCGATATACACTTGCGTGTTAGAACTGCAGGGATAGGTTAGCACAAGGTCAAACCCGAGCCAAGGCTGGATTCAACTCAAGTGAAACATGTGAAACCAGAAATATACAAACAACATAAAACAAGCCTTGACTAAAAAATCAACATGTACACATAAGACTAGAATCACTTCACATGAAGATAAAAGCAACTCAACAAACCAGTGGAGCTTGACTTCAAATGGAGCCAGTCACAGTGGAGGCTCATGAATCCTCATCTAAATGGTCGAGTATAAGTTCAACTCCAGTCAAATGAGAAGGTAACAAGACCATTCAAACTTGAGGCAAGAACAAGATCCACTTAAATGAAAATGAGTGCAACAAGCTCAGTTTCAACATTACACACATGAAGATTCCAAAATGTGCAAAACAACTGGAACAAGACTCAATGGAGTTCAACATGATCACATGAATACACTCACCAAACAATACATGTGTGAAGACATGAACCTATACATGCATAGGTGACTCGAAGTAAACTGCAACTACAACCCAAACATACACATGAAGACCAAAACTTAAATGACCACACCGCATGACAATGAACATTGCAAAAACCAGATCACACATGAACACAAAGATTCAAATGCATGAACATATATATCAGTTAAGAGGCATGACAGAACTATGTTCACACATGTATAAACACAGCAGCCACTTCAAAACAGTGAAAGGAATACAAGACACAATGCAACAGAGCAAAGCCTCAGCATACACCGGATTCCAAGACCAGACCAAACCAAAGATACAGCCATGTGCACCAAAAAGGGACAATGAACCAGTGCGCATGGATCAAAACAAGGTGGACAGAGCAATATATATATATATATATATATATATATATATATATATATATATACAGCCTATGTCAACATGAACACAACAACAAGCTCATGTGAAACCAAGTGGATAGACAGAATAATTATACACATACATACAATATGTATGTATGTATATACATGTTTATATATGCAGAGTTAATAATAGTAGCAGTGTGAACTAGAACTAGGGAGGAGAACACAAAGCAAATCAAGTTGCAGTAGTAAAAAGAACAAAGTCGAATGTATTCAAACAAAGTCAAAGCCGATAACATGAATTGAACAAGTCGAAATTACAGAAATTATCTCAAAAATTAAAACACCGAAGTCATAGGAACCAACCCAAAGCAACTTCGATCATGTGAACAAATCAAGGCGAAAAAGAACGCAAAGCAATTCAAATATATCAGAGATGGAATGAGTCAAAAATCATCACATCGTTCAGTCGAAAATCAATGGTTGAGCATAGCAACGTGACAAATTCAAAAGAAATATAAGAACGTAATTTTAGGGATTTTATCCCTAAAAATTACCGCATATCATCATCGGCATATGCATTGGAGTTTGAAACAGAAAATCCAAAAAGCATACTTTGAACAAAACCAATAACTCAAATCAAGTTCAAAAGCAAGTCGAGTTCAAGCATATCAAATAGAGAAATCAAAGCAAAATTCACATACCAATTTTTATCCAGTCAAACTCGACAAGAATTGTGGTAACCGCAAGCAAATCAAAGCCAAGATCAATTAACAAAGCCGAGTTGAATTCATCATTCCATCGATCACAACATCAAGGCGGCGGCTTCAATTTTGAAGCCCTAGTTTCAAAGAGGAACGAAGGAACGACCGAAATTACTAATGATAAAGGGAGACGACACTTTCTTCTTCACAAATTATAGTTTTGAAGTGAGCCGGTTTCTTATTTTCTTTTAGGCCACAATTTTAATTAGGGTTTTGTTTTATTTTGTCTAGTTTATTTTATTGGTAATTTCTTTTTAAATTCAAGTCAAACTCTCTAGTCGTGTGACTAGGTTATGAACTACGGTGGTGTAGTTCGAGAATTTACAACTCAGGGGCTGAGTTATGGCATATTGTGCACAGAGTTAGGTTGGTCATTAGCGGATGTCGAAATTTTACATGTGTAAGCGTCTGAATACTTAATTTCTAGTAGAAACCATGGATGCATCATGTAGGTAAAGTAGCGCCGAAGATGGGTAAATCTGTGTTGTTCTATTTCTGCTTTTATTATTCTGCTATTATATATGCTGTAATTATTATATATATTTCCGTGTTAATTTTTATTATTATTAGTATCACCCTATTAACCCCCTTCTAGGGTGAAATCGATCCAACAAATAATATTAGAGCTAGTAACAAAAACCATCTTTTATTAAAGATTTGATTTTTTTCTTTCAATTAAAATTTTGACTTTTTAAATGGCTTCTTTTAATAATGCGTTTGCTGAGGGTCAGTCCATAGTTAGACCACCCGTGTTCAATGGTGAATATGCTTATTGGAAAAATAAAATGAAAATTTGTCTGAAACCCATAGATGCATGGAATATTGTTGAAACGGGATATAGGACACCCGGCAATAGTGGTTGATAATCAGGAAGTAGAAAAACCTATGGACCAATGCACAGATCTTGAAAATAAACTGCAAAATGCTAATGCTAATATTCGTTCATTGGATCAAATTGAATTTAATCGTGTCTCACATTGTCTAACTACATAGGAAATTTGGCACACACTTGAAGTGACTCACGAAGGAACCTCCCAAGTCAAAGAATCTCGCATTGCCATGCTTAGTAGCGAATACGAGAACTTTACAATGGCCAAGAATGAAAATGTCAAAGAGATATATGGACGACTTTCTAATCTTGTATACAAATCAAAAGCTCTCGGAAAACCACACACAGAATTGGAAATAGACCAAAAAAATCCTCAGATTCCTTCCATGAAATTTTGAAGCGAAAGTTACTGCCATTCAAGAATCAAAGGATTTGAAATAAGTTAAATAACTCAATGGAAATCTCACCACTTATGAGCTAAAAATAAAATTCAAGGAAGAACATGAAGAAGATGATACTCGAAAGAAATCAATAGCTCTCAAAGGAACAACTGAAAGTGAGGATGATGATGATGGTGCAGCAAAACTGGCACTAATAATAAAGAGATTCAAAAGATGGAACCGCAAATATGAAAATCCAGCCAAAAATCAACAATTAAAAAGCAGAATCATCAAAGTTCTAGATAACTCAAAAAAAGGAGATCATTTGCCACAAGTATAATAAACCGGGTCATATCAAGCCAAATTGTCCTCAAAATCAAGTCAACAAAGGAAAAAAAATCAAAAAGGAGAAGTTTTATAGCAACTTGGGATGAAAGCGATGAAGATGAAAATGAAAGGACTGGAAGTGAGAGTGAAAATGCAAATCCATGTATTCTAGGAGAAACAAGTGATAGCGATGATGATGAGCCCAACGAGGTATCAAAACTTGCTCACGAACAAGTACTTATATATTTTCATGATGAAAATGGCTGTTTTGAAAGACTTAGAGAAAACTACGCTAAAATAGAATCATAAAGAGATAGTTTGGTAGAACTAAATAAGCAGCTTGATCTACTGGTTAAAAATTATAGAAATAAGAGCCCTAAGTGTGATAAGTGCCCATCATTAGAAGAGGAAATTAAAAAAAATTAGAAACTAAAATTAAATCACTTGAAAATGAAATTCTGATTTTGAAAAAAAGTAAAAATAATAGAAGAGAAAATTCTACTAAAAAGTGCACTATGTTATTGAATGAAAATGAATCTCTCGAATCACAAATCCAACAATTGTCTACAACTTTAGAAAAATTCTCCAAAGGAGAAAGATAACTAAATATGCTATTAGGGAAATAAACTGTTAATACTATTAGACAAGGACTTGGGTAGACTCAATCTGTTAAGAGTAGAAGTAAAACTAAGTGCACGATTTGTTGAAAAATTGGACATAATCAAAACAATTGCTAGTATAGACCCAAACACACGAAAACCATACCAATTTAGGTTCCTAAAGGCACCAATGTAAAATCTCTTAGAATTAAACAAATGTGGGTGCCAAAGGGAACAAACATAGACTGTCTTGATTCTATACAAATTTGTTTTTCAAAATCATCTGTCACTAACAATCATGGACCTATAAAAATAAATAGGTCACTAAATTTTTTTCTTGTGTAGATATGTTGGCAGACTAAGGAACAACAACAATGGTACCGGGATTCTGGTTGTTCTAGGCACATGACAGGCGACAGATCAAAGTTTCTTAGCCTAAAGTAGTACAAAGATACGAGAGTCACAATGGGTAACAATGACGGATGTAAAATTATCAGTATAGGTAAAGTAGGTAATGGTACTTTTACCTTAAATGATGTATTATATGTTGAAAATCTACACCATAATCTAATTTCAATCAGCCAGTTATGTGATAAGGGAATGAATGTTGTTTTTGGCTCTGATTTATGCAAAATTGTTAACCGATCATCAAAAGAAATATTGTTTTCAAGTAAAAGAAAAGGTAATATATACTCTCTATCTTTTGATGCTCTCACTCTGTCAAAATGTTTGATAGCTAAGGATGTAGAAGTAAACTTATGGCATAGACGATTAGGACATGCTAGTATGAATCTGTTAAACAGATTGAAAAGAAAAGACTTGGTAAGAGGCTTGCCATCTCATGATTTCAAAACAGAAAATCTATGTAAAGCATGTACTATGGGAAAACTTAAAAAATCATCCTTCCATGCCAAGAACACTGTAAGTACTTCTAGATTCCTTGAACTAGTTCATATGGATCTGTTTGGACCTAATGATATTGCAAGTTCAGGTGGTAAGAAATATTGTTTTGTATTGGTCGATGATTTCTCAATATACATGTGGGTATACTTCTTAGCTAAAAAATCAAAAACTTTCTCATACTTCACTAACTTCACAAAATTAATTAAAAATGAAAAAGGAATTTCTATTATCTCGCTAATAGGCTATCATAGTGGAGAATTTGAATATTATGAATTTGAAATTTTTTATGATGAAAATGGATTTAAACATGAATTCTCTGCCCATCTACTCAACAACAGAATGGGGTAGTTGAGAGAAAGAATCGAACATTACAAGAGTTGGATAGATCTATGATAAAGGAGTATTAACTACCCATGTTCTTTTAAACAGAGGCAGTAAATACAGCCTGTTATGTAATGAATAGAGTTATGATTAGATTAATTCTTAAGAAAAGACCATATGGGCTATGGTTCAACAATAAGCCAAACATTGCATATTTCATAGTTTTTGGTTGCCTGTGTTTTATTGCCAATACAGGCGATCAATTGGGAAATTTGAGCCAAAAGCTGACGTAGGCATGTTCATGGGATACTCTTTCAGAAGTAAAGCTTATAGAGTATACAATAAAAGAATGAGAACAATCATGGAGTCAATAAATGTAAAATTTGATAAAGGCATTGATGATTGAAGCAAGGAAACAATCAAAAGCAATGTTGAAGAGGAGAACGAAAAAGATGAAAGTGAAAATTCAAAAGAAATTCCAACCATAGAAGAAGTCCAACAAAATCTAGAACCACAGAGATTGAAATTCAAAGCAGATCATCCTCCAGAATTGGTAATAGGTAACCCTACCGTAGGTATTCAAACTCATTCCTCCTTAAGAACTTTATGCGATTTGTGCCTGTACAGTGGATTTATTTCAGAAATTGAACCCAAACACATAGATACAGCTCTTAACGATGAAAGTTGGTTTACAGCTATGCAAAAAGAGCTGAATCAATTTGAACGAAATAATGTTTGAATTCTAGCACCTATACCTAATAATTATCCAGTTCTAGGAACCAAATGGATTTTTAAAAATAAATTTGATGAATCTGGTAACGTGATTAGAAACAAAGCTAGGTTAGTTGCTAAAGGTTATAATCGAATTGAAGGAATTGACTTTGATGAAACTTTTGCAGCGGTAGCCAGACTAGAATCCATTAGAATAGTGTTAGCTGTTGCTTGTTATAAAGGATTTAAACTAAGACAAATGGAGATTAAAAGTGCTTTTCTAAATGGAATTTTGAAAGAATATGTATTCGTTGAACAACCTGAAGGATTTGAAAGTCATGAATACCTTAACCATGTATATAAACTTAAGAAAGCTCTATGTAGGTTAAACCCTAGGGCTTGGTATGAATGCCTTAGCACCTATCTTCTTGAAAATGGGTTCAAAAAGGGCTGTGTAGATACCACATCATTTCTATTACATGAAAATGATGACCTTCTGATTGTTCAAATATATGTTGATGATATTATTTATGGTGCCACTAACAACCTTTTGTATGAGAAATTTGAAAAGTCATGCAGGAAAAGTTTGAAATGAGCTTGGTAGGAAAGTTGAAACTCTTTTTAGGATTTCAAATCAAACAAAGCGAAAAAGGTACGTTCATCTCTCAAACAAAATATATCAGAGAGTTCATCTACAAATTTGGATTAAAAGATGCTAAACCTGCAAAAACTCCAATGAGCACAACAATTAAACTTGATAAGGATGAAAAACGTAAGGTAGTTGATCAAAGAAATACCATGGTATGATTGGATCACTTCTTTATCTTACTGCTTCTAGACCTGACATTATGTTCTCTGTTTGTCTATGTGCACGATTTCAATCAAATCCAAAAGAATCTCATTTAAAAGCTGTCAAAAGGTTTATAAGATATCTATTGCACACCCCACGCTTTGGTCTAATCCAACTACTGATAACTTTGAGTTAAAAGAGTATTCAGATGCAGACTATGCTGGAAGTCTAGTTGATAGAAAAAGTACTGGCGGAACGTATTTTATGTTAGGACATTCGTTAGTTGCATGGTCAAGTTGAAAACAGAATTGTATTGCATTATCTACCACCGAGGCAGAATATATTGCTCTAAGCGATTGCTCTGCTCTTTTATGGACGATACAAACTTTGCAAGGCTATGGTCTAAATTTTAAACGAGTTCCACTTATGTGTGATAGCAATAGTACAATTGGTCTCACAAATAATCCTGTACATCATTCTCGCACTATGGATATAGATGTTAGACATCATTTCATTAGAGATCACATTTCCAAAAAAAATATCTGCATAAATTTCATTCCAACCGATTCTCAATTGACAGACATTTTTCAAAACCCCTTCCAGAAAATAGTTTTTGTCAACTTTGTCTCAGTTTAGGCATTTTAGAAATTTGATTTCATATTTTTGATTTGATCTTAAATACCTATGTTGACTAATCT